>CM014731.1:47355847-48618347 GCA_004329165.1 Spatholobus suberectus | reverse complement strand
AACATAACGCAAAGCGACAACCATTTGTTTCATATTTGATATGTCACGAGCTTCATCAACAATAATAACAAATAATTCATCTCCAAGATCGATAATAATAGCTTTAGTGGTTTCTAATTAACAACATTAACAATATCCTTTTGGATTTTTGGAGCAATTAATTAATGATTTTCAGGAGCATTTTCCAAGACGACATGATTTACTGATTCATTGTGTTCAGAAAGAAATTTAAGAAGTTCAAGGAAATTACCTTGGTTAGCAAAATTGGTTGATTCATCATGACCATAAAAAGCTAATCCTTGCTTTAATAGAAAAAGAATACAATCAATTGATGCTGTTAAACGCCTTTGATATAAGTCACAAACTTGTTTAGATTGCTTTGATATTGCAACTTCAATATGTTGATTTTGATTCATCAAATCTTGACACTTGTTCTAAGCAATGTTATGAGCGCTATTAGGACCTCCAACATGAGATGAGAGCCTTTCTTTTTTATTCCAATTTGTGAATCCTTATGTCACAAATGTATCACCACCGAATTGCTTTCCAAAATTAGGCCTAAAAAGATAACAACATAAGCAAAATACAACATCTTTTTCTATACTATACTTTAACCAGTTGCCAAATTCATTGAACCAAGAGGAATAGAATCTTCTCAAAGAATTTCCAATTTTTCTTTGAGGAAAATTATGTTGAGTAGGTTGGCATAGTCCTCTTTGTAAATATGTTCTCCGTATCTTATCTCGATCATTAGGATGATATGTTGAAATTTTAATTTGCTTTCCTGGATTTGATGGTAAGTCTTCTAAATTAATTTCAATTTGTTGCTGTTGGAGACTTGATTCACAAGATTTCAATGAAGATTGTTGCTCACTTGATGGTAATTTCCTCTTCAAAAATCTTTTCATTATCTTTTAAAATTCAAAATAGCGATCATGAGAGGGAATGAAATGTAAAAAAAATACATATATAGCAATCATAACATTAGCAATTCCTAATTTAAAATATCTATAATAACAAGTTAAAAAAAATTTTAAAAGCAAAAACCAAACCCAAAGTTGCAAAATAATAATAATATTAATATGAAAATTACTATCCAATTATAGCATTAAGTGAACAAATTTAACAATAATAGTTATAGCATTAATTTAACAAAATAAGCATTCTTTTAAGTACTAACCATTACCAACTAAGAAACAAGAATTTGTGCAGCTCGCATTTTTTGAATACTAAGCATTAATTTTTAATCATATTTCCATTGCAATCACATTCACATATATATCATTTCAAAAAACTTGTGTAGCTCGCAGTGGGAAACGGGAAGTAATCAAGAGCACAATTTTTTAAATTTGTGAAGTTGAAGCACTTTGCACATATAAGGGCTTGTTTGGATGAATTTTTCTAAAAGAACTTATAAAAAAAGACCTTATTTAGAAGCTTTATTATGAAAAGATCTTTTTAAATAAGCTAATATTGTGTTTGGATAATATATTCTTAAGTACTTATTCAAAATGATAATTATTTGAGAAGCTGAAAATTTTAGCTTCACCATAAGCTCTATTGGGAGCTTTTACTTTTCCAAAAGCTGAAAAAAATATACATCCAAACACCACTTTTTACATAACAAAGTACTTATTCCAAAAGATAAGCTCTCAAAAGATCTTTTAATATGTATTCAAACAAGCCTTATATGTTATTTCTAAAAAATCTTTCCTTTCTATAATAATAATTAAGATATATTAAAACTTTGGTTTTTATTCATATATTGAGCTTCTCAAACTCGGATTGCTAGGCATTCAAAGGCAAAGCATGTATGACCCTTAGAAATCAAGAAATAGATAATAAATGAAGATATTTAATACTTTCTTTTTTTCTATAGTAAAATAATAGCCCTGACTCACCAAGACACCAAGAGCTGCTCTTGCACCTGCACGCCTACATTGCACCGCTTGAAGGAAAAGTGAGATAAAATCAAGGGAAGAAGGACCAGTGAACCACCAACTCAGTGTAGATAGGCAAACAAAAATGTAAGAGTCTTAGAGAGAAGAAAATGTGAGAAAAAAGCTACACAACCGAGAGATAGAAAGAAAGCATGTAAAAGAAGAAAGGTAACGGGTGTATTGGAAAAGACAATTTTTTTTTTATTTGATTGAAAAAGACAAATTAAACTTTTGAATCAGATACTTAAATAAAAAATAATAAATACAAGGAGTAAAAGATTGGAAATAGTGGATTCAAATATATAAAAATAAGGGAGGTAAAATATAAAAAATTAACATATTTATTTTTAATTTTATCAAATTAAGGGGGTGCATTTACACACTCTTATTTAATTATAGGTCCACCCTTAGTAATGGGTTCAAATTTATTAAAATAGGGGGGCAAAATATAAAAATTTATTTGTAATTTGTCAAATTGAGGTGGTGCATTTGCACACCCTCATTTAAGCGTAGGTCGGCCCCTGTATGTATGTATGTATGTACATCATTCTTGCAATTCAATTAATGACTCACTAGTTTGACCAATGATTTATTAACTAAGTAGTCTTACCAAGTCAATAACTTAATTGGTTCTAAGAACATTGCTAGTAGGTGACTATAGGAATGATAAAGTGGGTTGAACCCAGTAGGTCATCCCACTTAACCCACTAAAACTAGTTGAATTAGGTTGGATAATTCAATCCTCTAACCTACATAACCCAATTCACATAATCCGTCAACCAAACGGATTAAACGGTAGGTTGGGTTGGGTTGATGCACCAAGTTGGTTTTTTTAATAAATTATTTAGTTAAATATTATTTTATTGGACATAATATTTTTATGAAATAGTATGAATTTCATGTTATTTTGTTGCTTTACTCTACATTTATTTAACTCATGATGATATTTTTTAAAAAAAATAGTGTTAAGACAATTTAGTAAGATAGTATTGTTGTGATTGTGACATTATGTTTAAGTTATTTGTATTTATTTATTTAGTTTATTTATTTGGTAGGTCAACTTATCAGTCATTTATTTTTATAACTTTTTTTTTAAAAAAATTAATAGGTCAAACCAACCAAACTCGCAGCCCACCACAAGTTGGGTTGAGTTGAGATTTTGAATCCAATTTTAAAATAGGATCAACCTAACCCAATCCATTTTTTAGCAGGTTAAGGATGGGTTAGGTTAGGTTGAGTTAAGTTGACTCATTCGACATCCTTAGGTGACTAGGTACTGTCAACAAAAGATATCACATTGTAAAGCATTTTATTTTAACATGTTATTTAGTAAATAAATTACACTTGTGTCTCTCCAGATTTAACTTTTTTCTTTACATTACACTAATTTCCTAATTCATATAATTATATGTTAAATTAGTGTGAATATATTGTCATATAAATTAAATAATATTTGTGTAGGATCAATAGAAAAAAATAATAATTATAACATCATTAAATCTACTATGTTGATAACAATTAAATAGGCTGAAAAATTAGGTGCAACTGCAACAAATATGAGATAATCTGTACAAACTAATAAATGATATAGAGATTGAATATTATATTGCTATTTCTATTAATTGTTTACTTTCATTTTTTTTGGCATAATATATTGAATTTAATTGAGCTTGGCGTATTTTTTTCATATTGAATTTATTTATATTACTTCCTCTAGTAGTACTTATATTTTAAAAGTATGTAATCAATTATGTACCTAACTGCTTCTTCTATTTACACATCTAACTCATTATTTGTTTGGTCATAAAATAGAATTTGGTGACTATTTTATCTACGTTTAACAATTATTTTAATACAAGTATACATACCAACGTGATCTGTGTGATTACACAGTTCAACGTACTAATTTTAAATTTAAAATAATTGAAATAGTATTTGAGTTTGAGAAAATTATTTTTACAAAACACAAAAGAATTAAGAAAAGCAAAAAGGCTATCTAACTATGTTGTACACGTGTAGGGATACAAGTACCAATATTGCGTATGATACAATATATAAAAGATTTGAATCAATCATACCACAAAATCTAATTGATGCACTTGAAAAGTTTAAGATGTTATAAACCTATCATTAGAATCTGATATTACTAATATGAGACTCAAATTTCTATTACGAGATTTGAGTCTTACCTTGCAATTGGATTCTAATTAAAGATACAAAAACTCTTAAACCCAAATAAGGACTATTCTAAGAACTAAACATCCGAATAACTTCCATCCAAAACCTCGTTAGTCCTCCAAAGCACACTGTCACCAAAGACCCGCAAAGACAAGGTGGCTAATGTAACATTCCAATTTCTTATAGCTTATTTATTTTCTCGATGTTATTCTTACTGTTCATTTTCTACAAACAAATCCTTGACTTAGACTCTCTGACTTTCCTTCCACGAAATTATTATCTAGGCAATTCGTGACCTTGGTAACACATTTCAAAATTTTCTTGAATCACCATCACAAAAGTTTAGTGCTAAATTTTATAAAGTAAATTGAGACTTGGTATTTAGACCCCAACTTTTTAATTCTCCTAGACAAAGTAATCCGTGGCTTTGGCACTCTAATTTGAATTTTATTTTTGCTTCGTCTTAATTTTAGGTTTCTAAAAATAATTCCTCCGCCCTTGAAATTCGCTTTCTTGATAAATTACAAAAAAATAGGCATCTTAAAATTAAAACCAATTAGTCACTCACGAGGACAGTAGTCATTCTAACACTTGGTTTCCAAATCTTATTAAATTAATTCTTTTCGCAATTTTTTTTATAAGGTAAGATTAACATTGATAATAGTACTTGAATTGAACCACAAAATGTCCCAAAGAAAGTTTATTACAATCAAAATAGCAGGCAACACAGTAACAAATGACGCCTGCTACTGTAACAATACTTTCATTAGAATGGACTACCCAATATAACTCATTACAAAACGTCCACCCTGTTATCACAAAATGAATATCACAACTAACTCAGAGCACCCTGTTATCACAATATTATGAATGATGGAATTAAAGGCCACGTAAACTCAAACGTTCATTCCTAAAAAAATAAATAAATAAATAAAATAATCAAATGTTTATCATATCATTCTTTGTCCAATAATTGATCTCCAATATACTGGGAACAAAGAGAAGAACAATCCACATGCAGACGATGAATTGCTCTCAATTACCGTTACGTTGAGAACAATCTTACCGCATCAAAATTGCAGAACCGTTTTGAACACATTATTCCTTGAGTAATTTGCAGAATGTCATCTCACACTATAATTATTGTTTTCTCAATCTTTGTATATATATTGCTCTAAAGAATCCCAACGAGTCAGAAAAGACAGAAAGATATAAGCTCTATTCTCCATCAATTTCCAACAACAGAATGTACTAGCAAACACATTGAATACAATAACAAAGCATTTGGTACATCTTATAAGAATGTTATACCTTAAGCGGTAGGTAATTAAAAATATCATATGAGAAAAAGGATGGACTAAACATAGGAAAGCTTTGATAACCTCCATGCACTTTATATGCAGGACAAAGAAAAGGATGGCTGAGAAGCATTGTAGCAGTCCACCTCTGCCTAGGATCCTTCACAAAACACTTGCTCAAGAAATCTTTACAATCCCAACTCAGTCCATTAGGTATTTCTGGTGCTTCTTGAAGGAATGCAAGCTTAAACATTAGCTCCTTTTGGGTTTGCAGGTTCCTCCATGCACGGAATCCGGTGATCATTTCAATTACAATGCACCCAAGAGACCATATATCCAATGGTGTTTCAATCAGACCCAGAACTGATTCTGGTGACATGTAAAAAGGTGTGCCTCTAAATTTGATCTTCCCAAAGTCAGCATTTGTCTCTTCTTTGGTCTTGGACAATCCAAAATCAGCAAGCTTCAATTGATACCATACACAACCCTCGGAGGAAGGAAAGAGAAGGATGTTGTCCGGTTTGAGATCACAATGAACCACTCCCTTCTGATGAATACAAGAAAGTCCTTTGAGAAGCATATGAGTGTAGATTTTTACTTGACTCTCCGATAGTGGCCCCTTTCTTATTAAATCACGAAGAGAACCATAAGGAGCAAACTCCATGAGAAGATTGTAGGTGACAAAACTTCTTTAAACGGTGAATTGGCCAAAATAACATTGAAGGATTTCTTTGCAACCCATGAATGACTCTAATATTCTTTTTTCCTTCTGCAGTGAACCAATTGAGAAAGAGAAAGGACTTGAACTCTTCACAGCTACAACCTTCCAATTCCATTCCTGTGGAAGAATGACAGCAGCAAGATAAACGGTAGCATAGGATCCCCTCCCTAAAATTTCCAACTTTTTCCATGCAGCCATGTATTGGTTTTTTCTTTTCTTTTCTTTTTTTTCTGAGGAACATGTATAGGTTAAAACCTTCAATTCCTTGAATACATATAACACAAACTTTCTTCCAATGTGCGTTAATCTCGTAAAAGTTTGGATACGATTTGGCAATTAGGCAAATAAAAGATTAATTGCTGATGTGAAAAAGATTGTGGATGCTATATATGATAAGGATACGCTTATCATTAATGGACTTTGTCCAAATATTAGGGAACTAGAATTTTAGTCTAGTCGTGACTTTATTTGTGTGTAAATCTAGAATTTTAGTATAAAATTTTAAGTAATCTAAATAACGGTAATTAATATTTCATTTTATTTTCTCATGTTCTATTTTTTTCAATCTTTAATACCAAAATAATAATAAAAGATGGGATGAACAAGGTGTACGCTTTTGCGATAAACATGATAATATCCAATAATTAAAAGTAGGGTTAAGCTAACATGTGCATGTTAACAGTGTTATTACACTCATTAATTAATTTATTTTATTATTTTATCTTAATCATGAAAATTAATTTTATGTCTTTTAATTTCTAAAAAAATTTCTCTTTCATTATCTCTTCTCCCCCAATTATCTCTATCTATTATCTTCTATTTTTTCAAAACTCATATCCCTTATCTCTCTCATTACATCTTGCCTCCAGCTCCTCCATCTAAAAATTCCAATCCCCATTTTTTATTTTTGGTCACCTTCCCTTTGCCCCACTTTTCCATCTCAAACCCCAACCTCCCTCCCCCCCGCCCATTTTTTTGACTACTTTCCTCCACCCTACTCCTTCACCTCAAAACCTCAATCTAGCCTCCTATTTCTCCTCCTCCCCACTCTTCAATCTCAAAATTTCAACTCTCATTTTTTTTCAATCACCCTCCTTTACCCCACTTCCTCATCTCAAACTTTCAACCTCTTTATTTTTTTCTGTCCACCTTCCTCCACTTACTCCCTCATCTCAAAATCCTAATTCCTTTTTTTTTTTCGATCACCCTTCTCCGCCATACTCCCTCATCTCAAAACCCCAACTCTCTTTTTTGGTCACCCTCCTCTGCCCTACTCTCCTACCTCAAAACTCAAACCTCCATTTTTTTTCAAATGACAGGTGATAAGGGAGAGGGATAATTGGAAGAGAAAATATAATGAGAGATAAAGGATATGAGTTTTAAAAAAAGTAGAAGATAATAGAGAGAGATAATGAAAGATATAATTTGTTTTTTAAAAAGTTAAAAAAGATAAAATTAGTTTTTATGATTAAAACAAAATAATAAAATAAATAAATTAATGAGTGCAATTGTAACATCCCGAGTTTTAACCCTAGAAAGAGAACCCCAGCCAAGCACCTTGTGCCCTACTAAGGGATAAGTACTTGCTTGTCATTAAAGCTTGTAGCATTATAATCTGAGTGTAGGAGCATGCATATACACGTTTTAGTTGCTATGTCTTCATAAACAAAGTTTAACTATGATTTGAGAAGTGTATATAGGTTGTCAAAATTATTATGTTTTCTTTTATAGATAAGCCTGGATCTTACTTATTTTAAGTTACCTATTTGGATCATCATGTTTATTTGTAAAGGTCTTCTTCAAAGATCCTTATGCTTTTAAATTGAGGTTGTTTTATATATTTATATTTATATAAAGAGTATTGGCTCATGGCATAAGAAAATACACGTAGAAAAGTTTAAGCTATTAAAGGTTAGTTTACTAAATAAAGGATGTGTTTCTCGTGTTTTAAAGGAAGTGATATTTCTTTGTGGATGCTCTTATTTTATTAGCTAGTATTTGATAAGTACAACTTTTGAAATTAGAGTTATCTTTATATAAGTATTTTATTAAGTTGAAAGTGTTGTTGTAGTAAGCTATAATAGCAATTGTTTTTATTATGTATATATATATATAAAAGCTATGGTCATGCCTTTTTGTAATTTATTATAATTATTTGGGACTTCACTGGATATTTAAATTAGGATGGTTCTTTAAATAAAGTGTTCTTTATCAAAATTATATTCATGTTGCTATAACAAATTGATTTATGAATTTAATAAGAACTTTCAAAATAGACCTCTTTAAATTAAATTAAGTTGTTATAAGTTTTTATGAGTTAGTTTCCTTGAAAACTATTGTTTTTAATTATAATTACAAGTTTATATATTTATATGTATATTTAAATATTTTATTGTAATAGTTTTAAATTAATTACATGCATACTCATATAAAAAGCATAGCTACGTTATAGCTATGGTTAGTGAAATTGTTCACTAACTACTTGCAGTGGGATCCAACACATCCAAAGTTTTCCAAGAGCTAAGGTGATTCCCTGTGGCCACCCAAAACTTTAAATTAGATATTATGAGTGTAAGTTGTTAAACCATATAAGCCCCACCTATAGCTCCCATATACCCAATACCTCATAAACTAAATCCACTCCTTGCTCCTCTATGACAAGTACCTGGTAAACTAAGTACCTAATACGATCCTAAAATACTCAAGATATTGCACCTAAGCTCAATTCTCCTACACACCCATACACTGCAACCCCCCTATATATGTGCATAACGTGAACCCCCCTCATTCTTCTAATCCTCTTCAGGCTTAACAACAAAATAATCTTCACCCAAGATTATTCAACCCCAAGTATTCTTTAACACTAAGCCTTTTCGAACTTTTATAAAGATTGTTCTTTGAAAAGTAACTCACAAAAGTGAGCATTTACAAGTTAAGCACATATACATATAACTTTGTGAACGAATGTGAAAGTTTTAGAGCGCAAACAGATCGTCCAAAGAGTGACAAAGCTTCTTTGAGTCTTCTTATAAAAGCTTGGAAAAATATCCGTTGTGAGATAGAGCTTCTTTTAGTTCTGATTGCATTTAATGTATAAGATAGTGTATCATGTATAGTTGAGGAGAAAGAATCGCTAGTGGTAGTGGCATGTACAGTTTATACCAAAAAGAAGTTTCTCTTTTCTGACACGTGTAAGGTGCTTCTAACTTTTATCTATTTGTTGAACTACTTTGGTACTTCTTCTGATAAGTTGACTTACTTTTCCACTTTAGCTTGTACCAAGTATCAGAGCTTTTGTCTGATTTGAACTTGCTTCACAACATTCAAAAAGTCATTGAAATACTTAGTCATTTTTGAGGAAACATGTTAAGGTGTCTTTTTGGTAGGATAGCTTAGTCCAAATATATAAGTGATGTAGCATATAAGGTTCTTTATAAAGCGCATTTATGACAAAACAAATTTGGACGCTTTTAAATGATCATGTAAGGATGCTTCAAAACAAGTGGACGTTTATCTATAAAAACATTGGATTGCTTGTTTAGTAGATATTGGACGCTTATATACAAATTGAAAAAGAAAACTAAGTTCAAGTAGAGCAATAATATTAGTGTGTTTTTAAGGATGCTTAAGGTCCCAAAACACTTATGTCCTGCAAAAACAAAAAAATATTAGACTACCATAAATTTTAATAGTCTTTGTTATCATTAAAACATTTTAGGAGCTAGACACTTCATACATCTTTAGTTCCAACAAGATGCAATTATTGAACAAGATGGGGTAGCCTATGAGTAGGGATTTGTGTTGACACCCTTTGTACTGGTGGGGACTTACTGCATCATTTCAATCTTTTTGCATAAAACGCTTGGAAACATAGAAGCCTCCATTTAATTCATTTTGCCACACTTCGCTGCCAAAACTTGCTTTTGGCTGCGATGTGTGGCAGAAGCATTTTCGTTCTCAAGTTTCTTGCGGTTTAACAATTGTTAGAAAAATTTTGGCGATTTAACATCACTAGTTTCAATTTTATGGTGGTGTTTGAGAACCTACAGCTAACATATTTACATGGCAACTCATGATAAAGACTAAAGCATAAAAAAATTACTCATATAGTAATGACACGAATACCTAAGCATTTAATGCAACAAGATTAAAATGATTAAAATGATGCAACAAGGTTTGATGCAGTGTATACCCAAGTGTTTTATGCAACAATATTAAAACGATGCAATAAGTCTCTCCTGTTGCAAGGAATGGCAACACAAATGATACTCGTAGGCTGCCTCATATTGTCCAAAAAGCGTTTATGAACTTTGCAACCTTGAGACTCTCTAACTTAAGGTCAATGAGAGTTAGTTGATGTAAAAGGATTTAAAAGATACAAAACCCGCAAAACAAAAGGAGGAAGGAGGTGTTGATGAGGAAAAAGAAAAGAAGGAAACAAAGAGGGGAGAGGAGAAGAAGGAGGAGGAAGAAGAAAAAGGAGAGATGTTCATAGAGAAAAGGCATAAAAAATTTGCTTGTATAAGGATTAAAATGAGTAGTTTCAAGGTGTAGGAACTAAATTTGAAGGTTGTGTAAGTATAGAAACCAAAATCTAAAAATAGCGCAAGTATAGAGACTAAAGCGCAAAGTGCAACACAAGTCAGTGCCACATCACCACTAGTTGCACCGTTAACTTTTTCTTGATGGTAAGGACTAAAACGAAATTGAAAGTATTCGTATAAGAACTAAAATAGATGGTTTTTAAATGTAGAGACTAAAAGGTAAAGTTTGTGCAACTATAAAAACCAAATAATTAATTAAACCTATTAAAAATAATTGAAATAATATTTGAGCTTCAGAAAACTATTTCTATTCAACACAGAATTAAGAAAAACAAGGCTATCTAGCTATGTTGGACACTTGCACGGATTCAGGTACCAATTTTTGAGTATGATACGATATATAAATATGACAAATTTCTTAAAAATTAGGATACAGGACGACAATGTGTATTAAGTAAAATATAATTATATTTAGGCTTTAAATGATTTTAGTCCCTATAAAATAAGCGAGTTTTGATTTTGGTCTATGTAAATTTTTTTTTCTTTGTTTTTGATTCCTTTAAAATTTAAAATCATTATTTTTTGCCCCTATAAAATGAACAAATTTTGATTTTGGTTTCTATAAAACATTTTTCTTTGATTTTCATCATTCTAAAATATGAAATAACTATTTTTGGTCTCTAACATTCATTTTAAGGTAGATAAATAACATTTATTTTAGGGATCTAGAAATTTTTTTAGAGATATCACATGTTGTTATTGTACTACAGACACTAATGAGTGTTATTTGGGATGGTCACTTAATCTTCTATTAAACACATAAGCAATTAATGAGTGTTACATAATAGTAGAGACTAAAAACAATGATTTTAGTTTTTGGAGTATGAAAACCAAAGAAAAAATTGTATAAAGACTAAAATAAAAACTCACTCATTTTTCAAGGACTAAAAATATATTTAAAACTTATATTTATAATTTTTATATTTTATTAATTTAGTTCTCTTGATTTCTTTACTTTTTCTTTAATATAGTTGATATTTATATTGATTTATCATCATTATTGTATTATTATTATTCTTTAATTTCTTGCAAAATTTATTAAAAAAAGCATTATCGTGGTCAAATTTAAATAAAAGAGTTATCATTCAAGTTATAATAATAATTTCATATCTATATAAAGAAAAAACATATATGAATGGTTACAAAATATGACACTAAAAAGAATTTTAGTAAAATCACAACATAAAAACTAGTCATTATAATTAAAGATTCTATGGCTTCATAAATCTTACATTAGAATTTTATACTTCTACTGTAAGATTCATCAAGTCTCATCCCACCATTTTTTGGACTTTGGAGTCTCCAAACTCATAAATTGGCTGTGCACTAATCCTTTAACTAATCCCAAATAGACATTACAATTGGTTTCACTATCACCTCTCTTGTTTGTAGCTAAAAGATATAATAAAAAAACTCTAATACCAATAGATAAATTTTTGAGTCAATCACATCACAAATCTGACTGCTGTAATTGAAAAGTTTAAGATGTTATAAACCTGACATTAAAATGTACCTTGCAATTAGAGATCTAATTAGAGATGCTGAAACTCTTAAACCAAAATAAAGACTATTCTAACAACTAAACATCCAAATGAGTTAGACTCTTAAACCAAAACCTCGTTAGTCCACCAAAGCACACGGCAATCAGAAACCCGCAAAGAAAAGGTGGCTAATGTAACATTCCAATTTATTATAGCTTATTTATTTTTGGTTAAATTAATCTATAAGTTCCTACATTATTTAAAATTTTTTAATTAAGTCTCTAAACTAAAAAATTGTAATTGATTACCTAAACTTAAAAAGTAGGTCTCTGGGTTAGTTTCTGATAGTTTAAAACAGCTAAAAAATGACAATTTATGACAGTTTTAAAAGTCTTAGGAACTCGATTACAAATATTTTCAAAGATCAAGAACCTAATTATATCTTTTTTAGTTTAGGGACCTAATTAAAATTTTCTAAATAGTTTAGAAACTACAGTTCAACCTTTATTTTTCTCGAGTTATTCTTACCGTTCAATTTCTACAAAACAAATCCTTGAGTTAGACTCTGTGACTTCCTTTCCAAGAAATTATTATCAAGGCAATTTGTGACCTTGGTAACACGTTTCAAAATTTTCTTGAATTACCATTCTTAGTTCTAAAATTTATAAAATAAATTGAGACTTGGTACTTAGACCCCAATTTTTAATTCTCCTAGCCAAAGCAATTCGTGGCTTTGGCACTCTAATTTGAATTTTATTTTGCTTCGTGTTAATTTTATGGTTCTAAAAATAATTCCTCCACCCTTGAAATTTGTATTCTTGATAAATTACAAAAGATAGGCATTTTGGATTAAAACCAATCTTTCTTGATTTACTCACGAGGACACTTAGTCATTCTAACACTAGGTTTTCAAATCTTACCAAATTAATTTTTTCCCACTTTTTTATAAGGTAAGATTAACATTGATAATAGTACTTGAATTGAAGCACAAAATGTCCCACATAAAGTTTGTTACAATCAAAATTCAAAATAGCAGGCAACACAGTAACAAATGAACCCTGTTACTCGCATAAAAAGCACTGTAACAATACTTTCATTAGAATGGACTGCCCAGCATAAGTCATTACAAAATGTCCACCCTGTTATCACAAAATGAATATCACAACATAACTCAGAGCACCATCACAATATTATGAAAGAGGGAATTAAAGGCCACGTAACCTCAAACGTTCATTCCTTAAAAATGAAAATAAAAATAAAACTCAAATGTTTATCATATCATTCTTGGTCCAATAATTGATCTCCAATGAGAAGGCGAATGAATATACTGGGAATAAAGAGAAGAAGATTCTGCAGGCAATGAATTGCTTTCAATTACTGTTACATTGAGAACAATCTTACTGCTTCAAAATTGCAGAACCGTTTTGAAAACATTATTCCTTGAGTAATTTGCAGAATGTCATCTCACACTATAATTACAAATTTGCTCTAAGCTATATATATATAGGGGGATCAAGTTACTCTAGGAGTAACTCTTTAAAGTTACTGCCCATCTTGACCTTTAATTTGTTTTTAATCTAATGATCTAATGGCTCATATTGGTTCAGTAAAAGAGGGTCACGTGAGGAAGTTCTTCCTGCATCTTCTGAAACGCACGCTCGTGTCTTTGTCTCTTCTTCTTTCCATCGACTTTGAAACACGCATGCTTGTTCCTTCATCTCTTGTGAAGCACACTTATTCCTTCATTTCAAAAATTTGCAGACTCACTGTACCACACCTAAATTTTTTTTTTCGCACATAGGCTTGCCTCTTCTTCGCCTTTCACACTTTGGAAACACGTCCGTAAACGACAGTGAGCGGCAATCAAATACAAGCGTTCCAGTAAGGAGTTTTCTTAACCCAAAAGCTTTTTATGAAATTTTTTGATTGAATTAACTCTTTCATTGGGAAATGTGAATTGTTTTACAATTTTTTTCTCTTATAAGAATATTCAGATTTTCAAAACAATCTAAAATCCACTTATTATTTTATTAATTATGCTAATCTATGTTACTTTTAATTAAAATAACTTTATGGATGTTATTATGAGATTAAACAATCATATATTTTGATGATTAGCTAGAATAAGAAAAACTAGAAGCAAAGTGACTTGAGCAAAATTCAAGTAGAAGATGATGAAGGGTTGATAAAGAAAAAAACAGAGTAAGAGATATGATTAGTTCTTATGCCGACAACGTATTTTGAAACATGCTTGGAATCTACATTGAAACTAGTGCTCGTGGAAAATTGCTTCTAACATGCATTGTTAATAAAGAAATGTGATGCTGAGTTATGTTAGCATAGGCAACTTTATGCATTCTCTACACATGTTGAGGAAATTAAAATAGTATTTTCTTAAGTGCATTAAAATTGTATTTATTCTTTTACTTTTGAATTACGTTAAGCTATTATGGAAAAACAATAAATAAATATAACTTATGAGGAAACTTGTAATTGTGTCTAGATCACATTATAAAAAAGAAAAATTCACCAATTCTTGTGTCTATGTATTGCTCAATGAGTCCCAAGGAATCAAAAAAGACAGAAAGATATAAGCTCTATTCTCCATCAATTTCCAACAACAGAATGTACTGCATAAAAGTCATAAAGAGTCTGCCTATTGATATGCGTATTTCTACATTGCTTGACTAGCTAACACATTGAATACAATAACAAAGCATTGGGTACATCTTATAAGAATGTTATACCTTAAGCGGTAGGTAATTAAAAATATCATATGAGAAAAAAGATGGACAAAACATAGGAAAGCTTTGATAACCTCCATGCACTTTATATGCAGGACAAAGAAAAGGATGGTTGAGAAGCATTGTAGCAGTCCACCTCTGCCTAGGATCCTTCACAAAACACTTGCTCAAGAAATCTTTACAATCCCAACTCAGTCCATTAGGTATTTCTGGTGCTTCTTGAAGGAATGCAAGCTTAAACATTAGCTCCTTTTGGGTTTGCAGGTTCCTCCATGCACGGAATCCGGTGATCATTTCAATTACAATGCACCCAAGAGACCATATATCCAATGGTGTTTCAATCAGACCCAGAACTGATTCTGGCGACATGTAAAAAGGTGTGCCTCTAAATTTGATCTTCCCAAAGTCAGCATTTGTCTCTTCTTTGGTCTTGGTCAATCCAATATCAGCAATCTTCAATTGATACCATGCACAACCCTCGGAGGAAGGAAAGAGAAAGATGTTATCCGGTTTGAAACCACAGTGAACGACTCCCTTCTTATGAATACAAGAAAGTCCTTTGAGAAGCATATGAGTGTAGATTTTTACTTGACTCTCTGATGGTGGCCCCTTCCTTATTAAATCACGAAGAGAACCATAAGGAGCAAACTCCATGAGAAGATTGTAGGTGACAAAACTTCCCTCAACAGTGAATTGGCCAAAATAACATTGAAGGATTTCTTTGCAACCCATGAATGACTCCAATATTCTTTTTTCCTTCTGCAGTGAATCAATTGAGAAAGAGAACAGACTTGAACTCTTCACAGCTACAACCTTCCGATTCCATTCTTGTGGAAGAATGACAGCAGCAAGATAAACGGTAGCATAGGAACCCCTCCCTAAAATTTCCAACTTCTTCCATGCAGCCATGTTTAGGTTTCTTCTTCTTTTTTTTCTTCTGAGGAACACGTATAGGTTAAAACCTTCAATTCCTTGAATATATATAACACAAACTTTCTTCCAACGTGCGTTAATCTCGTAAATCTTTGGATACGATTTTGCTCTGCAAAATCTGATAAATATTAGGTAATTAAAAGATTAACTACTGATGTCGTAATATGATAAGGATATATATATGATAAGGATAAGCTCATCATTAATAGTCTTGGCCCAACATAATTTATATATAATTATGTATAATATTTATTATAATTATATACAATATTTGTGTGTGTGTGTGTGTGTGTGTGTGTGTGTGTATATGTAGAGAGAGAGAGAGAGAGAGAGAAAGAGCTTATCCTATTCTACTTCTAAACCTAGCTTCACCCTCTGAATAAGAAATACACTTGAGTAAATAAGGATAGAATAATGTTATCATATTCTAGTAAAGCAACAAATAATTAATTACAACAGGATAGAATAATTTTCTTATTCTATCCTATCATATCTGACCACCAAACAAGCCCTATAACTAAACCTTGTAACTTGCATTGAACTCTAGATTTCAAAAATATATATTAATTTTACTAGAATAGTCTCGCTTTAAATCATGATATTAAGTTGCACTTCAAGATCAAGTTCATTAATGGCTCTTTTTTCTTTTTTTTATGTATAATGGTAAAACTAAGGTTAGAACCTAAGACCTTGACTATGTTTGGTAAGCACTTTCAGTTAGTTTCTATATTTTTTTACTAGCCAAAGAAGCTTGTTTGACCTTATTAATTCAATAAGCTAACATAACATCTTTTAGCTACCAGCTAGTTTTTTAGCTTTCAAGTAGCTTTCCAGCTTTCACCTAGCTTTTTAACTACTTTTGTCAAACATAGCCCTTATGCATACTACCTAAACCCTCCACCATTAGACCAATCTTAGTGGGTTTGTTATTTGCTTTTAATACCTATATTAACATTATATTTTTTTATATCTAATATTAATTTTGATTGTAATTAAATTAGGTGAGGATTTCATATTAACAAAGGTATATGGTAATAATATATACGCTTAATTATGGCAGCTCATTATGAGGCTTATTTGAGCCCAATTCTAATTGATATTTTAATGACCAAGTCAATATTTTTTAGTTTGAATCTAGTCCAATCATGGGTTTATTAATGATTAGAACAACTCAATAGTTAAACAAAATATACAAATTTAAATATTATATATAAAGATAAATCATAAAATTTTATAAAAACAAAAATGGCTTAAATATATTTTTGGCCCTTGTAATATACCCTTTTTTTGATTTTGGTCCTTATAGAATTATCCTTTTCTAAATGATCCTTGCAAAATTTCTCTTTTTTACTTTGATTTTTGTTATTTTGTTTTAGTCCTTGTTGTAACGTCGTGTTTTTCTTAATGTCTGATTTAGTGGTTTAATAACTAAAAGTGAAAATTTAATATGTGATCTTGGTGATTAAAAAAACGAATAAATAAGTTTCTGTGTGGTTATGATCTTATGTTGTTTGTCTTGGAATTCCTACCCGAATTTAGGGAACTTGGGTAAAATGTTCTTGAGCTAAGTAAGAGTGTTGGTTGTGGTTATCTGGGTTATTTAGGGAAACAACCATGTTGAGCTAGTTGTGGGTCGTGGGGAGTGATTAGATGGCCATGGGCTCTAGTTGGCCTAAAACCCTTTGTGAGGCCTAGGGGAGTTAAGAAGAGTGCCCAACCTCTTTTTCCATTCATTCTTTCATTCTCCCATTTCTCTTCTCTCATTCTCTCAAACATTCTCAAACTCGCCTAGTGAGAGACAAGATTGTAGACCATCCCATTCCTTTTTGGTGAAGAGCATTGTTTTCTCTGAGGATTTGGCTCAAAGGTTCACATCTCTCACATTCTCTCTTTCCCAAATTCGGATTCGAAAGCTCCAAGAGGTAAGAGAAGCTTACACTCGTTGGATATATGTTGTATGAACATGCTAGTATGTGTATGTTGCTATGGTTTGAGTTAGAAAGCATGATTTGGTTGAGTTTGGTGGAAATGTAGTTGGAAATGGGTTTCTTGATTTCATGGTTGAGTTTTGTTGGAATGTTGTGTGGATTGTGGAATGCGTTGAGTATGTTGTTGTGGGTTGTTGTATTGTTGCATTCAACTTCCATGGAGTTGATTTGGGGTGTGAATGAGTAGAAAGTTTGGAATTTTGGGTTTTTAGACAATAGTTGTTGGTTCTGTTATCTGATAGTCACTGAGCAACTAGGGGTCTTACCGAGCGAGAATGCCCTTGAGACTGAAGTGAGGTTGTCGGGTTGATAGTTCTTTGAGCAACTCATAGCGTTGCTGAGCAAGTGTTCTTGAATCATGGTGATGGTTGTAGTGCAGGAAGGATTCACTAAGCAAAATCTAGTTCGCTGAGTGAATGTTCATGAAAATCTAAAATTTTTCCAAAAGAGTGTTTGCTAGGTGAGTATGAAGCTCACTGAGCGAGTATGGGTGTTCCAGAATACCTGGGGGCAATTCGCTGAGCAAATTAGGGCCCTGGAGGGTTGTTGTTGTCTGTTAAAAGTGTGTCGCTGGGCGAACGCTATGTTCACTAAGCGAGAAGAATGTGTAGATTTTGGCTGCTCTCTAGAATGGCTACTTGTTGAGTGAGTAGGTGACTAGCTGAGCGAAATGTTGTTGATGAAGGTTTGGAGAAAGTCCTTGGAGTGAACTTGCTGAGCAACCCAGTTGTCGCTGAGCGAAAGCCTTTGTAGGGAAAATTGGTCCTCTATAAGGAAGGTTTTCGCTGAGCGAGCATATGGGTTGCTAAGCGACTGTAGTGTTTTGTGGTTGGTAAATTTTTGAAAGTGTAGTTGTGTGAAACAGGGTTGAGAAGGACTCCTAGTATGAGCCTAGTGTGTGAATTATTGAGAATGTAAAGGAAGTGGCAGGTTGCTTAGGCAGGACCTCCACATGTGGTGAATAAAGTTGTTGCGTGAGATTCCTCATGAGGTATAGGCTGCTTGGATAGAGCCTTACCTGTTGACCGTGCTTGGGGCTGGTTTGGGCCTGCATGGTGTTGGTAGTTGTTGTTTGGCCACATGTGGTGCTTGTTGAGCCCACGTGTGTAGTGTTGGTATATATATATATGTGTGTGCGTGTGTGTGTTGGTTTATTGTGGTTGAGTTGATGTTGTGTTGTGATACATACATTTCATACTTATGTTGTTGGTTGAGGTTGTGTGATGGGTCTTATATCATAGTGCGGGTAGGCACATAAGTTGGTTGGCTGACTGGAGCTGACGGCTCAGACAGGGCCTCCAACCTAGTGCTTGGATGAGGTGTAGGGTCAGAAAGATGGGCCTTCTGAGATAAATGGATGGGCCATTCCACAAGGGGCTAGGGTAGTGCAAACCTTAAGTTGTGGTGAGCCACCACCCACATACACTTATCTCGACATACCACTAAACTTGTCTGTAGATTAAAGTTTTGGCAATCCCTGAATGAGTGCTAAATCTTCATGGTAGGGGATAAGATCTGGTTGATCGCTTGAGATATTGTGAATCTCTCGAGAGTCGTGCCATCATGCATTGACATAGTTGTGGTAGATGTGATGTAACATTGGGTTTTGAGTTGAGAACTCCTTTTTGGATGAATGTATGTTATATATATATATAGGTGAGTGGATGTTGAGAACTCGGGATATATGATGGCATGTTATATATTTGTGATTGAATGTTAAGAATTGTTGATGATTTTTGTAATCATATGTTGTGCCATTGTTTTAGTAAGCTTACCTTTGTCTTGTTTTGTTGTTGTTAGGTTGTCCTGCTGTTGTTGTTGTGCTAGTGTGACTGTGATGATCACGTCCTATGGCGTGGGAGCAAATGGCAATGTTTAATGAACCCAACTTCTCATAGCTGAAGGTTGAATGGTGCAACACGAGGAGTCGCATTTTTGTTTTCTTTTGCGGTGTACATTGTGTTATTCTCTTGCATGGGGATGTATAGTGTGACTAGCTATAGGGAGTGTGTTTTGTACCCCTCTCCCCTCTTGATGTATATTTGATCTTTGTTATATGGCTCAGGTGTTATTCCCTTATTCTTTTGTTCGTTGAAAGTTGTAAAGGCTAACATGTTGCCCCAAGAGAGATGGATAGGTCTCTCGAGTTGTATGTATTTCACGTATATGCATGTGTTAATTATATTTATGCTTATATGAGACTGTAGAGGATAGTAGTGCGTTGAGTAGCGACAGTTGGGTCATTACACTTGTAATATACTTATTTTTTCATCTTTGTCCTTGTAATATGTGAATAATTTGTTTTAGTCCCTACCCATTTTTTTAAAGAGATTAACTCAAAATGAACAAAATATTATAAGTACTAAAACAAAAAAATAGATATATTACAAGGACTAAAACAAAATAACAAGGGCCAAACTAAAAAAAATAAATTTTACAATAACCATTTTAAAAAAATAATTTTACAAGGACCAAAATAGAAAAAAAAAGTATATTATAGCGACCAAAAACATTTTTAAACCAACAAAAATTAAGGAAAATTTTATAGCTTAGATTTCTATAAAAATCAATTTTAAAAAAATATTATCATACCAATAGGTATCTTGTACTTAGCACACATATTTTAGAATATAAATAAAATATACAAAATATTAAAAAGAAAAATGTTTAATGAAATTTTATGGTAAATAAAGCATGATTAATTCACGTAGACTTAAAAAGTATAGATTAAAAGATAAAAAAGACTTAATTGCACTTTTTGCCCCCAAAATTTTACAATTTTGTGAATTTTACAACTTTATTTTTTTTTACAAATTTTGCCCCCCAATTTACAGAATATTGCAAATTTTCTCCCCAAGTAGAAAAACCGGCACAATTAGAACAAAAATTGCTACAAAATTGTCTTAATTGTGATAGTTTAAAAGAAAAACTACCACAAAATGTCTTAATTGTGATAGTTTTTCTATGTTAGGGTAAAATTAGCAATATTTTATAAATTGGGAGACAAATTCGGGAAAAGATTTTGAGGTGGCAAAATTCACAAAATTGTAAAACCATGGGGCAAAAAGTGTAATTTAGCCTAAGAAAATATATATGGTTGACAAATAATCTTGCTCCTTAAATATATGGTCAAGAGTTTGATTCTCAGGTCTGTGTGTATAAAAAAATCTGTTGAGAGATGTTAACCTTTTAAATAGAATCTCAATATCTTGAAAGATTAGACCTTGGCTCTCAGCTTGGGAATCCCTTGGGTTCACTCCAAAAATAATAACAAATATTTAAAAATTAAAAAAATAAAAATAATTTAAAGATGTCAAGTGTTATTTTCTAAGGGAAAGTAGACTAAGACTATGTTTGGCAAAAGTACCTAAAAAACTAGCTTATTGAAAAGCTAATTTGTAGTTGAAATTTGGTAATTGAAAGCTGAAAATATTAAGCTAACTTGTTGAATTATAAGTGTTTGGTAAAATTATTTATTGAAGTAGCTAATATATATAAAATGACAAAAATGACCATATTTATATGACATTTTAATATAAATTTTAATTTTATTTTATTAATAAAAGTATATTTTGGAGTAACATATTTATTTAAATAAATAGAAATTCTTGTAGTTTTTTATGTACAAATAAATTATTTTAATTATATTTTTTAATTTATTATTTTTTTCATAATATGCATTCTACTATTAATCTTATATTATATATTAAAATATTTTCAACCAAGTTTAAAATAAAATAAATTAACATACACTTAAGTAAACGTCATATTTTTATTATGTTAATTAGTGTAATGGTTAAAATATTTTGAAGAATAATGTTAAAATAATAAAATAAATAATATAAATAGTGTAATGATTAGAATAACTAGTGTAGTATAAAAAATATCCAAAATAATAATAGCAAAAATAAAATAAATTAATAAACCTATCATCTATCATTGTCAATATCTTAAAGTATAATACAAAAGTGATAAAATAAATATTGTAAATAGTGTAATGGTTAAAACAATCAATGTAATATAAAAATATTCAAAAAAGTAATAGAAAAAAAAGGCTAAATTGTATTTTTGGTCCTTTATCTTTTCAATAAAATTCATTTTGATTTTGGTCCTTTATTTTTAAATAGATTCATTTTGGTCCTTTTTATTTTCTAACTTGAGTCAATATTGTGCTTCCATCAGTTTGAAACTAGTGTCGTTAGTGTTTTACTTTTTAAAATAATTAATAGCCACCACTATTTGGGGAACCCCCTAACAACCCTAAACTTCAATGAATTTAATTACTCACAAAAAAAAGCAACTAAAATTAATTGAGGGCTTCTATGTGTTCCTTAGAGGTGATCAAAACCCTCAAAGTTTGTAGCAAATCACTTTTTGCATCGAGAAAATTTTACGGGTATTGATTGTTGGTGTTTGCTTTCGTAAAATTTAATAAAATAAAATTATTATAGTGGTTGTTAAAAACTGTCACTATGTTAATATTAATTATTTTAAAAATCATTGAAATCCCAAGTTCTTCTTCTTCATCCTCTACTAGCCCAAACCACAAATCAACCACCACCTAATATGATCCAAGTTGGATTTATAGTGTTTTTATAGATCGTTCTTGAGTTGATTATCTTATTTAGAAGAATTAAAGATGAAAATAAAAGAAAATAAATTTAGCGCAAAGATTAAGACTTGTAGTAAATGGCTTAAACTCTTTTATTTTTATTTTTATGACAAATGTATGGAAAAGAAAAAAGATGGAAGAAGACGCCACATTCTATAAAGAGTGATAAGTTCAACAAAAATTCGCCACAAAGGTATGGAAACTTCTGATAAAAACCAAAAGGTTCAATTCGAGAACCCACAAGAGGCACAATTTGATTCAAATCTGGCAAATACAAGAAAGTACAAGCCTATTTATAGGCAACAACTAACACCCCTTCCTAATAATCGGTTAACCTTAATTTTAAAGAAACATATGCAAAAGCCTAAGCAAGCTTAAGGCTTAAATTACAACTTAAACTAAACTCAAAAGAAACCTAATCTAGGATGGATAATTGGGCTCCTAATTAGCATCAAACCAGACAATTTATTACAATTAAAATAGGTCATTAAATAAAATGAAAGAAAAATTAGGTTGCAAGCCCTTGGTTGGTGCATTATTAAGTCCCATAAGTTGGGCCTTTTTCAACTTGAATCAAGTGCAACATCATAGGCTTTCTTCTCCCACTTTGGGCTTGAGCTTAGAATGTGTAGCTGTCATTTCTACATGCTCTTTAAGTCTCTTTACTATTTCCCTCATAGGTGTACCTAGCCCAATCATAGGTTCCTTCCCTTTAGTTCTTCCCTTCTTAGATCCTCTTAGCCCAATTGAAGGATCGTTCCTCTTAGCTCTTCCTTTTCTTTTGGACGACCTTCCTTGATCTACGTCACCACCAAACTACTCACCAACCAATTTCAACTACATCACCCAACCACACCAACAACCACCTTGTCAATTAGGCCTAACAAAATCATATCATCATCACCAACAAAAAGAAAAACAACATAAAAAAAAGCCATAGAAACCACCATTTGAACCATTCCCTATAAAAATAGTGCTTGAAATTGTATATTATCAATTAAGTTAGTCCCTAAAATTGTAATGGTTGGTCAAATTGGTCCTTGAAATTAAAAGAAATAGCAAAATGATCCTTGAAATTATAAATCACCAATTTATTTAGTTCCTTTGTTATTAGATGACGTCACCTAATAGTATTAAAAAGGCTGAAATAACATGTTAAGCATCTGAGTGATAGTTAATTTGGCGCACATTCATGGTTCCCACATCAAAGAGATGAAAATATTGGTGGAATAAAAATCTATTTTTCCCTTCCTTATGTCTTTATTCTTGCTCATCTATTAATTTTGCATTAGTTTTTTGATATACCCATTGGGGGAATGTTACCACAATAACTCCTAAAATCAAGTTGTGCAAAACATGCATAATTAAGTGAAGGGACTTAACCTTTTTAACAAGTAAAATGTCACCACAGTAACCACTAAAATCAAGTTGTATGAAACATGCATAGTAAAATGAAGGGACAATCACATATGTGTGCCTATTTAGCTATTACTCAAGCACTTAATATGTCAATTTAGCCTTTTTAATGACATTATAAACACCAGCTAATACTGAAGGAATTAAATTGATTGGTAGTTTATAATTTCAGGGACCATTTTGCCATTTTTTTAATTTTAGGGACTAATTTGATTGATCATTATAGTCTCAAGAACTAAATTGATTAACAAAAACCATTTTTCTATTTTGTTAAATTCAATGACTAATTTGATTAACTATTACAATTTTAAAGACTAAATATTGGTGATTTACTCGTAAGTTGGAAAAGTCTTTATTATTCTATCTCTATATAAATTAGAGTAATTATCTTGAATGAGAACAAGAGTCATTCTTCAACATGAATGTTTTTAGGCGTATTTCTTTGATGAGAAATATTTTTAGGACTTTTTCTTAACCTCTTATCTCTTTCAAACTATCTTTTTCAAAATCTTTAGTTATTAATTGAATTTCAATATATTTTTTAAAGAAATTATCAATAGTTAAAATTAAACATAATATTTTATCACATTATAAATTATTTGCTATAAATTAAAATATAATTTATATATTTTTAAAAAATATATTATAAATTTTAATTATAATATAATTTATATATTCAACAGTATTTATTTATTATAATTTTTAGTTGTATAAATATATTTACTCTGTATATTGCACAAACTACCAATGGTCATGCACTAACAGTGTAAAGTAGTTTTACACTGTCATCCAATCACAAACTACCATTTTTTGTAAGTTTGTTGACTTTTATAATAAATACTTTAAAAGTCATATTAATGATAATTTCTGATTGAATGACAGTGTAAAACTTTTTACACTGACAATGCACGACCATTAAACTCTAGTTATAATAGATAATAGTATATAATATGTAATAGATTTCTCTTAGCTTATGTTTAGATCAGGGATGTTAACATTTTAAGAAATTTAAAACATATTTTCAAACAAATTATTTTTATTTTCAACATTTTTTGTTTAGATAAAATAGTTCAAGTATTTTGTATATCAATTTTTTTGTTTAAATAGAACAATTTAATTTGCATCAAATGAAATATTTTATTTTGAAATATTTATTTAAAAATTGAAATTTTAATATTAAACTTACCAAAAATAAATATTAGTCATTTTTAACATTTAATAATTAATAATTCAAAAATAATTTTAGTAATAATAATTTTGTTCTCTTACGTGGCTTTAATCTAAGATAAATAACTAATATTATATTATTTAATATAAGCAAAAATTAAAATAAATAATTTTTTTATAAGAAATGAAAGAAAATAAAAACATTGTATTTTTTTATATTAAAAATAAATTTAAGCTAAATGAATATTCTTCATGCATGATGAATAAAAATCTATATAAAATTAAAATATCTTATGAAATTCACATAAAAGTTTTAAAAAATCAAAATATTTAATCGGGAAAATTTCAATTCAACACCTTAATAAGACGAAGTTGAACATCATCCCTAGCAAAGAGCAAATCTCTCAAATTCTGCTCTCGAAATTAGATTCAACAAAATAAAGATCGAAAAAGTTACTGTGGAGACGCTGTTGACGACTTCGCTAGGCGGCAACCTTGATTTTGCTCCATTGACAATTTTCACTAGAGCGGGTTTAATTTGGCAGAAACAACACAAACCCAATTGGAGCAACAACAGATATGAAAGGAGGTTGTGGTTGTGTCCACGACAAAACTGTGTCTTTTGAGCAAGGGAAAACCAATGAGGAATTTCGAAATTCCTAATTTTTAAGTGAATTTTTTAATTTTAGTTAATCAATATATCTTGAAAAATTATCAAAATGTCAAATTATTTTTAAAATAAATATCTAAACAAAATATTTAACACGTGATTTTAAACTTTTTAGAAAATTAAATTACTTAAAGCATCTTCAATGGAATTGCTTAAGTTGATTCTTAAAGTTAAGCAACTTGAAAACATCATTGAAGTAAATGGGGTTTTATGAAGGTTGCTTATACAAGCACTAAAAAAAGAGACTCACTAAAAATAAGTTAAGAGCTCAAGTTGAGTAAAAATTAGTAAGTGTTCTTAAATTCTATGTGGTGACAAGGGGTTCACTAAAAAAGAATTAAGAATTCAAATTAAGATGTTGCATTGGAGATGCTCTTATACAAAATTCTTTGTCCAAATACATTGTTAATTTTTTTTTTCCTATTATGCATCCTTTTCTCCAGGGCCTTCTACCTATGTTTTATTGACCTTACAATAAATAATAAATAAATAAATAACTTTGAATTAAATGAAAAACCGTTTACATAACCAAAAATATATATAGATAGAGTTTGACCCTATTAGTATGTCATTTTTTTATTGTGAATAATTAATATGGCATTGTTTTATAGAAGCAGGTAAGGATGGCAAAAAAAGTTGACACTTTTTTACCTTAAAGCTAATTATTAAATAAATATTATGAAAATAGAATACATTTGACATTTACGAAACAAAATAGTAATTTAAAATCTCTCTCTCCACATGATAAAGAACATGACATGCATAACTCACATAAACTTAAACTCCATAAAATACTTTACTAATTAATAAAAAGATGTTGGCCTACAATTGGCCATATAAGTCTTTGGACATAAACCAATTAAAGATATGAAACTACTAATTTTAAGATCAAAGCTAATGGCATAAAACAGTAACAACCAAACCCTGGTGTCACATTACTAGTAGAGCTTACAAAACCCAAGAAAACTGTAAAATAAAGTGCAATGAGGCCAATGTCTCTATTCTAAGACTCTTTCTCAAGGTCTTGCTGGACATCATTTGTGCATCACAAAGATGAACAGAAAAAAAATAGGAAACAAGGGAGTGAGATACATCTCACATCATGTTCAAAGTATGACAATGCAAACAGGTAGACTACACAAACACACCCATACAATCAGAGTAATATCAGTCTCTAAGAATTGAACAATGCATAGTAAAGTGCACATGCAATGCCACTTAACTTCTACTTCTTATGCACATATGGTACCAATCTAAGTTCAACTCGAAAGTAGACTAGGAGTAAGTGCACAACCATAAGAAGTGTCATTGGTACCGATACTGTCAGCTTTTACACCCTGAACTAGTATGATATTCCCCAATGAATAGTTAGGGTTACCTAGTTTTGCCAAGATGCTCTGGATCCATGGGATTAGCCTAGGCCATTAGAGTTTCCCAATTGGGTACCACCCCTAAGGCTAGGGTTAGACAACCCATCTCAGCCTGCATTAGCCGAATTCCTACATACTTTCTTTCTCCACATGACTCAATGTCATGATGTATGACCACACAATGCTCATAGCATTTCATAGGTTTTTATCACAGAGCATTAACACAAGTTCATAACATACTCAGTTTCTCAAGGTAAATAACGACCATAAGATATAAATTCAACAAGGCATCTAAGCAATAGCAATCATACAAGGAATAAGTATAAAAGGCAACAACATAAACTTACAATCCTTTACTCTTTGCTAGGACATCAACTTTAGTGTCTTAGATGGTCACGCTTAGCGCCAAACGCTTGGCACTTAGTGCTACTTCACTTTACTTCTAGACCCACTCTCTGATAGGTCCACACTTAGTGCCAAAAGTTTGAACTTAGAGCCACTTATGTAGGGAATTCACTAGTATACTCACACTTAGCACCAAACCTCTAGAGGACTAAGGGTAGTTCCTTGCCTCTACCATGCTAAGCCCTAATTTCTAGCACTTAGCGCCACTGGGCTAAGCCCCAAATTTTTGGTGCTTGGCGCCAATCTCTAGGGGATTCTCTTCTTTCTCACGCTTAGCGCCAATTGTGATTTCTACATATCGTAAGGGTTTGCAAAACGTGCAACCCACAGTTTTTCTTGGCTTTTAAACACTCCAAAAAGGATTAATCAATTCGCAATCACTTTTATCACCTTTCTTATTGGTCAATTTATTTTATAAACTCCTCACTCATTCACAATCCCCTCAAAACTCATTAAATTCCTAACTTAGGCACAAGGGGAAATGGAAGAATAGTCATGATAGTCCACATTCATAATTAAACATGAAATTGCTATCAAATGCATCAATGATTAGGGAAATTTGCATTTCCATTTACACACAATCATACAATTCACAAACAATTGGGGTTTAGGGCTAACCCCTTTATCCACAACCAAAGCCATACCCATAAGTGAGACAATTTACTCCCCTTTACCTTGAAAGAGATGATTTTTGGCAAGAGGATGCAAATGGTGTAGAGATGTCTTTCTACGACTGTAGCAGCTTCGATGACACGATATCTCTAAAGAGGCAAAAGAGAGAGCAAAGGAAAGAATTAGTTTTTCAAAAAACCTTAAAGACTCTTAAAGATAACATAGGCTTTTGGAGACTAAGCTTAACACAAGGGTCTTTAAAACTTTTAAAACATTTTAATCACAAAATCTCATTTTAAAGGCCCAATATCTCTTTTTCCCAAAATACCATTTTATTAAAAATAAAGCAAAATAGAAAATAATAATAATACATATTAATTAGAAGGAGTACATTGGGGTGTTACTACTCTCCCTCCTTAAAAGAAATCTCATTCTCAAAATTTACCTGAAGTAAACAACTCTTGATAAGACTTGTTCATCTAGCTCTCTAACTCCCAAGTTGCACCATTTTTTGTAGCTCCTCCCCAAACAACCTTGACTAAGGGAATTTCCTTCCCTCTTAGCTGTTTCACCCTTCGGTCCTTAATTCGCAATGGCAAAGTCTCAAAAGTTAGGTTCTCCTTCACTTGGATATTGTCCAACTTAATTACATGTCATGGATCATAGACATATTTTTTGAGTTGGGAAACATGAAAGACATTATGAAGGTTTGAAAGAGACAAGGGTAACAAAATTTGATAGGCACCTTCGTCGACTTTCTTTAGGATTTGGAATGGACCAATGAAACATGAAGTAAGTTTACGAGACTTCAACACTCGACTAACCCTAGTCCACAGAGTGACTTTCAAGAACACATGATCACCCTTTTGAAATTCAAGATCCTTCCTTCTCTTATCATGGTAACTCTTCTGCCTACTTTGATTCGCCCTCATCTTATCTTGGATCATCTTAACCTTCTTAGTAGTTTGCTGCACTACCTCAGGTCCTAACACAAGGTTCTCACTAGGTTCTAACCAACACAAAGGTGTCCTACATCTCCTCTTATGCAAGACTTCATAAAGTGTCATCCCAATGCTAAAATGGTAACTGTTGTTATAAGTGAACTCTATAAGAGGTAGTAAACTATCCTAACTACCACTTTACTCTAACACACAAGCCCTCAAAACTTTTTCTAGGGATTGGATGGTTTGCTCGATTTAACCGTCTATCTGTGGATGGTAGGCTGAACTCAATCTAAGCTTAGTCCCAAGGGCCCCATGCAAACTATCCCAAAATCTAGAGGTGAAACTAGGATCTTTATTAGAAACTATTCTAGAAGGCACATTGTGCAACCTCACAATCTCACTAATGTACAGGGTAGTCAACTTCTCCAAGGTGTATCTAATGTTAATTGGAATAAAATGAGCAGATTTGGTTAACCTATCCACTGTTACCCAAATCGAATCCAACCTTTTGGGGGTTTTAGGTAAATCCACCACAAAGTCCATAGATATACTATCCCACTTCCATTCAAGAATGTCCAAGGGCTGCAACATACTTGATTGCTTTTGGTGCTCTACCTTGGCTTTTTGACATACTGGACAAGTATACACAAACTTAGCTACCCCCTTCTTCATACCAAGCCACCAAAACATCTTTTTAAGGTCTTGATACATCTTCATGGCTCTTGGATGAATACTCAAACCATTCCTATGGCCTTCCTCTAAGACCATCTTTCTAAGCTCTAGCACACTAGGTACATAAACCTTATCCTAAAATTTAACGACTCCATCTATTCTGACCTTAAAGTTATCCTTACCTGGGGCTATAGACTCTAACTGGCTAGCAATAATGGATTAGAATTCTGACCCTATCTAATCTCATCTATCAACCTACTACTCGCTCTCAGCATGCCTAACCTCACACTTCTAGGGGTAACCTCACTTATTAGGCTCATATCTCTAAACTGCTTTATAAGGTCCAACTCTCTAACCATCAATACAGATATGTGCAAGGATTTCCTACTCAAGTCATCAGCCACTACGTTGGCTTTACCTATGTGGTAACTAAGCTTAAAACAATAGTCCTTAAGAAACTCTAACCATCTTCTCTATTTGATGTTCAATTCCTTTTGGTCAAACAGGTACTTAAGGCTTTTATAGTCACTAAAGACTTCAAACATAGAACCATACAGGTAATGCCTCCATAACTTAAGCACAAACACTACGGCTACTAACTCTAAATCATGGGTAGGGTAATTTCGTTTATGGGTCTTAAGGTTCCTAAATGCATAAGTTACCACTTACCCTTTCTACATAAGCACACCACCTAAACCCATCTTAGATGCACCACAATACACTACAAAAGGCTCACTCGGGTTGGGTAACACTAAAATGGGCGCAGAAGTCAACCCTCTCTTAAGCTCTTGGAAACTATCTTTACACTAGGTGTCCTACACGAAGACTTGACCTTTACGAGTCAACTGAGTCAAAGGCATGACTATCTTAGAGAAACAGTCTATGAACCTCCTATAGTAGCCGCTAAACCCAAGAAACTCCTAATCTTAGAAACTGACTAAGGGGCCTCCCACCTTAACATGACTTCTACCTTAGATGGGTCTACAACTTTTCTTCCTCTAGATATGACATCTCTTAGAAAGCTAACTTCATCTAACTAGAACTCACACTTGTACAACTTAGCATATAGTTGTTTGTGCTTAAAGGTCTGCAACACAACCCTCAAATGCTTAACATGTTCCTCCCTAGATTTAGAATACACTAGGATATCATCTATAAAGACCACTACAAATCTATCTAGGTAAAGGTGGAAAATCTTGTTCATGTAGTCCACGAACACACCAAACGCATTGGTCACACCAAATGGCTTAATCAAGTACTCGTAGTGACCATACTATGTCCTAAAAGCAGTCTTCGAGATGTCCTTAGATTTCACACAGATCTGATGGTATCCTAATCTCAAATCTATCTTACTAAACATACAAGCTCCTACCAACTGGTCTATAGGTCATGTATCCTAAGAAGAGGATACCTATTCTTAATTGTTACCTTGTTTACTTGACGGTAGTCTATACATAACATCATACTTCCATCCTTCTTCTTCATTACCAAAATAGATGCTCCTTACGATGACACACTAGGCCTCACAACCTGTTTCTCTAACAAGTCCTTTAACTGTTTCTTAAGTTCAGCTAACTCTAAGGAGACATCCTATAAGGTGCTATGGATATAAGTCCAATTCCAAGCACTAGATTTATGGAAAACTCAACCTCATGCTTAGGGGATAGACTAGAAACATCCTTTAGGAATACCATAGGGAAATCTCTCACTACAGGCATATCCTCAACCACAACCTTGCTCTCAAATTTTAGGGTGGCTAACATCATGAACACTTAGGCGTTCTCTTTCAAAGACGCCTTTACCTGGTTGGCGATGAGGAATCTCACATCCTTACCCTCAATTGACTCACCAAACACAATAGATTTATCAAAGAAATTTAAGAGGACATGGTTAGAAGATAACCAGTCCATACCATGAATAACATCTAGTTGACTAAGAGGCAAACAAATAAAGTCAACTAGGAATTTTCTATTAGAAACCAACATAGGACAATTTAAGCAAACATCGGAGGTAATGACAGAACCACTAGTAAGGGTATCGACAATCAAGTCAAATTTCAAAGAAAACACAGGCAAGTTTAGTTTGTAGCACAAGTATAGGATGATAAAAGAATGAGGTGCATTTGAATCAAAGAATGTAGCTAAAGGAGTTTCGCTTATGCAATATGTACCTTAAATCAAGTCATCAGACTCTAAAGCTTCAGCACCATTAAGAGTAAAGACTCTTCCTATGACCTTTGGTCAACTGGCTTGCGAACTCTAACTTCCACTATGTAGCTCCTTCTTGGGATTGAGACAATCCCTTCCAATGTGCTCTTTCTTTCCAGTCACCTCCTTGTCCTTGTACTCAAACATCGTATGATCAAGTTGTCCACACTTTTTACATCTTTGTGGGGTAGAAAGAATTGATCCCCCACTACCACCATTAGTAAGCTAACTTGTCGTAGGCTTCTAATTCTTGGAACAGTTGCTAGGTGGAACTGAATATGGCTTCCTATGATTTTGGTTACCTGAACTTATTCTTTTGAAAGGGACCCACGCTCTTGTAATGTGCTGCTCTTACCTTGTTGTCTTCATCATAGATTTTGCATCTATTCACCAATACAAGAAATTGGTGAATCTCCTAGTAGTTGATAGCTTGCTTAATCTTAGGTCTTAGGCCATTCACAAACTTCACTCACTTGGAATGCTCCTCAACTTTGTTATGGTAATGAGGAAAGTACCTCGACAACTCCTCGAACTTGGCTGCATAATCAGCCATGGTCATGTTGCCCTAGTTGAGCTCTAAGAACTCCATTTCCTTATCGTTGCAAACATCTTTGGGAAAGTACTTCTCCAAGAACACCTCTTTGAAGACTTCCTAAGTGATGACTCTATTTCTAGCTTCCAAGCATTAACGGGAATTCTTCCACCAATACTCAGCCTCCTCAGTTAGCATAAAGGTGCCAAAAGTCACCTTTTGAGCATTTGTGCACGCCATGGCTTGGAATATCTTTTCTATCTCCTGTAACCAATTTTGTGCACCATTGGGATTGTATCCCCCCTTGAATGTTGGTGGGTTGTTCCTTTAGAACCTATCCAGCCCATAGAACTCATCAGCCCCATCCTCCCTATTATGATTCCTCCCCACAGCCTGAGCTAAGGTATCAAGAAATTGCAATAGCATGGTCATTCCTACCAGCAACCATTACTTCCTGCACAAGCCAGAAGTAATCAAACACAACAACCAAATTTCAACAAATAAACCATAGAGTACACAAGAAAATGCAATGGACGCACAACACAAACAGTCAAACGAACTACCTTACTATAATACCACTAAATGTGACACCCTTTTATCCCAAAGCTAAGTATTAAATAAATATTATAGAAATAGAATATATTTGATGTTTGCAAAACAAAACAGTAATTTAAAATCTTTCTCTTCACATGCATAACTCACATTAACATAAACTCCATAAAATGCTTTACTAATTAATAAAAAGATGGTGGCCCACAATTGGCCATACAAGTCTTTGGAAATAAACCAATTAAAGATGTAAAGCTACTAATTTTAAAATCAAAGCTAACGGCAAAAAGTAGCAATAACCAAACCCCAATGTCGTATTACTATCAGGGCTTACAAAACCCAAGAAAACTTTAAAATAAATTGCAACAAGGCCAATGCCTCTACTTTAAGACTCTTCCTCAAGGTCTTACTAGAGATCATTTATGCATCACAAACATAAATAGAAAACATAGGAAATAAGGGAGTGAGATACATCTCACAACATGCTCAAGGTATGACAATGCAAACAGGAAGAATACATAAACACATCCATACAATCAGAGTAATATCAGTCTTTAAGAATTGAACAGTGCATAGTAAGTGCACATGTATTGTCACGTAGCTTTTACTTCTTATGCACATGTACCAATCTATGTTCATCTCGAAAGTAGACTAGGAGTAAGTGCATAGCCCTAAGAAGCATCATCAGTATCGATGCCTTCGGCTTTTATACTCTCAACTAGTATGATATTCCTTAGTGAACAGTCAGGGTTACCTAGTTTTGCTAGTACGTTCTGACTCCATGGGATAAGCATAAGCCATTTCCCACCTTGGTACCACCACCAAGGCTAGGGTTAGACAATCCATCTCAACCTCCACTAGCCAAATTCCTACATACTTTCTTTCTCCACACAACTCAATGTCATGATGCATGGTCACACACAATGCTCACAACATTTCATAGGTTTTTATCATCGAGCATTAACATAAGTCCATAGCATACTTAGTTTCTTAAGGTAAGTAACAACCACAAAATATAAATTCAACAAGGCATCTAAACAATATCAATCATACAAGGAATAAGTATAAAAGGCAACAACATAAATTTACAATCCTTTACTTTTGGCTAGGACATCAACTTTAGTGTCTCCAAGGTCACGCTTGGCGCCAGACTCTTGGCACCACTTCACTTTACTTCTAGACCCACTCTCTGGTAGGTCCACACTTAGCATTAGAAGTCTGGCGCTTAACGTCACTTATGCAGGAAATTCACTGGTATACTCATGCTTAGCACCACCATGCTTAGCACCAAAGTTCTGGTGTAACGACCCACTGTCGCTACAATACTACATCACAACTTAATACATTACTATTATATGAAAATTATAGAAATTAAGCACTTCTATTGTCATTCACACTATAAGATATATAAAAGATATGAAGTAATGTAACATACACGCCAATTTATACGATTTAAGGGAGAGGGGTATAAAAAGAAACTCCCTATAGCTGGTCATACTATACAACATATACAAAACTATCAAAAAGATCACCCACTTAGGGCCTCCTAACATCTCAATTGAGACCTCTGTCATCCACTGCGAGAAGCTAGATCTATTGAAGCTTCACCCTCTGCTCCCACGCCAAACAACGTGATCATCACAGTCACAGCAACACATAACAACAACCAGCAACAATGAAACAAATAACAAGGTAAGGTAAGCTTACGAAACAAAGACAAACATATATTATATGAAAAATCCATTTAATAAAAGAATGAGTTTTCCACAACATTGCTACACATCACACCATGCTTTTTGCATCAATATGTCAATGCATGAATGACATGACTCTCGAGAGATTTACAACATTTTGGGTGATCAGCCAGGTCTTACCCCCTACCATGGCCTTCTAAGCACCATTTAGGGATTTCCAAAACTCTAATCTACGGATAAACTTAGTGGTTTGTCAGGATAAGTGTAAGTGGGTGGTAACTTATCGCAACACAAGGCCTGCACTACCTTGGCCTCTTACGGAATTACCCATCCTCTCATCCCCAAGGCCCATTTTGTAACACCCGCTATAATAAGACGTACATTCATTTTATTTTATTATTTCTTAATCCGTTTGTTAGAACATCGACTTGATTTAAAACTAATACGTACTTATTTTTCGCAAACATTTAGCAATTCCAAGAGACATTATATAAAGAACCATGATTATGAAATAGACGTCAAGTCTTCATACAAAATCAAAGTACATATATAAAGAAATACATAATTACAACAAAAGTTCATACTAACTACCCACTCGTAGTTGTACAACAAAATGACCTATGTCAGAGCAGTATAGGTCTATACTAGGCTATCCCATCCCATAAAATCTACAAAAGTCATGTGTAAAGTAGTCATCACTGCTAGTCCTCAGAGTCCATCTGCTTGTACCACAATCGTATATGAAAAGAAACAAACAAGAAAGGAGTGAGGTTTTTATAAAAGCCTCATTCGTTTTCTTAATAGGCTGCAAACAATAGATTAAACAACTAATTGGGGAATTCCTAAGGTCTGACCTACATTATTACGGCTCAATCTCAACCTTTACCAGATGTATAGATTCATACCCATCTCTGATGATTTACTTTAATCATCAGGAATCACTAGGAAGCGATTGGGAGCTCGTATAATCCCTCACAAGGTACAGACATCCATGTCATAATCATCATCCTCAACGAAAGGGCCACACGCCCAACAGGGATATACACTACACCAATCATGGTGATGCTGAGCAGGCGTCAGGGTTACCAAGTCGGTTTACATGATTTATCCCGGCTGAGGGCGCTATCCTGACCATTGGGACGTTCACAACTCAATACCTTTACCCTTAAGACCCCAATAATGGTCCCTGCCTTTCATCTCGCAGTGTACCAACTGTTACTTCCCAGACACCGAAACTTATGCTTCTCAACATGGTCCCATCTTAACCGGGGGTTTCTTATGACTTTGTTTCTAAGTTTCTAGGCATACTCTCTAGGTAATCCAGCAGAGTTTCAAAATAACTTTTCATAGAAATATTTGTCCATCATTCATAATAATTTAGAAAATTTTCAACTAAGAAATATAGCAAGAAAAATGTCATCACTTAAAGTTGCATACAAAATTCCATTTTCACACATACATACTTTTAAAATAAGTTTTCAATTTAATTTCTTTGATTTGTTCTTATCCTTTCTAATTTTTTTAAATTAGACTATTTTAAAGGAAAAAATTTCAATCTACCATTATAACTAGGACGTGGTAAATAAATTTAAGAGAAGTTCTTTTCTGATGTGGAAGATCAAGCTGTGCTACAACCACAGAGCATACTTAGAGTTTCTCTCTAGTTGTTTCCTTTTACTAAAATTTGGGATGTTCATCTTACAAAACTAAGACTTCTAATTTCTTGAAGAAATCATGTGATTGCATGCATTTTACCAAATTGAACCAATTCAAGTAATTATAAAAAAAAATGCTTCATTTTAATAAAAGAAACTCATTTTCTTCCTTACTTTTTCTAAAAGGTCATGAGTCTATTTTGTATAAAAGTTTCACCTTGTCACTTAGATTTCTAGTATATTATAAAAATCTAAGTTTTAATTTATTATATATATATATATATATATATATATATATATATATATATATATATATATTCATCTTTAATGGGCCGAATGCCCTTTTTAGAAAAAGCCCAATTCATTTGTTTTTCTAGAAATTGAATCCATTCTCTATGTGGTCCAAAAATTGATTTTTTTTTATGTTATTATTATTTCTCAACCATCTTACTCATTCTAATAAGTTAATTGACATAAAAGAAATATTCCTTATTCTTTTCTTTATGAAATGGCCGAGAGCGCCTAAGAGAAAAATGGGTTCCAAAAATTTATTACTCCAAGTGATCTTAATTAAGGCTTTAAATTGGTTTTTAAGAAAATAGCTAGCTTGCATAAAAATAGGCTCATTGATGGTTATTTATAATAGGATATTAAGTTATCATATGATACCAACAATAAAAATAAAATTAACATAAAATAAATAACAACAATTATGATGACAATAAAATAAAGTTTAAGTAAATAACAATAGAATAGGCATAACAATTTTAAACAAAAATAAGGTAAATGGAAAAAATTTCAATGGACAAAATATAAATTGCAATAAGTAAAGCAAGAAATTAAACGGCAAGAATTTAAATAGCAAAAATTAACAATAAGGTAAATGACATAAGGTAAATGGCATAAATATAAATGACAAGAAATGTAAAAGCTAAGGGTTTTGGGGAAAAACCACTCCAAAACCATCTATATAAATAAAAATAATAACAAGAGCAAGAAGATAAATAACATCAAATTAAATATCATTAAAGTAAAGCAAGAATTTAAAATAAACAAGAAAATAAATAATTACTTATATATATATATAGATAGTAGTAGGATTAATATAATAATATGGGTTTAAGGGATAACCCAACACACACACCCGTTAAGAAAACAAAAATTAGAGGCTTAAACCTCACTCCCCCTTACCTCTAATAAGTAGCTTGTTGGTAAAATTGAAAGAGGAGAGAAGTTTAAGACTTAAACTAATATGGTTTGGCTAAATGGGTAGTGTTTGAAGGTGAAGAAAAAAAATGTTAAGGCTTGATGGTGGAGGGGGATGTCCGTCCAGCAAAACCAGTAGAAAGAGGGGCCATATTTTTGAAGTAGGAATGACTAATAAGAAAGTTTGTTGGGTGGGTTTTTATAGAAGAAAAATTGTGAAATTTTGATTTAATTTTCTTTCAAAAATTTAAAACTACACTCCCCTCCCACATAAACCGGAACTAATGTGCAGATGAGTAATTAAGGGGCAGCAAATTTTGACTATGGTAACATCTAACAAAATAGTTTTGTTTAATTTTTTTATATATACCAAATTATAAAGAAACAAATATCAATGTACCCCCTTCTCCCAACCAGCTGCAATTGACATGAAAAGGAAGTAGAGAAGGGGCTGAATCCAGCGTGAGAATGGAGTAAATAAGGAGCAGCCATTGTTGACTTGCAATTGTACATGTGTTAGTTATGGTAAAAATGACAAAATATTAGTTTATGATAAATAATTAGATTAAATTATTGGGTCAGTTTTAATTAATTCTGACCACACCATGCATTCACATATATTTTTATGAGTCTAAGAAAAAAATTTCGGAATTTTTCTCATATATATATTATTTATAATAAATTTTTCACTAAAAAGGATATTTATTAAGCTAATAAATCAAGTTTTTATCAAATAATTATATTTTTCGTTTTTTCACCATTTTTCCATCAAAATAATATTGGTATAATTAAAATATACTCAATATAAAATTTTCAAAATATTTTGAGATCAAAAAGTTTTCTGCTGACTCTCACAGTCGGCTAAGGATATACCAGTCATTTTACAAAAACTGTCTCTAAAAATCTGAAAAAAATTGATAAAATTATTATTAAATATTTTGAATATAAATATGATTTAAAAATAATTTTTAAATCTCTCTAGCTAATTTTTATTATTTTATCTTATTAAGCAAGTTGTCAGTTGTTTTATCGTTCTCGAGCCCTAATCCAAATAAAATATTAAAAATATAAACTAGATAGAACTTACTAAGATGAATATAACTGTGAGAATTATACCCTTGAGATTCTTATTTGATTTTTCACAGTTAATCATAGAATAATTAGAAAAACAAATGATTAAGTTAAAGTGGGGATGTTACACATTTTTTCGACCCCACGTCTTATCTAGGCACTATGTTGGAGGCCTGTTTGAGCCACAACTCCTATCAACTAGCCAACTTACATGCCTACCCGCACACAGCTTGAGGGCCACATAATCTCAGCCAACAACATATGCATGTAAATGCATGAATCACCACAACACCAACTCAATATATATATATATATATATATATATATATATATATATATATATATATATATATATATATATATATATATATAGTAATATAACACCACGTGGCCTATTCAGCACCACCTATGGTCCAACAATCACTACAAACTCCATGTAGGCCTAATCTAGCCCCATGCATGGTCAATAGGTAAGGCTCTATCCAAGTAGCACATACCTTATGAGAAGTCTCACACGTCTTAGGTGAGGTCTTATCTAAGCAACCTACACCCTTTGTAAGATGTCTCACCATCACAACACAACACAACTAGTGGAGGTTCTACCCAAGTAACTCTCCACCCAACTACCACTTTGTAACAAATCCTTACATACCTCAATAGACTGCCAGATTTGCATAGCAATTCATATGCTTGCTCAGTGTGTACCTTCTATACAGAGAGCACACTTTCCCTCTCGAAGGTTCTCGCATAGTGAGTATAAGCCCTGCTCAACGAACTCAACTCCAAAGATTACCCCCTTCTCTGTACCCAAGGTTCTCGCCCAGCGACAATAGGGGTTGCTCAGCGAATTCAACTCTAGAGATTACCCCTTTCTTTGTACCTAGGGTTCTCGCTCAGTGCCAACAGGGGTCGCTCAGTGAATTCAAGCTTTCCTCTCACACTTCGCTTAGCAAATATGAGTATCGCTCAGCGAACAGCCACTCTAGAGAGTAGCCAAGTTTCAGAGATGATTCTCGCCCAACAAACATCTTGTAATAGAGAGCAACAATTCTCTAATCTTCCAAATCGCTCAACAAATACAAGTCTTGCTCAGCGAACTCCTTACGAGCACTTTAGAACACTTACCCCTCACCCAATGAGTATTCTACTCACTTAATGAGCCATTTTTTGGAAATTTTCCAAAATTCTCATGATCACTTGCTTAGCGAATCAATTATTCGCTCAATGAATTTCCTCTTTTCCTCACTCATTCATCCTACATCAAGAACACTCGCTCAGCGAATCGCTTAGTCTCTTAACGACTCTTTTCGAACAAAACCCAAAAATCTAACCTTTTCACTAATCCTTACGTTAATTTAGCTCAATTAAGATCCCATAGATTCATACAACATCCAAAATCAATATATCCAACAGATTTTTGCAAATAAGACAACATTCAACAGCAAATCATCCAAGGCTCAAGAGAATCCCATTTTAACAACAAAATCCCACCGAATTCAATTCCAATTAGTTTTCAACACAATCCAATGTCATAATCACACTTAACAACAATCAACCAGCAAGATTTCAACTAAAGCAAGCTTCCTTTACCTCTAAAAGTTTTTGAATTTGAAATTTGGTTCCTTGAGAATATGGTGTATTGAGCCAAATCTTCAAAGAATCAACCTTTTTTCTCACCAAAACACTAAATTGGGGCTTGAAATCCTTTAACAACCTTAATAAACTCGAGAGATTTAGAGAGAGATTGAGAGAGATGAAGAGAAGAGAAAGAAAGGAAATGAGAGAAACTTTCTCCCTCCCCCTTTTTATACTTTAACCCTCCAGAGTTCTCACACAGACTTCGGGCTAATTGAGGCTCATAACTCATCTAACCACTCCTCCTATGCCTTATAACTGGTCCAAATCAACTATTTTCCCTTAATAGCCCAAAATCACACCAACAACACAACCAAGGGGCTCAAACACATATCTTAAGTTTCCTAAATTCAAATCGAAATTTCAAGTAAACAACACACAACCATCACTGTACACAATAAATCCTACACAACAACAATTTATTTATTTATTTTAATTACCTATATTACATATCTAATTTCCACTTTTTAGTTATCAAAACACTAAGCCATACACTAAGAAAACACAACGTTACATCTAGCGCTTAGCTCCGAACCTCTGGTGGACTAGGGGTAGTTCCCTACCTCTCCCACGCTAAGCCCCAATTTCTAGTACTTAGCCCCACCATGCTAAGCCCCAAATTCCTGGCACTTAGAGCCACCACACTAAGCCCCAAATTTCTAACGCTTTGCGCCAACCTCTAAGGGATTCTCTATCTTTCTAGTACTTAGTGCCAAAATTGTGACACTTAGAGCCAACTACAATTTCTACCGATCGCGAGGGTTTGCAAAATGTGTAACCCATGGCTTTCCTTGGCTTCCAAACACTCCAAAACGGATTAATCAATTCCTAATCACTTATATTACCTTTCTTATTGGTTAGTCTATTCTATAAACACTTACTCACTCACAATCCCCTCAAAACCCATTAAATCCCTAACTTAGGCTTAAGGGGAAAAGGAAGAATAGTCGTGACAGTCCACATTCACAATTAAACATGAAATTGTTATAAAATGCATCAATGATTGAGGAGATTCGCATTCCCCTTTGCACACAATTATACAATTAATAAACAATTGAGGTTTAGGGCCAACCCCTCTACCCATGACTAAAGTCATACCCATGAGCGAGATAACTCGCTCCCCCTAACCTCGAAATAGATGACCTTCAGCAAGAGGGTGCAAGGTTTAAGGCCAACACCTCTACCCATGACTAAAGATATACCCATGAGCGAGATAACTCGCTCCCCCTTACCTCGTAATAGATGACCTTCAGCAAGAGGGTGCAAATGGTGTAGCAGCGTCTTCCTACGGCTCCTCACTCCTTGACTATAGTGGTTCTAATGGCACGGTATCTCCAAATAGGCAAAAGAAAGAACGAGAAAAAGGGTTAGGTTTTCAAGAAACCTGAGGGACTTTTAAAGATAACTTGGGCTTATGGAGACTAAGCTCAACACAAAGGTCTTTAAAACTTTTAAAACATTTTAATCACAAAACCCCTTTTTGAAGGCCGAATATCTCTTTTTTCAAAATACCATTTTATTAAAAACAAAGCAAAATAAATAATAATAATAATACTAATAATAATACATATCAATTAGAAGGAGAACATTGGGGTGTTACACCACACCCATTGATATCTGCGGATAAAATCCACCACGAGTAAAAAATGGGTAGTTTGAATGGGTTCCTGTGGATAATTTAAACAGGTATTTCTGTTACCCCTTTATTAATGAGGCGGATACCTGCTACCCGTCATTGTATATTTACTTAAATACCCTTATACATTAATATAGATAAAATTACACAAAATTTATCCTAAATTTTCAAAACAATTGTTTATTATGGAAGAATTCTTATAAAAGAACACAAATTTGTGGGCCTTTAAGCTATTTTTTTAGAAAAATTGTTAGAAAAATTAAAATTTATAGTCAAAGTGATTATTTTAAACAATAACTCTTTAATTTATAAATTAAAAGTGATATTTGTAGCACCTTGTGACTATCCACAACACACAAAATTAACTCAAAACCTTTTACAGAAAAAGAAAAATAAAGGAATACACAAACAGAGTTTGACCCAGTTAATATGATAGTTTTTTTGGTGAATAATTAATATCGCATTGTTTTATTGAAGCAGGGGACAAAATCGATACTTTGGGTGCCTCGTTTTCTATCCCTTCCCTAATAAAAAGAAAAATATAATATTAATAGTTAATTTTAAATATAACTTTTGTAACACAGGTACACACCAATGTTCAAGTTAAGACATGTATGATTAAGTTTATTTTATGTTTTCCTTTTCTTTGAAAAGAAAAACTAGCTTTGAGAGTTGTGTATAACGAAAGAAAAGAAAAAAAATCTTTCGATGATAGATGTCAATATTTTGATATCATGTCAGTAAATATGATTGAACCCAAAGAAAAGAAAAGAAAATGAAAAATCAATAAATTTGAATTAATTGATAATGAAGAAGATATAAAATAATTTATGATACAAGCTCTAGCATATTATTGATTAATAACCAACAAACTAACCAATCAAAATAACCAACTGATTATTCTTAACTAACTAGAAAGAATTTAATATATAAAGTGCACAACTATCCTATATTTCCAATAATATAAAACATGACTAGGTAAGCGATGGAAAATAATCAAAAGCCAAAAATCTACCTCCGAATGAATTTCATCGCCTGCTGTGTAAATTCAATTCTTTTCAGAATTTTCAGTCACTAAAGCCTCATGAAAGGGTCAACTAAACATTGCCACAATTGGAGTTGCTCAATCTTCAAATCATAATCCAGCCTTAACAACATTTTGTAACAAATGTTAATTTCTGAACTAACAATTCATAATCCTACTTTAATTAAAAAAAATTCCTATGTCAAACATATGTAACCCAAAATCAAAATGTTCAACAAACATAAACCTTTGTCACAATTTTGTCACAACAACTTTGTCATTTAACTATCGGCCACTTTTCTACAACACAGTATTTTTCTCAAGTACTTTTTCAATCAATTTCTAAAACATTTACTTTGAACCGTTGATAGTTTCATGCGTCTCTAATCTTAACCGTCTATTATTTTAAAGATATTTTTTAAACAAAAATTCTTTTCAGTATGAAAGCATTTTTGTTAAGTAGGCACCACATCACGATAATTTTTGTCAAAAATGAGTTTTATATTTTATTTTAATAGACTTGTCAGTGTAATTTTTTTTTTACATTATCAATCAATTATAAATAATTTTTTGTATGACTTTTAAGCTGATTATTATAAAACTCAACAAGTTTACCATATATGTCAGTTTGTGATTAGATGATAATGTAAAAATGTATATACTTATGAACACCCAATTTTGTTTGGATAATTAAAAATAGGACGCAAAAAATGACAAAAACATCAAAGAGAAAATGATAAAAAATAGTAAAAAGTTAAAAATTAAAAATATATAAAATATATTCAATAAAATGTTTTTTCCTTTTAGTTTGATTTAATCCAAAAATTCAAAATATATTTATTTTAAATGTATGACTCAAAAGAAAATCATTAAATAAAAAAAAAAACAAATTCAGACATAAATCCTAGTGACTTAGCAATTTCCTTATCTTAATCTAAATTATTTCTAAAATAATAATAATAATAATAGTAAAGAAAAAAGCGTGTAAGCACCCTTATATTTTTGAGGGCGCTTTCTACGGTGGACCATCAAATTAAGTGGTCCACCGGTGAACTACTAATTTAAATAATTAAATATATGAATAAAAAAAATCAACGATTAAAATTGTAATCAGATCAACAAATCTTAACCGTTGATTTTTTTAATTTATATATCTAATGGTTTAAATTAATGGTCCACCGGTAGACCACCTATTTGATGGTCCACCGTAGCATTTCCCATTTTTGAGACTTTATTTCTCTTCTTTAATTTATAACATAATTTCTTCATTGGCACTAAGTCACGCGCTCCCATGCACCACTTTTTCACTCACGTAGAAGTCACACTGCACACATAATAGCACTCACACTAGGTGGCTTCTAAGGTGAAGTCCTAAAGTTCCTACCTCACCCATGAGGCAGCAAATTGACCGGTTGTACCAGGTTTTTTACCGAATTTTTTTTATAATAAATTTAAAACCTAATTTAATAATAAATTTAAATAAATGCACAAAGATGTCGCAGTGACACCCTTCCTTCCCTTCCCAACGGACTCAAACAAAGCACCATGCTTGTGAGTCCTTCCCTTTCGGTCATCGGGACCCAACCGCGATCGCCTATTCACAGCTGGTGTCGAAAGTTGCTTCCGCAGTGAAGATTCCGACAAACATTTCGAATTCGATCGATCTTGCCCCTCCGATCGGTGTGCCGGCACGCAGGGAGGATTGTCGAGAACCACGACGGAGGCGGAGATGTCGATGAGGACGGTTCCTTGCACGATTCGATTGTTTTGTGTTGTTGGTTGAATCGATTGTTTTGTGGTGTTGGTTAGGAGATCTGAAGCTGTGTTTGAGATTGTTGAGGGATTGAAGTGCGACTATGTGGAGGAGCTGTTGAACTTCATAAATTCTGGTCTGGCCATGGTGGGCTACAGGATTTGTTTGTTTGTTGAATACAATAAAGCTTCGGATAATACTCTCACTGTTAGTGATGATCAAACTGTAATTCAACTTGGACGACCCATGCTAGTGGCTGTGCCTCTGTTCAATAGTTTTTTAGATGATTTGCCCAAAGCTTGGTATGAGTGCTGCTCTTCTCCTGCCAATTTTTGGGGCGTATCAAATGAGTAACTTGTATTGATTAGTTTGCAGGATATAAAGTTGACGATAATGCTTTTGTTTTGGTTGGTGTTTCCTGCTGAAATGGTTTCCTGAATTTTATCTACTGAAGTATTTTGTGCTGAAATTAACGCCTGTGTTTGGGGAGAGGGGTCAATTTTCTTTAGTATTGTATCTTTAGGATAAAAAGTTTAGGAAAAAAAAAAAGACTCCGTCCAACTTCCTTTAGAAACAATAATGGGTGAAATGTAATTGGAACTTGCTACCAAAGTTGCTTAGCTCATCATAGGAATCAAACCTCTTTAATCAGTTTCAGTGACATGGCCAATATCTTAAGCTTTCAATCTGGTCAAGTTCAGTGAGAGCAGCTATGTTGAGCTTTAAGAATGGCTTGCCAATTAGTTGTGGTTATGCAATAGTTGGAAGCATCCTTTGTTATTTGGTGTAATTGGTACCTAACTTTTTGTTATCATTGTTGAAGAAAACAAACTTCAAATAAACTTGCTTTATTCACTTCCTGTATTGCTACACCAAATATGATTTTGAAATAACCTTTATTTCTTCCACATGTAACGGTGAGTTTTAGACCTACTGGTGACATCTGTGTATTTGTGGGACAAATGAACCTTTATTGTCACATGCATTTTTTAATTGGTGTGTTTTGAGTTGAAAAAGTTTAAAACAATTTAATCGACTTAATTTATAAAGATTTTGAGTAGAAAATAAGAATTTGATTCTTTAAGATAGAATTATATCAACAGACAGATCAAATATCCTTAGTTTTAAAAATAAAGAGATTTAATTAATTCGAAAAAAATTTAAGAGAACAAAATTACACATTAACAAAACAATAGGAATCAAAGTGCAATTAAGCATAAAATAAATAAATGTTAAATAAGTTAATTTACAGTTTTAAGCTTTTGCCTATGTTTATATGAACTAATTTAACTCTTTTTACATAATTTTTAAATGCACGGTAGAATTGCTAAACTAAAAAGCACTCCAATTATCAGATCCTCTTCTTGGAATTTGATTATCCGATGAAGTCCTAAACGACCCAAAGCCAAAGAGCTCCGAGCCATCAAAAGTTGGAAACCCATGAACATGATCAAAATCCGCACTGTTGTGTACTGAACCACATTGCTCTATCATCTCCCGAGCAGGCAAAGATACATTATCATGTGTTCTGAAAGACTCAAATCTTGAGAAGTCAAAAAAAAGGAAAAATGAAATGAATGCAATATCATCATGAAAACTCGATATTTGTTAACATGCAAATAGAATATTCAATTAGGAATATATTCCCTGTCAGTAATATAAATGCAAAGAGGATATTGTGCAAAGGGAAAACAACATTATGTTCAACACCAAATCATTTTCGCTATACTTGCCTTTAAATCTTTGATAAAGCACTTTGATGGATCAAAATCTACCAGCAACTTATTTTTAAGTTCCTCTGGCCTGCCTTTCAAATCTTTAGGCAACAAAAAGGGTAGGAAGCACTTGCTGGTGTGTCCTTTTGCAACATGTGTTCCAGCCAATATTGCAAATGACAATATCATTTGATTAACTAAGCATAACTTGTTAAAAAGAAGAAAATAAAATAAAATATGTAAAGATCAAGTTGTTAATGATTACTATTCTTCAACATATTAATTCCTTAGTCTACTGAAGTTTGAACCAATGTCATCCTGCATTATATGTCTGTTTCATAGTCATAGGTCAAGAACATTTTATATAATGTCATCGCACTTGACCACACACATAGAAAAACCTGTTATGACTATGAAATAATGTATCCACCTCGCTACAATTATAACTACCAACTAATTATATACCCTTCGCCCTTGTATCATTTAAGGACTGTTTCAATTAAGTAAAGTACCAATCATAGTGTGAGAGTAACCGCAGGAACCTGTCAAAAAAATCAATAAGCATAAGATGGTATCATAATATATTTAAAAAGACCTTTGAATAGGCTTAATCCCTTTGCAGCAATCTGATATTTGAATGTTGAGTCTCAAGAGAATTTGATAATTGATAAAAACCTGAGGATAAAAAGAGTGTATGTAAGAAGGAGTAGAAAGGTGCTCAATGTAGAGGATCATGACTAAGGGAGATAAAATGTAACTACTGAGGTGATGGGAAACGTGAGAGAATTATGCGAATCAATTTTCCTGAAATTAAAATTAACAAGGAGCTGAGAATTCGAAAGCGACACGAAGTCACGCGAAATTCTGTGCCATAATCAGTACATTGTCTCCGATCGCCACTCTGCTAGGTTTTCGCTGTTGTCGAAGGAAATTTGGCTACTGTTTCAAAATAATATTGGGGAATTAAATTGCAAAAGGGTTATCCGGTAATAGGTCATCAATCTCATCCGTTGATTTTTTAATTAATATATCTAATGGCAAATTTAAGTGACTCATCGGTGTACCATCTAAATAGGTACTTCACCTTAGAAGCCACCCTCACACTAAGATCTTTGTCATCACCACACTCATAATCACGTTTTCTCACATTTCCCCTACATCTCATGGTCACAACATCCAGACTACATATCTCTCATTTCACAATTCTCATTAAAAGACAGACGATTTCTACGGTAAACCCACATATTATATGGTTCATGCGTGAGCCACTCACACAGTAACAATCATGATTGTGGTCCACCAGTGACTCACACTTTTAATACCGTTGGATTTGTTCCAAAAAAAAATGAACGGTGATAGATGATGTTTCGTATTATTAGTTGTCCAAATTTTCATTTACACTAAATATGAAGTTAAAATCATATTTAACATTGAATGGACGTTTTTAGCCCTAGGTTAAGAAGTGTGGTTTCATGCTATGGTCGTTGGGGGAGAAGGTTCAAGTCGAAGCACCGCTCGATTTCCGGCCGCCGTATGCGATGATGCTCCTTTTCTTCTTCATCTTTTGTCTCTGTCTTTCTTCTTTCTTCCCCTTCTCCATCGTTCGTCTCTCTCTCTCTCTCCCCCTTCTCTTCCCTTTGTCCATCTTGTCTCTCCCTCAACTCTCTTCCTTGTTTCCTCTTTCTCACACAACTGCGAAGCCAAAATCACCGGAGAAGAATTGCAATTGAGAGAGTGAGAATGGTTTGGATTCCTTTTTTTTAAACCAAACCCAGTAGTTGGAAAGATTTGATTTTGAAGGAAGATTGAAACTTTAAACTAGTTTGGCTGCATTAGAAGTTGAAAATAGATTTGGGTCACAAGAAAGTTTTTTTTTTTTGTCTTAATCACACTAACATGGCTGATTACATCCAAAAATATGTTCCTTAATTTGGAGATGTCCTTGAGCTGTTTGTCTAATTATACCCTTCATTTCTAATCCTCTAAGTTGTGATTCCATGCATGCTAACTGTTTGTGGAAATACTTTTTTTTTTTCAAGACTACCCTTTTATCTCATCAAACCTCGTTGCATGGGTTTTAAATTTTTTTTTTTTTGCATATCGTTTTTGTTTATGATGATCATTGTGTTGATGAAAAAGTGGTCCTATTTTCAAGTTTTCAGTTCTATTGTCCTTCTAAATTTTAAAACTGTTCATGCAATACAACCAGAAATTCTCCTTTAATTGTCATGGCTTTACCTCTGCATGACAGGTTTGTCTGTAACAGAAGTTTTTATTTTGAGTCACAAACATGAAGCCTTGATGCAAAATTCTGTCTTTTCAAGAATTGTTTTAAGTTATGCGCTTAAGGGTTAAATTTTTAAGCTTCTAATTGTGATTGACATTGCCTTAGCATAGTAAGTCCCAGATGTTGAGGTCTTGTTGTGTTAGAGGAATTATTTCATAATGTTAGTACACGTTCTAGTGGCTCACAATGGTTTCAGATAATGTTTTTTATAATTTAATTTAAACAAAGGTTACGTTGTCCTGACTAGTAAGCTGCCTTCTGATTAGGACCTTCTTCCTGCATATTAGGAACCATAGCTTATAACGTCACTGTGTCTTTTGATTTAACTATCACCTAGTGATATTTAAACATTTATGTAGGTAATTGGGTAGTTGTTAACCTTTTCGAATTCATGTTGCAGTAACAAGTCAAAAGTCTAAACATATAGATATATATTCAAAGCTCACTTGTTAATGTTAAAAATACCATCAAAAGTCTTTGCTATGAAATGTTGTGGTGTTTGGTTTATGCATAAATAATTTGTAGAATCATGTTGGACTGAAGAAATTATAAATCTGATATTGCTTTTGTTTCTGTCTTATATCTTGCAATTCTAACTAGCAATCCTGCTATTTACATCTAAATTTTACCGTCAATATTTCAGCAGGCACATACAAATTATTTGCCCAGTGCTCTGTCTTATTTCAGCAGGCTTCGACAGTTCAAACAGCAAGGGAAGATATCCCATACTTGCACTTCCCTGCAACATTGGCTTTCCAAACGGAGGTCTCTTTCATTATAAAGGTGCCCACTACCAATGTTTTCTTTCATTAGTGGCATGTAAAATAAAAACAACCGATCATCAAGAAACAACTTGAGCAAATTCATCTTTCATTGATATACATAGTTTATGTACCAGTGTGGTGAAACAAACATACTTTCTTCAACCTCCAATAAGCTTTTGCTCACTGGGGTGACATCTTCCAAGGACTCAAAATTAGTAAAAATTTACAATTACAATTCCAAACAAAAGCTAACATCCAACACCGAGCCAAGGCACATCGTCCCTGCATTTGCTTCACAATTCCAAGCCTAGCCACATGGATATGGATAGTGTTCTGTATTTTCCACGATCATACCAATTTGATACTGACTTGTCTGAGACAGAGGGATTAACACACCGACCGAATGAATGGAGAGGATTCAATTACCATTACAAGCCATTGGATTCAGTCCAAATTGAACGGAAGTGTCATGACAAGGTATCTAGCTCAATGGATAAGAAAGTATATCTTCTTGATATTGTGAGACTGATTCTCAGTATAATGTTCTATTCCTTGATGTTGTCATTCCTGGAAAGAGCATTGGAAGAACACAAGAAATTGGTGGAGAAGATTCTGAAACATGACCAAAAACAACTAAAAGGATAGAGGCTGCTGGCATTGATTATGAATGCCCTGAGATTGTGAGCTTTTTGCTTTTATCAATTTGTGGTTGCTCATTTGTTTCCATAAATATAGAATAGTCTGCATCTTGAGTTTTGCTCTCATGTTATATATAATTGCTATTGTAGGTGGGTAACATCCAGCCTGCTCCCAAGAAAATAAAGTTTGAAGACTGAGTGGGTAACCTGTCTCGTCTTCTTTGAAAGAAGAGCTATGCACCTTGGTATATGTTATGCTTGTGCCATTTTTGTGCATTCTATTGTCTTGATGACTATAAGGATTTATTTTGCTATTCTACTTATCATGGAAATAAATGATTTTGCTATATATCCTGAGAGGTGATAGAGAACTTCATTTAACTGAGGTGGTTTTGTTACCTTTCTTCCCTCAGATGCATTAGAGGAAGGCTGCTAATCTAGCTAGTCACAAGGGTTCGCAAGAGTCTGCTGCTTTGGGGTGGAGTAAGTCTTTTCTCTGACCCTAAAGTGTGCAGGCTGTTGACTTAAATAACAAACATTGTGGGGTAGGAACGCCATCACATGAAAGAGTGAGTCTCTATGGGTTTGCCTGGGACAGAGGAGGAGGCGTTAGGAGCCAACCTTGATCTTGAAGAATCCACGGTTCTGCTAGCAGCTTATTGTGGAGTATGCAACAATAAAGGAAAAATGATGCAGTGCTTTCTTTCGTAATATCCAACAGCATATGGTGGCTAGCCTAAAGCTATGCATTCGCTCATTTAAAGTTTCTTTGAGGAGGTTACCACATGGCAAGTTCATGAAGGCTTGTTTCTGGCCCTGCTGCATTTTATTCTTTAATTTGATTGGCGGGTCTGGTATGGTCTTATGTATTACATGAATTTTTGTTTTGTTGGCGTGTTTTTGGGAACTTGGGTGCAGCAAGCTATTTTTGTACAAATTGACCTTTGTCATGCTTTGGGCACTGCTCATACTGAAAGCCTTGGCTTTGCATAATAAATTCCTTTTCATTTGCCTTACAAAAAACTCACCCTATTTCGTACCTTTACCAATCTTGAGAAGCAAAAGTATTTCCAGAATATCCATAAAAACACATACTTGAAAGGGCCATATGACAAGATTACATCTGTAGCAATACCTCTTGCATTGGTATAAATAATAACATTTTGATAGCAATCATACACATGTTAATATATTAAATATTTCAAGTAATAAATTAAATCTCTCATAGAGAATAATTGTTTAGTTTTATTATTATATGTTTGTAAATTATGGTTAATATAAAATTCTATGCATATGAGACATATATATATATATATATATATATATATATATATATATATATATATTCCTGTATTAGCTTCTTTTTTAATATATAAATAATTATGCTGATAAAAAAAAGGACTACAACACCATGAATGAAAAATATTTTAAAAATTGTCGTATGAATTATAAAATATGACTACAAATCATATACAACTTAATTTAATTAATATAAAATAATTGATAAAAATATAATTAATATAACTTAATTTTATATTATCAATAATTAATGTTGAATGTAAAATATTATAATCATTTAAATATAAATTATTTCAATTGATATGAATTAGTTAAAATTATAATTGAATAATATAAAATAATTAAATTATAATTTGAATTAATATAATTTAGTATATATTATTCGAACATAAATTAATGTAATTAATGCAATATATTTGAAATCATATTAATTTATATGAATTATATAAATATTAATAATACTTTTTGTTGATTATAAAATAATTTAATAATAATTAGTGGTAACCCTTAATTTAATAATTTAATTTGACATCGTTCCTTGCTAACCAAATGTCAATGCTAATTTGATTACACTAAGTCTAAGAATATTTACCTAGAGTTGACTCGAATCTAAAATATCCTTAGTATAAGATATTAAATACCACTTTCTATGATACAATATTAAATATATTTGTCCTCCAATGTACAATATTAATATATTTGTATATTTTTTGGAAATTATTCAAATAAAGAATAATTGATAAGTTAAATAATTATTAAAATAAAATTGTAATGTACAGAAATTAAAAACTTTTTATTTATATATTATAAAAAATATAAAATATATAAAAATAGACAATTAAGAGAGATAAAACTCAAAATGAGAATGAATGTTAAGTATAACTTTTATGGTATGTTTTTACATATATATATATATATATATATATATATATATATATATATTAGCCTTCTTATAAATAAAATTAATTTAATTATTTACTTTATTCTATAATTATTCAAATCAAAACTAGAATATTGTAAACACTACAATTTTAAAGAAATAAAAAAATAATAAATATTTTTGAGAATAGAAAAAAAAAAATAGTGGATAAGTGAATTAATTATGAAAATAAAATAAAAAGAGAAACTAGAAAATATTTTGTTTAAGTATTTTAAAATAAAATGAATAAAACAGGATAAAAAAATTGTCAATTAGAAGAGGAGGGATAACATACTTAAAATAAAAATACAATATCAAATACTAATTTTATAGTATGATTTGGATATATTTGTCCTCCTATTTATAATATTAACTTAATTATCTACTTTATCATGTAAATATTCAAGTCACAATGACTTAATTAAAACAAAATTATGATAACATTTAGGGAATAAGGTGACATGGAGTTACAATTTTAAGGAATAAATTGACATCAAGTTACAATTATAGGGATTAACAGCGTATTGCAGTTTTAGGGACTAAAATGGCATCGCATTACACATATATGACACATGATGCTCATATAACACGTGTCACCCCACGTGTGTGCCATGTAGGCGCTACTGTTAACGAACCTCACTTAATAGAAAGACTAAAATGAGTAATGGGTTAAAGTTTTGAAGACTTTTTTTTAGTAAACAGTTACTTTAGTCCCTACAAGTGGAAGACACTATCACATTAGTCCCTAAATTGAAAAAAAAAAAGAAAAAAGGTCCTTGGATTGTTGAATAAGCCCCTAAATTTAATTACTTACTATCATTTTAGTCACTAAAGTGACCACGAGTAACAATTTCAAGGATTAACTAGACCATTTACTCGATGATATTGTCATATTATTTGTTTGGACCTAACCTTACAATCGTATATCATACTTACATTAAGTTAAACTTTTAGTAAGGACTTTTGTCATACTTACATCAATTTTAAATTAAAACTATTTATCCCTAAATAACTTTAAATCAAGGGGCATAACAAGTTGGACAAGACGTAGATTTTTAATAACTACCTTAGTAAATGATGTAATCATTCAAGTAAATATCTATTTTCATGTAATCAAGCCCAAGATCACCAATAACTTTTCAAGCTTCAAATTAGGACATATGAACAGTTATTTCCTAAACTCATGTATTACCAAGTCTAAGACTACTGACCCATGGTTGATCCTAAATCCAAGTGTGACTTAGTTTAAGGCTACAAAGCCAAAGTTGATTCTTAACCCAACTATTATGAAGTTTAAGACTATTGATCCATAGTTGACCTTAAACTCGTGTATTACAAAGTCTAAAACTACTAACCTAAAGTTGACCTGAAACCTACTTGACCAAGGGCCAATGAAGCCAAGTGATATAGTGATGCTAGACTCATACCCAATGAAGCCTAATTGGTCCAATAATGTTTGACCTAGGCTCATTGAAGCCTAAGTTAACAAATTGTGTTTGACCTATACCCAATGAAATTCAAGTAATTAAGTTATATTTGACCTAAGATGAATGAAGCCCAAGTACTCTAATGGTGTTTGTCACATTAGGCCCAATGAAGCTAAACTATTCCATTGTTGTTAAACTGAAGACCATTGAAGCCCATGTGAATAAGTGATATTTGACCCATTCACAATGAGGCCCTAAATGTTGTGGTGGTCTTTGATGTAAATTTGACAAAGCCAAAATGATGAAGTGGTGTTTGACCCAGTCTCAATGAAGCCCAAGTGATGCAATTAAGTTTTACCTAGGCCCAATGAAGTGTATGTGCTTTAGAGATCTTTGACCCAAACTCATTGAAACCTAAGTGAACTAGTGGTTTTTAACCTAAACCTAATGAAGACTAAGTGATCTAATGTTGTTTGACCCAACCTCATTGAAATGGTGGGTTATGTAAAGATGAATAGTTTTACAATATGATCATAACTATGACAAGACTAAATGATACCGTGGTGTAGGGTCAACTTTAAATAAGTTCTACGTAAGGACATTTATACTAAGTGGTATCAATGATTAGGGTTATCTTTGGGTCAGTATTCTTTGACTTAGGTTATACCAAGGTGTAAGGTCAACTTTAGGTTAGTGGTCTTAAATTGATGATACATACTTAAGTATAAGATTAAGTCTAAATGAATACTCTCACAATAAGTACTACATGATTATAGGTTAGGTTAAGATGAGTAGTCTAACAATATTATTGTATATGTGTTTAGATAAGTTATGAGTAAGGACTTTTATATTAAGTGGTATATGAGATTAGGGTAAGCTTTGGGTTAGTCTTAGGCTTGGTAATATGTGGGCTTAAGGTCAATACCAAGTGAAGAGCCTCACAATACGTGATACATGACTGTTGGATTAGGTATAAATAAATAGTCTAACAATATTATTATACTTACATTAAGCTAAGTTTTGGGGTAAAGACTTTTATATTAAGGGTTAACATTAAAATTATAATTAATTTGTTAAATTATTTTATCATCAACATAGATTTTTCTTTATTGTTGAGACCACATGTATCCTCCATTAAAGGTAATCTAGCTTGAGTCAAGTAGGACCATTATGGGGGTACTAAAGCTCTTCCTTTGAGTATTTAACACAGGTGTATACCCAAGACTCAAACTCAAGACTATTGGTTAAGTTGAAACAATCCTACGCCAGTTAGTCTACATTAAAATAGATTATTATTAACAATTTTACACAGTGGTAATCAACATATATTATTATTATTAATTATATATGTCATACAAATTAATATGATTTAAAATAGATTGTATTAATTATATTAATTCATGTTAAAATAATATATATTAAATAATGTAAATTAAAATTTATAATTTAATTATTTTATATGAATTAGTTTGATTTAAAATAATTCATATTAATTGAAACAACCCTTGTTAATGTTATTTTTTATGGTTTATTAGATCAGTAGGTCCCTAAATTTTTTAGAAAATTTAAATTAGGTCCCTAAACTAAAAATTATAATTGAGTTATTAATCTTTTACAATTTTCGTAATTGAGTCCTAAAATTAGTAGAATCGCCACAAATTGTCGTTGTTTTAGCAATTTTAAACTATCATAGACTAACTATAGGAACCAATTACAAATATTATAAAATATCAAGTACCCAATTATATTTTTTTAATTTAAAACCCTAATTAAAAATTTCCAAAAATTTAATGATGTATTAAACCTTTTTTATTTATTGTTCAAATTAATTACTTTAAAATTCCCCCTTCCCCTTCTTTTTTGTATCTTTTCCCTCTGTTTTTGTTTTGTTCTTTCGGCCTTTTCCCGCTCTCTATTCGAACTCACACATTATCTCTCTCCACTGTTCACACGAACCCTTCACAATCTCCTCCTTAATATCACTATGATTCTGTGAACAACAGCAGCCACTACATCATCACACAAATCATCACTCTCAAAAGCTCTGAACTCAGTCACCACTTTCCAAAACCTCATCTAAAACAACCTTTTTGCTATTTTTTTCTTTTCTTGCATCTGGCGAAACCGAAACTTGCGGCTCAATCGGCACAGAAAAAGAGCCAGCACTCTGTGTCCTGTTTGGGTTCGACGAAGAACCACCGGAGGAACCCCTCTGAACCAAAACGTGAGTCATTGTAACGTTACCCAAACCATAGGGTTACGGTTTAACCTATAATTTGCGTGATCGATTTCGATTCGATTGATTTTCTCTCACACGAAGCAGAAGCCCAAGCTCAGAATCCATGGCGATAACGACGAAGCAAAAACCGATGTTTGTGACACCGACGGTGAGTTCTTACCTCTGTCACCCACCAGTAAAAACCCTTGCCAAGTGTCCCCCGAGATGCAAGCCCTCGTTGCCGTTCCCAAGATTTCTCGAACCCAAGCGCTCAAACAGATTTGGGTATACATTAAGGACAACAATCTTTAGGTACTCTACCCTACCCTACCTTTTTTCTTCTTCAAAGTTCCCTATTTTTTTACTCTTTCGCTCTTTCCTTCCCTTTTTCAGAGAAGCTCTCCCCTCACCAACCTTAAAATCCTAATCTTTTCTTTTTGAAATTATCACGGGCACGACGAAGCCCACTCACGCTTTTGGTTTGCAAATAATTTTTTTGCCCTGATGATTTTGTGAAGAAGGGCATTATATCAAATTCGAGATATGTTTTATTTGACTGATTTGTGGTTTTGTAGGAACCTCTTGTCAAGTATGACTTCAGGGTCAGAGATTTGTTTGTAGATCTCCAAGATGGATTAAAATTGTGTAGAGCTATTCAACTCTTGCAGGTAGCATATTTGACACTTCTAATGGTATTAATGTTTCCAGATAATCCAATTAGTTAAGAATTGTGATGCATCATCATTGTGTGTATAGAAAATCGTAGTTTCCCTTGATACTTCTATGAAAAAATTGTCAAACAGTGGTCTTGCCCTACAATATATTAGTCAAGCTGGTGGGTCACTACTTGATGAAGATGTTTGTGTGATTGTGGCAGATGATATTGTTAATGGGGACAAAGAACGTGCACTTTCCTTGCTCTGGAATATGTTTGTTCATTTGCAAGTGGCAGTTCTATTTTACCTTATTTTTTATGTTTCCGTACTTGCTTTTGGATTTGATTACTATTAAATTATAACCTAGACAACAATGTAAGTTCTGATGCCATTGGACCTGCAGCTACCTTTTTTGGTTGATAAAACAAATTTAGTTGGGGAAATTTTTAAAGTTTGAGGTTTTGGCAGGGTATGCTCCATGTTTAGATGAGTTTTGTGGTTTGATTTAGTTATAAAAGAAAGATTCGGCTCCTTTAAATTGAGTAAGGGTAAGATAAGTAATCTTAACCGTTGATGAGAAAATCAATGGTTGATATTACAACACACCCATGATTTGTTATGCATGTGCACATAATATTAATCATTGATTTTCTCATAAATAATTGAGATCACTTACTCACTTTACCCTCTAAAGTGAGTTGTTCACTTTATTAGAACCAGATCCATAAAGGAATATTTGCACTTACTTTTCTTTTACTAAACCTTATGAATTTTTGGTTCTACAAGATGTTAATTAGTATTGTTGAACATAATATTTCTTCCAAATTCAACTCAATGCTTGTATTGATTCAATATTTTTTATTCTAACATTTTTTAAATGCATTATAGTTAGATACTGTATTTTGTAAATCCAACACAGTATTTTGTATTGATACTGTGTTGGATTGTAGTTAGATAAATGCAATTTTGTTTTGTTTAGGTATGTACAGTTCCATAACTAGTTGTTCTTCAATACTGGTTAGTCTGCCACACTTTGTTTCAAGATTCTAGCTTTATTTTCTTGCTCGAGCTTTAGATTAATTAAAAAAGATTGGTTGTGTTATCTGCATTGTAACATTGCTCTTCCTATTTTGCAGGTAGTTTGTGACAATTATGATTGTCTAATTGACAATTTTCATTCCTTTATTGATGGCAAAGCTATCTGCTGCTTACTTGATTACTACTTCTAGAAAGAACTTCATAATTTCTGTTCATTGAAGGTCTTTAACTTCTTTAAGATTCCAGTTGACTACCGATAATAACTTGTTATAAGCTTTATTTTTCATTTTTTACAAGAAGTTAATAAGAGGAGTGGCAAGGCATCAATTATATCAGTCAACGAATATTCAGATGCACTGTATAATTTTGTGTGTGCCTATATCACATGTGTCTTCCACCTAATTGTTAGACATTTGGTTAATTTCAAAGTTAAATATTTTTTTTGTAATAATGGGTGCGATCGATATTTCTTATTTTATTTGTTACAATAATGTTTTTAATAATAGAGAAATGCATACAATAATTCTGTAGAATTTTTTTTCTTAATTTCCATGTCTTGTAATTTGGCTCTCGCGCGTATGATTATAACACAATCTTAATTTCCACATGAGGAAAACTAAATAAAGGAATACTTATAACCAAAAATGGAAAATACCAAATTATTCTTATAATTTTTTAACACGTTCTTTTGTTTTAAATAATTGAAATTATTATTATATATTTTAAATTTATTTAACATTTGTCTTAAACAATTTTCGCCTGTCATTTTCTAAGATTTGTAGCACATTTTCTGGGGAAATATATACTTTTCTCTTTCGGCCAATAAAATATATAATTTTGTAAGTTCAAAATAATACAATGATTTTAATGGCCAACATTCCTGAATGGACCGAAATAATTACAGTTGAGATTAATACAGAAAATTTTAAAGGTGAGAATATCAACCCTTTGAAAAAAAGGTTTATTAGAACAACAATGTTTCTTTTTAGTGACAATCTTCCCTTAAATAGGAATAGTATGCATGATAAAATAACATGATGTTAATTCCAAAAATATTATTGGCTTTGCAATTGTTATATGATATTTAAGAGTTTCATTTATGGATTTAAATTATGATTTCCAGGTGAGTTACTTGTAAAACTAGATTAGTAGAATACTCGGTTGAAAATTATTGAAGTGACCTGCAATATTTATGTTAATGCTAATGATTGAATTTCTTTAAAGACTTAGTTGCAAAAAATTCAATTTCATCTTTATACGGCACCATATCAAACAGACAATGATACATGGTAAATACAATCAATTCTTCCATAACACATTTTCATCACTACTTTGTCAAGTTGAAGAACTGTCCTACTTCAAATGCTACATGAATTAGTACTATTGTATTAGTATTTCACCATACATTGCAAGTGACCTCAATTCGCTAAAATGAGCACAGTATCAGCATAGTCCTATGATCGATCTTTAGGATCCAATTTCAGCAACCTGGCAATCTTGCACATCATAACAATCAACAATAGAGGAAAAAATATTGAGGATTTAATTTTTAAATTTTTTTTTATTAAAGTGAAGGCAATCAATTGCTTCAAAAGCAAATGAATATATGAAATGGATACTGCTTCTATACATATTTGAGAATACAAAGTTTCCAAAGTCCCAAAATTGCAACGGTTGACAATAGTTAATTGCTATTGCTAATACTAAAAATCCCAAAGCAGCAGACTCTTGCAAACCCTTGTGACTTGATAGATCAGCAGCCTTCCTCTAACGCATCTGAGGGAAGAAAGGTAACAAAATCATCTCAGTTAAACGAAGTTCTCTATCACCTCTCAGGATATACAGCAAAATCATCTATTTCCATGATAAGTAGAATAGCAAAATAAATCGTTATTCAAGACGATAGAATGCACACAAATGGCACTAGCATAAGATATACCAAGCTGCATAACTCTTCTTTTAAAGATGACGCGACAAGTTACCCACTCAGTCTTCAAACTTTATTTTCTTGGGAGCAGGTTGGATGCTACCCGCCTACAACAACAATTATATATAATAGACTCTTATGTTACCCACTATTATTCCTTACAACTTTCACTAAAAAAAATACCTCCTCTATTCTGCACAATGATGCAATAGACTCATTTAGCCAACTTTGTCCTTCACCACTATTCTCCCTTGACATTTCTGGACTCTTATGTCTCCAACTCACAACAACAGAATACTGCATCAAAACAAAATGACAACAACATGTAAATATAATTACACAAAGCCAACTGCTTTATCTATCAACTTTAAAAGAACTTTTATTCAAGTGCTATGACATATAACAGAGGAGCGAGGGAAGGGATTTCCTACCCTTCTACTTACAATTTTATTAAAAAACACAATTTTATCACAATTATAATCTTTCAACAATAATGTCCAACTTCATTTTTGTGGGCCTATAAAAATATATACAAATGTACATCCCATATCCATACATCCCTTACTAATAACACCAAGGCATGGCACAACATCAAAATTAACAAGCCTTCACTCAAATCTACCACAACAATCAACAACGATAATTCATAAATGGGGGTCCAACAACCACATTGTCCAGTATCAGTTTTCACACAAATCCAAAAATTAAATCATAGCACCAATTTTCAAATAATCAACTCTAAAATATAAAACACCCTACACGCAACTATGGCAAAATCATCACACGGGGAGACACCTAAAATGAAGTTGTCCAGGTTAGGGTTTTTAACAAAGATTTCAAAATCATAACAATAAACATATCTTTTTTCATAAAAAATGAAAGAGTGAAGAGAAAAAACTACTTTGATCCACGAAACACCACGATTGCTGCGTATGAGTGTGGTGCTATAGAGGGTCAGATCTCAACTACTGTATAGGTACGCCTTCACGAAATACCACCACTTACGCTTATGAGTACACCACCATGTACAAAACAGGGAAAAAAGAAGGTGAAAATGCAAAACAGCAACAAGTGTGAAACCTTCCCCTTTAGGACACTGACCGTCGAACGTGAGAAATGGAACTATTTCGCTGTTGCCAGTCGGGGGTTATGCTCATATGTTCATCATGTGTCATTTTTTTTAAAAAGGGGTATATTGGTCTTTATACAATTATATTTATATTTCGAATTAAATTTTTACCTTATTATTGTGCCACTGTTCACTGCTGCATCGATGAACCACTTGATGCATTAGTTCACGCTAGAAAGCGCCTAAAAGACAAAAAAACTCATAACAGAATCCACACATATAGCCACTCTCATTCTTCTCCCATCATCAAATCATGCACGCTGATTCTCCCCTTTATTGTAACAATGAAATCACACGCACTACACACAGCATCATAGAATACACATAAGCGCACAATATTTTCTCATTCATTTTCTCTCACCCATGCACAGCTAGCACTCACATTTTTGATACCTCCTTGATCAACCTCTTTTTCTCTCTTTCTCCTAACTAACTCACCGTTGCACTCAGCACCCACACTACAAGTATCCACCTCACAAAGCACTAGCCTCTAATTGCTTTTCTTCTCTCACCAATAAGTTTACCAAAAAGCACTCACGCACTCCTACATGGGTAACACATATTCATATAAGCATCTTCTCTCTCTCTCTCTTTCTCTTAGGTTTACACCTCATTCTCACCCCTAACACTCATTTTCCCTTAAGCACATACAATTACTTTCTCTCTCTTTCACTGATTCTCAACCCACATCCCCCTCTCCGATCTAAAAAAAGAAAAGAAATAAATGGCAATGGTCATATTTGAGCATCCATGATCACCATCTTAGCCATACATCCATGGTCCAAAGTTTACCTCTACCCCTCCATGAGCAAACATCAACACACCAATGCCATCCGCACTAGTAAGCCACACCGCTACCCTTGATGCATAATGAGGTAATTAACACTTGTCTTGGTCCTTGCACTGATTCCTAAACACCAATGGATGATTCCCCTTGTCAAGCAATTGGCTCGAGAAAGGGATTCTATCGCTTGATTGAGGTCTTAGTCCACTCCAAAGAGCTTTCTTGTAATCGTAGAACTAAGGTTTCCATGCTACACTACTCCTAGGTTGAAATGTAGTAAAGGAAAGTTGTAAAAGACTAAAATGTAAAAAAAAGCGATAAAGAAAGCTGTAAGTAAAGGGATAAATAAAGTTGTAAATTTCGAACAGGTAAATAATTGGAAGGATAAATTTGATTGATTGGTCAGGGACTTGTTTTACATTGACAATCAGCTATTTAAACCCTAAACTACCACTCTGACAGCCAATTCTTATAGGTAACTGCCCAGTCCTTTATTTCTCAGGATATATGATAGGCATGCTTCGTGTAACGACCCAATTGCTGCTATTAATCAACCCTACTAACCCTACTCTTACCGTCACATCAGGTAAATGAAATCATAACATATATATGAAACATACACATACTGAGAGATTCATCCATCTTTCCTACTGCCATACATAATTATCTTTACAACCTTCATCTAACAAAAGAATAAGGATGTCACTAGGCGATATCAAAACAATATACAAACCATCAATAGGGGAGGGGGGGGGGGGGGGTACAAAACACACTCCCTATAGCTGGTCTCACTATACAACCCCATATCAAAAGAATGAGACTAAAACATAACAAAAGAAACAAAAGCTTGGCACCTTAAGCCAAGATCTCCAGCTTGCGGCTCCATCCTCAGCTTTGAGACGTCCACGCTATAGGACGTGATCATCACAGTTATACCGACATAATAATAGTAACAAGATATCCAGCAACAAAACAAGGCAAGGGTAAGCTTACTAAAACAACAACATAGCATACAAATTCTGAAACCATCAATAATCCTTAACATTCGTACTCATACATATATATATATATAGCATTCATTCGTATGGCAAAGAATTCTCAATCCTGAACTCCATATCACAACCAGTTCGCCACAACTATGTTAACACATGATGACACGACTCTCGAGAGATTCACAACATCTAGGGTGATCAGCTAGGTCTCACCCCTTACCATGGCCTATCCAAGCACCATTCAGGGATTGCCAAAACTATGATCTATGGATAAGCTTAATGGTGTGTTGAGATAAGTGTATATGGGTGGGTGGTGGCTCATCGTGACACAAGGTCTGCACTGCCTTGGCCCTTTGTGAAATCGTCCATCCACTCATCTCCAAAGGCCCATCTTTAAGACACCACGTCTCATCCAGGCACTAGGTTGGAGGCTCGTTTGAGCCACAACTCCTGTCAACCATCCAACTTACGTGCTTACCTGCACAACGACATAAGGCCCATCATAGCCTTAGCCAACAACATATGCATGACATGCATGTATCACAATGCCACAACCACTCAACCACAACAAAACAACATATATATATGTAGCAACACAACAACAGCAGCACAACGCCATGTGGGCCGCTCGACCAGCACCACACGTGGTCCACAACCATTACCAACACCATGCAAGCCCATTCCAGCCTCAAGCATAGTCAACAGGTAGGCCCTATCCAAGCAGCTTATACCTTGTAAGAAACCTCACTCAACAATTCATTCGCTACTAGTGGAGGTCTTATCCAAGCAACCTGCCACTAAAGGACCCTATCCAAGCAGCCCACACTCAAAGAGGTAAAATCCAAACAACATCACTTATGACAAGTGGAGGTCCTATTCAAGCAACCTGCCACTCCTCCCGCATTCTCAACCTTAGACTCACATTAGGAGTCCTTCTCAATCATGTCTCACACAACTACACTTTCAAAATTGTTCAACAACAGAGCACTACATTTGCTCAGCGACCCACATGCTCGCTTAGTGAAGACCTTCCTTACAGAGGACCAACTTCCCCTGTGAAGGCTTTTCGCTCAACGACCATAAGTATCGCTCAGCGAGTTAGGGTCATTCGCTCAACAACAACTAAAGTCACTCAACAAATTCGTTCCAAGGACTTTCCTTCAATTTTCATCAACCACATTTCACTCAACGAGTCACCTACTTGCTTGACGAATAGCCATTCCAAAGAATAGCCAGCACCTGCATCACTCCTCGCTCAACGAACATGTTGTTCACTCAACAAACCTCTTGTAGCAGACAGCACTACTCTCCATGGCTCCCAAGTCGCTCAATGAGCCCAGCATTCACTTAACAAATTCGTTCCAGGCATTCTGGAATGCCCACACTCGCTCAGTGAGCCACATACTCGCTCAGCGAGCCACATACTCGCTCAACGAGCCACGTACTCGCTCAGCAAATTCTTTTCTGGAAAATTTCTAGATTTCCGTGAACACTCGCTTAGCGAACAACATTTCGCTTAGTGAATTCCTCTTACACTACAGCCAATTCTACCACTCAAGAACACTCGCTCAGCGACACAATGAGTCGCTCAGCAAATTATCAACTCGACGATATCACATCAGTCTTAGGGGCATTCTCGCTCAGCGAGGCCCTTAGTCCCTCAACGACTATTAGATAATAGCAACATAACTCTCTTCGAAAAACTCTAAAAATCCCAACTTTCCACTCATTCATACCTCAAATTGATCCCACTGAGGTTGAATACGACCACACAATAGCCCACAACAACATACTCAACACATTCAACAATCCATAACACATTTCAACACAAAATCATTAAAATTCGAAGGAAACCCATTTCAACATAACATCTCAACATAACTTATTCCAATTCAATTTCCATTCCAATCCACAACCACATATGCATACAACTACGTTCATAAAATGAGCACTCAACTAAAGTAAGCTTCCCTTACCTTTAGAAATTTCGAATCCAAATTTTGGGGAAAGAGGAAGATGGGAGAAAATGAACTCTTGAGCTAACTCTTCAGGAAGTCTACTATTCTCAACACAAAGGAATGAAAATCAAAGCTTGAAATCTTGCTACACTCCAAATAGGTCTTGAGAGAGATTGAGAGAATGAGCGAGTTTGAGAGGGTCTTGGGGGAGTTTTTTTCACAAAATGAGAGGGAGGAGGGGTATTGGGTGGTCTTAAACCTCCCCAAGGGCACACAACGGCTTTGGGCCCACTAAAGCCCATGGTTCATCTAACCATTTCCCACTGCTCACAACTGGCTTAATACTGCTGTTTCTCTCAACAACCCATATAAGCTTAACCAACATTCTCACTTTGGCTCAAGAACAACATTTTCCTCAGTTCCCTAAATTTAGACAAGAATACTAAAACAACCAACATACAGCAACACTCATACAACAACTACTTATTTATTCATTTTAATCTCCAAGATCACATATTATATTTCCATTTTTAGTTATTAAACCACTAAATCAAACATTAAGAAAACCACGGCATTATAATCCTCCCTAGTAAGAAAATTTTTGTCCATGAAAATCCTCTTACCTGGGAAAAGATTTGAATACTATTCCTTCATCTTCTCTTCAAGCTCCCACGTGGATTCTCCAGTCATATCATTCCACACAACTCTGACCAACTGGATATCCTTGCCTCTAAGCTGCTTCACCCTTCGATCTATAATCCTCACAGGTAGTGTCGCATATGTCAAGTTCTCTTGTATCGGTACAGAATCAGGCTCGATGACGTGTGTAGGGTCATAAACATACTTTCTCAATTGGGAAATATGGAAGACATTATAGATGTTGGACAAGAATGGTGGTAAGGCTATCTGGTAAGCAATAGGTCTAACCCAACGAAGAATCTGGTACGGACCAATAAACTTAAGGGTAAGCTTCTTGGATTTGATTGCCCTTCCAACTCCCATCACAAGCATGACCCTCAAGAAAACATGATCGCTATCTTCAAACTCAAGCAGCCTTCCACACTTATCAACGTAAGACTTCTAACGACTTTGAGCAACTTCCATGTTTTCCTGAATATTCTTCACTTTCTCTGTTGTCTGTTGTACCAACTCTAGTCTCACAAACATACTCTCTCCATCTTGATAACAACACAACGACGTTCTACACCTCTGACCATACAAAGCTTCAAACGGTGCCATACCAATGCTCGCATGGAAACTGTTGTTGTACGTGAATTCCATCAAAGGTAGAATCTCATCCTAACTTCCAAGGTGATCCAACACACATGCTCGCAAAAGATTTTCTAAGGATTGGATCATCATCTCCGACTGGCCATCCGTCTAGGGATGATATGCAGAACTAAGCCTCAGTTTAGTACCCAACGCCTGATGCAAACTCTACCAAAACCTTGATGTAAACCTCGGGTCTCTATCAAAGATAATGCTAGAAGGCACTCCATCTACCTTACTATCTCTTTGATGTACAACTGCGTCAACTTTTCTAAGGAATACTTGATATTAATAGGTAAGAAGTGAGCACACTTCGTCAACCTATCAACAATGACCCAAATAGCATCAACCCTCTTATCGTTCTAAGCAAGCTCACCACAAAGTCCATAGTGATGCCATCCCACTTCCACTCAGTTATCTCCATCATCTACAACAAACCATTGGGTCTCTGGTGCTCTATCTTGGCCTTCTAATAGGTCAAACATGCCGCAACATGCTCTGCCACATCCTTTTTCATACTAGACCACTAAAACATCTTCAAATTCTGGTACATCCTGGTGGTACCCGGATGCAAACTCAACTTGCTCTTATGACCTTCGTCTAGAACAAGTTTCCTCAACTTAGGGTCTTGCGGTATACACACTCTACCTTTGAACCTCAGAATACCGTCTACATCCAAACTGAAATTTGCTGCCTTTTTTGTGCCCAACAACTCCTTAGTCTTACAAAGACTAGGGTCTATCAACTATTTTTCTTTGACCATCTCCATGAAACCACTAGCCACCATGATCATACCACAATGAATACAATCAAGCGACATCTCCACATATAAGTTTAGGTCTCTAAACCTCTCCATTAACTCCAACTCCTTCACCATTAAAGTCGACATATGCATAGTCTTCCGACTCAAAGCATCAACCACAACATTTGCCTTACTAGGATGGTACATCAATTGAAAATCATAATCTTTCAAGAATTCCATCCACCGCCTCTGCCTTATGTTCAATTTCTTTTGATCAAATAGATACTTCAAACTCTTATGATCACTAAACACATTGAACCTTGCTCCATACAAATAATATCTCTATATCTTCAAAGCAAACACCACAACGGCCAACTCCAAATAATGGGTAGGATAGTTCTTCTGATGATTCTTCAACTACCTCGATGCATAAGCCACAACTTTCTTGTGCTGCATCAACACACACCCCAATCCTTCATGAGAAGCATCACAGTAAACCTTGAAAGGCTTACTAGGACCAGGCAACACCAGGATAGGCGAAGTAGTTAGCCTCTGTTTCAACTCTTGAAAACTCTCTTCATAAGCTTCGGTCCAAGCAAATAGTTGATCTTTTCAGGTGAGTTGGGTCAACACTGCAACTATCTTCGAGAATCCCTCTATAAACCTTCGGTAGTGCCCAGCTAACCTAACAAAACTTCTAATCTCGGTAGCAGTCTTCGAACGCTCCTATTGCAACATGGTTTCCACTTTCTCAGGGTCCACTACGATTCCACTAGCCGATATCACTTACCCTAAGAACTTCACTTCATCCAACCAGAACTCACACTTGGACAACTTGGCATATAGTTGTCTTTCCTTTAAGATTCCTAACACTGTCTTTAAGTGCTCTTCATGCTCTTCACACGAACGGGAATGGACTAGAATGTCATCGATAAACACAACGACAAACTTGTCCAAGAAAGGACGGAAGACCCTATTCATCTAATCCATGAATATAGCAGGGGCATTGGTCACTTCGAACGGTATCACCACATACTCATAATGCCCATACCGAGTCCTAAAAGTAGTCTTCGGTACGTCTTCGTCCTTTACCCATATCTGGTGATATCCAGACCTCAAGTCTATCTTTGAAAACACTTTTGCTCCTCTCAACTGGTCCATCAAATCATCAATCCTTGTTCTTGATGGTGATCTTGTTCTATTGTCGATAATCTACACATAGTCTTGAACTACCATCCTTCTTCTTTACTAACAATACCAGCACCCCCCAAGGGGAAACACTTAGTCTGATCATCTTCTTTTCCAACAACTCGTCCATTTGTTTCTTCAACTCAGCCAACTCCACTGGTGTCATTCTATAAAGAGCCATCGACACCGATCCCGCTCCCAGAACCAAGTTTATTGCAAACTCCACTTCTCGCTGTGAAGGTGCACCCGGTACTTCCTCAGGAAACTCTCGGATGACTGCCACTGAGTTCAAGTCCAAGCTATTCTTGACTTCCAAGAATGACATGATCATGTATCCTTGAGCTCCTTCTTGCAAAGAAGTCTGAGCTTGATTGGCAGTGACAAATCCAGAATCTTCAAAACTAGGGAAGATCAAGGTCTTTTTGACATAATCAATCAGGATATGGTTGGAAGATAACCAATCCATCCCTAACATCACATCTAAGTTTGACAACAGAAGGCAAATCAAATTGACTCTCTAACTGTGCCTACTAACAACAACTAGGCAGTTAGCACAAATAACCGAAGTCGCCACCAGAGTAGTGGTTGGTGTCGAAACAAGCAAATCAAAAGGCAACGGGAAAGTAGACAGTTTCAACTTTTCTACACACTCAAGGGAAATGAAAGAATACGTGGCGCCTGAATCAAACAGTACAGCTAAGAGATTACCAGCTATCTCACACTCGCCTTGTATCAGATCATCAAAACGAGAGGCTTTAACTCCACTTATAGCAAAAACATGACCAGTTGTCGTGGGTCTCGTAGCTCTGGTGACGTTTATAGTAGACTTTGCCTTCACCAAGGCCATACACTCTCTAGCCATGTGTCTGGGCTGCTGACACTTGTAGCACACATTGCCCTTCAGAGGGCACTGACTGAGGTAGTGGGGTCCACCATACCTGAAGCATTTGACCTCCAACGATCTGGTCTGAGGCGTGATCGACGAACGGCTCTGAGAACACGAAGGTCCAAATTGCTGGGGTCTAGAGCACTAGGTTGGCAGCTCGTCTGAGTTGTAACTCCTGTCAACCATCCAACTTACGTGCTTACTCGCACAACAACAGGAGGCCTATCACAGCTTCAGCCAACAACATATGCATGACATGCATGTATCACAATGCCACAATCATTCAATCACAACAAAACAACATATATATGTGTAGCAACACAACAACAACAGCATAATGCCATGTGGGCCTGACCAGCACCACACGTGGTCCACAACCACTATCAAGCAGCTCATACCTTGTAAGAAACTTCATTCAACAACTCATTCACAACTAGTGGAGGTCCTATCCAAGCAACCTGCCACACTAGGGCCCTATCCAAGCAGCCCACACTCAAAGGGGTAAAACCCAATCAACATCACTTACGACAAGTAGAGGTCCTATTCAAGCAACCTACCACTCCTCCCACATTCTCAACCTTAGACTCACATTAGGAGTCCTTCTCAATCATGTCTCATACAACTACACTTTCAAAATTGTTCAACAATAGAGCACTACATTCGCTTGACAACCCACATGCTTGCTTAGCGAAGACCTTCCTTGTAGAGGACCAATTTCCCCTGCGAAGGCTTTTCGCTCAACGACCATGAGTCTCGCTCAGTGAGTCAGGGTCACTCACTTAGCGACAACTAGAGTCGCTCAACGAATTCATTCCAAGGACTTTCCCTCAATTTCTATCAACCACTCGCTTGGTGAATAGCCATTCCAGAGGCTAGCACCTGCATCACTCTTCGCTCAACGAACATGTTGTTCGCGCTGCAAACCTCTTGTAACAAAGAGCACTATTCTCCAGGGTTCCCATGTCGCTCAACGAGCCTAGCATTCGCTCAGCGAATTTGTTCCAGGCATTTTGGAATGCCCACACTCGCTCAGCGAGCCACATACTCGCTCAGCAAACTCTCTTCTTGAAATTTTCTAGATTTCCATGAACACTCACTTAATGAACAACATTTCGCTCAGCAAATTCCTCTTACACTACAACCAATTCTACCATTCAAGAACATTGGCTTAGAGACGCGATGAGTTGCTCAGAAAATCATTAACCCGACAATCTCACATTAGTCTTAGGGGCATTCTCACTCAGCGAGGCCTTTAGTCGCTCAACGTCTATCAGATAGCAACAGCAGAATTCTCTTCGAAAAACTCCAAAAATCCCCACTTTCCACTCACTCATGCCTCAAATCGATCCCACAGAGGTCAAATATGACCACACAATAGCCCACTACAACATACTCAATACTTTCAACAATCCATAACACATTTCAACACAAAATCATTAAAATTCGTAGGAACCCATTTCCACATAACATCTCAACATAACTTATTCCAATTCAATTTTCAATCCAATCCACAACCACATATGCATATAACTACATTTATACAATAAGCACTCAACAAAAGTAAGCTTCCCTTATCTTTAGAAATTTCGAATCCAAATTTTGGGGAAAGAGGAAGATGGGAGAAAATGAACTCCTGAGCTTACTCTTCAGGAAATCTACTTTTCTCAACACAAAGGAATGAAAATCAAAGCTTGAAATCTTGCTACACTCCAAACAAGTCTTGAGAGAGATTGAAAGAATGAAAGAGTTTGAGAGGGTTTTGAGGGAGTTTTTTTTTTTTTTTTTCACAAAATGAAAAGGAGGAGGGGTATTGGGTGGTCTTAAACCTCCCCGAGGGCACACAACGGCTTTGGGCCCACTAAAGCCTATGGTTCATCTAACCATTTCCCACTGCTCACAACTGGCTTAATACTGCTGTTTCTCTCAACAACCTATATAAGCTTAACCAACATTCTCACTTTGGCTCAAGAACAACATTTTCTCAGTTGCCTAAATTTAGATAGGAATTACAAAACAACTAACATACAGCAACACTCATACAAAAATAACTTATTTATTCATTTTAATCTCCAAGATCACATATTATAATTCCACTTTTAGTTATTAAACCATTAAATCAAACATTAAGAAAACCTTGGTGTTACACTTCGAAACTGCCTCTACACCACTTCAAACCTTCAAATTTTCTCTCCCGTAACATAGGTTTGTCGCTGGGCTTTCGCAGTTTGGGCCGTGAGCAACTATCCTTACTTTAGCCCATTACAAATGTTAATCGTCAGCTAAATTAGCCGTTAGCTGATAGGCTCTTTCTAATAGTCGACCATAAACGCCTATCCTCAATGTTTTAAAACTCGGACCAATCATCGACTCGGTTAGGGCATTGGGTCACTGGTTCAATGGTCGAACCAGAGGGTCATTAATTGAACCTTATGACTCAATCTCTATTGAAAAATTTGAAAATATTTATGACATATAAATTTCATACCTATAAAATTTATTAAATTAAATTTGAATGGTGATGTGTAGCCCAAAAATAAAAATCAACAATGGTGTTTGACATGAAGGTGAAGGAAGGAAAGACCAAAGGTTATGCATTCAGGTCAAATAAACAAAAGCAAGTGTAGTTGTGCAGTCAACATGAGAGACATTTATGTCGTAAGCATACGTATATTAGGATTTCGAATTTACGGTTTCAGTGATTATTATCATTTCATATATGAATATTTATTTTTTATAATTAAAATTCATAGAAAATAAATATTTTTAAATTTATAAATTATATTATTAGTTGAGGTTTCTATTTTTTTTCAATATCTATAGTTAAAACGACTTTGCTTCATGCTTTACAAAAAATCTTTAAAATCGGTCCAAGTCAATGAGTCGGTTCATCGGTTTAACCACAGAACCTGTGAAGTCACATTGATTCATACTAGGTCGATGATATGTCTGATCCAATCACTAGCTTAGACTGGTTGCACCACCAGTTCCCGGTCAACCCAATTTGGCCTGCTGGTCCGAGCTAGTTTTTAAAACATTGCCTATCCCCACATTTTTAGCACCAACAATACTGCCCCCTTTTCCCACATCATTCAATTTGTATCGGCTTTACCATTAATGAGCTACAGAATGATAGTATAAAAACTTGAATCAATGCTAAATTCTCTCTCCTTTGCAATTTCCTGAAGCAACTATTAGGATTATGACAAGTGTACCTACAAGTAATAAAGTGAAGGGTAGTTATCGTCTCCATAGGGACAGTGGTTTAATCTCAATTCAACCATCTAATTACTTGTGTGTTTATGAATTAAAGAAAAATTAAGAATTTTTGCAGTTTTTGAAATTAAAGAGCAAAAAGAAAACAAGAATACAATAAGAAATATTTAGAAAATTGATGAGCAAAAGAGGTTAGGTTTCAGAATCCCTAGTGATTTTTTCCCAATGTAATTTCTTTCCCTTTAAAACCTGTTCCTATTAGGCAATTTATCTTTAATTTCTCTAAATCAATTCATCCCTAATTCCTTAGGCGATAAACCCTTTGTTTCTAATTTCATACCCTAATCCCTTAGGCGAGCAAACTTAGTCACAAGCATTAAGAGAAAGAAATTAACATGAAGGCATATAATCTCTCTTCCTATCCCTAGGTTCAAGAATTATATGTTTGTTAAAATGGAACAGATTTTTCCCAATTGCAAAATTTGAACTACAAATCAATTTCAAATGGGTGTCAAGCGTAGAAAAAGCATTAAATGTAAAATTAACAACTAAATTACATTAATAATCAAAAGGTTCAAAGGGGAAAACAAATTACAAAGGATTCAAATGACAGTTCATCCTAACCTAACCCCAAAGGGGTTTAAAAACTCATAAAGAAACTAAACACACAAAGAAAAGAAAAAGAAGATAGAGAAAAAGCCATGAATCTTGAGAATCAAACTCCAATTCTTCAAGATCCAAAGCTGGAGATGACTCTTCAAGCTCCTCCTTATTTCGATCCTTAGATAAGTTAAAGAATGCCCTAAGCATGTAATTCTAGCCTTTTAATAACGAGTTTGGGCTTTCCAGACCATAAAAACACACTAAGCGAATTAATGGATAGAAGCTCGAAAAGATGAAAATATGCTGGCATTAGGCTTCGGCCTCTACTAGATGCCTTTCTTTGGAATTCATTTATGTGCTAGCGCTGGGCGCTAGTCCCCGCTGGGCACCCCTTCAAAAATTCATCAATATGCTAGCATTGGGTGCCAATACTGACTTGCTTTTTATTTGTGCTTTTAAGCTGAAAATTGACTCATTGAGCATACTGACTTTGTCCATTTTCTTTACTTAAGCTCCCTACATTGATAAACCCAAATAACCAAGTAAAATCATGCCAGTTTAATAAAAATCTCAATAACACATATTACATGGCATTTTATATAATTGGGTTATTTTCTAATAAATTTTCATTGAACAAAGCCAAAAATCATGTGAATTAGCTCTATAAATCTATATAATTTGTAGATTTATCAACGACTTTACATTCTGGGTTTAAAATTTGAATTTTTGCTTCTAGATTTATCTTTTCATTCTTAATCTTCTCTACAACCAAAAATTAGTCACTCACCTAGCTATATAAAAGCCCTAGTGCTTGCTTTTCCTTGTGAATATCTTCACTTTCTTCGATTTCTCTACTTCGAAGCCATATCATCAGCCCCCCAACTCTGATTCTCAAAATCGTGAGTAATCTCTTAATCAAGAGGAGTCTTCCTTGAGTAACAGGAACTAGCAAGGCAATCGATTCGATTTGTCACAAGATTCTCCCAAAATTGTATCCCAATCGGCTGTTCAAACCTTTATCCTTAATGACAACAAGGAAAAAGAATACATCTTGGATGAAGATAAATAATTGGCTTTTCATGATGTTTTTGCCCCCCAATAGCTACCTTATTCCCATCACTTGTGACTGGTACCATTTCAATAGTTTCCTTAAAGACCTACGCACCTAGCCCACTAATCTTCATAAGTATATAACTTGGCTGAAGTAAGTCGCGACTACTAAGGGTTTTGAGTGGAAAAGCTAGAGCTTATATGACATTATAATGCTTTCCTCAACTTATATACCCTAGAATCGTGATGTTCTGATGGCCATACTAGGGTTTTGGTCAACAATCGTCAATGGTTGTATCTTCCTACGAGGAACAGCTGCTCCTACCCTCTTGTACGTAGTGGCTATTTTGGGTTTGCCAATCAGAGGGAGGAGCTTTTGGCACTATATGTGATGCTCAAGGGTACCACTTAATCTTTAGGTATCAATTTTTCCAAAAAAGAATTGACTTATAAGAAATTCATCTTAACTAATGCTAAATCATCTGGTTTTATAGCTGTAAGAGAGCACCATGCTTTTTTATTATTTTGGTTTTGCATGTACTTTGCTTATACTGGTTCTATGGTGTGGTAGCTGAATACAGTGGGTGCATATCGGCTATTTCATTTGGCCAATAGCTAGCTCTAGGTTCAATTTTCCTATCCACTCTATGTTGTGGCATCTTTGGTCTTCTTGACAATCTCAAAGAAGGCTGCAAATTCAACACAATTGTCGGCCCATTGTGGTTCTTGGTTTTATAGGCATAATTATACTTTTCTGGTGCCCTTTATCTTAATTTACCTCTTTTACACACTTCCTAGGGTGACACCTGCTACACACAAACCCTCTCTTGGCTACTACACTCCTAGGCTTTCATCTTTCAACATCGCCAACTAGCTTTATATAGCAAAGTTCATCTACGTCCATTCTCTAACCCCTTTGCAATGAAGGCTAACTAGTCTTGCATGGACCTATGTAAATATCACCAAAATTAAAAAGCAGAGTCGACAACTTAAGCTAACTAGGCTTCTACCCTGACTGCTAGAGCCTTCTTGTGTGGCATCAAGTCGATTGCTTGCAATAATAAGGTGTCTATTGAGGGGTATGTCCCTTAATGATTGCATGACAATTCGAGTTGGTACAAGCCTTACCCAAGTCCTTCTCTTTCCATTAGCCATTTCCCCAGGTACTAGAGTGTTCTGTCAAGTGTCTGAGATCATAGCAACAACTGAAGATACCAACAATAAGATGAATACCTTTGTCTTCCACCCATTTGCCAAATGTCCTAGCAAACGCAGGCATTTTGTGAATGACGGGGTACCATCACGGCTACCATCTTTACTAAAGCAGCTGCTAAGCATTTAGGCAAGTTGATTGATGAATGTTCTGATGAATCGAATAACCAGTCTGCCCCCAGTCTATCCAAGCCTCCTTTGAGCCGCAAACCCATAGGTTCCACTAATTCTTAAGGTAAAGCTTTTTATGCCCTATTTTCCACAAGGCTAACCTGATAGTACCCTAAACCATTTTCTTATCTTTGGTAGGTCGCCGCACGAGCCCTATTAGATCTTCCCACATTATTAATCTGGATGCCTTGCTAGACTCCTATGTTACTCAACCGACTAGCCAGCCGTTTAGGCCCTTTGGTCATATCAGGTGACTATCTATCACTCTAGCCACCTCGACTTCCAAGTTAGCTCAAAATCGTCTCCACAAAAGCCTTGATTCCTTCGACAAAGTAAAAATTTCTTTTATATGACCCTGGTACTCGTTTTTGCTTCTACACCACCTCTTGACCTTATATTTTATAGGCTGAGGAGAAGAAGAAAAAGAAGGATAAGAGGAAGAAAAAGAAAAGTCCAAGGAGCCTTCTACCACGCTCTAGTCACACCCATTAGGGATCCTCGAGCAAGTATCTGTTGATCCACCAGTTAGGGAGCCTACTCTAACACCTATATTAAAGCCAGCCAGTGTACCCAATGAGGTCTTTTCCTATTATTTCAAGTCACCCTTGACCAGTCCTTTTGTGCCTAAGGACGACTCGCCGTTTCTTAAACATAGGACTTATGTCCAAGAATGGCTTGCCACTCCTTTCCTTGGAGATCCCAAGCATGTACACACCCTGTGGCTAACACTCCTAAAACTATCCAAAGCCATTTGCTTCTAGATTATCTCTAAGGCTAAACGTAAAGTATACGGCCAGATCGCTTTATTGTTAGGCGACTTAAAAACAAAGTATGAAGAAATGCTTGACGCAAAGAGCAGGCTAGTAAGGAATTAGAACGCCTATCCAAGCTTGAAGCCAACATAGCAAATGTTAGGGCTCAATTTGAAGTTGTTGAAGTGAAACAGCAAGCCGACCAGCTCTTACAAGCTGATAATAGTACCCGATTGGAGGAGCTCTAAAGAGACTTGGCCAAGATTAAGAAAGAAATTAGTTGTCTTTAACCCATACTGAATGAGGCTATCATACGCTTTAATGACCATAATGATAAAAAGGATTGAGCTCTTCCAACAAGCACGAAAAATTGGATGATGAGATACATCGTTTGACCAAGTAAAACGTGGTGCTCTAGAATGACTTCAACACTAGTTCCGAAGGTCTGGTTGATGTCGATTCTGAATGAGTTGGATTCCAGCAGATGGTGCTACAAGCTCAACAACCATTGGTAGCTGTTCCGATTTCGTTAGTCGTTTCCCCTTTAGGCAATGAGGCGGAAGTAGCAAGTGTGGGTAGCTCGGCTCCAAAAGCATAATTCCCTTTCCATTTTCAACTTTACCTTTGCATTTTTTAAATAATGAGCTTCTCTAGGCTTGTGCACCTTGGACAGCTATGACGGCTGGCTTGTAGCTGTCCAAACAATTTCATTTAACTTTATGAATGCTAGGGTAGTATTTTTTCAAAAACTGTGCGTTGATACTTTTACAGTGTTCTCTACCTTGCATGTTGACTAGCTTATTTGCATTGTTAGCCAACACTTGGCTAACTACAAATGGCCCCTCCCATGTTGGAGACCATTTTTTGAATTGGAGGTCCTTGAGACCGATTAGCAAAACCGTTTTCCACACTAAGTCCCCCTTTAGCAAATGCTCTTCGTTGAATGTGCTTATTATAGCTTCTAGTTACTTTTTCCTTATTTCACTTAATGTTCTCCAAGTTGATTTTCATCGGTTGACTCCAACTCCAATATTAGAGAATGCTGATATTCGTCAATTGATAACTAATTTTGTTTTGCCATTCATAGAGATTTGGGATTATCACAAGTGGCAATTGCATTATTTTTCATATTTCTGTATGCTAAAAGGACATTCAGCAATGCTTTATGCCATTTTCTCGACTTATCCTCAACAGCCTTCTTCATCAAGTTTATAATTATTTTGTTGGTAACCTCTGCTTATCCATTTGCTTGGGCATAGTAAGGTCTAAAATAAATTGGCTTGATTCCAAATTGTTGATCAAAGGCGACCACTTAGTCACCAGTAAACATAATCCTTTGGTTAGTCGTGATGGTTTTCAGGATTCCAAACTTATACATGATTTGGTTTATGATGAATTTAATAACATCTAATTGGGAAATAAATACCATCATTTGTGTTTCTACCCATTTGGTGGAATAATCAATAGCGACAATAATAAAACTGTGCCACTTAGATGAGCTTGGGTGAATTCTTCTTCTGAGATCCATGGCCCAGCCTCTAAACAGCTAAGGCTTGATCATGTTATAGAGCTCCTCGGCTGGAACTTTATACAAAGGTGCAAACCTCTGACAGGCTTTGCACCCTTTTGCATATTTAATATAGTCAGCCAAAATGGTTGGCCAAAAATAGTCATGGTGATGAATGAGCCACCTCTTTTTCGATCTTGATCCATAAAGACCTTCATGTACTTCACCCATTACTCTCATATCTTCCTCAGTACTTATACACTTTAACAATAAAGCATCGGTTGTTCATTTGTAGAGATCTCCATCCAGTAACAAGAATTTTAAGGCCTTCCTCCTCAAGGTGAAGTCAACCTTATCCAATAGGTTCTCCAATCTATTAACTTCTGTCGCCAATCCTGCACCATTGCAAGAATTCCATATGACACCACAACTGGCCACTGGTACTGTCCTTTAACACCTTGATAATTGTCATAAATACTCACTTTTGGGGCCCATATTTAGACAATTTTATCTATATTTCCCTTATTTAGAGCTATGTTTGATCACCTTTGATGTAGGGTTGTATATAATCTAACTTTGTATTATTAATTAATTATTTTGAAAGGTTGCATCTTAAGTTTTGCTCAATTTTGGTAGAAAATGAAGGAGCTAGCACAAAAGAGTTTGGAACAAATTTTAAATTAGAAAAGACAAGATGGAACTTGGGAGATTTGCTTAGCGAAAGAAACCTCTCACCAAGTGAATGTAAGGTTTTGAGAGGAGACTTTTTGGCAAGGATTCACCCAATGAATCCTTGGCTTGCCAAACGAAATTGATCTAGAGTTTGAGCTTCAAGAATTCGCTCAATGGTTGGAGTATTCACCAAATGAGTTTAAAACAAAATGTGTCACATCAGTTGCTCACCTAGCAAATTGGATGCTCACCCAACGAATTTGATGTCTTCTTAAGTCTGTCTTTGACAATGTGGAAATCAGTCAGCGAACTCATGATTCACAAAGTGAATCTTCATTAAAATTTTCTGTTGTTGGTAAAAAACAAAGGAGATATGAAAAGAAAAAGTGTGTCTTTTGAACATATATGAAGATTCCACACCACAACATTGTGCTACACTATTCTATTGGCTCTAAGCTTTCCCAAAGCTAGATTTTTCATGTTCTTCAATTTCGTGTGCATTTTGATGCTACAAATGACAATGAGTAGCTAAATCCTCCTTTGTTGGGGTTAGATGTAACCAAATTGAACTCTCTTGTATTTATTTTAAATAATGTATGTATCTTTGTTCTTTAATATTAGTGTTTTAATTCTTTGCTTAATGCTTGTTGTGGGTTGATCATCCATAGCTTGTTTGTTGGCTTAAATGTTTGGAAAATACTTTCAAGGTTATGAACTAAAGTAGAATACTCAACAAATCTTGTGTCTAGGAATAGTTCTTGACTTGTTGATCATCTTTATGTCACAAATCTTAAAGCAAGTTACTTTATTAAGTGTTCAAGGGATTGACATCTAAAAAAGGAACTTAGGCTTTTTCATTTAACATATTAAAGAGAGAGTAATTCTTGTTGGCTGATGTTAATATTGAAGTAAAACATGTTTGTTATGTTGTGATGATATAAAGAGAATGACGTTTGGTGTAGTCTAACTACAACAATTCCTTTACTACATTAAAAACCAAAACTTTCAACATTAATTCCTTTACTAAAACCCAAAAAAAGTTTCTTGAGTTAGTTTTCGTTTTTATCTAGTGCTAGTTTTCTAAAAAGTGGTGTTTTTGTTAAAACATTTCATTAATCATTACCAATTTCAGTCTTAGATAGTATAAACTTGTGAAATATTGCTAAGCATTACGCAAGTCCTTGAAGGAACGATACTATACTCATTATTTGACTACTTGCATAATTTGGTACACTTGCCAACGATCCAATAAGTTTTTTGGCGTCGTTGCTAAGGACTTGCCTCCTAATACTTAACAAGTTCACATTTTATTACTTTTCTAGGCTTTATTCTTTCATTCTTTTATTCTTTCAGTACTTTGTAATCTTTAACCCTAAGTGTGTGCTAACTTTTGTGTCTAGTCTTGTGTGAAATTGTGCATGCAAGGTCCAATTCAAACAAGAAGTAGAACAAATCTAGAATAGCTCACATTTAACCTAGAAGTTGAATGGACTATTAGAAGGGCCAATAGTAACACACGGAAGCAAAAATTGCTAGCTAGTCAAGTGAACCAAGGGGAGAGTTCCTCAATCCTCTCTTTTTCTCTACTTCTAATCAAAGAAGAAGTCGAGATGGCAAAAGATGAAGAAAATCAGTCACAGAGAACTCTTGGAGATTACATTTCTCACCGAGGACCAAGACACTTCTTAAGCATTGCACGTCCAACCATAACTGCCATTAATTTTAATATGAAGCTAGCTTTACTGAATTTAGTGTAACACAATCAGTTTGCTGGAGTCGATCATGAAGATCCTCATCAACATCGGGCTACCTTCTTAAGGTTATGTGATATAGTGAAGATTCACCAAGTGCCAAAATGAAGCCACTTGTTTGCAATTATTTCCATCTTCATTAATTGGAAAGGCCATGACATAGCTACATTTTTTTCCAGAGAAGAGTCTAATTGAATAGGATGATGTTGTTGAAAAGTTTTTAATCGATTCTTTCTTGAAGCCAAAATCAATAAGGCTAAGGGGGAGATTGTGACATTCTCTCGAGAAAGTGATGAACCTCTCTGTGAAGCATGGGAGAAATATAATTCTTTGTTACGCAAATGCCCGCATCATGCCTTTGACAAGTTCATTCAAATGCACATTTTCTTAAGTGGATTAAGGCCAGCCACAAAGATATTGCTTGATACAATAGCAAGTGGTAGCATGAAGTCAAAAACACTCAAGGAAGCTGTTAAATTGATAGATTCCATGGCTGCAAATGATTATCAAGTTCAACTTGATAGAACCTTAGTTCAAAAGAGAAGAGTTTTGGAGTTGAACTCTTAAGATGCTATCCTAGCTCAAAACAAGATCCTCACTTAACAAATAAAGGCTCTTACCAAGCAAATTTCCAAAATCCACAGCAACTTCAATCTATGCAAGCCACACCACCTCAACATCACCATGTATTGAGTTGTGAAGTGTGTGGAGGAAGTCATCCTAATGTTCAATGTATGACTAACTCCGTACCTCAAGAAGTTAACTACATGGGTAATCAAGGAAGACAAGGCCCTTATGGAAATTATAATCAAGGGTTGAAATCTCATCCTAGCACAAGGTGGAAACAAGATAGTTGACCTTCAAACCAACCTCCTCCATAACAACCATGTTTGTAAAAGCAGACTTCCAAGTTGGAGAAGACTCTTAATCAATTTATGCAAGTCTACATCTCTAATTATAAGAGCATAGAGGCTTTTATCAAGAATTTAGAGGTTCAAGTGGGACAATTGGCAAAGCAACTAGCGGAGCACTCTAATGGAATTTTTTTAGCAAATTCACAACCCAATCTAAAGGAAAATTATAGTTTGATTACAGCAAGAAGTGGGAAGACAGTTGATGTTATGAGTGGTGAGAAAAAGAAAAAAAAAGAGGTTGTAAGAGAAAATGAAAGTGGAGAAAAGAGTGAGGAAAATAAAGAAAAAGTAGAAAAAAGGAGAAAATGAAAAATAGATTGAGATTGTGGGAGAAGAGTTGATAAAAGGAGGAGATGTAGTGAAAAAGACTAAAAGTCAACTTGCAAAAGAGGCGAAGATGAGGTCCAAGACCCCTTCTACTAAGGAGTTGCCATATCCTATTGCTCCCACAAAGAAAGATAAGGAGAAGCAATTCGCTCGCTTGTTGGATATTTTTAAAAGACTCTAAATCAATATTCCATTTTTGGAAGCCCTTAAGCAAATGCCAACTTATGCCAAGTTCATGAAGGAGCTTCTAACCAAGAAGAGGAAGTTCATTGACGAAGACACCATTGATTTGGAAGTAGAATGTAATGCCATCATACAAAAGACCTTGCCTCCCAAGCTTAAAGACCTTGAAAGTTTCATTATTCTAATCACAATTGGAAATTTCTCCATTGGAAGAGAACTTCTTGATTTGGGGGCAAGCATTAACCTAATGCCCTTATCCTTGTTGGCACAAGTAGAAGATGTTGAAGTAAAGGCAACCTGCATGACCTTACAACTTACAGATTGTTCTATCAAGCGTCCACACGGTGTAGTAAAGAACATGTCGGTAAAGGTGGATAAATTTATATTCCTAACTGATTTTGTCATTATGGACATGGAGGAAGATTTTGAAGTAACCGTCATCTTAGGAAAACCTTTTATGATGACTGCTGAAGCCCTTATTGATGTTGTAGATGGTTAGTTTAAGTTGAGAGTTCAAGATGAAGTAGTAACTTTCAATGTATTTGAAGCCATGAACCATTTTAGCGACAAAAATGCTTGTTTTAGAGTGGATGTCCTTGACAAAGTGATTGGAAGTGTTAGGAAGCAAATGTACACTTATTCCTTTGTTAAGCATGCTTTGATATTGATGCTTTTGAAGATTTCATGGAGGAAGAAAAGGAAATAGAAGAGTGTTTGAAAAACCTTGATGTCCTAAAGGAGATCCCACCACTAAAAGCTAAGTTTAAAGAGTTGAAGGAAGAAAATAAGGAAGAGAAGGCAAAACTTGAATTGAAGATATTCCTACCTCGCCTCAAATATGCTTTCCTTGAGGCAAATGATGAGAAATCAATGGTCATTATAGTAACACCTTGTCTAAGTTAGAAGAAGAGAAGCTAGTGAAGGTCTTAAGAGCCCATAAAGAATCCATATGGTGGTCAATCTCCGATCTTAAAGGGATTAGCCCATCCTATTGTATATGCAAAATCAACTTGGAGAATAATGACAAACTGATGGCTCAACCATAACAACGACTCAACTCAACCATGAAGGAGGAAGTTAGAAAGGAAGTTCTCAAGCTTTTTGAAGTTAGAATGATTTATCCAATTTCAAATAGTGTATGGGTGAGTCCTATGCAAGTGGTGCCTAAGAAGGGAAGTATGACGGTGGTGATAGATAAGAAGAACGAGCTTATTCCCCCAAGAATAGTGATCGAATGGAAGATGTGCATTGATTACCAGAAGCTTAACCAAGCCACGAGGAAGGATCATTTTTTCCACTTCCTTTTATAGACCAAATGCTAGAAAGGCTTATCGATCAAGCCTATTATTATTTCTTGGATGGTTATTTTGAGTACAATCAAATTGCGATCAATTCAAAGATCAAGAGAAAACAACTTTTACATGCCTTTTTAGAGTGTTTGCATTTAGAAGAATGTCTTTTTGGCTTTGTAATGCACCGACAAGATTCCAAAGATGCATGCTTGCTATATTTGCTGACTTGTTGGAAAAATGCATTGAAGTTTCCATGAACAATTTCTCAGTTTTTAGAGCTTCATATGATTTATGCTTGAATAATTTGGAGCTTGTGTTGAAAAGATGCATTGAGACCAATCTTGTGCTTAATTAGGAGAAATGTCATTTTATAGTGCAAGAAGGAATTGCCCTTGGACATAAAATTTCTGCTTGTGGGATAAAGGTGGACAAAGCCAAAGTTGATGTGATTAAGAAGCTTCTACCTATAATTAACATTAAAGGAGTCCAAAGTTTCCTTGGGCATGTAGGATTTTATAGGAGATTTATCAAAGATTTCTTCAAAATTATAAAGCTACTCTCTAATTTGCTAAACAAAGACACTTCTTTTCACTTTAATGATGAATGTTTGAAGGCTTTTCCGCCATTGAAGAAGAAGCTTAGCTCTTCCCTTGTGATTGTGGCTCTAAATTGGGGCCAAGACTATGAATTAATGTGTGATGCCAGCGATTATGTTATGGGGGCTGTGTTGGGTCAAAAAAGGAAGAAGATTTTCCACGCAATCTATTATGTTAACAAGGTTTTAAACAACAAAATTATGCCACAACAGAGAATGAATTGTTGGGTATTATTTATGCATTAGAGAAATCTAGGCCTTACTTGATTGGTTCTAAGGTTATTGTGTACATCGACCATGCTGCCATCAAATATCTCCTCAATAAATTAGATTCTAAGCCTAGACTTATTCAGTGGATTCTCTTGTTGCAAGAGTTTGATTTGGAGATAAAAGATAAAAATAGGAGTGAGAACTTAGTGGCTAGCCTTCTTTTAAGGTTAGTCAATAAAGAAGTGACCATCAAGGAAAAAGAAATTAGAGATGAGTTTTCTGATGAAGCTTTACTCAGGGTGTAAGAAAGACCTTGGTTTGCCAACATGGCCAACTTTAAGACAGCCAGTGTGATTCCTGAAGATATGAATTGGCACTAGAAGAAAAAATTCTTTCAGGACTCTAATTATTATGTTTAGGATGATCCTCACTTATGCAAGATTGGAGTCGATAACCTTTTGAGGAGGTGTGTTTCAAAGAAAGAGGCACGTAGTATTCTATGGCATTGCCACAACTCCCCTTATAGAGGTCATTATAATAGGGAGAAGACAACTACCAAGATCCTCTTGTCTGGTTTCTTTTGGCCAACACTATTCAAGAATGCTCATAATCACACTAAGAGCTGTGATAAATGCCAAAGAACTGAAATATCTCCAAGCACCATGAGATGCCATTATAGAATATATTGGAAGTAGAAGTCTTTAATTGTTAGGGGGTTGACTTCATTGGCCCCTTGCATTCATCCTATTCCAATGAGTACATATTGGTAGCAGTGGATTATGTGTCAAAATGGGTTGAAGTTGTAATGACCCACTACCGCTACATCCACCGCACTACTCGTTTTTTGTTTTTTTTTTTTTCAAGAAGCAAATTGACCAGACCATTCAACTAGTACAAAACAGACTGTCTTCACATCATACTACAAAAAGAATAAAGATGCGTGTGAACAAATTATTACTTTTAACATATACATTCTTTACATCATCCTAGAAAGAGAAATACAAAATGCACTCTCTATAGTTGGCCACCCTATACAACCTAACTAAAAGGTATCAATCACGAATCAAAGAAATAGGTGCCGAAATGAAGTTCGTCACAACTCGTCATCTCTGAGCGAGCAACTCCACCATCATCCACAAACTGCCGAGCAGACAAAGCTTCATGCCTCTCCTCCTTCGCCATTGACGTGATCATCACAGTCAAACAACATAACAACACCACCAACAACAAGGCAAGGGTAAGCTTACGTAAAGCAACTTATTTCATAAACAATAGCAATATGATTAATAAATAATCCACGTCTTCATACATATAAAAGAAAGACAACATGGTGGAAACATTAAGCTACATTCATAAAGGAGAATTTCACCTAACATATCACCACTTATACTACAATTCCCAATAGCCAACATTTACAACATTAATAACTACTTCAACAACATCGTATAACTCAAATTGACACCACACATGGACAATGACCAACAACACATTGGTAATGCTTGTATTCAGATACCTTTGAGGTTTGAGATACAACAACTTCGTACTTGCCATCTCAACTATGGCCTGCCTCAAATTCTCATGCAAACATTAACAACAAAATTTCAACCATACCATGTGGGCTCAATTCAGCACCACATATGGCCAATCCACATCTCGACGCTATCAATTCATACATGATATGCGATGTAAACAACAACTACTCCATGGAGACTCAACTATCGAGGGACCAGGTAGATTATTCCTCAATCATGGTAAACAACAACACCCATTATGAGCTAAGGCAGCACGTGCCCAAAACCATTTGGGGAATATCTGACACTGATCTGCGAAAATGATATAGTGGCTCGTCAGGATAGATAAATGTGGGTGTTGGCTTTATTACAACACAAGATCTACAGTGACCCTAGTCTATATACTGGTTTGCTTGTTCGTTTATCCCCAAGGAAATCCATCCTCCACTAACCTTTTCCACACTAGGTATGAGGCCCCACCTGGACTAGCCAGTATACTTATGTGTGTCCTCTTAAGTACAATGCAACTAAAGCTACAAACTCATGCATATATGCATGTCAACCACAACAACCACAACCCATAGTTCAAGTCTAAATTTTTATCAGCTTTTCATCATCAACTCTACAGCATCAATCATGTTACAGTAACAACTATCATACCAACATCAACAGTCAAATCTAATTGTCAAGCAAATCTTTATTAGCAACACCATGTGGGCTCAATTCAGCACCACACATGGCCAACACCAACTTAACAACAACATGCAGGCTCAATTCAGCACCATGCATGGCCAACAGGTAAGACCCCGTCTAAGCGGCCTATACCCCATTGACATATGAAAAACAATTTCACTTGCAACAAGTGAAGTGTAACACCATGTTTTTTTCTTAATGCATGATTTAGTGGTTTAATAACTAAAGGTGAAAATTAATATGTGATTATGGTGTTTAACACAAATAAATAAATAGATTGTTGTTATTGATTGTTGTTGTGTGGTGTTAGTTTTATGTTGTTGACTTAGAATCCCTATTTGAGTTTAGGAAAATGAGACAAATGTGCTTGAGCCAAATTGAAAGTGTTGTTGGTTTTGGTTTGGGTTATTGAGAGAAAAACAATTAAGTTAGACCCATTGTGAGTTTTGGAGAGTGAATGGATGGACCTCAGGTTTAAGCGGGCCTGAAGCCTTTGTGAGGCCAAGGGGAGTTTTAAAACCCCTTCCCTTTTCATTTTTCTTATTCCCCCTTTCATTCTCTCTCTCATTTTCACGTCTCTCTCTCACTCTCTTCTCCCATTCTCTCAATTTCTCTTTATCCCTTATTGAGATTCTTGAAGTGTGAGACCTAAACCCAGTAAGGAATCTTGTTTCTAGGTGTTGGAGAGCTGTTATTGCTTTGCTTTCACGGAGTTTGGCTCAAGGTTCTGTGTCTCTCACGTTTTCCCTTCCCCAAGCTCGGATTTGGAAGCTCCAAGAGGTAAAGGAAGCTTACACTTGCTAGATTTGTGATGTATGAACATGATTGTGTGTGAATATCACCTTGGGTTGGTCCAAATTCGGATTGTATGTTGGTTGTGGTGAGATTTTGGATGAAAATGGGTTTTTAGAGAAAAATCTGAGATTTGATGAGAAATCTATGAATTATGTGATGACATGTTGAATTGATTGTATAATATGTTGTGTATGAGCTTGATTTGGGGTGGATTGATGATATTGGAACCCCATTGATTCGAAAAATTGAGTTTGGGTGGTGAAAGTTCGAGTTTTCTGTAGAAAATTGGGGGTTTTTTGCAGTCCTGTCGCAGATAATCGATTATGGGAGCTTCATAATCGATTATCTGGAGCTCCAGGTGCTGTTTTCCTGATTTTGGCTCTATGATAATCGATTATTGCCTCTGCTAATTGATTATCTACTGTTTAGAAAAAAAAATGGTTTTGCTTTGGAAATAATCGATTATGGAGACCCATAATCGATTATCCCTGCTGAAAAATGAATTCTGATGCATTTTTTCTACAGTACATAATCTGTTATTTCAAAACTAAACGTACCATTTAAGATTTCACAGTTTTCACTCCAAAACGCAAAGTATTTTGTATATACACATAAAAAGAGTATTATACATTTTCAAAAGCTCTATTTGAGAAAAATGGAGAGTTGTCAAGTTGGGATATGATTTCTTTAATTTAAAGAGGCAAATTGTTTCAAAGGTTTTTGTAAACTTCCAGATTTACTTATCTTCCAAATGGTTTTCAAAGAGGGTCTTGGTTTTAAATTATGAATTGATTGTTGGATATGTCTTTGAAGTGGAAGGTTGCTTAGATAGGACCTCCGCTTGTTGTGTATAATATTATTGCATGAGGTTTCTCACGATGTGGACTACTTGGATAGGGCCTTACCTGTTGATTATGATTGAGGCCGATTTGGGGCTGATATGGTGTTGATGGATGTTGAGTGGTCATATGAGGTAGTTGACGATGGACCTCTTTGCCACTAGTTGTATTGATATACATATATACATGCCGTATGTTTATTGGTTGTGGTTGAGTAGTTGATGGTGTGTAGTACATGCATTCATGCATAGTTGGCGGCTGAGGTAGCTAACAATGGACCTTATGCCGTGGTGCGGGTAGGCACATAAGTTGGATGGTGACTAGAGTTGGAACTCAGATGGGCCTCCAACCTAGTGTTGGATAAGACGTGGGGTAGCTGGCGATGGGCCTTCAGGGATGAGTGGATGGGCGACTTAGTAGGAGGCCAAGGCGATGCAGGCCTTGTGTCGCGGTAAGCCACCACCCATATACACTTATCCTGACAAACGACTAAACTTATCCGCACATCAGAGTTTGGCAATCCCTGAATGGTGCTTAGATAGGCCACAGTAGGGGGTGATACCTGGTTGATCGCCCGATATATTGTAAATCTCTCGAGAGTCGTGTCATCATGCATTGACATAGTTGTGACGGATTGGTGGTGATATGGAGTTTTGGATTGAGAACTCTTTTCCATGTAAATGAATGTTTTATGTATGTACATCTGTACATAGATGTTGAGAACTCTGGATATATGATGGTGTGTCATATACTTGTGATTGAATATTGTGAATTGTTGATAATTTCCATAATCATATGCTATGCCATTGTTGTAGTAAGCTTACCCTTGTCGTGTTTTGTTGTTGTTGGTTGTCTTGTTGTTGCTGTTGCGTTGATGTGCTTGTGATGATCACGTCCTATGGCGTGGGAGCAGACGGCAAGGCTTCCGTGGACCCGACTGCCCAAAGATAATGGTGGAGTTGCTTGCGAGACAACTCTTTTTGTTTTGGAAATGTTATTCTGTATAGTTATTCTTTTGACGGGACTGTATAGATTGACCAGCTATCGGGAGTGAGTTTTGTATCTCATTTCCCTGATGTATATATTTTTGATATTGTTGATCTAGGCTGGATAACTGGGGCCTAGGAAGAGTTTTAAAACCCTTTCCCCCTTTCATTCTCTCATTCTCACGTCTCTCTCTCACTCTTTTCTCCCATTCTCTCAATTTCTCTCTATCCCTTGCTGAGATTCTTGAAGTGTGAGACCCAAACCTAGTAAGGAATCCCGTTTCTAGGTGTTGGAGAGCTATTATTGCTTTGCTTTCACGGAGTTTGGCTCAAGGTTCTGCGTCTCTCACGTTTTCCCTTCCCCAAGCTCAGATTCGGAAGCTCCAAGAGGTAAGGGAAGCTTACACTTGCTAGATTTGTGACATGATTGTGTGTGAATATCACCTTGGGTTGGTCCAAATTCAGATTGTATGTTGGTTGTGGTGAGATTTTGGATGAAAATGGGTTTTTAGAGAAAAATTTAAGATTTGATGAAAAATCTATGAATTATGTGATGAAATGTTGAATTGATTGTATAATCTGTTGTGTATGAGCTTGATTTAGGTGGATTAATGATATTGGAACCCCCTTGATTCGAAAAATTGAGTTTGGGTGGTGAAAGTTCGAGTTTTCTACAGAAAGTTGGAGGTTTTTCGCAGTCCTGTCGCAGATAATCGATTATAGGAGCTTTATAATCGATTATCTGGAGCTCCAAGTGCTGTTTTCTTGATTTTGGCTCTGTGATAATCGATTATTGCCTCTGATAATCGATTATCTACTGTTTAGAAAAAAAAATGGTTTTGCTTTGGAAATAATCGATTATGAAGACCCATAATCGATTATCCCTGCTGAAAAATGAATTCTGATGCATTTTTCTACGGTACATAATCTGTTACTATAGTACATAATTTGTTATTTCAAAACTGAATGTACCATTTGAGATTTCATAGTTTTCACTCTAAAGCGCAAAGTATTTTGTATATACACATATAAAAAGAGTATATACATTTTCAAAAGCTTTATATGAGAAAAATGGAGAGTTGTCAAGTTGGGATATAATTTCTTTAATTTAAAGAGGCGAATTGTTTCAAAGGTTTTTGTAAACTTCCAGATTTACTTATCTTCCAAATGGTTTTCAAAGAGGGTCTTGGTTTTAAATTATGAATTGATTGTTGGATATGTCTTTGAAGTGGAAGGTTGCTTAGATAGGACCTCCGCTTGTTTTGTATGATATTATTACATGAGGTTTCTCACGAGGTGGGCTGCTTGGATAGGGCCTTACTTGTTGATTATGATTGAGGCTGGTTTGGGGCCGATATAGTGTTGATGGATGTTGAGTGGTCACGTGAGGTAGCTGACGATGGACCTCTTTGCCACTAGTTGTATTGATATACATATATACATGTCGTATGTTTATTGGTTGTGGTTGAGTAGTTAATGGTGTGTAGTATATGCATTCATGCATAGTTGGCAGCTGAGGTAGCTAACGATGGACCTCATGCCGTGGTGCAAGTAGGCACATAAGTTGGATGGTGACCAGAGTTGGAACTCAGATGGGCCTCCAACCTAGTGCTGGATAAGACGTGGGGCAACTGACGATGGGCCTTCAGGGATGAGTGGATGGACAACTCCGTAGGAGGCCTAGGCGATGCAGGCCTTGTGTCGCAGTAAGCCACTACCCACATACACTTATCCTGACAAACCACTAAACTTATCCACATATCAAAGTTTGGAAATCCTTGAATGGTGCTTAGATAGGCCACAATAGGGGGTGAGACCTGGCTGATCGCCCGATATGTTGTAAATCTTTCGAGAGTCGTGTCATTATGCATTGACATAGTTGTGACAGATTGGTGGTGATATGGAATTTCTGATTAAGAACTCTTTGCCATGTAAATGATTGCCTTATACATGTACATCTGTATGTAGATGTTGAGATCTCTGGATATATGATGGTGTGCCATATACTTGTGATTGAATATTGTGAATTGTTGATGATTTCCATAATCATATGCTATGCCATTGTTGTAATAAGCTTACCCTTGCCATGTTTTGTTGTTGTTGGTTGTCCTGTTGTTGCTGTTTGTGCTGATGTGCCTGTGATGATCACGTCTTTTGGCATGGGAGCAGATGGCGAGGCTTCCGTGGGTCCGACGACTCGGAGCTGAGGATGGAGCCAAGAGCTAGAAATGTTTGGCTTGGGAAAGCCAAGTTTTGTTGTTTTAGTTAGGGTTCAATTTCATTATATTCTTTTGATGGGATTATATAGATTGACCACCTATAGGGAGTGAGTTTTGTATCTTGCTTCCTTGATGTATATATTTTTGATATTGTTGATCTAGGCTGGTGTTATCCCATAGTCGTGTATATATAATGATAACATTTGAACAGATATGTATGCATGGTACTAAAAGACTTGAGGTGGATCTCTCAGTTGATGGTGTGTATGACTTATATACAGATATGTTATGATTGCTTTTATTCACCTGATATGGGGATAAGGTGTATGTTTAGTAAGGTTGTTTAGTAGTGATAGTTGGGTCGTTACAGGCCTTCAGGGATGAATGGATGGGCAATTCCGTAGGGGGCCAAGGCGGTGTAGGCCTTGAGTCACGGTGAGCCACCATCCATATACACATATCCCGACACACCACTAAGCTTATTCGCAGATCAGAGTTTTGGCAATCCCTAAATAAGTGCTGGATCTTCATGGTAGGGGATAAGACCTGACTGATCTCTCGAATTATTGTAAATCTCTTGAGAGTCGTGTCATCATGCATTGACATTGTTATCGTAGATTGGTTGTGATATGGGGTTCTAGATTGAGAACTCTTACCATATGAATGAATGAATGATATATATACATACATATATATATATATATATATATGTATGAGTACGAATGTTAAGAATTGTTAATGATTTTAGAAATCATATGATATGCTGCTGTTATTTTTTTGTGAGCTTACCCTTGTTTTATTGTTGGATGTCTTATTGCTGTTGTTGTGTTGGAATGCTTGTGATGATCACGTCCTATGGCATGGGAGCAGATGGTGATGCTTCAGTAGACCCAACTTCTTAGAGCTAAGGATGGAGCTGTGAGTTGGAGATGTTAGGCTTGAGCTGCCAAACTTTTGTTCCTTTTGTTATGTTTTTAGTTTCATTCTTTTGATGGGGTTGTATAGTGTGACCAGCCATAGGGAGTGCATTTTGTATCTCTCTCCCCTATTGATGGATTGTATATTGATTATTATGATATAGCCTTGGCATCATTCCCCTGTTCTTTTGTTATGTATCAATTGTAAAGGCATATATGTTGGTTGTAGGAGAGATGGATAGATCTCTTAGGATGTATGTATTACATATATATATATATACATGTTTTGATTTTAGTTATGGCTGTATGGCTTGGAGCAGTTTTGTAGTGTTGTTTAGTAGCGACAGTTTGGGTCGTTACATAAAATACGTCTCTAGCTAAGCGAACACATTACTCACTCAACAAAAAGCTTGCCACAGAGAGCACCAACTCTCTAGGACACGAAATCGCTCAATGAGTTTAGTCCACGCCTAACAAACCACTCCCAGGCATTCTGAAACACCCATACTCACTCAGCGAGCCTTCTACTAGCTCAACAAACTACTTCCTGGAAATTCTCCAAATTTTCATGAACACTCACTAAGCAAATTGAACTTTGCTCAGCAATTTTCTTCCTTTCCTCAATCCCAACAACAACGTAAGAATAATTGCTCAATGATATCAAGGGTCACTCAGCGAAGTTTAATCCAAAAGCATTACTCTACTCTCAGGGGCATTCTTGCTCAGTAAGATCCCTTGTCACTCAACAATTTCCAGGTGACAGAACCAGAGATTCTCGTCAAAAAACCCAAAAATTTAAACTTTACTCTTATCCCTACTCTAAATCAATCCCACAAAGGTCAAACAACATCATCCAATATACCACAACATCATATTCAACAGGATTCACAACCATTACAACATTTCAACGACAAATCATCACATTCATCAACAAACCCATTTTCAACAAAAATCCAACAAAACTTAGTCAAATTCATTTTTCAACTCAAACCAAGGCAATATTCATACACAACCACGTTCATACATCAAGAATTAAACAAGTGTAAGCGTCCCTTACCTCTTGGAGCTTCCGAAATCCGAATTTGTGGAAAAAGAGAATGAGGAGAGAAAAACTCTCGAGCTAATCCTTGTGGAGGAAACTCGACAACAACTTCACGACCCATTCTCACACCACCTAGAAAACAGGATTTATCTTAGAAGTCTTGCTCAATGCTTGGAGAACTTTGAGGAAAGGATTAGAGAGTATTGTAACAAATGAGGGAGGGAGAAGTGTTTGAGTCTTAAAATGGCTCATGGGCCTTATGAGGGACTTGGGCTCACTAATGCCTACTATCACTGTCCAACCTTCTAACATCCAAAACTGGCACAACATCACTACTCACTCACCCAAAACCAAATACAGGCACCATTAACAAAGGTGTTTAGCTTTAACAATATTTTTCTCGATTCCCACAATTTCGATCAAAATTCCAAGGCAACACAACATAAGTAAGTAAATACACAACAACATATTATTAATTACATTTTTTTAATTGCATGAATTAAATTTAATTCCTACTTTCAAATATTAAACCATTAAATTATGCCTTAGGGAAAACACAGGTGTTACAGAAGTAGTGGTTGCACCAAAGAATGATGTCAAAATAGTGATTAAGTTCCTTAAAAAGAACATATTCGCAAGATTTGGTGTGTCACAAGTGTTAATTAGTGATGGAGGATCCCATTTTTGAAATTCACAGCTGAAGAAAGTCTTAGAACACTACAGTGTGAAGCACAAAATAGCTTCCCCTTACCACCCACAAACTAATGGCTAAGTTGGGGTATTAAATTAAAAGATTAAGTGGATCCTTGAGAAAACAATGGCTGCATCAAGGAAGGATTGGGCCAACAAGTTAGATGATACTTTATAGGCCTATTGTATTGCTTTTAAGACCTCCTTGGGCTTGTCACCATTTCAATTGGTCTATGGGAAAGTCTGTCACTTGCTTATGGAGAAGGAGCAAAGAGCTTATTGGGCTATCAAGTTCCTCAACTTTGATAGAGGAAGGTGCAATTGCATGAATTGGAAGAGATAAGGATCACTGCCGATGAATCTACCATGCACTACAAGGAAAGAGTCAAGGCCTACCATGACAAGAAGATTTTGATGAAAGACTTTAGGCCGGTGCAATAAGTTCTCCTTTTCAACTCCCAACTTAAATTATTCCCAAGAAAGCTGAAGTCTAAGTGGTCTACACCATTCTTGGTTAAGGATGTAAAACCATATGGAGCTATTGAATGGAGGACCCTACTATAAAGAGGACCTAGACAGTCAATGGGCAAAGATTGAAGTCGTACTTGGGTGGTAAAATGGAAAGACTCACAACCATCCTTAACGTCATTTGGTCTATCAAGCTAGTAATGTTAAATAAGCACTTACCGGGGGGCAACCCAACTTTTTATTCTTTAATTGTTTAATTTTAGTTTAATGTAGTTTTGCATATATGAGTCTGTTTGTGTGTGAATTGTTATTAGGAATTTGAAGAGCCATTAAATTGATTGCATTACATTCATGTGCATGGAAGGGGATGATGCTTAAGTTTTTCATAAACAAAACAAGTGTGCTCATTGCCCAAATTTTGCCAAGTAAATTTAACATTTGCTAAGTGAATTGATTGAGGTGCAATTAAGATAGACACTTTGCTAACCTTTCACCACACGAATTGTTGAGTGCCAATATGGGTTTTTACTATCGTAATTTTGTTGAGTGAGTATACAACTCGTTGAGCAAATTTTCTTGTGCAAAATGATATTGATTCTAGAAACAATTCGCTCAATGATTAGGAGGTTTGCCAAGCAAATTGTGCAATTGAACATTTATTGCAACATTAATGCCATTAATTTCACTAAGTGAGACTTAAGTGGCAAAAAGAGGTCCATTCTGCCTCAATTTAGCTGAGCGGTTCCAATTTGCTCAGGGAATATTCTTCGTATTAGGCTTTCTACAACAAATCACTTAGCGAGGCCTATGCTCGCTAAGCGATTTGTTCGTAACTGGTCATTACTGACTCCCCTTCCCTCTTCTTTTCAAAACTTCTTTTCATTTTCATTTACACCAACTTCACACTCTACACTTTCTGAGCATCCCTATGACATTCGTGTTGCAAGCAACATCCAATCACCCACTCCTACAGTCATCTCGTAAATGATCATTTGCACTTTACATCCATGGCATTGACAATTTGTTGTTTGGTTTACTTAGTTTGGCTCTTCTTTCCCTCCTTTTCCTACCTTGCTGTTTCTGAATATGTGATATATATGGGTGTTGTACGTGGTACCTATCACCACTTTGCTTTTGTAAAACTTTTTAGGGAAGAAACATGTGGATCCTTCTTAAGATAGTAGTTCTCTAATTGTATCACTTGTGGTCCTAGTAGGAATGTTCAATGAATTGGCTCTAATATTGTCTTATTATTTTGGGGTGTTGGGATTTTATAGGTCCTGCCTGTGGGGTTTTGTGTTGCTTTTCCTTGCACGTGTTGTACATTGTGTATGTTGTTATATGCTCTTTTGTCTGCCATGGCACCCATGTGGATACCACTTTGTTTTCTTATGTGCTGGTTGCATGAAAAAAGTGAAGAATTCGCTAAGCAAGTCTTGAATTCACCAAGCGAATTCAAGCTAGAAAAGGGACCATATTTAAGGTCCAAATTCACTCAGTGAGTATGCATATCGCTAAGCAAATTTGGGACAGTGTGTTGTAATTTATGATACCTCAAATTCGTTGGGCAAAAGGTCAAATTCGCCAAGTGAATTTAAGGCGGTAGGTACACCTCTGATGCTTATGGAATTCGCTAAGCGAATCCATGATCAGCTAAGCAAAGTTTTTCTAATAGCTTCCTATTTTTAAATTCGCTAAGCAAATGAACTTGTGCCACAAATATGTGTTATGTGTTGTTTTATTTTCAATTATGCTAATGCAAATTTCTTAGCTTTCTAAGTTACTGTATCATGTTTCTCATCATTTCCTACCGCTGTGGACTAACATTGCATGCCATGTGTCAACTTGTCTATCTCTTTGTGTTATTTCTTTATTTTTTAGGAAGGCCCCACCAAGAGCTCAACCAAATGCCAACCCTTCCAAAAAGAGGAAGGGACCATAAGGGGGGATCTTCCTATAACCACCCTATAGCTAAACCAGAGGCATAGGAAAACCCAAAGGTGCCACCACAACCACCCTTGGAGGCCCTCAACCGTAACATCTTCCTGTCTAGGCCAAACTAAGAAAGATTTAAGGATTTGGCACTCAAGGCACTGATAGAAGAGAGAGAGATTCAATTGTAACCTATAGAGTTCAATGAGTTTTAGGATGAACTCAAACATAGAAACTGGTAGAAGTTGACCTTTTTCCCTCTGATGATCAATGAGCAAATTGTGAGAGGGTTCTATGCCAATGCCTACCCTAGAAAGAAGGATGACACCAACTGCAGGTCCTGGGTTAGGGGGAGGATGATCCCTTATGATAAAGATGCCATTAATGTACTTCTAGGCATTGATCTAGGCCTAGAGGAAGGGTAAATTTGCAGGTATGCAAGGATGGTTCGTCAACCTCCTTTGGTTGAGAACGTGGCTCACTGTTTGTGCATTCCAGGTCTATATATGATGTTAATGCTGACAGGATGCTTATCCAATTCAAGAATAGCAGCCTAAAGTCCATTGCCCAAGTGTGGTTCACCCTCTTCTTTGCCAACATCACCCCCACTCTTCACACCTCAAACATCACTATGTCTCGAGCCTACATTATACTAAGCAAATTGCAATAGACCAGTATTAACATTGGGAGTATCATCTCCTAGGAAATCTACAATAATGCCACTTCTATCATCACCAAAGGGTCCAAAGCACCCAAACCCTTCCATTCCCAACTTTGATCACAACCCTTTGTGCATCAAAGAGTGTGAACGTCTCCACTCCTCCTATTAGCAAGCTCTAGAACCCCATTGATCACCGCTTCATCCTCAACAACTACTGGAATCAGGCAGAATCCATGCCTCAAGCCCCTCAAGACCTTCCTGCTTCTTAGCCTTACCCACCACAAGCACAAATTAGCCAAGGCTTGACAGCAACCCAAATTCAAAAGATCATTATGGGCCTACAACTTATCCACTTGTAGAATGCAGCTCTTCACCATTCCTATCAAAGCCTCAACGAGTTTTTCTACCATTTCTCCCTCCATATGACTATTGGCAAGAGGCACCCCTTCTGTTGGCCATTTGCACAAGATTTTGCTACATTTGTTTCATGGCCTGGGGTCCAGCCCACTAAGAAAGCATGTAGGAGCTGAGGAGCCAGTAGTGGAGTAGGAGCAGGAAGCAGGTGCTACACAAGACGTGGTGGTTAACGACTAGATTCTAGGCCCTTTGATGCATACTAGAGCTAATGGTGGTGCTAGGGGAGTTTTGGGAGGCCATCAAGAGGACATGGATTCTATTGTGGACGACTTATTTGGAGGAAGAGAAGTCCAGTGGCAAAACTAGCTAGAGAGGTAATTCATTTTTAGTTTATTACACTTTTTACATTTCTTGAAGATATTTCATGTTTGCACTTACATTAGTTTAGGAAGTTTGCTTTTGATTTCTCGTTCATACTTAGTAGTTGCATGTTTATGATGTTTGTTTTAGCGTGATGGTATGTTATTTTGTTTCAGTGACTTTTGCATATTAGTAGTCCGTTTGTGCATCCTTTAAAATGTTAAGCCATGCTTGAATGAGAAGTATGTCTTCTTCCATTGTAAACTTGACTCGCGATTTTTTTTTTACTAGAATTCTCTCCTCGTTCATCAAGTGTAATGTTTTCTAGGACAATTTAGGTGGAAAATTGTGGAACTTCTGTTTCAAGTTCTTCATTAGTTGATTCTACACCACTATTGGCCATTGGAGGCCTATAAAACATAGGAAAAAATGGAGGATTTTGAGAATTTGGTGGATTCAATGTTGGGTTATATGGTGGTGGTGGAAACATGAGAAAAAATGGAGGATTTTAAGATTGAGAAGTTGAGAATGGGATTGAGGAATGTTGTGTAAAGTATGATCACCAATAACATTATTTATATCATTTCACATGCCTAAATTTTGAAATGTTTTAATCTAAAAAAATTGTAAAAAAAATTAATCTACAATACTAGAAACCTAGCAAACAGTAAAAAATTGTGTAGAGGATACAGAATTCATAGCAAACGTTCAAATGCACAACTACTGAATGACAAATAACGTTAAAAAAATGACTCTTTCAATTTAGATTGACAAGAAACAGTAAAAAAAAATAAATTGACCTCTCATTTCAATCCTCACTTACTAATCCCTAACCCATTTTAGTTTACGCCTCCCTTTTTCTTGATGCCCAAACCCATTTCACTTTCCCCTTCCCTTACTCTTTGGTGCACCCCTCCCTTTTCCTAATCCCCTACCCCTACTTTTCCCTTCTTTTTTTCTTCTCCCACACCACACTCCACGTTACCCCCTCTTTGTCTCTCTTTTTCTCATCTACCCCCTACTTTCACGTATTTCTTTCTTGAAGCAAATGTAGTGAATGGAGATGGTGATCAATGAACAGTGGTGGTGGTAAATCCGCTCATAGACACGCAAATCATAAAAGGTGGAGGTGGCAGCGGCAGTCCAAATCTGGTCACAGGCATAATAAACAGCGAACAATGATAATGCTTTAAACCCACTCACGGTCACAGCAAATGGCATTGGCGGAGGTCTAGATCTGGTCACAAACACGACGGATGACAGCAGTGCTCCGTTTAGATCTGCTCGCATCTGTGACAGTGGTGCTTCTCAACAACAATTAGAGAGTTCTTCTTGCCATGAACACTGATTTTTGGGGTTTTTTTAATTTTATTTATTTCTTGGAATTTGTTGTGATTACCTATTAATGGAATATTTGTTCTTTAATTTTTGGATTTTGATTTTGATTTTGATTTGTATACTCACTCCCCTATTTCATCACCTCTTCAATATGGATTTTGGTTTTTCTATTGGTTTAGTTGATTTCCCTATTAAATTAGTAGAGAAAAAACATTAAAAATATTTTTTTATTGTTAAGAATTGGTTCTTGGGTAAAAACGGTTCTTAAACACTATGGATACACGTAAGCAAGTATGGATCTACATTGAAGAGTGTGGGAGCAATTGCCCCCACAAACATTTTTATTTTTGTTAATAATATATATGTATAATTATAAATTATTCCTATAATTTAAAATATAGTAAAAAAATTCAATTCATTATATGAGTATTACTTTCACAAATCTATTTTTTCTCTTTTTTTATTCTCCTACTTGGACATTCTTAATATTTTTTTTTCTTTTTGGATGTACATTTCACACGCTATTCCTATAATTAATAAACAAAAATTCTCTCTTAACCATTACAAATTACTTTTCTTTTATTTTTATATGTATATTTAAACTTCTTAATTGTCTATCACTTTCAATTTACCAAGAGTTATCTTCATTTTTAAATTGAATTTTGAATTTTAGTAGTTTTTTCAAAAGAAATTATAAATAAAAATAATCTTATGTCACAATTTAAATTATTCATTATACATCCAACATATAAATTATATATTTAAATGTAGTTCTTTATTATGAATTTCAACTATAATATAATTTATATATTAAAAATTATTTATTTAATATTAAAATTTTAATTATACAAAAATAAACATTTTTCATATGATACATAAATTATGATACTAATTTATATATATAATTATTTCCCCTATAACTAAAAATTTCTAGATCCATCACTACATGTAACAATGCTCCAACGCTAAATTTTTTAAAAATCAGTTCTTACATATAAGAACTTAGTTAACAACAAGCATTGGAGATGGCCTAAAGCAATTACTTTTAATCGTTAATACTCTTTGTGTCTCTAATCTTAACAGTATATTATTTTAAAGGTGTTTTTTTAAACAAAAATGCTTATTAGTATGAAAGCATTTTTGTTAAGTATGCACAAGGATGATTTCTATCAAAAATGAGTTTTATATTTTATTTTAATCGATGTGTATTTTCAACATAAAATTTTACAGTATCAACCAATTTAAAATCATTTTTGTACTAAAAAAAATTTATATGATTTTTAAAATAATTTGTACTAAAATAATTTTGTACAATTTCAAATTATTGTAAAAAAAATAACATGAAAAAATAATTTAAGTGGTAGGAAATGAGTTTTGCTAGGGCTTCTAATACTCCATAGAAGTCCTCCAACAAGGAGGAGGATTTGCTTAATCGAAGTACAAAAAAGGTGAAAATTAGGGACAGTAGTGGTGATGGTGGAGAGATGGAGAATGAAGAGGTTCCAAATGATCTAGGGGAAGGATGCTCTTACAATGATAGCCTCTTGACGGATGCAATAAATGGTGGGTGTGTTTTGGAAGATGTGGACGACTTTCTAGTAATGAGTTGTTGAAGAATCAGGTTTACGAGGAGAAGGAGGAGCCTTATGACCCTTGTCCAAAAATAGTGGTGCTTGATAAGGAGTTAGGAGACTAGAGTAATCCTTGGAGAAACACCTTGGTGGTGTTGGTATTGGGGAAAAGTTGTTAGGAAAAAGTTAAAAAAAGAGTGGGCAAAGGCAAGTACTATTCAAATTATTGATATGTCACGTAACTATTATACGGTGGTGTTTCCTCTAAAGAGGATTACAAACATGTTTTGTTTGAGGGCCCCTAGATGATTACGGATCATTACTTGTTGGTGCAATGATGACGACCTTTTTTCTTGGCCAGCATGAAGGAAGTGACAAAAGTTGCAGTTTAGATAAGGATTCCGGAATTACCTCTAGAATTGTATAATAATCAATTTCTTTAGAGAGTGGGTGCCAAGTTGGGAATGATGCTCAAGGTGGATAGGCTGACATCAATACATTCTCGTGGCCAGTTTGCGAGTTTGGTTCCAAATATCAAAGTTTGGGGTATCAAACTTAATCTAGAGTATGAGGGTCTTCATGTGATTTGCTTTCATTGTGGACGCTACGAACATAAAGAGGAGATGTGCACGATATTCAGGGTGAGTGCGGAGGATCAAGTCAACATAAAAGGTGGAGGACATCATAGCATGATGAAGAAGCAACTGAGGGGAGAATGGCGTCAAACCCTAGAGTTGACATGGCAACGAAATCTTTGGCTGGAGATGCGAGGGCTATGATTTAGGAGAATTGTGTGATAAATGATCCTATTCCGGAAGGAAATTTTGGACCATGGATGATAGTGCAAAAATGGTCTCATAATAAACGCAAATCTATTAAAACGGGAAAGGAGGCAACAGCTCAGGCTATGATGCAAGGCAATAATGAGGTTCTTAATGTGTCTAAATTTGACTTGCTATCCCAATTAGAGGAATTTATTGTGTCTCATAATGAGCGTGTGGTGTAACACTCACTCATATTGAACATAACTTGTATTTATTTTATTACTTAATTAGTTATTAATTTTGAATTGATGAAAATACGAGTAAGATTTTTTCAATTTTTATATGAATTTTTTTTTTAAATTTAACAGAATTTGAAAATAGGAGAACAAGATAGAAAATAAAGGTTGTTCATATATATACATATGTATACATATATGTATACATATACATATGTATACATATATGTATGTATGTATATCATGATTTCGTGATACATATCAGTCATAATAGAAAACAACTAAATATAGAAAAGAAAAAAAATACATCAAAAGATAAACACTACCTAACCCAATACATACATTATAAAGATCTTATATAGAGTAGTGTCAATCTATCCTAAACCTCATACGAAAAGAGTAAAACTATAAACTAAGTCTACAGATCTTTATCCGTGAGGTGTCCTATAACTCATCCTTAGTATCATTGGGCATTTTTGTCATCTTCAATAATCGCAATCAAATATAAAAGGAAGAAAAATAGTAGAGTAAGGTGATTTATTCTAAAATTATTTTCACATGTATGGTAGGAATTCTACCATAAAATACAGATAAAACACAGTTGACAATAGAGGGGAACCTAGGGTTTATTCTAAGTTATACTACCCTTGACTCAATATGGATCCATACTTCCTATTAGTGAGTAATAGTTCTCAATAGAATTGGAAAATGACTACTAAGAGTACCAGTACATCTCTCAGTAACAATACATTGCACAGTCCTCATCATTATTGTGGAACAAATTAACAGTTTAGGACAACACAAACCATATAGAGGTAAACTTTCACATTAATCCTTGTGATGCCGAACAGGTATCAGGGTTATCAAGTTAGTTAAGTGATTGTTCCGGCTCAAGAGCGCTACCTTGTGATGCCACTGCATGTCCCTTGCTTTACATGACTCACTAACTTATTAATTTCTAACTTCTCAAACAAAGGTTTCCCTAATCTTATTTAATTTGAGTACCAGGACAATCAACATTTCTACCTTATATTGCAGAAATTGCATAATAATAATTTAGACAATCTATAAATCACAATTTCATTACCCAAATTTTGGCTTAATAATCATAATTTTATTACTAAAATTTTAGCAGAATAACAACTCAATAATTATATTTTAATCATCTAAATTTGGGCAGAATAACAACATAGTAATTATAATTTAGTTATCTACATTTGAGCAAAATAACAATTTAGTATAATTTAATTATTTAAATTTGAGCAGAATAATAACTTAATAAGTATAATTCAATTATCTAAATTTGAACAGAGTAACAACTTAGTAAGCATAATTTAATTATCTAAATTTGAGTAGAGTAACAATATAGTAAAAATTTAAGATTTAACAATAAACATTATAACAATGTAATGATAATAGTAATAAAACTTATGCCTAAACGAATTTAGAGGAAAACCCTTCTTACCAACATGAAAAAGGACTATAATTTAGAACTAACCTCACTCCCTCCATTACCTCAAGGTGGTTGTTGAAGAGAATGAAAGTTGATGGTGATGTTGGTACAAAACTGCTAGGAAGAGAAATTTACTAGTTTATGAAAACTAATAAAATTTTAGCATAAAAAAAAAATTCTAGAGAAAGAAGCTCTCTAACTATTTCGACTAGCTAAGAGACAGGAGGGATGAGCGAAAATCTGCCCAAAAGCCTAGGTTTTATAAATGATTGAGGAGGTATAGCTGTCCAAAAATGATGTCATGCATTATGTCACAAAAACCTATTTTTATTTCTTTTTTAATTTAATTTAAGGACACATATTCAAAAATAGGTGATAAAACAACCCCCCCTATGCTTGGACATGGTATATGAGCTGTCCCAGCTTTATCGGTGTAAGTTTTATCTACAGTTACATTAGAAGGTACTGATAACATAGCCTAAAGTTGAATAATTTAGCTTTTAATATCAAAATAATGAATTTAAATGTAAAACTGAACAAATATATAATTTTCCATCAAAAATAAATTTCTAAAAAAATAATTTTAATTTTTATTAATTTATTTCAAATTATATATACATACACACACACACACACACACACACACATACACACACACACACACACACACACACACACACACACACACACACACACACACACACATATATATATATTATAGTTTTGAGCTACAAAATTCATATTAAATCTATTTTAATTCAATAAATACCAAACATTTTATGAAAATTCTAAAATTAAATATTTTAGCTATAAATGAACTAAGTTTTACATTTTCATCGTTTCTAGATATCAAACCAATATTAGCTAGGCCTAATAGACATTTAGGGGTAATTTGGTTATTTTACACCAAATTTCCAAAAAACTCCCAGAAAATTCTCAAAATTATATTTTAATGCACATAATATGATTCTAAGCTCAAATTCACATTTTAATGTCAATTGAATCTTTTTCTCATATTAGCCTTTAATGTTGAGAAATAAGGGCAAAATCGTCATTTTTTAGTTTTTTCAAGCTTTGGGTGAGAAAAATTATTAACAAAACGATTAGATAGCTCTTGATATTCTAAATTGAATCGTGGGAAACAAAATTTTGAGATTTCTTCCCCATTTTTTAGAAATAAATACAGAATAAATAGAAAAATAGTTCAATAAGTAAAAGTGAAGGTGTTTCATTACTCTCCTCCTTTTAAGAATTTCGTCCCTGAAATTCACTAACTTGATAAAAGTTGAGGATATAACTCTCGTATATTGCTCTCTAGTTCCCAAGTGGCATCTCCGTTATCTTGTTGACTCCAAATAATCTTTACTAAGGGTATCTTTTTTTCCCAAAGCCGTTTAATCCTACAATCCTTAATTCTAACTAGAAATACATCATAAGTGAGGTTTTCCCTTAATTGTACTATGTCAGGTTCAATCACATAGAAGGATTGGGAATGTACTTTCAGAGTTAACAAATATGAAATATAGTATAAAGGTTAGAAAGATTTGGAGGTAAAGTAATTTGATAAGCGACGGTACCAATTCGCTTAAGAATTTGATAAGGGCTAATGAATTTAGGAGAAAGCTTTCTAGATTTAAAAGCTCTGCCAACCCTAGTTACCAGTGTAACTTTCAAGAACACATGTTCCCCTTCTTGAAACTCAAAGGGTTTTCTCCTTTTGTTATAGTAACTTTTCTACCTATCCTGTGGTGCCTTCATTTTTTCCTTAATCATTTTTATATTATCAAAAGCTTGCTTAACTATCCCAGGTCCTAAGATTAGAGGTTCTCCAGTCTTATACAACACAATAGTGTTCTTCATTTCCTTCCATATATAGCCTCATGTGAAGCCATTCTAATACTGGAGTGGAAACTATTGTTATAGGTAACCTTAATCAGTGGTAAAAACTAATCCCAATTATGTGTCTGTTCCAATACACAGGCTCTTAACAGATCTTCTAAGGATTAGATAATCCTTTCAAACTATCCATTTGTTTTAGGGTCGTAGGCTGAACTAAGTTTAATCTTAATTCCTAGGGCTCATTGTAAGCTATCCCAAAACCTAGAAGTGAAAAGTGGGTCCTTATCAGAGATTATACTAGAAGGTATACCATGTAACCAAATAATCTCTCTTTCATATACAATTAGGCTAATTTTTCTAAAGAAAATCTAATGTTAATAGGTAGAAAATGAGCAGATTTAGTTAATCTATCCACAATCACCCATATAGCATCATGACTAGATGAAGTCCTAGGTAAACCCTAACAAAATCCTTTGATATGCTATCCCATTTCCATTCAGGGATATCTAGGGATTGTAGTTCACCAAAAGGTTTATGATGTTCTACTTTTGCTTTTTGACACACCAAACAAGATGCTACAAGCCCAACTACAGCTTTCTTAACTCTCGACCACCAAAACATCTTCTTCAAGTCTTGATACATTTTAGTGGCACTTGAATGAATACTTAATCTACTTTTTATAAGCTTATTTTAAAATTAGTTTTCTTAGATCTTCCTCAAAAGGCACACAAAACCTATCTTTGAATTTAATGATTCCACTGGAATCCTTGTGGAATTTTGGTTCTTTACCTTCTTCCTTAACTCTCATTTTCTCTTGTAGAAATTGATCTGCTTCTAATGCTTCTCTAATTTGTTCCAAAAATCCACTTGAAATCTTTAGCATTCCTAAATAAAGACTCATGGGTCTTACTTCCATAGCCAAGTTCAAATCTCTAAAGCTCTCTATCAGCTCCATTTCCCTAACCATCATCATTGATGCTTGTAGAGACTTCTGACTTAAAGCATCCGCTACCATATTTGCCTTACCGGGGTGATAATGTAGCTCAAAGTCATAATCTTTCAAAAATTTCACCAATCTTCATTGTCTCATATTTAATTCTTTTTGACCAAACAAATATTTCGAACTCTTATGATTGCTGAAAACTTCAAACCTTGCACCATACAGATAGTGTCTCCATATCTTTAATGCAAACACTACTACAACTAATTCTAAATCACGCATAGGATAGTTAACTTCAAGCTATCTTAATTGTCTTGAAGCATAAGCTGCTACTTTTCCTTCTTACATTAATACACACCATAACCTTTGCCTTGAGGCATCACAATATACTTCGAACTTACCAGTTGGTTCAGGTAGTATAAATACAAGTGCAGAAGTCAATCTTCTCTTCAATTCTAGGAAATTAGCCTCACAAGCTTCATTCTAAACAAAAGGTTGTCCTTTACGTGTTAACTTAGTTAAAGACAATACTATCCTCAAAAATCCTTCAATGAACTTCCTATAATAGCCTACCAATCCTAAGAAACTACGCTTCTCTGTGATTGTTGTTGGTTGTTTCCAACGCAAAACTACTTCCACTTTTGTAAGATCAACAGAAATCCCACCTTCAGATATTACTTGCCCTGAGAATTGCACTTATTCCAACTAGAATTCACACTTTGAGAGTTTCCCATACAACTGTCTTTTTTCTCAAAATCTGCAACACAGTCCGTAGATGTTCTTCATGACTTCTATAATACACCAGTATGTCGTCTATGAAAACTACCATGAACTTATCTAAAAACTAATGGAAAATACGATTCACATAATCCATCAAAATGGCAGGAGCATTGGTCACACCAAAAGATATTACCAAGTATTCGTAATGACCACATCTCGTCCTAAAAGCAGTCTTTGGAATATCTTTAGCCTTGACTTAAATCTGATGATAACCAGATTTCAAGTCAATCTTGAAAAACACCATAGCACCCCTCAATTGATCCATTAAATCATCAATCCTAGGAAGAGGATATCTATCCTTAATGGTAATTTTATTAAGCTGATGGTAATCCACACACAATCACATACTTCCATCTTTCTTCTTAACAAATAATACTAGAGCACCCTAGGGAGAAATACTAGCTCTTATAAATTGTTTTTCCGATAATTCCTTTATTTACTTCTTCAACTCTACAAACTCTAGAGGTGACATCCTATAGGAACCTATGGATATAGGACCTGATCTTGGTACCAAGTCTATAGTACACTTTATCTCTTTTTTTGAAGGTAAACTAGGAATATCTTGAGGGAAAACATCAGGGTAATCACAAACTATAGGAAACTTATTGACATTAGGGTTTCCCTTTACTTCCAAAGAAGTAAGGATCATGTATACTTGAGCTCCTTTCGAAGCCTTAATTTGGTTGGCAGTAGCTATTCTTAAATCTTTTAATTCAAAATGTTCATCAAAATTTGGCTAAAAAACTAGGGTTTTATCATGGTAGTTTAGAAGCACATGATTCGAAGATAACCAATCCATGCCTAATACAACGTCTAGATGAGATAAAGGTAGATAGATTAAGTTTACAAAGAAATTTATACCTTCTATAGAAATGCAACAATTTAAACATGCTAAAGAAGTAATAACAGGGACATTTGTAGGGGTAGAAACAGTCAAATCATAAGGTAGAAGAGAAACGATTAATTTTAGATATTTCATACAATCATGTGATATGAATAAATGAGTAGCACCTGAATCATATAGTACATTCAAGAGATATCCATTTATGATGCACTAACCTTGAATGAGGTCATCAGATTGAACAGCTTCAATTCCACTCATAGTGAAAACTCTACTTGTTGCCTTAAACCTTCCAACTTGAGCCTTCCTATTGTTGTTTCTGCTTCCATTGCCATGTTCTTTCTTTGGCTCTTTACATTTTGTACTATAATGGCCAGCTTTTCCACAATTGTAGCAAGTAACAACTTATGCAGTACAATCCTTTGCAAAGTGAGTCCTCCACAACAGAAATAGCAAACATGGTTGTTAACTCTAAAACTAAAGTTATTAGCAATGACAAAATTCTTCCGACCTGAAAAAGAATTTCCAGGGAAGTACTATGGTTTCATATTAGTGAAAAACTCCTTTCTTTTATTCTTTTGTAGCCTAACATTCTTCCATTAGGCTTGCCTTGCATTTGTGTCATCCTCATAAATCCTACAACGATTTACCAAAGTAGAGAATTGGGTAATCTCCACATACCTTACAACTTGCTAAATATCAGCTCGCAATCCACTCTCAAACTTTGAGCATTTGGAATGCTCATCCACTCCTACATTGAAATATGGGCAAAATTTTGACAACTCATCGAATTTTGCCACACATTTCCCAACAGACATATTACCTTGTTTTAGCATAAGGAATTCTATTTCTTTCCTTTGTCTTAATTCTTCTGGAAAATACTTCCCCAAGAACTTTTGGTGAAATATTTCCCAGGTGATTATTCTTCCTTCAACTTCTTCCTGCTATCTTGCATACCTTCACCAATATTCAGCTTCTCCAAGGAACATGAAGGTAGCATCAATGCACACCATTGTTGTAAAGATCTTCTTGATCTCTACTATCCAATTTTAAGCATCGTCTAGGTCGAATCCATCTTTAAAGGTGGGGTGGGTCGTTCTTATGGAAAGCTGCGAGCTCTCGATATTCTACAAGTTCATTGGCTTGTCCTTGATTCAGATTTTCAAGAACAACAGCCATTTTTTCCAGTATTTGCAGAGTAGTATCTGGTCGTGGTCTTCCAACCAATGTCTAAAAAGGAAATTCAATGTGTAGTTCATTACTTTGAATAAAATCATATGTTGGATGAGTAAAAGTTATCTGTGAAATAGTGCACCAGATAGACTCCTGGGAAAAAGAGGTGCGTCACAATAGACACTCTTAAGTACCAAGTCTTTCTTAACCAAAATCTACCTAAACATGCACTAATCACTTCTACTCAACCTAACAACTAACACGAGTTTTATTCTTAATAAAGTCTTCTATTGAGTATGCAAACCACTTTCCATAGTAAGATTGGACGTCCACTTTTATTTACATGTATATGCTTCTCAATAGAATATATAAGAACAAACAATTCATCTTTTATTCATGTTTTGTTAACAAAAAATGAAAGAACACAAAGCATAAAGGAGGTCAAGGCCATATCCCAAGTTTTAACAAGAAAGAATTGCTTTGATAACACTAAATGTGACACCCGTTCACATTGAACATAACCCCGCACTTATTTAATTACTTAATTAGTTATTAATTTTGAATTGATGAAAACATGAGTAAGATTTTTTCAATTCATTAGAAAAATTCTAAATTTAACAAATTTTGGAAATGGGAGTAAAAGATAGAAAATAGAATCTATACATATATATATATATATATATATATATCATGATTTCATAATACATACCAGTCATAAAAGAAAACAATTCAATACAGAAAAGAAAAAATAATCAAAAGATAAATACTATCCAACCAAATATATACATCAAAAAGATCCTATATAGAGTAGTGTCAATCTACCCTAACCCTCATACAAAAAGAGTAATACTATAAACTAAGTATACAGATCCTGATCCGTAAGGTGACCTCTGACTCGTCCTCAGCATCATCGGGCGTTTTTGTCATCTTCTATAATTGCAATCAAATATCATGGAAGAAAAATAGTAGGTGAGGTGATTTGTTCTAAAATCACTTTCACATATATGGTAAGAATTCTACCATAAAATATAGATAAAACACAATTGACAATAAAGGGGAACATAGGGTTTATTGTAAGTTATGCTGCCCTTGACTCAGTATGGATCCATACTTCCCATTAGTGAGTAATAGGTCTCAACAAAACCAAGAAGTGACTGAGAGTACATATACCTTCCTCAATAACATCACATAGTACAATCCTCATCATTAGTAAGGAACAAAATAACAATTCAGGACAACACAGTCCATATAAAAGTATACTCTCACACCAATCCTAGTAATGTTGAGCATATGTCACCACTCAATACCATACCCTCTAGAATGGTCCCTACCTTTATCCCACAGTGTATCAAAACGTAGCTTCCATTGCTGGGTGTCATGCCATTGCATGTCACTTACTTTACATTACTCACTAACTTGTTAATTTCTAACTTCTCAAACAAAGGGTTTCCTGGTCTCATTTAATTTGAGCACCAGTGTAATCAACATTTCTGCCTTATATTGCAGAAATTGCATAATGATAATTTAGACAATCCATAAATCAAAATTTCATTACCCAACCCCACTCCCTCTATTACATTCAAGGATGATTGTTGAAGAGGATAAAAGTTAATGGTGATGTTGGTGTAAAGCTCCTAGGAAGGAAAATTTACTGGTTTATAAAAACTAGAAAAATTTTAGCAAAAAAAAAATTCTAGTGAGAGAAGCTCTCTAATTATTTCGGCCAGCCAAAAGACAAGAGAGGGATGAGTAAAAATCTACCCAAAAGCTTGGGTATTTATAGAGGATTGAAAAGGTATAGGTGTCCAAAATGATGTCATACATTATGTCACAAAAACCTATTTTTATTTCATTTTTAATTTAATTTAGGGATATATGTTTAAAAATAGGTGGTGAATCAGTGCCCCCCCCCCAAAGCTTGGATTTGGTATTTGAGTTGTCCCAACTTTATCTATGTAAATTTTATCTGCAATGAAATTAAGCGATATTGATAATATCACCTAAACTTGAATAATTTAGCTTTTAATATCTTAATAATGAATTTAACTGTAAAACTGAACAAATATATTATTTTCTATCAAAAATTAATTTTTTTTTATTAATTTATTTCAGTATATATATATATATTATCAAAATTTTTATGAAAATTCTAAAATTAAATATTTTACCTAAAAATGAACTAAGTTTATCATTTTTACCATTTTTAGATATCAAACCAAAACTGGCTAGGCTTAATTGACATCTAGGGACATTTTGGTCATTTTACACCAGAATTCTAAAAAATTCCTAAAAAATTTTCAAAATTATATTTTAATGCATATAACATGATTCTAAGCTCAAATTGATATTTTAATGTCAATTGAATCTTTTTCTTATGTCAGCCCTTAATGTTTAGAGGTAAGGGCAAAATCATCATTTCAAATTTCTCCTGGCTTTAGCTCAAAAAAATTATTAAAAATCACAATTAGGTAGCTCTCAATGTTCTGAATTTAATCGTGGGGAACATGTTTTTGAGATTCCTTCCTGATTTTTCAAAAATAAATACAGAATAAATAGAAAAATAATTCAATAAGTAAAAGTAAAGGTGTTACATATAGGGTCAGAAAAAGCACATGAAGGCACGATGCATGATGTTGTGGTTTTTGATGGCGTGAACAAAGTGGTACAAGCTAGGTCATAAGTCAAAGTGAGAAATGGGTTTGGTGGGAAGAATCCATAGAAGGAGCAAGGGGCTAAATTGCAGAAGCCTTTGAAGCATGTAGGGCCTGATGATGTTTCTAAAGGGAAGTCAAAGGTTGTGGGCCAAGAAGTGGCTAGTGCGCCAATATAGGATACAATTAAAAGTATTAGTGGAGGGAATAAGAAGGTGGCTGTGGAAGATTCTCTAGCTTATACAAAATTAAAGGCTATTGACCCTGGGATTCTTGTTAAAATGAAAAGGACAAGGAAGAATGGTGGTTTCTTTTTATCTAATTCTAAGTTTCGAATTATGCCAAATTTCCTGTCATCTTTTCGTGGATGGGTATAGGATTGCACGATGTTGGGGGCGCATTTTCATCTTGTTCTTGTGAAGGACATAGACCTCAAGTGAATAATGTAATACAAAATCCTCATGCAATTTCCACTGGGGGTGTTGAGAAGGATGCAAAAGTGCGTGGGGATGAAATAATGGTGGAAATAGGGCTACATGATGTTATTTCGGGTGGTAATCCTAAATGTTTGAATAATTAATCCATGAATTTCATAGTGTGGAATTGTAAGGGAACAACTAGTAAGGGTTTCCTACAGTTTGTTAAGGATCTTAGTCATAATTATGACTCTAACATTGTGGTGCTCTTGGAGACTCATGTAAATGAATTAAGAGTGGAGTAGATTATCTAAAGAATGGATTTTTCCAAGTTCTTTGTTCAAAACATTGAGGGTGCCTCAAGAGGCATTTAGTGTTTGTGGAGAAAGCCTGTGTGGAAGATGGAGGTCTTGTCCCGTGGTTACTAGTTTGTTCATATACTTGTGGCCAGGAAGGGTGAAAATTTGTGGTTTTTAACTATGGTTTATGAATCTCCCTTTTTTGCTCGCTGCCTACAGTTGTGGGATGATTTGAAGGAGATTGCTGAAGATATAGAGCAAGCTTAGGCCATCATTGGCGATTTTAATTCTATTCTGCATGAGTTTGAGAAGGAAGGTGGTTCTTCCACTGCTCCGTCTACAGGTATGTCTCATTTTCATGATTTTGTGCAAGATTGTGAGTTAATTAATGCAAGGTTCATGGGGATTCCTTACACTTATAGAGAGGCAGTTTGAAGGAGAGGCTAGATAGAATGTTAATTAACTTTAGCTGTAGATTGAGGTCTTAAAAGGCCACTATTAACCATTTATTGCCATTAAATCTAAGCATTCCCCGTTGTGGGTTAAATTTACATGTTCTTTGAGAGCTAATACCCATAGAAGGTCTTTTAGATTTCTGGCGACTTGGCTTATGCATGTAGATTTTGGTGAGTTTGTAGCTCAAAATTGTCAGGTTAGAGGATCTTGCAGTGAATCTATTAAAAAGCTTCAAGATTCTCTTCATTAGTGAAATAAGGAAGTTTCTGGTGATATTCTTAGAAGGAAACGTATATTGCTTTATCAGCTCAATAGAATAAATGAGAAGAGGGCTCGTTTTGATTCTGTTTTTTTGCAGAAGACACAAAAGTGCATATGAAAGGAATATGAGGAGGTTTTGCCTTAGGAAAAGTTGCTTTGGTTCCAAAATATAAGGCTAAGTGGTTAGCCTTTGGGGATAGAAATGCCAAATATTTCCATGGTATTGTTGTTATTAGAAAGAGGAAGAATACTTACGAGTCTTTATAGGGAGAGGATGGCACATGGATTTCTGAATTTGGTGACAACTTTTTACATGGAATTATTTCATGCTCAAGGTTCACATGAGCCTTTTTGTGTAATAGGTGCTTTTCTAATTATTCAGAGCATTTCAAATAGCAGCTTGCTAGGCCGATTTCTTCTTTGGAGGTGGAACGAACCATTTTTAATATGGAGGCCTTTAAAGCTCTTGGACTGATGGTTTACATGCAAGTTTTTACTAGAGTCAGTGGAATGTAGTAGAAGATTCTTTGTCTAGTTTGGTGAAGGACATATTCTAAAATCCTGCTAGAGTGGAGGAAATTAATGATACTTTTATTGCTCTGATTTTGAAGATTGATAGTGTTCAGAGAATGAAAGACTTCAGGCCTGTCTCTTTGTAATATGGCCTACAAGATAGTGAGAAAGGTCTTGGCCCAGAAGATTTGCCCCTTAAAGAGTAGTCTCGTCAATCCTTGTTAGTGTAGTTTTATTCCGAATAGACAGAGTGAAAATAATATTATCGCCTAAGAGATTTTTCATTCCATGAGAAATAAGAAGGAGAACAATTGGTGGATGGCTATTTAAATTAATCTTGAGAAGGCATATGACAGGCTGTGTTGGAGCTTTATACAAGACACTTTGGAGGATATTGGTTTTCCTCATAATATTGTAGAGCTTATCTGGCGTTGTATATCTTCTCCAAGGATGTAGGTGTTATGGAATAAGCCTTCAACAGGTATTCGTCAGGGTGACCCCCTTTCTCCATATCTTTTTGTCCTCTACATAAAAAGGCTTTTCCAGTTGATTAATGTTGTAACACCTACTATAATAAGACAAGTGTGTAATTAAGTTAATTATTTCTTAATACGATTGTTAGAAAACATTAACTCGATTTAAAACTTTTTCTTGTATTTACTTTTCGCAAATATTTAACAAATCAAAAGTCATTATATAAAGAACCATGATCATGAAATAAACGTCAACATATAACATATATGCGTTAAGTCTTACGTATAAAGTCAAATGTCAAATACATATATAACAAAATATATCAACAAATACGTCAAAAAAAATCCTAAATACCTACCCCATAACTGTACAACAAAAAGACTTATGTCAAAGCAGTATAAGTCTATACTGGGCCACCCCATCCTATAAGATTTACAAAAATCGCAAATAGAGTTGCCATCATTGCGAATCCTCAAAGTCTATCGCATCAGTAACCTCTGAGTCTATCATATCCTTGTGCTCATCATTTGAAGGAACATGGCCATTGGACAATTACCCAATGCCATCGAAGCTACCAACACTGCTAACCTCTGAGGAAGAATGAATCCATCCATAATCCTCGTCGGGGTGTGATACGAAGGTCTAGATGAAGACTCGGTCGTGTTAGGGTACAGTGCGATTACAAGTAGTGGCTTATAGTACTTAAGATAGGGTGTCGGAATTACCATGATGTCAATGTCTAGAATGTTGTCCATCTGGGGAAATAGAGCGTCATCCATGTCCATGCCCACTAGCAAGGGTGGAGGTGGGTGTGGTCCTTTAACAAATCTGTCAAGGGTGATAGTAGATAATGTCATAAGAAAGAAAACGTTTGGCTTAGAGGACATGAACGTGAAGATCACATGCCCCTGAAAGGTAGAGTACTGGGTAGCTGGGTCATAGACACAATGTCCTTGTAAGCTGTATGATATGTGGACATTCGCCATCCCATGAAACATATCCATCTACTCGTACCATGATCGTATATAAAAAAATTAGAAAAAAAGGAATAAGGGTTTTATAAAAGCCTCATTCGTTTTCCTAACAGATTATAAACACAGATATCAAATAATCAATTAAGGGAATCCTAAGGTCTGACCTATGTTATTGTCACTCACTCACAAACCTTTACATGATGTATGGATCCATATCTATCTCTAATGATTCACCTTAACCATCAGGAATCACTGGGAAGTGATTAGGTGTTCATATAATCCCTCACAAGGTACGAACATCCATGTCATAATCATCATCCTTGAGGAAAGGGCCACACACCCATCAAGGATATACACTCCACCAATCATGGTGATGCTGAGCAGGCGTCAAGGTTACCAAGTCAATTAATGTGATTTATCCTAGCTTAGAGCGCTAACTTGACCATTAGGACACAACACAGTACCTTTACCCTCAAGACCCCAACAATGGTCCCTGCCTTTCATCTCGCAATGTATCAAACTGTAACTTCCTAGACACAAGCACTCATGCTTCTCAGCATGATCCTAACTCAACCGCAGGTTTCCTATGAATTGCTTTCTAAGTTTCAAGACATATTCTCCAGATAATCCAACAGAGCTTCTGAATCACTCTTTGCAAAGATTGCATTCATCCAACACATTTATGATGACTTAGAAACAATACAAATGATCAGTATAGTAAAGAAAATGTCAACAATTAAAGTTGCATACATATTCATTCTCATACATTTATACATTTAATATAGTTTCTCATTTTAATTGCTTTAATTTATCCTTCTCTTTTCTAATCTTTCAAATTAGACTATTTTAAAGGAAAAGCTCTTAATCCATAAATATGGCAAAGGTTTAGTAATCAAGATTTGAGAGAAATTCTTTTCTAATATGGAAGGTCAGGCTATGTTGCAACCACAAAGCATACTTAGGTTTCTCTTTAGTTATTTCCTTTTACTAAAATCAAGATTTATTTTTTTCCATTTTGTTGACAAAAACATTTACTAGAAAGGCTTATTTGAACAAAATTTCAAACCTTAGCCATAAATTTGTCTAAAAAAAATTACTTCTCAAGACAATTCAAAGTTATTCAAGAAAAGTTTATTTCTAAAAACTTTTACTAGTTGGGCCAAAAGCCCATTTAATTTAATTGACTTAAAAACTTTGTTTTTTTTATTAGTTCACAAAATAAAAGCTTACCTCTTTTAGAAAAATTTTCTTACAATTTCCTACTAGTCTTAAGGTTCATTTTTACCAAGTTGAGCTAAATTAAATATTTGCTTAAATTACCAAAAGAAACTCATTTTTCCTTAATTTATTAAAAAGGGTCGTGAACCTAATTATGTAAAACAACCAAAATTTTTCATTTTCTCACTTTAAGATTTTGGATACTTCATAAAAATTAAAATTTCAAGTTTTGTAGAAATTTTGTCCAAGTCCCTTGCTAATACTCCTAAGGATCAAAATTGTTCTACTAGCCTAAACCTTATTCTACTATTTTTATTCCAAGTTAAATTGTATAATTGCTTTGATATTTTTTTTTTTCTATTTTATTCCTAATGGGCCGAATGCCCTCTAGATAAAAAAAGCCCAAATTTGTTTGTTTTTCTTTCTAACTTCATTTGAATACAAAAAATTGAAGCATTTGTGATGTGAATAAAGGGCTAGAACAAGCACACTCATGCACCTCAGGGGATGCTTTGCAAATTCCAAGTGGGCCTATTACAAGAGCAAGGGCTAAGAGATTCAAGGAAGCATGAAATGGACTTGTTCAAGACATTTGAGCTAAACATTTAAATAGCAAGAGACGCACAAGAAGGGGGGGTTGAATTGTGCATTTGAAAAACTTTTTAATATAAAAACAAGTTCAAAAAGAAAGTTTTTAAGCTGAGGGATAGAGAAGGCAAGCACACAAAGAATTTTATATTGGTTCACTCAACCTTGAGCTACGTCCGGTCCCTTCACCCAGAAGGTATTCACTAACCAACCTTGGTTACAAGTATTCTTCACGGCCTCTTCAGGCTTTACAATGCAATCACCCCAAATTGTTTAACCCAAGTATTCTTTCTCACTAAACCTCTCCAAGCTTTCACAACAAAACAGTTGTTTACAAACAGATTCAACTCACACAGTGAGGATATAGAAGATTAAGCACAATACAAAATGTATTAGAGATTTATAAACTATCATCCAGTGGATGTGTAAGAAAAACAATTAGCATTTTTTTGTTTGTGCTTGATTCATCACTGTTCACTTCTTCTTCGCTTCTTCTTCTATCTCGATATATATAGTTTTCAGCGGAAAAGAACCGTTGAAGAAGACTTGACTTCATTTCTTCAACAAAGAGGTCCACGTATTGAGCTTTCAGACATATCAGAAAGGACTGCTTTTGAACTTGCACTAAAACGGAAAGAGCAGCTTTATGTAGGAGGTCTACTTTTCTGAACATTCTTCATTTAGATTGGCAGCTCGAAGAGTTGACTTGCTTTTTTTGTTTTGTTGCATTTTTGCACTAGAATGTTTCCATCTACTATTTAATGATTGAAATATTTGAACATTATATCTTAAAAAGGTAAGGCATTAGTTTCGATATATATAAAAGAAGGACTCATAGATTGGACACGAAACTTAGCCATTTAAAAGCTTGCGTCTAGACGCGTCTAGTGGTTGTCTAAAGTTTAAAAACATTGAGTCCATAAATGAGACTTACACTTGGACAGTCAACATATATGAGTCTATTGGACGCTTGTTTGATATTGGACACTGTAAATTTGTTAGTTTAAAAAACAGAGACTTAAACTTTAATAAGTTTGTTATCTTCAAAATTTGAGGGTCTAGACACTTCAACGTCTTTGGTTCCAACAAACATAACTCTCACCAATCTGAATTGGATCTTAATCACGTTTTCACTTTTATTTGGGCTAAAGATGGAGCTGTAGAAGGGATTTTGGGCCAAAACCACTCAAATTAAGAAGCTTGGGCCATCTACTAACATAGGCAGATTGTATTTAAGCTCAATTATGTTATTTTGGGTTGAAAAGAGTGTTTTATGGTCAGTTGATGTACTTGAGCAAATTTTATAGTTTTATTTGTCTTTTCATTTGACTTAGGAACAATAATGTATTTAGCTATTACATAAGTTAAAGAGGCAAATTAGTGTAGTTTAAATAACAATTAATGTGTTGTTAAATAGGTGATTTAATGTCTAGTTAATTACCTAGGTCAACACTTGGCCTATAAATAAGCAAAGCTTATTGTATCAAGGTATCCAAGTTTCAATGAAAGAGAGTTTTCTAAAAAATTCAAAATATTGAGAGGTTTCTCTTTGGTTCTTTGTAGAACTTTTTTGACTTATCAAGGCTTGATCATCCTTGTGGCATCTCTAAACACTTCAGATCCTTGTTTCTTATATATCAAGGGTTCAAGTGGCTCTCTAAACCTAAATTTTGTTTTCTTGGTGTGAGTGTAATTTCAAGTGAGTTGTGGTTTCATAGGTTCTAAACCTTCCTAGGTTCACACCAATTTGCTAAGTGGTCTAAAAATTCATTTTATAACTTATTATTATTTCTCAACCAACTTTATTCATTTGGGTTGTTTAGTAATTATTTAGACATAAAAAAATGTTTCTAGCCTTATTTTAGAAAAAAGGGCCTAGAGCCCATTAGTGGAGATAAGTTCCAAAAAAAATTTGTCCAAGTGATCTAAGACTATAAAATTGGTTTAAAATAGGTAACTTATATAAGAGTAATCTCAATAATAATTAATCATGGTATAATAATAATTTTAAGGCATAATAAATCATTAACAATAATAGGATTAAAAAAAATATAAAGGCAACATAAAGAAATAAATAACAATACACTTAAATGGCAATAAACAAATAAAAAAATAGTAGAAACAAAAAAATAAATGACAATAAAATTAAATGGCAAATAATAAATGATAGAGCTTAAGTAAAAAAATAATGAAAACAAAGGCAACATAAAGATAAATGGCCAGAATTAAATAAACAATAAAGTAAATGGCAAAAATTAAATAGGCAAGAATATAAACAGAACAAAATTAAACATAATGGCAACATACATGGAAATAATAACAAGAGCAAGAAATTAAATAAACAATGAAGTAAATGACATTAAGTAAAGCAAGAAGTAAAAATGAACAAGAAATTAAATAAATTCTTATAATAGTAGGATTAGTATAATAATATGGGTTTCATGAATAACCCAACACACACACACCCATTAAGAAAACAAAATTAGAAGCTTAAACCTCACTCTCCCTTTACCTCTAAGTATAGTTTGTCAGTGGTGCTAAGAAGAGGAGAAGAGGTGTTTAAGGTTGAAGAACTAAACCTAAGTGTCGATGGCGCTTTAATGGTGGAGAATGCAACAACCCGTGACATTAGCCGCAAAGTTTCCACAATGAAGAGATACTATTTTTTTTTTCAAAACTTGACATATAGACAATTCATTTTCTTTTAAATTCATGATTATAGACCTCTTAATGAATTTAGTTATGAAAATATAAATAAATTTTTTATTTAATTAGTAGATATCATCAACACCTAAAGAATCGTAACTTGAAAATATCTCATAAAATAAAACCACATCAACAAGAGTCATCAAAACATATAAAAACTATAGTCATCAAAAAAGTATAAGTCATGGACCATTATAGATAAGCCCTAAAGATACAACCAAAATGAGGAGAGGGCTACAAGAAGTCACACCCTAAGAACTGGCCATCTACATTACTCCTAATACTAACTAGTCCCCTAAAGGCAGTGAGGAGAAGTAGATGGCATATCCTCATCATCTTTGTCCTCGTAGTGACCTCACCCGAAACCACGTCCACGTCCTCAAGTCGTCGCATGAAACATCCTACGGAAAGCCCTAGAGTTCCCTTGGGAGAGAAAACGTGTAATAAAAAGCCTATCGAATCTAATTTCTCCTGCTTCTCGGTCAAGAGTCATCCTATGCCACTCCCTTGGATGGTAGGGAGGAGCTCGATACAAAACATTTCATGAAGTCTTGATGCGTCCATCTGCTCTCGCGAGATTAATCATTGCGATCATGACAATCACACACACACAAAACACACAAGCAAGGATAAGCTACCGAAAAGAAAACATAAGAAAATAATCAGAATTAAATATTATAGAAATAGCATAGTCAACAATTCATACTTATCTATCACAAATCAAGCAAAGGAAATCAAATAGATAGGCATAACGGAACATCTTTGGTATGCAATGTTATGAAATGTAACAACTGCTCCATGGAAGCTACAACATCGAGTGACCAGGTTGAAAGAATCCCTTAATCATGGTAGAATAGACAAAACCCATCTAGGCAAGAAATGGCATGTGCCAAGACCATTTGGGGGATACCAGAACTGATTTGTGGAAGTGATGTAGTGGTCATGTCAGGATAGATATACATAGGTAGTGGCTTTACCATGCACAGGATTCACGAGTATCTTGGTCTACATGTGGGATTTGCTTATCTACCTATCCCCAAGGAAGCTCATCCTCCACTAACCCTTCCTGCACTAGGTATAAGGCCCAACCAAGCGACCATCAACTTATATGCGTACTCGCCAACACAGCATAAGCTGATATAACACAACCGAAGCTACAGACTCATGCATGTATGCATGATATAACCATTCACAAACATATAAACAATAATGGCACCATATATTATAAACAGATTATCATACATGTGATTTAGTCATTAATGTTATCACCATTATTCCCATCATCAATTCATCACACTTATCCTTAAGAATAACACCATCATATGCCACCACATTGGGCTTTACCCATCATTAGCCCATTATCATGCGTCACAACATAGAGCCCCAACCATCGTTGGCTCTACAATAACAAGATCCTATCTATAGCAATCCCTAGTTGAGGATAAGGAGAGGTTTTACATAGAGTAAGCTCACAACACAAAGTCCTCATATAGAGCAACTTTGCCAATAACAAGTTGAAACTTTACTTAGAATGATTTAAACTCAACCGTAAAAGTTATTCAAAGAAAATATAAGTCAATTAACTTCAACTAGATTATTTAAATAAACCATCATAAGATAATTAAAATAAGATGTTGAAATATTGAGGATGCCTTAAGAGTACCAAAAAGTCAAACAAAATCAACTTTATTTAAAAGATTGGGTTTGCATAAAACTAAACTTTATAACTTATAGAGTTATTCTTCTCAATGAATTCATTTAAAATACTTTTCAAAAATTTAAATAAAATGAAAAAGATAAATTTCCTTGGAAATCATATTTAAATTTTATTTAAAAAGATCCATAGTTAAATTTTAAGTGTAAAAATATCACATTCTATAAAACTAGTAAAAAGGTTATAAAACTTTTGTCAAAACAGATTCCAGTGGTAGCCAGTTTCTATGCTCAGTTTTGAAATTGATTTTGAACAATTAAATGATTTTTGTTTGACATGATCCCTATATTGTTAAAAATAAATTTTTCCCTATTTTATAAAACATTAAATATCACCTTAAGCAAAAATCTGCAAAAAAAAAAAATACAAAAATAAAAAGACAGTAAGGTCAGGATGACCTACTAAACGACTAGCGAACATGTTTTGTTATTTTTCATATCCAAACAAAATTCTACAGAATCCAAACCATTTATTTTATGAAATTACACTTAAAAAAAATTTCTAATGACAAAGAACATTAAAAGCAAAGGTCTACATGATTTTATATGTTTTTTGGAAGTTCACAATTCTCAAAATCACTTTCAGTCAGGAAACAAGTACAACCTTTAGTTTCTAAAAATTATTAAAAATAGAAAAACCATGTCAAATATAGGCAAACCATATATGCCTAGAAATATTTTTGTGTCTATGTTTTGGTTGTTCCAAAATTTTTAACATTTACACAACAAAATCTTCCAGAATCGCGTTTTACCACACACTATTAGACCAACATTCTCAGAAATCAAGCACAATTTCAAAGGGCTTAACATTTTCGTTTCTTAACCTTTTAATGCATTTCTTAAGTCCATTTTGGAAAAAATGTTGTCTAGTTTACAACAAATAAAAAGAACTCAAAAATATTAACTACAACTCCAGATATAACAAAAATAGTGAACTATGCTTAGGCAAAAAAACGAAACAACATCAGTAACACAATACACACATGCACGAAAATGGTTCCTTTCATCAAGTTTACCACTTTTAAAAATACCAAAAACATTTTTAAGCAACAAACCACACCAAAAACAGAATAACTACAGTCCAAACACAAAGAAAGGGTTAACTTTCCTTACCTTTTGACAAGATCTTACAAACTTGAAAGAGTGTTTTTGGGAAAAAAGGAGTATCTCCTTCAATCTTTGGCTAGGTGAACCATCAACCAGCACCATGACTGGTTGATATAGGACATAAACACAAGAAAGGCCAAAGTTTAGAACCAAGGAGAGAAAGAGAAGATTTAGACGACTTAGGTCTTTGATAGATGAAGAAAGAAGAAGATGAAAAGGATGCAGCTTTACCTAGTACCTGTTGGAACCAAAGACGTAGAAGCATCTAAACCCTCAATGTTTTGAAGATAACAAAGCTTATTAATGTTCATATTTGCGCGTATAGACTAACCCTGTCACAACTAAGAAGAAGACTCGCCAACAAGGACCGTCCAGTGTCATGTTAAAGACCGTCCAGTAGACGTGTCAAAGACCGTCCAGTTAGACGTGTTTAAAGACCATCCAGTTGAACAAACTGGAGGCGACCGTCCAAGTCTCCAAGATCATATATTCAAACAGCTAAGTTTTTAGTCTGAACGTCAATTATATCTATGCTAAGTTTGCCTCGTAAATTACACATTAATACTCCAGTGAACTAACGTTCAAATCTGTTTAAAGCATCAACATCAATTCAGTACAAAAGCACAACAAAATAGATAAAGCAAGTCAATTTATCAAGCTGACAAGACAAATGAAGAAGGTTCAGAAGAACAGACTGTCAGCACAGTCCTGCAACTTCCCTTGTAGTGCAAGTCTACAACTGCCACGCCTGACATTTCTGAAAAGATGGTCTGCATGCTTCTCATTGCGTAAAGAGTCAAATTATCTACAACGGATTTTTTTCCTGAAGATCATATATATACGTGCACCAATGAAAACAAAAGTACAACATCGAGAAACAAAAAGGTGCATAGAAAAAGGCGAAGTCTGTCAAAAAGAACAAGAACGTAAAGTCTTTTGTAATACTCTGTTAAGAGCATCTAGTAGACGATAGCAAAATTTTGTAAAGATCCTCAAAGTGATCCTGAGCTAAATCTTTCAAATCCTCACTACGTGAGTTGACCCTTCCTCTTTAAACACTTGTGTGTTGTGAAAGCCTAGAGAGGCTTAGTGTAAAAGAATACTTGGGCTAAGCAATCTAGGGAGATTGCGTTGTAAAGCCTGAAGAGGCCACAAACAATACTTGTAACCTAAGATTGGTTAGTAGAAACCTTCTAGGTGGAGGGACTGGACATAGCTCAGGTTGAGTGAACCAATATAAAACCTTCTGAGTTTTTCTTCTCTCTATCCCTACACTTGAAAACATTTTTTGTTGATATACTTATTTCGAAAAAGTTTTACAAGGCACAATTCAACCTCCCCCCCCCTTCTTGTGCACTTTTTCGTATTTTAGCACCAACTTCCTTAGACACTCTAGCTTCCAACTTCTCCTCCAACATTTAGAAAATTTTGGAACAAGGCTCTCTCTATCTCTCAACAGCTCACAGTTTTTAAAGAAGAGAAAGTGAAGGGATTTTTTGTTTTGAAGCTATTTTTAAGACAACTCAAGAGAGGTATTTAGGTAACTAGCAAAATGGAAGGCAAGATTTGAAAACAAAACTCACCTTCTCCAAGAAGGGAGGTGGATGGCTATGAGAGAAAACAAGGGGAGGATTAGTGGTTTTTAGCACACTTTAAGACACCATGACAAGACTTGTGTAGGAATTTGGGAAAAAGTATCTAGTTTGTTTGCAACTAATCTAGTTTGCTTAGGAACAAATAGTTAGCTTAGTTGGGTTGGGCTTGGGGGACGTGTGGTCTAGGCTTAGACAGTAAGAATTTTAAATTTCTCACACTAACAGTGAAAATGCGGTCAAATACCAAATTTCATGAAATTAGGTTTTGGATTTTCTAGCACTTGAATCAATTAAAACAAGTTAATTGATATTAGAATCTAAATGAATTTATGACTCTTTATAATTTCTCTAATTATAATTGAACTGACTCTGCCTAATCAGGCAATTGAATTTACTTTATCTAACAGAATTCTAGATAGTTTTTCAACAGACAGATTGATAAGGAATATGATTAACTTGAGAGTAAGGAAACTACCAACTTGATGAGAATTCAATTATAATTAAATTTAATTATTTATAATTAAATTCCATAACCCTACACTGTCCATCAAAATTCTACAGATATTTCTCCATTTATCTGATAGTAGTGCAAATTAAATTCTAGCAGAATTCTTTTGCAGAAATTTACACATAAGATAAATATAAGTTTTAATTAATTCTTTTCATGGGAAATTAAATTAAATTTTTCTTTTTAAATTATTCAAACATTTATTCACAAATTAAGAAGAAATATGTATTACAAAGAAAAAAAAATTCAAGGCTTGGAGGTGGGGGAGAGTGGTTGTCTAGCACAACCAGAGTAGGGAGCTCAAATTTTCGTGAAGGAGAAGTGAGAATAGTGTAGTTATCGAGGTGAGGGGCGGGGGTGATATATAGGTAAAAAATAGGTCCTTTTAGATTTAAATTCTGAACTCAAAATCAATAAAATAATGTTTTTGAGTGTACTTTCCCCATGTGGTCTGAGGAGCTGCATTCAACTAAAGCAAATGGGTCAGAAAATTTAAAATTTTTATTTTATATAATTATTAGATATTAAAAATAATTAAATATTAATTTATTGCAATAAAATTATATAGGATTTTGGGATTAGTTTTAGACAAATCTGGTCACCCCATTCCCTCACATATATTTTTGTGAGTCTTAAAAAAAATTAAATTTTTTTTCTCATATATATATTATTTATAATAATTTTTTCACTAAAAAAGTCATTTATTAAGCTAATAAATCAAGTTTTTGTTAAATAAATGAAAATTTCAGGTTTTCCACTTTTTGCCCTCAAAATAAAATTTTTAAATTAAAATATACTCACTATAAATTTTTCAAAATATTTTAAGGTCAAAAATTCTCTGGTTGGCTCCGGTAGTCAACTAGGAGCATTTTGGTCATTTCGTAAAAATTGTCTCAATAAATTCTCAAAAATTTCTAACGTTATTATTAATTATTTTAAGCACATTCATAATTTAAAAATAAATTTTAGACATTTTTAACTATTTTTATCTATTTTCTCAGTTATCTAGTCCTTTTGAGGGCAAAATGGTCATTTTACCCTTTCTTGGGCTTTGGCACAGAAAAATTATTAAAAATATAAAATAACTATTATTCACTAATATAAACGTAACCATGGAGATCAGAATATGATATTCCCATCCGATTCTCCAAAGATAAATATAAAATAATAGAAAAATAGATTAGTAAATAAAAGTAGGGGTGTTACAAATGTGGTTGTGGATTAGAATTAACGGCAACCCATTCAAATTTCTATAGGTGGGCCAAAGTTCTCCCATTTGGTGGTTGCAGAAGATCTTTTGTTATTTGCCAACACAATTGTTAGTTAGGTGGAGGTGATCCAATCTACTCTTTAGTTGTTTTATTAGAGTTCAAGTCTAGAAAAATCCAAATTTTATTTTTCTAGACCTATTCCTTGGCAGGTGAAGGTGAATATCAACGAAGATTTGGGGTTTCAAAGGATAGATGACCTGGGCAAACACCTTGGAGTGCCATTTTTTCAGAGGAAGGAGCACTTTCCAATTAATTTTGGATAAGGTGAATCAAAGGTTAAGTGCTTGGAAGGCTAAGCAGCTCTCTTTTGTTAGTAGAGTTACTCTAATGAAATCTATGTTGCAAGCTCTTCCTACCTACGTGGTACAATCTACTTGGTTCCCTAAATCCATTTGTGATGTAATTGATATGAAATGCAAGGATTTTATTTGGAGAGATTCAAACTAGGCTAGAAAAGTCCATACGGCGACTTGGAGTTATCTTTGCAAGCTTAAAGGCTAAGGTGGGTTAGGCTTAAGGGAGGCATGCATGGTGAATCAAGCGGCCAAGCTAAAGGTTGTTTGGCGACTAATAAATGATAAGGATGCTATGTGGGCAAAATTATTCGTTGCAAATATAACTATGGGATGGATTTGATTCCTTAAATAAATTCGTCTAGGGTTGGGTCAAATTTATGGAGTGGCTTAAAAAGATTTGGCCAAAGTTGCTTGATAATGTGGGTTGGAGGGTTAATAATGGACTTTTAGTAAATTTTTGGGAGGATGAGTGGGTGTCGTGCTATGGGAAGCTTTCATCTCTAGCATCTAGACCTTTGCATGTCATTGATATACTACATTTGGTGGCTTATTTTGTAGATTAGAATAATGAGTGGGACATGAACAAGTTGAATGGTATTTCATCCTAAAGTACTGTACATCATATCAGTGCTATTGTCCCTCCTAACGCAAAGAAAGGAGTGGATGTTTTATTTGGAAAGGCTTAGTGGATGGGAATTTTTTAGTTAAATTTGCTATGGAGATCGTGCGAGGTGGTTAGGTGATGGCCAATGAGGCAGTTTTTTGCTCTATCTAGAGAATTTAGTGCCTAGAGCAAGTGTGAGTTCACTTATGGTAGGTTGCACGTGAGTTGCTGCTCACTAATGAACAACATTACTTGCGCCACATGACGCCTTCCAATACATGCCCGATGTGTCTCTTGCATGCATAATTCATTATGTATTTGTTTTGTGACTGCCAATGAGTGAAGGGATTGTGGAATCGCATGTTTATGGGGGCTCCTCCTCCACATTTTTGGCAAAGTAATGTTTGGGACTAGATTAAATGGAATTTGGAGACCCCTCTTATGACACTCTTTTGATTTAAATATAATTCATAATTTATTTAGTTATCAAGTCAAGTTAATGAAAATGTGAGTAAATTTTCTTTTTCAATTTCATAAAAAAAACTAAATTTAACAGAATTAGAAATAGAAGTGAAATGATAAAACTGTATATATATATATATATCAAACTGTACATCATGGTTTGAGTAATACATAACAAAAGTGCATCAAAAGACATATACTACCTAGCCTAATATATACATCAAAAAGATCCTATACAGAGCAGTAGCGTCTACCCTATCCCTCAAGGAAAATATTATAAACTAGATCTATAAAACTAGAGGAGTATCCTCTAACTTGTCCTCAGCATCACTAGGTGTTATCATCATCTTTAATAATCGCGATCAATCATACAAGGAAGAAAATAATGGAGTGAGCTAATTTGTTCTAAAATTACATTCACATGTATGGTAGGAATTCAACCATAAAATATAGTTGATAATAGAGGGGAACCCAAGGTTCATTCTACATTCTGGTAGATTGCCCTTAACATGGTATGGATCTATACTTTCTATTAGTGAGTAATAGTTCTCAACAGAACCGGAGAAGTGACTGAGAGTACATATACCTCTTCAACATCATCACATGGTATAGTCCTTACCATTAATGAGGAACAAATAACAGCCAGGGCGTCCATTTTACATAGGTATACTCTCACAACAGTTTTGGAATGCTAAGCAGTTGTCAGAATTATTGAGTTTGGTCAAGCAAATATCCTAGCTCACAAGCGCTACCCTGGCATTTAGGACCTTCACCATTCAATGCCTGCCCCCAAGACCTCCTCAAATGGGTCCCTACCTTTCATTCCTCAACATACTAAACTGTAGCTTCCCTAACAGGGTGTCATGCCACATAGGGTGTCATGCCACTACATGTTCCTAGCTTTACATTACTCACTAAATTATTAATTTCTAAATTCTTAACTAAAGGTTTACTATAGTCTCATTAAATTTGAGCACAAGTACAATTTCTACTAATATCTTTGTTTATATTATAAAGATTTGATCATACATATTATTCTCATAATTTATAATTCATATTAAAGCACATAATCAATATTAAAAAAAATATAGACTTAAAATTTAAAATAAAGATTGATAATTAAGAAATAAATCATAAAATGGTCAAAAATTTTCCCAAAAAAAATATTTTTTGGCTTTGAAAAATAATTAGAATTTTATCATGAATTTTAAAAAAAAAATCAAATTTTTTTGAATTTAGTATTTTTGAGTAAAAAGTGTCCACAGAAACTTGTAAAGCACACTTAGAAGTACTAAATAAGTTTTAAAATTATGAAAATTTTACAGATGGTCTCTTAGTTTGTCTAGACCTTACTTGAAGAATGAGAACTAAAACTGAAATTTCTATAGTAGTTTTCTAAAAATAAATTCATAAATAGCTCATTAAATTCGTAAAATTACTAACTTATTTCTTCCACTATTTTTACTAGATTATTTGAGTTTTACTAAAATTTGGCAGTATAACAATTTAATTATCTAAAAATAAGTAGTATAACAGCTAAAAAAATTAGGCTTAAATATGTTTTTAGTTCCTGTAAGATACTATTTTTTTTATTTTGGTCCTTATAAAAATATTTTTTTTCAAATGATCCTTGTAAAATTCTTTTTTTTTTTATTTTGGTCCCTATTATTTTGTTTAGTCCTTGTAATATATATATATATATATTTTTTTGTCCTCATAATATGTAAACAATTTGCTTTTAGTCCTTGCCAAATTTTTTTCAAAGAGACTAATTCAAAATAAACAAAATATTATAGGGACTAAAACAAAAAAAAAATAGATATATTAAAGGGATTAGAACAAATAAAAGGACCAAAACAAAAAAAATTAAATTTTACGAAGACCATTTTAAAAAATTAATTTTACAGGAACTAAAAACAAAAAAGTGATATTTTATAGGGACCAAAAGTATATTTAAACAAAAAATTATCTAAAATTGGGTAGTATAACAATTTAGTAATTCTATTATAATTATTTGAATTTGAACAGTATAACAACTTAATATTTATACTATAGTTATCTAAATTTGAGCAGCATAACTACTTAATAATTGTATTTTAATATCTAAAATTGAGCAGCATAACAACTTAGTAAAAGTTTAAGTCTAATACTAAACATTATAACATTATCATAAAACGTAAATATTGAAAGGTCTAGGGAAAAACCTTTCTTATTAACATGAAAAGTAATTGAAATTTAGAACCAACCCCACTCCCCCCATTACCTCAAATATGATTGGGGAAGTTGTTGGTGCAAAGCTCCTAGGAAGAGAATTTTTACTAGTTAATGAAAACTAGTAGGATTTTAGTGCAATTTTTTTTTATAGCAGTAGAGAGGAGGAGGAGAACTTCAGCTACTTGGAGGAAAAGGAGGATGGAGAGAATTTGATCCATGGAAGAGCATATTTGTAGAAGGATGAGCTTAAGTGTCCATATGCATATGTCATGAATTAAGTCAAAATTACATTTTTATTTTATTTTTAATTCAATTTAGTACACATATGCAAACTTAGAATGAGGAACCAACCCCCTTAGGCTTGGAATGTGTCCTCATGTGTTATCCTACTTTACCAGTGTAAATTTTATTTGCAGTTAAATTAACCGGTATCGATAAAATCGCTTAAACTTGAATAAATTAACTTTTAATATCAAAATTATTAATTTAAATATAAATATGAACAAATGCATTATTTTCTATCAAAAATAAATTTTTATTTTTATTAATCATTTCAAATTATATATATATATTGTATTTTCAAGCTAGAAAATTCATACTAAATCCATTTTAATTCAATAAATGCTCAAGTTTTTATGAAAATTCTAAAATTACATATTTTACCTAGAAATACACTAAGAACATTATTTTCATCATTTTTGGATGTCATACCAATATTGGTTTGGTTTATCAGCCATTTAAGGGCATTTTGATCATTTTACATCGAAATCTTAGAAAATTTCTAAAATTATATTTAAATGCATATGACATGATTTTAAGCTTAAATTGACATTTTAATGTCAATTAAATTTTTTTCTCATGTTAGCCCTTAATGTTGAGAAATAAGGAAAAAATCGTCATTTTCTAATTTCTCTAGGCTCCGACTTAGAAAAATTATTAAAAATCTCAATTAGATAGCTTTCAACATTCTGAGTTTAACTGTGGGGGTTAAAATTTTAAAATTTCTTCCTGATTTTTCAAAATTAAATATAAAATGAACAGGAAAATAATTTAATAAATAAAAATGAGGGTGTTACATTACTCTCTTCCCTTTAGAAATTACGTCCCCAAAATTCACTAACCTGAGAAAAGTTAAGGATATAACTCTCACATGTTGCTTTCTAGTTCCCTTGTGGCATCTCCGTTGTCTTGCTAACTCCAAATAACTTTTACTAGAGGTATCTGTTTTCCCCAAAGTTGTTTAATCTTATGATCCTCAATTTTTACTGGAAATACATCATAAGTGGGGTTTTCCTTTAATTGTACTATGTCAAGTTCAATTACATGAGAAGGATTGGGAATGTATTTTTGGAGTTGAGAGACATGAATACATTATGAAGGTTAGAAAGATTTAGAGGTAAAGCAATTTGATAAGCAATAGGACTAATTCGCTTAAAGGTTTGATAAGGACCAATGAATTTAGGAGAAAGCTTTTTAGATTTAAGGGCTCTACTAACTCCAGTTATTAGTATAACTTTCAAGAACACATGTTCCCCTTCTCGAAACTCAACGGGTTTCCTCCTTTTGTTATAGTAGCTCTTCTACCTGTCCTATGATATCTTCATCTTTTCCATAACATTTTATCTTATCAAAAGCTTGTTGAACTATCTCAGGTCCCAAGATAAGAGGTTCTCCCATCTCATACCAACATAATGGAGTTCTACATTTCCTTCCATACAAAGCCTCATATGGAACCATTCTAATACTAGAGTGGAAACTGTTGTTATAGGTAAACTCAATTAGTAGTAAAAGCTGATCCCAATTACCTATCTATTCCAATATACAGGCTCTTAATAGATCTTTTAGGGATTGGATAGTTCTTTAAGACTATCCATCTGTTTAAGGGTGATAGGTTGAACTAAGTCTAATCTTAGTCCCTAGGGCTCGTTGCAAGCTGTCCCAAAACCTAGAAGTTAAACGTGGATCCCTATTAGAGATTATACTAGAAGGTGCACTATGTAACCTAATAATCTCTTTGATATACAATTGGGCTAACTTTTCTAAAAATTTTTTATGATAATAGGTAGAAAATGAGCAAATTTGGTTAATCTATCCATAATCACCCATATAGCATCATTATTAGAGGAAGTCCTAGGTAAACTCGTAACAAAATCCATTGAGATGCTATTCCATTTCCATTGTGGGATATCCAGGGATTGTAGTTCACCAGAAGGTTGTTGATGTTCTACCTTTGCTTTTTGACACACCAAACATAATGCTACAAACTTAGTTACAACTTTCTTCATTCCCAACTGTAACACCCCAAATTTCAAGTACTAGAAATAAACCATGAGCTAACTCTTAGTAGAACCCTTCCCATATGTTATTAGACAAAAGATGTCTTAAGAGTTATTGTTATTATTATTATTATTATTAGTATTATTATTATTGTGTTGTGTTGTTGTTATTATATTTATTATTATTGTTATTATTATTATTGTTTTTAATGCCTTAGTATTATAAATTAGTAGGAATATTATCATAGAACTCAAAAGAGCATCTAGGGCCTAATGGGGGACTAAAGCCCACTAAGCCACATACCCACCCACATGTTATAAGAAGGGAATAGAGAAGGAGGGTTAAGTTTAGCCGTCACAAAATAGAAGAAGAAAGAAGTTAGAGAGAACGAGGAGAAAAGGGAAGAAGAAAAAGAAGAGAAAAAGGAGGAATAGAAATCGACGAACCCAAACCCTAGAACTCAGTTTTGCGTGCTCCTAAAGGTGAGTGCTCTCCCCCGTGTCCTTCCTTGTTCTTGTTCCTCTATTTATATTTTCCTTCCTTATACCTAAATTTAGGGATTTGATGGGTTTTGAGGAGATTGTGAGGGAGTAAGGAATTTATAGATTAGATTAAACAATTATCAATGTAGAAGAGTGATTAAGAATCTAGTTATTTATTTGGGAGCATTTAGAAACCAAAGGCAATAGGAAAAACAAATTGAAATTAGTACCTCGGATCTGCCCGGCGGGATTAGATAGCCGCTGAGCGACTTTTCTTCAAAAACTGGATTCCGCGTTTACACTAGGCGCGCGGACCCACTGGGCGAGATGAAACATCCACTGGGCAGGTTGGATCCTGACGCGAACCCGCTGGGCAGGTTGAGTTCCAGCGCAAACCCGCTGGGCGGGTTTGCTGGACCGCTGGGTGGATACGACTTTTGCTATTACATTCCTTGTGTTTGTGAACTCCTTTTGGCAGTGTTTAACTCATTGTTATTTGTTTTTTTTATATCTTGTTGAGTTTATATTGTATGGTTGTTATTTACTTTGAAAAAATGAGTGTGATATGAAATTATGCCTATGATTCATGATAAAAGTCTATGAAAGCTATAAGCATTGTATGTGACCATGCATCATAACATTTGAGTTATATGAAGAGGAAAGTATGTAGGAATCTGGCTGGTGGAGGCCGTGATGGGTTGTTTAACCTTAGCCTTGGAGGTTATCCGATTAGGAAAACTCCAATGGTCCATGCTGATCCCATGGAGCCGGGGCGTATTGGCAAAACCGGGTAACCCTGACTAGTCACCGGGGGATATCATGCTAGTTGAGGGTGCAAAAGCCGAAGGCATCGGTACCGATGACGCTTCTTATGGCCTGCATTTACTCCTAGTCTACTTTCCGAAAAGTTTAGGTTGGTACCACATGTGCATGAGTAGTGGTTTAGGAACATAGCACGCATATGTATCTTGTTGTAGTGTGATATGTTGAAGTATGCTACATTGTAATTATGTAAATTCTACGTGACCTTGTTCATAAGTGAATGATGTAATGTGTACACATGTGAAATGTGATTGTGTATTGTGATAAATTGTCAAGATTATGTATATGTGCTCATGTTATGCATGTATGTCATGCTTGCTTGATGAAACCAAACGATGTGTATGTCTAGTTACTAGGCAAAAGATGTGAAATAAATGTATGCTTGTAATTAATTGTGTTTGCTACCTCAAGGATAAGTGAGAGGCTAAGTCCTAGGATAGTGTTGTGAGGCTCCTAGTTGGATAATAATAGTTGTGAATGAGGTAGAGAAAGAGTGAATCCCCACACAGCAAAATAGAAAGGTATAAGACAAATCAGAGAGAACAAAATGAAGGTATTAAGGTGAGTGTTAAGGAAGGGTCAAAAGTATTTTAGAATGTTTGTGGCTTTAGACTTGACCCATAGAGACCAACCTTAAATATTAAAAGAAAGAAAAGTAAAATCTAAACATGAAGGGTTTAAATACTAGAGAGCATTTTTGGTAAGAAAAAGTTCTTGGATTGAGAATGAGATAGTAAACTAATATAACAGTCAAGAGAATGAGAGAGTAGTTAACACAGAAAGTATTGAAGATTAAAAGGTGTAGATTAGATCGTGGGTATGACGAATTATGAGAGATCTGGTGAGTTTAAAGCCATAAAAGATAAATGATGAGGGTTGTCCGAATAGAAGAGTGTAACCTAGCCGTAGGGTCCTTAGAGCACTCACTGAGACATTATGTCTCATTCCTTTAAGTTTCTCCTTTTTCAGGATACAGGTGAAGACATGCTTAGATGGAACTTGGAGTCACGTGCAAGAAAACATAGTGTAGTTTATATTATGTTTTTGTATTCTTCTTTATATTTTGTACGATACCTTCGGGTGATAGATAAGTTATATTTGGCATGTATTTTTTTATTATTATATTGTTCGTATATAATATTTAATTATATTTATGAGTAGCATTAGTATGTTGTTTCTACCTTTATAAGTTTGTTTTTTTTTTAAATCTAGATCTAGTTACGGTAATGCCCCTTAGGGTGTTACACCAACCACTAGAACATCTTTTTCAAGTCTTGATACATTTTAGTAGCACCTGGATGAATACTTAGTCTACTTTTATAAGCTTCTTCTAGAATTATTTTTCTTATATCTTCCTCAAAAGGCACACAGATCCTATCTTTGAATTTAATGATTCCATGGAAATCCTTGTGGAATTTTGGTTTCTTTCCTTCTTCTCTTACTTTCATTTTGTCTTGTAAAAATTAATTTTTTTCTTGTGCTTCTCTAACATGTTCCAGAAATCCACTTGAAATTTTTAGCATTCCTAAATGAAGACTTTTGGGTCTTACTTCCATTATCAAATTCAAATCTCTGAATAATTCTATCAACTCAAATTCCCTTATCATCATCATTGATACATGTAAGGATTTACGACTCAAAGCATTTGCTACTACATTTGCCTTGCTAGGGTGATATTGCAGCTTAAAGTCATAATCCTTCAGGAATTTCATCCACCTACGTTGCCTCATATTTAGTTCCTTTTGATCAAAGAGACACTTCAAACTCTTATGATCACTGAACACTTTAAACCTTGCACCATACAAGTAGTGTCTCCAAATCTTTAAAGCAAACACTACTGCAGCTAGTTCTAAATCATGAGTATGGTAATTAACTTCATGTTGCCTCAATTGTTTTGAAACATAAGCTGCCACATTTCCTTCTTGCATTAATACACACCTTAACCCTTGCCTTAAAGTAGCATAATATACTTCAAACTTTCCAGTCGGGTTAGGTAGTATTAATAAAGGAGCAGAAGTCAATCTTCTCTTCAACTCTTGGAAATTAGCCTCACAGGCTTCGTTCCAAACAAAAAGTTGTCCTTTACGTGTAAACTTAGTTAAAGGCAATGCTAATCTCAAAAATTCTTTAATAAATTTTCTATACTAGCTTGCCAATCTTAGGAAATTATGTATCTCTATGATTGTTGTTGGTTGTTCCCAACGTAAAACTACTTCTACTTTTGTAGGATCAATAGAAATCTCACCTTGAGATATTACATGCCCCAAGAATTGTACTAGTTCTCACCAAAATTTGCACTGCGAGAGTTTTTCATACAACTGTCTTTCTCTCAAAATCTGTAACATAGTCCATAGATGTTACACCAGTATGTCGTCTATGAAGACTATTATGAATTTATCCAAAAATTGATAAAAAAATATGGTTCATATAATCCATAAAAATGGCAAGAACATTGATTACACCAAAAGGTATCACCAAATACTCGTAATGACTATATCTCTTCCTAAAAGCAGTCTTTGGAATATCTTCAATCTTGACTCGAATATGATGATAACCAGATTTTAAGTCCATTTTGGAAAACACAGTAGCACCCCTCAACTATGAAAGAATGAGGAACACACAAGAAGAAAGGGTTGAATTATGTGTTTAAAAACATTTTAAGCAATTTAGACCGAGTTAAGGATCAAATAAACTAAGCATATATATAGATAAGAGAAGAAAAGCACACAAAAGATTTTATACGGTTCATTCAACTTGAGCTCTGTCCAGTCCCATCATCCTAAAGGTTTCAACTAACCAACCTTAGGTTACAAATAAATATTATTCTTCGCCTCTTCAAGCTTTACAAAGTAACCTACCTGGATTACTTAACCACCCAAGTATTTTTTATCGCTAAGCCTCTCTAAGCTTTCACAACATAAAACAGTTGTAAAAACAAATTAACTCACAAAAGATTTTATATGGGTTCACTAAACTTGAGCTCTATCCAGTCCCTTCATCTTAAAGGTTTCAACTAACCAATCTTAGGTTACAAACAAATATTATTCTTCTCCTCTTCAAGCTTTACAAAGTAACCTACCTGGATTACTTAACCACCTAAGTATTCTTTATCACTAAGCCTCTCTAGGCTTTCACAACGTAAAATAGTTGTAAAAACAAATTAACTCACAGCGTGATAATATGAAAGTTTAAGTGCAGTACAAGAATTTTTCTACAAAGAGTTTGAAGATTTTTCAAAGTCGTCTAGTAATCACAAGGCTCACCATTGTTCACTCTTCTTATTCTTCTTTTCTAAGCTGATATATATATCCTTTAGAAAATAGCTGTTGAAAATTTCAGCTTCAGTCTTCAAGAGAGGAACGTGTGCATGTATATCTAGTTTGCAATAGAGTCAAAAAAGTCAATTTTGTTCTTGCACTAAAATGGAAGGTGCAGTACTGTGTTAGAGAGTTGTTTTTTTGAACATTCTTTATTTGGCTTGCCAAGTTGATAGGTTGACTTCCTTTTTCTACAACATTGTGCTTATACACTAACATATATCTAACTTTCATTTATTGCTCAGATTTTTGAACATTAGATAATACTAAGAGGTAAAGCAGTAGTCTCAAGGTTTTTTGTGAAAACGCAGAGTTAAAACAAGCTTTAAAACTTAGTCGTTAAAGAGGCTTACACTTGGACGATCATCATACACGAATCTATTGGACACTTGTTAAAAACTGGCGCATTGGACGCCTGATATTAAAGAAGTGTTGGACGCATAAAGAACCTTTTTACAACAGAGACTTAAAACTTAACAAGCTGTTGTTATCTTCAAAATTTGAGGGACTAGACGCTTCATACGTCTTTGGTTCCAACAATCTCTCCCTTTTTGATGATGACAAACCTTATTAATTAAGTTTTATCAACACACACACACACACACACACACACACACACACACACACACATATATATATATATATATATCAAAAATGCATAAGATGAGATTAGGTAGACTTATTTTTGTACTCCCCCTAAGTCTAATATATCAAGCAAATTTGCACACATTTGAAACACACAATATATTAGGGATATGTAAGAATGTCATGTGATGATTCATAAACACATAGTAAAAACAAACCACAAGCTATTGTATAAATAACAACAACAACAAAAAACTCTATTTCCTTCATCTCTCTCCTTTTTGACATTAGCGGAAAGAAAAAGGGGGAAAAAAGCATTATAGTCACTATGGTGCTGAGGGGGGTGGAGGTGGAGATGGGGATGGGTGAAGAGTTCAAAGAATATCTTATTAATTTTGAAGGATTTGGTGGAGAAGGGTCATAATGGGTTGAAGTTGGGCGGCTACATAGGTTTGGATGGCGGGATTAACAGGAAGGAGGGTAGGAGGAGCAAGAGGTGGGGTAAGAAGGCTGGTAGAGGCTTGGGAACCGAGGGTTAGAGGAGGCAAAGATGTTGGTGATGGTGGGTGAGGTGGTGTTGGTGGTTGAACTTTGGAGGATAGAGGTGGGGCTTCCAAAAACTTGAGGTTGGAAAAGTGAAGTTGATGTGGCCGAGCATAGTGGTACGTGGAAATGCTGATTCCTATGGGTAGGGTGCCTTGAAAGATCGGGGATTGGTGATGGCAGCCAAAATGACATAGAGTATTGATGTTTTAGGACCAATGAGTGGACGTGCATCAGCTATACGGACAAAGGCTTCAGAAGTGTCTAAGAAATGAAAGACACGTGTTGGATGCTATGTGTATTTACAATTCTGTAGAGTTGGAGTGTTGGGCTTTTTGTCTTCTGAAAGTCCACTGCTAGATGCTTCCTGTTCGCAGTTCCACATGTGCTGATGCCAAAAGCGTTTAGCATCATCTGCGTCCATGTCTTGCGTTAGTCTTCTAAACAACCATTCTCAAATGATATTGTTGTGCTGTTGAAACTCAACTCTGGAAGGCAGAGGTAGAAAAGGACGTTTCGTCAACAATTTCTCCTTCTTTTTGTTAACATCCAAGGTAGGAAGCCTTGGGCAGATGCAGTCTGGCTGAATGCGAACAGTTGTTGTATATGAGACATATTGTGATGGGGGAATGAACAATTGATATTTTAGATCTGTAGAGCTTTTGATGGAGGCAAGAACATATACTCATACGGTGTTGGGAAGAAACCGGTTTCAGCGAGATCTAAAGGCCTAAATTTCAAATCAGCAGGCTTGAGCTAGATTATTCTTTCTAGCATCCCTTTCTACTTCTACTACCTTGCATGTTCAAGATCCTCAACTGGAGGTACTTGATGCTGAAGTACTCTAAGAGGGTGTGCATTGAAGCACCATGCTTTGACAAGCTTAGGATACCTCCTTTTGATAAACCGTTTCAACTATAAGCTTTCAATTGCACCAGGAGGCAGAGCCAAATATTTTGGAGAAGGTTGGTGGGAGTAGTCGTCCATGTATGGTTCAAAAGACACCGGGGAGTAGTCGAACCCGTACTCTGGCTCTAGAAGGGGCTCTGGACGTAGTATAATGGTGTTGTCATTCACCAAGTTTTGCCTGTTTCTCTTTTCAAAAAGAAGTCTCCACTACTTCTTTACTTCCTCCCAATTTTCAGCTCGTCCAACAAAGACAGAAGAGATATCCAGATTGGTGCTGGTCTTTGAGGACTTGTCTTGCTTGGTTGGTTTAACAGATAGGGTCAGTTTTATTAGGCCTAGGGTGGGGATGTTGCACACATAACCATCATCATAAAGGAACAGCATGTTTGGTTCAGGTGTGGTGCAGGTGGGTTTATACCAAGATGGGTAATCAGACGATAAAGGTTGGTGGGTAATGGGGTTGCCTAGGCTGTCCAACAATTGGTTTCCATGAGAGTTCAAGAGTGGTGTGCCTTGGACAATGTAGCTTTATGTTTGGGCTTGTGCTTGGTCGGATGGGGAGTTAGTAGGTGCAACAAAGATAGAATCAATAAATTCTTGTTCAGATATAGTAGCAACATTTGGATTAGAGGGCTTACTTTTCTTACTCACAGCATATACTGCCTGAACTTCTAATGCCCATTTATGAGAGGTGGCCTGTTGGGCTAGAGGAGCTTCCTCAGGTGTAGGAACTACGACGATGGCAATTTTCTATTTCTTCAACAGGACTGGAATCAAATCACCGTTCTCGTCATCATAGTCTTGCGGTAGTCTAAGTTTCCTCTTTGCAAGTGTCGCAGGTGGAAGGGTAGCAACAAGAGAAGCAGCCGTGGGTACAAGTGCTTGTTAGGTCTTGGACCTCGTCACTTTGGACGCAAAAGATGGTTTGGACGATATTCCCTTGGAAGGTTATCTTTTGGAGGTAACTGGTCTTGCAACAGCTACTGGATGGACATACAAGGCTTCATTGTCCACTTGCTTAATTTGCTGGGCAACTTGTTCCTTTGTAGGTTATGGTGCCTCTTCTGTAGGTTTTTCTTCTACTTCTAAGGACTTAGAAGCTTTCTTGATAGGTATCAGAACAAACTCAGCCTGCATTTGGTTAATGTTGTTGCTGCCAAACGGCAACTAGGTAAACCTCAGACCACTACCCAGTTTTCTAATTTCAGCTTGCTCACCGCTAGACAGAGCGAAGAACTCATGATATACCTACTGTAGTAAGAAAATCCTGTTCAGCAGAGCCGCATATGTGATCTAGTTGAACTCAGATCTTCCCTTCAAGGTTTTGAAAATGTTGCTTAGGATGAGATGGGGAAGATTGAGTTGTTGTCTAGTCACCATATGGAAGAGAGCGAAGCGATGCAGAAATGTTTCGCTGTCCTTAGATCCAGCTTTGTGAAGGATCCCTTTGTTTAAGAACTGCTAGAATACCTTGCCTTCCTTAGTCAGCTTGCTGTCTTCCATACTGCCTTCAGCTTCGGGTCCCATCAAAGCATCATCTATAGTCTTATGGCTATCATAACTGTTTTCCCATCCGTTCTTGATACAGGAGCCAATGCGCTCACATCCAATGGCTTAAGTAATACTCCTAAGGTTTATAGTAACCTTTACTCCTAGAACAGTGACAACCACGCTATTGTTCACGAACTCTGCATTCCTCTAGAAGCATTTGATAAGCTCTAGGTATATAATCTCATTCAAATGGAAATAGTTTAGGATTCCACACCGAATGAGGTTATCCTTCACCTTTACTCCTATTTTGTCTAGAGCATCGATGTCGAATCGACTCTCAATTAGAACTATGGCTTCATTTTAGCTTTCCACATGAGTTATTGCCTTCATGGCGTTGCATGCCTTCTTGAACACTATTATCGATATGAGAAATGTTAGGGTTTGAGAGATTTCAAGAGGCTGAGAAAAAAATAGCAATATCTCAGTAAGAGTGAAAGTGAGAGTAAGAGCTTGGTTCACAACACGCTTAGGTGTATAGGAAGTAACCGAAAGGTATTAGGTTTTGACGATATTTGAATTTTGAAGAGAGAAATAGTTTGCATTTAATGTTGGTTCAAGTGTGTGCATTTTTCGATGTCAGTTTACGGCATAGTTGTAACTCAGACAAGGAATAAAGCATTTATTTCAAATTATTGTCAATGAAAACATAATGGTACATGGATAGAGATATTTATGTATATAAATATGAATCATAATAATAATGGACCCATACATAATGGACGATGATATGATAATGGATGCTTTGTGACATTGAATGGACAAGGCACATGAAAGAAATCTATTTCTTTATAAATTCTATACCAAGACAATCTCGAATATGGACGAGTTTATCTTCAAGAAGTGGTTTTGTAAATATGTCTGCTAGTTGGTTACTAATAAACTAAATATTAATAACCCTTTTCTGAACATAATCTCTTATAAAGAGATGTTTAATTTCAATGTGTTTTGCTCTAGAATGTAATATAGGATTTTTAGAAAGATTTATGGAAGTAGTATTATCACAGAGGATAGGGATTTTACTCTCATAGATACTATAGTCCTCTAATTGATGCTTGATCCACAAAAGTTGTGAGCAACAAGACGCTGCTGATATGTGTTATGCTTCTACTATGGATAGAGCAATTGTTCCGTACCTTTTGCTCGTCCAGGAGACAAGACTGTCACCAATGAAGTGACATCCTCCACTAGTGCCTTTTCATTCTATTTTGTCTTCTGCGTAATCAGCATCGCAGAATCCAACTAACTTGTACTCCTTATCTGACTAAAAGCACAAACCAAGATTAGTAGTTCCTTAAGTATCTAAATATTCTTTTAACAGCTGTTAGATGAATTTCTCTAGGATCATATTGAAAACGAGCACAAAGACATACATTAAACATAATATCTGGTCTGGACACTATAAGATATAGTAGAGATCCAATCATACCTTTGCATGTGGTTTCGTCTACCTTTTTGGATGTTTCGTCCAATCCAAGCACTAAGGATGGATGCATAGGTGTGCTCATTTCTTTGGCGTCGTTCATCTTGTACTTCTTGAGTAGTTCTTTTGCATACTTCATTTGATATATATATATATATATATATATATATATATATATATATATATATATATATATATATGCCACTGCTTGTTTGTTTTATTTGTAACTCAAAAAAGAATTTTAATTCTCCCATCATGCTCATTTCAAATTCTATTATCATAAGCTTAGAGAAATCCTTACACAAAGCTTTGTTAGTAGCACCAAATATAATATCATCCACATATATTTGCACAATAATAAAGTGTAAGTGTACATTTTTGCAAAATAGAATGGTATCTACTTTTTCTTTTGTGAAAACATTTTCTAGAAGAAAAGAACTTAATTTTTCAACTAAGCTTTGGGTGCTTGTTTGAGTCTATAAAAGGCCTTTTTGAGTTTGAAAACATGCTTAGGAAAAGTATCACACTCAAAACCAAGAGATTGTTTCACATAAACTTCTTCATTTATTATGCCATTAAGAAATGCACTTTTTACATCTATTTGATAGAGCTTCATATTACTATGAGTAATAAATGAAAGTAAAATGCGAATGGCTACTAATCTAACTACAGGTGCAAAAGTTTCAATGAAATCTATATCTTTTTATTGAGAATACCATTAAGCTATAAGTCTAGCTTTGTTTCTTACTAGTTTACCTACCTCGTCTAGCTTGTTTCAGAATACCCATTTGTTCCCATTATTAACTTGTCTTTAGGTAGAGGAACTAGTTTCCATGCATCATTCTTTCGAATTGATTCAGCTCTTCCTTCATGGATTTAATCCATCCTTCGTCCAATATTGCTTTATCCACCGTCTTTGGTTCCATCTAGGAAATTAAGGCAGTTTGAGCTTGCTCTTTGAAAGTAGATCTTGTTCTGACATGATCATGTACATTTCCTAGGATTTTTTCTTTTGGATGGTAGACTTTCATTTACCATTGTCATCCAGTTGGATTTTTTTGCTCTTCTTTTGGATCATCCAAAAGTGTTCTAGACGCTAGTTCCTTGGTGTCGTCCAATTTTATATCTGCAAAAGATTCGTCCAACTTTGATAGTTCTCTATCAAGCTTGTTGTCATTGAACTTAACATGAATGGCTTCTTCAACTGTTAAGGTTATATAGTTATAGACTCTATATGCCTTAGATGTTTCGGAATAGCCTAACAATATTCCATTGTCACACTTATAGTCAAACTTTCCAAGATTGTTCTTAGTGTTTAGAGTAAAACATTGACATCCGAAAAGATGGGAATATGATATGTTGGATCTTCATCCTTTCCACAATTCATAAGGAGTCTTTTTCAATATAGGCCTAACATATATTTTCTTTTGTAAATAACAAGTTGTGTTTACAGCTTCAACCCAAAATTGTTTAGGAGTTGAGTTATCATTGAGCATGGTTCTGGACATTTCTTGTAATGACCTATTCTTTCTCTCTATCACACCATTTTTGTTGAGGTGTATGAGGAATAAAGAAATTGTGGAGAATTCTATTCTCCTCACAAAACTCTTGAAAACTTTCGTTTTCAAACTCTTCTCCATGATCACTTTTGATTGAAGCTATGCAAACAACTTTTTCATTTTGAATTCTTTTATAGAATATAGAGAAGACTTTGAAAGATTCATCCTTTTGTCTTAGGAATATAACCCATGTCCATCTAGTATAGTCATCTACTACAACTAATCCATATCGTTTTCCACTAAGTGAGGCTGTTCTAGTAGGTCCAAACAAATCAATATGTAAAAGTTCAAGAGGTCTAGTAGTGGAAACAACATTTTTTGAATCAAATGAGTTTTTCACTTGTTTCCCTTTTTGACAAGCATCACAGAGAATGTCGAATTTGTATACAAGATTTGGAAGACCTCTTATGAGGTTATGCTTACTTAGCTTTGAGATCAATCTCAAGCTTACATGTCCAAGTTTCTTATGCAAATCCATTGATTCTCATTGATAGATACTAGACAAGAGACATTTTGATTTTTAGATCATTTAAATCAATCTTATATAGATTGCTTTGTCTCTTTGCAAAAAATAAAATGGATCCATCCATATTTTTGACTATACATCCATCCCTGTTAAATGAGACATTGTGTCTCCTGTTACATAATTGACTTATGCTTAGTAGATTGTGTCTAAGCCCTTCAACATATAAAACATTATCAATGGAAGGTAAAGGATGCTTACCAATTTTACCTATTCCTTTTATCTCCCCCTTCTGATTTCCTCCAAAAATGACCCATCCACCACTCTTTTATTGGAGGCTTTGGAACATAGACTTTTCTCCTGCAATGTGTCGTGAGTAGCCACTGTCCAAGTACCATGACTGGAGTTTCCTTTCTGTTGTCAAGCAGATTTGTGACAAAAATAATCATAGATTTAGGTACCCAAATGGACTTGCGCCTTTTTCATTAGTTCTAAAGGCACTGGACGCCTTCATAACTGGGCGATGAATACATCCAGATGATTCATGACCTCTTTTTCCACGTATTTACAAAAAGCAATAGCTTTAGTTGTTCTAGAGGCTTATTCCTTTTTAATAAAGCCAAATCCAAATTTGTCATGTGGATTTCGTCTATAAGATAGAATCTTGTTTAAATTCCAATCCCACTAATGAATTTGGATAGACTTTCTTTTAAGTGATTTACTTCCTTTTGAAGTTCTAATGCTTCATTAGGAGGTTTCACTTCTAGGAAATCTTTTGACCTTTTTGCCTTTAATTTTCCATTCTCTCTCACAATATCTTCATAATTCTTTTTGAGTAAATTAAATTCTTTTGACATTTTTGAAAACTTTCTTGTTAATTCTTTATAACCTACTGAGAGAGTAAAAGAATTAGAAAGCAGCTCATTATATGCCTCTAGAAGAGAAGATAAGTTATTGAAATTTACCTCTTCATCTTGTTCATTTTTTGAGCTGTATGAACTTGTCTCAGCTATAAGACAAAGGTTTGCTTCTTCTTCTCCTTCTTCTTCCGAGGAAGATAGATCTATATCTTCCCAAGTTGCCATGAGTCCTTTCTTTTTCTTTTTGAAAAAGGTTTTCTTTTTCTCCTTCTGCATACTTGGACATTCAACTTTGAAGTGTCCAAGCTTCTTGCATTCGAAGCAGACTGGTGGACTCTTTTCTTTGGGTTCCTTACTAAACTTTTTAATAAAGTTTCTAGCTCTGGATCCTCTTTTCTTCCTCCACATAGTTTATATTTTTCTAGATATGAAAGATATCTCATCCTCATCAAAGTCATCTTCTTTGGACACTTCCTTAGAGGATTCTTCCACATTTAGAGCTTTGGACGATGATCCCTTCATTGGACTCTGGGCACTTAGAGCAATGGACTTTCCTCCTTTCAGTCCTTTGTCCTGCTTCAGTTCCAACTCATGAACCTTGAAAGTTCTAAGTAGTTCTTTCATGGAAAGAGTTGTTAAATCCTTGGATGCTTTCATAGCTGTAACCTATGGTCTCCATTGTTTAGGCAAACTCTCAAAATTTTGTCAATATGATCATAATTGTTATAAGTTTTACCTAGAAATCTTAGATCACTTATAATGGTTTGAAATCTACCAAACATGAGTTCAATTGTTTCATTATTTTCCATAGTAAATAATTCATATTATCTTACTAGCAAACTTAGCTTAGATCTTTTTATTTACGAGGTATCTTCATAAGTAAGAGCTAGAGTATCCCACATCGTTTTTGCATTTTTCAAGCTACGTACTTTCTCATACTCAGATTCAAAAAGAGCACACATAATAGCATTTCAAGCTTTAGAGTTAAGTAGGTACCTTTGTTTATGTGCTTCTGTCCACTGACCTCTCGGCAGATATCGATGTGACATGCATCAAAGAAGGCTATCATTCTTTGTTTCCAATAGTCATAATTTTGACCTTCGAAAAGAGGTGGTCTGTTGACATCTTGTCCTTCGTTATCCATGTATACTCAAGATCTTTTTACCCTTGCATTGTTAGGTGCTCAACCCCAAGAAGCCGAGCTCTGATACTAATTGAAAGAATGAGGAACATACAAGAAAAGGGTTGAATTATGTGTTTTTTTAAGAAATTTAGACCGAGTTAAGAGATTAAATAAACTAAACACATATATATGGATAAGAGAAAAAAAAAAAAGCACACTAAAGATTTTATACTAGTTCACTCAACTTGAGCTACGTTGAGTCTCTTTGTCCTGAAAGTTTCAACTAACCAATCTTAGGTTACAAACAAGTATTATTCTTCGCCTTTTCAAGCTTTACAAAGTAACCTACTCGGATTACTTAACCACCCAAATATTCTTTATCACCAAGTCTCTCTAGGCTTTCACAATGTAAAACAATTGTAAAAACAAATTAAATTACAGCGTGAGAATATGAAAGTTTAAGTTCGGTACAAGAATTTTTCTACAAAGAGTTTGAAGATTTTTCAAAGTCATCTAGTAAACACAAGGCTCGTCATTGTTCACTTTTCTTATTCTTCTCTTTTGAGCTAATATATATAGCCTTTAGAAAATAGCTGTTGAAAATTTCAGCTTTAGTCTTCAAGAGAGGAACGTATGCGTGTATATCTAGTTTGCAGTAGAGTCAAAAAAGTGAATTTTGTTCTTGCACTAAAATAAAAGGTGCAGTACTGTGTGTAGAGAGTTGTTTTTCTAAACATTCTTTATTTAGCTTGCCAGCTTGATAGATTGACTTCCTTTTTCTGCAACACTATGCTTATACACTAACATATATCTGACTTTCATTTAATGTTCAGATTTTTGAATGTTAGATCATATTAAGAGGTAAAGCATTAGTCTCAAGGTTTTTGTGAAAATGTAGAGCTAAAACAAGCTTTAAAACTTAGTCGTTAAAGAGACTTACACCTAATATTAAAGATGTGTTGGATGCTTAAAACTTAGTCCATTGGACGCTTACTAAAAACTGGCATGTTGGACGCCTAATATTAAAGATGTGTTGGACGCTTAAAGAACCTTTTTACAACAAAGACTTAAAACTTAATAAGTTATTGTTATCTTCAAAATTGGAGAGACTAAACGCTTCATACGTCTTTGGTTTCAACAAACTAATCCATCAAATCATCAATCCTAGGAAGAGGATATCTATTCTTAATGGTAATTTTGTTAAGTTAATGGTAATCTACACACAATCTCATACTTCCATCTTTCTTTTTAACTAACAATACCGAAGCACCCTAAGGAGAAATATTAGGTCTTATAAACTATTTTTCCAACAATTCCTCAATTTGCTCCTTCAACTCAGCTAACTCTAAAGGTGTGACATCCTATAGGAGGCTATGGATATAGGACTTGATCCTGGTACCAAGTCTATGGTAAACTCTATTTCTCTTTTTGGAGGTAAACCAGGAATATCATTAGGGAAAACATCAGGGTAATCACGGACTACAAGAAACTTACTAACATTAGGGTTTCCTTTTACTTCCAAAGAAGTAAGGATCATGTAAACTAGAGCTCCTTTTGAAGCCTTAGTTTGGTTGGCAATAACTATTCTTCAATCTTCTGATTCAGAAGGTTTATCAAAATTTGGCTCAAAAGCTAGGGTTTTATCATGGCAGTCCATGCCTAATACAATGTCTAGATGAGATAAAGGTAGACAGATTAAATGTATAGGGAAATTTCTACCCTATATAGAAATGCAACAATTTAAACACGCTAAAGAAGCAATGACAAGAGCATTTGTAGGGGTAGAAACAATAAAATCATAAGGTAGTAAAGAAATAGGTAATTTTATATATTTTGCACAATCATGTGATATGAAGGAATGAGTGGCACCTGAATCATATAGTACATTTAAAAGATACCCATTCATAATGCATTTACCTTGAATGAGGTAGTCAGATTGAACAATTTCAGCTCCACTCACAGTGAAAACTCTACTTGTTGCCTTAGGCCTTCCAACTTGAGCCTTCACATTGTTGTTTTTGCTTCCATTACCATGTTTCTTCTTTGGTTCTTTGCAATTTGTACTATAGTGGCTTTTCCATAATTGTAGTAGATAACCATTTATGCAATACAATCCTTTACAAGGTGAGGTCCTCCACAATGGAAATAGTGAACAGGTTGTTAACTCCAAACCTAAAGTTATTAGTATTGGCAGAATTCTTCTGGCCCGAAGAATTTCTAGTAAACTAATAGGGTTTCTTCTTAGTGAAAAACTCCTTTCTTTTATTCCTTTGTGGTCCAACATTCTTCCATTGGGCTTACCTATCCTCATACATTCTATAACTGTTCACCAAGGTAAGAAATTGGGCTATCCTAAGATACCCTACTGCTTGTTTGATATCAAGCCTTAATCTGCTCTCAAATTTAAAGCATTGTGACCTTTCATCAACTCTATTTTGAAAATAGAGGTAGTATTTTGACAATTCGTCAAACTTAGCAGCATATTCCCCAATAGACATATTTCCTTGCTTCAACTCAAGGAATTTTATTTCTTTTCTTTGCCTTAAGTCTTCAGGGAAATACTTCCCCAAAAACTTCAAAGAAATACTTCCCAAGTGATTTGTCTTCCTTCAACTTCTTCTTGCTACTTGAGTCTTCTATTTGAGTGCATAGACCACTTTTCATAATGAGGTTGGACATCCATAACAAAGAATATATAAGAACAACAATTTATCTTTCATTCCTATTTTATCAACAGCAAATGAAAGAACACACAACACTTTAAAAGGTCAAGGTTATACCCCAAGATTTGACAAGAAATAACTGCTCTAATACCACTAAATGTGACACTTTTTTTGATTTAAATATAATTCATAATTTATTTAGTTATTAAGTCAAGTTGATGAAAATGTGACTAATCTTTTTTAATTTTATAAAAAAAAATTAATTTAACAAAATTTGAAAATAAAAGTGAAATGATAAAAACTGCACACACACACACACACACACACACACACACACACACATATATATATATATACATATATATACATATATCAAACTATACATCATGGTTGGGGTAACACAACAAAAATACATCAAAAGATATATACTACCTAGCCCAATATATACATAAAAAAGATCTTATACAGAGCAGTATCGCCTACCCCATCCTTTAAGAAAAATATTATAAACTAGATCTACAAATCTAGAGGAGTATCCTCTAACTCGTCCTCAGCATCACTAGGTGTTACCATCATCTTTAATAATCACAATTAGTCATACAAGGAAAAAAAATAATATAGTGGGGTGATTTGTTCTAAAATCACATTCAAATGTATGGTAGGAATTCTACCATAAAATATAGTTGATAATAGAGAGGAGGAGGAGAACTTCGACTACTTGGAGGAAGAGGAGGATGGTCAGAATTTGATCCATGGAAGAGCCTATTTATAGAGGGAAGGATGAGCTTAGGTGTCCATATGCATATGTCATGCATTATATCAAACTTACATATTTTTTTTATTTTTAATTCAATTTAGGACACGTGCAAACTTAGAGTGAGGAATCAGCCCCCCTAGGCTTGGAACATGTACTCATGTGCTGTCCTACTTACCAATGTAAATTTTAACTGTAGTTAAATTAACTAGTATCGATAAAATTCCTTAAACTTGAATAAATTAACTATTAATATCAAAATAATTAATTTAAATATAAATATGAACAAATACATTATTTTCTATCAATTTTAATTTTTATTAATTATTTCAATATATATATATATATGTATATTGTATTTTTAAGCTATAAAATCCATATTAAATCCATTTTAATTCAATAAATGCTCAAATTTTTATAAAAATTCTAAAATTACATATTTCACCTAGAAACGTACTAAGAACATTATTTTCATCATTTATAGATGTCAAACTAATACTAGTTTGGTTTATCAAACATCTAAGGGCATTTTGGTCATTTTATACCGAAATTCTAGAAAATTTTCAAAATTATATTTAAATGCATATGACATGATTTTATGCTCAAATTGACATTTTAATGTCAATTGAATCTTTTTCTCATACAACCCTTAATGTTGAGAAATGAGGGCAAAATCATCATTTTATAACTTTTACAGGCTCCAACTCAAAAAATTATTAAAAATCTTGATTAGATAGCTTTTGACATTTTGAGTTTAACTATGGGGATCAAAATTTTAAATTCTTTCCCGATTTTTCAGAATTAAATACAAAATAAATAGGAAAACAGTTTAATAAATAAAAATGATGGTGTTACACCTCTATCTGCTAATTGGGGTTTAACTTTTGCTATTATTTTGGATTGTATCTGGATTAATAGGAATGGTTGGGTTTTTTAGAACAAGTGGGAAGATTTGGACGTATTAGTGGCCATGGTGAATTGTCGTGTCCAACTTGCTTTATCAAGCCTGTCACTAGAGTGTTCTTTCTTGAAGTAAGCTCGGGGCTCTAGGGCAAGCAGTAGGGGCAAGATGGCACCCTCCCAATTCTGGTGTTGTGAAGATAAATGTAGATGGGGCTATTTCAATGGTGGGAAAGGTAACTTATGGCAAAGTATTTAGAGATCAATAGGCCAATTTCTTGTTAGGGTTCTCTTACCATATTGGTTTCTACTCTATAATAATGGCTGAATTATAGGTAATAAAAAAAGGCATTGGAACTAACTTGTCTTAAGGGGATGGCCAATTTGTGGGTTGAATTGGACTCCAAGGTAGCGATTAGGATGATTATGGAAGGTTGTGTGAGTACCCATGTTTGCTCATCTATCGTCCAAGAGATTAAGGAGGTTGCTTCTTCAAGACATCAAGCTGTTTTCTCGCATATTCTTCACGAAGGGAACCAAGTAGTCGATGCCTTAGCTAAGTATGCTATGTCTAGTTAGGTTGATAGTAATGTGTTTACTTCTATAGCAGGTTTTTTGTCTTTGTCTTTAATGGCAAATGCTTTAGGTATAACGTTTTATAGAGGTTTCTAATTATTTTCTAGGGGTTGTTGCTATTTTTGCCCATAAAAAAAATTACATGTATAAAAAATTGAATTATAGTATAAAATTGTATATACTATTCTTTCTTTAAAATTTTTAATAATTTCTAATTAATATTTATTTTACAAAAAATAATATTAAGCCATGTATGTGATTCATGTGATTGATGCATTGTCTATATGTATTGAATAGTAGGTACACATACACTGCGAGTTAAACCTTGATAATGACATTTTTCTCTTGACTCTCTCCCCCCCCCCCCCCCACCTTTCCCCCCTTTTTTAGAGTAAATTACACTAACACTCCCTGAGGTTTTTTGAAATTGTATAAAACCCCATATTTTTTAAACCATTACAACAACCTTTCTTATAACACTACAAGAAATCCCGTTTATAGTTACGAGCAATTAAAGACGGCCATATGGCCGACGTTAATTTTCATTATTGTTTTTATTTTTGTAAGGATTTTTTCATTTTTAATTTTTAAAAAAAAATTAAACTCTAGAGTCGACTTAAGTCGTCTTTATCTAGTAACTTTTAAAAAAAAAATAGTAATAGAGTCAACTTTGGCCTTCACAATGTAATAATCTAATAATAAATTCAATTGATCTTTAACTTCACTTACTTAAGAACCGAGGCTTAACATGCTATTGGCCCTAAACACCTATTTCCATTATCAACAACTCACGTTGCTGCCCTTCTCCCTAACAATTCAAATTACAAAAAATGGAGGGAAATTAAATTATGCCATTTCTGTTACCATACAATTACATGAACCCGAAGAAGGACCTGAATCACAACCTTACCAAGTCGCTTTCATTTCCTTGGCGAAAACCTCAAGCCCTAATCCGACGACGAGTCATAAAAAAAGGGCTGATGTCCTAAATTCTTAAAATGTCAATCCTCTCAAAGTTTGAAACTCTCAAATCCTAAGCCTTTGTCAACATTATCGCTGGAGCATTAGTCTCTTTGAAGTGTCATTGCTAGGTACCTCTCTTTCTCTTTTTGTTTTTCTTGGTGGTGGTCTATAGTTACATCCTCTTAATTTTGAAAGGTGTTTGTGGGTGCTGAACAAATTGTGACTTTTGCATACTAAATTCCATGAATGGAACCCTAAATCCCAAATCGGATATGCCAAATCCTAAAATTTCATGTCACGCTTCTTCTTTGTTTTGCATTAGTGTGTGTGTGTGTGTGTTTCCATAAAATTTGTGGTGAAAATTAATTTAAACATGAATTTCAAATCTGCATTTGCCTTCACAAAAATGGGATTTTGGTTTTCATGGAACGTTTTGATTGGTTTTTCAAATACCTTTTTGATTGGGAAAGTTTCTTAGGGTTAGGATTCATTGTTTTATCTAAGGTTATGGTTTGCTTAAATAGTGTCTTTGTTGTCTTGTTTTTTCATTGTTAATTTGTTAGTGGGAATTTTTCTTTTTCATTGATTGGATGGAAGCCTATGCCTCTTGTTGATATAATTGAAGGGAACTTATCAAAGAGCTTTACTCTGTTTGCAACTCTACATCTAGAAAAGTTGCAGCAAAAAGGCGTTACTTCAAAGTGGTTACTTCCCCCACTCATTTACAGCTTGTCACACTCCTTTAGACTACATATGGTGTTTTTGGTAACTACAAATGATGCTATTGCTTTTGGGATATGGACCCCATTTGGACTTCTTTATGGGGTAAGATATGAACATTAATGGGTACTCCCTTGATACTTATCTAGGTGTATCTAGTTTTACTAACCTTAAAATAATATATGTTCTTAAAAGTTAGAATGTAAAACAGAATTGATTGTGTGTAGAATGCGTATTTTTGCTTGGCTAAGAAATAAAATAGAACATGCTTTCCTTGGTTCAAGCTTCTCTACAGAATTTGATATACATTTGTTTTCATTATTGTTTTATAAACATCTTTGTACAGTGTCCATGTTCGTTATGACTTATAATCAAAGGATGAGTATGTCTTGGCATGGTTTTTGCACAAATGTTTGTCTTGGAATGCAGTATCATATTTATTTAAAATCTGGACATTTATGGTCTTGGCTTTTACATATAATGGTTTACACTCTACATTCTAGAAGACAACATGAGAGAACAACATGATTTGCGGGTATATCTATTGTAATGTTATATGTCAAAATTGAGAAGTTGTTATGTGCTCTGAGAGTATTCATTAGTCTGCTAATAATATAGCACAATTAAGACATGGGACAACATAACCATATATGCCATTTAATTATAATTAAAATATTATTGTTGATGGTGGAAATTTGTTTGAGAAATCAAAGTTGTTTTGATTCTCGATAAATAACTTCTCATAGAGATTCTAATCAACAAATAAAGATTTTTAAACGGGACTTAGAATCTAAAGTGTTAATGTGGATTCTCTTATTAGAACTAGCAGTTAAAACTTTCAACTTGAGAATAATTTGGTTGGTGTTTCGTAATTTATCAGTAATTTCATATAATACTCGAATTTATTATGTTCGCAGTACAAATTGAACTAGTGTCAAATTCATTTGTGATACATGTAAATATATGATTTCGAGGTATTATAAAGCTGTTGAATAAGAACATAAACATAAAACTAGATTGTGAAGGAGTTATTGAAAGAAGAGATAGTCATCGAAAGGAGAAAGAGTTATAAACAGAAATTACAAACAATTGTAATGCATTGAAATAAAAGATGGGTTAGAACATACATGTTTTCCTTAGGACTAGTAGCCATGTGTGTGGCATGTGTGGTGTACAGGATTTTGTGTAAATGGTTAGAACTGAAGAAAAATGGCTACACGGTCACGTATTTATAGATATTTTTGTCTAACGGTAAAATAATTACAACAAGACACATATACAATCTACAGATAACTTTCAAACGTTGACACCTGTATACAATTGTCTTCTAGTAATAACTGCTTTCAACGTTATTATGCTCTTCTTTATATGTCTCTCTAATTTGTCCAAGATCTTTTGTTGAACGTCACTTGAATGCTTCCTCGAACACGATTTGATTTCTTTCTCGAATGAGGGATTTTTACTCGAATTCCTTGAAGGATTCTTTGGGTAAAACACTTTCAAGCAAATTTCTTGCATACTAACTCTAATTATGTCGAACAGGGTATTTCGATAAAATCTGAGTCTTATCAAAGAAAGTACATATGTTTGATAACCTACCCTCATGTGTCTTTTCGACAACTATATTCGACAAATTTCATAATGACCTTAACAATTATATATGGAAGTTTAGATTGAATTTGAATTGTCAAGAGCACTGCTCTTTGAGTTAATTAGTGTTTTTAGATAAAACCTGACTAAATTTGGTGTTTTGATCTTTCTAATTTGGAAGTGTTGGTATGATTCATTTGCATTCTATCATTTGGTCTTATTTTATGGTTTAGATGTGTGAATTTTTAAAGGCCAGTTTACTTGAATGCAAGTGTTTTCCTTATGGTGGGTGAAATGGGAAGTGTGATTAGCCTTGGTGTAAGGGAGTCTTGTGAATTTTTTCACGATTCGGATCACAACTATTAATTAATTAAATATTGGCTTGGTGCAACATTTAACTTGCACGTACAATAACTATGGATACAAGCAAAACATTTATAAAAAAAAAAATTAGAGTTGGCTAAACCATCTCTAAATGAAAAAAATATTAAAAAAATAATAATAGAGGCAGCTAAACTGAGTCTACAAGAAAAAAAATATTAAAATAAATAGTGATAGAGTCAGCTAAGCCAACTCTAAATGAAAAAAAAAATTAAAATAATTACTCATAGAGTTGGCTAAGCTGACTCTAAATGATTTTTTTTTTAAAAAATATTAATGATAAAGTCGGATAAGCCGACACTCAGTTAGACAAAATTAAAAAATATAATAACAGAGAGTCGGCTTAGCCGACACTAAATTAAAAGAAATTAATTTAAAAAATAAAATAGTTAGTTGCGGCCTTTGTGTGCAACGATTTAAGGGTTGGTTAAGTTAACTTTAAATAGTGTTGGCCTTAATTATCTGACGTAAGCATATTAGTATCAAGTGTTTTAAAGTCAGCGTCTGTTTTGATGCATGTTCGACGCTACAACAATAATAGAGTCGGCTTTTATATGTTAGAGTCAGCTTTTGGCAAACCCTAAATGCCTGTTCTGTTCTGTTGTAGTGTAAGGATACACATTGTAATATTTTTCAAATAATTAAGGGACGTTAGTGTAATATATAAAGAATATTAGTGTAATATTTTTTAATCAATTAAGTAGGTTAATATAGGAATAAGAAAAAAAAAAGAATATCAGGTGTAATTTAACAAAAATTCAGCTGTGTTAGTGTAATTTATTTATTTTTTATTATTTTCTCTCACTGCTCATAGCCTCACACAATGTTACGGAAGGAGAACTCGTGGGCAAGTGTTTAACCTTCGTAAAATTCAAAACCTTTCTAGTCGTACCATTATCCGGTTCAACGTTGGCAGCTCCCCCCAAAAGGTCTTTATTTATTGACCTCTTTTGTCCCTTGCGTTGCGTGTTCAAGTCTTCCTACTAGCCAAGTAGCCATGCCCTCGAATTTAATATTTGGACTAAAAGTTCACCATATCATAATAAAAACACCATCCGTCGTTATTGGTCCTATCCCACCCCCCTTTCTCCCACGCGTCTTTTGAGTCTAATAATTTGCTATTCATTTCCCATCAGAAACAATAATGATGGGTGCCTTCTGTGGAGCAATCACAGGTTTTCTTTTTCTTTTCCCTCTTTGCTTCGCTCCGTTTGCTTTTGGAGCCATTTTGCCGGAAGATGAAGGTAATACACATATACATACGTAGATCTTAGTCATTTTATCCCGTTCTTGCTTTGATTTCGTGTTGGGGTTTGGTAATTTAGTTGATGGAGTTGATTAATATTAACGTTTATAACTTTTATATTTATGTTTGTGTGTGATTAGTGCAAGCACTGAGAGACATAGCTAACACAATTGGGAAGAAGAACTGGGACTTCAGCGTAGATCCATGTAGCGGAAAGAGTAATTGGACGTCGTCTATTCAATTGCAAGGTTCAGAAAATGCCGTGGCCTGTGATTGCTCCTTTGTTAATCACACTGTTTGCCATGTTGTTAGCATGTACGTCTCTCTCTCTCACTCTATCTCTCTCTTGTGTTTGAATAAGTAATGGGAAGAAACTTTTCAATGCTAGATGGCTAGCAATATTCACTTACATTCTTTTTAGATTATTAGTGAAATTCATTGAAATTTATTAATTAACAATAATAAAGAGTTTAATTTTTATAAACTATAATCAGAAATATTTTTAAATTTACCTTTTAAAGTAGTAATTATAAAATTTAATAAATTTATTATGCATGTCAATCTATGATTAGATGATAATATATTTATATTTTTATTAAATTTTAATAAAAATATTAATAAGGTTAAATACATTTTAATACAATTGAAACTGAACGAAAAATAATTATTTTTTATATTTCATAAAACATGTTGACGCCGACGGTACCTAACAGATCAATAGTATAATATTATTCTTAAACTTTTATTCAACATTTTTGGTAGAAAATTAATAACATTACTTTTCGTCCCTTCTTGTCATGATGTTATCTATTTGTTTTGTTCCTGGGTTTCTTCAAGAATGCAACTTTTTGGCTTCTTGAATAAAGGCGGATTGTAGGGTGGGAGAGTTTGACAAATCTCCCACTGCAAAAGTGACGACATCCGTTAGATTTACTAATTAAATAATGGGCGGTTAGGATTGTAAAAGCAATAGCCAGTTACCGGGTCACTTGAAATTTGTTTTTTTTTTTTTTGTTAAATACGACCTTTCCCTTTTTGAAGCTTCGTTGTTACTATTTTGGCATGGAACCTCCTCCGTGGGTAACAGACCTTGGTCCATTGCGGTGGTTCCACCACTAAGTCAAAGCCGGTATTTCAATATTTCTTTTGTCAATGCCAACAGACAAGCGGAATATATTGCAAACAATAAACAATAAAAGTTAAAATATATTTTTAATTATCATGTATGTGATCATTAATTATTAATTTGATTATTTTATTGAATTTGATTATTGTATGTGACCATTATTTTATTGAATTTCAGTTTTACCTAATTCTTATTTTATTTAAATTAATATTGAGTTAAAGTTTACTAAATGTTATTATTATAATGCAATTTGTTAGAGTTTAAATATATTAAACTATAAATAATAAATTAAAAATAAGTATAAGTATTAAATACAGAGACAAAAATATTACATTTTTTAATTATTGCAAGTCTACTTATTTTTAATTTTCTTTTTGATCTATTATCATATTTTTATATTGATTTAAAAAATAATAAATTAAAGGAATGAATTCGAAAATAATCACACACATAAAATTTAAATTAAGATTTTATAAAAATAAAAAAATCATAAAACCAAATTTATATTTCAACCACGAATAAATTACATGATAAAAATTCAGAGTTCAAAAAAGGTGGTGAATAGCTTAATTACAGAATTTTCAAAGGAGCGGTTTTATTTATAACTGAAAATTAATCTTTTCAAAATATACAGATTAATTAATGAAGAAGACTTTATCTTAAGAAGCAATTTTATTACCCTAAAAAAAGAAGAAGCAATTTTATTGTTATCTATCTATCTATCTTTCTATTTGTCTATATATATATATGTATTATCTGTTATCTATTATATGTTTACTCATGATTTTAAATAAAACTAGTAATTTTTAAACAATTCTTGCTTTTAATCAATGTATAAATTTTAATTATAAATTCTGTTTTTACTGAATGTTTGAATTTCGTCTCAAAATCAAAGCAAATTCATAAATTAAAATTATTTATTAAAAATCATACATTGAAAATGATATGATATCTGACGGTAAAAATGATATTAATGTTAACAGCGTCAATTCACCCCATCAGAAAATTAGAATACTCATATTTTATATTTCATGTGATAGTGATACTTCCTTTTTTAATTTAACATAATTAAACTAGATTTAATTTACCAAAAAAAAAAACTACATTTAAATATAATTAACAAATATTTCAAAAATTACACAGATAAATTTTAATTTAAGTAATATATATATATATATATATATATATATATATATATATATTACATAAAATAAAAATAATTTAAATTTACGGAAAAAAATAAATTTTAAAAATTAAAAATTAATTTTAGAGTATATATAATTAAGATTTGAAACAAAAATAAAATTAGTATAAAAATTAAAATAATTAAATTTGAGGTTTAAAAATTTATAATCTTTAGCTTTTCTAAAAGAAATAATTACTTATTTTTCAATTTTTTTCTATAAAAATGATAAAAATAAATAATTAGGTTAAATATACTAAACTAAATAGACACTAAATGTAAAAAGAAAATTGCATTATAAAAATAATTTTTTTTTCATGAAGAACTAGGAAATCATTAATAATTTTATGAATAACTCTAAAGAAATTTAGATGGTCTAATTTACCCTTTATTTAATTGTTTTGAATTTATTTTTTTATAATATTTTAAATATTGTTAATTCATTTCTATTGATTTCAACTAGCATATTTATAATGACCAAAGTTATTCTTCTACAAATCTTCCTGTAATTTTTTCTATTATTTTATAAATTATAAATAAAATATTAAATAAAAAATAAATGTATTTAATATTTTAAAAATGTAAAACACATTTAATATTTAAAGTAAATTACACTCGTATTTCCTTAATTTTTACAAAAATATGCCCGATATCCTTCTATTTTTTTTTTGTTATCATGGTATTGGTACAAAGTATCCACTATTGAAAACAATAACTAATCTCGGCCAGAGACTGTGAGCGTACATAAAGTAAGTATTTTCCTCTCAATATGGTCTATTCCATAACTAAGGTCAGGATTTGAATCATAAACAATTTGGTTAGGAAACACAGGCCACAATTACTTGTGCCAACCATTGTTGGTCAATATCCTTTTATTTTTGTGCATTACTTCTACCTTCTTAATTAAACCGCGTTAACTAACATTTTCAGCATAGTGGTAAATGATGAAAATATCTCCCCATAACTTAAGCCCAAAACCAGCCGAGTAGAAACTTTGTCACATACGAACTTGAAATCAGTAAAAATTAGGTTTTACAAAGGGGAAGTTCGAAGATGGGTTAGGGATGGTGGTCTCGATGGAAAATTTATGGAAGAGAAATAGAATCGAGGTGAGGGAGAGGTCTCGTTGGGGTTGATGGTGGTGGCTAGCGTGATGGTGCTGGTGGTGGCGTGGTGGTTGTGACCTCGTGGAGGAGTTGGTGCTGCGTGGTGGGGAAAGGTCATGGCTGGCTTAAGGGGAAGGGAGGAGGAAGGTCTGCGAAGGTGGTGGTCGTGGGATGTGGGGGATGCGCGGGGAAGGAGGAGGAATGGGAGGGAGAGGCTGAGAGAGAGTACATTTAAAACACATGAACTGCCATCTCATTGCCCCTTTTGTTTCAAAATCTTTATACTTCATTTATTCTGACATTTGCTGATTTTGTGCTGTTCTTTTGCTATATGTGAACTATAAGTGATTTTGAACACCATACATGTCTTGCAAATGTCATGTAACCTTGAACCTGTGTATAGTAATTCTATAAATCTAAATCTGTATCAAATTTTCAACGGCGTCCAAGGGTTATGGTGTCACATTTTGTACACTTCTAAGGGATTTATTGTAGTACGAAATAATGGAGGGATATTAAATATTAGATGCATTTTTAAAAAAATTGAGAAAGTACGAGTGTAATTTATTCTAATATTTATTAGAAGAAAATTATTAGGAGGATATGTTAGAATTATTCATTTATAATATAAATGTTTAATTATTGAATGAGATAGAGGGGTAAAATGTACTAATTTTTAATCTCATTAAAGATTAACTAATCTATCTGACTCGAGGGAAATGGACCGACTGAAGGAGGTAAAGTTCTTACATTACGTTTGGCAAAGAAAAAAGAAGAGAAAAAAATATAAATAATAATGCATTTTTTGATTTGGTTTAAGAGAAAATGAAGAAGAAAAGGAAAGAAAAACTTCGTGGGTTTATCAACTTCTGCAATCTGCATTAACAACTTGATGGTTTTTAATGGCTATACAGCTTTTTAAAAGCTCAAAATCTTTCGGGTAGTGTCCCACCGGAGCTTGTCAGGTTGCCTTATCTCCAAGAAATGTATGTATAGTGTAACGTTCTTAACTTACAATCTCACTGTTTTAGTTAGATTCACTTATATTTGATTGATTAATTCTTTCTCTTTGTTGCAGTGACCTCACCCTTAACTACCTTAATGGTACAATTCCTAAACAATTGGGAACCTTAAACCTTGTCAACATGTAATATATCACGCTTTATTCCTTTGGTTTCACTTTTAATTTTCCTTCCTCATGCATGAATGGCCCAATTTAAAATATTCGAAAATATATTACTTGATTAGGATTCTCTTGAGGATAGATTTAAGAACAATGGGTTTTCCTTTTTTTTTTTTTTTGTTTCATACTTTTAATTTATTAATTTGTTATCTTGTACTTATTTCCTAAAACATGAATGGTGAATCTAATTGTACAATTTTGCTTTTGGTAAGTTCCTTTTATGGAAACCGTCTAACTGGTCCAATCCCAAAGGAGCTTGGAAACCTCACCACTCTTAAAAGCTTGTAAGTTTCTGGTATTATATATTAAAGTTTGTGGGTTGTCTAACTTATCCTAAGTAAAAATGGATTTAAACAACCCTATCAAAGATAATTGGTGCAATTTTTTATGTGCTTAAAGATAGTTGGTACAACATATAAAATTGTACCTGTAGAAAAGGAGAAAACAGAGGTATATTTGACTGAAACCGTGTGGGTGAATACACTACGGAAATGTGTTTATATAGGCTTATTACATTAACTACACATAAATAGAGAATATTCAGTTTCTTCTAAATCGAAGATTACATGCCTAAAAACTACAATAAATGCAGAATATTTTATTTTAATTTTCAACACTCCCCCTCAAGCTGGAGCATATAAATCATATGCGCTTAGCTTGGTACATATATAGTCAATTCTTGGTCCCCTTAAAGACTTGGTGAAGATATTTGCCAGCTGGTTGCTAGAGTTGATGAAGCTCGTGGAAATGTCTCCTGACTCGATCTTCTTCCTGATAAAATGGCAATCAACCTCAATATGTTTGGTTCTTTCATGGAAGATAGGATTGGATGCGATATGCAAAACTGCTTGATTGTCACAAATTAGCGTCATTTGCATGGACTCTTCAAACTTGAGTTCCTTGAGAAGCTGCTTCAACCACATGAGTTCACGAGTTACTAAAGCCATGGCCCTGTATTCTGCTTTAGCACTAGATCTTGTTACAATATTTTGCTTCTTACTTTTCTAGGATATCAAGTTTCCTCCGACCAGCACACAATACCCAAAGGTGGATTGCCTATTACTGGGTGAACCGACCCAATCAACATCTAAGTACCTAACTATCTGAGTGTGTCTCCTATCTTCATAGATGAGGCCTTTACCAGGGGCACTCTTAATGTATTTGAGTATTTGAATTACAACATCTCAATGATCCTGGCAAGGAGAGTTTAAGAACTGGCTTACCACACTCACAGCAAAGGCAATATCTGGACGAGTGATTGTGAGATAGTTCAGCTTTCCAACCAGTCTCCTGTATCTCTCAGGATTTGATAAGGGCTCGCCTTGATTGGGTAGCAGTCTGACATTAGGATCCATAGGAGTCTCTATTGGCTTGGCATTTAATAGGCCAGTTTCTTCCAAGATGTCAAGAGCGTATTTCCTTTGAGAGATCACCAAACCATCCTTGGATTGAGCAACTTCGATACCTAGGAAATATCGAAGCTTACCGAGGTCTTTAGTCTGGAATTGTTGGGAGAGGTATTGTTTCAAACTGAGAATGCCATGCTGATTACTGCTCGTAATGACGATGTCGTCCACATAAACAATGAGATAAATGCATCCCTGAGGTGAATGGGAATAAAAGATAGAGTGGTCAGTTTCACTGCGAGTCAAACCGAACTGCTGTACAACGGTATGAAAGTGGCCAAACCAGGCTCGGGAGGACTGCTTAAGTCCATATAGGGACCTACGAAGCCGGCACACCATAGTAGAGGACTCCCCTTGAGCAACATACCCAGGAGGTTGCTCCATGTAGACTTCTTCATCAAGATTGCCATGCAGGAAAGCATTTTTAATATCAAGTTGGAAGAGGGGCCAATGGCGAATGGCAGCCATAGAGAATAAGCGGCGGACAGACGCCATCTTGGTTACTGGAGAGAAAGTATCGGTGTAGTATTGTCCATACACCTGGGTGTATCCTTTGGCCACCAAACGAGCCTTGAAACGATTAATGGTTCCGTTAGGGCCAACTTTAAGAGTGTATAGCCAATGACACCCAACAGCAGATTTTCCAGTAGAAAGAGGAACTAAATCCCAAGTACCACTGTTCTGAAGTGCACACATCTCATCAATCATTGCTTGCCGCCATTCAGGGTGAGATAAGGCTTCACCTGGAGAGTTAGAGATAGATACAGAAGACAAACAAGAGAGGCAAGTATAATGCAAAGGAGAAAGACGATGATAACTAAGGTTAACATAGTGAGGAGATGGGTTGCGAGTAGAACGAATACCTTTTCGAAGAGCAATGGGTCAGTCAATGTCAGGGGCAAGCCCAAATCTAGTAAAGAAGATGACGCCAGGAAAGAGTTTGACAGGGCCTCTACTATATCTACAGGAGCTGTTACAGGTGCGGGTGTAGGAAGGTCAACAGGGTGTTGGCGATGTTGATATGTTTGAAGAGGTCGCACGGCCGGAGGCTTCGCTGGAACATCTTGATTCTCCACAGGGACATCCAAAGAAACAAACAGAAAGGGGACACGAGTAGGGGTACTAGGAGGAGCAGAAAACACATATTGGGAGGGGAGGGAGCAAACTCAAAATAAGGGATAGACTCAAAAAATGTGATATCAGCGGAAAGGAAATACCTTTGAGTGGTAGGAGAGAAGCAGCGATATCTTTTTTGCGATCAATGGCAACCCAAGAAGACACATTTAATGGCCTTGGCGGAGAGTTTGTCAAGGCCTGGAGTCAAGTTGTGGACAAAGCAGGTGGAGTCGAAGACCTGAGGAGGAAGCTCATGAAAGGGTGACTGAGGAAAAAGGACTGATTGTGGAACCTAATCATTTAGGATAGAGGATGGCATGCGATTGATGACGTAGCAGGCTGTGAATATAGCATCACCCCAAAAGCGCAGGGGGACATGACCATGGGGGAGAAGAGTTCGAGTGGTTTCAATGAGATGTCTGTTTTTGCGTTCAGCCGCTCCGTTTTGTTGAGGAGTGTGGGCACAGGATGTTTAATGGAGAATGCCCTTGGACGCCATAAAGTACTGAAACTAATGAGATAAATATTCACGAGCATTATCACTAGGAATAGAGCGTATAGGAATACCAAACTGGCTTTTGATTTCATGATAAAACTTTTCAAAGAGGGAAAAAAGTTCAGATCCGTTTTTCATTAAACATAACCACGTACAACGGGAAAAATCATCAATAAAGGTGACAAAATACCTAAAACCAGAAGGAGTAACAATACGAGAGAGACCCCAAACATCAGAATGGACTAAGGCAAATGGGGACAGAGCCCGTTTATGGACTCTATCATGGAACATACTACGAGTGTGTTTTCCTAATTGACAAGACTCACAGTGAAGACTAGACATTTTAGAGAGACTAGATACCATCTTTTGAAGCTTAGGCAAACCAGGATGTCCCAGCTGAGCATGGATGGTCATCGGAGAGACTGTGATTGAGCATGCTTGCGGAGGCGTAGAGAGATAATAGAGGCCATGAGACTCACATTCGACACCAATCATCTGTCCCGAAGTCCGGTCCTGCAAGGTAACAAAATCTTTAGTAAAGGTAATGACAAAGTCATGGGATTGGGTAAGACAATGGATAGAAAGCAGGTTAAAAGGGCAATCAGGGACATATAACATAGACTTGACAGTTAGGGAGGGAAGGGAATGTACGATGCCAATGCCGCTGGACTTTGTTTGAGAACCATTGGTAGATGTAATCGTGGGTAAATAGCCAGATGTAGACAGAGAAGAGAAAAGGGAGCGATTACCAGAGATATGGTCAGACGCACCAGAGTCAAGCACCCAAGGACCCAGGGAAGGAGATTGAGAGATGCAAGCAATAGAATTACCAGTGTGTGCAACTGAAGCAGTAGGGCCAGGTGAAGCCATGGTGAGGTAAAAAAAAATCGTTAAAACAGCCAGCACATGAGCAATACTTGATGTGTAGGTAGAAAACAGGGGGCGGTTAAAAAATTACTCAGATGGAGGTGAAAGTCGGAGGGTGGGGCTGCCTTGGGGGGGGGGGGGGGTGGCGATGGCCACATCGGAATTGCAGCCAGAGAGGTGGCATCACATGCAGCCAAGCGTCGGTGAGAGGTGCTGTTTGGCGCAAAAGCGGAATGTGCATGACACACCAAGGACTCTGTCGACGGATCGGTGGAGATTGGCGAACGGCGATTTGGACAGTGGGGTTGTCGACTGGAAAGGTTGCCGGAGGAGCGCTGGTGGCTAGCGGTAGACGTCGGAGTGGTGGAAAACGGCGCTGGAACAGAGGGCAAACTGGATACGTACACGGTTCGCCAAAATTTTTTTGTCTTTGGGGATAGTGGGTCCACCGGGCAGGCACGGTCCTTGAGATGCCTTTGTTAGGCTCTAGATACCATGTAGAAAAGGAGAAAATAGAGACATATTTGACTGAAACCTTGTGTGAATACACTACGGAAATATGTTTATATAGGGCTTATTATATTAATTACACATAAATAGAGAATATTCAGTTTCTTCTAAATCGAAGATTACATGCCTGTAAACTACAATAAATGCAGAATATTTTATTCTAATTTTCAATAGTACCAATCATCTTTGATGAGGTTATTTAACCTTATTTTTATTTAAGGTAAGTTAGACAATCCCATAGTTTGTCCCTTTATGTTTTTATCTTTTTGTTGTGTGTGTGTGTGAGAGAGAGACTGTGAGTTTAGAGGAACTTAATTGAAAATGGACAGGGTATTGGAGTTCAATCAATTATCTGGAAATCTTCCTGTAGAGCTTGGGAATCTTACTCAGATTGAAAGACTGTAAGCCATTTGCAGAATAGCCTCTGTATCACTTTTATTTTGGTTGGTTGATATTAATTTCTGAAACTAAATGTATTGATTATTTGGTGCATATTCTATGCCTTCAATTGATTATTTGCTGTTCCTTTAGGCTTCTAACCTCCAACAATTTCACCGGAGAGTTACCTGCAACATTGGCTAGGCTTACAACATTGAAGCACGTGTAAGCTTCTTGCTTTTAATATGCCAGAATGTATAGTATTTGACACTGACAATGCATAGGCCTACTCTATCTTATGCTGAAATTCAACTTTGAACTTTATTTAGGAGAAATTGGGTTACAAGGATCAAATGCTTAACCATCTGGTTATAGAAACTTCGATACCATATCAAGAATCAAATCTTCTGAAAAACTTAGGCAGTTAGTTGAAGGATTATGATTTGTTTTATATCTCTAACATTATTAACTTCTATTTGTGCCTTGCCCTCCTACAATGCAGTCGTATTGGTGACAATCAATTCTCTGGAGCAATACCCAATTTTATACAGAGCTGGATAAATCTTGAAATACTGTGTGATTATTTTTTTTTTTCCTTTTCTTTAATGAATTTTTTTTTGTTTTAAATTGTTTTTACATATTGTCACCTTATCCAAAGCATTTTTTTCCATAAATATCTTCATAGTGTGATGCAAGGGAGTGGTTTGAGTGGGCCAATTCCTCTTGGAATTTCAATTTTGAGAAACCTTACTGACTTGTAAGTATGGTGCTTCCTAATGAAACCAAGATTTAAACGTTAACATGCTTTTTTATCATGTGAATAAGTGCTTAAAAAATAATGTGCAGGAGGGTTACGGACTTGAATGGATCTGCTTCACCATTCCCACAACTTAATAATATGACAAATTTGGAAACACTGTGAGTCAGATGATCTGATTATGATTGTTATTTTACTATTCAAGTTAATGTCTTAATAAGAAAATGTTTCAGGGATAGAAAATAAAGAGATGCTTATGTGTTGTTGCTATCACTTTACATATTGTCTGATTGGTTGCCAGAATATTGAGGAGTTGCAACATTATCGGATCCTTGCCAGAGTATCTTGGAAAATTGACTACTTTGCAAGTACTGTAAGTGCTGAATTATTTTCTTTTTCTTAATGTTTTTTTTATATAAATCTTGATTTTTATTGCCGTACTTTAGTATATTTAGAAGCTTGTAAAATTCTTGCATTTTACACTCATTGATTTGGTGAAGAAATTCAACATACTTTTTAATTCACTGTACTATAGGAGCTATACTTAATGTTCCTTTAATTTAATTTTCCTCTTAGAAAAGAACATATTCTGACTATAATTTCTTTTCCAGAGACCTTAGCTACAACAAATTAACTGGACCAATTCCGAGCAGTTTTGATGGTCTTCGGAACATGAATATGCTGTAAGAAATTTTCTATAGTTTTCCTATACGATTACACCAAAATAATCTCACACATATCTGAGTAGCTAGTTAGTGCTATTCTATTTCATTTGATTGTCTTCAATTTTAGTTTGAAAATGGTAAAAGTTCTAACTGGGTTATTTCCAGTGGCCATAAAGTAACATGGCATGAATTTGCAAACTACCAATCTGTTTGCTCAACTAAACACTTTACCTGATTGGTTTTTCTGTAGTTCCTTTTTATTTGAATGCACACATACATCCGTCATTTGATTTTCCTTATATGTTCAGAACAATGTATTTAAACCTTTGAAAGAAACATTTTCTCCATCAGATAATTACGTTCTGTTTCTGTGTGAGGGAAAAAGCAATAGAAAAGAAAAAATGGATAGGAAAAGCAATAAAGGGAATTAAAGAGTAGGAGAGCAGACAGAAATATTGGTGACTGGAATTTTTGTCATTCATTTTAGTCACTGAATTGAAACTAATATTGATGTGGTACAACCAGATAAATCATTGAGGACAGTCCAGATAATTTTGGAGATAGTTCACTAGTCTATTTATCATTTTTCTGTCAATAATTTGAGTTATCTGAATTGACTTCTTGATGTTGGTTTTACTAGATTTTTAGGTGGGAATCTTCTCACTGGATCGCTGCCTCAGTGGATAGATAAACCTGACTTTGTGTGAGTTACCTTTCAAATGCTACCTACGTGGTTTATTAATTTTGCAATTCAAAAATTTTGTCTGGTAAAATGGTACACTTGCACTATTAATTTGTTCCTTTTGTGTGTATCAAATTTTGTTCCAGTGCATTTACTGCCACATGTAGAAAAATTCTAACCTCATCCTTAGGAGGGGGTGGGAATCCTCTAATCTTCTCATTGGACTAAAAGAACACTCCCATATGTATTGGAGACAAATAATCTCTGAGCACATTTAGTCCCATTTCGTATGATCTTAGTTTCTGAATCACATATTTATGAACCTTGCACAGTGATCTCTCATATAACAACTTCAGTATCAGCAGCTTGGATCAGCTGACTTGTCAACAGGGAAGCGTGTAAGATTCCTTTCAATTTTATACTTTTTTCTTTCTTTTTAATTTTGTATTTTTAAGAAGCTTCCTCAGCCTTGACCATTTACCATATGCCACAGGAACTTGTTTGCTTCATCTTTGAATGGAAACAGCTTGTAAGTTTTATGTTCTTAATGCTATATTTTTTCACTTAATATTAACAAGTTTTATACGGGTTATAATGTGTGCTGATTTGTCCCCCCTACCCCACCCTGTTCTCCCCCCTTTTTTTTTTTCTTTGTTTTATTTTTTCAGAGGAAATGTTTCATGTTTGTCAAGCATTCAGTGTCCTAAAAGTAAGTGGATTTATATTGGATTTCACTATTGACTGTTAATTAGTATTTTGACATTTGAAACTGATGGTTTTTAATGTATTTGTAATTTTGTTTTTTTAAGTTAGAGATACAATGAGAAAGGGATAACTACCCTTACACTAGATTGCCACACTTTTATATCAAAAAAGTTGTTGTAGGACTCTAAACCTCACTAATAAGTAAAAAATGATGATAGAAAGCTGAAGAAATGGAATATTATCCTAAATAACTAAGCTTGAGCCAAGTTAGTTTTTTGTGGTGGTTCCAGCCAGAAAGGTTAATGGAAAATTTTCCAGTGACAGTGGACAATGGTGGCTTGCTGGATCAAGGTTGCCTAAAGATGGAGATAGCAATGGTGGTGGTGATGAGGGAAGATGTATGCTAAGGACCCCCCAAAATGGAGAAAACTGCTTTGCCAGAAAGAAAACAATCACAAGAGGTGACAAAACTAGTGGGGCAGTGGCAGTGGTGACAAAAAACGAGGAAGATCAAATGGCTACATAGGATAAGAGAGCAAAGTTACTGAAAAATAGAATGGTTCCATATTTTTGGAACATGACAGTAGAACAATGACGGGACAAAGTTGGGATAAATGATACCACTTTGATACCTGGTTGAATTTAGAGGGGGGGATTTATAAAGAGAGAGAAAGAGCAGGATCTTTTAGAGAGAATTTAGAGAATGGAAGGCTTTTGTTATTCAGGAGAATGTGGTACATGGGTTCTACATGTCATCTATAAGTGGAGACTATTCCCTAGGATTATAGTAAGTGATGCAACTTCCTAGACACTAATATCCATGAACACTAAATGCATATAAGCATGAGATACATGAACATATTATTTCCTAAGTTCCACAAATGTCATTATTTCCAACAAGGTCCTATTATTTTGGTCAAGAAGAGAGATGACAATTTTACGTAGATTACAGGGATTTAAACAAGATAACAATGGCTAATAAGTTCCCAATTCCAGTAATAAATGAATTATTAGATGAACTGGAAGCAACCATTTCTGCTAAGCCAGACCTAAAATCTAGATATCACCAGATTAGAATGAAGGAGGAAGATATAGAGAAAACCACCTTTTGCACACATGAAGGACACTAAGTTCTTAGTGATGCCTTTTGGCTTAGCTAACGCCACCTCTACATTTCAGTCTCTCATGAACGAGGTACTTAAACCTTTTCTATTAGAAAATTTGTGTTGGTTTTTTTCGACAATAGACTGGTTTATAGTCCCCCTATTGAAGTGCATGTGGAGAATTTGAGGTAGATTTTGCACGTGTTGAAAGAGAATATCTTAAGTGTAAACAAGAAAAAAATGCAATTTTGCATAACCCAGTTTGAAGTATTTAGGAGTTAGGACATATTTCTACCAAAGGAACAGCAGCCAACTCAAAGGTAGAAGCTAAGCTATCTTTTGTCCAGTACCAGGATATATTAACGGGCTGCAAGGATTAGGACTAATGAGGTACTTATCAGAGCTTTAGGAAGGATTGTGGGAAGATGGCCATTCCCTTAAACAAGCTACTGAAAAAGGACAGTTTTCAGTGGGGTATAGAAGTTCAAACATCCTTTGATAAGTTAAGGTAGGCTATGACATCCTTACCCACATTTGTAGTCCCAAACTTCTTCAAACCTTTTATAATAGAGACAGGTGCCTCTAGTAAAGGGTAGGAGGCTGTACTGTTACAGGAAGGTAGACCGATTGCTTTTTTTGAGCCAAGGCGTTTCTGAAAGATCCCAAAATAAAGCAGTATATGAACGCAAGTTGATGGCAATGGTATATGCAATACAGAAATAGAGACGTTATTTGATGGGATGTCATTTAATTATTCGCACTGATCAATACGGCATTAAGTTATTAACAGAGCAATACTTGTTAAATAAAGAGCAAAGTCAGGTGGGGCGTTCAAATTAATTAAATATGACTTTGAAATCCAATACCGACCAGTAACAGAGAATAGAGTAGTGGTATTAAACATGAATGATGTTAAGAATTGGGTTGAAAAAGCTCCTAATGATGCCACATTTACAAAAGATCATACAAGAATTAATAGTGAATCCTGAACCACATAAGGGTTATCAATTGCAAGGGGACCAATTCTGCTACTAGGGCAGACTAGTAGTTCCCAGAAACTCACCAAGAATCGTTATCTTATTAGCAAAGTTCCGTAGTTCTCCATTTGGGGGCCATTCTGTTTTTTTCAGCGCTTACAAGAGGTTGGCTGGAGTTGTCTATTGGGAGGGTATGAATGAGACATTCAGCTATTTACAGATGAATGTGATGTATGTCATCAAAACAAGTATGAGACTTTCCCCTACTGGAATCCTACAACCACTTACTATCCCATCTAAAATATGGACAGAAATTTCCATGGATTTTATCAAGGGCTTACCTTAAAGCTAAAGGCGTGGACACTATATTGGTTGTTGTTGACAGACTGTCCAAATATGCACACTTTATATGACTCATACACTCCTATATGGCTAGTGATGTAGCTGCTATGTTTCTCAAGGAAATTGCCTATTTACATGGCTTTTCTTCGTCCATAACCTAGTAGAATATCACATTGGTACCTGCTGGGAATTTAGGGTTCTGCAATCAATAAAATACTTATACTTCATTTTTTGATCCAGTTCTATTCAAATGTTAGAAACAAGGGGATGTAAAAGTAAAATCTTAATGTATAATTTCCCAATATGGTTTATAATAGTGCTTAATTCTTTAAGCAGTTGCTAACCAATTTCTACTTGTCCTAGCTTCATATTCTCTCTATATAAATTGTGGTGGAAAGATTGTAACTTCTGGTGGAAATAAGACATATGATGATGACTTGGGTGCGACTGGACCAGCAAGATTTCGTAACCCTGGAACGAATTGGGCACTTATCAACACTGGTCATTTTTTTGATAGCAATCGCGCAGACTACTATACTTGGACTACTAATACAACTAAGCTTGCAGTGGACAATGCTGAACTATACATGGATGCACGTGTTTCTCCAAACTCTTTGACCTATTATGGATTTTGCTTGGGAAATGGAAACTACACAGTAAATCTCCATTTTGCAGAAATAATGTTTACTGATGATAAAACATATAGCAGCCTTGGAAGGCATGTATTTGATATCTACATTCAGGTGCATATTTTATCTTTTTCCTAAGTTGGTCAACCACATGTTACATATTGAACAAAGTTAGAACAAGTCTCTTTGGGGACTTCATGATACCAAATTCAAATACGTCAGTAGATCTTTGATATAAACCAATTTTTCTCATAAGTTGTAATTAAGTTAAAGAATGAAATAATAATGTAAAATTGTGTTCTGCAAATTTTTGACAACATTTCCAGACTAGTTACCATCAAGAGATTTTTGTGTGAATTTCGATATTGCAGAGAAAGTTGGTGGTTAAGGATTTCAATATTGCAAAAGAAGCAGGGGGTGTTGGTAAGGCAGTTATTAAAAATTTCACAGCTGTTGTGACTAGTAATGCCTTGGAGATCCGATTATATTGGGCTGGGAAAGGAACCACTTCTATTCCATTTGGATCAGTATATGGTCCTCTTATATCGGCTATATCCGTTGATCCTGGTGAGTTGTACTTCTCTAATTTTTTGGTTTTCTGCCATCATCTTTATTTTCTAATCTAACTAACTCTTGCATAATAATCATGCAGACTTTATACCCCCATCAGAAAGTGGTAGTAGCATATCCGTAGGGGTTGTGGTTGCAATTGTGGCTGCTGGAGCAATTATTATCATCTTGGTATTTGGTATATTGTGGTGGAAGGGCTTTTTAGGACGGAAAAGATCAGTGACCAGAGGTAAATCACCTTGAAGTGAATTCATTTAACTTTTTTACCAACCTTATGCATGAAATACACGATAACTGTTATGCACAAAAAATGGATTTTGGATATGCAGGATTTAAATTGTTTGCATAACTTAATGTTTCCCTATCAATTTAATTGATTTATTATCTTAACTGTTTTGCTAACTCCCTTGAAGAAAGTAACATTGTTGGGATGGTGGATCCAATGAAGCCATTTGTTTTCCTAATTTATGATATCCCTTTATATTTGTTTGCTTCTATTGACAGAACTAAAGGGTTTAGAATCAGAACCTGGCTTATTTACTTTACGACAAATCAAGGTAGCAACAAATAACTTTGACAAAGCCTTCAAGATTGGGGAAGGAGGGTTTGGTCCTGTTTACAAGGTATATCTATTACAATCCACCACTTTCGCCTGATCATAATGAATGAAATATTGTAATTGTGTTAATGTTCAATGAAATGCTGTTTTCCAACTTTTCAAGAACTGTATACCATTTCAGGGCATACTGTCAGATGGCACTGTAGTAGCAGTTAAGCAGCTTTCTACTAAGTCAAGGCAAGGGAATCGTGAATTTACAAATGAGATAGGCCTGATTTCTGCTTTGCAACACCCTTGTTTAGTTAAGCTCTATGGCTGTTGTATGGAGGAGGATCAACTGTTACTGATATATGAATACATGGAAAACAACAGTCTTGCTCGTGCTTTATTTGGTAATTGTTTTTTTCTATTTTCAAGTCTCATATATGTTTTTGTAATAATGGACAATCTTGTTTATGTAACTTATATTCATATGTCATCTAATTTCCATCAAAGCCAAAAGTGATGATCCTGAGAAAGTTCAATTGAGATTGGATTGGCAAACAAGACAGAGGATTTGTGTTGGTATTGCTAAAGGCTTGGCTTACCTTCATGAAGAGTCAAGACTGAAGATTGTTCATAGGGACATCAAGGCCACTAATGTGTTGCTGGATAAAAATCTCAACCCCAAGATATCTGATTTTGGTTTGGCCAAGCTTAATGATGGAGACAAAACCCACTTGAGCACCAGAATAGCTGGCACTTAGTGAGTTCCCATATATTTCCTTTTTTTTAACATTTTGCATTTATCTTCACTGAAATATACTAAAATATCTCATCATCAAATTTAAATTGAACGTATCATTAGTTTATATGAATTTTCAATACTGCAGTGGGTACATTGCTCCTGAGTATGCAATGCATGGTTATTTGACGGACAAAGCAGATGTCTATAGTTTTGGAATTGTTGCGTTGGAAATTGTTAGCGGGATGAGCAACACCATTAGCCAGCCTACGGAAGAATGCTTCTCTCTCCTGGATTGGGTAAATTATGTCATTATACTCTCCTGCACTAATGCCAAATCTGATTTTGGGAACATCTAGCATGGTTTTGTACGTTCAGTATAAAACTATACAACGAATTTAATTTGATTTTCATCTATGGACACCATCCAAGGGAAATACACTTTACAGTTAATGTTTCTCAAATCTGCTGTAATGTCGAAATTGAAGATACCCAAGCATGCATCATCAATTTCTTGCATTTTGTGAAATTCTTGTGTCTGCCTGGACAAATATGATGAGTTATTTATCTGCAGAAAGAGCCTTTCCACACTATATTTTCTACATGAGGTGAGGAGTGCTAGCAACACACTCTCTAATACACTCTTTATTATTGGTTAAAATTTATTAGAAATTACAATATCATGAGTAAAACTCATTAAATAAGAAATGAGACTCAAAATTTTGTGATTAACAATAGATTTTAACCGGTAATAAAGAGTGTGTTCAAAAGAGTGTGTTGCTAGCATTTCTCTTCCTACATACCTATAAATCTCTGCGCCTTAAATTTAAGGTCTTGTTTGTTTAACCTGTGAAATGAATCTGGAATCAAATGTTTGTTTGCATTTTACAATACCAGGTGCATCTCTTAAAGGAAAAAGGTAATCTAATGGAGATTGTGGATAAGAGGTTGGGTGAAGACTTCAACAAAAAGGAGGCAATGGTGATGATTAATGTAGCTCTTTTATGCACCAAAGTCTCTCCAGCACTCAGGCCTACCATGTCTTCAGTGGTAAGCATGCTTGAAGGTAGAACACATGTTCAAGAGGTGATGTCAGACAGAAGAGAGGTATTGGATGATAAGAAATTTGAGATGATGCGACAGTATTACCAACATAGAGGAGAAAATAACATAATTGAGTCTCAGAGCCAAAGTGTCCCTACAGAAGAAGCTTCTGTACTTCTATCAGATACGGGTTCTTCTGGTGGGGAAATCAAAAGTTAGACCCTATAGAGATGAACATCTTGTCATTGTTTTATGTATATTTAGGTTTTGGTACAGCTTGTTCTACAAAAATAATTAGTTTTTTTTCAATTTTTTGAAAAAGCTTTTGAAAGAAAAAGCAATTATTTCTCCTTTTCTTGCTAGAGCTGGAAATATCGGACATGGAATTTTTTATTTTTTTGGTATGTACATCATGGTATATTCTACCGTTAAAGGGTAAAGTTGAGATTAAAATGGAAGCACATGCAAAATTCTTCCATTTGGTAAAATCCTGAGGGAAATTGTTCTTTTTTTTTTTTTTTTTTTTTCTGGTTACAAAATGCTTGGTTTAATTGTTCTAAATGTAGACAAAAACTTAAGGTTCTCGAATCGAACAAGGGTTTAAACAAGTGTGCATAACCAATTGTAATAGAATTTAATTTAATATATGGGTGGAAGAAGACTAGGATTTCAACGGTTAGTTCTCTAACCATTCAGACCATGTGTTTCAAAATAGATCCAGCAAAATCTATATATATATTATTTTTCGTTTGTAGAACGAGAAACATCAATAATGCCTCTTTCTGTGGTCCAAATGGAAACATGGTTGAGTGCTGCCAATAGAAAGGTTAGAGTTGCCGTGTTAGTTGCTACCATGGGATATTTTTTTGCCTTTCACACGGGGTGTTTCTCACCTAGCGCAAGGCTCAATCTCTTTTGGGATACCGAAGGCAAAGGATAAATTTCTCCCAATTAGGTTTGCTCCATTCACAAGAATTGGGGATCAAATTCCTAATCTCTGGCTTAAGGGGCAAGAGTCCTTACCTATTAAGAAAAACTCAAGTCTCACATTGGCTAGATATAGTGTTATGATAGAGTATATAAGTGGAGAGCAACCCTTATCCTATGAGTTGACTTTTGAGGTTAAGTTAGGCCCAAACTCATTCTAAGATGGTATCAAAGCCTTTCTTAGATTTATTAACGGGTCATCTACCATATTATCTATGCACTAAGCACCAATAGTATTGGGGGTAAGGGAGTGTATTGGGAAAAACCAAACTTCCACATCAGCTAAAAATAGTGCTAAAATAGAGTATATAAGTGGAGAGCAACCTTCATCTTACGACTAAACTTTTGGGGTTGAGCTAGGCTCACCTTGAATACCATGGGAATGTTAATCCTTGAGGTATTGTGTGTATTTTCACTTGAAAAATAACTTTATATTATTCATACTATTTTTCGTTTGCACTTTTTTTTTAAAAAAAGTAAAAATAATGACATTTTTATATTAAAAAATGAGAACAAAAAATGAAAATAGAGAATATTTTGTCAAATCAAACAATTATTCAAAGCAACGGAAAGGTATTCAAGGTCACGTTCACAAATTCAGTTTGGATAGGGTAATTAGATTACTAAACTGGTCAACTTACTAGTTCAGCAGCACAACACAACAAATTGAAAATGTAATGAGTCTCAGTTTAAACAGGTAGGATTTGGCTAATTTCTTTAAAACTAGTGAATTGATGATAGTTCTTAACGAACTAGACTAGCCATGCAATTTAAAAAGAAAGAATTTTTTCTCACCAAAATAACATCGTTTTGTGTTGAACAAAAATAAATAAATAAATAAAATTGAGGCATTTGGCCTTTAGCAACGAAGAAACAACATGCATATGGCAAGATAGTGGCCAAAGAAAGAAACAAAAGTAAAGATGCCGGTAAAAATAGTTATCTTTTGGTATTTATTGAAAAACACAATATATGATTTAAGTACTCACATTCACTCTCTTGGTTTCATGCTATAGAGTATGTTTAGGTGTAGGTGCGAAATATTTACAAGTTTTGTCGAAGATTAATCTTTGCAAAGAACTTAATTGACTATTTTTAGTGGGATCTCCATTTCCAACTATGGTTTTTCCATCAACAAGGTTTGAACCCTAAACCTTTGCTTAAAGAATTTGAGCTCAATTCCTTTCGGACCAATGACATGTTATTTACACTATTGAGTATGTTTGACAAAACTAGTGGATAAATTGGGTAAAAGCTAAAAGTTGAAAATTGTTAAACTAATTGATTGAATTAAAAGAGTTTAGTAAAAAGAACTATTAACCAACTCGTAAGGGTAACATAACACAAAAAGATATGTTTAATTACATAAGTATAACTTGAAATTTGGTAACTATACATATTTTGAAATCATGATTATTTTTCATATTTTAATTTATTTCAAATAATTTATTGAAGTATTGTCTTAATTTTTTTTTAATTTTACTACTTTTCTAAAATATTTTTATTAAATGAAATGAAACAATATAAATAGATTTATCATTTTATATTCTAAAAAAAAGGTTAAATTAATCTGAAGGTCCTTATAATTTTATATAGTTTTTGATTAAGTCCTTACAGTTAAAAATACTTAAAAAAAAATCTTATAGTTTAAAAAGTTTGTATTCAAATCTCTATACACTAACAGTTTAAAAAGTTTAATTTATATTTAACTTAATTACATTTTTAGTCTCCCAACTTTCCTCTTATTTACAATCAAGTCTAAGTGTAGGTGCTATGCAAAAATGAGAAACGAATTAATAAAAGTGTTAAAAGTGGAAATTAAGTCTACCAATAATACTAAAACCACAAGATTAATGACTTTATTTCGTATGTAAATGAAATTTATATTATATATAACTTAAATGGAAGACCACAATTGCAGATATATTTACCACTACTAAATTAAATAATATTAACATCATATAAACTAATAATATTAAAATTAATATTAATAAATATAAATTAATAATATATACTTGTCTACATAAACAGAGTTTGAATCCTCACTCTCAAAACTCACTAATAATATATATAAATTAGTATATATTAATATACTTTTAGAAAAATTTAAATATATTAGATATGATATAAATGTATAAGAAGAAGGTCAATTGGAAATATGTGTTATTAATGGAAATTCATTTTGAGAATTCGATTAATTGTAATTCTCGAAAGATAACTTCTCACAATGATTCTAACAAAAAAGACTTTTAGATTATGGGACTTAGAATTGATAAACTTTGTGGGTCCTTTTGGTTTGAATGAGCAACATCTAGTTTTCAACTTGAGAAATAAATAATTTTGATTAAGACCTCAATTTCAATATAGTCACTTATGCAAATTAATCGAAAATGAAGTTTTACCGAGTTTGGTGATTTACAAATATCAATAAATAAATAAATTAGAGTGAGGCACATTTATATTGAATCTAACACCAACATGATTATTAACTTGAGAATATTACAAAGAAATAAAATTTCACAAATAAAGAGAATAAAGTTTGGAGAAGAAATGATGGTTGAGAAGTGATTGAGTAAAGTTTTGAGAAGAAATAGGGATTAAGAAGTGATTAAGTTAAAGTTTCAAGAAGAAATGGAGATTAAGAAGTGATAAGTAAGTTTAGAGAAGAATTGGTGATTCAAAAGTAAAAAAGTTAAGTTCTGAGAAGAAATTTGAGGGAGAAGTAGATAAAAGAAATAATTAAACACAAATGAAAAGAAAACAAAATTGCATTAAAATATGAGTGAGAACGTACATAGAATCTTTAAAACTAGTAGCCATGCGAGTGAGGCATGAAAGGTGTTATAGGAAAGTGTATAATGTTTCAACCAAAAAGAAAAATGGCTACACAATTCCTTATTTATAGACAAATGCTACTAACAGTTGAATTATAAGATTTCAACACATGTACAGTAACTAGTTTATCCTATCTAAGATCTTGACAATTGTCAAATTTTCGCAACTTCAAATAATTGTTGCTAACTACTTGAAATCTTGTCTTCGAGTGTGCTTTCTGATGTAGATAAGAAGCTATTTCTTTTTTACCACACTCTTCTTTGATTTTCCTTGAAAAGTTGCTTTCTTTTATAACTTGTATTCTAGACTTGCTTGGCTTCTCTTCAATAAAACCATTGTTCTCCCTCAGAAAACCCCATCATTTGTTTAACTTGGAAAATTTTATTCATGACCCCAATAGATGCCCCCCAAAAAATGTTCATTCGAAGGAAAGGAGAATGAAAATTTTTTGTTTGAAAGTCAATTATGAAGAAACAACCATTCAACTCTTTCTTAGCAGTAACATCTTAATGTGTTACACGTGTTATTTAATGGAGTGAGTTTTAATTGCCCACTAGCACAGAGCTGAAATAAAAGGGGAACACACAAAAAAGGGGGTTGAATTAAGTGTTCAAATTTTTTTCGCAAAAACTTACTTAGCAAGAAAAGCGCAAACAAAATAAAGCAAAGTAAGGATAAAGAAAGGAAAACACACAAGGAATTTTTATATTGGTTCACTCAACTTGAGCTACGTCTAGTACCTTCGTCTAAAAGGATTTCTACTAACCAACCCTTGGTTACAAACAAGTATTCTTACCAATCTCTTCAGGCTTACAACAACGATCACCCCAGATCACTTAAACAACTCAAGTATTCTTTGGTCACAAAGCCTTTCTAGGCTTTCACAACACAAAAGAGTGTTCTACAGAAATCTACTCATTGAGTGAGGATATGAAAGTTCAGAGAAAATTACAATAACTTTGCCATGCACAGAATAAGAAAATAAAGAATTTGTTTGAGCTTATCCAAAGAGAGATTTTAAACATTTAATTTGTTACAATCCTTTCTTCTTGTTATGAATCTTCGATCTTGGTCTAAATATATAGTTTTGAAAAGATAGCCGTTGAGGTGGACGAACTTCAAGCTTTAGAGACACGTTGTAAAACTTGTCCTATGTAGCAGCACATATATGGAGCTTGTAGGAAAAGACAGAAAAACACCTTTTGTAGTTGCACCAAAAAGGATTGTGCAATTCTACACTTCAGAGTTGCTTTTTCTAAACATTTCTTATTCTAGTTTGACAGCTTGATACATTGACTTTCTTTTCTGCAAAGCTGTACTTATACACAAACATATATCTGCTTTTCCTTTAATGCGATATATATTTGAACGTTAGTGCTCATAAAAGGAATAAGACATTCGTATCAAAGTGTATAAGTATAAATCAATTTGAACCTTTAAACTTAGCTGAATTCTAAAAACATTTCAAATAAGATATTGGACGGTTTTCAATAAAAGAGCGCATAGTTAACGTGAAGCACTAGACGCTTGGTTTAAAATGACATGTTGGACGCTAGATTTTATAAAGCATATTGAACGCTTTCAAAAGCTTTTTATTGAAGAGCGATATCTAGACACTTATTAAGAAACAACTTTATAGAAACTCTAAAATTTACCCCCTTTTTGATGATGACAAACCTTATAAAATTTTTGAATTTTTACCAGATATAAGCATAGAAAGCAATTAAAAGGTTCTCGAGTTGTCGAGCATACTACCCCTGAGTCTAATATTTCTATTAGAGCAAAGAATGGAAACATATTAGAAACTTAGTGAATTGTATTAGAGTACAAAACGAAAGCATAAAGAATTAGAGGTAGGTTTAGAGTAGATATAAGTATCTATGACATATGTATGCTTGTATGCTATGCGTGAATGGAATAGCTCATATCATAGTAAACTCAAAAGAAAATCTTCCCTTTTTGACATTAGCAAAAAAAGAAAAAAAGGGGAATCAGACATCATTGTCGCTGTAGAGATGATAGTGGTGGAGATGGTCAAGGAGTGTTCAAAATTTGTTATTGGTCTTGGAGGATTTGTTAGAGAAGTGTCATGATAGGTTCAATTTGGGCGTTGACGTAGGCTTGGACGGCAGGGTCAACAAAAGGTGTTGGTTGAGGAATGACAACAGTAGTAGGAATGCTTGTAGAGGCTTGGGAACCAGTGGAGGTGGAGGTATGGGTGAGGTGATGTGTTTGGTGTTTCATTGGATGAAGGAGGTGAAGCTTCAAGAAACTTGAGAGTTGGGTAGTGTATATGGTATGGACCAGGTTGTTTGTAGTGGGGGAAGAGGGATTCCATGGAAACGGTGGTTTCACGTATTGCGAGTTGGTCAAAGCATCCATAATGGCATAGAGTATCTCCGTTTTAGAATTGATTAGTGTAACACCCTATTTTCTTTCTAATGCATGATTTCGTGCTTTGATAATTGAAAAGTGGAAATTAGATACATAATATAGGTAATTAAAATGAATAAATGAATTGTTGTTATGTATGGTATGTTGTATGTAGTGATGGTTTGGTGTTGTTTGTTTGAAAAATCGGTTTGAATTTAGGAAACTTAAGATATGTACTTGAGCCAATTAGATGTGTTGTGAGTGTGATTTTGGGCTTTTGAGGGAAAACAATTAAGTTAGACCGGTTATGGGATATAAGGAGTGGTTTGATGAGTCATGATTCTCAGATAGCCCAAAGTCGGTGTGAGAGCTCCGAGAGGTCAAGTATGTAAAGGAAGGGGGGAGTTCCCTTTCATTTTCTCATTTCCCTTCTCTCTTTACTCTTCATCTCTCTCTATCTCTCTCTAGAATCTCTTAAGTTAGCAAAGGTATTAGAGGATTCCAGGCTCAATTTAGTGATTATGGTGAGAGGAGGAATCAATTTGTGGAAGGTTTTGGCTCAAGACATCGAATTCTTAAGGAATCTAAATCCAAATTTGGAAGCTTTTAGAGGTAAGGGAAGCTTACAAATTGATTGTTTTGTGTTGTAATTGTTGGTATGTTGTTTCTTGCCTTGAAAACGGTTGAATCTCTGTGGATGTTGCCATTTTTGTTAGTTTTGGATGAAAATGGGTTTTAGGGGAAATTCTGAGATTTTGGATGAGAAATCTATGATTGTGTGATAAAATGTTGAATTTGTTGTATAATTTGATATGTATGAGCTTGGTTGAGGTGGATTGATGATGATAGAACTCCTATTGATTTGAAATATGAGTTTATGTGGTTGAGGAGTTGAATTCTCTATAAAAAATCGCGTTTTTTGGAGATTTCGTCGCAGATAATCGATTATGGGGATCACATAATAAATTATCTGGAGTTCTAGAAGTTCTTTTCGTGTTTTTGGTCCTGGAATAATCGATATGGGATCTTATAATCGATTATCTGTGCTTCAGTAAAAATTTCCCTGAAACTGGTTTTGAAATAATCGATTATAAGAATCCATAATCGATTATTCCTACCAGAAAACGAATTCTAGTGCATTTTTACTAAACTGATATAATTTGTTACTACAGTACTTAATATGTTATTTTAGAATTGAATATACTATTATAGATTTTAAAGTTTTCGTTTCAAAAGATGAACTATTATATGAATTTTGGTCCTTAAGGATGTTAAACATATATTTTAAGATAATTGGATGTTCAAATGGTTTTCTTTATTATTTTTATGGATTTTGATTGATAAATTGTTGGAAAATGGTAATTGGGTGGAATGTTACTTAGATAGAACTTCCACTGGTTATGTTGTGTTGTTGTGGTGAGACTTCTCACAGGGGATGTAGATCCCAGTGTTGTGTGAGAATTCTCACGAGGTATGTGTTGTTTGGATAGTGCCTTTTCTATTGACCATGCAAGAGGCCGATTTTGGCGTGCATAGGGTTGATGGTGATCGTTGGACCACAGGTGGCGCTGAGTAGGCCACGTGGTGATATGTTGATACATATATATATGATATGAAAATTATTGTGGTTGAGTTGATTTTTGTGGTGATACATATATTTGAATGCATATGTAGTTGGCTGAGGTTATATGGGCCTCAAGCTATTGTGGTATGATGGTGTGATATATATATATATATATATATGGTTTTTGATGAATGATGATGGTTGAGTTGTTATTATGACTCATGCATACATGCATATGTTGTTGGCTGAGGTTGTGTGGGCCTTATGCCGTGTGCGGGTAAGCATCCAAATCAGATGGTGACTAGAGTTAACACTCAGTTGGGCCTCTAAATCGGATGGTGACCAGAGTCATGTCATTCATGCATTGATATTGTGGGGTCGTTACATATAATGTGTTGTGTTGCAATGTTTGTTGATGATTTAATAATATGGATTGCATATGTTGGATTCCAAATCAGTATGTTGATGACTTGATGATATGGATTGAATATTATATGTTTGTTTTTGTTTCGTAAGCTTACTCTTGCCTTGCTATTTGTTTTGTTGTTGTTGCCTTGTTGTCGGTTGTTGTTGTGTGTTGCTATGACTGTGATGATCACGTCATTTGGCATGGGACCAGAGGGAGAAACTTCAGTAGATCCAGCTTCTCATAATTGATGCTTGGAGGTCTCAGTGGAAATGGTAGAAGACCCGTTATGGGTGGAGTTTTCTGGAATCTCTTTTGATTTATTTCTTTTGGGTTGATGTATTCGTTGTAGAGATGACCAGCTATAAGAAGTTTAAATTTTGTATCTCTCCTTTGGTTTTATATCACTTGACTTATATATTAAATTGTTTCATATCTGATATATATATCTATATACTTTATGGTATGGTTGAGATTATAAAAGTGTGTTTGTATTATTTATTTTTGAACATTTTAGTAATGTATGAAGTAGTAAGTGGTACTGTAGCGGCAGAGGGTCGTTAGAATTAAGGGACGACTATCAGCAAAGTTAAGGAATGCAACAGAGGTATCAGAGAAGTTAATTACACGAGTTGGACGCTGTGTGTAGTTATCATTCTACATTGTTAGTGTTTCAACTTTGTCTTCCTTAAACAGTCCACTTCTTGAAACTTATTATTCGCAGCTCCACATGTGTTAATGCTAGAATCTCTCGGCATCATCTACATCCATATCTTGGACTAACCTTCTTAACATATACCACTCTTGAGTGACTTGCTCATGCTTGTGAAATTTGACCTTGGAGGGTGTTGGCAAAGAAGGTGGTTTTGTTAGAATCTTTACGTTCTTTTTATTCTTGTCTAGGCTAGGTAACCTTGGACAGATCTAGTCCAGCTGGATGCAAACGGTTGTGTGGTGAAAGATGTGTTGAAGGCAGGACGAATAGTTGAAATCTCAATTCAGTAGAGGCCTTCAAAGATGCACAAAACATTTGGTCGAATGGATTTGGAAAGAAGCCTATCTTTGTTGGGTCTAGCGACCTAAATTTCAGTTTAGCTGGTCGAATATGAACATGCTCACCTATGCCTCTTTCCTTCTTTTTCTTTGCTATCTCCAGATCATCCAAGGGAGGTACTCTATGTTGAAGTATCCTTGGATGATGTGCATCAAAGCGCCATGCAGGTGTAATCCCTGCATACAACTTTCTAATGAAGCGTTTGAGAGGAAGGCTGGCAATTGCATTTGGTGGCAAAGCTAAGTATTCTTGGGAAGGTTGATGAGTGTACTCATGGATGAAAGGATTTTTTGGAATTGGTGAGTAATCAAATCCATATGCTAGTTCAGGATATGGCTCTAGACGTAGAATGATAGGATTTGTATCGATTGGATTTTGTTTGTTTTGTTTTTCATACAACAGCCTATACTTTTTTTTGCACACTGTCCAGCTTTCTACTCGTCCTTTAAATGTAGAAGCTACATCCAGGTTGATGCCCGTTTTAGGTCCAAAAACAGTTGTAGGTATGGGCTTTGGAGTGCACCATTCAAGGTAAAGAATCTTTTCTTATTTTGGTGGCTTGACAGATAGGAATGGCTTAACTAGGCTGGGTGTGGAGATGTTACCTTCAACACCAAGAAGAAGCATGTCTAGTTCAGGTTCAGTAAGGGTTGGTGTGTACCATGATAGGTAATCTGATGGTATGGGTTGATGGGTTGGTGTTTGGGTTACTGCTTGGGCTTGTGTTTGGTTTTCTGTTTGGGCTTGGGGTTTAGTGAATATCGATTCAACAAAGTCACTTTCAGAAATAGTCATCACATCATCAGAAACGGGAAAGGATGACTTACTTTTCTTGTTTTTTTTAGATGTGGTTTTTATTCTGGACAATTTTTTCTAGTAGCTCCAACTTCAGTAAGAGCTTCGACAGGTTTAGGGCCAGCAACTATTTTAGTCCTTTGTTTCTTCAGCTAGATAGCAATAGACTCACTATCTTCATCATTGGAATCTTCTTGCAGCTATAGTTTTCTTTTGGTAGGTTGAGGGGGGAGGAGGTGGCAGAGTAGATGGAAGAGTTACAACCTTTAGTGCGGGTTCTTGTTGGGACTTTGTTCTTGTTGCTTTAGATGCTGTAGGTTGTCTAAATGCCCTGCCCTGGGACGGTTGTCTTCTGGATGCTGCAGCTCTGATCGCTACAGACATAGGTTGGACAAAAAATGCTTCATCTTCCTGTAGTTCGTTAGGCTAGACGCCTTGTTCCATTTTTGCCACTGTTGGTTGAGGAGGCAGTTCCACTAGTTCCTCCTTAGGCACTTTACTAGCCTTTGAGTCTTTCTCAATGGGTTTCAAGGTAGATCCAGGCTTCATTTGGCTAATGTTGTTACATCTAAAAGGTAGATGATATATTCTGTAACTGTAACACCCCGATGTTTTCCTTTAATTATTATTATTATTATTATTTGTTTGCCTTGTTTTTAATAAAATGGTATTTTGAGAAAAAGAAATATTAGGCTTTTAAAATGGGGTTTTATAATTAGAATATTTTTAAATGTTTTAAAACCACATTGTGTTGGGCTTAGTTTTATGAACCCAAAATTAGCTTTAAGTATTCCTTAGGTTTCTTGAAGACCTAATCATTTTCCTCATTCTCTCTTTTTGTACCTCCTTGGAGATACCGTGTCGTCAGAGCCCTTGCAGTCAAAAAGTGAGGAACCTTAGGAAGACGCTACTACATCATTCGCATCCTCTTGCCAGAGATCTCCTCTTTCAAGGTGAAGGAGGAGTGAGTTATCTCGCTCATGGGTATGACTTTGGTCGTGGGTAGAGGGGTTGGCCTTAGACCCCAATTATTTGTGAATTATATGATTGTGTGCGTGCAAAGGGGAATGCGATTTTCTCCAAATTATTGATATGCTTTATGAAAATTTTATGTTTAATTTATATGAATTATCATGGATTGTCTTTTTTAAAAATTTGCATCTCGGATTCGCTCGGTGGGGTTAGATAGCTGTTGGGTGACCTTTCTTTGAAAACTAGACTCCACGTTGTCGCCGGGCGAGATGCATAATCCGTTGGGCGTGTTGGGTCCTAACATAGACCTGTTGGGCGGGGTGCACAACCCGCTGGGCTAGTTGGTTGCGGCGCAAACCCGCCGAGCGAATTCACTGCTGGCACGATGAGCGGATGCGACCATAGCTATTTCGTTCTTTGTGCCTATGAACTCCTTTTTTTGCAGTTTTTAACTCATTGTTGTTTCTTTTATGCCTTGTTGAGTTTATATTGTGTGACGGTTATTTACTTTGAGAAAATTGAGTGTGATATGAAATTGTGCTAATTTTTCATGATTAAAGCTTGTGAAAAGTTGTAAGTATTGTGTGTGACCATGCATCATAACATTTGAGTTGTGTAATGAGGAAAGTATGTAGGAATCTGGCTGGTGGAGGCCATGATGGGTTGTCTAACCCTAGCCTTGGAGGCCATGCTGATCCCGTGGAACCGGAGCGTACTGGCAAAACTGGGTAACCCTGACTAGTCATCGGGGGATATCATACTAGTTGAGGATGCGAGAACTGAAGGCATCAGTACCGATGACGCTTCTTATGACCGTGCATTTACTCCTAGTCTACTTTTTGACAAGTTTAAGATGGTACCACATGTGCATAAGAAGTAGAAGCTAGGTATTGCATTACATATGTTTGTGTGCGTTTTGATTTTTGCAAATTACTGTTAATTGATTATGTATGTGATGTGTATTCTACATGTCTCTATTGTCATACTTTGTGCATGATGTGAGATGTATCTCACTCCCTTGTTTTCTAGTGTTTTCTGTATGTGTCTGTGATATACAAGTGACGTCCAACAGGACCTTGAGGAGGAGTCTTAGAGTAGGGGCATTGGCCTCATTGCAATTTATTTTACAGCTTCTTTTGGGTTTTGTCAAATCTGATAGTAATGTGACATCGAGGACTTAGTTATTTATTATTTTAGCTTTTAAACTTTAGACTAATAGTTTTACTTTTAAATTGGTTTATTTTATTTTATTTGGACTTGTATGGCCAACTATGGGCCACCATCATTTGGTTAATCAGTAAAGCATCTTATGGGGTTTCAGTAAATGTGAGTTGTGTATGTGATGTCCTTTATCATGTGAAGAAAAAGATTATAAACTATTGTTTTATTTCACAAATGAAAAGTATGTTATATTTTTGTAATATTTATTTAATAATTAGCTTTGGGGTAAAGGGTGTCACAGTAACCACCTCTTAGTTGCCTGATGTTTTCTTGTTCAGTGCTTGGCAGGTTAAAAAATTCATGATAAACTTGTTGCAACCAAAAGATCCTGTTTAGCAAGGCAGAATAAGTGATTTGATCAATCACTTCTTTTCCTTTTATGTTCCTGAAAATGTTGCTTAGGATGAGATGCAAAAGGTTGAATTGTTGTCCAGTGATCATGTGGAAGAGGGCAAAGCGATGAAGGAAGATGACACTATCCTTCGAGCCAGCTTTATGCAAAATGCCCTTATTTAGGAACTGTTGGAAGACCTTCCCTTCTTTAGTCATCTTACTGTATTCAACATGTCCTTCAGCCTCAAGACCCATCAGTGCTGCATCAATGGTTTCATGTTCACCATAGTCTTTTTCCCAGCCATTCTTGATGCAAGACCCAGTGCGTTCACATCCAATGTGCTTGTGATGCTTCTAAGGTCAATAGTAACATTGACTCCCAGAACAGTGCCAACCACATTGTTGTCAGTGAACTCAACAGTCTTCCAGAAATGTCGAATAAGTTATGGGTAGATAACTTCATTTAGGCAGAAGTAGTTTAAAATGTCGCATCTTAGGAGATTTTCCTTCAGCTTCACACCCATGTCATCAAGGGCGTCTATATCAAACTTGTATTCTACAAGAACAACAACTTTTTCTTTGTTAGAGCGCTTTATTCTAGCTACAGCTTTCAAGTTGGTGTCAGCCTTTTCGCCAGTCATAGTTAATTAAAGTTAAGGAGTTTTAGGGTTTCGATAGTTTTAAGAGCAAAAGTGGAGAGAGATTTTAGATTTTAGAGAATGGTAGGGTTTGGTATTTGGAAAAAGAATAATATAGGGTTTTGAGTATAGTGGAAGAAACTGAAGGGTTTTGCTTTGGTGGTATTTTGAATTTTTGAGGAGAAAAAGGGTGCATTAAATGCGGTAGGTGGATACAATTTCGATATCAGCTGCACCACAAAAACGACTCAAATAAGGAATAAAGCATTTATTTCAAATCATTGTTAGTAAAGGCATGATTGTACATGTTTGTTAATATTGATGCTTAAAGAAAACGTTTAATATTCAATCTATGATGGATGCAAACATAATGGATGCTGAGATGCAAATGGACGCTACAATCCATTGGACAGTCAATCCTCTGGATGAATGAAATTATTCATTCTTTTACAAAATCCATACCAAGACTTTCTTTTATATGGATGAGTTTATCTTCGGGAAGGGGTTTTGTAAATATATCTGCTAGTTGATTTTTAGTATTAATGAATTGAATATCAATAATCCCTTTTTGAACATAATCTCTTATAAAGTGATGTTTAATTTCAATATGTTTAGCTCTAGAATGCAGTATGGGATTTTTCAAAAAATTGATGGCAGTAGTATTATCACAAAGAATAGGAATTTTACTCTAGCATATGCTGTAGTCTTCCAGTTGATGTTTGATCCATAAAAGCTGTGAGCAGTAGCACGTTGCTAAAATGTATTATGCTTCTGCTGTGGATAAGGCAATTGTTCCCTACCTTTTGCTTGTCCAGGAGATAAGATTGCCTCCAATGAGGTGACACCCCTATTGGTGCTTTTTCGTTCTATTCTGTCTCTGGCATAGTTAGCATCACAAAACCCAACTAACCTGTACTCTTTACTTGGCTCAAAGTACAAACCAAGGTTAGTAGTTCCTTTTAGGTATCTAAAGATTCTTTTTACGGCAGTAAGATGAACTTCTCTAGGATCAGATTGAAATCGAGCACACAGACATACACTAAACATGATATTTGGTCTGGATGTAGTAAAATATAATAAAGATCGAATCATACCTTGGTATATGGTTTAGTCTATCTTATTAGATGTGTTGTCTAGTCCTAGCACTGAAGATGGATGCAAAGGAGTGCTCATTTCTTTGGCGTTATTCATCTTAAATTCTTGAGCAATTCTTTAGTATATTTTGTTTGATGTATATATATGCCATTGTTTGTTTGCTTTATTTGCAATCCCATGAAGAATTTTAATTCTCCCATCATGCTCATTTCAAATTCTGTCATCATAAGCTAAAAAAAATCCTTGTATAGAACTTCACTAGTAGCACCAAATATAATGTCGTCCACATATATTTGTACAATAATAAAATGTGAATGTATGTTTTTGTGAAACAAAGTGGTGTCTATTTTTCCTATTGTGAAACCATTTTCTGATAGAAAGGAACTTAGCTTCTCATACTAAGCTCTAGGAGCTTGTTTGAGTGCGTATAAAGCCTTTTTGAGTTTGAAAATATGTTTAGGAAAAATATCGTACTTGAAGCTAGGAGGTTGTTTCACATAAACTTCTTCATTTATTATGCCATTTAGGAATGCACTCTTTACATCCATTTGATAGAGTTTCATGTTATTTTGAGCAACAAATGAATGTAGAATGCGAATGGCTTCTAGTTTAGCTACAGGTGCAAAAGTTTCAATGAAATCAATACCTTCTTGTTGTGAGTAACCTTAAGCTACAAGTCTAGCTTTGTTTTTCACTACTTTACCTGCCTCATCCAGCTTGTTTCTGAATACCCATTTTGTTCCAATTATTGACTTGTCTTTGGATAGAGGGACTAATTTTCACACGTCATTCTTTTCGAACTAGTTTAGCTCATCTTTCATAGCTTTAATCCAATCTTTGTCCAATAAGGCTTCATCTATTGTCTTTGGTTCCATATGAGAAATCAAAGTTGCTTGAGCTTGCTCTTTGAAGGTTGATCTCATTCTGACATGATTGTGTACATCTCCTACGATTTGATTTTCTAGATGGTAATTCTTCATCTTCTAGTTTCGTCCAGTTGGTTCTCTCTGTTCTTCTTTTGATAAGTTGTCCAATGAAGTCTTGGATATTGGTTCTTTGCTATTGTCCAACTTCATATCTACAAAAGATTCGTCTAGCTCTGATAGTTCTCTATTAGGTTTACTGTCATTAAATTTGACATGAATGACTTCTTCAACTGTTAAGGATCTAGAGTTGTAAACTCTATATGCCTTGGACGTTTCAAAATAGCCTAACAATATTCAATTATTATACTTAAAATCAAACTTTCCAAATTGTCTTTGGTGTTCAAAATGAAACATTGACATCCAAAAGGGTGAAAATATGCTATGTTGAGTTTTCGTCCTTTTCATAATTCATAAGGAGTCTTTTTCAAGATAAGTCTGATATATATTCTGTTTTGTAAATAGCATGCTGTGTTTATAGCTTTAGCCCAGAAATGTTTAGGAGTTCAGTTATCATTAAGCATAGTTCTAGCCATTTCTTGCAATGATCTATTTTTTCTTTCTACCACACCATTTTGTTGAGGTGTACAAGATACAGAGAAGTTGTGGAGAATTCTATTCTCCTCACAGAACCCTTGAAAACTCTCATTTTCAAACTCTCATCCATGATCACTTTTGATTGAAGATATGCAAACACCTGTTTTGTTTTGAACTCTTTTATAGAATATAGAAAAGATTTTGAAAGACATATCTTTGTGTTTTAGAAACATAACCCGTGTCCAACTAGTATAGTCGTTCACTACGACTAATTCATATCACTTTCCACCAAGTACGGCCGTTCTAGTTGGTCCAAACAAATAAATATGTAAAAGTTTAAGAGGTCTAGAAGTGGAAACAATAATTTTTGAATCAAAAGAATTTTTAACTTGTTTCCCTTTTTGACATGCATCACAGAGAGCACCGAACTTGAATGTAAGATTTTGAAGTCCTCTCACGAGGTTATGTTTATTTAGCTTTGAGATTAATCTCAAGTTTGTATGTCCAAGTTTCTTATACCAAATCCATTGATTCTCTTTGATGGGTACTAAGCATGATACATTTTGATTTGTCAAATCACTCAAATCAATCTTATAAAGATTGCTTTTCCTATTTGCGAAAAACAAAATGGATCCATCCACATTTTTGACTATATATTCATCTTTATTGAAAGAAACATTGTGTCCACTATCACACAATTGGCTTATGCTCAGTAGTTATAAAACATTATCAATAGAGGCTAAAGGATGCTTACCAACTTTATCTGTTCCCTTTATCTTCCCTTTTTGATTTTCTCTAAAAGTGACCCATCCACCATTCTTTTGTTGAAGGCTTTGGAACATAGACTTTTCTCCTGTCTTGTGTCGTGAGCAGCCACTGTCTAGGTACTATGACTAGGGTTTTCTTTCTGTTGTCAAGCAGATCTACAACAAGTATAATCATGGATTTAGGTACCCAAATGGGCTAGGGTCCTTTCTTGTTAGTTCTGAAGGCATTGGATGCCTTCTTCTTTGGACGATGAATACATTTGAATGATTCATGTCCGCTTTTTCCACAATATTTGCAAAAAGCAGTAGCCTTAGTTGTTTCATAAGCTTCTTTCTTAAAACCAAAACCAGATTTGTCATGTGGACTTTGTCCATAAGATAGAATTTTGTTCAAATTTTCAATTCCACTAACAAATTTGGCTAGACTCTTTCTTAAGTGATTTACCTCCTTATAAAGTTCTAATGCTTCCTCAAGTGGTTTCACTTTAGATAGGTCTTTTGGTTTTTCTATTTTTAATTTTTAATTCTCTTTTAAAATATTTTCATGACTCTTTTTAGGTGGTGTTCTGTGGTAAAGAAGAGCCTGTATAGGCTGATAATACTGGTTGTGTACCTCTCCAAAAACAGGTGGTGTTCTATGGTAGAGAAGAACCTGCAGAGGTTAAGAATACTGATTTGTTGTTGTATCTTGAAAAGGCTTTAGAATACTTGTATGTTGAATGTGATAGTGGAGAAATCCCACCTTGTGTGTGGGGACTGGATATAGTCCAAGGATTGTTTGGGTGAACTAGGATAAATAACTTGTGTAGTATCTTCTCCCCTTCTCTGTTTAAATTTCTGCTATTAATTGTCATGAATATCATTACTACATTTAAGCATTCTAAACATCAGAATGTAGATTTGTAAAAACCTTAAACAAGCTTAACTTGACTTTAACCTTCCATATTTGAACTACCTAAACTCTATAATTATTAAATCTATTTTTAAATTAGTTCAAATGTTTTATACAAGAAGAAAAAAAAGCTTTGGAAAACATAAGATTTGATTTGAGAAACAAGCATATTAAAAAGCATTTTGAACAATAGTTTTCTACGTGCAGCATTCTGCTTAATACCTTTCTGAGTGTTGAATCTTCTTAACATGAAATATGTTCGTCTGCATAATAGTATTTTGAGTTGAATCTTATGAACATGAGTATACCAATCATTAACATTAGGTTCTTAGAATCTTATTAAATCATCCCATAATAATTGTAATGACTAGCCACTTAGAAAGCTAAACCTTCTAAGTGCTTGAACCTTTATGTCAAGACATTTTGAGCACCAAGGTAGTATTAACTAAAAGCTCAAAAAGGTCAAAGTTTCAGGAAAAGTTTGCAAAGTCACAATTCAACCCCTTTTCTCTTGATGTTCTAATCCATTTCTATTTGTATTAAAGCATGCCCTCCTAGGGTTAAGCACACTCAACAGTGTGAGAGGAAAAGATCTTGAAAGAATTGGTGGCCAATCTAAGAATGAAGAAGAAAACTCAGAAGATAGAAGGCAAAATGCCTGTAGCTAAAGAAAGCTGTTTTGGGCAACATGAGATAGCATATTTAGACCATGATAGTTTAGAATGATAAGGTATAATTTCTAAACCATCCTCTAAAGAGTTTGAGATATATTTGGACTTTCTATACATGAACTTAATAATGTGCTTTATTTTGAAAGAACATCTTTCTAAAACTCTAAATGAAAATTAAAGTTTGTCTACTTAAATGGAAGATTATGAAAGGAAAAATTGTGACTTACATATTCTCAGTTTGAATTCTGTGTTTCTAAAGACCAAAGGGTTTAAAACAACTCATCTATACTCAATATGTCGAAAGCAGAATGACTTTTAAAAACCAAGTTAAATGAGTTGATATTAATTTGGTCCAAATTCACAATAACACTAGAGTCTTTGGAAAGATGTTTAAAAATCAAAAAGGTGTTTATGGTGAAGCTAGATTTAGCTTTTGAAGCCTAGAGAAGTAAAAACAATGGTTAGAATTTTCTATTCATGTTCAAAAGGCTAAGGATAAATGTTTATGATATAACAATGTGATTATGAGACTCAGATTGTTATCATAGGAACATCTATCCTAAAAGGAAGCTATACTAACCCTTAAATGTAAGGCTTGGCCGCTTTTAGGATCGATTGCCATCCCCACAAACTAACATAAGACTTTTCAACGTACTTTGTCCTCACTCACACGCTTCTTGGGAAATTTCTCAGGAGGTCACCCATCCCATAATTGCTCCAAGACAAGCACGCTTAACTGTGGAGTTCTTAAGTGATAGGCTACCGAAAAATAGATACATCTTGTTGGTATAGGTAGCACTTATTAATTCCTTTAAGTTATCCTTAACTGTACAAAAGCCTGCTTGGAGCCACTCCTTGTTTGTGCCTTATCTCTTTCGCACCGGCGATCACTCCCTGCCCTTGTCAGCGCCTGGGATGTTACATGTAATGCCTAGTCGCTTTCAGGATCTGTGACTGTCCCCACAAACCAACACAAAAATTTTTAGTATGCTTTGTCCTCACTCATACGCTTCTTGGGAAACTTCCCAAGAGGTCACCCATCCCATAATTGCTTCAAGTCAAGCACGCTTAACTATGAAGTTCTTAAGTGATAGGCTACCAAAAAGTAGATGCATCTTGTTGGTATAGGTAGCACTTATTAATTCCTTTAAGCTATCCTCAACTGTACAGTCCCATACTTGCACAAACTTTGGATCCTTGTCATTCTGGTGTGTATTCGATTCATTCATGTGCCCCTCCTACTGGAAGCCTACCAGGAGCCGCTCCTTGTCTGTGCCTTGTCTCTTTTGCACCGGCGATCACTCCCTGCCCTCATTAGTGCCCGAGATGTTACATGCTCACCAGCTTCCGCTTGGTTTGTCCTCGAACCACACTGTACTAGGAGAGAGGCCTTACTTTGATACCACTTTGTAATGCCTAGCCGCTTTTAGGATCTGTGACTGTCCCCACAAACCAACATAAGACTTTTCAGTGTGCTTTGTCCTCACTCACACGCTTCTTAGGAAACTTCCCAAGAGGTCACCCATCCCAAAAGTGCTCCAAGTTAAGTACGCTTAATTGTGGAGTTCTTAAGTAATAAGCTACCAAACAGTAGATGTATCTTGTTGGTATAGGTAGCACTTATTAATTCCTTTAAGTTATCCTCAACTGTACAGTCCCATACCTGCACAGCCTCTGGATCCCTCTCATTTCGGTGTGTATTTGATTCATTCATGTGTCCCTCCGATTAGAAGCCTGCCAGGAGCCGCTCCTTGTCCGTGCCTTATCTCTTTTGCACTGGCAATCACTCCCCGCCTTTGTCAGTGCCCGGAATGTTACATTAAGGACCCAATAAGACTTAGGTACCTAAATCATTCTTATCCCATGTTGCAAGTTTACTTGTTGAACACTGTAAAAGAGAGAGTAATGCTTCATGAAGAGTTACTGGTTGATATCTATTATAAGAAACTAAAGTAACTTTAATTCATCTTAAAGGAAATGATGGTGAATGTATCTTTTGGGACAATACTATGTTTTAATTGAAATGTAGCAGTCTCAAAAGATGATCTTGAGAGGCCAAGTTTGTAGCAAAATGGATGGAGCTTATGTTTATGATCAAAAAGAAAAATAAGAAGAAGAAGGAACTCTTCATTACTCTATAGGAATATTCTGAACTTGCTATAGAAAAGAAAGCTATTGGGAAGCCTCATAAAGGGGGTATTTGAAAGAGATGCTTATTAAGGAAATTCTGCATAATAGCTTTCCAAACAATCTACTGATGAAGCTTAAAAAAAATTGCATTATGAAGTTTAGAAACAAGAATGCTTATGCTGAAGTAATTGTTAAGATATTGACTCAGCTCAAACTCTCTCAAGAAATGTAAGAATTCATCAAATCACCTTCTCTACAAGAAGTAAATGTTTCGTAAAGCATTGAAGTTGCTATAGAAGTCCTTCAGAAGGAGATTGTAGAGGCTATTCTAAAGTTATCTAAAGAACAGCAAATGAATGCAGTTGTTGCTATTGAATTGGCAACCAAGGCTCATGCTCATAAAGTAATTATTCAAAGATCATCCTTAATAGGAGAAGAAGAAAGCCTCTTCTCAACAACCTATGGGGACTTATCTAAGCCTTGTTGATGAAAAGAAAGAAAAACTCTCAAAAGGATGTGATGCCTCATGATAAAGAGAAAAGTTTTGAGATTTCCAAGCAAGCAAAATTTTTGAAGGATTTAATGTTTAATATTGAAATGCTGCAGAACATGCTCTCTACTTCTATCTATGATTCTTTTGTACATAAAGTATGCGAATCGTCTATTCCAACAATCCTTCAAGAAGAAAGAAAGAGATTCCTGTTGGAACCAAAGATGTAGAAGCGTCTAAACCCTCAATGTTTTGAAGATAACAAAGCTTATTAATGTTTATATTTGTGTGTATAAACTAACCCTATCACAACGAAAGACGAAGACTCGCCAAGAAGGACCGTCCAACTAATGCAACAATGACCGTCTAGTGGACACTTTGAAGACCGTCCACTAAGACGCGATCAAAGACCATCCAGATGAACAGACCGAAGGCGATCGTCTGAATCTCCAGTATTCATATATTCAAATGACTGAGTTTTTCATTATGAACATCAATCATGTCTATCTGCCTTGAAACCTACACAGTACCACTCCAATGAGCTAACGTTCAAAACGGTTTAAAACATCAACATCAAGTCAGTACAAAAGCACAGCAGAATGGGTAAAACAAGTCAAATTATCGAGTCGACAAGACAGATGAAGAAAGTTTAGAAGAATAGACTGTTAGCACAGCCTTGAAACTTCTATTGTAGTGCAAGTTTTCAACTGCCACGCTTGACTTTTCTGAAAAGATAGTCTGCACGCGCCTCATCACGTGAAGAGACAAGATATCTGTAACGGATCTCTTTCTTGAAGATCGTATATATACGCGCATCAACAAAAAGCAAAATAGAGAACTGAGATAGGTGGATTTTTTGTTTAAAACAACAACATATACTTTCTTCTGTGATATTCTGTCAAGAGCGTCCAGTGGACGATAGTCATTTTGTTTGTAATAATTCTCAAAGTGATCATGAGTCTAAGTTTTAAAATCCTCACTACGTGAGTTGATCTTTCCTCAAAAATATTTTTTTTAAGTGTTGTGAAAGCCTGGAAAGGCTTAATGTAAAAAGAATACTTGAGTTAAGCAATCTGGGTAGATTGCGTTTAAAGCCTGAAGAGGCCACGAACAATACTTGTAACCAAAGATTGGTTAGTAGAAACCTTCTAGGTGAAGGGGCTGGACGTAGCTCAAGTTGAGTGAACTAGTAGCTTTCTGTGTTTTCTTCTCTCTATCCCTACGCTTAAAAACATTTTGTTTAGACTGATCTACCTTTTTCGAAAAGTTTTTTTAAACGCACAATTCAAGCCCCCCTTTTTGTGCACTTTTTCTTATTTCAATTGGTATTAGAGCTCGGCCTTTTGGGGTTGAGCATCTAACACTACAAAGGTAAAAACGATCCTGATCTCTCATGGAAAACGAAGGATAAGCTATTAACAGACCACCTCTTTTCAAAGGGCAGAACTATGATTACTGGAAGCAAAGAATGATAGCATTCTTTGATGCATGTCACATAGACATGTGGGACGTAGTAGAAACTGGCGACTACCTGCCCCTTGATCATGATGGAATGGAACTCCCAAGAAGTCAATGGACAGAATCTCACAAACAAAGGTATCTTTTAAACTCAAAAGCTAGAAATGCTATGATGTGTGCCTTATCTGAATCTGAATATGAAAAGGTACACAGTCTAAAAAGTGCCAAGAAAATGTGGGACACCCTATCTCTTGCTTACAAGGGCACCTCACAAGTAAAGAGGTCAAAATTAAGCTTACTCGTAAGACAATATGAACTATTTACTATGGAGGAAAATGAAACTATTGAACTAATGTTTGGTAGATTTCAAACCATAACAAACAACCTAAGGTCCTTAGGCAAAACCTATGATAATTATGATCATATTGACAAAATTTTAAGAAGTTTGCCTAGGCAATGGAGACCGCAAGTTACAGCTTTAAGAGCTTCCAAAGATCTAACGACACTCTCAATAGAAGAGTTACTTGGAACTCTTAAAGTACATGAACTGGAGCTGAAGCAAGACGAAGGATAGAAGAAGAAGTCCATCGCTTTAAGTGTCCAGCGACCATCCAAAGGATCAGCATCCAAAGCGCTAAACGTAGAAGAAACCTCTGAGGAAGAATCTAAGAAAGAAGATTCTGATAAGGATGAGATATCCTTTATCTCAAGGAAAATTCAGGCTATGTGGAGGAAGAAAGGAGGATCAAGAGCCTCAAACTTCACAAAGAAATTCAACAAAACTCCAAAAGAAAAAATTCCTTCAGTATGCTATGAATGCAAGAAGCTTGGACATTTCAAAGCTGAATGTCCCAGTTTACAGAAAAACAAAAAGAGGACATTCTCCAAGAAAAAGGGTCTCATGGCTACCTGGGAAGACATGGACCTATCTTCATCAAATGAAGAAGGAGAAGAAAAAGCCAACCTGTGTCTCATGGCAGGAACAAGCTCTGATAGCTCAAAAAATGAGCAAGACGAAGAGGTAAACTTCGACAACTTAATCTCCCTACAAGAAGCCTATAATGATCTGCTTGCCAACTCTTCAACTCTTTCATTAGGATATAGAGAACTGAAAAGGAAATTTTCAAAAATAACAAAAGATTTCAATTTGCTCAACGAAGAGTATAAAAATGTTTTGAAAGAAAATGAAGTTTTGAAAACTAAACATATTTTAGAGGAGACATCTTCTCATGAAGTCCTAGAACTTCAAAAGGAAGTCACTCATCTAAAAGAAAGTTTGTCTAAATTTGTCAATGGTACTAAAAATCTAGATAAAATCCTATCATATAGAAGAAGTCCTCATGACAAATCTGGACTTGGTTTTGTTAAAGAAGAAAACCACAATCTTGGTAAAAATATAACCTTTTGTAAAATATGTGGAAAGAATGGGCATGAATCAACACATTGTAGATATCGTCCAACAAAGAAGGCGTCCAATGCCTTCCGAACTAACAGAAAAGGACCTAAGTCCATTTGGGTACCTAAGTCTATGATAATACCTGTTGCAGATTTGCTTGACAACAGAAAGAAGACCCCAGTCATGGTACCTAGACAGTGGTTGCTCACGGCACATGACGAGAGAAAGGTGTATGTTCCAAAGCCTACAACCCAAGAATGGTGGGTGGGTCACCTTTGGAGGAAACCAGAAGGGAAAGATCACAGGTATAGGAACAATCAGTAAGCATTCCTTTCCCTCTATTGAAAATGTTTTATATGTTGAAGGTCTCAGACACAATCTATTGAGCATAAGTCAATTATGTGACAGTGGACACAATGTCTCCTTTGACAAAGACAAATGCATTGTCAAGAATCTAGATGGATCCATATTATTCTCTGCCAAGAGGCAAAGCAATCTTTATAAGATTGATCTAGTTGACCTCACAAATCAAAATGTATCTTGTCTAGTATCCATCAAAGAAAATCAATGGATTTGGCACAAGAAGCTTGGACATGCAAGCTTGAGATTAATCTCAAAGCTATATAAGCATAACCTCGTAAGAGGACTTCCAATCTTGCATACAAGTCTGATATTCTCTGTGATGCTTGTCAAAAAGAGAAACAAGTAAAAAGTTCTTTTGAATCAAAAAATATTGTTTCCACATCTAGACCTCTTGAACTATTACATATTGATTTGTTTGATCCAACTAGAACAGCCTCCCTAAGCGGAAAACAATATGGACTAGTCATAGTAGATGACTACTCTAGATGGACATGGGTGATGTTCTTAAAACACAAGGATGAGTCTTACAAAATCTTTTCTACTTTCTGTAAAAGGACACAAAATGAAAAGGGTGTTAGTATAGCTTCAATAAGAAGTGATCACGGAGGAGAGTTTGAAAACGAAAGTTTTCAATGGTTCTATGAGGAGAACGGAATTCTCCACAACTTCTCTGTACCACGAACACCACAACAAAATGGTGTGGTAGAGAGAAAGAACAGGTCATTGCAAGAAATGGCTAGAACCATGCTAAACGATAACTCAACTCCTAAGCATTTCTGGGCTGAAGCTGTAAACACTGCTTGTTACTTACAAAATAGAATTTATGTAAGACCTTTTCTAAAAAAGACTCCCTATGAACTATGGAAAGGACGAAAACCCAACATATCATATCTTCATCCCTTTGGATGTCAATGTTTCATTCTAAACACTACGGACAACCTTGGTAAGTTTGATTCAAAGTGTGATGATGGAATACTATTAGGCTATTCTGAAACATCTAAGGCTTATAGAGTTTACAATTCCAGAACCTTGGCAGTGGAAGAAGCCATCCACGTTAAATTTAATGACAAAAAGCCTGATAATGAAATATCAGAGCTAGACGACTCTTTTGCAGATATGAAACTAGACTATGCTAGACCTTTAGCGTCCAGAGATCAAATGGACGATCCAAAAACAGAAAAAAGAGAACCAACTGGACGCTCTTGGCAAATGAAGACCTATCATCCAGAAAATCAAATTCTTGGAAACATTCAAGATTATGTTAGGACAAGATCGACCTTCAAGGAGCAAGCTCAAACTGCCTTGATTTCTCAACTGGAACCAAAGACAGTAGACGAAGCCCTCCTGGACGACGACTGGATTAGTGCCATGAAGGACGAGCTTAGTCAATTCGAAAAGAATGATGTTTGGATGCTAGTTCCCGCACCCAAGGACAAGTCTATCATTGGAACAAAGTGGGTATTCCGCAACAAGCTTGATGAAGCTGGAAATGTGGTAAGAAATAAAGCAAGACTTGTAGCTCAAGGCTACTCTCAACAAGAAGGTATAGACTTTACCAAAATTTTTGCACTAGTAGCTAGATTAGAAGCTATTCGCATATTACTTTCATTTGCTGCTCATAAAAATATGAAGCTCTATCAAATGGATGTAAAAAGTGCATTCTTAAATGGCATAATAAACGAGGAAGTCTATGTGAAACAACCTCCTGGTTTTGAGTGTGATACTTTTCCCAAACATGTTTTCAAACTTAAAAAGGCTTTGTATGGTCTTAAACAAGCCCCAAGAGCTTGGTATGAAAAGCTAAGCTCTTTTAGAAAATGGGTTCTCTAGAGGAAAAGCAGATACCACTCTTTTTCACAAAGACGTCAAAACACATTTCATTTTTGCACAGATATATGTAGATGACATTATTTTTGGAGCTACTATTGACCAGTTATGCAAGGATTTTTCTAAGATTATGACAGCGGAATTCGAAATGAGTATGATGGGAGAACTAAAGTTCTTCCTAGGGCTGCAAGTAAAACAGACTGGAAATGGAATATTCATACATCAGACAAAGTATGTCAACGAACTTCTGAAAGGTATAAGATGGACGATGCAAAAGAAATGAGTACACCCATGCATCCGTCATCAATACTTAGCCTGGACGACTCTTCTAAAAAGGTAGATCAATCTACATATCGAGGTATGATTGGATCTCTTTTATATCTCACAGCATCCAAACCTGATATTATGTTCAGTGTATGTCTATGTGCTCGTTTTCAGTCTGACCCTAGAGAAACTCATCTAACAGCAGTTAAAAGAATTTTTAGATACTTAAAGAAAACCACTAATCTTGGTTTATGTTTTAAGTCGACCAAAGAATATAGATTAGTTGGTTTCTGCGATGCTGACTATGCGGGAGACAGAGTAGAACGCAAGAGCACTAGCGGAGGATTGCATCTCATTGGTGGAAATCTAGTCTCCTGGACGAGCAAAAGACAAGGAACAATTGCCCTATCAACAGCAGAAACAGAATATGTCTCAACTGCGTCTTGTTGCTCACAACTCTTATGGATCAAGCATCAATTAGAAGACTACAGTATCTACGAGAGTAAAATTCCTATTTTCTGTGACAATATTGCTGCTATAAATCTGTCAAAAAATCCTATCTTACACTCTAGGGCAAAGCACATTGAAATAAAATATCATTTTATAAGAGATTATGTTCAGAAGAGAGTTGTCGATATTCAGTTTATTAATATTGAAAATCAATTGGCAGATATATTTACAAAACCCCTTCCTGAAGATAAACTCATCCATATTCGAGATCTTCTAGGTATGGAATTTATAAATGAATAGTTTTGTTCAACATGCCTTGATCGTCCAAGGATCAGTAGCGTCCAATAAATTCACAGCGTCAAATGTTTTCATAGCGTCCAATACATCATCGTCCACTTACATTTTTTTAACTGCCTTTATTTGCGTGTGTGTGCATCCTTATCCGTACCTAATCATGTTTTCTCTGAAAATGATTTGAAATAAATGTTTTTTTTGTCTGAGTCACTCATGCGCCGTATAACCGACCTCGAGATACGTAAGCGCCTGAGCCAGCATTTATTACGCATCACCTCTCTCTTCGAAAGTAAAAAAACCGCCAAAAAGGCAAAACCCTTCAGTTTCTTCATATACACTCAAACCTAACTCGTATACTCACTTCTTTTCAAAATCCACCTGAACTTATCATCTTCTCAAAACCCTAAACCTCTCTTCAAGCTCTCAGATATGGCAATCGAAAAAGTTGGTCCTGTTGCAAAGGCCGTGGCTCGTGTGGAGAGCCTAGACAAAGCTGTCGTTCTCATCGAGAGCCGCTTCGATATACAAGCTCTCGACAACATGGGGGTGTCTGTAAAAGACAATCTGCTCAGTTGTGGCATCCTCAACTATTTCCATCTGAACGAAATCATTTACCCAGAACTCATCCGACAGTTTTGGAACTCTACTGTATTTTCAAAGACAAATATTACTAGAACTGCCCTGGGAGTCAAGGTCACTCTAGACCTAGGCTCCGTCGCCTAAGCCATTGGATGTGAACGGGCTGGGTCCTACATCAAAAATGACTGGGAAGATACCTTCGGAGGGCATGACACAGTTAATGCTGCACTGATGGGTCCCGAAGGACAAAGCCCAGTCGAGTACAGCAAGCTGACGAAAGAAGGGAAGATATTCCAACAGTTTCTGAATAAAGGAATTCTTCAGAAAGCTAGATCCAAGGACAACGTCACCTTCCTGCATAGGTTCGCGCTGTTCCACATGATCACCGGACAACAGTTCAACTTACCGCACCTCATCCTAAGCAACATCTTCAAGACCATGAGAGGACGCGGAGAGCGCGACCAGATCACCTATGCTACCCTTCTCAACAGAATCTTCTGGCAACAGTAGGTATTCCATGCCTTCTTTGCTTTGTCTTTGTGGGAGCAAAACAAAATAAGGATTCTGGATGGTGGACATAGATTCACCCAACTGTCGTTCGGACGCAACAACGTTGCACAGATGAAGGCTGGGTTCGTGTTGAAGCCCTTAGAAACCACATCCAAACTCGTGGACGACAAAGAAGAAACAGTTGAGATGGCACCCTTACAAACAGTAGCCCCAAGCGTCCAGCATGCTGCACCTATGGACGATGAAGTACTGTTTGAAAACCCTATAGTTTTCAGACCGTCCACCAGGAGGAGGACGTCCAAGGCGCAGGTGGCCAGAGCTACAAGGTCCAAAACTCAACAACCTTTAACTTCACCTGCTCCACTTGTAGCTGCTCCATCTACTGCACCAACCATTCTTACCACAAAGAGACAACTGATTGTTGCCTCTGATGACGAAGACGATGAGCCCATTGGCAAGCTTGTCAAGAAACAGAAAGCTGCCACTGATGCTGCTCCTGCTCAACCACTATCCCATCCATCCACCTCACCCAAACGACCAGCAGACACGTCGTCGGGGGAAGCACAGTCTAAGAAATGTAAGCTTTTTTCTCCTACTGTTGCTGATGAACCTGAAGATGTTCTTCTAGAATCCATTATTGATGAGCCATATGAACCTTTCACCTTACCACAAACCGAAACACAAGTTACACCTGAACCAGGAATGTTGTTTCCTGGTGATGATGGTTACACCTGCACCATCCCCACTCCTGGCATCTCCAAAACTTACCTCTCCATAAAGCCTCCTAAATCATCTCCCTCCTTAACCATCATCCCCTTCCCTACCCCTCTCTCAGAAACCTTGGCACAAACCAAAAAGAATTGGCCTCTGTTGTTTGTTAAAGGAAATGCTCAAAACTTCTTGGATGACAATGCAATCGTTCTACGTCCAGAGCTTCCCGAGCCAGACTTTGGCTTTGACTATTCTCCAATTAATATGGAGAAGTACATGGACGACTATGTCCATCAGCCGTCGGAAGAATATCTGGCACTACCTCTTAGAGCCATTGAACACTTGCCACTGAAGCGTTTTATTAGGCGGAGGTATTCGAAAGTTGTACGAGCTTGGCACATAAATGCTCATCCTCTTGGAGTACTTCAACATAGAGTACTTCCAGTCGAAGACACCGTGAAAGCTTTACAACAACGGGCACGAACGGATGAACGAATTATCCAACTAAGGCCTACAGATTTGAAGTTTCGGCCGTTGGATCCGGAAGAAGATGGATTCTTTCCATCCACCTTTGAGCATCCTTTTTGCAATTTTCTCAAAGGTTTGGCCTTTTTAAAACATCAGCTATTCATTCCCCCATCCCAACATATCCGACCTTCCACAACCGTCCGCATCCAACCCGACCGAATATGCCCAAGATTGCCAATCATTGATGAAAATCGCAAGAAGGAAAAGATTCTGACCAAGGCACCGTCTTTGCCTTTACCGTCCAGAGTTGAAATTCAACATAACCCAACCCATTCCCGTGAATGGTTTTTAGCTCAGCATCTTCACACAGACATGGACGAGACGGATGCTGAACGCTTCTGGCATCAACATATGTTCCAATATGAACAAGAAGCATCTAGTAGTGGCGTCTCCACAGACGACAAGGCTGATATCCCAACTGCAACGGATTGTGTAGTCACGCAGCGTCCAGCTCGTGTCTTTCATTTTTCGGACACTTCTGCCACTTTTGTCCGTCCACCAGATGTGTGTCCACTCCTTGGTACGGAAACTTCCATCTTATATACATTGATTGCGGCTCTTACGCATATCAACACCTTCCAACCACCCTACCCTTGGAACCCTCCTCGCCCCTATCAACTTGACGTGCCAAACCTCAAGTTCCTAGAAGCACCTCCTTCTCCCTCTAAAACTCTTCCACCTTCTCCACCAGCTTCACCCACACCTCCACCACCACCTACTCCTGGCTCCCAAACCTCTGCCAGCCTCCCTGTTTCTACTACCGCCCCCTCATCCATCCCACCTGTTGACCCTGCCGTTCAACAATATGTCGCCACTCAACTTCAACCCATCTTCACTCTTCTGCACCAAATTCTTCAGAACCAACAAGCCCTTCTCCATCCTTCTCAACCTCCTCCTCCACCACCGCCGCCACAGTGACTGTGATGACGACTCCTTCTTTTGATAATAACAAAGGGGGAGAAAGCATTATGGAAGCATTTTTTTATATATATATAGTTTTTATTTTTTGTGTGCATATATTCTTGTCAGATTTTATGCTCCGAATAGTTAAATAAAAAGTTGATATGATTTACTTCACATATTGCTCCATCTGTTATATAATATGCTTAATACTTGGTATATCCGACACAAGGGGAGCACAGTAAGTCTTTTGAAAACTTCATTTTACGCTTCTTTACTTAAAAAAATTAATAAGGTTTGTCATCATCAAAAAGGGGAGATTGTTGGAACCAAAGACGTAGAAGCATCTAAACCCTCAATGTTTTGAAGATAACAAAGCCTATTAATGTTTATATTTGTGTGTATAAACTAACCCTATCACAGCGAAAGACGAAGACTCGCCAAGAAGGATCGTCCAGCTGATGCAACAATGATCGTCTAGTGGACACTTTGAAGACCGTTCAGTAAGACGCGACCAAAGACCATCCAGATGAACAGACCGAAGGCGATCGTCTAAATCTCTAGTATTCATATATTCAAACGACTGAGTTTTTCATTATGAACATCAATCATGTCTATCCGCCTTGAAACCTACACAGTACCACTCCAATGAGCTAACGTTCAAAATGGTTTGAAATATCAACATCAAGTCAGTACAAAAGCACAGCAGAATGGGTAAAGCAAGTCAAATTATCGAGCCGACAAGACAGATGAAGAAAGTTCAGAAGAATAGACTGTCAGCACAGCCCTGAAACTTCTATTGTAGTGCAAGTTTTCAACTGCCATGCCTGACTTTTCTGAAAAGATAGTCTGCACGCACCTTATCACGTGAAGAGACAAGATATCTGTAACGGATCTCTTTCCTGAAGATTGTATATATACGCGCATCAACAAAAAGCAAAATAGAGAACTGAGATAGGTGGATTTTTTGTTTAAAATAACAACATATACTTTCTTCTGTGATATTTTGTCAAGAGCGTCTAGTGGACGATAATCATTTTGTTTGTAATAATTCTCAAAGTGATCATGAGTCTAAGTTTTAAAATCCTCACCACGTGAGTTGATCTTTCCTCAAAAATATTTTTTTTGAGTGTTGTGAAAACCTGGAGAGGCTTAGTGTAAAAAGAATACTTGGGTTAAGCAATCTGGGTAGATTGCGTTGTAAAGCCTGAAGAGGCCACGAACAATACTTGTAACCAAAGATTGGTTAGTAGAAACCTTCTGGGTGAAGGGACTGGACGTAGCTCAGGTTGAGTGAACTAGTATAAAGCTTTCTGTGTTTTCTTCTCTCTATCCCTACACTTAAAAACTTTTGTTTAGACTTATCTACCTTTTTTGAAAAGTTTTTTTAAACGCACAATTCAACCCCCCCTTCTTGTGCGCTTTTTCTTATTTCAATTCCTATAGAGGATATTCTTGAGCCTCATACACAAAGCAAAAAGTCTGCTGATCAGAGACTTTATTGGGAAGCAAGAGAAGAATATTAAAACTGATTAGAAGCTCATCTTTGTTTGGCTAAAGCCACTACAAAACTCCATGAATGATAGAGCCATTATGAAAGTAAAATGCACTTTTATCCTTGAAGATCATTTTGAAGAGCAAGATGTGATCTTATGTCCCTACACTAAATGAACAAGCTGCCATTGGATTTAGATAGGGTTTTAAAATGCACAATGAATGAAAAGTGCAAGCATGTCAGGAGTAATCAAATTTTGATTAGTCTTTGTTACTCATAAAGACATCAAGCTCCTCTATATGGAGATTGAGAATGCTTCCTTGAATGGTTACATGAAATGGAGAAGCATGTATCTATCAACTTCATAGTTGCTACATGTTTTAAGTGCATAAATAGACTTTTGTGAGAAATTTGAAAAGCATCCAACATGTTTTGCATATTTTGACAAACTTCCACCAAATGTGAAGCTTATGTGTAGGAAAATGAATGTTGATTTGCAAGTATATAAATTATGACATTTTTTTCATGATGCTTGTGTTCCAACAAATTTTTAGATGTGTATCCAATTTTAGAATTCAAATTGGAAAGGATTTAAATAAGTCTTGCTATGTTTGGACTATTCATGCCACAATTACTAGCTTTTATAAGACTGTGTGAAGATAGATAAGGTGTAAACTAAAAATTCTGTATAATCTATTGTTATTGTTGTCATATTAAAACCAGGAAAATTTGCATTAAAATGTGTCTCAAGGTTGCTTAAAGGTATAGGTTTTCATTTGGAGATATTTAGTAACTTGAGTGAAAGCTAAATGAGCAATGTAACACCTAGGAATTGTATATGTTATCCAATTAAAGCATGGGAACCTATGTTAAACCTTGAATTTGAACAAGATTCTTTGCATACTCTTAAAGTATGTGAAGATAAGCTTGGCACAAAGTTTTAAAGTTAAAGATGTTCAAATTTGGAATAATAATTTAAGAGAGAAAAATGTAGAAAATTCTCAGTTGGGGTTCTATAATAAAATTTGAAGATTCTAAGCAAGAAGAAGGATTTTGTGCAACTAGGATTTTATGTATTGAGATAACCCCTTAAGGGCATGTGTGGTTAGAGCATTAAAGAATATTAGAAATGAAAGAAAATTTAGGTTCATGGGAAGCAAACCTTTTGTACAAATATGTCCAAACCCCTACAATGAGTTATCCATATTTTTTTAGAGGAATCTCCTAAATTGAAAACATTATTGCTTCTCCTAACAATGACAAAGGGAGAGGAAGATTAAAGTCATTAAGTCACAAAGAGGAGAATAATATAAGGAAGAATCTTGTCTTTTCTACCCTCATTTTGATTGATGACAAAGGGGGAGAAAGATTTGAAAGAATAGATCAGACTAGAAAAACATTTCTTGATATCGTTTGTGAATAATTGTTATATCCATTGAGTATATTGAATGTAATGAGAATCTGATCTACTCTTTTATTGAACAAATTGTCTTCACTTTCTGAATGCATGCTTTTTATGCTTAATGAAAATCTTTGAAATGGAAGTACAAATTGAGGGGGAGTTGTTTATGATCTGCCATATGTTGAGACAGCCCTCAGAAGACTTAGAATTTGTTCAAAGGTATCATCAAAAAGGGCAAAATCATTGAGTCCAAAACCCTTGTGTTTTAATTACAACAAACTTTATGAAGACAAATCATAAACCTTCTGAGCTACAGGTCACTGATGAGTTTGCTTGAATGTATTTAGAAAGACAGGTTCAGTGAAGAACATCCTTTGAAGTGAACTCGAGACTAATGTGAGCTAACTCAGAAAAGATTCCACACCTAAAGCATGAAAGCTCTAAAAAGGATTTAGATATCTAAAAGCAGTATACTGAGATGAACTCATCAAGCTCAATGAATGAAGAAGATGATTCAGCCATGTGAAAGAATCTTTGCTCAAAACCAAGAAGAACATTATTCTTAATTGAACAATTATGATTAAATATGAAGAAGCAACATATACAGAACTGCAACTTCAAAACGAAACTTCATCATCAACATAAGAGTACTTCGTGGGTTATATCTTGGGCTGTAGAAATGTGTTTGAAGTGATCTTGATGGCTATGGAAAGATTACAAAGATCTCTACATTTCTCATGAAGAAGTCAAGAGCTAATACAGCCTAGATTATGCACAAATTTGAGCTTGAAGATGAAGGCACTTTTATACGCTTGCAACATTGACATATACAGTAATTTGAGCCTAACTTGAGCTTTGGAAGAACGATTAAGGCTTTCTTGGTGGCTATGCAAAGCTTAAAGAAAGCTCTACAATTTGATTTCTAAGTCATGAGTTGATATTTCTTAGATCATGGACTTAATTGGACTTGAAGTTGTAGATGCCATTCTATCCTGACAACTTGATACAGCTGTAGTATTTTGAAGATATCTTGAGTTGTAGAGGTCTAAATGATATGAGACTAGTGCATAAATTTCAAGGACAAAATTGTGTACAAGTTTCATGAAGACATCAAAAGCTAATTTGCCTATTTGAAGGGTCAAATAAGCCAAATATAGTAACAGACCAAGCAAGCTACATATCAAGAGTATAGAATGCAAGTTAGTCAAAGCTTATCATCAAACTATTCCTATGAGAAGAATCTCCAAGTGTAACACCCATTCATTTAATTATAGTCTATATTAATTCCGTTATTTTATCATTACGAGTAAGATTTTTTTTATTCTTATAATAGAAAAATTTTAAATCAACACAATAGGGAAGTGACTGAGAATACATATACCTCTTCAACATCATCATATGGTACAATCTTCATCATTAATAAGGACCAAATAACAATCAAGACATCCATTTATAGAGGTATACTCTCATACCAGTCATGGAATGCTAAGCAGTTGTCGGGGTTATCAAGCTTGGTTAGGTGAATATCCTGACTCAAGGGCGCTATCCTGGCCATTGGAACCTTTACCACTCGATGCCTACCCCAAGACCTCCACAAGTGGGTCCCTACATTTCATTTCTCAGCGTACCAAACTATAACTTTCATAACAGGGTGCCATGTCATTGCATGTTACTTGCTTTACATTGCTCACTAAACTATCAATTCCCAACTTCTCAAGCAGAGGTTTCCCTAGTCTTATTTAATTTGAGCACCAGCACAATCAGCATTTCTGCCTTATATTACAGAAATTGCACAATACCAAAATTTTAACAGAGTAACAATTTAGTAATCACATAAAATTTTAGCAGAATAATAACTTAGTAATTACTAAAATTTTAGTAGAATAACGACATAGTAATTATAATTTAATTACTAAAATTTTGGCAGAATAACAACTAAATAAACATATCTTAATTTTTCAAATTTGAGTAGAGTAACAGCTTAGCAATTATAATTTAATTTTCTATATTTAACCGAAGTAACAATTTAACAAAAGCATTTTAATTAAAAATTTAAGTAGCATAACAACTTAGTAAAAAATTAATTCTAGCATTAAAACATTATAACATAGTAAATTTGTATATTGAAAGGTTTAGGGGAAAACCTTTCCTACCAACATGCAAAGCAACAATAATTTGGAACTAACCTCACTCCCCCATTACCTTTAAGGTGGTTGATGAAAAGGATGCAATTGTTGGTGCAAAACTTCTAGTAGGAGAAATTTTACTAGTTGAAAACTAACAAAAATTTAACATAAAAACAAAGTAAGAAAAAAAATTTCTAAAGAGAGAAGTTCACTAAATTTTCTGCCAACTTGAGAGAGGGAGAGGTGATGAAAATGTTGTCCAAGAATGGGCTATTTATAGAGGAGGGTGGGAGCTTAGGCATCCAATTAGTTACATCTTACAATATGTCATAATTCTAATTTTTATTTGTTTAAATTTTTATTTAGGGACACATATTCAAGATAGGTGGTGAGTCATCTAGGAATAGGCTGAACATGTGTCCCATGAGTCAGTATAAATTTTATCTGTAGTTAAATTAATCGATATTGATAAAATCACCTAAACTTGAATAATTTAACTTTTAATATCAAAATAATGTATTTTAATGCAAAACTGGGCATATACATTATTTTATATCAAAAATAAAATTTTAATAATTAATTTTAATTTCATTTTAATTCAATAAATACCAAAATTTTTATAAAAAAATCTAAAATTAAATATTTTACATATGAATGAACTGGGATTACCATTTTTACCATTTCTGGATATCAAAACAACACTGGTTAAGCTTATTGGACACCTAGGGGCATTTTAGTCATTTTATACAAAAATTCTAGAAAATTTCTGTAAAAATTTTAAAATTATATTTTAATATTTATGACATGATTCCAAGTTCAAATTGATAATTTAATTTCAATTGAATCTTGTTTTCATGTCAGCCCTAAATGTTGAGAAATAAAGGCAAAATCTTCATTTTCTAATTTCACTAAGCTCCGACTTGAAAAAATTATTAAAAATCACGATTTTCTTAAAATTTTGAGCATAATGGCAAGGATCAAAATTTTGAAATTTCTTCTCGATTTTTTAGAATTAAATCGTCAAATATTAGAAAAACGATTAAAAAATTGAAATAGGGTTGTTATATTTTTCACTATTTTTATATCAAAATAAAAATTTTATAATGAAATATACTTAGTATAAAATTTTCAAAATATTATAAGGTCAAAAAGGCTCTAGTTGGTTCTCTTAGTCAACTAGAGATATTTTGTCATTTCACAAAAATTATCTCAATAAATTTTTGAAAAATTTCTAAAATTATTATTAATTATTCTAATTATATTGATGACTTAAAAATAATTTTTAAAAACTTCTAACTATTTTTGTTTATTAATTCTGTTATTTGACGAAACGGTCATTTTACCAATTTCCAAGCTCCGTTCCCCAGAAAAATCTAAACTAAATACTATTTACTAATACAAACATAACCATAAGGATCAAATTTTGAGATTCTCATCCGGTTCTCAGAAAGAAATATAGAATAATTAAAAAAATAGTTTAATAGATAACAATAGGGGTGTTAGATTACTCCCATCTTTTTAGGAATTTTGTCCCCAAAATTCACTTACTAGTAAAGAGATGAGGATATTGTTCTTGCATCTTGCTTTCTACTTCCCAAGTTGCATCTCTATCGTTAGTTTGACTCCACACAGCTTTCACTAGAGGTATTTCTTTACCTCAAAGCTGCTTTATCCTCCAATCTTCTATTCTGATTGGGGATATGTCATAATTAAGATTTTTTTCTTATTTGTATTGCATCAAGCTCAATGATATGTGAAGGTCATGGATATATTTACGAAGTTAGGAAGCATGAAAGACATTATGAAGATTAGAAAGATTGGGTGGTAAGGCTATTTGATATGCAACAGGACCATCCTTCTAAGGATTTGGTAAGAGGCAATAAACTTAAGGGAAAGTTTTTGAGATTTTAGGGCTCTACCAACCTAATTACAGGCATAACTCTTAGAAATGCATGATCTCCTTCTTGAAACTCAAGAGGTTTTCCCTTTGTATCAAAATAAATTTTCTACCTATCTTGCGATACTTTCATCTTTTCCTAAATTATTTTAACTTTCTTCGTAGTTTCTTGTAATATTTCAAGTACGACTATCAGAGATTCCTCAGTCTCATACCAACAATGTGGAGTCCTACATTTTCTCCCATGCAAAGCCTCAAAAGGAGCCATTCCAATGCTAGAGTAAAAGCTATTGTTATGCGTAAACTCAATCAATGATAAGAACTAATCCCAGCTACCTTTTCACTCTAAAACACAAGCTCTAAGTAAATCTTCTAGGGATTGGATAGTCCTTTCAGAATATCTATCAGTTTGGGGATGATAAGCTGAGGTAAGTCTTAACTTAATACCTAGGATTTGCTGCAAACTCTCCCAAAACCTATAATTGAAATGAGGATCCCTATCAAAGATTATACTAAAAGGCACTCCACGTAATCTAATGATTTCTCTGATATACAACTGGGTCAACTTCTCTAGAGAAAACCTAATGTTAATGGGTAAGAAATGAGCATACCCAGTTGGTTTATCCATAATCACCCATATAACATCATCGCTAAAAGTTGTTCTAGGAAAATTTGTTACAAAATCCATTGCTATATTATCTCACTTCCATTCAAGAATATCTAAGGATTGTAATTTTCCAGAAAGTTTTTGGTCACCAAAATATCTTCTTTAAGTCTTAGTACATCTTAGTAAAACCTTGATGAATACTCAACTTACTCTTATGAGCCTCTTCTAAAATCATTTTTCTAAATTTTCCTTATAACACACAGATCCTTCCTTGGTACTTGATTACCCCATTTGAATCCTGATCAAACTTCAATCCTTTTCCTTCAGTCCTTACTTCTAACCTTCCTTGGAGATATTGATTAGTACTCTAGGCTTCTCAAATCTGTTCCAAAACTCACTGCTTATTTAAAGCATTCCAAAACAAATACTCTTTGGTTTTATCTCCATAGCCAAATCAAAATCCCTAAACTTCTCTATCATTTCCATTTCTTTAACCATCATGATCGGGGCATGTAAAGATTTCTAACTTAAAGCATCTGTTACAATGTTTGCTTTATTAGGATGGTAATGCAATTCAAAGTCATAATCTTTCAAGAATTCCATCCACCTACGTTGCCTTATATTCAGTTTCTTCTGGTCAAACAAATACTTTAGACTTTTGTGGTCGCTGAACACTTCAAATCTGGCACCATAAAGATAGTGCCTCCAAATCTTCAAGGCAAAAACTACTGTAGCCAATTCTAAATCACGAGTTGAATAATTAACCTCATATGGTCTTAATTGCCTTGAAGCATAAGTTGCCACTCTCCCTTCTTGCATGAATACACACCCTAATCCTTACTCGAATGCATCACAATAAACTTCAAATTTTGTAGTAGGATCAGGCAAAATCAACACAGGTGCAATGGTTAACCTATTTTTTAACTCTTCGAAACTAGTCTCACCATCCTCTATCCAAGCAAAAGGTTGTCTTTGACAGGTTAATTTAGTTAGAGGCAAAGCTAGCTTCGAAAATCGTTCAATGATTTTTCGATAGTAACTTGTCAATCCTAGAAAACTCCATATTTCTATTATTGTAGTAGGTTGTTCCCAACGCAACACTGCTTCCACCTTGGCAGGATCTACTGAGTTCCTTCTTTTAAAATCACATGTCCTAGAAAACTTACTTGTTCCAACCAAAATTCACACTTTGAGAATTTGGCATACAACTGCCTTTCCCACAATATCTGCAATACTATCTTTAGGTGTTCCTCATGTTCTTGGTGATTTTGGAATAAACCAGAATATCATCTATAAAGACTGCCAAATTTATCCAAATATTCATAAAATATTCGATTCATGTAATCCATAAAGATTGTAGAAGCATTAGTTACACTGAAAGGCATCACCAAATATTTATAATGTCCATACCATATTGTAAAGGCTGTTTTTGGTATATCTTAGTCTTGACTCTGATATAATGATAACCAGATTTCAAGTCAATCTTTGAAAATAATGCAACTCCTCTCAATTGGTCTATAAGATCATCTATCCTAGGTAATGGATGTAACACCCCTACTTTTGTATATTAAATTATTTTGTATTTATTTTTAGAAAATCAGATGGGAATCTCAAAAATTTGATCCCTATGGTTACATTAGTATTAATAAATAGTACTGAATTTAGATTTCTTTTAATAATTTTTGGGGAACAGAGTTTGAAAATTTGTAAAATGATCGTTTTGTCCCTAAAAAGCCAAATTACAGAATTAATAAACACAAATAGTTAAAAGTGTTTAAAAAATGTTTTTAATTCATCAATGCACTTAGAATAATTAATAATAATTCTAGAAATTTTTTGGGTATTTATTGAGATAATTTTTGTAAAATGACAAAAATACCCCTAGTTGACTACTGTAACGACCCATATTTGTCATAGGAAAACTCTATTACATCTCCATTGATTATGAAATTATTATTATAAAAAGAATGCGATATATATATATATATATATATATATATATATATATATATATATATTTAACTTCGAAAATATACTTCCCTAGCGCTAATGCTAACTAAAAAGAAAAGTCAATTCACTCCAATGGGTAGGAAATAAAGAAATTTTGTAAGCATTACAACATCAACATTACACGTTATAGAGGAGATCAAATGCTACTTTAAGGTGGAATGTGTGTGCCCAATACAGGTGATCATCCTATGAATGTAGCCAAAAAAAGGGGGAGTTTCATACATATAGACATTCCTCATCCTAAGCTGGTCATAATAACTAACTCACTCGACAAAATAAGGATGACCCAAAATGGATTTCTCCTCCAAAAGCTAGAACTCTAGCCACATGGTTAGTGGTAGAGCTCGAGTTGCCTTTACCACTTCCATGTATGTGGGCCTCTCGCCTGTAGGGGCATCTGGTGATGCTAAGCCAAAGAAACTATAGGGTTGTCAAAAGGACCGAACAGTAACTCCTCCAAGCTCTGCAGGGGTGTCAAGATTCGACAGGTACACGAAGATGATCCCTCCTTCTTGTCGTCCGTTGACCGTGGTGAGATCTAGAAGACGTCACCTGTTAGTGCAGATATGTACCCCCAAGAGACGGAAGAGTATCTGAGGTCTAAGGAGATCACCATCCATCTGCTCCCGCGACAACGAAGCATTGCGATCATCACAGTCACACACACACAAAACACATAAGCAAGGATAAGCTACCCAAAAAGAAAACATAGCAAAATAGGCATATAACATATTAAACATGGAGGTGACTAATACGAAATCACAACATGTAAGCATAGCACATGGTATCTATCTTATTCATCAGTCCAAAACAAATGATAACCAAGCATGCAAACGTAAACCATGATCCTAGGACTCTCCATGGAAATCTAAAAACTTGAGCGACCAGCCTGGATATTCCTTAATCATGGTATAATATACATAGATACCCTCACCAGGGATCTCAAGCGGCACGTGCCTAAACCATTTGGGGAATACCGGCAACTGATCATGGGAACCAATGCTCTTTGTCAGGATTTCCGTATGGGGGTGCCGCCACCACGACACAAGGTTTGCAAGGCCCTGGCCTCTTGTGGAATCGCGCCATCCGTAGTCCTCAAGCTTTCACACCTGGCTAGCACCTCGATCTAGCGAATACTGATACCTTCGGTATCGCATGCTTATGCACCAATGCATATATGCATGACAACCAATTCATCATGAACAACCATTGATGGCAATATGTATTAATAGCCACTTATTGTTCTCACCCGAATAGGCATTTTAATAATAATCACTTATCTTTCACACCTAGATAAGCTTTTGTCAACAATGCCATCAAGTCTCGGTCTTTCACCACATCATGGATTCATCCAGTTTATCCTCATAAAGATTATATCCGCATTCTCACAACACTGGGCCCAATCCATCGTTAGCCTATCATCATGTGACACAACAGAGAGCCCTATCCATCATTAGCTCTCCTATAGGATCTTGTCCAAAGCAATCCCAATGAGTATAAACTAGGGTCCACTGCTTATCGTTCACACCCGGATAAGGCATTTATCAACAATTTCATAACATACACTTCATGCCATTAAATCAGCAATATTCAACAAGTCATGCCTTCAATAAATTTTGTCAGGGAAATGCATTCAATCAACACTGACCAAACCTTATTATATATATATATATATATATATATATATATATATATATATATATATATATATATAGTAAATCATGTATTTAAGTAAGAAAATAAATTATAAAACTTATTAACTTAAAACTCAAATTTTAGGTTATTGTGAAGCTTGGCCTATTAAACTTTATTACAAATTGTTTTCATTAATTTACCAAAAATGTGTTTTTAATCAACAAGACAGTAAAAGTTATATTTCATTAAATTTCATATTTAATTTTCATTTCAAAGATCCACCATTTAACTTTTATCACAAAAGATTGGGTCTTATAAAGTTATACAAAGGTCATAAAAAGTTCATTTACTAAAACAATTTCCAGCAGCCTCCAGATTTTAGTCTCGATTTTAAAATTCATTTTGGAATAGTAAACAATTTTTTGTTAACATGATGTATACATTCTTGAAAAGGAAATTTTATCTATTTTCTAGAACAAGAAAGTTCATCTCAAGAAAAAATCTACAACTAAAGATACAAAAATAACAAGATAGCAAGGTCAGAGTTACCTACTGGGGGACCAACAATCATACCTTGTCATTTTTCACATACAGGGAAAAATTTTCAGAGACCAACTCCTTTGTTTTATAAAAGTGCACTTAAAAAAATTTTCAAAGAGTCTAAGAAAACCAAAAACCAAGGTCTACACGATTTCATATGATATTTTGAATGTTCACAGTTTTCAAAACTTCTTCCAGACAGAAAGCAAGTACAACTTTTAGTTTCCAAAAATCATTAAAAATAGTAAAACGAACCAAATATACGCAAACTATATATGCTTGGAAATATTTTTGTGTCTAATTTTCATTAGTACAAAGAATTACCCCAAATACAAAACTGATTTTTCCAAAATCACGTTTTTCTGTCCACTGTGGGGGTTAGCGTTTTCAGACAGTGTACTCAACTTTCAAAAAACTTAACTTTTTCATTTCTTAACCTTTTGATACGTTTCTTGTGTCCATTTTAAATAAAATTTTGTCTAGTTTACAACCAAACAACAAGTAGACGAAAATATTTACCACAGATCCAGTTATCATTAAAGCAGTGCAACGTGTCCAGACAGGAAAGCCAAACAGCACCAAGAACATATCTCACACTTGCATGCAAATGTCATCTGTCATCAAGTTTAATACTTTTAAAAATATCAACAACATTTTTAACAACAAGGCACATCCAAAATGTCAATCACAGATTTAAACTCATAAGAAAAAGGGTGAGCTTTCCTTACAATGAGCTAGGGTTCTTTCAAGCTTGCAAGGGTTTTTAGAGCAAAAAGAGGATCTCCTTCCAACTTTGAGAGGGTGAACCATCAACCAACACCCAAAATGGTTTATTTGGAACATGAACATGAAAAGAAACAAACTTTAGAACCAAGAGGGTCAAGGAACTAAGACCACTTTGGTCTTGATAGAAAAGGAGAAGATAAGAGAAGAAGAAGATGAAAAGGATGGAGTTCGCTTACCTAGCACCTCTCCTTGGATGCCCTAGCTTCTTTCCTCACCACCAACACTCAAGAAACTTGAATCAAACTCTCCCTTTCCTCCCTAAGTCCCACGCCACAAGTGAAGTAAATGGGAAGATTGTTGCATTTTGGAACTTAATATAAGACACATTCAAGAGGGGCAATTAGGTAACTAGCAAAATGAGAAGTGTAATTTGAATTTAAATGAAAACAAAATCTTTTTCTCTCCATCCAAGGAGGTGGATGGCCAAGAGAAAGAAAACCATGGGTGCACATGGTTTTTCAAGTGCTTTAAGGACACTTGACATGACAAAGTGTAGGTTTTCATGAAATGACCTCTAGTTAGGTTGCAACTAACTTAGTTGGCTTAGGACTACTAGTTACATTTAGTTTGGTTGGATTTAGGAAAATGTGCACTTAGCTCTAGACAAGGAATACTGTATATTTCTCACACTGTTAGTGAAGAATGCGGTCAAATACCAAGTTTTGTGAAATTAGGCTTTAGATTTCTAACACTTGAATCAATTAAAATAAATTAATTGATATTAGAGTCTAAATGAGTTTATGACTCTTTAGAATTTCTCTGGTCATGATTGAACAGACTTTATCCAATTAGGCAATTAAGTTCACTTTATTTGACAGGACAGGCTTCTCGATAAACGGTCCAGAATGGCAATAGAGAAAAACCTAGTATTTTGACCCTTTTTAAGTAAGGAAAGCTATCAACTAAATAGAATCTAATCATAATTAATTTTAAATTAATCATATTTAAATTCCATGATCTTGTACTGCTCATCAACCATACAGATCAGTACTAGTCCAGCAAATATCATCACAATTAGATTTTTGCAGAAATCTTTGCAGAATCTCAAACAAGAACAACATGCAACTTTTTATTATCTATTTTCCATTAGAAAACAATTTAATTCCTCTTGTTAGTTATCCAATCACTTGATTAGAGATCAACTTGGTGCAGATCTTACACTATCAACCTTCACAATGTACCTCTGCATTGCTAAAATCCAAGCAAGCTCAATTTTTGTTGAAAACTATGCTGAAATTGACACAATCAAATATTATTAATAGTTCACTTATACTGAAATTAAATTTAATTTCCCTTTTTAGATTATCAACCACTTATGCATAGATTATAAAAGATAGGTCTTATAACTATAGGAACTAACCAAAGACTTTTTAACCTCAAAATATTTTGAAAATATTATTTTAAATATCTTTCATTATAAAATATTTATTTTGAAAGGAAAATAATAAAAAATATAACAATCCTATTTTAATTTTTCAACTATTTTTCTAATATTTAACAATTTAATTCTAAAAACTCAGGAAGAAATTTCAAAATTCTGATCTCCACCACTATGCTCAGAATTTTAAGAGCTATTTAATTGTAATTTTTAATAATTTTTTTGAGCCGGAGCCTGGAAAAATTAAAAAATGACGATTTTGTCCCTATTTCTCAACAGTAAGAGCTGACATGAGAAAAAGATTCAATTAATATTAAAATGTCAATTTGAGCTTGGGATCATATCATATATATTAAAATATAATTTTAAAAATTTTTTGGGAATTTTTTGGAATTCCTATGTAAAATGACCAAAATATCTACAAGTGTTTGTTAAGCCTAGCTAGTATTAGTTTGACATCAGAAAGGGTGAAAATGATAATTTTAGTTTATTTATGGGTAAAATATTTAATTTTAGAGTTTTCTAAAAATTTTGGTATTTATTGAATTAAAATGGATTTTTTATGAATTTTCTAGCTTAAAAATACAAAATAAAATACATAATTCGAAATAAATTAATAAAAATTAAAATTCATTATTAGAAATTTATTTTTGATGAAAAATAATGTATTTGTCTAGTTTTGCATTAAAATGCATTATTTTGATATTAAAAGCTAATTTTTTAAGTTTAGGCGATTTTATCGATACCTGTTAATTCACCTTGTTGAAGATCCCACATCAATTAGTGATATGGCCAAACAAGTGTATATAAGTGGGGGTCAACCCTCACCTTACAAGCTAGTTTTGTAAGGTTTAGTTAGGCCCAAACCCACATCTAAGATGGTATCAGAGCCTATCCTAACAATTGTTGTTGGGCCTATTGGGCCATTATCGGACCACCCGCAGATGTCCAGTCCTGCAAATTTCACGCTTGGATGCAATTTTTGGTACAAAACTTCTCGAAGGAGAAATTTTACTAATTGAAAACTAACAAAATTTTAACATAAAAACAAAGTAAGATTTTATTTTTTTGTTAGGAGAGAATCTTTCTAAATTTCCAGCCAACTTGAGCGAGGGAGAGGAGATGAAAATGCTGTCCAAGAGTGGACTATTTATAATGGAGGGTGGGAGCTTAGGTGTCCAATTAGTTACATCATGCAATAAGTCATAATTCTAATTTTTATTTGTTTTAAATTTTGATTTAGGGACACATATTCAAGATAGGTGGTGAGTCATCTAGGAATAGGCTGAACATGTGTCCCATGAGCTGTCCCAACTTTATCATTATAAATTTTATCCATATTTAAATTAACCGGTACCGATAAAATCACTTAAACTTGAATAATTTAGCTTTTTATATCAAAATAAGGCATTTTAATGCAAAACTGAACACATACATTATTTTTCATCAAAAATAGGTTTTTAATAATTAATTTTAATTTTTATTAATTTATTTCGATTATATATATATATATATATTGTATTTTTGAGCTAGAAAATTTATATTAATTCCATTTTAATTCAATAAATACCAAAACTCTTTAGAACAACCTAAAATTAAATATTCTACCTATAAATGAACTAGGATGACCATTTCACCATTTTTAAATGTCAAATCAATATTGGCTATGCTTATCAAACACGTACGGGCATTTTGGTCATTTTACACAGGAATTCTAGAAAGTTTTCAAAAAAATTTCAAAATTATATTTTAATATTTTTTATATGATTCTAAGCTCAAATTGACATTTTAATTTCAATTGAATATTTTCTTCATGACTACTCTAAATGTTGAGAAATAAGGACAAAATCTTCATTTTTTAAATTTCTCCAGGCTCCGGCTTGGAAAAATTATTAAAAGTCGTGATTAAATAGCTCTTGAAATTTTGAGTGTAACGGTGGGGATCTGAATTTGGAAATTCCTTCCCAATTTTTCAGAATTAAATCGTCAAATATTAGAAAAACAGTTAAAAAATTGAAATAGGGTTGTTATATTTTTCACTATTTTTATTTCAAAATAAATTTTTTATAATGAAATATACTTAGTGTAAAATTTTTAAAATATTTTGAGGTCAAAAAGTCTCTGGTTGGTTCTCACAATCAACTAGGGGTATTTTTGTCATTTCACAAAAATTATCTCAATAAATTCCTAATTTTTTTTTAAAATTATTATTAATCATTCTAAGTATATTGATGACTTAAAAATAATTTTTAAACATTTCTAACTATTTTTGTTTATTAATTATGTTACACCAAGTGCACATGTAGGAGTGTTAATAGACAACAATAAGGGTGTTACACCAAGTGCTTTCCATCTATATTAGAAAACCCCCTTTTAGAGTATATTATAAAATAAAAATGACTACATTAGGAAGCTTTATGAAAATGTTGCTGAAATGAGTTCATCAAAGTACTTGATTAGAAAGTATTGTTGAGAAGCTTTTGAATTAAGTGTTGTGAAAGTTATAAAATAAAAAGTAAACTAACAGCTTCTCTGTATAGCACGACAAGTTGCTACAACTGTACCATAAATCTGGAAAAGTCCTCTAATTGTCCTCCAACAACTAGTTTGGCTTGGAGAGTCTATATAAGGAGATATTACAACTGCAAAATGGTGAGACGGAGAGCCCACACAATAAAGGTAGATGATTCAACTCCTCTCCCCACTCCAGGACCCTTTTGAACGTCATAAAGGTTGCAAAAGGAGTGTGCACAGCTTAGAACTTTAAGGAAATCCACTTAAGTGTTGAAAAGCTATAAAATCATCACAAACACTACCTCCTATGTTTGTACATTGTATTTATTCCAAACCCAATAGGTTGGGTTAAGTGAGAAGGAAGTGTTATGTCGAGCCTAGGAAAGCTTAAAAGCTTGGAATAAGCGCTTAGGATGCAACCTGTAGAGGCTAGAAGGAAAGAATACTTGAACAGCTTGCAGAGGCTAGAGAAAAGAATATTGATATGTTGGATAGCCTGCAGAGGCTGATAATACTAGTTGTTTACCACTTCAAGAACAGGTGGTATTCTGTGGTAGAGAAGAGCCTGCAGAGGCTGATAATACTAGTTGTTTACCTCTCCAAGAACAGGTGGTGTTCTATGGTAAAGAAGAGCTTATATAGGCTAATAATACTGGTTGTGTACCTCTCCAAGAACAGGTGGTGTTCTGTGGTAGAGAAGAACGTACAGAGGTTGAGAATGCTGATCTGTTGTTGTAGCCTGAAGAGGCTTTAGAATAGTTGTATGTTGAATGTGATAGTGGAGAAGTCCCACCTTGTGTGTAGGGACTAGATGTAGTCCAAGGATTGTTTGGGTGAACTAGGATAAATATCTTGACCAATATCTTCTCTCATTCTCTATTTAAATTTTTGCTATTAATTGTCTTGCATATCATTACTACATATGAGCATTCTAAACATCAGAATGCATATTTGTAAAAACCTTAAACAAGTTGAACTTAATTTTAACCTTCCATATTTGAACTACCTAAACTCTATAATTATCAAATCTAGTTTTAAATTAGTTCAAATGTTTTATACAAGAAGAAAAAAGCTTTGGACAACATAAGATTTGATTTAAGAAACAAGCTTATTAAAAAGCCTTTTGAACAATAGTTTTCTAAGTGCAGCATTCTGCATAATACCTTTTTGAGTGTTGAATCTTCTTAACATGACAAATGTTCTTTTGCATAACAGTATTTTGAGTTGAATCTTTTGAACATGAGGATACCAATCATTAACATTAGGTTCTTAGAATCATATTAATTATCCTATAATAATGGTAATGACTAACCACTTAGAAAGCTAAACCTTCTAAGTGCTTGAACCTGTCAAGACCTTTTGAGCCCCAAGGTAGTATTGAGTAAGTGAAAGTTTCAGGAAAAGTTTGCAAAGTCACAATTCAACCCCCTTTTCGTGACATTCTGATCTAGTTCAATTTCGGTAGAGTTTTCTCTATTTTTGGTACTTTCCCTCATACCTCTACATAGGTATAGTCAATAAACAAACAGAGACACAACCCACCAAACAACAATTGTCATCATTCTTATCCTTTATCATTCTCAATTTCAATCACTTGTCATGGGGCTTCCATGGCCACATCTGTTGGTAGCTCTCAACTTACCATTCACATATCACATTTCATATATATCTCCAATACCATTTAACATCATATCATAATACTTTGATCCAAGCATAATGATTGGACAAACAATTTACTTACCAACACCATTCTCAAATCCATTCAATTCACATAGATGCCCATTATCAACCCATTAGACATCATTTAAATATAAAAATAGTTCCAAAATCGTTAATACAAAAGGGCTAGACAGAATCACAATTTCATTGTTCATTTGATAATTTCAAGTAGCAAATTATGTTTAAATGGTCTACAATGCTTACCAAATTTTAGAGGGATCATATACAAATCAAAATACACTTAATAAGAAACATTTAACTCACCAAAAACATGATTTTATTGGCCTTAAACACAACAAAACAACACCAACAAAATTATGTAGAAAATTCACTAGTTTCATGGTTCTAGCACCTAGTTTGAGCATAGTTTCACTCTTTTCAAGTTTGGTAATGACATAACACCTTTGGTAGCTTATAATCATGATAAAAAATAAGTTAATTTCTTAATTTATCACACCAGTTTAGACCAAGAACAACAATCACATTTTTGACAGAGTATGTATTTTTTAAGTGCCAAAATCAAGTCATTGAGCTTCATACATATGCACACAAGTTAGGGCTTCACCCCACCAACACCTAGGGCACAAAATACACCAATCATGTGATTATAATCATGAATATAAGAGATAAATCAGTATATATAACAGTAGTAAAGGTAGAGGCAGAGATAGATTCTTTATAATAACTCATAAGAACACTTGGTTCCTTGAGAATCAAACTCATATACAAAGAGATCAAGAGAAAACCTCTAACAAAAACATGATTTGACCATATAAAAGTGTAAAACCTCCTCCCCCTTACCTATGAGCAGCTTATGATCTTGAGGAGGACAAGGCAAAATCAAGCTTTGCTTCTTTGTAACCTCCATCCACCTTCCAAGAAGCTTGTGGTTGGGAAATTAGGCCACAATGGTTAGGGTTAGGAAAGAAAGAAATTGACCTAGGGTTTGAAGGAGTGGGGCGTCAACTGTTGTGGTAGGAAGGGGTCCATTAGTTTCTATTTATAGGGTCACTTAAGTTCAAGTTTTTATTACCTGTGTAATTAGGGCTTTGGGTTTTTAATTAACTTGGTTCTTTCTCTTAATCGAACTTCACTTAACTTATTTAAATTAATTAATTTTCAGCTACATTTCTTTTTGACCACCACTGTTTTAGTTCCTCCATTAGAGTGCAAGTTTGCGTTTTAATTACTCGCTTTAGCAACTTAAGCCACTTAAACGCTTAATTTTTGTTTTTAATTTTAGAGAATAGAAATCTATAATTTTTCTTTACAAAACTCTTCTAAACACATTAAAATAGCTTCCTTAATTTTTTTCATAATTTTTGGAGTTTCCTAAGTATCATTTTATCATGTTTTTATATTCATTCAATATTTATCTACCTTCTTGTGTCTATGTTTTTAATTGTTGGAGTTTTTAGTTAATTCTATAAATTTCTGACTTGTCTAAGTCTAAATACAATCCTTTATTTTGAGAAAGTTTTAATTTCTCGAGGTAAAGAATTGATATTTAGGCTTTCATGCAATGTCTTTGTATATTAGGACAATAGTAATAATAGAAAACAATAATATAAGCGTTTATTAGAAATAAAATATTATTAATACTATTTCTTAAAATTAAGGATGTTACACGTCCTGGTTAAAACAATGATTTTTGTGTGAAACTCTAGCACAATAAGCAGAATTGGTTGAGATTTGGACTGCTTTTCTTGCTTGGGATGTGATTTTCTCTAGAATGCAAGCCAAAAATATTTGATTTTATGCTTACTAGCCTCAACTATTTTCTCAACAATTTGGGCTTTGCCAATTGAAACCTGTCCCATTGTTTTCTAAAAAATTCGATCCAGATCGAATTGAGGGAGAAGAGAAATATATTCCTATTTTGATTAGCCAAACCACTCCCAAGCAACCAACTTCCTCCAACCCTGCACCCTTTGAGAATTGTTTTTCTTGCACCAAGTCTTTTCAGGATTGGTGGCAAGAATAATTTTAGAAAAGACCACTACTGATCAATGTTTAGCGAAAATGATAGATTCTATCTCGTTTTTGTAGGATACCAGCAAAAAGACAAAGGGTAAATTTACACATGCCCTCAAGTTATAAAGTTCGAGAATTTCTATAAAGTGTCCTATTGCCCTACTGGATCAATTTAACTCTCATGGAAGCATCCCATGCCTTTTGGGAGAAAATTAAGAAAAATTGAAATAATGGCAAAATAATCAACCCAAATGGCGAAATCCCTTTCGAAAAATACTACCCAAAAAACCTTCCTCCTCTTCCAATAGCCATGTTTGGAATAAGAAAAGACCTTAAATATGTTGGAGATAAGAGAGAATAAACACACACACTCACAAGAGAATTGAGAAAAATGGGAAGAAATTTTTATTGATCACCCACTGTCTATTTTATACAATTGATAGCATGTATTATATACAAGTCACATATCAGATCAAAACTATTAACCTTTTATTCAATAGAGTTAACCACTCTAACAAACACAGTTAACTAACTTTGAATTACTTTACAACACTACCCCTTAATTCAAAGTTTCCAAGGACACCACATTCAACATCCTCCTCAACATTTTAAATCTTTCAATCTTCATAAACTTGGTTAAGATATCAACAACTTGGAGTTCAAACTTGTAGAAACATAATTCCAGTCTCCTTTATTGACTTGATCACGAAGGAAGTGATACTTAGTCTCAATATGCTTACTCCTCCCATGAGCCACCGGATTCTTAGCCAGGCTAATAGATGATTTATTGTCCATCAATAATTGCATAACACTCTTCAATCCCAATTGCATCTCTTCAAACAAAGATCGAAGTCACAAAGCTTGACATGCTGCATGATAGGCAACTATGTATTTAGCTTCACAAGAAGATAAAGCTACTATAGTTTGCTTCTTTGAACACCATGAAATTGGTACACCATAGAACCTGAAAACATATCCCATGGTGCTCCTCTAATCCACATTATCTCCACAACAATCAAAATCTGAGTATCCAACAAGCTCAATTATGCACTGATTCTCCCTTTTAAGAAACAAAACTCCATAATCTAAAGTTTTCTTCAAGTATCTCAATATCCTCTTGGCTGCTACTAGATGCGACTACTTAGGATCCTCAATAAATCTGCTAACTAGACCAACAGCAAAAGAAATACCTGGTTTGCTATTGCATACATACCTTAAGGAGCCAACTAATTGCTTAAATAAAGTGTTGTCAACTGACTTTTCTGCCTTATCTTTCACTAGTTTGATGTTGGCTTCTATTAGCGTTGGTGCCATGTTATAATTAACCATATTAAACCCCTTTAAGACTTTATGTATGTATCTTTTCTGATGTAGAATAATCCCTTTTTTGCTTTACACAAACTCTATATCAAGAAAATATGTCAATTCTCCCAAATTAGTCGTATCAAATTTAGACTTCATTTTCCCTTTAAAGTCTTCAATTTCTCCTTGATCACTGCCTGTAATGAGCAAATCATCAACATACGGACATACCAAAATCAAATCAACATTTGTTTTGGCCTTCACATATGTTCTATGTTCCATAAAACATTAGAAAAACCCAACTACATTAAAAAGGAATCAATCCTTTTATTGCATGCTTGGGGGGCTTATTTCAAGCCATACAAGGCTTTCTTTAGTCTGAACTTCTTTACCTTTACAACAAATTCAGGAGGTTGTGACATATAGACTTCCTCCTCAAGAGGCCCATTGAGGAAGGCTGACTTCACATCAAGCTGAAATAATCTCCACTTCTTAAAACTAGCCAATACAACCATTAACCTCACTATTTCAAGCCTTGCTACTAATGTAAAAACCTCTACAAAATCTAGGCCTTCCTTTTGCAAAAACCCTTTTGCAATTAATCTTGCTTTATATTTAGCCACTGAACCATCATATCTATGTTTCACGTTAAACACCCATTTGACAACAATCAGTTGCTTATTCAATGGAAACTCAACCAATTCCCAAGTCTAGTTCCTTTTGATTGCATCTAATTCTTCAATCATAGCTCTTTTCCACACATTAATCTTGATTGCATCATCAAAACTGATTGGTTCTCCCTCAGCCAGCAAAGCCAAGTGAACCAATTACCCATAAGCTAAAATCAAATTATTAGGAATCATCTGATAATCACCAAATCTTTGTGGTAACCTCCTACTTCTTTGAGGTCTCAAATTCTCTAACTGTGAATCATATTGCTCACTTTAGATCTTCATTTATGTGATCCTCTCCAAATGTCATAGGAACATAAGACTAAGCCTTCCAATCCTAATTACTCTTTCATTAACAAAAACATCTCTACTGATTGTTATCTTCTGATTTACAAGATTGTACAGCCTGTATGACCCTGCTATATGATATCCAACCAATATCATTAGCTCACTTTTATCATCCAGCTTTTTTCTCTTCTCATCTAGAATATGCCTAAAGCATAAGGAACCAAAAACTTTTAAGTGCTTCACAGAGGGTTTTCTCTTTGTCCTAACTTCTTCAAAAACCATGGATTGAATTCTCTTTATGGGACACCTATTCAGAATATAAGCAGTAATGGTAACTGCTTTTCCCCAAAAAAAAGTGAGAAAGGTGTTTCTCCTTCAACATACTCCTTGCTATATTGGGCATTGTCCTATTTCTCCTCTTAGCTAAACCATTGTGTTGAAAAGTATAAGGTGCAATCACTTCATGCTGAATACCAACTCCCTTACAATAATCTTCAAACTCTTTTGAAGTATACTCACCTCCACCATTAGTTTTAAGTACTTTGATCTATTTTTCAAATTGCTTCTCAACAAGTAATTTGAAGCTCTTGAAAACTAAAAATACTTCAGACTTGGTTTGAATAAGATAGACCCATAACATTATGCTAAATTCATCTACAAAGGAAACAAAATGTTCGTTCTCACCAAGTGAAGGAACCTCAAACGGGCCATACACGTCAGAGTGGACTACCCCAAGCAAATCAATTGCCCTCATTGTAATATAGGAACTAAAGGAATTCTTAGGCTACTTGCTGATTAAACTATTACTACCTTTGATTGAGTTTGAATTACAAGGAGTTCGGTCACCATCCTTTTCGACTTCAACAAGTTTAAATTTTTCAAATTCAAATGATTGAACCTCAAGTGCCACAACCATGAACCACTAACCATTTTTGCAAACAAACACTGATTTTCAGGTGCATTAATTCGAACTAGAAAAGTTTTGTTCTATACTAAAGGAGCTCTCAAAATCTTCGTTTGGTTGGAATCAAACACCTCTAAATGATCATGCACAGATGCATGATAAAACCCTTCTCAAGCAACTGTCCAATACTCAACAGATTACTTCTCAAGTTAGGCACATACAACACGTCAGTAATTAAAGCATACCCTCCATCTTTCTTTTAAATCATCACATTCCCAACACCTTCAACAGGTACAGTTTTGTTATCAGCAAATCTGACTTTGCTTTTCTTGGTGTCATCAAAATCAACTAGCCACTTTCTATAATTACTTATATGATTAAAGCACCCCGAATCAAGATACCATGTCTTTGGATCACCAAATTTAGTGTTGGTAGTCACCATAATCACAACTGAATTGGACCTGAATCATCATCTTGTACCATGTGAGCTTCATCATTGAATCTTCTCTGCTGGTTATGTTTGTTGTTGCATTCATCAGCAAAGTGACCAAAGTTATGACAATTAAAACACTACATTTTCTTCTTGTTGAACTTCTTTCTACCATCTTTATTTCTGATTTTGAGTCGACCCATTTCTTCTTGATGAACTTTCTTGATGATCTTGATCAGTATTATGCTGATCTTGACCACAAAAATTGCCACCGCCAGAATTATTTCTTGAATTCTCCATTTTTCTTTGCCTTTCTTACCCTTTCCTTTATCAACCCTACCTTCTCGTAAGACTTGAGCCACAAGTGCTTGATCAATAGGTCTTTCTATACTTTTTTTAGTCAACCCCTGCTTTTGTGCCTCCAAAGAGCCTTGGAACTCTTCCACCTTCAAGATTTCAAGATTCTTGGACTCCTTAATAGCCACCATTATGTGATTGAACTTGGGGGGAAGAGTTTGAAGTACCTTTTCTATAATCTTCACATCTAAGATCTCTTCACCACAGCCTTTCATAGAATTAGTAAGATTGATCACCCTTATGAAGTAATATGCTATCTTCTCATTGTTCTCCATTTGCAGTAACTTATACTGTCTTCTCATGGTTTGAAGCTTCACTTTCTTCATCTTTTCGGCACTAACATAACACTTCTCCAAGATCCTCCATGCCTTTTTCGTAGTGGGTGTTGCTGCTATCTTGTCAAAGTTGGCTATGTCCATACATTGGTTCATCAAGACAGAGCCTTGCAATCTTTCTTATCAGTTGCTTTCTATGCATCTGAAGAGCCTTCACCCACTTCTTGATAACCATGCTTCACAATATCCAACACATCTTGGAACCCAAACAATGCCCTCATTTACACACACCGCCTCTCCCAATTCTTGCCATAAGAACTGGCAATTGTGTAAGGAGATTGCCATTTGAACCAGCCATCAAGAACAAAAGTTGCTCTCTAGATCACTCTCACACACAGGTGTTGGATCGCAAGAAGCTCTAGGTACCAATTTGTTAGAGATAAGAGAGAATAGACATACACACTCGTGAAAGAATTGAGAAGAATGGGAAGAAAATTTTATTGATCACCCACTGTCTATTTCATATAACTAATAATATGTATTTATATACAAGTCACATATAAGATCAAAACTATTAACCTTTAATCAACAGATTTAACCACTTTAACAAACACAATTAACCAACTTTGAATTACTCTATAACAAAATAATCTTCTTGGGTTCGAGGTTTACTACCCATATGTACCATTTTACAATTAAAAAACATACCTAAAGTAAAAAAGACGATTTACACTGGCCATTACTATGATGATTATTCTGAACCTCCCAACTGGGTTTTGCTAATAGAAGCAACATAGATATTGACAATAGCACCTAATGGTATAAAATTCTCAAACAATTGTGAGATTTCGTTCTTCTCTCAATTTTGCATAATTCAAACATGTTTTCTTGTATATCTATTAGGTGAAAAGTTAAGGTACCAGAAAGGCAAGAAAATTGGGAAAGTGATGAGGAAATGTATCGGACCTTAAAGGCTGGAGGTAAAAAAAGAAAGCCTCCCTCGAAGAGTCAAATAACTACCTGCAAGGTATATTTCAAATACCTACTTTGTTTTATATTTTCTTACCTTAAGATGACTCCTTTCACTTACCTTTCTTTCGAAAATGGCCTACTGGGAAAAATCAACAATAGCTTTAAAGAAAAAGACCAAAAAAACAAATTCAGAGAAGTCACAAGCTAGTGAAAGTTCTAGCGAAAAAATAGTAAGTGTTATGTGTTATCATTTTATTTTATGATTCAAACAGCTCATTCTTTGTATAATCCCTTTTGGTTACTAGAGCACCGATTACTCGAGTTGAAGCTATTTCTGAGAAAAAGGCAAAGAAAAGAAAACAAATTGATGATTCTGTAGAACCAATAGAAAAACTTTCACTTTTCTCCCAAATTTCTCTTTTAAAATGCCCTTTAATGATATTACTAAAACAATCAATTTTTCTAGGAGCTGAACCAAGATGTTTTAGAAGATGATCTTTCCATCAAAATCCCCAAAAAGACTTCTAAGTCTCCAAAACCATAGGCATATTTATTCATACCCAAGTTACAAAATTACTTCTTCTTGAACTGAAAACTCTTTTAACTTCATTGATAACTTTCCAAGCTCCATCTAGAAGAACTTACCTTACTAGATCTATGTTTGTCGTATCTAGTGGGATCAAAGAATCAAAACCTTCTACTCACCTAACAAGGATAAATCTTGGTTACATTGCTTGTAGGATTTGGAAATTGTAGATGTCTCTTCACCTTCTGAGACTCATGGTGGAATAGTTGATATTGCACAAGTATATAACATATTTTTTGGGTTTTCCATGAGCCATGAAATTTTTCTTGTGCTTGGCTTAATATACCACTGTCTTGGATGTGTTAATATGTGATTTTTACTATATATTATGCTTCATGTTGAGTGATTTTGGTTGTTGGGAATTTTGGAGCATAAAACACTTAAAAATACACAAAATACCTTAGCTTTACTTAGAATAAAATATTGGTTTAAACCTCTATAAGCCCCTAGATAACCACTATTTTGAGTACTAAGTTGAAGAGTTTGACTTATATTAGAAGTTTCAAGACTTTTTTTTTTTTTAAACAGAAGAAGTTTCAAGACTAGGTTGATACATAGGAATTCTAAAACATTAATTAAAATTAAGTTTGAACCTAAACAATGATTGAGATTTTAAGTTTCAGTTAATAACAGAGGGTTTAAGAGGCTTTTAATCTCTAAAATAATTTATAAAATTTTTAAAATATTTTACTAAAAGATTACACAAATCTAGGCTAATCTAGACCAGTTTCAAGAAAAAAAAACTCAAATAAATTAAATAAAGGGTATTTTTATAATTTCTTATTTTGTAAAATATTAGTATATTATTTTAGATTTAATTTCATTGTCAAATAAATTTATAACTCAGATTTGATATTTTTAACAAATTTGAAGATAAAACTAGGTTATTAAAACTTTTTGTGGAAATTTGGATAAAAGGGTAAAATTGTCATTTTACACTTTGAAAATTTATTTTATGAGTTGAAATAATGTATTTAACTTTATTTATAGAGAACTTTTAGAATTTCTCATTTTTTAGATTTATTTGAATTAAATATGACTATTTTAGTATTTTATTAAAGAATCGGGGTAAAATGGTAAATTTACACCAAATGATTTTAGAAAATTCTAAAAATTTTCTAGAGCTTATAAATATTAATAGTAACTTTCCACAAAAATATCAAGTTTAAATAAGCTCATTTAAAGTAATTATGAATTTTCAAAATTTAATAGGATTTGATAAATAAGAGTATATTTGTAATTTTAAAATATAATTTAATTTACAATTAAAAACAGTGGCCAGAGGTGATAACTTGGACTTAAATAATTTAATTTAAATTATTTAAGACTTATAAGTAGAATGTAATTAAAGCTCTTCATAAAATATAATAACATACATTGTCCACTAAAACAAAAACATAAGTACATAAGATAGAGAACATTCACGAGAAAATTTAGGAAAATTCCCAAGTGTTTATGCCTTGGTAATAAGGCAATGTAAGTACTTAATGCCTTATGGAGGGCCATCTATGATGTGGCAGACTTGTTGAGACTCAAATAGGGTTGATTTCTTGGACTTTAGCTTGGATTTGAGATCATCCAAGGATAGTAGCATTGATACTTCCACTAGAAGGCCTAAGTACTAACATTGTTTCAATAGAGTGTTGTAAATTAATGTGGTGGAATTGTTTCATGTATTCATGCATAAGTCCACTTGTCGTTATGAGCATGTACTTAGTTTTGGACTAGTGCAAGAAGTTTAGTAAATGAACCCTTGGATAGCCTTGAGGATAGGTAAACATGAGATTCCATATGTGACCAAACTCGTTGCAAACCTCGAGTCATGGTTGAAACTACTCCCATATGCCTATCTTGATGATAACGCCAATTACATGCATGTATGACTATTAGCATATTGCATTGTTTTGTGTGTTTGCTTTTATGTTGATGTTGTTGTGATATGATATGTTCTATTATATGATATCTATTGCTTAAATGATAGTATCATTGATCTTGCTACCTGTCATGGAGTACATGCATTATGCAAGCACTTATATATTTGTTTCAAGTAAGCATATCCTTCTATTTGCTTGCTTGTATATATTGTGATGATTGTGGCGTTCACGTTTGTGAGAGATGAGGTCAAAGGGACGTCAGCATTTGGGCACCCTCTGTTTTAAGTTCACTAAGATCTACTACATGTAACATAAGGCACATTATAGTATTTATTATTCTAGTATGCATGGATTTTGTAATACCACATATTACCAAAGTTCATATCATAACACTGCCCTTGAGAGTCGACGTCTCGACAGCTCACACTCTACGACACTTCACCCAACTTCCTCATTGGCCAGAACCCTCCACCGATCAACACCCTCCATAGGTAGCCTTTTCAGAGACACCGAAAACCAACTCTGGTACCACTTTGTAACATCTGACTGCTTTTAGGATCAATGACTATCCTTACAAACCAATACAAGACTTTTTAGTGTGCTTTGTCACTCACATGCTTCCTAGAAACTTCCCAAGAGGTCACCCATCCTAGAATTGCTCCAAGTCAGGCATGCTTAATTGTGGAGTTCTTAAGTGATAGGCTATCGAAAAGTAGATGCATCTTGTTGGTACAGGTTGAACTTATTAATTCCTTTAAACTATCCTCAACTGTACAGTCTCATACCTGCACAACCTTTGGATCGCTTTCATTCCAGTGTGTATTCGATTCATTCATGTGTCCCTCCCACTAAAAGCTTGCTAGGAGCCATTTCTTGTTTGTGCCTTATCTCTTTTATACCAGTGATCACTCCCCGCTCTTGTCAAAACCCGGGATGCTACAGATTTTGTTATTAAATATTTATGTTGCTTTGTACTTTATTTTATTATGCGAGTTATGAATATATGATATTATTATTGTTGAAGAAATGCAAAAAAAAAAAAATTACCCTCATCCTCATCAATAAATTAATGGAAGTTTTATTTAAAATTGAATAATTCTACAATTATGTCAGTTAGTTCCATATAGTGCCAACAGGGTGTTACGAAGATTCATTGAACCAATTTAGGGAATTAAATACCAAAATCAATAAGAAATCTAACTAAACACCATAAAAATTAGATAGAATTTTAAATATTAGATTTTTTGTTAGAAAATATTATTTTTGTAAATGTGTACTATTTTTAATGAATAAATGCTAGAAATTTGGAATTTTCACTCTGCATCGTTCTATTGTAGAAGCATTTTGTCACGATGGGCATAACGCTAGGAAAAACAATGCTTCATGACAGATGCTAGCTGACACGAAACTATCTATAATCGTCATAACTGTTGTAACTATTTTAGTTACCAAGATGCATTGCAACATGAATCAAGACTTAGTAGGGTAATCCTGTCCCTGCGCATCGCAATAGTCTAATATTAGGACACAATGGTGTGAAATCCCATATCTATAGATAGGTAGCTTCAGCCATTTGAGAGACTTTTCTTAAATTTTCAAATTTTGAAAGGACTTTGCTTTGTTCCTCAAAGACTTTGCGACTTGTATAAAACTTCTACTTAATCATTAGCTAGGGTTGAGACTTTTAGGGTGTTCTTTGATGAAGATTCAAGTGAAGTTTTAATGAAGTTCATCCATGACTTCTTCTCTACATTTTCTCTTTACTAAGTGCCTGTTTCTATTTTGTGATTGTTTTAATGATTGTGATATTATTTTATTCTCTTATTTTGCTCAACTGAATCTTGTTTTGTATCAACTTCATGATTTCTTAGCTTAATGCTATTGGTATGATGGAAGTCAACCAATTAATCCTAGTTTAGGGTTAACTTGGGAGAAAGGCTATAGATTAGAGAATTGAAACGTGAGACATTTAATATGCATAGGACTTTAGGAATAGAGGTATGTGTGTTATGCATGTTCATGGATAACCCTAAATGTATTGCACAAGTGCTTGATCAATGCACTTAAGGAATTAAGAAACTTGCCTTAATTGCTAGGGCACATTTCGAAGGAATTAGGAGGAAAACCTAAGGAGAGTCAAACATTAAACAATTGTCTAGGAGTTAAGTTCAAGAGAGTAAAATAAGAGCTAAGTGTAGTTGATCATGAGTTACTTGTTTTGTGTTGTGTCCTTATGTCTTAGGTCTTTTTCTTTTGTGTTGACTAGGTGGAATTCGATGATCAATTTAGGTCTATACTAATGCACACTAACCCCTACTAATCGTGACAACTTAATCTCATTTTCACTTAACTAAGTATGTAGTGCTCATCCTAGTCTTTGGTAGAACGATATCTTACTTATCACTTTATTACTTGTAGGACTGGTACACTTGCTAAAATAAAGTTGTGATAATCCATTCATCGTATGAATTCGTCAACACCTCATTGTCCTATACTATTCTCCATTATCACAACTCGATCTCCATAGCACTTGCAAAATGGTAACTGATAAATTTATATTTGATAAATTTATGTATAATTTCAAAAGAAAAATAAAAGAAAAAGAAACATAAAAAGAATAAAAAGCTTATAAAATCCATAAAAATAATTAGCTTTTAGATTAGTTGTTTTTAGTTGTAAATAAAAGTATTCATGAGGTATTCCCCTTGAAATTTATAGGAAAATAAAGTAAAACACTTGCAAAATAAAAAGCAACGTCTGAAATAATGGAGTGATGTCTCACACCACAAGCAAATAAGGTAATAATTTTTCTTGGGAGCTCAATGTGACGTTGAGCTTGAACTTAGACGTAGGGCCCAATGCTAGAAAGCACTGATTTGCACTATGTAACACTCCTTTAATTTTACATATAATTCATATTAATTTAATTACTAATTTAAGTTGATGAAAATGTTGGTAATCTTTTTTTTATAATAGAAAATTTCTAAATTTGACAGAATTTGAAAATAGAAGTGAAATGATAAAAACCACTTATGTGTATATGTATATATATCAAATGGTACATCATGGTTTGAGGATGATACATAATAGTCAGAAAACAAAAGTACAGCGAAAGACATATACTACCTAGCTCACTATATACATCAAAAAGATCCTATACAGAACAGTATTTATCTATCCTATCCTTTATACAAAAAGAAAATACTATAGGTCTTCAGGTCCTCCCCCGTTGAGATGTTCTCTATCTCGTACTCAGCATTACAGAGCATTAATGTCGTCTTTAATAATCACAACCAATCATATACAAAAGAAAATAATGGAGTGAGGTGTTTTGTTCTAAAATCACTTTTACATGTACGGTAGGAAATCTATCACAAAACAAAGATAAAACATAGCTGACAACACAAAGGATCCTAAGGTTCATTCTAATTTGTATCAGACTACCCTTGACTAGGTATGGATCTATACTTCCCATTAGTAGGTAATAGTTCTCGACAGAACCTAGGAAGTGACTGGGAGTACATATACCTTTCTCATCACCATCACATGGTATAGTCCTCGTCATCATTGAGGAACAAAATAACAATTTAGGATATCCATTTATAGAGGTATACTCTCAAACCAATCCTGGAATGCTGAGCAATTGTCGGGGTTATCGAGTTTGGTCAAGCGAATATCCCAGCTTAAGGGCGCTACCCTGGCCATTGGGACCTTCACCACTTAATGCCTACCCCCAAGACCTCCGCAAGTGGGTCCCTGCCTTTCATTCCTCAGCGTACCAAACTATGACTTCTCTAGCAAGGTGTCATGCCACTGCATGTCACTTACTTTACATTACTCACTAAATTATCAATTCCTAACTTCTCAAGTAGAGGTTTTCCTGGTCTCATTTAATTTGAGCACCAGTACAATCAACACTTCTGCCTTATTTTACAAAAATTGCTCAATACCAAAATTTTAACAAAATAACAACATAGCAATTATAGTATAATTACTAAAATTTTGGCAGAATAAAAACTAAATAAATACATTTTAATTTTCTAAAATCGAGCAGAGCAACAGCTTAGCAAGTATAATTTAATTTTCTAAAATCGAACAGAGTGACAGCTTAGCAAGTATAATTTAATAATTTAAATTTGAGTAGAGTAACAATTTAGTAATTATGATTTAATAATCTAAATTTGGGCAGAGTAACAACTTAGCAAAAATTAAAGTTTAACATTAAACAATAATAACAATAATAAAACTGAAGCCTAAATGGGTTTAGGGGGAAACCCTTCCTACCAACATGCAAAGTAACAATAATTTAGAACCAACCTCACTCCCCCCATTACCTCTAAGATAGTTGATGAAGAGGATGGAATTATTGATGCAAAGCTCTTAGGAAGAGAACTTTACTAGTTGTTGGAAAACTAGTAAAATTTTAGCATAAAAACAAAGTAAAATAAAAAAATTTCTAGAGAGAGAAGCTCTCTAAGAATTTAGCTAGCTTGAGAGAGGAAAGGATGAGTGAAAATCTGAAAAATTTGAGGTCTATTTATAGAAGAAGGAGGAGGGTTAGGTGTCCAAAGATTTACATCATCCATTATGTAAGCATTACGTCATAAATCAAATTTTTATTTATTTTTAATCCAATTTAGCGACACATATCCCAAATAGGTGGTGAATCACCTGTTTTAAGGTTGGGGACGTGCTCCACCAGCTGTCCCCAGCCTCTGTGTGTCAAATTTTATCTGTAGGTGAATTAACCGGTACCGATAAAACGCCTAAACTTGAAAAATTAACTTTTAATATCAAAATAATGCATTTTAATGCAAAAGTGGAAAAATACATTATTTTTCATCAAAAATAAATTTCTAATCATAAATTTTAATTTTTATTAATTTATTTCAAATTATATGTATTTATTTTTTATTTTTAAGTTAGAAAATTCATAGAAAATCCATTTTAATTCAATAAATACCAAAATTTTTATGAAAATTATAAAATTAAATATTTTACCCATAAATAAACTAAAATTACCATTTTCACCCTTTTTGAATGTCAAACCAGTACTGGCTGGCTTATTAAACATGTAGGGGCATTTTGGTCATTTTACATAGAAATTCCAGAAATTTCCCAAAAAAATCCCAAAATTATATTTTAATATATATGACATAATTCAAAGCTCAAATTGACATTTTAATGTCAATTGAATCTTTTTCTCATGTCAGTTCTTAATGTTAAGAAATAGGGACAAAATTGTCATTTTCTAATTTTTTCGGGCTTCGGCTTGGAAAAATTATTAAAAATCACAATTAAATAGCTCTTACTATTCTAAGCAAAATGGTGGGAGTCAAAATTTTGAAATTTCTTTCCGATTTTTCAGAATTGCATTGTCAAATATTAAAAAAAACAGTTGAAGAATTGAAATAAGATTTTTATATTTTTCAAAACTTTTCTTTCAAAATAAAATTTTTATAATGAGAGATACTTAATATAAAATTTTCAAAATATTTTGAGGTCAAAAAGTCTCTAGTTGGTTCCTATAATCAACTAGGGATAATTTTGTCATTTTATAAAAATTATCTCAATAAATTTCAAAAAAATTTCTAAAACTATTATTAATTGTTCTAAATACATTGATGATCTAAAAATAATTTTTAAACATACAGAATAATTTAATATACAAAAGTAGGGGTGTTACACATTAGACACTCAGCTTATGAGACGCTAAGGAGGAAATACACTAAAAGATGCACCAAGTCACGTGAATTTCACTAAACACTTAGCATTTGGGCCGCTATGCTAGCGTATGATTTCAAGAAGCTTCCTATAAGACCCTCATATTAGCACCATTCTTAATTTTTAATATTTATGAAATTGTTTCTGATAAATCGAGAAATTAAGGAATTAGTAGTTAACTTCAATTCCTTTACACTACGGGTTGAAATGAAGAAAAGGTCTAAATGATTGTGAATTGTCATTTTGGGCTTAGAAACATGTCATTTATATTAAAATATAATTTGAAAAAATTTCTGGGAATTTTATGAGATTCTTATGGAAAATGACCAAATTACCCCCTATTGTTTGCTAAAACTATAGCCAATATAAGATTAACATACAGAAGAGACAAAATGAACATTCTCAGTTTATTTTTGAGTTAGAATTTAATTTTATACTTTCCAAAAAAAAAATTGGAGTTTTCTAAGTTAAAATGAAATTTCTATGATTTTTTAACTCAAAAATACCAAATAAATACTTTAAAATTTGAAATAAATCATATAAAATTAATTTTAAATTCTGGAAATTATTTTTAATCAATAATTAAAATACTCACAAATTTCCAAATAAAAATTCATTCATTTGCAATAAAAATCAAAATACCAAAGTTTAAGTCACTTTTATCAATACAGGTCGATTCATTTGCAGAGAAAACGAAATGTAGAGACCTGGGGAGCAGAGACATGGCACGTCCAGCCTCACTCTGCAAACGTACTCCCTCAAATTTTTCACATGTGGGAAAAAGAGAAATGCAAAAAGAAAAAGAGAAAAGACTAGCTTACTTTTGTGTTACCTTTCTAGACAACCTACCCTCCTTTATAAAAGACTACTTGTTGGACAGATTTTTTCACTTTCTTGCCTCCCTCAATCTGGCTAAACCATTGCTCTCTCTCTCTTCCTAAGCTCATTCAAAAAATTTTAAGCACCAAATCCTCCATTTCTTTCCTCCTTTAACCTCTCTTCAAGACCACCATCAAGGAGCTTCAAGTACTTATTTTTCATTGTCTTTTCCAAAGATCCACATGAGGTATGGGAGGAGTGGATTTTTTCTTGGTTATTTACTTTCATGTAGATGGTTTTGGGTGGGTTTTTTCCCCCAAAACCCATAGCTTTTCTTTGCTTTCCTACTACCTTTACTTATATTTCTTTGTTGTTATGGTTATTACCATTTATTCATGTTTCTTTTGATATCTTGTTGCCCTATTTTCTTTCATGGCTTCAAATGCTTGTTTAATGTTATTAATAATGTCTAAATGTTTTTTTTTTTGTTTCATTGTCACAAAACGTTAAAAGTTTGGTTGCAAAACCCCTAAATCCATAAACAAGAGCCAAAGGCTTGTAAACTTTTCTAACCAAATAAGAAGCTAAAAAGGAAAAACCTTTTTGGACTATGGACCCTTCTTGAACCCTTGGCCAAGTCCTTTCAAAGGACACTTAAAAGATAGTCATTTTATTAAGACAAGTTTGAAACAAGAAGGAACATGAAAGGACTTTAAAAGGAAAACTAAGCCCAGCTGAACAAATAGGTGTTGATATTTATTTTTCCTTAATAAGTCACAATTTTAGTGAAATAAAATGGTAATTGTTTTAGTTCTTGATGCACCTAAGAACCCCTAATTTTCATTTTTCCATTTAAAATTAATAACTTGATGAAAGAAATGGTTTTTATGAAGAAATACTTATGTTCTAGTAAGCTATTTTTGTTTTCTACCAGAGCACTACTCACTTCTTTTGCAATATCTCGAATTACACTCAACATTTTTTAGTGCTTTTTTTGTTGAAAACTAGACAAAATTCTCTTCAGGATAGGCATAAGAAGTGTATTAAAAGTTCAGAAATGACAAATTTACACTTTTTAGAAGTGAGAGTTACTTTTTTGAAAATGGTAACTAGCAATGCATGCAAAACAGAGATTTTCAAACGTTATGTTGTGTTTTATCCAAGACCCCTTAAATGACTAAAAAGTAAACTCAACAAGATTTCCAAGCATATATAGTTTTCCTATTTTCATTTTCGTTTACTATTTTTAACAAATTTTAGAATCTGAAAGTTATGCACTTTCCTAACAAGTAACACCTTCTGAAAACGTGAATTTTGAAAAATCACCATAAATTGGATAGACCTTGGTTTTTTAAGTTCTTGGACTTTTTAGAAATAATTTTCAATATACTTTTTGAAAATAATTGGCTTGGTTTCTAAAAAATTAAGATGGGATGCGAAAATAGCAAAAGACAGCCATTGGTGCTCCAATAGGGTCTTCTAACCTCTCTATTTTGTTATTTTCGTATATATTTTTGTAGATTGTTGCTTGAGATGATCCTTGATAATTTAAAAACTAGACAAAAATACATTTTTAACAATCTATGGATCATGTCAAACAAAATCATTTACCCATCTAAATTGAAATTCAAAACCGAGGTACAAAGCTATTGCCTCTAGAATCTATTTTAAGCTAAAAGTGTATGATACCTATTCTAGTTTGTAAAATACCATTTTTTTTGTGCACTTAATAAAAATAAAACATATTTTTCTTAAGAAATATGACATTTCTATTTTTATCCAATTATAAAAAGTCCTTATAAATTGATTTTAAAGGCTTATTTTTGGTACAAAATAAATCACTTGGTCTAACTAATTCTATTTGAATCATGACTAACTACCAAAGTTTAACGTTGATAAAGTGAATTAATGATGGCATTTAGAACCCTAAGCAATTCTACCCCTACGATGTAAGATCACTTACACACTAAATCTTAATTAACTAGTTGATCTCTTTATTAAGTACCTAAGTCCCTACTTTAGTAAAAGATTTAAATAATCAAATCTAAATTATTAATAGCTAATTTAGGATTTTCCTAAGTAAGTTAATTCTTAAATTAGGTACTTAAAGAAATTAAGACAAATCAAAATTGATGAATAGATTGCTAAATTCCCATTTATTCTCTTGATTGTTTAAATATATACTTAGCTTTATATAATCCTCATGCATTATACTGTGATAAGACTCGACCTCTGCATCAAGAGGCAGAAATATTAAGGAGAGACTATACTGGTGCTCAAGTGTACTGAGACTAGGAAAACTTCTGTTCGAATTAGAAGTGTCGCGAAAAGGACAACGATTAGTAAATAGAGTAATATAATGTGAGGGACATGCAGTGGCACGATTCCCTACATGAGAAGATACAGTTGGTATGCCGAAGAATGAAAGGCAAAGACCTATTTGAAAGGTTTTGGGGGTAAGGTTTTGAGTGGTGAAGGTCCTAATGGCCAAGGTAATGCTCTTGAATAGGGATATTCTCCTGACCAAACTTGACAACCCCAACAATTGCTCAACATTCTAAGGTTGGTGTGAGAAGTATACCTCCAAAAGGACTATGGATATTCTAAGTTGTTACTCTGTTCCTCAGTAATGACAAGGATTGTACCATGATGAAAATTTGAGAAAGGTATATATTTTCCCAACCACTTCCTAGTTTTGTGGGAAGTATGAATCCATATAGTGTCAAGAGACAAACCCTAGGTTCCCCTTTTTCTTTATTGTCAATAGTGTTTTATTTATGAGTGACAGTAGGGTACCCTACCATCTACGTGAAAGTGATTTTAAAAACAAAATCGCCTCACTCTTTTATTTATTTTCTTTATGCATGATTGTTCATGGTTGATACATGAAGATGGCGATGCTCGTCCTTTTCAACATTTATATTGATTATCACGATGAAGAGATGTGGATGTACCATGAAGACACATATTACTTGATTTACATTGGATTTGTGACTGTCACGTTCATGTCCCCGATCCCGAGGGTTTTCATGCCTCCCTTTGCTATTACTATTCTGATCATTGTGGCATCATCTCCACCGCCACACTTCTAGACTCTAGGAGATACCTCCCCCACCAGCTTCCCTGCCAGCAAACCTGCAGTTCCCCTTTGCAACACCCTACATGAATGCATATCCTTCACTCCTCAATTTACTACCTGTTGAGTACCCAATTGATGATGGACAGCTATTTGACGAAGGATCACCTATGGAGGTGGTATTGGCTGAGTCACCCATAGAATTCCCTATGGTCGAGTACCAGGTGGGGATGGCCAACGGTTGGCACACCACTTCATCCTCCTCCTCTTTCTCTAGACTTAGGGTACCCCACAATGTGTCCAACGACCGCGCTCACCATGTAGCTAATACGGATTTTGAGTTGACACAGATCGACAAGGACTAGTAGGCCTTATCTAGTGGCTTTTCTTCTTTTGATACAAGGACTAGGAGTATATTTCTAAACACTACTCTAGCTAGGATGTCTTTTGATGTATATAGGGGTGGCTAGTGTCTGTCTATTAATTTTTTTGATTTTCTTGTATTTCTTGATTTTAGTTGTATTTCAGATTCCGATGTACTCAGCTTCATGTGTATTTCAGAAACCTATGTATATTCAGTTCTGATTATGATGTCTTATTTTCTTATCTTTTACTTCCATATTCAAATTCTATTTTACTTACAATTTTTCTATTTTAAAGGATTCAAAAGAAACATCGAGCGTAAAATAAAACGAGAAAAATTTTCTTGTGTTTTCATTAAATAAGTAATCAATTAAACACAAGTTGTGTCCAATGTGAACGAGTGTCACACTTCCCAAATACTTTTAGCCCAACGTTGGTGTTTGGCCAACATTGAACGTTGGTAATGACTTATTTGTGGGTTGTACGCATTGGGCCCATTTAGCTACTATTTAGACTTTTTTGCGAGCCCATTTATCAGAACACATTAGAAGACGACTTCTCGCATCACTCGCCCTAATTCTCTCTAAAAGATTCTTCAATTTTACTTTTGAGAAAGCAACCCTTGGAAGATGAGCTTAAAGATTCAATGGAATCACCTTCATCCATGACCATTTCTTTCTTAATCTATTGTAATTTCTCCATCTTTTGCTAAACTCATTATAGTTAGGGTTAAATGAACTTTATGAGATACCTCTGTATTTGAACCCTTTCTTAATGCTTTCTGCTGACTAACCATTGATGAGATTGATTCTAAAATATGTGCATGATGAGTAATCATATGCATGTATTCTTAATCTGAGTATATTACCATGTATTGAGATGAGCCTAAGAATAGTACTTCTGGATGCATGTGTCCTTGTAGAATTCAAACTTAATGCTTGATTTAATTCTAATGGAGATGCAAAAGTAGAACATTAGGATTAATCAAAGTGGTTTTATGCTAAGGAATTGGGTTTAACATATCTTAGTGAAATCTGAACTTCTAATTCACGAATGTGGCTGTATTAAATTTAGGTGATGAGGTTGAACATAAAGGGATTTGAATCCCTAACCACTTTTACCATCATTAATGTAAATTTTGAAAACTTTGATAAACATAGTAATAGATTTATTTTCTGCATTTAAATTGTTCACACTTATGTTTGTGACAAACATAATTTGTCTTGCCCTTAAAGTAATAGTTTGGTTGCATTGTCTATGTTTTCTTAATCATTGTGGGTACGATATTCGATTTATTAGTTTACTACTTGTTCAACCAATGCACTTGCTAAACTTAAACCAATTAAATACAAATTTTATAAACATCACTGAGCTTCAACATGTTGGAACCAAAGATGTATAAAGAGTCTAACCTCTAAAAAGGTTTGATGATAACAAAAACTATTAAAATTTAGGAACTTCTATCGAGTGCATTTCATGTGTAGTACAAATCTATGCTTTTAAGTTTTTGTTTAAAAATGTTTTATAATATAGCTTTTTATAACAAGCTTTTAACTAGCATCCAACTTATATGTTCTTTAACTGTCCAAAATACTTGCAAACTAACTGTCCAAAGAGTTTTTAAAGTGGAAGTCCAATTAATGCTCTTATATAAAGTGTCCAAATATCTTTTGTACTAAGTGTCCAAATACATAATCCTTTAAATGGACTGTCTTATAAAAACCGCAAACCTTTGAAAAGCTCTAAACGAAGTCATTTTACATGCTTTGGTTTAAAAATTGCTTTTAAAAATTGGCTAAGTTTTTAAACGTTTATTCTCGCCAAGTCTTTTCGAAAATCTAATATACAAAAGCTCTGATAAGCTTTGATACATAGTACTAAAAAGCATGAAGTAGGTCAACTTATTAACCACGAAAGCATGTCAAAAAAGTAGTATACCTTTTAAGTATAACTGTCTGTGCATCTATTTGCATCTTTACTCTCACCTGCTGATAAAGACAAAAATATTGTGGTATAGTGTGAAGAACGTATCTCATGCATTAAATGCAACATCAAAACAGAAGAAATTTCCTTGCAACAGATATTTCTTCACCAATTATAAATGGACCTTTCTCGATGAAGAGAAGAAGAGTTACATGAATGAAACCATTTTAAGCTGTACATATTCTTTGGATGATACCAAAAAGCCCTTAACTTTCATATTCTTTGTAATTGCAAAGCTTTGTATCTTGAACTTAAGTTTTATATTCTCATTGTTGTAAGTTATCTTACGAGAAAAAAAAAAACCCTTGTGAAAGCCTGAAGAGACTTAGTATAAAAGAATACTTAGCGTAAGTAATCTTGGGTTCAGATTACATTAGTATGAAGAATACTTGTTGTATAGTGTTTTGTTAGTGGAAATCCTTCAAGTAGAAAGGACTGGACCTAACTCTTGGTTGAAGAATGAACCAATATAAAATCTACTATATGTTTTTCTCTTCCTTTATCTCCTTTTAAGTATGCATCTTCCAAAATGATTTGTTTTAAATGTTTTACCTAACCTTAAAAATGTATATGTGAAAAAAAATTTAGTGTAACATCCTGTTTTTAGCAATAAGTGAAAAGCTTCAATTAAGTATTATGGACCCCTTGATTAAGGACAGGTACTTGCTACTGCTAGCCTTATATACCACAAGCGCCATATAGGCATGCATGTTTTCATGTGTTTGTGTGTGTGTGTGTGTGTGTGTATATATATACATACATGTATGTATATATATTTCAGAGTTTCCCAAATTAGCTTTTCTAAATAACATCTTATTGATAAAAGGTATTTCTCATAAATATATATGCACATTAAAGCCCTTGTTTAATTATATTTTGCAAAGATATAGTAATTCTATATTATTGTAAGCTTAGTTTCATGATATTAATATCATTATATCCTTTTGAGAAAATTAATAAATATTCGTGTCAACTTTATTTAAAAGTCTAGAAGAAGGATAATCAATATATTACGTATTTTCCTTAAATATGATATAAATCCTTCTAAAGTATAAAAGAAAATAATATAAAGTTATAACTATATTTTCTATGACGGTTAATATTAAGCAAATTTAGTTGTCATGATTAAGATAAATATATTACACATACTTTTATTAAATTAAAAACATATTAGTATGAGCTATCAATTATTATAGCTATATTTTCATATGTTGGCTTATTAATCAAGAGTTAGTTTTAAAAGTCAAAATAAATATATTTTCAAGTGTCTTATTGATTTAAAATATGCTATTTTAAATCTATTAATTATCCTAGCAAATTATCTTATGTTATTAAATATTATAGCTATTAATTAAGAATTTTATTAAAATAAAGGCTTTATCAAAATGAATAAATTATATTCCTTAAAGTTATTTAAATATGAGTTGCTATAAAGATTTTAAACATCATGCATGCATACATATATTAGGTAGGTAGCTATGTTGTCACTTTAGTTAATGATCTTCTATCATTAACTACATATGATAGAACTTGATGCTTCCAAAGATTTCTTTGAGTCATCTAAAAATATTAAAGAGCTATATTGAGATTATTGCTCAAACTTAATAATAATTCTTATATTTTATCCAAATTAATTCTAGATGTTTTAATCTCGCAAATCTTTGCTCACTCATGTAATTTCATGTCACTTATTAAACCACATGAACTCCCTATAGTCTCTTTTTCTCTCACTCTCGATGCCTTATTACTCCACCTCCACATTCGGCAACTTAAGCACTAAGTTTCCCAATAGCTCAAAAACTTTTCTCTCTCTCGAACCTTTACTCCACCCTTATCACAATGCACACACATGAATGCTCACCAACCCCACACGATCATTGCTTCGAACCAACTCCATCTTTCTCTCATCCAACACCCCCACAGCACCTCTATGAGTCCATCCAAGCTTTACTCTCTTCCTCTCTCTATCTAGAGCTCACAACTTCTCCCTTCTCCTCCATCCATTCTTGCCACCTCACACAAGAGCCACCACCACCTCAGCTTTACTTTTTCTTCATGCAACATCACCCAAAGCCACTAAGAGCACCATGGTTTTGCCTTCTTTAAGCCATAAGAGCACAAGATCTCCCAGTTCCACCTCATGCTTGTCACAATTTGGTGCTCCCAAAGCCCAAACTTGAGTTTTTGTTTAGTATATCTTCATCTAGTCGAGCCCATGATCAAGTTTATGACTTGGTTTTGACTTGGTAAGCCTCGTATCTCTCTAAATCTCTCGCTTTTTCTTCATCTTTGCTTCCTTGTTTTTAAAATAAGAGGCTTTGTGTGATGTCATTTAACTGAAACAAGCCCATGAGTTTACTCTTCATAGTCTACTGATCACAATGATCAGAGTGCTTTTATAAATTGACATGTTTTTCCTTTTTCTCTCTCTTATAGGCATATGTTCAAGGACTTGCATGTGGGGCCTGCAGTTGTTTGATCCCACACGCAACCTAGCTGTTGTGTAGTACTCATCACCCTTTTCGTTTTGGTAAGTCTTAATCATCGATCAAACCCTTAAGAAGAAAGTTACATCAATTACAAGTTTCAAAGCAAAAAGCAAAGAACGTGAAGGGAGCCCGAAACGTCTTCAAAGGACTCCTCACCAACTCAAGTTAAGGGGGAGTGAGAAAGCCCTATGAACAATAGGCATAGAGAGTTAGTTAGGAGCACCTTGCTCCTGATGACTTATAGCTCCATTTAAGTGAATTATGGTTTTGCTTCATTTTGCGTTGCATATGTGATTTGATGATTTATGATTGGAAGGTGTGTGTGTACTGTAAATTGTGTGCTTAAGGATACCTTAAGGATTTAAGGTAAATCCCCTATGGACCACATAGATATAAGGTAGAGTAACTCATAGAGTTACTTTACAGGCCACAAGTGAAGGTCATGACAACTTGTGATCATTTATAGTTTATGAATTTGATGTAGAAGTGTTTAGTATTCTTGAGTTGTCAATTGGTGGGTATATATGTATCTAGCTATATTGGGGATGTGGAGAGATTACACTACAATAATATCAGTAATTAGAGTCAGCCGAAAGCCAACTCTAATAGCTAAAGATTGACACAAAACACGTACTTAGCGTCGAATAAGCATTAATGCGGGGATAGATGCTAAAATAGGCGACACTAATTAACTTGTATCCACTTTCTTTGTCTAACACTTATAAGCGTCAGCTTAACCGACGCACGAGCCGACACAAAATATAGGCCAATGCCTAAATGTTTTAATTATTAATTTATATGGTTTTATTTAGCGTTGGCTAGACAGATGCATGTTTTATTAAATTTTAATTTTTTTTCCTTTAGCGTTGGCTTATGAATGGGTTAAGCTAACACAAATTGATTTTTAATTTTTTTAATAGAGTCAATTTCTTAGTAGGTCTAGCCAACACAGTATTTTTTAAAAAAAAATTATTTGCCTCGACTTTTGAGTGGGATAAACTTAGCCAAAGCATGTTTTGTTATTTTTATTTTTTACAATTGAATTTGAAAACCTATCAAAAATTGTTTCCTGTAAACTATAATTTGTACAAAAAACAACAATCAATTAAGAAACACAATTCTTCACAAATCCACAATTAAAGTACCAAGATTATACAATGATTAATATTGTAGTTGACAAATCCACAAAGTGATAATAAAGTACAAATAAAAGGATCCTACAGGTATAATTAAAAAAAAGTACAAAAACTCAATACAATTATCTCAAACAGATAATTAACTACTAGTTATAAAATTCACCTACATAAAGCTAAAACCCTTACAGTGCCCACTTTCATCAAGAGGCAACTGGACTAGTTTAACCTAACCAAATGCCTCAAACATCTAAACATTTTAACAAAGGAGTAAAAAAGAATAATACAATTAATTAGAAATAGTGTTGGAACAAAATGTCATGAAGATCAGCTTTAGTAATATTTAGATTGCCATTATACAACCTTCTTGCTCCCCCAAAATAAAGGCCTATAAGTCTAACGGGTCCAGTAGCAACAGATGTTGTGGATTAAACCAAATTCTTTTCTACTTTTGATGGCTTCACCATCACTGGTTGACCAAGAAGAGGTTGGCCCGAAAGTGCTATTACCATGGGGACAGACATAAATAAGCCTTAATTCTTACCTACATTGAGAAGTAGCATTAATTCTTACCAATGCATCCTTTTGCCAAGATGATTCTATCTCTCCATTTCTATTCTTTTCAATGTCACCATTCTGTATTATGTGATTATTATTTGTTGACACACTTGCATCATGGTCAAGATGGTGCCCATTCTCACCACAATTGCTTTTAGAATTAGCTTTCGATAGCTTTTTTTTTCTTTTCTCCCAAGAGCTTCAATTGCTTCTTACCTTTTGGCAGCCCTCGGTGCCTACCTTTATTCCATAAACTCATCCAATTTTTCCCTAACAATGGCAGTTTCAAGGGCTCAATTGACTAATTCACGTGAGATTTATAATTTAGCATTAACATCTACATAACCATAATGTCCTTGTTTAATGGTTGCTTCATGCTTTTGCAACTCAAGAATATTGATCATTTCTAGAAAATTGCATAAATAGTCTTTCCAACTAATCGTTGTAATCTAAAAATAAAATTGCAAGAGATATTCATATATCAAAAATAGTAACAAGATAAGTAAGTCAAGAACAATATATGATTACAAGGAAAAAGATTCAATTGGTACCATCTATCTTTATCTACCACAACACTAACAAAAGGAATATATTTGAGGGACACTAACCTTCTTATGCATTCTTTTCTATACAGCTGCAGAGTATTCATCATCACCTTTGATGAGCACTCACAAAAGTACTGCATGAGATTCCACTAGGAGAACTACATTGCTATCCTTGTGGCTGATTGCATTTTCAAAGTCTTTGAGAGAGTAAGGCCACAGTCGTAACAGTTCACGGAAAGACATAAAAAAATCCCAAACCATTAAGAGATCCCCTACACAATAAATTGGAACATTAAAGTCTCTTGATGGAGAAGAATGACAACTGAAAACAGGATCATCTGAACTAGGCTTCACTAATAGATCATTAATTGGATATTTGATTAACTCTTCCTTGCTATGGTCATTTTCTACAAAAATTTAAGATACAAGAAAACCTTTTAAATAAACTAAAACCACAAGAGTTATGTTGTTAAACAAAAAAATGTAAATATGTGAATATTCAATAAAATGACAACTATGAAATAATGCAATTTTATCACACAGAAATTTTTTTAAAATGAGAGAAAATGGTTCCTAGTTAATAAACTAACAAGAAGCTCCTTCATACAATATTCTATTGTAGTAAAATAGACAACAAGTAAGATGGAGGGCAAGATCCTAATTTACAAGTGCATGGGAGCTTAGTTCTTATTATCTTGTAGTGATTAATAAGTTTTTAGCTTCAATTGACATTTAGATGATTTCTTACTCTTACTCTAAACTAGTATATTAACTCAATTTGTTGTGTTGAGTGCTCAAGTGATCATATATTGTCTTATGACTTTATTATATATTAGTATAGAAGCATTAATTAATGGAATATGAAATATGAGTTTGATAAAGTATATGCTTTAGCTATGAATCAAGTTAATTCTAATTTTGCACTATTAGTTATCTTATACAATGGTATGTTTAGTTAGGTGGATATGATTGCATCAAAGCAAATAGAAGAAAATGACCTCAATGAGCGTGGTTTCCTATGGTAATTAATTGTCTTTCTTTTTATATGTGCCATATATTAAGTTGTTCAATGAGGCTTACTGTTGTGAATATTAAACCAAATATATGGATTTAGGGATTGTTATATTATGTTTTTCAGACAGTGTAGCACAAGTTCAGTTGGTGGAATTGTGTTGGAAGATATATGGATGTTAAGTATTATTAATGTTGTTTTTGTATCCATCTTTCACTTGTTTATTAGTTTCTTGCTATTTTGCTAGAAGACATGAATTTTCCTCATACTTGCACATATAGCCAGTGGATATGCTTTTTATATTAAATTAATTTTTAATTATTTATCTAATTGAAAAGAATTTATAATTTCTTTAATTCATACCTAAATTTAATTAATAATATAAGCATTAAAACTGTGGTTTTTGAAGACTTTTTCTTTCTAATTAAGGGCTGGACGTGAAGAGTGGGTAGATGGGTAGATAATGTTCTTGCAAAACCTTTAATAATATGTTGCTATGTTTTGTTTTGTAGTCATTATTAGAGAAATCTTCCTTCTTGATTACCAGGTTGTTGAGATGTTTTCTTTCAACTTCTTTGATTGTTAATACCTTCAATTTTTATATTTTAATCCATAGAGTTGAATAAGTTATCACACTTAAATTGGGTTTTTGGTTTAACTTTGTAGTATACTCTATGTATTTCCTCTATATTTTGATTGACATGGTTGTTAACTCAATATCACTTATGTGCAATTATGGTGATCGTAGGCATAGAAATCGTGTACTTTGAAGTATGTCTTTTAAAACAATGGCTGTTGTCCTATGAAATCTGTGGTACTAGACAACAGCTACATAGGGTCAAGTTAGATCATGTTTTAGCTCTATAAAAATAGAAGAGAAACCAAAGAGAACTTGTTGCATAATTATGCAATAGAAGCACTCTTAGTTTACTGCATAATTATGCAACTAAGAACCAATTGATGCTGTTTTTTTTTTCCTATTTTGATGTTCAACGTGTGGTCCTGCATAAACTAATGGTAATAAAGGCCTATCCTAGAATAAAATTATGGGCCAAACATCTGATTTAATTAATTTTAGTTTATATGAAAGGAGTTGAAGGTAGAGAAAAATGGATTAATGTAATACTTAGGAAGGAGACCATGTGCTTTGAGGCATACCAATGAGTTAACAAATGGTTTTGCTACACTAACTCTAAACCAGTAAATGTAGTCTAGAATTTTTCCTAAGGTTGCTTAGAGGTATAGGTTATCATTTGTAAATGTATATATAAGGACCTCTCCTACGACAATCTGAGTGGTTCCTTGTCAAGTATATAAGCAAGAACATTAAAGTAAGTTCATTTTGGATTTCCTTGTCTTCATTTGTGTATTTTAGTTTACAAAAAAGTAGTATAGTTTATCTCTTACTCAATTATTTACTGTAACCCATTAATTTGTGACCCAAAAGCAAACAACTATTCTTAAGTTTTACCATGGCCACTTTTCTTCTCTCCAATCCCTAATATTCAAGTCATACATACAGTTAATGCTCATCTACATTATCACTCAATCACTCACCCACATTATCACTCACTTACACACACATTGCACTTAAATCTCTCACTCACATGTACTATCACTCAGTCACACACACACTGCACTTTAATCACTCACTCACCTACACACAGTGACTAACACTACACTTGAATCTCTCACTCACCTGCACTATTACTCAGTCATACACACCGCACTTAAATCACTCACTCACCTACACACAGTCACTAACATTGCACGCACACACACACCCCCTTGCACACAATAACACAAACATACACACACTTGCACACTAATACAAAAACACACATACCACATTCTTATACACCTGCACTTACACACAGTCATTACACTAAATCACTGAACTTCAGTGCACTTACTCACTGCAATAAGTCACTTCACTTACTACAGTAATAAAGACAAGAGACTTGGACCAAATCAAATGCGTTAAGACTGAAGGTAAAAAATTTGAACAAAATTTGCAGAAGTAGATAAATACGAAGATAGAGAAACAGAGAAATATTACCAGAAGTATTCCACACTTCGTCGGCTAAAGCAAAAGTAGTTAGCTTTACAATAGCCTAAAGCTTAAAGCTTTTTACTGTCCACAAAATCATATGAGGTAAGACACATAATAATATACTGTCCACAAAAACTAGTTTTCTTAACATTTGTTACGGGGTACATCCACTAAAGACTAAACAAGCAATCTAGCAAAGGAAAAGGAAATAGATCAAGCCTTGCTCCAAGTTGCAGAAAACAAATTAATTGAATAAATTTAAGCTAGTCATATATAGAAGTTCTTTGTACTTGTTGTAATCATTCAATTCAATTCATTTTAGTAAAATTTCATTTTCATCATTAGAATTTCTCTCTCACTCTTTAAACTTCTACACATCCATGTATAGACTCATCCACGTAAAGATGGACAAAGATAGAAGAGAGAAATACAATATAGAAGAGAGGCCAACACAGGGTTGAGTCTCAACACAGCTCACATGGAAGGATCTAACTGTCATGGTCACTCTTAGCAATGGTGAGACGGAATGTTTTGGAAGGTCTAACTGGGTATGCTAAACCTGGAACCTTTACTGCTCTCATGGATCCGTAAGGTTCAAGAAAATCTACCTTTTAGATGCCTTTTCTAGTCACCTAAAAGAAGCCAAACTTTAATTGAAAAGCGATATATAAAGGTAAAATATGTGCAAACTACACCCTATTAGCTAGGTAGGTGTAAACTATGCCCTTTATTTAGCACACTTCATATTCAACCTGAAATAATTTCATGAATCACCTTTTGGCTTAACTTTATGGGGGATAGGGGTCATTTTTTTTTTTCATCTATCAATTAATGATTTAGATTTGAATTTTCTTATTTTAATGGTTTGTGCCCTTTTCTCTTTCATGATAATAGCATGTAGTAGAGTTGATCAAGTCTTGATAAAGTATAGCTTTTTTCTAAACTAGACAAGAGAATAAAGTGATTTTAGAAACTTTAAGAACTTTAATTTTCAAGACCTTTGTAGCTCCAAATTATTTCATTGCATCTTTGTAATGACATCACCATTTTAGACTCGATCTCTCTTTTCATTGACACGCATGTCATGATAAATATATCTGATTGTCTTGACAAGAATGAAAATATGACATTTACAATCTCTCTTTGTCATTCCTCCTTGATTGATTTCTTTACTTACTCAACCTCAGCTTTTCTATATATTAATCACATGTGTTTCCAAATTCTAGAATCTTGTTTTTGGTTGCAAAATTTTAGGATTATTGTAATTTTGTTTTTCTTCTTGCCTGTAAGTTTATAATGGATTCTACAAGTACAAGTGTGCAATATTTTAGTTTAGTCTTTTATGTGCTAGTTATGCAAAAGGTTCCAAGACACAGTTATATCAAAGTAGGTGCTTCTCTTGCCCTTTGCTAAAAATACCAAATACTATTTGCCAATAGCCTATCTAGATTATTCATTTCAACAACTTTACTAGTTTGAAGCTGCAGCATATGCTAATGAGATATTATTGCGAGTAGTATTCATGAAAACTTCCAAAACTATTAAGTATAGCTAATTAGTTATGTTTCAAATGCACTGTTTAACATGGCTTATCATGCCTCAATATGCATCAATGTGAGACTAGAAACCTAAAAACACATATTGGTTGAAGAAAAAATACATAGCTTCTAAAAGTGAACAAGGAAATTAAAATTTGGAGTTTCCTTTTAGTTCATACAAAAACTTAGAGGTATGTGTAGAAGAAACCATTGATGCTGGTTTAAGGGACTCTAAATAAATTAAAAACTGAACTTAAGATGGCATAATCAAATAAAACAACTTCATAAGCATGCACAATAAGAATTATAAATAACAAACCTTGAGAAGAATATTGTTGTTGATAGCCATAAGTTTTCTTCAAAGTAGCAACACCTATTCGCATGGGCCTACTAGAACAATAAATGCCATTCATTTCAGTCATTGCCCTCATTCATCACCAAAACTAACAAAACCATAGGCTTTTGAATGGCCAGTATTAGAATCAATGACAACCATACCTGAAACCAATGACGAGGTGCGATTGGGAAGGTTCCTAATTGAAAGTGTAGAAAAAGGCACTGAGGAAAACACGAACTTAAATTAACACAGTCCTCATAATCAAAATAGCAACAAGGGACACATGCTTTACCTGTCTGGTGCTAGATGCACATGATAGGATGAAGTGGAGCGTAGTGGAGGAAGAAGGGGTGCGCAGTGTTGCGGTGGTGTAGCCAATGTTAGGGTTTAGTTTCGCGTATGGGGTTTTAGAATGGGAGTGCGATGGAGGACGAAGTGGAGCGTTGTGGAGGACGAAGATTGGGATTAGGGTTTGTCAAATTTAGGCTTAAGGCATGTTCTACAAAGGTGGGAAATGAGGTAAAATTAGAGTTTTAATTTTTAAGTGACTAGCTACTTTCGTCCTTTTTTTTGTTAACTTTATTTAATTTTTTTATTGTGTGTCGACCAAACCGCCACTCACAATAATTGAAAAAAAATAAAAATAAAAAAAATGAATAGCATTGGCCTAGGCTGATGAAAATTTAGAAAATTATGAAATAAGATAAATATTTAAAATATAACACCTTAGTGTTGGATTAGAGTCGGCTTGGCCAACTTTATCTAAGTCAGACCAAAAGTCGACTCTATGTGGTCGACACTAGTCTTATGCATTCTTGTAGTGTTAGTGTTAATCTCTCATAGTCTTGAAGAACCCTAGCTTAGAGTAAGTATAATTGCTTATAGAGCACTAGTTTGGCCTCGTATGCTTTCTATGTATGTGGTATATAAAGGTGGATGTTATATGTACCTGAGCTATCATGTCTAGACTTGAATTGTAGTGTCAAGTGTTTACATTAAAGTTAACTATGTGGATGATGTAGGAATGCCAAAAAAAAGGAAGGGAAGTTTGATGTTTTCAATCTATGTGCAGGTGCATTTCTTATGAACTAAGTGGCAAGCTTGTAAAAGAGTAAGAATAGTGCTTCATGCCTTGTTTAGAATCTGTTCTAAAAGAATATAAATGGGTTCTTGATTAAAGTGGAATTATATACACAAATTTGAATATGTATTAGTTGGGTATGTTGATAGGCATGTTGTAAATTGAGTTATAAATACCTGTTCTTAAAGTTGTTATAAAACTATGTGAATTGAATATGGCTATGTCCTTTTACCACTTTGAAGCCTTGTGTCTTAGCTACCAAACGCAATTGACCTCATTCAAATAGTTTTTTTTACTAATTAAAACAATATTTTCTTTAAGCCATGTTATGTGCAGTTTTTGGGTTTAGACAGCTTAAGTACCAATGGTTTGTGAGTGGTTCAATGTAGCCTAACTTGTAAAATCTAAGATTGAGGGACCACACCCCTGTTTTAGAATATTATATTTGTGCAACACCTAAACCTAATTGGTTTGAGTCTTAAGAGCCACACATCCATGAGTTATGTTAGATGGAGTGAATGTAGTATGTGTCATTGCTAATTCATGCTGTCCTATTTTGCTATATAATGCGAATTGTGCTATGATGGCTACAAGCCTTATTTTCAAATTTTCTCTGGTGAAATTATAGATATATATGTCCTCTTGGCAATGCAATTGGTTCCATCTCACTTTGAAATTTTTGTGATTTATGGTGATTTTTCTACTACAACATGTTTTGTGGAACTTTGATGCTAAGACTGGCAAAGCTATCTTTATAGGATATTCACTAAATAGTAAATCACATAGAGTTGATACCAAACCCTAACTTTTGTGTGATTCTTGGTTTCTTGAGAAAGGATTTTCTCAAGATGTTCTTGTATTAGGCTTTTAGAAAGGTTGTATCAAGGTGTCTTGAAAGAGGTTCAAGAACCTTGGCTTTTGTGTCTTTGTTGTGTGTGATTCATATGTTTGTGTGTTGTTTGTAAACACTTGAATTACTAGTGGTACTTTCAATCAGTTTGATTGGGAAATTAAATGTAGATCAAAATGGGATGAGCAAACTAGTATAAAAATTCCTTGTGCATCTTTTTCTCTATCCCTCTCTCTTTATCTTGCTATTTAGCAATTACTTGTCTTGCATTCTGCATTTGAACATCCATTCATCATATAATTACTTAACTAGGTTCTGCATTTGGGCTAATTTCATTCACACATCCAACTGCAAATATCAATTGAATCAACAAACTTCAAAAAGGTTTTAAAGGATTGTGAAAATTGTGTAAAGGACTTGAAATTTTTTAAAGATCCAATTTAGCCTCCTCTTGGATCCTACCATTTTTATTAACAAGAGATGTATATTAGTGGAAACCTCTGTCGTCACCACTTCCTTCATCATCCTTTGCTTCCTTCCATAAGACTTATTATGTTTGTGTACCCCTACCATAACCACTTCCAAACATGCTATTTCTTCACCTATTGGTAAGATGATGCACTACCCTATGAAGGTGGTGATGATAACGGTGGGCGAAGCAATTTTATCGATAGTGATTTCCCTAAGTATACTCCACTGATTGAGCGTGGGAATTTTCTACTTGATCCTTACTACTGAGGGTAAGGATTTGGAGAAGGATTTTCTTTTATTTTGGGTATTTGTATATATATTTTTTTGGCAACTCTAAACTAGTGGTTTTGTTCTGTGTATGTATAGGTTTTGGTTACCATTGTCGAGGAGGACTTGAGGACCTTATCACTAATGATTAGGACTATATATATATGACATGTAGTTTATGAATATAACATGTTCATTTACTTGGAGATCACTTATAATGTTATATTTGAGATGTTGGAAAAAAAATGTCTATCTTTTCTCCTCTTCCATACAATTGAGTTGAGGTATGATTTGATTAACAAGGGTGTAAAGTATAGGTCTTAACAATTGACATGGCAATTAAGTTTTTGACATGGATGTGTTGATGTGGAGTTATAAGGTTGACTAGAATGTTGACATGGATACCAATTGTCACTTGTTCAATTTAAATTGTATAATTTTGGTCCTCATATTTTTTCAAACATCTAACAATTAGAAAATACAAAAAAAAATATTAATTCTCAAACTTGAACCCATAAAGACACAAATATGGGCAATCAATAAAACACCTACACCACCTAATGTGTTTGATACAAGTACACAAAATTATTATTTGTAAAGTTCTTAAAGGGAGCTTTAGAGTGCAAACACCAACAAAATTTGTATTATTGTTTTTGAAGATAATAACTTCAAATTAATAATATCATTTTGATGCTAAATTATAAATATTTTCATACTTAATAATATTTGCAAAAATATTGAGTTATATTTAAATAAATTAAAATATATCTATATATATATTTCAATTGAAGAATTAGTTAAAGAAAAAAATGATAGTGATTTGAATTATATTAATCCTACATTATCATTGGAGTCATATACAGAAACTATGTTAACAATTTAATCATTCAATTTTTATTTATTATTTTTCGTGCAAAATTCAAAATTAATTTGTCATTTAATATATGTATGTCGATATTAGACACAAAATATTAATATTTTAAAATTCATATAAATTTTTTAAAATAGTGTTAAAAATAATTTAAATCTTTTAAACTAATTTTATATTTTAAAATATAGTTTAACCTAATTTAAATTTAATTTGTATGTTAAATTAAATTTAATGTAGTAATTAGTATATTAATTTTAATATACATACTATGTTTAAATTTAGTATACTAATTAAATTTAAATTAGGTTACATTAATTTTTAACATACAAAATTAGATTAAAAAACGTTAAACTATTCGTTAACGTTATTTAAAAAATTTTATGTTAATTATACATATATCAAATGATAAATTATTTTAGCATTTTGTTGTAAAAATAAAATAAATAAAATTAAATGACCAAATTGTTAAGATAATTTTTGTGCATGAAATGAGTGATAATGTTAATATTATTATAATTTAAATCAATATTAATTTCTCGTTAATTAATTATTCTAATGAAATATATTTCTATTTTTTTAATTTATTTAAACAATATTCAAAATGTGTAAAACAATATTAAGCATATGAAAACATCATGCAATCATATGCGTACAAAAAGAAAGTATATGAAAATAGTTATAAGTTAGCATTAAAATAAAAGTTTAATGGTCATGCACTATCAGTGTAAAAACTTTTACATTGTCAACTAATTAGAAATCACTGTTGGTATGACTTTTAAGGTAATTATTGTAAAAGTCAACAAACTTACCATACATGGTAGTTTGTGATTGGATGACAGTGTAAAACAGTACATAGCCTATTTTCTCTTAAAATAATATTAAAAATTATTATATACGAAAACAATAACACAAGGCCTATTGACGTTTGCACTCTAAAGCTTAAGAACTTTATATATAATAATTTTGTTACACTTATACCAAATGTATTATGTGATACAGGTGTTTTATTGCTTGGCTATACTTGTGTAGTCATGGGTTCAAACTTTAAAATTAACATTCTTATGCATTTTCTAAATGGATGTTTGAAAAAGATGGGAACCAAAATCACACAATTTAAAAAAATAGGGAACTAAAACTAAGTAAGTAAAAATTAGGATCTATGTCAACACCCTTATCAACATTCTAACTCCAAGTCAATGCATCCATGTCAATAATTACTAATATGATATAATATTGATGAAAAAAAAAATAACTTTATCACTATTACTTTATATATATTTAGTAATATTTATATATGATATGATCTTATAATAAGAAAAACAAATTTATTATTAGTATTTCATACTAGTGACAAATTATTTATGGCATGTATATTTTTGTCACTGTTAATGAAATTATTGACAATTTATAATTTGGTCACTAATATGAATAATATTAGTGACAAAATAAAAATTAGTCACAAATAATATATAATTAGTGATAAATTTTATATTTGTCACTAAAAACTATATTTCTTATAGTGACTCTATTATCATGACAATATTTTTGTTAACTATTGAATGTTAGTTAACGGACAAACCAAAATTGTTCATTTTGAAAATATGAGGATCAAAATCAAGCAATTAAAAATTGGGAGATCAAAATTGTCAAAACAATATACCACAAGGATCAAAAGTGAAATTAAGCCAAAAAATATCTTACATTGATAAAATATATAAATTAAACTCAACAAAAAAATTGGACTAACATAAGAGAAAAATTAAGGAATGATTTGTGGAGACCTAATCGATTTAGGTTCTCAAGCTGTAATATCAGATAATTTGAGTAAATTTTAAGGAAGAGGAGTGATGAAGTTAATATATATATATATATATATATATAATTGTTAAATATTTTGATATTTACTCAAAGATTATATACAGCAAATTTTATATAAATCAAACATTTGTACTTATGTTAGTTAACATTTAGTTACATTCTTAAAATATATATTATACGTTAAATTAAATTTATTTAATAAAATTTTGAATAATTTTAAAATTTTATAAAATTAGTAGACTTAATCTTATAGTTAATATTTACTTGTAATTTAACAGTTAGATTAATAAAATTTAATATAAATAAAGAATTATTGAAGTAACTTTTTCAATTGTTACTGCATCATTCCTGGTGACCATTTCTTGGCTTTCTAGGTAATTATAATAAAATTCATTTATTGATGCATATATTAAAAAAAAGGTGTGACAATATTATTGAGTAATAATAGTGTCAAAAATTATATTCAAAGATCTTATCAAAATTCTATTATAATTAAAAATTAATTTAAAATACCCATTTATATTTATTTGTCTGTGTTATATTTTCATTAGTTTAGGGTGTTATATTTATAGACTATATGTTATATCTAACACTTTTTTTATTTGAGAAATTATATTTACATAATTTTATTTTACGTACTGTTCTTATTCTGATGGTTTTTATATTTAAAAATTATATATTCTTTTCTGACTTTTTGTTTTGGTAATGGGAGAGAAATTAACAAAAAAGGCCAAAAGAGCACAAGATTACAATATTGACGAAACATTGACATTGACTAAAAGATCTAGATGAAGAGTACGTCGCTGGCAGCAAATAGTTATCCCCACTATAGCGATAAGACGTACAAGGTTACGACGATAGGTAACATCATATCTATGGGCTATGTATGGACCAAAAACAAAGTATCTATGGGCTGTGTAAAAAACCATTTTTCCAAAGTTATCCCTTGTTAGCAGCTGTTAGATGTATCTAGAGCAATGGGATTTTGCATCGTTTCCTCCGGGCCGCCTACCTCTTATTTCTTGATGTTACAATAAATAAATAAATAACTTTAAAATAAGTGAAAACGCTTTTACATAGAAGAAAAAAAGGAATACAGACAGAGCTGATCAGATTAACATCCAACAATATATAAGATAAGATTGAGTTAATCTAATTTATTGACACAATATATTAATTTTAATGTTATAAATAGTTAAATCATAGAATTAAAAAAATATATATACAACTACAATTAAGATATATTTTATAATATGTAACTAATATCAATATAAATACAATATCATGCTATACAAAATATTATATATTAAGTTAAGAAACTATATTATTAAAACATAATGACTTAAATAACATTTTAGTCACTATAATATAGTATTGTTTTCATTTTGGTCCTCCTAATTCTTTTTCCTGTTTTGGCCTTTATAATTATTTATTTTGTTTTATTTTGGTCCTTGTCCTTGTAAAATGATGACATGGTAACAAAGATTGAGAAAAAAAACCTGATATTTTCTAAATAATAAGGACTAAAGCAAAAATCTTTCAAAATATAAGAGCGACTTATATCAAAAGTTTATAATTTTATAAGTAGGGGTGTTTGTGGGTTGGATTTGATAAGTTTAAGATAAAATCAAATCCAAATCGATCATATTTATTTGGGTTGATTTGGTTCAGGTTTTGAATTTTATTTTTTTTCTTTTGGCTAATCCAAACTAAATCAATCTAATTAAGATCAGATTGTTTTGGTTTGGGTCATTAGATTATGATAAAAAATAAAATATTTTATTTTTAACTTCAAATTTTTATCTACACTTATTGTCTATTTTATGTAATTTTTTTAAGTTCATATTAAATGTAAGGTAGAAATATTTATTGTTCTTTAATGACTAATTATTTATTTTACTTAATATTTATTTATTTTTTCTATAGTTATCACTTTATGTATCTCATTAATTTCTTTAATCAAAATATGATAAAAAGATTACATAATAAACATGACTAAATTAAGACAATTAGTAATTCTAGATAAGATCATAAGAAAGTATAAATGAATAAAAGAAAAAAAAGAGAAAAGTAGAAGAAAAAAATTAAGTACTTAAGACTAAAATATATTGATCTAAAGTTTAAAAAATAGTAGATCAAGTCATTAGGTTGATTCAAGTTAAAAATAAAAACTGAGGATTGAAACAATTATTATTGATTTAATTTAGGTTTAAAGTGAAAAGGACCAATAAATCGAATCAATCTGAACTAATTAATTGATTTGGTTCTTTGGTCATATTTTTTATACAAAACGACAGTTGCTTAGAAGATTAAATGGGATGGCTAGGAAACTTGCAAAAGGCCCTAATCCCTTCCTTGAAAATCTACAAGGGATGTTATGGGTAGAGCATGGGCAAATCATGGTAGTACCGTCAAAATGGGCCAGCCCACCCCACTTGGCCCTAGCCCATATGGGCCAAGGCCAAAAAAGCCCACAAAGCCCTATGGGCACCAAAAAATTTTCCAAAAAAAATAAAATTATTTTTTAAAAAAAAAATTATTCTAGTCTATTCCATGGGCCAACCTTAAGAAAATATTACCCTGCCTCATGGACAAATAATGCTTTGGTGAATAATAACAATAATATTATGAATCTTTTTAATCTCTTGAATCTTGATATAGAAAATTTAACATTATTAACACTATACCAAATGACAACAAAATCCACAAAGTGCTCTAATTTGAAATATAGTGCTATGTTTAATCAAAAAACTAATATGAATGATAACAAATCTATAATAAGTGCAAGTACACATAATAAGCACTAGGTACCATATTGTATATCCAAATAAGCTATCCTTAATTACAAAAAGAAAAAATTAAAAGTATGCTAATAACATAACCAATAACATGTGTATAGAATTCAAAAACAGCATTGAAATCTATCAACAAAGGCATGCATCAACTCCTTAATATCCTTGCTAGCTCCACTCAAGGTATGTTAGTCTTCAACATCTTGAGGCACGTTGGACTCTTCTATTATTGCCCCATGACCAAATGTATCACACTCATCTTCATCTAAAAAACATAACCAATTGAAACACAATTAGACCACTAATCTAGGGATAATTATCCAAAATAAAACATAATTCTAAAATATTATAATACAAAGTCTTACCACTAGAATTTTGGAGAAACCCGTGTAACCAATTCCTACTACAAATCAACATTTGCACATGTTCAGGAAAAGTGGAGCTTCTATATTTGGTAAGTACACGCCCACCAATACTAAAAGCTGACTCTGATGCCACTATGGTAATGGGAATACTAAGCACATCTCATGCCATTATAGAAAGTATGGGAAACTTTTTCTCATTGGTCCTCCAATACTAAAGTACATCAAAATCCTCAATGTCATCATCATCAACTGTTGATTCATCTAAGTAAATATCTATTTCACTCTTGCCAGTGATAGATTTAGTTTCATTTTGATTCATTTTAAAATCCTGCAATGTATAATATATATTAATATTAATTATCTAAACAAAAGAAAGAAAGAAAATAATGAACACTAAGTATAAAAAACTTACAGCAATAATCTTTGATCTCTTAGGCTTACTCCCCTCTACACATGACGGAGTCAACAAGCTAGATTCATTGGATGATTGGGAAAGAGAAATACTGGGACTTGGGAAATTACTTGCATATTCTCCATACAACTTCTTGAACTTTTCTATCACATTCTTAGCCTTGTCTTTAGAGGCCAAAGGATCAAGTTTAGTATAACAATACTTTATAAAATCTTCCTTTAATCGTGGGTCAAGAATAGCTCCAAAAGCTAACCCAACATTATACTCTTTCCAATATTTATCAAACTTCTCTTTCATATTCCAAGACATTTCCTGTATAGTGTCATCTTCATTCCACAAATTATCTTTTAGGATGCATTCAAATTTCCAAACTTGCATAAAATTCAAATTTGAAGTTAGATAGGATGAACCAGAAATCATGTTTGTGATCTCATAAAATGGTTCTAGGAGTTGACACATTTTCTCTCCCCTCCTCCATTCCTCATCAGATGGACAATTTTTATAATTCCTATCTGCCACTTGGAGAATATCAAAAGCCTTCTTATATTTGATTTCACTTTCAAGCATTAAATAGGTAGAATTCCATCTTGTAGTCACATCTAATCTCAAACCAATGCTCATATCTATTTTGCATCACTAACACACTCTTTGAATTTAAGCATTCTTCCATATGATGATTTAACATACTTAACACTCTCTCTAATTTTATAGAGTGCTTTTTCAGCCATGTTTAAACCCTCTTAAACAATTAAATTAAGAATATGAGCAGAACAACATACATGAAAAAACTCACCATCACATAACAAATTTTTGTAAAGATGGTTTTTCAAAATATCTTGCATGCTATTGTTCGTAGAAGCATTGTCCAAGGTAATAGGCAATCAAATACAGTGGCTTCTAATTCCACATTTGTGTGTGGAGGCTTCATTCAACAAAAATTAAGAATCTTACTAGTCAATTTCCAACTTTCATCAACAAAGTGAGCAGTTAGACAAATATTGTAACATCCCAATTTCGAGTAATAGAAATAAAAATATATATTTATGGTTAAGATTTCTCATAGGCAACAATAATAATAGTTACCCTTATATTAGAATGTTATAGGAATAAGATAATAGGACCTTGAACGGGACTTAGAGATCGAAGATGGGCCGAAGGCCCATCAAGCCACCCATACACACATGGTTTATATAGGAGAGAGAACGGAAAGCTAGAGAGAGAAGGAGAAAAAAAGAGGAGGAAAAGGAGAAGAGGAAAAGGAGCAGAGATCTCCAAGCCCTAGAGTTCATCTTCGTGCATCCCCTAGGTGAGTGCTTCCTCCTTATCCTTCCCTATTCCTTTGATTGTTGATTATATTCCCTTTTCCCCCTTGTTTCCTTTGAACCCCAAGTTTGGGATTTTATGGATTTTTAAGATTAAGCTTGATCGAATGGTTTATTTGGTGGATTAATCGGTTAGAAATGTAGTAGAAATGTTTTGGAATGGTTGTATAGTAATTAATAGCCAAGGGATTGAAGAATCGTAGCTCATATACCCATATTCGCGTCGTAGGTGTCGCCGAGCACCAGTATACGTCGTTGGGCGATGTTCAACTAGAGCCAAGAAGGGGTTTCTAGTGAACTGTTGCTGGGCGACATAATTCTCCCGCCGGGCAACATTCAGCAAGAGCCCAAAAATGGGACTCTGGTAATATGTCATTGGGCGACAAAGTTGTTTGTGAATGAAAATTAGAATTTTAGCTAACCGAGAATTAAGTCTAGAAACAGTTTGATTGCATTTTTGTTTTCTATGCTTATTCTTGGATGTTTACCTTATGTTGTGATGTTGTGCTGCATTATTGGATGTTGATTTCTTGAGTAGCTATGTTATGAATGCATTCATATGGTTGTTGCATTTAATTGACATAGTTTGTATGCAACGATAAACCTTATATAATAAGACATTTAAGATGCTTAAGACACCATTAAATGCCTCCTTAGCAACAGGTGGGGATTTTTCCCCTAAGTTTATGAAAGGTTTTCATGAAAGGAAATGTTTTAAGAAAGGAACATGTTTTTGAGAAAAGTATATGTTTTCAAAGAAAGATATTTTAAAAGGAAAGCTATGCCTTCAAAGAAAAGTACCTCCTTAGTAACGTTAGGACCTCCCCAGTTTCGATCATGTTCAAGTTGCACCCTCGGCATACCGCGGTGAGGATTCCGAGGTTACCAAGGAGAGATGAGGTTTTATACAACTCTAAGATGAGTTGTAAAAGGGAAAAGGGCTAGAAGGCCTCCTGTGTCAAGGGAAGGGACCGTCATCCTTCAGATGCTAAGGGAAAAACAATATCCTTTGGTAAAGGAAGGATGGGTCCTTCAGTAGAGAAGGACATAGTCATTCTTCGGAAAGGGAAGAATGTTGAAGGAACTACTTCGATAATGAAAGTGGTTCAACGACTTGGACCGGTGGTAGTAAGAGGTCGAGCAAGAAGGACGCCTCTTGATGGCTATAGCTCAGCCAAGAAAAGATGGTATGCAAGTTGTTAGACCTGTCTTTCATAATCTGTACATAAGTGTTTGATAATCTAACAAGAGAAATTAAATTTAAATTCAGTTTCAAGAAAACAATTAATAATAATAATTGTTGTGTATATTTCAGTAGAGTTTTCTACAGAAATTGAGTCTGCTTGGATTTCAGCAGTGCAGAGATACACTGTGAAGATTGATAGTGTAAGATCTGCAGCATGTTGATCCCTAATCAAGTGATTTAAATGACTAACAAGAGGAATTAAATTTATTTTCTAATGAAAAATAGATGATAAAAAGCTACAAGTTGTTCTTGTTGAGATTCTGCGAGGATTTCTACGAGAATCTAGTTGTGATGATATCTGCCGGACTGGTATTGATTTGTACAGCTTGTAACACCCGCTATAATAAGACATACATTCATTTTATTTTATTATTTCTTGATCTGTTTATTAGAACGTCGGCTTGATTTAAAACTAATACGTACTTATTTTTCTCAAACGTTAGTAATTCCAAGAGACATCAGATAGAGAACTTGTGAAGTAAACATCATCATATATATATGTGTGCATCAAGCCTTTGTACAAGGTCAGATATCAATACATACGTCAAAAGCACATAAAAGAAATACATCAAAAGAAGCCTAAATACCCGCCCATAGCTATACAACAAAAATGACCTATGTCAGAGCAGTATAGGTCTATACTAGGCTAGCCCATCTTATAAAATCTACAAAAGTCATACGTAGAGTAGTCGTCACGGTTGGTCCTCAGAGTCCATCTGCTTGTACCACGATCGTATATGAAAAGAAACAAACAAGAAAGGAGTGAGGTTTTTATAAAAGCCTCATTCGTTTCTTAATAGGTTACAAACAACAATTTGAACAAGCAATAAGGGAAATCCTAAGGTCTGACCTACGTTATTACGACTCAATCTCAACCTTTACCAGACGTATGGATCCATACCCATCTCTGATGTTTTACTTTAACCATCAGGAATCATTGGGAAGCGATTGGGAGTTCGTATAATCCCTCACAAGGTACAGACATCCATGTCGTAATCATCATCCTCGAGGAAAGGGCCACACGCCCATCAGGGATATACACTACACCAATCATGGTGATGCTGAGCAGGCGTCAGGGTTGCCGAGTCGGTTTACGTGATTTACCCCGGCCCAGGGTGCTAATCTGGCCATTGGGGTGTTCACAACTCAGCACCTTTACCCTCAAGACCCGAACAATGGTCCCTGCCTTTCATCCCGCAGTGTACCAAACTGTGACTTCCCAGGCACAGGCACTCATGCTTCTCAACATGGTCCTAACTCAATCGGGGTTTTCCTATGACTTTGCTTTCTAAGTTTCAAGACATACTCTCTGGATAATCCAGCAGAGTTCCAGAGTTACTCATTACAGAGACGTCATTCATCCATCACATTTTCATAGAACTTAGAAACAATTCAATATGAACATCACAGGGAAGGAAATATCAATAACCAAAGCGTTATGCATATTCATTCTCACACGTTTATACATTTATTACAATTTTAATTATTTTGATTTGTCCTTATCCTTTTCTATCTTTTCAAATCAGACTATTTTAAGGAGAAAAACTTTCGTCTACAATTATGACTAGGACGTAAAATTTTTAAGAGAAGTTCTTTTCTGATGTGGAAGGTCAGACTATGCTGCAACCATAGAGCATACTTAGAGTTTCTCTTTAATTATTTCCTTTTTACTAAAATTCGAATTATTCATCTTATAAGAACCAACACTTCTAATTTCAAGAAGGTGCGCAATTTTATAAAAACCTTTGTTGATGTTATTTATTTATTTTCACACTAGCCATAATTTGTTCAAAATAGTAGTTTAATGGTAACAATTTAAAATTGTCTAATAAGGTCTTTATCCCAAAAACTTTTCCAAATTTGGGCCTAAAGTCGAAGCTTTATTTCTAAAAACTTAGTAGAACTTGCTTTTTCAAGAAAACATTTTCTTTAACTTTCCTTAGAATATATTCTTACCAATTTTTTTATCAATTCAAGTATTTATCAAAAATGCTAAATCTAAATGAAAGATTTATCTTCATTGATTTATTTCTTTAATGGGCCGAATGCCCTTTGTAGAAAAAGCCCAATTTATATATTTTTCTTTTTAGAAATTGAGTTCATTTTCTATGTGGTCAAAAATTAATTTTATAGCAATTATTATTTCCAACTATTTTACCCATTCTAATAAGTTAATTGGTACACAAAAAAACAAAAACAAAAATATTTCTTACCCTTTTTCTTAGTCTTGGCCGTGAGCCTTGTGATGAGAAATGAATTCCAAAAATTTTATTTCTCTAAGTGATCTTGAAGCTTAAAATTGGGTTTTTTAGAAAATAGCTATTTTTGCATAAGCCCATAATAGCTATTCATAATAGGATATTTTAAGTTATAATATAATGCCAAAATAGTAATGAAAGTAACATCAAAATAAATGACAATAATTAAAATAACAATAAGGTGAAACTTAAGTAAATAACAATAGAATAGCAATAATAACAATAAAATAAATGGCAATAATTTAAATGGGCAAAAATTTAAATGACAATAAATAAAGCAAGAAATTTAAAGAGCAAGAATCTAAATAGCAAGAACTTAAACAATAAAGTAAATGACATAATGTAAATGGGCAAAATATAAATAAAGCATAAAATAAAAATAAATTGCAACATAATGGAAATAATAATAAGACAAGAAAATAAATGACATTAAAGTAAATGACATAATAATAAAGCAATAATTTAAATGACAAGAATATTAATAATTATATAGTAGTAGTAGTAGTAGTAGTAGTAGTAGTAGTAGTAGTAGTATTAATATATTAATTGGGTTTAAGGGAAAACCCACACACTCACACACCCATTAAGAAACAAATTTTAGAGGCTAAAACCCCACTCCCCCTTACCTCTAAACAAGGCTTGTTGGTAGAAGATTAGGAGAGGAGGGTTGGTTTAGAGGTTTAGGATTTTAAAACTTGGTGAAAGCTCTTAATGGTGATGAAAGAAAAAAAAATTTGCAAGAGTTTGGGGAGAGGGAAGAGTGCTGCACGTTCCAGCAGCTGGGGAGGCAGGGAGAGGCTCTGAAAATCTGAAGGAAAGAGTGTGTAATAGTAGAGTGGGTGATGGGGTTATTTATAGGTCAAAAAGTAGGTATTTTAGATTTAATTTTTGGCTCAAAAATCATATAATATCCATTTCCATTGTACTTTCCACATGTGGTCAAAAGGGAAACGTGCCAGACCAGCCAAGACTTCTGAAATTCGAAAAAATTATTTTATATAATTATTAGATATTAAAATAATTAAATATTAATTTAATGCAACAAAATTAGATAGAAATTTTGGATAGGTTTTTGAAAAATCAGACCACACCACATTTTCAAGTATATTTTATTAAGCATTACGAAAATTTTTCATATTTTTCTCATGTACATATTATTTATAATAAATTTTTTTATTAAAAAGACATTTCTTAAGCCAATAAATCCAATTTTTGCCAAATAAATATATTTTTTGACTTTTCACTATTTTTCCCTTAAAATAATATTGGTATAATTAAAATATACTCAATATAAATTTTTCAAAATTTTTTGAGGTTAAAAAGTCTTTTGCTGGCTTTCACAATCGGCTAAGGGTATACCGATCATTTCCCAAAAACTGTCTCAAAAAAATTCCGAAAAATTTATAAAATTATTATTAATTATTTTGAATATAAATATGATTTAAAAATAATTTTTAAACCACTCTAGATAATTTTTTCTATTTTTATCCTATTATGCAAGTTTTCAGGGATAAATAAGTTGTTTTGTCGTTCCCGGGTCCTAATCCAAATAAATTATTAAAAATCTAAACTAGACAGAACTTTCTAACATGAATATATCCATGAAAATCATACCCTTGAGGTTCCTATTTTATTTTTCACAATTAATCATAGAATAATTAGACAAACAACAAGTAAGTTAAAGTGGGGGTGTTACACAGCTAATGAGTAGTACAAGACCATAGAATTCAATTATAATTAATTTTTTTTTTATAGCTTTCCTTACCTAAAGGGTTGAGACATTGGGTTTTTCTCTATTTCCACTCTAGACCATTTATCAAGAAGTCTGTCTAGAATCTCGTCAAATAAAGTAAACCTAAGTGCCTGACTAGATAGAGTCAGTTCAGTCATAACCAAAGAAATTCTAAAAGAGTCATAAACTCATTTATACTCCAATATCAATTAAATTGTTTTAATTGGTTCAAGTGTTAGAAAATTAAAAACCTAATCTTACAAGACTCGGTATTTGACTGTGTTCTTTCTTGACAGTATGAGAAAATACAGTATTCTCTTTCTAGAATCATATTACATATTTCTCCAAACCCAACTCAAATAAATAAAGCAAACTAGACTAACTTCATCTTAACTAGACATCAAATCCTAGTTTGTATCCAAGTATGACAAGTTGTCTTACAAGTTGTACCTAGTATACCAAAACCACTCTCCACCCCTTGTTTTCTCCTAAAAACCGTCCACCACTTAGGGGAGAGGGAAAAATATTTTGTTTTCATTTAAATTCAAATTTCACCTCTTATTTTGCAAGTTACCAATTTACCCTTCTTGAATGTGTTCTTTATTTAAGCTTCCAAAACACAACAATCCTCCCATTTTGTTTCTCTTTGGCCGTGGACTTAGAGAGAGAGTAGGGAGAGTTGGTTCAAGTTCTTGAGTGTAGGGAGAAGAGGAAGAAGCTAGGGTTTCCAAAGGAAGGATTCTAGGTAAGTTCCATCCTTTTCATCTTCTTCTTCTTTCATCCTTTTTCTTTTCTATCAAGACCTAAGTGGTCTATACCTTCATCCATATTTCTATGGCCGTAAACCTTGTTCTTTCCTTGTGTTCTTTTCATATATTAACCATACATGGTGATGGATGGTGGAAAGGTCAAAGCTTTGTGAAGGAAGTAAACTCAAAACCCAAGTTTTTTGCTTGTTTGTGACCTTGGCTGTTTTGGTGGTAAGGAAAGCTAACCCTTTTCTTGTGTGTTTGAATCTATGATTTGTTTATTTGGATGTGTTTTGTTGCTAAGTATGATGTTGGTAGTTTTAAAAGTGCTAAGCTTGATGAAAGATCATATTTTCGTACAAGTTGGTGATGTGTTTTTGGTGCTGTTTGATTTTCGGACTGAACATGCTACACTGCTTTTGATAACTAGAATTGTGGAGAATATTTTCGGTGCTTGTTGTTTTTTTGTAAACTAGACAAGATTTCCTCCAAAATGGACACAAGAAACGTACCAAAAGGTTAAGAAACGAAAAGGTTAAGCTTTTTGAAAGTTGAGCATGCTGTCTGAAAACGCGGACCTGACAGTGGGCAGTAAAACGTGATTCTGGAAAAATCGGTTTTGTATTTCAGGAAAATTATTGAACGAATAAAAAGTAGACACAAAAATATTTCCATGAATATATGGTTTGTCTATATTTGATTCATTTTTATATTTTTAATGATTTTTGGAAACTGAAACTTGTACTTACATCCTGTCTGAAGGAGGTTTTGAAAACTATGAAATTTCAAAAATCATATAAAATTGTGTAGACCTTGGTTTTTGGTGTTCTTGGACTTTTTGAAAAAAAATTTAAGTTTAATTTTAGAAAAAAATAAACTTGATCTATGAAAATCTTTTTCTGGAAGCAAAAAATAGCAAGACTTGTTCATTGGCTCTCTAGTAGACCACACTGACCTTGTTGTCTTGTTATTTTTGTATATGTTTTTGTAGATTTTTGTTTGAGGCAATCTCTTTTGTTTTGAAAAATAGACAAAATTATCTTTTCAACCATACAAATATCATGTTAAACAAAAATCGTTCACTATTCCAAAATGAGTTTTAAAACCGAGACTAAATTCTGGCAGATTTCTGGAAATATGTCTTAAGAAGAAATTTTATATCTATTTGTATAACTTTAAGAAAACACAATCTTTTGTACTTAAAATTCAAATGATGGAATTTTTAAGAAAAAGTTAAATATGATCTTTGAGGACATACTTCCTTTCTATTTTACTTATATATGTATATTTATATAAAACCAAAAAAATAATAAATAAATAAAAAAAGAGAGAGAAGTATTGTAATGATTTAATCATAAGGGCATAGTACCCTAACTTGTGCAACTAAGTTACAATTAATTATGTATGGCCTAAGTTTTAAAAGGATAATTTTGAGAAAATTCAAATCTTATATAAATGTTATATTTTAATATTTTAGAAAGGAGTTTTATAATTTTATATAATTTATAAGACTTGACAAAATTGTTAAATCGTGGATTGTAAGAATCTCTTTTATAAAGGATATGAAATGATTAATGCATATGAATTAATGGTATAATGAAAATTTTTAAGATGGTGATTCTCATCCAACTTAGATAATGTCTCACTAGATATCCTCGTGGATGGGCCCGGCCCGGTGGGTGGCAGACATACCAAGTGTATGTCTTTATCCACAGAAGGGAATCTAGTGATGATTTATTTAGTTCCTAAGAGGGGGGCCTGGCCCGGTGGGTGGTAGGCATATACCCAAATATGCCGATCCTCAATAAAGGAACTAACTGGTAAAATTATTATTTTGTTAAATGTTATCGTTATTATTGATATGCATACATGCATAAGTTTAAGGGACGCTTTAATAAGCGTCTGGAAGGCCAGTGGAGGCATTTTGAACTGCCTTGGGGATATGCGGATGTGCAATTCCACAAAAGGACGAGGCTATTGCGCACCCCGAGTCGTGGTGGCGACTACCCACATACGTATGTCCCAATGAAGCCATGGTTGCTCTGAGATCAGGACCGGTATCCCCCAATGGTTTTGGCACGTGCTGCTTTCACCCATGTTTAGGTGTTAACCATTACCATGTTTAAGGGATATGTTTGGCTGGTCGCTCAACAGTCATTCTCCATGGAGAGGGTCTAGACATGTCAACATCTGCACATTGTTGCTTTGATTGATGAGGTTATGAAATGTTGATTGGAAAATGAGATGACTTGATAGAGTGCTTGTGTGCTTTAAATGATAATGTGTTCAATTATTCTATTAGTTTTAACTTCTTGTTCTATTTTGCTATGGTTATTCTCTTTTGGGTAGCTTATCCTTGCTTGTGTGCTGTGTGTGTGTGACTATGATGATCGCGATGAATTGTCGTTGCGGGAGCAAATTGGATGGGTGTCGTCTGGTTCCTCAGCCCTCGCCACTTGTCGGTCTTGGATACGCTAGAGGATTTTGGAGGAGTTGAGAGTCAAGCTTCCAGATGAGCTTATAGTCCATGGATTGACATCATCATACATGCTGAGAAGCCGAAGATCTTCCTACATGAGACTTGTGAGGCAACTCGCGCGATGCATCTTGCTACATATCTTGAGTTCTAGATTAGGGAGGAGTTCCGCAATGGATTCTTCCTCTTTAGTCATGTGAGTCAGTGTTCATGACCAGCTTAAGGAGTGCGTGATATTGTATTATCCCCCTCCCCTCTTGCTTTGTATTTATAGTTGAGTCTCATGCATTGACACACACCTCACATCAGAGTATTATGATCTTTGTATACGAGTTGGTACACAAGGCATCGTGTGTTGCTTGTACAAGTTTGTGAAGATATTTCTATGAATACATGATTTCTCTTTCTCATATGTTCAGTGATATGGACTTTACTTCTATTAGATGATAGTTGGTGGATTAAAATAAGCCTGTGAGAAACGCAAAAAACTCTTACCTATTTTCATATATAAACTAATTAAAGAGTTTTATAATTGAAAAAAAATATTGAATCTCAGTCATGTTAGTTGTGTTTTCCTATGACAAAGCTGGGTCATTACACAAGTGAAATTTAATAATAAAGATAAAGAGAACTACACAAAATAGAAACAAAACTAGAAGATGATTGATGTGAATGCCTTTGTGAGGCATGTATGTTGCCCTATGGGGTATATGATGAGGTGTATGCCTAGTCATAGGTGAATCTAGTTAAGTCTAAATTAGGGAACCTATGTACTTAGTGAGGACGCAGTTTATGATAGATGTTACCCGGTGGGTATACGAAAGGTTTACCCCAAAGAAAGCTTATGTATAAGTCCTAAAAGGACAAGAAAAGATAAAGGTAAGGAAAGGAAATGCCAGTCCTTGCTTAGTATTATGGAAGATAACAGGACTAGAGAGTGTAATTCAAAGTATTAAGTCCTCATCTAAATGATGGGAACATAGTTGTTTAGTGTAAGAAACAGTATGTGTTAAAAGAGTCAGGGCTCAAGCTCACTAAAGATTAGCAAGCCCTAAGTTAGGCATAGGTTATGAGATTAAGAAATAAAGAGGTGAGAGATGAAGAGTTTTAGTAAGAGGTAAAACCATGAAAGTATAAAAAAAAGGATCTCTAGAATAGAGGGTCAGCCTAGAGTCCTTAGAGCACTCACTGAGACATATATGTCTCATCCTTTTTATGTTTCATGTTTTTACAGGTTGAACAGGTGAAGTCCTCTTGGGAGTAGCTTGGAGCATAGAGCTTGGAGCCGCTGCAAGAGGAAGAGTTTATAGCTTTGGACCTCCCAATAGCTAGGAGTTAGTTTGTGTTTATGTTTTCTTTGTTCATGTTTTGTACGGCACATAAGTGCCAAGAGTTTTGCATTACCTGTTGTAAGTATGTTTTTGTAATCCAAGTTTAAGTTTTAGTTTTTACATAGTTCCTCTGATATTCTTATATTCTAAACTCCTATGTTTTAGTAATATAAGCAGGCAAAAGGCAATACTCCTTAGGGTGTTACAAATATAACCCTTAGAAGTAGTTGTTATCCAAACATCAGAAGTTAAGCAAATTCTATTAGGAATCCTAGACAAGATTTTTGCTTAAGTTTATCCTTCTCTCTGATGTATATTTTTTTCAGATCTGACACAACAGTATTCCTAGAATGCATCACAACATTAGGATTAAGATAACTTGCCCAATCTCTAATTCCCTCATATTCAACAAAACTAAAAGGAAAATCATGTTGAATTATAGCTTGCACAAGTTTTTCACGATGAGTTTTTTGATCTATTTTTCGCATACCAAACTTCCCATCTTGGTTAGGATTCACATCCACACTTCAGTTCACAATATTTTTACAAATAGAAACATGGTGACTTAAATGTGAAGTTCTATGGTTATTTTTGGTTTTGGGGTTTTTGTCAATTGCATAATCACGATCATAGTACTTACACACAGCCCTTTCAACGTCATCCTTGTCTTTACCAGTTTTTGTAAAAAATTTCCAAACATTTGAGATTTCTTTCTTAATCATGTCAACACTTTTAGATATAATAAGGGTGTCAGAAATAATATCATCATCTACATTCACAGTGTTACTCATAGAGTCCATAATATGAAAGTATTTAAGATGAGTGCACCCTTCAAGCAATATGCAATTCAAGATGAACCTATATAGCCACATAAAATATAATTAATGAATTGAAATACTATTTGCTACAAGTCCAAATATAATTAATTTTCTCCAAGAAAATATAATTAATTCCAAACTATTGCTTAGACTAAGGAAGCATAATAAAGAACTAATTAGTAAGGAGCTTGACAGGAGAACTTTACCTGAAGGTTCTAATTCTTGTGTAGAACTGCAATTAACATCAAACTCTGTAGAACTATCCTATCTCAAACATCAAACTGCGACAACATCAAGAATAATAAAAAGAACATTTAATTCTTGTGATTCATATATTTAAAGGAAAAACATTTAATTCATATATATGTCAAGATGCATAGCCTGAATACACCTTGAATGTATAATCACTTTTGCTTATGTTTGACAAGATGATGTTTCATTTTGGCAATGTAGTGAAGCTATTAAAGAAGGTCATGTTCATTACAAGCACCTTAGTCTTCAATTGCTTTCAGGTGTTTCATTGACACTGAAAAAGATTTTAAGTTTTAAGACAACATTTGATGCCCCTCGAATAAAGGTGCATCTGTTTTATCTCTCATCTATGCACACTGTGAACCTTTTGCTAGTTACAATTTACAAAAGAATTTACTTCAGTCATTAGGGAAGTTCACTAGTGGCTTGTGAATGCAAGTACATTTAATATTTAGTCTGTAAGGCTAGCTAGCCCACTTCAACTAAAACTTACTATACAAAGAACCAAAACTATTTGGTTTTCTGAAAACTTTTGGTGAAAACTGTTGTTGTAATTGAGCAAACTATAGAATCAGCACTAGCACCTAATATTATCTAAATAGTGAAATTTTTTTTTTTCATGATTTGCACAGCCAGAGGCCAGACATACTAGCGGTAGAGGAAGGGGTAGCTAACATAAATGGAGGGATTCATTAATAATAAGAATACTTGAGTTGAACACAAGGAGTACCAACACAAGATCAGACACATAAAAGTTACAACATGAAAAAAGCGAAAGGCCAAACTAGTGTATGAGGGACGTGTAGGATCAAAAGGCCAAATGCTAGAAAAACAAATAAAGCCTATATGGAACCAAGCTAGTTTATGTCTAGGGAGTGCATCACGGGACCCAGGCAAGTGGCACAACAATCAAACCCATAGCATCAGGCGGTGAAGAAAAACAAAGTTACCTAAGAAACAATGCCCACCCATCACATTGTGCAGCTTAAAGAGACATTATTAAAATTATTGTAAGTATTCTTATTATTAATGAATTATTACAAGTTCCCTCCATGTCTACACTTGTAATATGTTTAATAAAATTTTTGGTTTTGGGGCTCTGAAGTCGGTGTGGAAAATCAATAAATGACAAACAGTATATACATAAGACAGAATACATAATCTTACAAGAAACTCTTCAACAAGAAACCATAGTAAGAAACATAATACATAACTTTACATTACTTGGTATTCCCACATCATGTACTTAGTGAAACCTAGCTCATATGTTTCATCCAATATCTACTTTGGCCATGGGAATATCTCCTACTACTATGATAACAAAGTACTTTGAAAGCTATAATGATATAAGTAAGACGTCATAGTTTTAAATAATCATCCTTTTGATCATAACAAAGTAAATTTTAGTGGTATCTCTCCATCTATGCCTTTACTAAAATGCATCAGTAACTATAATCACTTTTAAAACTTCCCTAAATCTATAAAATGCCGAGACAGGCCATCTTTGGTGGCAGCAAAATGAACTGTGACAACCAACTTCAAAAATCAAACAAATCCTACCTATCCCTGAAGCCTGCCCTACCACACCAAGAACAGAGGAGTAAGAGCTCTTACATTGCTAACAAAAATGGTTTTGGAATCAACATCTTTTGAAGGATGACCAGCAGCATTAGAACTTGAGAATCCATAAGATGCAATCAATTCTACACTTGATAAATCCCATAAGTCTTCAAATGATATATTTAAAAATAAAAAAGAAAAATAGATTACACAGTAAAATGTGTAACTTAATAAGTAACAAACCCTTCACCATAATAAATTAATTTAAAAACCCAGAAATACAATTTTCACATGTCTTAGAAACAAGAAATTCTCCCACAAAAATTCTCCTTCTTTCATTCTTTGCACGTCTCACACTTCTTTTTCTCACAAACACAGCACATCACAAACACAAAATATCCAATGCATTCGTCGATGCAATATGAAAATCAATTTTGCAAAATGATCAATAATCGATCGGGTAATCGATTGAATTCAAATGAATAAATGAATGAGTTGGTTTATGGCTTACGTTGAGAATTCAAAGAAGAAATCGAGAGCTAACCAAACTAAAACGCTTGAAAATAACTCTGAATGAGGATTGAACAAACAACTGAGAAAGGAATTTAACTTAGGGTTCATCAACTAACACTCATGGGGATTTGGTTTCAATTCAAAATGTAGAAGGAATACTTTTTTTTTGTTTTTGGTTTTTTAACTTGTGTGGGCTGACCCCCTTCCAACCTTGGCCCAACCCTATTTTTTTGGGGTTGTGGGGGCTGGGGGCTTAAAAGTCCCCTCATAGAGTGGGCTAAAAAAAAAGGGGGTTATTTAGGGGGAACAAATGGGTAAGCCCATGGGATAGAGGATGGCTCTAAATCATGGTAAGAGAAAAGCTTCTTTGGTTCAAAAAGTCTTGGTACAAATGGTTGAGGCTGGGTGATAAGAACACTTGTTTCTTTCATAGAACTACTATTACTAAGAGAAGGAATGGGATTGAGACCTTGCAAAGAGATGACGACCAATGGATATCCTTTCCTCAAGAGCTAGAAGAGATGGTGACAAGTTACTATAAGGTACTTTTTCATGATGCTAAATGTCTATCTCTTTTTTGTCTCACGAGATGTTTTCCTAAGTTGGATGACCAAGCTAAAGGGTTATTGGAAAAGCCCATTTTTGACAAGGAGATTTATGGAGCAATTCGTAAAATGGGAGGTCTCAAAGCGCCTAGGCCCGATGGTCTTCAAGTTATTTTTTATCAAACTCAATGGAGTGTTGTTGGTCCTAGCGCATGAAATTGATGCAGAACCGATGAAAGTTGTTGAAATTAATGACACTTTCGTCACTCTTATTTCGAAGGTTGATCATGTGGTCTCTCTAAAGCACTTAAGGCTAATAAGCTTATGCAGTGTTTCTTACAAGGCGATTACTAAGGCGTTGGCACAAAGGCTACGAACTATTATGGAGGATCAAGTTCATCCTAACTAATGTAGCTTTGTTCTCAATCCTCATAGTAGTGACAACATTATAATTACTTAGGAGCTAATTCATTCCACGAGATCGAAGAAAGGAAAGAAATGGCAATTAGGATTGATCTTGAGAAAGCATATGACAGGTTGAATTGGGCCTTTGTTAAAGATACCTTGGAAGATATTGGTTTGCCTAGTAAGTTTGTTGAATCGACCTGGTATTCACTAGTACAAAATCCACATTTTAAAGTGGAAATTTAACTCAGTTCAAAATGAACTAGTTTAGAATAAGAACGTGGTGCCATTTTTGAAATTTGCTCAAACTTTTTTAAATCGGTTCATGTTCAACCGGTTTAAAAACAATTTTTTGAATTTAAAAATAACAATCTGGGCTACAATTTAAATTGGTTCCTATATGAATTGATTTAAAAAGTCAACTTTACAAGTTTTGCGCACATGTGTGCTTTCATTTCTACCTCTCCAAACTTCTTTTACTTCAAATCCTCCTTCCTCACCTATATCCCTTGGCCATTTTTAAAGCTCCTAATTTGTTTTCTACACCATTTTTGAAGCTCCTTCTTCTTCATTTGCTCCTCATTATGGCACTTGCGAAGTGGAAACTCACTTCGTTCTTCCTTGTTGAAGCTCCACGAAGCTCAAAGCTGGTTGAAGCTCGAAGGTCCTTGTAACTCCATTGTAGCATCTCCTCAAAGCTCCTTGAAGCTTGAAGGTCTTGTAGCACCTTGTGGAAGCTCCTTCGCACAGCATTGGACAGGTTTGAAGCTCATTATGTAGTTGTCTCATTGCCGCAATTTTTATTTTTATATTTGTTGTCTTGTATAATATTCAGTTCATATGTTGATAATTTTAAGTGTTTAAATGATAAATTATGCTTGGTAATGGTTATGGTTGTTGTAAAAAGTGAAATAGAACAATTTGATTTTCTTTGGATTGTATCTATTGTGATTTTGTTTGACATAGCAATGTGATTTTGTCCTTGGAGCAAGTGTGTGGACATGGTTATTAATTTTTTTATGTTAATTTGAAATTAATTTTTTATGTTAATTTTGTTTTTATTATCAATTAATTACTAATTATTTATGCTTGAATATGTTAATCAATATAAGAAAAATTTAGTTTCTTCTATCTATATGGTTTTACGAATGTTGAAGGAAAAAGTAGTATTATCTAAGTTAATTAACTTACGTGAATATGTAGTAATGATTTTAAGTGTTGAGAATTGGATGACATAAAGATTAGGAACTAATTACGAAATTAAAAGACAATAAGTGAACTAGTATGCTAAGATACTTTTTTAAGATAAAGTGAGCAAAAAGGAAGAATTAGTTTAAGAGTGAATTTGTATAAAAGCTTAAAGTTGAATAATTTAAATACTAAAGTTTAATTAATTAAAGTTCATGGTAATAAAGGATGGTCTTTTAGCCTTGTCCAAGGGTATGTTCAACAACAACTTAATATTTACGGGCAAATACATGATAATGTCCTAAATTAGAGGTGAACTTAGGTGATTAGGATAGCTAAGGAATAAGATGTCCATATCTAATTATCATTATCTCATAATTAAATTTAAGTATAAGGTAGAGTGAATTGAAATGGTTAAGTCTCTTACCTACTAGTTTCTAATTTGGCACTTAGATTTAAGTGTTGTCTCTAAAATGATAACAAAGGGCTATTAAAGTTTATATCTAATGGGCATAGGCCATAAGAGCCTATATGATATAAATTGAGCTTGAGTAATGATAAGAATAATGTTGGATATTGATTGATAGATCGTACCTCTGTTTGTTGTTGACCATACCTTTGGTGAGGTATGATGGATAGTGCCAAAAATAGAGGAAAGTCTGCCGAATTTTTATAAGAATTGTGAACCTTTGAGTATGAGATTTGATATGGATTGGATTGTCTAACAAGTTAACCTTTGGTATTATGATTGAATACTTGTAAATAGGTCTTTAAGAAAGTACCAAAATACAGGGAAAACTTTGCCGAAATTTCTGTATAAATTATATGCATTATGTTGTGTGTTTAATTGTGTTTTTTTATATTAAATTTATGCATTATGAGCAAACCTTAGTTTCCTATTTGAGATTCAATACAATGATTAAAGTACTAATTGTTGTATTGAATCTTGAATTGTCCAGTTGGATAGTTTGGAAAGATTCATTTTTTTATACTTGATTAATACGTAGTGGTAAAGTCTCATCTTAAATTTGATGAAATTTCAGTTTAGTGCATTTCGTGTTATGTCTCCTGGTGCATATTTGATTGTGGTGAATTTGATATCATCACTTTCATTTCGTGTATTTGGAAACCAATGCGAAATGCTGTCAAAATTTTGTCAAATTTAAAATATGAGACTAAACCTGTACATATTAAGCAAGTTTAAAAGATGTCTTTCTGAATGGGATAAGACCACCCCTTATATAAAAAAGTGAGATTTATATGCATTAAGATATGTTTTGTGGATCACAAAAGAAAGATATGGATCGTTGTTGGATTAATTCTAGATGCACAACTAAGGAGTATGAGAATGGAGTGGAAGAGTTTATCCAATTTACTGAAAGAAATCTTCTTGATAGTGGTGAGTTCTTCTATTGTCCTTGTGTTAATTACTTGAATGAGAGACGACTACAACATGAGCAAATACGGGAGCATATTCTTTGTGATAGGTTTTACAAGAGTTATACAACATGGGTATGGCATGGTGAATTGTTAGACATACTGAGTGTGTCCCAAATAGGGCAAGTTGATGTACCTATGGATGATTGACTAGAGGACATGATCCATGATATTAGACCGAAGTCTTTTCAGCGAGCACATGTGTACAACACTTTGTGCAGTGATGCGAATAAGCCTCTATATCTGGGATGCACTAAATTCATACAGTTGTCAGCGATGTTAAGATTGGTAATTGTCAAGGCAAGAAACGGGTGGAGTGATAAAAGTTTCACTGAATTACTTGAGTTGTTGAACAAAATGCTTCTAGAAGTTAACACATTGCCGACGTAACTATGAGGTGAGGAAGGTATTGTGTCTGATGGGATTGGAATACAAGAAAATACATGCGTGCCCTAATGACTACATATTATATAGGGAAAAGTTTGAAGAGTTGCACAAGTGTCCCAAGTGTGGGGTATCACAGTATAAAGTGAAGGATGATGATTGTAATAGTGATGAGAGCATAAAGGAAGGTCCCCTTGTGAAGGTGTTATGGTATTTTCTAGTAATTCCAAGGTTTAAGTGATTATTTGCTAATGCAGAGACGCAATGAACTTCACGTGGCATGCAAATGGGAGAAAATGTGATGGATAACTTCACCATCCTACTAATTCTTTGCAATGGAAGAAAATTGATCGTTTGTTTCCAGCCTTTGGGACTGATGTAAGAAACCTTAAGCTTGGACTTGTGATGGATGGAATGAATCCTTATGGTAACTTATCTAGTAAGCACAGTTCATGGCCTATTCTCTTAATTATTTACAATCTATCTCTTTAGTTGTGCATGAAGCAAAAATATGTTATATTATCTATGATGATTGTGGGCCAAAGACAACCATCTAAGAAAGATGTTCCTTCTAAAAAATTAGAACCTCAAGTTGATCCGATGACACGCTTGTGGCAAGTGGCATCTAGTATGGAGACGAATGCTATGCAAATAGATTGGGAACCCACATTCCTTAGCAAGCCCAGTGATGTTGACTTATGGATCACCCAAAAGGATTTTTTGGAAATATGTACGAGCAATGACATGCTAAACATCTCAATTCTACAATTATGGTTGCTACAAGTTTAATTTATTTGTAAATCTCTTAAATAAGCATCTCATTATTATAATTAACATTCATTTAAATATTTTAGGTATATGCATCACCTCTGTCTCTCAAAGGGACGGGAGAATGTATATGGATTTATTGATCGTTCCCTATTCAGATGATATAGAATAAGGATGAAGATTCTCAGGCCTACATTCAAAATTAGATGTATAATGGACGAAAATGCTTTTACCTAGCACCGTACCTGCATTGGTAAGCACAAGTTATTTGTCACCCAATTGATTTTAAATGATATTTGAATCGTCACTAATTGTTTTCCAATGTAGCTCGCACTGGCAATTGCTAATTATTTGTCCTAGGGACAATGTTGTGGCATTGTTGTGTTCGTTATACAAGAAGCCCAACATTGAATTGAAGCAGCTAGTAGAAAGGTAAGTTGTTATTTATAATATATTTCCTTTGTGCTTTGTATTATAATTTTGAAACCTATAACATACTTTGCATATCCATTTTTTAATCAGAGTTATGATCGAATATCAAACATTAGCGGGTAGGCATGTGTCACTACAAAGGAAACCTAGTCAGTTTTTTTCCCTATGTAAGTAATTTACAGTTGCATATTCAATCACAATTTATAATAGTTTCTACAACTTATATTTAAAAGCAATTGTCATTGGTAGGTTAACAAACAAGTAAAGAGCTACGAGTATGGATATTACATAATGAAACATATGTTGACCATAGTTTCAGCAAATATTGTAGATTCATGGGACAAGGTAATATAATTTTCAACAGGTTACAATACTTATAGTTTTTATAGTTGATTGGCTAATGAATTTATCTTATGTTTTTTTATCTTGCAGTTATTCATTGATAGGGAACCCTTCCACATGAAGACATGCTAGACATCCGCCAATGTTGGGCAACATTCTTCCTTCAAATTAGTAATAGATAGCTTATTTAGAATGTTTTTAGGTAGACAAAACAATAGTAGTTTTTTATTTTATCTGTTTGAAAGCATATTATGATGTTTTATTGGTTAAAGTAGGTTATAATTGAATATGTTTATGTACTAGCTATTTTTGTGGTATCAGTTTGATGATTACAAGGTTAGTTGTATGATAAAACAATCAAATTATTTTTAAAAAAAATCACTTTTTAACTTGATTGTACATTGCCTTAACTCGATTTAATTAGAACCAAGTTAAAAAATATAACTTTTTAACTCAGTTCCCCAAAAAAATCGAGTTAAAAAGTGTTTTTTAAATTGGTTCAAGTTGCGATTAAAATGATAATACTTTTCATATCGCCTTCATCTAAATCGTTTGTAAAACTGATTTAAAAAGTCTTTTTTAACCGATTTAAAAGGTATTTTCTGTAGTAGCATCTAATCTAAATCTTAGTCAAATCTAATACTCTATCAACATCAACTTGCACATTATTAAAGATAATTTCGTTTTCATGTAACCATAGTAACCATATTACCACAAACCATATCATCATCCATAGCTCCTTCACCTCTTCGCCCCGTAATAGATCCAACATGTTGCAAGAAATGGTTTACATTCAGATGGTTGAGTTGTTTTCATAATTTGGGTTTAGGCCTAAATCGATCCCAAAAACTAACTCATAAGCTAAAGGTTGTCCCCCATTTATATAACTTAAAATGTGCAGAATTGGACATCTACAAACAATCTAATAATGAGTGGCCCGAGCCCAACAACAACTACTAGGATAGTTTCTAATACCATCTTATAATATAAGTTTAGGCATAACTCAACTTCAAAAGTTAGCTTATAAAGTAAAAATTGCCTCTTACTTATATATATTATTTTGGTCATATCACTAATAAATGTGGGATTTCGACAACCATTGCATACCCAACCAATGGTAGCATTTCATCCAAATTAATAAACATAATGACATGTAAACAATAGGTGATTATCAGATTCTTCATCACTGTTATAGAAAGTACACAAGGGCTGGATGAGCACACCCCTATTCTTGAGATTTATTCAAGTTGGAAACCTATATATCCAAAAGAATTCTCCAAAGAAATTGATAAAGTTAAAATATTTATTAAATACTAAATTGATAAAGTTAAAGAATAGGTTAAGGAAATTCATAAAAGTAAAAATAATTAAATTATAAATGAGTTAAACAAGCCAAGCTCAAGCTTTCAGTTAGGCTCTTTTGAATAAAGGAGCCAAGCTTGAGCCACCTATTTTTTTCACAAGTCAAGCCTAAACTTCAAGTGCTCGGCTCGACTCGACTCATTTATATCCCTAAGCATATTAATAGAGTAAGAAAAGAAAATTTTTAGAAAGAGAAACTCTCTAATATGTTTTGACTAGATAGAGTGAGAGGAGGATGTGTGAAAATCTAAAATTTTGGGGCCTGTTTATAGAAAATTGAAGGGGCTTTGGTGCCCCCAAAAATGACATCATCCATTATATAATAAAACCTATTTTTATTTTTTTAATTAATTTAGGGGACAAATATGAAAAATAGGTGTTGAATCAGCGCCCCCTAGATTTGGGATGTGCTATATGAGTTTTCTTCAAACTCTTCAATGTAAATTTTATTTGTAATTAAATTAATCGGTATCAATAAAATCGCCTAAACTTGAAAAATTAGCTTTTGATATCAAAATAAAGCATTTTAATGTGAAACAAAACAAATATATTATTTTTTTATCAAATTTTTTTTCTAATAATTAATCTTAATTTTTATTAATTTATTTTGAATTACATGTATTCATTTTGTATTTTTAAGTTAGAAAATTCATCAAAATCCATTTTAATTCAATAAATACCAAATTTTTTGTGAAAATTCTAAAATTGCATATTTTTACCTAAAAATGAACTAAAATTATCATTTTTACCATTTCTAGATGTCAAACCAATACTGACTTGGCTTATTAGACACTTGGGACATTTTGGTCATTTTACATCGAAATTCTAGAAATTTCTCAAAATTATATTTTAATACATATGACATGATTCTAGGATTAAATTGACTTTTTACTGTCAATTGAATTTTTTTCTCGTGTCAGCCTTTAATGTTGAGAAATGAGGGTAGAATCATCATTTTTTAATTTTTTTGAGTTTTGACTCGGAAAAATTATTAAAAATTAGGATTAGATAGCTCTCGATATTTTGAATTTAACCGTAGGGAATAGAATTTTGATATTCCTTCTTGATTTTTAGAAATACATCATTAAATATTAGAAAAATAGTTGAAAAATTAAGATAAAGGTGTTACAATAAGGAAATAAAAATGGATATTGCAAACCCAAATAACTTGCATGCATCTCATTGATTCTTTGTAGTTTACCACTTTTTGTCTCAAGTATTATATCTCTATTTGATGGAGTGTCAACGTCACCAACAATAAGAGCAGCCACTTTAGAAACAATACGTAAGTTATTCTCCCATCAGTTGCCATATCAGAAATGAGTTTTAATCTTAGATCACGTGTAGCTATAACTTCATACCTCTCTTTAGCCATTCTAAAAGATTTAGCAAATAATACTCATCAAGCATGGTCTTTAATTTAATCACAATTTATGGATCAAGATAGTTTTCAAATCTATAGCCAAAGATATAAAGAATTGTTACTCATTTAATAAGGTTGGAGTTTTTGTACAAATATGTCATATATAATGATTTAAAATCATAAACATGAAGAAAAATTATTCATCTTAAGCCTCCAAGCCTATTTTGAATCTCAGGCATAGGCAACAAACTACCAATAAGGTGACATGATTGGCCTTGTATTCTAAAAAATGATGGTCCTCTACCATTGCTAAATGATTTGTCCAATTTTGCTCCTGGTGATGTGAAGGCAAACATCATATTATAAGAGCGGGTTTGCTTTTGAAAATTCTTGCTATCAATTGAATCTTGATCAAATAGGAGATGTTGAAGAACTTTTGGAGGATTGTTCAAAAGTGAAAGTTGAATCTTTCCACCACCACAACAAAAATAAAACTTTGGATTTGAAGTATTTGTATGTTTTCTAGTTCTTTCTTCATACCATATACAGGCCCCACAATATTGGCATGCAAAGACAGGATCTCCAATATCAATATATATTAAAAAATAATACATAACACTCTATAAGCATAACATTGGTTGGCTATAAAGCGTTAATAATGTTGTATATAATACCCGTATTAAGAGGCCCTATATGTTGAGAATTGACATTTTCACATATTTTACCTTTATCAGAACTTGAATGATCCTCTAAAATTAAGCATAAAAATTCACATAATTAATTCTTTGTATTAGAAAATTAGTTAATATTGAATTACTTATAACATATTGGATCCACATCTAACTTAAAAATAAATGAATAGTTATTAAGCATTATTGTTACCTTCAACTTCATCAGGACAAGTGGTACAATGAACATCTGACTCCTTTAGTGATATAGATTGATTCTCTCTAATGAAATGTCTGCCTGCTTTCAGAGGGTATTTGGATAATGAAGTGGACATTTTTTTTATTAGCAATTGAATTTCTCATATTAATAGTACTATTTTCATCATCTCTGCTATCCACATAATGATTCATCTTAACAAATTTACTCATGAGATTATCACCCAATGACTTTGTATCAATAAGTCCTTCTCCTATGTGTTTGCAGGATATTATTACTTGTTGAGTATAAGCATTTGAATTGGAACTCTCCATGTTGATAGATACAACATTAGTTTGATGTATATCATTAAGAATGATAGAAGAGATATCTGATAATGGCTTGTCATTTATAATTTGCCTTCTTGATTGTCTAGCAATACTCGTAGACGTGGATGGCATGCAAAAATTATTATTTGTGCAATTAAAATCATTATATAATAATTGTAAGAAAATTGTGTGGAAAAGGTTAAGTGGTGAAAGATAGCATTAATACTTAGCTAGGTTGAAGAATACCTTTATGTTAATCTAAGAGTTGTTGATTTTCATTTGAGATCTTGGCTTTGTTAAGGCGCTTTTCGTGGACAACTAATTTCGTTGGGTTAGATATATTTTTAGCCCCTAAACTTTTCTCGATTTTCACTTTTGGTCCCTAAACAAAAAATTGACCTGTCATAGTCTCTATACTTTTCCTCCGTTAACATTTTTAGTCCTTGTCGTTAAGTCCTACTGTTAAGTGATGACGTAACAGTCACGTGAGTTGCCACATCATCAACTAATCTGACGTGGCTGCCACATGTAAAATTTTTTGCTAAATTATGTTTTTAATCCTAATTTTTTCACAAAATTCACTTTTAGTTCCTCAACAATTTTTTGACCAGTTTTAGTCCTTCATTTTTTTATGAAATTCACTTTTAGTCTCTTAACAATTTTTTGACCAGTCTTAGTCCCTCAACTATTGTTCATCATTGTTTTTAGTTCCTCCGATTAAGTATCATTGTTAAACAATGATGTAACAACCACGTTGACAATCAAGTGACTTACCATGTGGATTACTAGTTTGATGTAGGCATAACAATGGGATGGGTCGGGAGCGAGTTTTGCTCTTCTCGTTCCCAGTCCCTATCCCCACAAAAGGGGGGGTGGCCTTGGTAGGTCCGAGTTTAAAAAAGGTGAGTTTATATTTTTTAATCCCATCCTCATCTCTGTCGAGTTTTATAGGGTCCGAGTAAACCCGCAGGGAACCTATCACTTTTTTTTTTACAATTTTAATTTAGTTATACATTTTTAAATAAATTATATATTAAATTATTAATTATATTTTAATTCAAACAATATGTAAAAATTAATAAATAGAAAAGAACTTAAAAATAAAAAATTTAAGAATTAAATTATATTTTTAATTAAATATATAATTATAAGTTTGTTATTTAATTATTATTATTATTTAAATTATTTAACTATTAAAAGAAATTATTTATATTTTTAATAATTATAAAAAATAAAAGTATGAAAAAACTTAACTCTAATATATATATAACAGGGCAGGAACGAGAATGAGGAGAAGGCGAGGAGTCACATACACAAGTCACATACTTGAACCCGATTTTACAACTCGAAGAAAACTTAAACCCGGTCAAAGCGTGTTTTTCCTATCAATGTCGAGACAAGGTTGTTGATTTTGCTTACTACATCTCATTTTCTATTTTTTTCTAAATTTGAATTGAAGGTTGTTGATTTTGTTTACTGCATCTCCTTTCAAACCCTTTTTCTAGCAGTTTTACATAGCTAAAAAATTTGTAGTGCCTTAGAAATTGCTCAAAAATATCTTGAACCAACAATATTTTATCACATGATTACTATGTCAAACTAATAGTCCACATAGCAAGTGACGTGACTGTCAACATGATTGCCACATCATTGCTTAACGGTGACACTTGATGGGAGGGACTAAAAACAATGACAAGAGAGACTAAAAGTAAATTTTGTAAAAAAATGAAGGACTAAGACTAGTCAAAAATTATTGAGGGATTAAAAGTAAATTTTGTGAAAAGATCAAGGACTAAAAACATAATTTATCAAAAATGATAATGTGACAGCCACGTCAGACTAGTTGATGACGTGGCAACTCACGTGGCTGCCATGTCATCACTTAACGGTGGGACTTAACGGTAGAAACTAAAAATATTAACGGATAAAAAGTACAGAGACTAAGATTGGTCAATTTTTTATTTAGGAACTAAAAGTGCAAATCGAGAAAAGTTTAAGGACGAAAAATATATTTAACTCATTTTCGTTTTAAGCGCACATCTGCTGCATTCTTTATGCTATTTTGCTGTTTGTCCATTCGTGGGTACAATTTTAAGAAGCATTGTTCTATTTTCGTAATTATTTATGAGTAAAAACTTAAAATTGATACCCCTTTCTATTTCACCTACGCACCCTTTATTTATAAGCAACACGTAGTAAAAATTAAAAGCATTCTTTAAAAAAATATTGTGGCATCAGTACATGATTTATTCCTTTGTTATAAGTTGATTTTATTCATAAGAAAAAGGATAAATTAATATGTCAAATATAGGCATATACACTTTTTGATTTTAAAATCTTTAAATTAAATTAATAAAAAATTTATTTTAAATTAAGAAGATTTTATTTTATTTTACTGTATAATTAATTAAAGAGAAATAAAAATGTTAATATAATAAATGGTAAATGATTTATAATAAATAATGAAATCTAAGATTAATATAAACAACTTATAATACATTTAAATCTTAATCGTTAATATAAAATCAAGTTATTATATTTTAAACCATATAAAAATTTTACTTATTTTTATCATTAATAAATTAATGAGTCATTATCATTCTTTATAGTTCAAGTATAAATTTAATAACTTTATTTGAACAATAGTATACTTATTTTGCCAACGTGGATAATTTTGGTAGTATAAAATCATCAAGATTAGTATACAACACCACGGGAAATTCATTTTCAGATGGATCCTACCACAAATTTTGTTCACAAGTAACAATTTATTATTGTAAAAACCACTTACATTTATACGGGCAATTCAAATCGCACAACATATTTCTCATATTAATGTTATAAATATAACATAAAATAATAAATTAGATGACAAACCTCTATATACGAGAATAAATCTTTACATGGTATTTTCAATAATTTCTCCACATCCTTATCTCTTTGATTGAAGCAAGCAACCCAGATCCATCACACACGTTGACCTTAACACAGTATCTACAAAAAACAAATTAATGATAAGCTTTTCCCAGCAGTCCACACCTAAGACACTCTTGTATAGGATTATTTCATTTGGGCATCACTTGGCCCTGTTTCACTTCGCAAGTATAGGTAAACTTGAGCAAAAACTGACTCAATAAAAGAAAAAGAAATCAGATGCTATGATTTTAAGTAGAGAAAAAGAAACGAATGCCAAAAAATTGCAGATAAAACTGTTGAGTAGTCAAACTTGCAAAAAAAAAAAAAAAAACCCATGAAAACACAGAAAGCTGGATGCAGCTTCCCCTCGTTTAATTAGCACCCTTCTATCCTTCAAACACGAGCATACAAAGTTATTAATAGTAATAGATAGATAGACTGCAATTACAACTTACAAACATGTTCTTAAAATTTTGAATTCTTATGTAAATCAACCTTTTCCCTCTTTTGGTTCATAAGATTTTAGAAGGTCATATGAAGCCATGTTTTTATCCTCCAAAATAGGGAAAATATTTCTTTCCTAGTTTTGCAGCTAACCATAGATTTAGATCATTTTATTTCATCGTCAAAACAGCCATGTGCAACAATTTAAACCTTTCCATCTCAATTTTTAAAACTTTTTCAATTTCAAAAAAGAAAAAAATATAAATGAAAATAAAATAATGGCTATTCAGACAAATAAACAAACATGTAAAGTGCATATACCATGTATGAGAAATTCACTACACTTGATGTGTTTTTGGTATCTATACAACTGTTTACACCAATGATCAATTTGACAATACAAAAAACAACTGACAAATTATAATAATAATAAAAAACACCAAAGGAGAAATCCTTGGAGCGTGGGTTTGAGTCTTTTGTCATGGTAGAGATGGAAGAAGGAAAGAAGGGGAATGGGCGAGATGTAAAGCAGGGGAGAAGATAATAGAGGAGGAAAGAAAAAACTCAAAGAAGAGGGGAAAATAATAGAAAAAAATACCTTTGAGTTTTTTATTGTTGACAGTGCCCGAGTAGAAAGGGTTAGGATGTGTTTGGTAGAGAAGAAAGAAATAGTGGGAAAAGGAAGGGGAGAGAAGAGAAATAGGTGAAAAATAGAATAAAAATTAAAGTTGTTTGATTGAAAAGAAATAGAAGAGAAATAGAATAAAGTTAACTTTTGAGATTATTATTAATATTATTTTTATTATTAATAATAATATTTATTTTTATTATTAATATTATTTTTATTTATTTATTTATTATTATCATTATTATTATTATTATTATTAATATTTTTATTACTATTAATAATATTTATTTTTATTATCAATATTTTTATTTATTTATTTATTATTATTATTATTATATAAAACAAGTGTTGGGGGGGGGGGGAGTAATTAATCGATTGAGAATAGCTGAGAGTGGGAGCAGAATCGATTTGCCCAATTGCAAATCGATTTTGTTATCATTTTATATTATTTTGAACCAAATGAAACGTAAAAAAAAAAGGTTGCAAATCAATTTCAGCCTGTGTAAATTGATTTACACAGACTATTTTGTGAAGAGTGTCACGCACAGTGGGGGGGGGGGGGGGGGGGGAGTAATTAATCGATTGAGAATAGCTGAGAGTGGGAGCAGAATCGATTTGCCCAATTGCAAATCAATTTTGTTATCATTTTATATTATTTTGAACCAAATGAAACGTAAAAAAAAAGGTTGCAAATCAATTTCAGCCTGTGTAAATTGATTTACACAGACTATTTTTGTGAAGAGTGTCACGCACAGTAAATTCCGTGCAATTCTTCGCTATTTTGCAAATAATTTTTTAACGGTGGGTCCCAGTATTTTTTCAAACATTTCATTGCTTTTTTCGTTAACAAACAAATGAAAAACAGTAACTTCATTGCAAATCTCTTTTCTTCTCCGCTAATTCATGGCTACCAAACAAACGCTTTGGTGAAAAAAAATGTAGAGAGAAGGCATTGTGAGGATTCCTTTGAAATTTGGGAAGAAAGACACTGATTTTGATGGTATTCTGAATTGGTCGGGAGTGGTTTTTCGTTTAGGGGAAAAATGTTCAGAAATCAAAAAGGATAAAGGAGGAGAAATAAAAAAAAAAAAGGGAAAAGTAAAAAGAAATGGAAAAAAGCGGGAAAATTTTCACTTAGAGATTAACATGAGTATAGTAAAAACCTTGTTTTAATAATAGTAATAGAAGTAATAGAAGATAATAAATTTATGATACAAGCTTTATATATAAAGTGAAATCATCTAAATTACCCTAAGTAAAAGTGAAGTTAAAAGAAAGCCATCAAAGATGATTAATGTAATTTTTTATGTACTTAAAGATGATTGGTATAATCTTTTTTAATTGCATTAATTAATTTTGATGGAATTGTTTAATCTCACTTTTACATGGGATAAGTAAACAACTCCATATAAAGTATATTAGTAATTAATAACTAACAAACTAACCAATCAAAATGACCAACTAATTATTCTTAACTAACTAAAAAGAATTAAATATATAAAGTGCACAACTATCCTACATTCCCAATAATATAAAACACAGCTAGGTGAGCGATGGAAAATAATCAATAGACAAAAATCTACCTCCGAATGAATTTCATCACTTGCCGTGCAAATTCAATTTTGTTCAGCATTTTCAGTGACTCAAGCCTCACCATAGGGTCAACTAAACATTGCCAAAATTGGAGGTGCTCAATCATCAAATCATAATCCAGCCTCTAACAACATTTTGTAACAAATGTTAATTTCTGAACTAACAATTCATAATCCTACTTTAATAGATTTTTTTCCTATGTCAAACATATATAACCCAAAATCAAAATGTTCAACAGACATTTCCACTTTTGTCCCAACAACTTTGTCATAGCCATCGACAGCAGTTCTGCAACATAGTACTTTTTTCAAGGACTTTTCAATCAATTTCTAAAGCAATTACTTTTAACTATTAATAGTTTTTGTGTCTCTAATTTCGACCGTCTATTTATTTTAAAGGTGTTTTTAAAACAAAAATGCTTATTAGTATGAAAACATTTTTGTTAACTGTGCACGAGGATGATTTCTATCAAAAATGAGTTTTATATTTTATTTTAATCTGCATGTATTTTCAGTGTAAAAATTTACACTATCAACTGATCTAAAATCAATTTTTGTACTTTTAAGAAAATTATTTTTTGTATGACTTTTAAAATAGTTATTATAAAAGTCAATTAGTTATCATACATATCAGTAGTTTATAATTGAATGACAGTGTAAAAAGTGTGTATATTATTTTCTCTTTATATTTTTAAATTTTTTAATTAATATTTATTTTATAAAAATAATATTAAGCCACGTATTTGATTTTTATGATTGGTGCATTGTCTATTCGTACTGAATAGCAGTACACTGCGAGTTAACCCGTAACAATGACATTTTTCTCTTCACTCTCTTATTTTCCTTTTCTTTTTATTTTCTCGTTTTGTTCAAGTTTTATGGATGGAGAACTCGTGTGCAAGTCTTCGTCTTCAAAACCTTTCTACTTTCTAGTCATACCATTGCCCGGTTCAACGTTGGCAGCTCCCACTAAAAAGTCTTTATTTATTGACCTCTTTTGTCCCTTGCGTTGCGTGCTCAAGTCTTCCTACTAGTCAAGTAGCCATCACTTGAATTTAATATTTGTACTAAAAGTTTACCATATCATAATAAAAATACCATCCATCCTTATTGGTACTATCCCACCCTCTTTCTTTCTACAACGCGTCTTTTGAGTCTAATAATTTTCCATTCATTTCCCATCAGCCACATTAATAATGATGGGTGCCTTCTCTGGATTTCCTCTTCTTTTTCTTCTCCCTCCTTGCTTCGCTCTTTTTGCTTTTGGAGCCACTTTGCCAGAAGATGAAGGTAATACACTTATACATATGTAGATCTTAATCATTTTATCCTTTCTTGTTTTGATTTTGTGTTGGGGTTTGGTTATTTAGATCATGAAGTTAATTAATATTCACGTTTATAACTTTCTATTTTTGTGTGTATATGTGATTAGTGCGAGCACTGAGAGACATAGCTAACACAATTGGGAAGAAGAATTGGGACTTCAGCGTAGATCCATGTAGTAGAAAGAGTAATTGGACATCGGCCATTCAATTGCAAGGTTCAGAAAATGCCGTGACCTGTAATTGTTCCTTTGTGAATCACACAGTTTGCCATGTTGTTAGCATGTACGTCTCTCTCTCTCTCTCTCTCGTGTTTGAGTAAGTAATGGGAAGAAACTTTTCAATGTAGATGGCTAGCAATATTCACTTACATTCTTTTTAGATCATTCAGTGAAATTCATATGAAATTTATTTAACAATAATAAAGAGTTTAATTTTTATAAACTAATCAGAAACATTCTTATTAGATATAATTTTTAAAGTAGTAATTATAAAATTTAATAAATTTATTATGCATGTCAATCTATGATTAGATGATAATATATTGGTGTACCAAAAAAAGATGATAATATATTTATATTTTAATTAAATTTTAATAAAAATATTTAAAAGGTAAAATATATTTTAATAAAATTGAAACTGAACGAAAAAGAATTATTTTTTTATTTCATAAAACATGTTGACGCCGACGGTACCTAACAGATCAATAGTACAATATTATTCTTAAACTTTTATTTAACAATTTTGGTGGAAGATTAATAACATTACTTTTCGTCCCTTCTTTTTATGATGTTATTTATTTGTTTTGTTCCTGGGTTTGTTGAACAATGAAACTTTTTGGTTACTTGAACAAAGGTGGATTTTAGGGTGTGAGAGTTTGAAAATCTCTCACCGAGAGAAAGTGATGACATCCGTTAGATTTACCAATTAAATAATGTGCGACTAGGATTGTGAATGCAATAACTGATTACTAAGTCACTTGAAATCATTTTTATCTTTTTAAAAATATACCACCTTTCCTTGTGATAGGTTTTCACCTTTTCCTTTTCAAAGCTTTGCTGTTATTGTTTTGACATCGAACCTTTGGTCGATTGTGGTGGTTCCCCCATAGTTCTAAATTGCGGACCGCAACATGTGTTGCGGCCGCAATATTGCAGTTGCAGAGCTACCCGCAACCGCAACAGCCCGCAATTGCAGTGTGAAATAAAATCATAGAAATTGCCTCGACGTATCCGCAACAGGGCCACAATGGAACCGCAACACCATCTTGTTCTATTTTTTATGAAAAAATAAACTAAGATTCAAACTTAAATATTCGATTTTAATGGGTGTGGTTGTGTGGAATGTTGGGGAAGGGAGGGAGGCATTAGATGGTGACTAGTTTAGGTGCTGATAGGCTGTGTGATGCATTCAAGGCAAGAAAAAAGAATGAGGTGGTAGGGGTAGGCCAGTAAGGGAAAGGTAAGGTGGTGGGGGCAAGAAGAAAGGTAAAGTGTAAACATATAATAATTTCACACCACAACGGCTGCAATTCGCATCGCAACAGTTGCAATCATGACCGCAACCGCAACCACAATTTAGAACCATGGTTCCATCGTACATGACATCAGACCTCCTTGAAACCTTGTAGACTTCAACCACATGACCTTACTTATGGATTTTGTGGACGGTTATAGGAGCCGATGTCGTGGCCATTTCGATGTCTCTATATACCCATTCCCCCATTTTTGTGAACCTCAGCGACAAGTCGTAGTACGTATCAAACAACGACACATCGTTTGCGTTAGGCAACCCCTTCATCCCCTTTGCAAAAGTGTCTAGAAGCATGCCATACACATTGCTCTATAGTTGCGTCACCGTTGTCCACGAGGTAATGCGAAAACGACATTGCATTAACATGTGCCGCAAACAAAAGCTTTTCGTTGTTGGGGCCGAGCAGACCAACAATGCAGACAAACAGACCTTCATTGCTGTGAGTTGTGACCTCAATCGATGGTGACGCCATCGAAAAGGGTCTTGTCCAGCTTCACCATCTCTATTGCAAACTTGTTGACGGTGTAGGATTCGTTGTTGTAGGAAACCTTTAGAGGACATTTCATTGCAAAACTCAAAGAGGTCCAAGGACTTACCTGCGGCGCATCGTAGTGGATCGACGCATAAGAAAAGGACAAAACCAAGTTGGATTATTACTATCAAAAGGTTTGGAATTTGATCTATTATCTATGGTGTTGGATTGCTACTATCAACAATGGAGATAGGAGGAAGAAGACGTTGCCGAAAAGATGGAGGGAAAAATCATGTTATTTTTTTAAAATTTTGAACGCTAGACTTTTTTCTTTTTTTATTGGTTGACATTTTTTAATTTCCACTATGGTGGAACGACATCCTAATGTCCTCTAAATTTAATATCCATGTGCTATTTTTTAAAAATAAAAATGATCTCAAGTGACTTGATAACCGGCTATTACACTCACAATCCTGGTTGCTCATTATTTAATTGATAAATCTAACAGATGTCGTCACTTTTCCACGGTGGGAAATTTGTCAAACTTTCCTACCTTAGAATTCGCCTTGAATAATGAAGTTTGAATCAAATTATGTAAATCTTTCCACCACTAAGTCAAGACGGGTATTTCAATATTTCTATTGTCAATGCCGACACACATACGGGATGTATTGCAAACAATAAACAATAAAAGTTAAAATATATTTTTAATTATCATATATATGATTATTAATTACTAATTTGATTATTTTATTAAAGACTTAAATATGTTTTTTGTCCTTGTAATTTCACTGCCTTTTGCTTTAAGTCCCTATACTTTTTTTTTGTTTGGTTTTAGTCCTTATCTTTTTCAAACGTTTCTCTTTTAGTCTCTGCCATTAGTCTCTGTTAAAAAGCTAACATGGCTAATAGTGACAACGTCATGATGACATTATCAAGTACCTTGTCAGCAAATGATGATGTCATCATTTGTTGACATGGCACTCGATGACATCATCAAGACTAAAAACAAAAAATAAATATTTGTAGGGACTAAAAACAAAAAAAATATTACAGGGGCTAAAAGTAAAAAGTGACATTTGTAGGAACTAAAAAAAAAAATTTACAGAGACTAAAAGCAAAAAGTGACATATTCTTAGCGATAAAAAAATATTTAAGCATCAAACTAAAAATTAAAACAAGATAAAGGTTTAAATATTAAAATACTCTCTATCTTCATTTTCATACCCCCATGTAATTCTAGACAATTAGAATTCGGACCATTGCTTGCTACACTTTAAACCAAATAAAAGGGATGAAGCTTGGATAAGGAGGGTAAAGGGAGGTGAAAAAAAGAAGGGTGCAGAGATGCAGATAGAGATTATTTTAATATTTAAACCTTTATTTTATTTTAATTTTTAGTTTGATGCTTAAATGTTTTTGGTCCCTACAAATATGTTACTTTTTGCTTTTAGTCCTTGTAATATTTTTTTGTTTTTAATCTTTAGTCCTTGATGACATCATTACCAACGTGGCAGTCGATGATGTCATCATTTGTTGATATGACACTTGATGACATCATTGTGACATCATCAAGATGTCATCACCATCAACCATGTAAGCTTTTTTGTAATAGAGACTGATGGTAAGGACTAAAAGAGAAACGTTTGAAAAAAGATAAAGACAAAAACCAAACAAAAAAAAATATAGGGGCCAAAAGCAAAAAGTGGTGAAATTACAGGGACAAAAAACATATTTAAACTTTTATTGAATTTCAGTTTAACCAAATTCTTATTTTATTTAAATCAGTATTGAATTAAAGTTCACTAAATATTATTATTATAGTGCAATTTGTTAGAGTTTAAATATATTAAACTATAAATAGTAAATTAAAAATAAGTATTAATACAGAGACAAAAATGTTACATTTTTTAATTATTGCATGCCTACTTATTTTTAATTTGTTTTTTCTATTATCATATTTTTATATGGATTATATGATGTTATAACAATAATAAATAATAAATTAAAGGAATGAATTTGAAAATAATCATACACATAAAATTTAAATTAAGATTTTATAAAAATAAAAAAATTCATAAAACCAAATTTATATTTCAACCATGAGTAAATTACATGACAAAAATTCACAGTTCAAAAAAGGTGGTGAATGGCTTAATTACAAAAGTTTCATAGGAGTGGTTTTATTTATTTATTATTTTTGGTATATAGTATTAAGAGTGTTTTTTAACCTATAACTGAAAATTAATCTCTTCAAAATATACAGATTAATTAATGAAGTAGACTTTATCTTAAGAAGCAGTTTTATTATTATCTCTCTGTCTCTGTCTCTGTCTCTCTGTCTCTCTGTCTCTCTCTCTCTATATATATATATATATATTATCTATTATATGTTTACTCATTTTAAATAAAACTATAGTAATTTTTAAACAATTCTTACTTCGTAATCAATGCATAAATTTTAATTATAAATTCTGTTTTTACTGAATGTTTGATTTTCGTCTCAAAATCAAAGCAAATTCATAAATTGAACGTATGTATTAAAAATCATACATTGAAAATGATATGATATCTAACGGTAATAATGATATCAATGTTAACAGCGTCAACTCACAACATCAGAAAAACAGAGTACTCATATTTTATATTTCATGTGATAGTAATACTTCCTTTTTTAATTTAACATAATTAAACTAGATTTATTTTACCAAAAAAAAAACTACATTTGAATATAGTTAACAAATATTTCGAAAATTACACAGATATATTTTAATTTAAGTAAAAAAAAATATAACTAATATATTACATAAAATAAAAATAATTTAAATTTACAGAAAAAAATAAATTTTAAAAATTAAAAAAAAATTTAGAGTATATATAATTAAGATTTGAAACAAAATAAATTAGTATAAAAAATTAAAATAATTAATGTTGAGGTTTAAAAATTATAATCTTCAGCTTTTTTAAAAAGAAATAATTACTTATTTTTCAATTTTTTCTATAAAAATGATAAAAACAAGTAATTATTTTAAAATAAACTAAACTAAATAGACACTAAATGTAAAAAGAAAATTGCACTATAAAAATAAATGTTTTTTTTTTCATGAAGTACTAGGAAATCGTTAATGATTTTATGAACAAACTCTAAAGAAATTTAGATGGTCTAATTAGCCCTTTATTTAATTGTTGATTCATTTGTATTGATTTTAACTAGCATATTTATAATGGCCAATGTTATTCTTCTACAAATCTTCTTATAATTTTTTTATTACTTTATAAATTATAAAGAAAATATTAAATTAAAAATGAATGTGTTTAATATTTTGGAAATATAAAATACATTGAATATCCCGAGGGAGATGGACCGACCGAAGGAGGTAAAGTTCTTACACTACGTTTGGTAAAGAAAAAAGAAGAGAAGAAAAAATATATAAATAATAATGCATTTTTTGATTTGGTTAAGAGAAAATGAAGAAGAAAAAGGAAAGAAAAACTTCATGGGTTTATCAACTTCTACAATCTGCATTAACAACTTGATGGTTTTTAATGGCTATACAGCGTTTTAAAAGCACAAAATCTTTCGGGTAGTGTCCCACCGGAGCTTGTCAGGTTGCCTTATCTCCAAGAAATGTATGTATGGTGTAACGTTCTTAACTTACAATCTCACTTTTATAATATATAATTTCATTCACTTATATTTGATTGATTAATTCTTTCTCTTTGCTGCAGTGACCTCACCCGCAACTTCCTTAATGGTACAATTCCTAAACAATTGGGAACCTTAAACCTTGTCAACATGTAATATATCACGCTTTATTCCTTTGGTTTCACTCTTAATTTTCCTTCCTCATGCATGAATGCCCAATTTAAAATATTCAAAAATAAATACTATTATTTGATTAGGATTCCCTTCAAGATAAATTTTAAAGTGGCTTAGAATTCCCTTATGCTTATGATACTGAACAATGGGTTTTAGTTTTTCTGTTACATATTTTTTATTTATTGATTTGTTATATTGTACTTATTTCCTAAAACATGAATGGTGAATCTAATTGTACAATTTTCCTTTTCGTAAGTGTCTTTTATGGAAACCATCTAACTGGTCCTATCCCAAAGGAGCTTGGAAACATCACCACTCTCAAAAGTTTGTAAGTTTCTGGTTTTATATATTACATTTTGTGTCCCTTTCTGTTTTGTTTTGTTGTGTGTGTGTAAGTTTTTAGAGGAATTTAATTTAAAATGGACAGGGTATTGGAGTTCAATCAATTATCTGGAAATCTTCCTCCAGAGCTTGGGAATCTTACCCACATTGAAAGGCTGTAAGCCCTTTTCAGTATAGTCCCTGTATCACTTTGAATTTGGTTGATTGATATTCGTTTCTGAAACTAAATTTATCGATTATTTGGTGAATGTTCTATGCCTTCAATTGATTATTTGATATTCCTATAGGTTTCTAACCTCCAACAATTTCACTGGAGAGTTACCTGCAACATTGGCTAGGCTCACAACATTAAAGCGTGTGTAAGCTTCATGCTTTTAATATGCCAGACTGTATTGCATTTGACATTGACAATGCTTAGGCCTACACTATGACAATGCTTAGGCCTACTCTATCTTTTGCTGAAATTCAACTTTATTTAGAAAATTGGGGTGACAAGGATCAAACTCTTAACCATTTGGTTACAGAGGCTTTGATACCATATCAAGAATCAAATCTTCTAAAAGCTTACGCAGTTACTTGAAGGATTATGATTTATTTTATATCTCTCACATTATTAACTATTATTTGTGGCTTGCCCTCATACAATGCAGTCGTATTGGTGACAATCAATTCTCTGGAGCAATACCCAATTTTATACAGAGCTGGATAAATCTTGAGAAACTGTGTGATTATTTTTTTTTCTCCTTTTCTTTAATGAACTTTAGTTGTTTTAAATTGTTTCACATACTGTCACCTTATCTGAGGCAATTTTTTTCCGTAAATAGCGTGATGCAAGGGAGTGGATTGAGTGGCCCAATTCCTTCTGGAATTTCAATTTTGAGAAACCTTGTTGACTTGTAAGTATGGTGCTTCCTAATGCAACCAAGATTTAAACATTAACATGCTTTTTTATCATGTGAATAAGTGCTTAAAATATGATATGCAGGAGGGTTACGGACTTGAATGGATCTGATTCACCATTTCCACAACTTAATAGTATGACAAATTTGGAAACATTGTGAGTCAGATGATCTGATTATGATTATTATTTTACTATTCAAGTTAATGTCTTAATAAGAAAATGTTTCAGGGATACAAAATATAGTGATGATTATGTGTTGTTGATATCACTTTATATATTGTCTAATTGGTTGCCAGAATATTGAGGAGTTGCAACATTATCGGATCCTTGCCTGAGTATCTTGGAAAATTGACTACTTTGAAAGTACTGTAAGTGCTGATTTATTTTCTTTTCCTTTTTTTTTTTTATGATGATAAATCATGATTTTTGTTGCTGTTTTTAATATATTTTGAAGCTTTGAAAATTCTTGCATTTTAAATTCATAGATCTGATGAAGAACTTCAACATACTTGTTTCATAGATTTAATGTTCCTTTAATTTAACTTTCCTCTCAGAAAAGAACATTTTCTAACTATAATTTCTTTTCCAGAGACCTTAGCTACAACAAATTAAGTGGACCAATTCCAATCAGTTTTGATGGCCTTTGGAACTTGAATATGCTGTAAGAAATTTTCTATGGTTTTCCTATGCGATTACACCAAAATAATCTCATACATTTCTTAGTAGCAAGATAGTGCTATTCTATTTCATTTGACTAGCTTCAATTTTAGTTTGAAATTGGTAAAAGTTCTAAATGGGTTATTTCCATTGGGCATACGGTATTATGATATGAAAATGCTAACTACCAATCTGTTTGTTCAACTAAGACTTTACTGATTGGTTTTTCTGTAGTACTTTTTTTTATCTTAAAAGCATACATACATCCATTATTTAATTTTCCTTGAATGTTCAGAGCAATGTTTTTGAACCTTTGAAAGAAACAGTTTCTGACAGATAATTACGTTTCTATTTCCATGTGATGATAGTTCTTCCTAAAATCTCTTCACTGTATAAGTTGAAACCTATCATGTGAGGGAAAAAGCAATAGAAAATAAAGAAAAAATAGATAGGAAAAGCAATAACGGGAATTAATGAGTCGGATAGCAGACAGAAATATTGGTGACTGGAATTTTTGCCATTCATTTACATTAGTCACTGAATTAAAAACTAATATTGGTGTGGTAAAACCAGATAAGTCCGTGAGGAAAGTCCAGATAATATGGGATATGGTTCACTAGTCTATTTACCATTTTTCTGTCAATAATTCAAGTTATATGAATTGACTTCTTGATATTGGTTTTACTAGATTTTTAGATGGGAATCTTCTCACTGGATTGCTGCCTCAATGGATAGATAAACCTGACGTTGTGTGAGTTACCTTTCAAATGCTACCTACATGATTTATTAATTTAGCAATTCAAATATTTTGTTTAGTAAAACGGTAAACTTGCACTAATTATTTGTTCCTTTTGTGTGTATCAACTTTTGGCTGATAGAACTGGATCAGATATAGAAAGAAAAGAAGAACAGAAATGGAGTTTTATTGCAACCAAAATGTCTCAGGTTTTCGAGAGACCTGAACTCTCCACAATGAATGATCTCAATCATACCCTTTACAGGCCCTTATTCCTTATTTTATACATCCCCTGCTTCTCTAACTAACTGATGCAGTCAGTTATTCTGTTACATTCTGTTACAGTGACTTTAGGGAGTTAGCTATGATCTAATCCCCCTGCCCCCCACTTATTTCTCCTACTGTACATTCTCCTAATAAGAGGTCGGTACCTATCATTGGTCTGGTGCATTTAGTGCCATATATGTAGAAAAATTCTATCCTCATCCTTAGGAGGAGGTGAGAATCCTCTAATCTTTTCCTTGGACAAAAAGAACACTCCCATATGTATTAGAGACAAATAATCTCTGAGCACATTTGGATAAATTTTATAGAAAAAGAAACTTCAAAACTTGTACGGTTGTACCATTCATTGTAGTTTCATCTTTGCATTTTGACAGAACCACTATTTCTCCCTTGCCTCTTTGTACTATAAAATCCATATGCAAAAACAAAATTTCGAATATGAAAAAAAAAACAATGTTTTGATGATAAGACATGCTATATTTGGCTTTACTAAGGATTTACCATCCTAAAAGCTTAAAATGTTATGTAAAGAGACAAGGATGGTTTTATATCTTCCACAATCTTAAATAGAGAAAAAGAAAGAAAACAAGAAACTAAAGAAATTTGCAAATCTATCTTCTTATCAGAAAGAGATATTTCCATAAAGAAACCATCAATGGAGTGATCAAGAGGAAGACACAACTAAAGAGTCTTATCACATAATAGATCTAAAGAATCTCACTTGAGCATTCCGCTCCAGTGATATGCATCAAAGAGCAACATCAACTTAACACTGCCATAAAGCTTCACCCTCCTTGTTCTTGCCAAAAACTTCGAACATCACCAAAAGAAACTGCTCCAAACTCAAGAACATATCCAATGTTTTCCAAAAGGACAAAACTTAATGTCAGTTCGTTATGTACTTTTGGTGTTGTTCTCCATCAAAATTAGACTTTTATCTTGGTAATCAATGTCAACATTTAATGCTGACTTTTATTGCGTGAATTATTAAACTGAAACTTCAATTTTAATTAGAGAAGAACACTAAAAGCATCTAAAGAACTACATATAAGTTTTGTCTTTGTCAAAACTCCAAACTGTTTATTCCACAAGGAACTAGTGCTTGACAACATAAAGATGTATGACAATGCATTTTGAGCTAGAACCACACATATGTGTGAGACCAATAAATCAGTAGCATGTCAGTACTTTGAGTCTTGTTAAGTATAGCTGTACAAACAAATATTTGGCCTTGTGGAAATTTAAAATTCTGAATCACCTTATCAAGAAGTAATTACAGGCTTACAGCCTACAGGAAAAATAGACAAGATAAGAACACATGTTAGAGTGGATGTTTGTTATTATTATTTACACCACATAATACATGGCAGAATTTTTGGCAGCATCACAAGATATTTTAATAGGAACCTAAGCCTTGGGCATTAATTGTCATGTGCGTCTGAGGTTTGGAAGGTTTACAAGACGAGGAAGCCCAAAGGCCAAAGCTGGTGATATGAGCTCTCCAAAGTCATGGTTGATGAACTGGCACCAGACAGGGCATATTGGGGTGAGTAGAAAATGGTTATATAGGTAAGACCCATAGGGATTTGAGGGATATGTGTTAGTTATAGTCTGCTAGTATCATGAGAGAGGATCATTCTAGAATATGTTGGTCATTGGCTGTAGCCATTGTTGAGGGAAAGATACTCTTTGTCTTGATCAACTGATAAGAACTTTGGAAGAATCACACCACAAAAACTAGCCGTTGTAGTTGGAGAGTCTAAGGTCTTATAAACCCCACAATAGAATCCCATACCTCTAATTGGATCCTAATATCCCACCACGCTCTGCAGCCCTAGTGGAGGTGGCTGGCCATTGTAGCCAAGGTCTTATAAACCCCATACTAGAATCTCATACTTTCAATGTGGGACTAAGTTTCATACCTTGCAATTGGATCCTAACATCAATTCTCTTGGAGTCTTGGGAACATCTCAATTGAGGTAGTTCTTCCCTACTGCCGTTACTGATTATTAATAAGATTACCCACTGAATTCCATTTTTGTTGAGTCTGATTTTGCTTCCTACAAGCTTTCCTAAGGAGGTGATATATGTTAATTTTATTTAAAATGTGTGTTACAAACCAATTAATGTATGTATGCCATAATTTTTTTTCTTCTTTTAGCTACTCCTAAATTTTTTGATATTTTGTTCATGGAATTTTTTTTCTGTACTTCTTTATAGTTGTATTGAAGGATGCTCTATACTTAATTCAGTAGTTGATAAGTAGCTCATAGGGAACCATTTTCAAACTTTCCCTTCAAGGAGTTTCACCTTGAATTTATTTACTAGGTAATCTAGATGAAATGTTTCCATCTTTTTCTATTAATATTTTTAGAATTCTTCTGAGAAATCAAGTCCATGAAGTCAATTGTATGATCTTAGTTTCTAAATCACACATTTTTTGAACCTAACACAGTGATCTCTCATATAACAACTTTAGCATTGACAACATACAACAGCTGACTTGTCAACAGGGAAGCGTGTAAGACTGTGCAGTTTTGTACTTTTTTTTTCTTTTTAATTTTTTAGTTTTATGAAACTACTTGAGCCTTGACCATTTGCCATATGCCTCAGGAACTTGTTTGCTTCATCTTTGAATGGGAACAGCTTGTAAGTTTTATGTTCTTAAAGCTATACTTTTTCACTAAATATTAACAACTTTTAGACAGGTTATAATGTGTGCTAATTTGCACCCCCCCTACCCCACCCCATTCACACTTTTTATTTTTATTTTTTCAGAGGAAATGTTTCATGTTTGTCAAACATTAACTGTCCTAAAAGTAAGTTGATTTATCTTGGATTTCAATATAGACTGTTAATTATTATTTTGACATTTGAAACTGATGGCTTTTAATGTATTTATATATATTTTTTTTCAGTTAGAGAAACAATGAGAAAGGGATAACTATCCTTACACTAGATTGCCGTACTTTTATATCTAAAGCTTGTTCTAGGACACGAAACCTCACTAATGAATTAAAATGATGTTAGAAAGCTGAAGAAATGGAATATTATCTTATAAATAACTAAGCATGCCTTGGTGCCTTAAATTAGTTTTTTGAAACTACTGATATGTTACAAATGTAAGTATTTCTAATGACCTTTTCCTGGAGCTCCTTCAACATATTTTAAGATACCAATTTTGGCATCCCAATGTCCTTCACAAGATAAGTTAAGGTATTGACTTGCCACACTGACAATAAATGAGATGTCTTTGTGAGTAGTTTCGAGATATTTCAATGTATCTTGATCCAAAAGAGGCACCCCGTAATTTGGTAGGAATTTATGATTTGGACCCATAGGATTGGTTGCCTCAAGATTTCCATGGTAGACTTTCTTTGTGAAATCATGATACTAACCTTGGATTGTGCCATGTTTTCTCTCATTAGGTTCTAAATGCCATGTTAAAAGGAAGAGAATAAAAGATATATATGATCAAATTCATGTGTTTGAATTACACAACTGAGGTTCTATTGTGAGGTAATATAAAAATTACAAAAATCACAGGTATCCTAATAGGGACTTGGTTATTATGAGGTGCCTATGTCCCACATCGAGTAGTATGGGATGTTTGGTGAAGTACTTAAGTGGCTTGGTTCTCTGCCCTTGATAGCTAGCTTTAAGAGAGGGTTCCCCAAGTGATTGGGTACTTGCATTTGCACATCAAAAGCAAAGCAAAGCATGATTTTCATCTAAAGCAAAGCACTTGCACATCATAAAGAAATCCCATTTTTGTATTATGTAATAATAAAATTCTATTTAGCATGTATCTTACTTCTTTTTTGTGTTATTACCAAAGTTCAACTTAAACTTCATTGTCATACTTAGGGATGGCAAAAAAATCCATATTCGCAAATACCTGTGGGTAAAACCCGCCATGGATTAAAAATGGATAATTAAATGGATATCTGTTTATTAACAGGGTGGGGACGCGCGTAGTAAGGTATCCATACACGTGGGTACCTGCACTTTGGAATTATTTAAATACCCTCAATTATATATAAAGTAAATTGCTCTAATTTATTTTTAGTATAAATTTATATTTCAAAATTATGTATTTGTAGTATAAATATATGTTACAAAATTATTTTTTTAGTATAAATATATGTTTTAAAAGTATTTTTTTAGTTTCATTTTATTTTTTACTTTTTTGTTTAAAATTTTATATTTTAACAAATATCCACGAATACTTGTGGATATATATAAGGTTCATGGATACCTGCTTAACGAATATCCTTATAAGTATGGGCGGGTATGGGAAGACTACTATTCATACTCGCCCCACCCATTACCATCCCTAATCATACTCAACACCACTATTTTCTTTCATCCCTACAAGGATGAATGAAAAAGGAATGTGACAGACCTCTTGTAACTAGAGTCTAGGGAGAAATAAGATTGGGAACAAAGAATCAGAACTAGGGGGATCTTAATGTAACAAAATATGCCACCTTGTAATAGAACATACTAATGGATAGTTAGGTAGAGCCCACAAGTCTCCCATACACTTGGTTATCACTTGTATTATTCTTTCTGCCCTACCTAGTAGAATATCACATTGATATCTACTGGGAAATGAGAATTAGGGTCCTGCAATCAATAAAATACTTTATGATTGAATGACAAAAGAGAAGAGATGAGAAGACCGATACAGGAATGGTGGGGAAAATTGGAAGTCCCTATTTTTCTGTAGAAGGTGTGTCCGTAGAAAATCTAAGTATTGTTGCTTACTTTGGAATACAATCATGAGTCTACCTATATAGGCCACTAATAATCAAGAATAATAGGAAATAGGGAAATAAAATCTTCCTAGTTATTACTCGTAATCAATTTGTCCTAAATAAGTGCTAATTATAGGAAAAAAAAATTGTCCTAAATTAATTACATATTTACAACACTTTCCCTCAAGCTGGTGAATGGATATTTATGATTTCTAGCTTGCAAGTAAGTTGATTGAACCATTCAGCTAGCAAGCCCTTTGTTAAGACATCTGTCAGTTGGTGCCTAGAAGGAATGTAGGTTGTTGTTATCAATCCGCCTATCCAACTTCTCTTTAATGAAGTGTTGGTCTATCTCAATGTGTTTTGTGTTGTCATGCTGAACAGGATTATGTGCAATGTTGATAGCCAATCTATGTTATCAATAACGGTCATCGCGCCCACGATCGCAACGTCGCGATGCGGAGCGGATCGAATCCATGATGAAGTGCAGCTCACGGAGCGTTTTCAAGTCGAGGACATTGCGTCCATGTTTGCGGCAGTGCGACGTGGTTGCAATCGCTCCTTCGGCACGTCGTGGCATCCGCTCCGGCGAAGGTCCCTGAAAGCCCAAAAATAACCTCACTTTTTAGTCGTTAGTGAGGGTATTTTCGGGTATTTCCATGGCCTGTTTTAGCTTCTCACAGAAGCTCCTACACAAGAAGTTTTTTGTTCGTGACCTAGCTGCCAACTCGTGAACTTCCTCTTCCTTCGGCGCACATTTCTCCGACGACATTCATCTCTTCAGTGAACTCCTCCGACTCCAACGAACTTCGTCTTCTCCAACTCCGACAGCTTCTTCATCCCTGACTCCTTTCCGACGAGCTTCCTTCTTCATTCTCACTTCTCAGGTCTTTTTTCTTTTCCTTTTTTATTCTTTTTCTTTTTTTTATCCTTTTCCTTTCTTTCCTCTTTTTTCCCCTTTTTTTTTGCTTTCCCTTTTCTCCCCGTTGCCGACCTTGCTTTGTTTCTTTTTTTTTTTATTTTTTTTTCGTGTTGGCAGCACCCAACAATATCATTCTATTTTTTGTCTTTTGTATTTTGCCCAGCAGAATCATGACATCCAACTCCCAACCAAATGTTGATCAACAAAAAAATAACTCAGTTGCTACTACTCCACCATCAATGGGATCTTCAAATGCAATGTTCAAGCCTATTGGTGAGAGGATTGACATCTTTTGGAAGTGAAACAGCTTAAAAGACAAGAATAACAGGAAGAGTGTGATATGTGATTTTTGCTTGAAAACATCTACCAGGGGAATTACTAGAGCCAAAAAGCATCAACTTGAAATAAGAGGAGATGTGGGTGCTTGTAGAAAAATACTAGAGGATATTAAATGGCAAATGAAGGCAGCCTATGAGCAGAAAAAAGCTGAAAATGAGATATACTTGGAGGGTGTGCAAGAAAATGAAGATGAGGTGCAAGAGATTGCAAGGCTTCAAAGTGGAAAAAGGTCTCTAACATCATCAACAGAGGCCACTTCAACTGCTGCCAAGAAGAAAAATACAAATCTTAAAGGCCCTCTTGATTTGCTTTTCTTCAAAAAACTTGAAGAAGTATCCAATTGGGAAAATCTAAGAGGCAAACAAGCATAAATGATGCTTGTCAAAAGGAAGTAGGAGCAAGAACGGTTCAATACATTGCTCGTTTCTTTTATAGGAATGAAATTCCATTCAATGTTACTCGATCAAAAAGTTTCAAAGTGATGCTTGAGGCAATTGGAAACTATGATCCTCATTTAAAGCCTCCAACCTTCCATGAATTGAGAGTTTCACTTCTTAAAAAGGAGTTGGAATATACAAAAAAAATGTTGAAGGGTCATGAAAAGGAGCGGATGAAATATGGATGCTCCATAATGTCAGATGGTTGGACAGATAGGAAGAACAGGACCCTAATTAGTTTCTTGGTAAATTGTTCATTGGGAACAATGTTTGTGAAGAGTGTTAATGCTTCTAAATACATGAAGATCGGGGACAAAGTACATGAGCTTTTGAACAACTTTGTGGAGGAGATTGGAGAAAAAAATGTTATTCAAGTGGTAACAGATAATGGGAGTACTATGTTATGGCAAGTAAGAATTAATCAAGTTTTGATGTCTATTTCTAATTATAAGTTTGTAAATTTTAATTGTTACTCATTTAAGTTTATTGATCTTGGTCTTTTTAGGTAAATTTTACAAAGCACTAGACCAAAATTATTTTGGACTCCATGTGCTGCTCATTGTCTTGACTTGATGCTTGAAGACATTGGAAAGATCCCTAAAGTTAAAAGGGTTATACAAAGAGGCATCAAGCTTGTGGGCTACATCTATAACCATTCATTGGCCTTGAACACCATGAGGAAGTTCACGAATAAATCCGAATTGGTGAGGCACAGAGTGACAAGATTTGCTACCACCTTCCTTGCTTTGCAAATATTGCACAAGCAAAAAGCAAATCTTAGAAAGATGTTCACTTCGGATAAATGGTTAAAGTCGGCTAAAGATCCCAAAGGAAAGAAAGCAACGGATGTTGTGCTTATGCCAACATTTTGGAATGATATAGTTTACACTTTGTAGGCTATGGGGCCTATTGTCCATGTCTTGAGCTTGGTGGATAATGAAAAAAGACCCGCAATGGGTTATATTTATGAAGTAATGGATAAGGCCAAGGAAGCAATTGAAAAGGCCTTCAATGGCAATGGCAATGAAGAGAAGTATAAGGACATCTTTGCAATTATTGATAGAAGATGGGATTGCCAACTACACCACCTTTTGCATGCAGCAGGTTATTATCTAAATTCTGAGTTCTTTTATAGCAACCCAAAAATTGACAATGATGCTGAATTGTTGGATGGCCTATACAAATGCAGTGATAGGCTTATTGAAAATGAAGATTTTGTGGACAAGATTCATAGTGAGCTGCCAATATATAAGAGGGCTGGAGGACTCTTTGGAATAAGTGCAATAATAAGGAAAAGGAATACAATGGCTCCTGGTAAGTGGAAAAGTTCACTTTTTATAAATCTGAATTTTGAGTTATTATTAAATAATTCATATAAATACTAATGCATAAGTGCATATGAATTACATTACTTACAACTGAGTAGTGGAAGATGTACTGGGCACATACACCACACTAGCAAAATCTTGCCATTAAAATTCTAAGTTTGACTTATAGCTCGTCGGGATGCGAGCGTAATTGGAGTACCTTTGAACATGTAAGTTAATGTTCATTTAAATTTGAATCATTATGGAACATTGAAACTTGAAACTAACATTCAAGTTTTTTAAATTATTATGGATTCATTCAAAGAAGAGAAGTAGGCTTGAGCATCAAAAGCTTCAAGACTTGGTTTATGTTAAATATAACCAAGCTCTTCAAGAGTGCTATGAGTGTTGTGATGCCATTGATCCTATTGTTTTAGATGACATTGATGATAGCAATGAATGGCTATCGGGAGATTTGGGTGAAGATGAAGATACTGAAGATGATTTGGTTTTTGATGATGATGTTTTAACTGGGAGAGATGTTGCTCATGCAAATGGGGCCAATGAACCTTTGAAATACACTATGAGACAAACAACAATGAAGAGGGTAGTTGGTGGTGCATCTACATCTAGTAGGAAGGGAAAAGAAATCGAAGAAGTGTTGGAAGAAGAGCATGACACAAGTGAAGATGAAGGGGAGGAAGAGTACATTTCTAATGCTAGTGGGAGTGATGAAGAGGGAGACAATGAAATGAATCTTGATGAAGAGGATGATGATTCTTATGAAGAAGACTGTATTTGACATTTGTCATTTTGTTTATGTGAATTTTAATTTCTAGTACTTTACTACTTTAGTTACATTAGGCTTTAGAGGGTTCAAGACTTTTAAGCATTTTGTAGTTTGTGTTTTCTTTGACTTTTATTAACATCTACATATTTTTCCTTAGGTACTATGAGTTTTTATTGTTAGTGATGATTACTGTATGAATTTTGAGTAATATTTCTCTTTTTAATCTTTTATATATATATAATATCAAATTTCTATAATTTTACTATATATAAAAAATATTAGAATAGCGGTTATCCCGCTATTCGCTATCCCAATTTTGGGGGCGGCCGCGCCGCGCCGCTATACGGGATTGATAACTATGTAGCCAATTTATTGTTGTAAAACAACTTCATAGGACACTCATACTTTATCTTAAAGTCATCAATGCAATTTTCATCCACAATAGCTCACAAATTCCTTATGCCATAGCTCTAAATTCTGCCTTAACATTTGATCAAGCCACTACACTTTACTTCTTGCCATAGTTATCAAACTCGAGTGTTAACTCGTAAACTCATCCGAGTTTACGTTCCCACGACATCCCAACTAGCTAACTTGAATGCAAACTCGTTTTCAAGTAAACTCGTGCAAACTCGCTTAAACTCACGAGTTCGCAAGCGAGTTAGTGAGCTCATTAGGGCCAAATTTTTTGGTTCCAAACAACAGCTTTTTGTGTCGTTTTTGTTGTGTAAAAACCCAAAATGGAAGGTAAGGGCTCCATCTATATGTTCTCCGGCAAACTCGACGCGAAATCGGTGGTAATGCTTGACACAATCTACTATGCGCAACGTTCGTTGACGTTCTGCTCCGCGCAACGCTCGTCGATCTGCTCCTTAAGTTCGACTTCGAGTTCTCCACTTCAGTCTGCACTCTCCAAGTTCGACTTCGACTCTGCTTCTCAACTTCGTGCCTACACTCCCCAAGTTCATCTACACTCTGCTTCTTAACTCTGCGTCTGCTTCTTTGGTTTTGACTCTGGTTTGCATCTCTTCTTTGATTTCAACTCTAGTTTGCATTTTGCCTCTGATTTGTCTCTCCCGATATCCCCAACCCAACTTTGTTTTGCATTTCCATTTCGAGCATGTCATTCTTAGTGGCTGGACTTTGTTTTGTCTCTTGTATACTAATTATTGAAGTCTGTTTTACTAATTATCAGAATGCCCAAATATTTTGCTGTTGAACATTATTTGAGTCAGTGAGGGAGCACTACATATTAATTGTTTAAATTGATGTTGAACATTCTTTCATTATTGTGATTTACTATTTTGCTTTATTATAGGGTTGAAATATTGAATTATTATGTTATCAACAAGTATTTTAATTTTTTTTAATAGTAAGTAAACTCTTACAAGTTTACGGAGCTCCCACGAGTTTACGTATACTCTCGAGTTTGACAACCTTGCTTCTTGCTTCTTCAAGTAACAAGGTTCCCACACAAGAATGTGCAACATCCTAAAGTGGACCTTCTATCATTCACGGAACCTGCATAATCTACATTAGTATAAGCCTCCATAGTCAGGCTTCCACCTTTTTTGAACAAGAGTCCTCCCCTTGGAGCGGCTCTAAGATGCTACAGAATACGATCTACAACCTGTAAGTGTCTTCCTTTCGGATCATGCATGAATTGGCTCCCAACACTGACTGCATATGCTACATTTGGTCTAGTGTGCTCCAAGTAAATTAGCTTCTCCACTAGTCTTCGATATTGGGCCTTGTCAACCTTGGAACTCTCCTCTTCAATGCTCATTTTGTGATTTTGCTCAATGGGAACACTTACAACTTTCATCCAAGTTTCCCTGTTTCTTGCAAAAGATCAAGCACATACTTCTTTTTGAGAAATGAAAATGCCTTATTTTGAATAGGCCACTTCAATTCCCAAGAAATACTTGAGTTTCACAAGGTCCTTCATTTCAAACACTACAAATAATATCTCCTTGAGCAATTGTTTCTTAAGTGGATTGTCTCTTGTAACAATAATATCATCAACATAAATAAGAAGTATAGTCAATTTTCCTCCTTGTGAATGTTTGAAGAAAGGTGTATGATCTTGTTGGCTTTGCTTGTAGCCTTGGAACACCATTGTTTTTATGAATCTTCCAAACCATGCTTGAGGAGACTATTTTATACGTATAAGGCCTTCCTCAATCTGCACACCTTTTTCGTTCTACTTGTGGGTCCAAATCCTAGGGGAATCTCCATATACACCTCTTCCTCTAAATCTCCATGCAAGAATACATTTTTGACATCAAACTGGTGCAGTTCCCACCCAAAATGGGAAACAAGAAAGAGTAAAATATAAACAGTGTTCATCTTTGCTATAGGAGCAAATGTCTCATCATAATCGATGCCATAGGTCTAATTGTACACCTTCACTACTAGTCTTGCCTTGTATCAATCAAGAGTGCCATTTGATTTATGCTTGACCGTATAGATCCACCTACAACCAACGAGCTCTCTGCCCCCTACCCTCTCAACCATCTCCCAAGTTCCATTCCTTTTAGTGCTTTCATCTCCTCATCCATAGCTTTGACCCACTTTTCATCCTTTAGTGCCTCTTCGACAAATGTTGGAAGTCTCACAAAGTTAACAACTATAATAAAACTCTAATGTTGAAGGGAAAGATGTTCAAAGGAGACAAATTGAGAAATAGAGACTTTTTTCCTTTTCTCAAAGTAATCGGTAAATCATTTGGATCAAGGTCACCAACATTAGAAATCTGAGAATCAAAAGTAGAAGGATTATTTTCAGTAGTTACCTTCGGCTTAGATGATTGGATTTGTTTTTGAACAAGGTTGGGTTTTTCTCTCCTCTGGTACACCAATGTTGGCTCACTAGGCTTGGTCTTCATTGCTTCTAGTTCTAGTGTTGAAGGTGCTGATTCTTGCAAAGCAGAACGCAAAGAAGGAGCAGAAATAAAAACAGGTGACTTTGAAACAGGAGGAAAAGGAGGAGCAGGAGCAGAAATAGGTGACTCTTGAAGACAAAGACCAAGGAGGAGAAACTCGGACTCAAATTCCAAATTATTGTTTTTCTCCTAAAGTCAAGGGTGAATGAAGAAGGACACATTTTCATGGAAGGTGACATCCACAGAGACAAAATGCCTACTATTGGAAGGATGGTAGCATTTGTACCCCTTTTTTGTTAGATGCATAACCTAGAAAGACATACCTAACTGTCCGAGGATCTAACTTAGCTTGATGTTGTTTATGAACATGAACAAAAGCAACACACCTAAATATTCGAGGCTCAAGACTATGCATGATCGAAGTAGAAGGAAAAAGTGAGATTATAAACTTAACAGGACTAACATTACCTAGAACATGAGATAGTATCTGATTAATCAAATAGGCATCAGTCAATATTGCTTCTCCCTAATATGCATTTGGGATAGACATTTGGAAGAGGAGGACTAGAGCAACTTCAAGTAAGTGGCAATTTTACCTTTTGGCAACCTCATTTTGTTGCGGTCAACACATGTAAGTTCATGGATGATGCTTTTTTACTATTAAAGCTTGAAAGGCCATGATTGACATATTCCTTTCCATTGTTAGAACGTAGCCTATGAATGCCTTTACCGAATTGCACTTGTACCATATGATAAAAATTGAATGAAAAGTTGAAATACTTTTGATTTGTCCTTCATCAAGAAAAGCCAAGTTAATTAAGTACAATCATCAATAAAAGAAACAAACCATCCCGTACGAGAAATATTAGAAATAGGGGCTGGCCCCCAAACATCAAAATAATAAGATCAAATGGTTCAGTACTTTTCTGAAAACTAAAGGGAAAAGTAATATGACAATGTTTAGCAAACTAACAAATGTCACACATAAAAGACTTAACAGATTGTTGTCAAATCAAATACAGAAACATAGACTTAATTAAAGAAAATGGAGGATGCCCAAGACGCTTGTGCTGAAGCCAGACTTGTGAGGCAAGAAAGTGAGACTCAGATTGAGACTAAAAATATGAAGACAACACCTTCTGACCATCTCTTTCATTTGTTAGGTAGTACTACCCTCCTTGTTCCTTAGCAACTACTATAGTCCTCCCTGTGACAAGATCCTGAAAAACACAATGAGAAGGGAAAAAGGTTACTGCACAGTTTTGGTCCCTAAATAAGCTTATGAATAAATATTAAGTTATAGAAAAGTTTGGGAATATGAAGTACATTGTTCAATTTAAATGAACGCTGCCTGTCAATATTCCCAAAACCAACAACACGGGTATGAGAATCATCAGCAACAATAATATAATGAACCTTGTGAGAGGAGGTGTAGGATGAAAAAAGTTGGGAACCAAATGTCATGTGATTAGTGGCACCGAAATCAATAATCCATGCATCTTGAGGGATAGAACCAAATATAGTAGATTATTGGGAACAAGACTTCTTACCACTCATTGCTTGAGAACAATATTGAGAAGTCTTACTAAAAGAGTCAAGGAGAGTTCTCAAGCGATCCAAGTTGACATCCCTCAAAATAGTGGAGGAATGGTCAGAGGAAGTGTCTTCTATAGTTTTTTCCATTACAAGACGTAGAAAAAAAATGCAACGAAGAACAAACGATAGGCTTTAAAAATGCCCTTGAAAAACAATTTTTAGATTGCGATTTGAACCCCTAAAATGGACTAAGGAAGGGTCGGCAAAGCTACTGTGAAAATCGTGCGGGCAAAACGATGGCTGGAAGGCGGCACGTGGCTTACGGCAACTTGCTGAGGTGGGTGACGTCCAACGAGCAATATAAGGCACAAGGAAGGTGCCAAACACTATAATGAAGGTAGCAAAAGAATGTTTGCAATGAAGGCGACAAAAAGAATTGCAACGAAGGCGACTATGGTTTTTATGCGGAAATGAGATCCCTAAGAGCGAGTGCCCATGATACCATGTAGAAAATCTAAGTATTATTGCTTACTTTGGAATACGATTTATAGGTCACTAATAATCAAGAATATCAGGAAATAGAGAAATAAAATCTTCCTATTTATTACTAGTAATCAATTTGTCCTAAATCAAAGCTAATTATAGGGAAAAAAATTCTATTCTAAATTAATTACTTATTTACAACAGTATGGTTTGGCTAACAGTTTGGACAAAGATATTTTCTAACCAAAGAACCTACAGCAGAGGAGAAATTGCAAGCAACTATGGTTGCAATGGAAGAAAAGATGTTGGGATGGTTCTAATAGTGGGAAATGGGAATCTTGTGCCAAACCCATCTCAGGAAGGGTTCAAAACTGCTACAGGATACACGAACATACTATTTCCTAAACACAATAAATACCATTATTTTTAGTACGCACCCTTAAGCTAAAGCTTATGAAGCTTTAAGCTTGTTACAAATAAACACTCCTTTTTATCTATTTAAATATAAGAGAAATATAAAGTGAAATGTCACAAAGGTCAAAACGAAGTGAGGGAATAAAACAAGGTGAGGTATTTTGTTATTGAGAACAGATGAAGGCATACAATTGATAAGGTAGCAAGCAGTAAGCACAACATCCCCCCAAAAATGAAAGGGAACATTTCCATGAACTAAGAGTCTCCTAGTGGTTTTAATCAAGTGTTTATTTTTATGTTTAGCAAACCCATTTTGTTGAAGAGTATGAGCACATGATTGGTGTAGGATGCCATTTGAAGCCATATATGTTTGAAATTGGTGAGATAAACATTCATGGGCATTGTCACTTTGTAAAGTGTGAATTAGAATGCCAAATTGATTTTGTATCTCTAGGTAAAAAGACTTGAATGTTGAAAACAACTAAGATCGATTTTTCATTAAAAATAATCAAGTGCATTGAGAATAATCATCAATAAAGGTGACAAAATAGCTATACCCTAAACTGGACACAATACGACTGGGACCCTAAACATCAAAGTGAACCAAAGCAAAATGGGGTGTGGCACAACAATTGAGACAACTAAGAAAGGAACTACAAATATGTTTTCCAAATTGACATGACTTATAAGCATGGTTCTAAATTGCGGTCCGCAACCGCATCGCGACCGCAATTGCGGCCGCATCAACCGCATTTTCCTGCAATTTTCTGCAATATCAGGGATTTCAACGAAACCGCAACTATGACCACAACCGCAATTTAGAACCATGCTTATAAGACAAGGTAGACAATTTTGAAAGGCTTGGTACCAATTATAGTAACTTGGCAAGACTAGGATGGCTGAATTGAGTGTGGAGAAGAGGAGAGTCCATCACCGATCCAACATGAGCAAAGGTGTTGAGTTGATAATGTCCATGCGACTAACATCTAGAGCCAATTAGTCAACCCAAACTTTTTCCTTCGGTACTTGATCTCCTAATTGCTCTCTGAAAAGGTATATGTTCTACCTATAATCCTTCTCCACATTTTGTCACTTTAAGTTATCATCGTTTATCTCTTTTGCTTTATGCTTGTCTTTCTTCCTTGTCTTTTGTGTTTATCCCTAAGACTGTAGGTGGTGCCTTTTCTTATCCAGGAATGAAGACAAGTTATGATTGACAAGATGTGTGCCATTTAGAGCAATGGTACTTAGGAACTTGTTCTTCCCTCAATGGGGAAATCCTTTTTCAGTTGTTGCTAGATTTTTATAGTGAAGGTTGGCCTTGATGATTAGGTTAATTGACTCAAAATTTGTTTAGTTGCCAAATGCAATACTCAGATCTTTGGCTTAGATTGTGGTGATACCTCCTCTCCTATAGCTAAAATGGCCTTTGTCAAATTATTTTTGTCCATAGCTACTATTCGCCATTGGCCTCTACCATCTTGATATTAATACTTCCTTCATGGTGATCTCATGGTAAAAGTTTTCATGGAGCAACCTCTTAGATTTGTTACCCATGGGGATGGTTTTCATAAATCCTTATATGGTCCCAAACAATCTCCTACGGCATAGTTTGATAAATTTAATAGTTTGGTATGAATCAAAGTGAAATTGATCACTTAGTCTTCTATCGCCTTATAACTGCAGGATGCATTTACTTGATTATGTACATCCACGATATTGTCGTCACAGGTAGTGATCGCCATGGAATCATTTAGGTAAAATAGCAACTCTGTCATCATTTTTAGACAAACGATCTTGGAAGACTTCGTTATGTCTTGGCCATAGAGGTGGAACAATCTAAGAATGGGATTTTGATTTCCCAGAGAAAGTATGCAATGGACATTTTGGAGGAAATATGATGGATGAATGCTAAGGCTCTGGACACTCTTATGGATCCCAATACCAAGATTCTATCTAGACAAGGGGAGCCTTTTTTTGACCCAAAACAATATTAAAGACTAGTTGGAAAACCGAGTTATCTCACTATGACTCGTCTAGATATCTCCTTTGCAGTTAGTGTGATAAGCCAGTTTCTTAATTCTCCTTGTGATAGTCATTAAGATGTAGTGATTCGTATCCTAAAATATATTAAGAGAGCCCTAGGAAAAGGTCTCTTGTATGAAGACAAAGGTCATACACGTCTTGTGGGATACTCTGATGTAGATTGGGTGGGCTTTCCCACTAACAGGAGATCCACTTCTGGGTTTTTGCATTTTTATTGGAAATAACTTGATCCCTTGGAAGAGTAAGAAACAAAAGGTTGTGGCAAGATCTCGTGCAGAAGCAAAATATAAAGTCATGGCATTACATATTGCCTCAAATTCAGTATTGCATGAGAGGACCAAACACATTGAGGTAGATTGCTTCGACTTTCTAATGCTAGACATATTTCTAAGGTCCATTGCTCTAAAGCTTGTTCTTCAAGCGTGTTAGCCTTGACAGTTTAAGAACACTTTTGTGGTTGTCATATGATGAGAAACTCAATATCCAATATGTTCAAAAAGTTGTGCCTGATAGATTTCTAATCATTGATAGGATCTTTCTCATCCATGACCAATAGCTTTTTAATTCGAGTCAAGCACCTTTTTGATGTTTGTGCAAGTAGTCTTTTGAATGGACTTTTTGAATGACAAATCAAGTTTTTGCGGAGGAAATTTTCCTTCAAATGTTCTTTCTCTTGACGTAACATACTCATAATAATATGATCATAACTTTAGTGAGATGCAAGTCTGCTCAAAATGGTCTTGGATACCACATAATGAGCCTTTTTGATGCCTTGTGCATGCAAGATTTTGATTGTTGTCTTGTATGTCACAATACTTGTGTAACTTGAATTTTTCATGATGATAGGATCTCAAAGCCAATTGATTCAAATGTGTTTCATCAAAATTTTGGTTCTAGAGATTGATCAATTACAAATTTATTTAAATACTTTTCCTTTGCGAAGACTCTGTTAGAATTTCTGATGAATGTTTGTTGACTTTTTGATCAAGTCTGGTGCAACTGTCTAAGCAATGTGTAATAAGCACATTTGTTGATAGCATGTATAAAATCCTTGTCATTTTCTTGAATCTTTTTCTTTTCATCATACTCACAAAAAATTCATTAGTAACATCGCCATCCATTCAAAATGCTTAGGAATTGATTCAAAAAGTTTGTCATAACTAAAACCTCAAGGTTCTGAACTTGATAAAAACAACCATAAAAATGACAAAATTGGTGGTGCAGTGACAATGGTGACAAAAAAATGAGGAAGATCAAACTGCTACATAGAATAAAAGAGCTAGGATAATGAAAAACAAAATGGTTCCATATTATTGGAGAGTGGCAGTAGAGTTATGACACAATAGGTCACAATGGATGATATCATTTTGATACCATATTGAATTTAGAAGGGGAGATTCATGAAGAGAGAGAGAGAGAGCAGGATCTTTCAAAGAATTTAGAGGATGAAAAGCTTTCTTATTCAAGAGAATGTGGTACATAGGTTTCACATACCATCTATATGTATAAACTCTTGATAGACTGAGTGGGGACTATTCCCTATGATTATAATAAGTGATGCAACTTCCTAAACACTGATATTCATCAACACTAAATGCATATAAGCATGAGATACATGAACATATTATTTCCTAAGTACATTAAATACCATTATTTCCAACAAGCCTTTATTCCGTTCCTATTATTTTGGTCACGAAGAAGGGCGAGGATGGAGATTTTGTGTAGATTACAAGGCTTTAAACAAGATTACAGTGCCCAATAAGTTCCCGATTCTAGTAATAGATGAATTGTTAGATGATCTAGGAGCCACCATTTTTACTAAGCTGGACCTAAAATCAAGATATCATCACATTAGAATGAAGGAGGAAGATATAGAGAAAACTGTCTTCTGCACACATGAAGGACACTATGAGTTGTTAGTGATGCCTTTTGGCTTGGCTAACAGCACCTCTACATTTCAATCTCTCATGAACAAGGTACTTAAACCTTTTTTAAGAAAGTTTATGTTGTTTTTTTCAACAATATACTAATTAATAGTCCTACTATTGAGGAGCATGTAGAGCATTTGAGGAAGGTTTTGCATGTGTTGAAAAATAATATCTTAAGGCTAAACAAGAAAAAAAAAACCCGTTTTGCACAACTCAATTTGAAGTATTTAGGACATTATTTCTAGCAAGTAGCAATTGCCTCAGATGCTAAGCTATCTTGTCTAGTGCCCATAGATGTTGAAGGGTTGCAAAGATTCTCAAGACTAATGGGGTATTATCAATGCTTTGGGAAGGACCATGGGAAGATGGCCAAACCCTTAAACCAAGTATTAAAAAAGGACAGTTTTCAGTGGAGTAAGATGGCCAAACATCCTTTGATAAGGGAGGCAAGCATCCTTACCCACGTTAGCAGTCCCAAACTTCTCCAAACCTTTTGCAATTGATAGGTGCCTCTAGTAAAGGGTTAGAGGCAGTACTATTACAGGAAGGTAGACCGATTGGTTGAGTAAGTTTTTGCAGGTGTTATTTATTATGTAAGATATCCAAAATTGTATTGAAGTTTAGCACTGCATACAATCCGTAAATGGATGGTCAAACAAAGATGATGATCAGCCATTTAGAGGTGTGCCTAGGCTGTCTGATAGGCTTAAAGCCTAAGCAATGGCAGATTGGTTGAGTTGGGCCAAATTTTGGGTCAACAACAACAATGCTTCCACCAAGATGACCCCTTTTCAAGCTTTGTATGGAACAGACCCTCCTATGTTCATAATGGGTGCAACTATTCCATTAAAAGTGGAGAAAATGAATACATTAATGTAGGAGGGAGACACTCAACTAGCTGAGTTGTGCAACAATTTGTTACTCAGGATCAGATAAGGGCACACTAATAAACATCACAGGGAACTAGAATTTCAGGTGAATGATTAGGTTTATCTAAAATTGCAACCTTATAAACTGAAATCTCTAGCCAAACGTCCTAATGAAAATTTGAGGCCACCCTTCTACAGTCTTTACAAGGTGATTGAGAAGGTGGGGGCTATTGCATATTGTTTATAGTTGCAGATCACAGTTGTACACATCTTGTATTCCACGTCTCGTTATTATAACGAACAGTGGGCCCTTAGCACTGCACTCAACCACTTCCTCCAATGCTTTCTCAAGAGAATAGTTACAGGTCCAACCTGCATAGGTTCTAAGCACTAATGAAGGTCACTTAGGAGATTTGGAAGTATTGATTCATTGGTCCAACCTACCAAATTGTGAAAACGGTTGGGAGTGAGAAGCATCTATACAGGTCATTTCCCCAATTTCCACGTTAAGGACAAGTTGGCACACTGGCACTAGAGTCACAGCAGGAAAAATAGGACAAGGAACAGGGAATCGGACCTAAGGAGATCTTAACTCAAATGTAACAAAATATGCCTCATTGTAATAGAATATACTAATGGTTAGTTAGCTAGTTAGACGGGAGGTTGTAACTGTCTAGAGAGGAGTTGTATAAAAATAAGAGAGAAAGTAGAATGTGGTATCCTAGAGAGAGAATACCAATTGGAGGATTTGTAGAGCCCAGGTCTCTTGAGCACCTGCCTCTCACCTGATTCTTTCTGCCCTAACCTAGTAGGATATCACATTAGTATCTAATGGAATTTAAGATTATTAATCAATAAACTACTTCATTTTTTCTATCTTTTCTGTTTAAGTTCTATTAGAATGTTAGAAACAAGGGGATATAAAAGTATAATCTTAATTTATAATTTTCTAATGTAGTTTATAATAGTGATTAATTCTTGAAGTAGTTGCTAACCAATTTCTACTTGTCTCAGCTTCGTATTCTCTATATATAAATTGTGGTGGAAAGCTTGTAACCTCTTATGGAAATAAGACATATGATGATGACTCGGGTAAGACCGGACCAGCAAGATTTCGTTACCCTGGAACGAACTGGGCACTTATCACCACTGGTCATTTCTTTGATAGTAATCGCACAAACTACTATACTTGGACTACTAATACAACTAAGCTTGCAGTGGACAATGCTGAACTGTACATGGATGCACGTGTTTCTCCAAATTCTTTGACCTATTACGGATTTTGCTTGGGAAATGGAAACTACAAAGTAAATCTCCATTTTGCAGAAATAATGTTTACCAATGATAAAACATATAGCAGCCTTGGAAGGCGTGTATTTGATATCTACATTCAGGTGCATATTTTTATCATTTTCCTGTGTTGGTCAACCACATGTTAAATATTGAACAAAGTGGGTACTAGTCTCTTTGGAAACTCCGTGATACCAAATTCAATTACTTTAATAGAATCTTTGATATAAACCAAATTTTCCCATAAGTTGTAATTAAGTTAAAGAATGAAATAAGAATGTAAAATTGTGTTTTACATATTTTTGACAACATTTTTAGTCTAATAAGCTTTAAAGATTTATGCGTGAATTTCAATATTGCAGAGAAAGTTGGTGGTTAAGGATTTCAATATTGCAAAAGAAGCAGGGGGAGTTGGTAAGGCGGTCATTAAAAATTTCACAGCTGTTGTGGCTAGTAATGCCTTGGAGATCCGATTGCATTGGGCTGGGAAAGGAACCACTTCTATTCCATTTGGATCAGTATATGGTCCGCTTATATCAGCTATATCCGTTGATCCTGGTGAGTTGTACTTCTCTAATTTTTTTGTTTTCTGCCATCATCTTTATTTTCTAATCTAATTAACTCTTGCATAATAATCATGCAGACTTTATACCCCCATCAGAAAGTGGTAGTAGCATATCCGTAGGGGTTGTGGTTGCAATTGTGGTTACTGGAGCAATTATTATCATCTTGGTATTTGGTATATTGTGGTGGACGGGCTTTTTAGGACGGAAAAGATCAGTGGCCAGAGGTGATCACCTTGAAGTTAATTCAATTAACCTGATTACTAACCTTTTGCATGAAACACCCTAGAACTATTAGGCACAAAAACTGGATTGTGGATAAGTGTGGCATAAATTGTTTGTATAACTTGATGTTTCCCTATCAATTTAGTTGACCTATCATCTTAACAATTTTGCTAATTTCCTTTAAAGAAAGCATCAGTTCTGGGAAGGTGAATCCAATGAGGCCATTTGTTTTCCCAATATATGATATGTCTTATATTTGTTTGTTTCTATTGATAGAACTAAAGGGTTTAGAATTGCAAACTGGTTTATTTACCCTGCGACAAATCAAGGAAGCAACAAATAACTTTGACAAAGCCTTCAAGATTGGAGAAGGAGGGTTTGGTCCTGTTTACAAGGTATATTCTTTTACAATCCACCACTTTTTCCTGATCATAATAAATGAAATATTGACATTGTGTTAGTGATTAATGAAAAGCTATTTTCCAACTTTTCAAAAACTCTATTCCATTCCCCAAAATTCAGGGCGTACTGTCAGATGGCACTATAGTAGCAGTCAAGCAGCTTTCTACCAAGTCAAGGCAAGGGAACCGTGAATTTATAAATGAGATTGGCCTCATTTCTGCATTGCAACACCCTTGTTTAGTTAAGCTCTATGGTTGTTGTATGGAGGAGGATCAACTGTTACTGATATATGAATACATGGAAAACAATAGTCTTGCTCGTGCTTTATTTGGTAATTCTTTTTCTCTATTTTCAAGTCTCATTTCTATTTCTGTAATAATGGACAATCCTGCTCATGTAAGTTATATTCATATGTCGTCTAATTTCCATCAAAGCCAAAAGTGATGACACTGAGAAATGTGAATTGAGACTGGATTGGCGAACAAGGCAGAGGATTTGTGTTGGTATTGCTAAAGGCTTGGCTTACCTTCATGAAGAGTCAAGATTGAAGATTGTTCATAGGGACATCAAAGCCACTAATGTGTTGCTGGACAAAAATCTCAACCCCAAGATATCTGATTTTGGTTTGGCCAAGCTCGATGAAGGGGACAAAACCCACCTGAGCACCAGAATAGCTGGCACTTAGTGAGTTCCCATATATTTCCTTTTTTACCATTTTGCATTGATCTTTATTGAGCTATATTTTGGACACATTATCATACTATAGAAAAATAAAGAAGAATAATAGAGGTCGTATATTGAAATACCTCATCATCTAATTTAAATTGAACTTATTTTAGTTTATGAAAAAAATTAAATATGTCCTTCAGTTACTGTAATTGATGAATTTTCAATATTGCAGTGGATACATTGCTCCTGAGTATGCAATGCATGGTTATTTGACAGACAAAGCAGATGTCTATAGTTTTGGAATTGTTGCATTGGAAATTGTTAGTGGGATGAACAACACCATTAGCCAGCCTACAGAAGAATGCTTCTCTCTCCTTGATTGGGTAAAATATGTTGTTATACTCTCCTGCACTCATGCCAATCTGATTTTGAGAATATGTAGCATGGTTGTGTACATTCTGTGTAAAACTATACAAATTTCATTTAATTTTCATCTATTGACACCATCCAAGGGAAAAATACACTTTACAGTTAAATGTTTCTCAAATCTTTTGTAATGTCCAAATTGAAGATACCCAAGTATGCATCATCTATTTCTTGCATTTTATGAAATTCTGGTGTCTGGCCTGGCAAATATGATGAATTATGTATCTACAAAAGGACTTTCTTCACACTATATTTCCTACATGAGGAGTGCTAGTAACACACTCTCTAATACACTCCTAATACTTTCTTTATTATGAGTTAAAATTTCTTGAAAACTACAAAATCATGAGTGAAGTTTATTAAATAAGAAGTGGGACTTACAAAATTTTGTACTTTATAATAAATGTTAACCAATAATAAAGAGTATGTTCAAAAGAGTATATTAGAGTGTTACTAGCATTTCCTTTCTTACACACCAATAAATCTCTGCACCTTAAATTTAAGGTCTTGTTTGTTTCGACTGTCAAATGAATTTGGAATCAAATGTTTGTTTGGATTTTACAACATCAGGTGCATCTCTTGAAAGAAAAAGGTAATCTAATGGAGGTTGTGGATAAGAGGTTGAGTGAAGACTTCGACAAAAAGGAGGCAATGGTGATGATCAAAGTAGCTCTTTTATGCACCAAAGTCTCTCCAGCACTTAGGCCAACCATGTCTTCAGTGGTAAGCATGCTTAAAGGTAGAACACATATCCAAGAGGTGGTGTTAGACACAAAAAAGGCATTGGATAATAAGAAATTTGAGATGATGCGACAATATTACCAACATAGAGGAGAAAATAACATAATTGAGTCTCACAGCCAGAGTGTCCCAATAGAAGAAACATCACTCGTATCTGATACGGGTTCTTAGGGGAAAATTAGATATTAGAGAAACTATAGAGATTAACATCTTGCCATCGGTTTATGTATATTTAGTGTTTGGTTCAACTTATTTTATAAAAATTATTATTATTTTTCAATTTTTTGAAAAAGCTTTTTAAAGAAAAAGCAATTATTTCTGTGAAAAACAAAGGAAAAAGAGAAGGAGAAAGCCATATCATACATGCATGCACTTGCTGTTTTTCTCCAATGTCTTGATGATGCTCGTCAGTTACCACCATAAAGTTTCTCCTTTTCTAGCTAGAGCTGGAAATATTTGACATGGAATTTATTAATTTTTTGTATATACGTCATGGTATATTCTACTGTTAAAAGGCAACGTTAAAATTAAAATGCAAGCACATGCAAAATTCCTTCATTTGGTAAAATCCTGAGTGACACAATGTGATATGAACATATAATATATGTATTGAAAAATAAAAATATTATATGGTACAATTGTGACAAAAATAGTGACCAAAAGGTAACTATTCTCTGGACAACAAAAATAAAGACGCCGGTAAAACTACTTATCTTTTGATATTTATTGAAAAACACAATGATATGAATAAATAATATATGTATATCATCATCTAATCACAACTCATCGTATATGGTAAGCTTGTTGACTTTTACAATAAATACCTTAAAAGTTATATTAATGATAATTTTTGATTGGTTCATAGTGTAAAAACATTTATATTAATAGTGCATTCCTATTCAATTTTGTAACCAAAAAAATATGACGTGTTAAAAGAGAGAAATAAGAAGCATAGTTGCTGAAACCGAGTGTATAATGACACCATAGAGCTTGAATTACATAGGCTTATTACAATAAATACAAATGATTATAGGAGATTTTGTTAATATAAATCAAATATGACTTGCTTATAAACTCACTATTCAATAAATACAAAATATTTGAATTTGATTTTCAACATTTCCTTCAAGCTAGAGCATATAGATCATATGCACTAAGCTTGCTACATATATAGCATGTGTTGGTGTACAAGTGTGAATAATATAACTAAGAAGATCCACATTGGATAAAGATGGATGTATTGAGTAACATATAAGTGACAAAAACCTATAGACTTGATGCCTTAAGGTTTTGGGTTGGATGTGGTGTCAAGTTCACTTGTGTGGTTAACTTGTTGTCCATTGGTGAATACTCTAGTTTTACCCCCATTGTATTTCCCAACAAGTGGTATCAGAGCCAATGGTTCGACCAGGTGAACAACTCAAACCAGTAATGGAATTGGTGGTGGATTTATGTATGGATTTATAATGAGGATCCCTTGTATCAAAAGTCTTCTTGGCGATGTAGAGGTCAGGCAACGTGTCCCGTTGATGTGAGCTAACGGCGATGCAGGTATCTAAAGCATATTGACAATAATGAATTAAATAAAGAGAATTGAATTGGGTATTTAGGTTTTGAAAGCAAAAGGATTAGAAATTTAATTAGGCAAGCAAATAAAATTGATATTAATTCAGTAAAACAAAACTTCTAAGATCGAGGTTCATCCTATAACGCTTACTAAATTAATTTCCTTATCCCATGCTCCTACTTGTTCTTCTTGAGGGTGAATTAACCTAAGGTATCCTTCCTTCCCTTTCAAGATATGGAGGGGTATCTAATCAAATTAGCCCCTTCCTTGTGTGGTGGTTGTGTTTAATTAGACCTAATGAGTTCTTTATTAATCCAATTAGTCCCCAAAGGGTTCACCTACTTTCATGGTTTAGACTTAGGTTTCTTTCCTATAGTTTTGGTATTCAAGTTCACCTTTCGGTACTTCCCTAAATCCTTAAGGTTATGTAAAATGTGGCTAATTTATTTCGCATAAGAAAATCAATAACTAAGAAATCAAGAGTAGAACAAGCATCACACAAAGATAAAAGAAATTAATTCATTAAACATTCATAGGGCTACGCTTAATCCTATAATAAAAATAACTACTCACATATAGCCAACGAAAACAAATAAGTAAAGAAGAGAAACATTCAAATCGGAAGAGAAAGAAAAGAAGATTGTAATCCCAAGGTCTTACTCTAAGCCATCAAGAACTCAAGGTTCAGAGCCATATTCTTAAGCCTAAGAAGTCTATTTATGTCTCAAGTTACAAGAGGGTCCAAGCCCAAAGCAATTAGAAACAAAAAATTAAGGAAAAGTTGCATCAGTAACGCACCATGAGGCGTGGCGTTTGCCACAGTCAACTCGTGGCGTTTTTTGGTTGCTTCTGTGATGTCTTCCTGGAATTTACCACAAGCGTGGCATTTGCCACGGGCAGCCCGTGGCGCTTTTTGGTTGCTCTTGTGGTGTCTTCCTGGAATTTACCACAAGTGCAGTGTTTGCCAGGGTAGCCTGTGGTTTTTTCTGGTTGAAGGATTCACACTTTTCTTCATTATTTTCGTCAAGTATGGATGCTTATGATCCCTTCCTTGCTTGCATAAAGTTTCAGCAAAATCCCCATTGTTCTTCCTTGACTTTAAATCACTCCAAGTCTCTAAAGCTAAATCCATGCATGCTAAACTTCTCCTGAAATCAACAAACAAAACACAAAAATACACCTAAAGAGTTCCAAGCAAATAGCCTAAGGAAATTAAGAAAATTAAAGCTAAAACTATTCTTCATAAGCTAAAATGTATGCAAACCTACATGGATTAAGATGCAAAATTATAGTATAAAATGCTACGCATCAATGAGTATGTTGAGTAACATATAAGTGACAAACACCCATAGACCTGATGCCTTAAGGTCTATTCATGCAGTTCTCCCCAATGTTTCATGCCTTAGTGTCAAGTTCACTTATGTGGTTTGCTTGTAGCCCATTCATGCTGTTCTCCCCAATGTTTCACCCCCTCGAATTTCTCAAAAGCATGGTTCTCTCGCATTTGTAACAATTGGTCATTGTAAGATTGACCATTCCTTGATAATTGCTTTGGTTGAAAGGTGGTGAATAGAAACACACACGTTCCATCTTCCATAGGGTGAATGCACCATAACCCTAGGAGATGTTGCACTACAACTAGGGGCGTTCATATCCAATCTAATCCAAAAAAAAAAAAAAACACTCACAAACTGATCCGAAAAAATTGAAAATTGATGAAAACCGAAATTCTTTGAATTTTTTGGATCATATTTTTGCATAAATGATCAATTTGGATCAGTTTTCGATTGATGTTCGTAAAACCAAACTAATATTTCTAATACACATGTATTGTTTTACATGTAACTTCTATATGTTTTATTATACTTATTAGTGTTTCATCGATATTTTTATTATTATTTTTCTTATATCCAACCAACATAACAGAACTATATATATATATATATATATATATATATATATGCTTTGTTCTCCTTGCCTTTTATTTTGAATATATATCTTCCTATCTCCTTAGGAAAAAGAATCCATGATGTAGGATAATTAATTGATTGATTGACATACTTTTTTAATGCTTATTTTAAAAATAATGTTCAATATTTGGAGAGTAATAGGAAATTAAAATGTCAGTAAGGATGTGTCGGTAAAAACCAAATCATCCAATCTAATATAAATCGCATCTTATCATATTGGATTAGATTAGATTTTTTTAAGAAAGCAATTGAAACTGAACCGAAACGCAAGTTGTAACACCCTTACTTTAGCTTTGCAATTGATTTCTAATATTTATAAATTTATTTCTGAAAAATCAGGAAGGAATCTCAAAATTCTATTTTCCACCATTATGTTTAGAATTTTGAGAACTATCTATCTTGATTTTTAATCATTTTTCCAAGCCGGAGCTTAGAGAAATAAGAAAATGACAATTTTGTCCTGATTTCTTAACATAAAGGGCTGACATAAGAAAAAAAATTCAATTGATAGAAAAATGTCAATTTGAGCTTGGAATCATGTCATATATATTAAAATATAATTTTTAAAAAAATTGAGCATTTTTTAAGTTCCTATGTAAAATGACCAAAATAACCCTAGTTGTCTACTAAACCAAACCAGTATTGGTTTGACATCTAAAAATGGTGAAAATGATAATCTCAGTTCATTCTTAAGTAAAATATTTAATTTTAGAATTTTCATAAAAATTTTGTTACTTATTGTGTTAAAATGAATTTAATATGAATTTTTAACTTAAAAATATTAATTAAATACAAATAAATTTGAAAAAATTAATAAAAATAATTTTTATTTTTGAAAAATAATTTTAAATAGAAAATAATTTTTATATCAAGTTTCACATTAAATTTCATTAATTTGATGTCAAAAGCTAATTTACTAAAGTTTCAATAATTAAATTGATTTCGATCGATTCGACTACAGAAAAAACAAAACACTGAGAATGTGGAATACCTAAGTAGGACATGTCCTAGCCCTAGCCTAGGTGACTCACTACTCTATTTCTTTTTGTACACATGTCAAGCTAATAAATTAAAAATAAAAATTTGATTTACTACATAAGCAAGATGACATTATTAGTGAACACCTCACCCTTCTTCTTTTTTATAAATAGTCCATCCTTGGGACAAATTTTCTCATCCTTCTCCCCCATTCATAGTCGAATCCTCCTCCTCCATAATCCTCACCATAAAATTTCTTTTTACTTCCATTTTCACACTAAAGTCACATTACTATCCTCTCCAAGCTTCATCAAAAGGAGACCTTCGATCTACCTCTTCTCCTCTTTTTGTGATCTAGATCCATTAAGGTAATGGGGGGGAGTGGGGTTGGTTCTAAATTATAGTCATTTTACATGTTGGTAGGAAGGGCTTTCCCCTAAACCCTTTAGTGTATAAGTTTAGCTTTTATTTCCTTTATATTATTATGATGGTTGATGCTAAATTTTGATTTTAAGATGTGATTAGTAAATTGTTATGCTGCCAAAATTTTCATGCTTAAGATGTGATTATTAAGCTGTCATGCTGCTGAAATTTTGGTAAAATTTTAAGGTTTTTATGGATAAACTAGAAGAGTTTAGGTTGTATTAGGATTAATAGAAGAAAATTTTGCTGTCTCAATTCCTTCATTAGGCTTATGAATTTATTTATTTTTAGAAGGAAGATGAAAATTTTTAATTAATAATAACAAAAGTTTATAAAAAGCTAAGTAGTGATTATGATTTCAAAGCCCAAATTAAATTAAGAGTTCTTTTGTAATATAAATGGGCTCACAACCCAATTAAAATAAAGGCTAAAATAGAATTTCGGTCCCTTATTTACATTTTAAGTTTCAGTTTGGTCCCTTAAAGTTTCTTTGTTTGATCAAATTGGTACTTCCGTTAGTTTATCACAATAATTTGGTCAAGTTGGTGACACGTGGCAAATTGTGAGAGATGCCACATTAGCCAAAATTAACACCATTAAGCCAAAAATTGATAGAAGGACTAATTTGGTCTAAAGAGACATTATAAGGTACCAAACTAAAACTTTTAAAACTTAAGGGATCAAACTAAAACCTAAAATGTAGATAAGGGACAAAAATTCTATTTTAGCCTAAAATAAAATAGGAAATGTTACAAATTCCTATTAGCAAATTGTATTCTAGTAATTGAAATTTAGATTATGATCACTTAGTAATAATCTAAACTTAAGTTATAAATCTATGAATTAGAAAATAGGTCTTAAAACTTTAACCTTAGTGAAACAATAATTTTAAGATTAAAATGGGAATTTTATAGAATGCTTAAGTTTAAAAACATAAGATTTAGGGTTTAATTAGATATTTAATTTCTTGAATTATAATTCTTTCCTTTAAATGTATGATTTATGAATTGTTTAATTACTATTGGGCAATTATTTTACAAGAATGTAAATTAGTAATACATTGAACTGATATAAATCATGTCTCTACAATATAAGGCAGAAACATTAGATAAAGATTGTATTGGTGCTCAAGTTAAATGAGACCAAGGAAAATCTATGCTTGAGAAGTAAAAATTGATAAGTTAGTGAGTTTTGTGGAGTAAGGGACATTAGTGACATGAGACCCTGCTAGGGAAGCCACAGTTTGGTATACTGAGGAACGAAAGGCAGGAATCCACTAGTAAAAGTCTTGGGGGTAAGCTGTCGAGCGATGAAGGTCCCAATAGTGAAGGTAGCACCCTTGAGCAGGGATATTCGCCTGACCAAGCTTGATAACCCTGGCAACTGCTCAGTATTTCAAGATTAATGTGAGAGTATACCTCTAAGTGGACTGTGTTGTCCTAAGTTGTTGTTCTGTTCCTAATGGTGATTAGGACTGTACCATGTGATAATGATAAGAGGTATATGTACTTCCAGCCACTTCCCATTTCTGTTGAGAACTATTATTCACAAATGGGAAGTATTGATTCATAAAGAGTCAAAGGTAGTATAACTTAGATAAAACCTAAGTTCCCCTATTTTGTTATTGTCAATTGTGTTTTATTTAGGTTTTACGGTATGATTTCTTACTACTCATGTTAAAGTGAGTTTTAGAACAAAATCGTCTCACTCCTTTATCTTTTTCCATGTGTATGTTGTTTACGGGCTGATACGCGAAGATAACAGTAATGCCTAGTGATTACGCCCCGATGCTCCACCGAATGATCCAGAGACTACTCTTACAAATGAAAATTGGGAATCTTACTTTTTTTTGGATTATATATGGGATAGGGTAGATTATATAGACACTGCTCTAATGTAGGACCTTTTTTGTTGTACTTAGTGGGGTAGGTAATGTCTCTTGATATGTATTTCAGATTTTTTCTATATTCCATTGGCTTTCTTTATATTTCTATCTCAGTAATCATGATGTACATTATTGAAGCATATATGATAGACTTTGTTCCTTGCATCTTTTACTCTCATTTTCAAATTCCATTTTACTTATGAATTTTTTACTTTAAAATTTTCGAAAAGACAATCGAGCTTAAAACAAAACAAAAAAATTTTACTCACATTTTCATCAAGTCAAACTTAATAACTAATTAAGCAATTAAATAAGTATGAGTTGTGTTCAATATGAACAGGTGTCACATTTAGTAGTATTAGAGCAGTTCTTTCCTGTCAAAGCTTGGGGTATGACCTTAACCTTCTTTACGCTGTGTATTCGTTCATTTACTGTTGACAAGCAGAAATGTAAGATAACTTGTTTATTTTTATATCCTCTATTGAGAAACAAACATATAAGATAAGTTTAGAAACATATACGAACACATGAAGATAGAAGTGGATGTCCAACATAGCTTACGATAGAAGAACTACAAAGAGTGAGCTGCACACTTAATAGGAGATTTTGCTAAGAGTAAACCTAGTGTTAGTTGTTGAGTTTGGTAGAAGTGATTAGTGCATGTCTTGATAGGTTCTGGCTAAGAAAGACTTAGTACTTAAAAGTGTCCATTGTGACCCACCTCTCTTTTCTGGGAGTCTATTTGATTTACTATTTCACAAATTAGTTTTACTTACCTGACCTATGGTTTTATTCAAGGCAATGAACTAAACGAAATTCTCTTTTTCAGACAATGGCTAGAAGACCACGACAAGACACTACTCAACAAATACTCAAGAGGGTAATCTATCCTCAAAAATATGAACCAAGGACGAGACGTTGAACCAGTAGAATACCCAAGTCTTGCGACATTCCACAAGAATGATACACCAACATTCAAGGGCGGATTTGATCCTAACGGTGCTTAGAACTGGATTGCAGAAATCGAAAAGATCTTCACTGCAATAGTGTGCATTGATGCACACAAGGTGACTTATGCCACCTTTATGCTATCTGAAGAAGCCAAGCATTGGTGTAAGTACGCTAGGCAACAAGAAGGAAGACTTAAAACTTTAACCTTAGTGAAACAACAACAACAACAACAACAACAACAAAAACAATAATAATAATAATAGGGTCAGGCCGGGTGACCCCGACGTTCAACCCGTACCCGTCCTAACCTGAAGCCGGGTTCCAGACTGTCTTGCCTTTTTGGCCCCCTTTTTTTTAAAAGACCGGGTCAGACCGACCCGAAAGCTTTGTTCCAAGAGGGGTTATTGGGCCAGGCCGGGTCTTGTACACTCCTAGTGTGAATGAGTGTGTGTGTGTGTGTGTGTGTGTGTGTAAGAATATGCCAACATACACTTACTTATTTTTTAGTTGGAGTACATTAGCAAGTTATATCATAGGTATATTTTAAGATACATTATAGTTATAGCTTGTTGACATACTCTAACTAAAAAATAAGTGCATGTATATTAGCAAAACACTTTCAATAACTTTTTATTGAATGCAAATTTAATCGATCCAACTGTTGAATTTGATGTTCTTATTAATTAGATTAAGTATTCAAAATTTTACACAATTTCAAAATTATTTAGCAGTTCATCGAATCACTTTATTTTAACGTACAATAAAAAATTAAAATATATGCAAAAAATTCAATGTTAGATAACATATCTAGAAAAGTCCAAATGATGTGAAATTTGATATACATGATCATGAAGATAATATAACATAATTCAAAGGTTGGATTAGTTAAATTTGTATTTTACAAAAATTATATATATATATATATGTGTGTGTGTGTATGTGTGTGGGGGGGGGGGGTCAGGATCCGTTGACACTAGGTGTCGAAGTTAGTCAAATTACACCTTTAATAGCTTTTTGTAGAATGAAAATTTAACCAATCCAACCGTTGAATTGTGTGATATTATCTTCATGATCATGTATATCAAATTTCACATAATTTGGACTTTTCTAGATATCTTATCTAACATTGAGTATTTACATATATTTTAATATCATATTGTACGTTAAAATAAAGTAATGCGATGAACTACTAAATAATTTTAAAATTGTGTGAAATTTTGTATACTTAATCTAATTAATAAGAACAAGCAAATTCAACAATTGAATTGATTAAATTTACATTCTACAAAAAGTTATTGAAGGTGTAATTTGACTAACTTTGACACCTGGTGTCAATGGATCCTGACCCTATATATATATATATATATATATATATATATATATATATATATATATATATAGAGAGAGAGAGAGAGAGAGAGAGAGAGAGAGAGAGAGAGAGAGAGAGAGAGAGAGAGTCAAGATCTGTTGACACTAAGTGTCAAGTTAGTCAAATTACACCTTCAATAACTTTTTGCACAATGCAAATTTAACTTATCCAACCGTTGAATTATGTGATATTATCTTCATGATCGTGTAAATCAAATTTCATATAATTTGGATTTTTCTAGATAAGTTATCTAACATTGAGTATTTACGTATATTTTAATATCATATTGTACGTTAAAATAAAGTAATGTGATGAACTATTAAATAATTTTGGAATTATATAAAATTTTGTATACTTAATCTAATTAATAAGAATATCAAATTTAATGGTTAGATTGATTAAATTTATATTTTATAAAAAGCTATTAAAGGTATAACTTTACTAATTTTAGCACCTAATATCAACAAATCCTCACTTATATATATATATATATATATATATGTATATATGTATAGTATGTGTGTGTGTGTGTGTGTGTAAAATAAAAAGCAGGCTTGCTGCATAGACTGCAGACCTGAGAGACAGTCTATTGCTCGAGCCAAAAGGGGGGGGGGGGGGCGGAGGGGGGAAAGAAGAAGAGTGAGTGAGAGAGGTACAGTGTAACGGCTCTTGTGCATTCTGCTTTGTTGCCATCGCGACTGGTTCGATTTTCTAAAATCCATCATATACATGGTTCATTTTATTATCTTAATAAATTGATAATTTTTTTATAATTATGTAATCTATTAAAATAATCTTGCAGTTTTTTCTTAAAAGTTTACAAATTCATAAGAATTATAAAATTTTAAATAAAATTACAAATGTTTAAGAAATATATAAACTTAATAAAACAATATAATCATCTTTTTATAAGAAGGAAGAGGACGGAAAGTGTAAAATAGTGCAGTGTTGTTCGTGAGCAAATTTATTTAACTCAGTTTATTACTTTTGTGAATTAAAAAAATAAATAACTTCTTAATGTATTTCGAGTTTATGGGTTAGGTAAATCGACTTACGAGTTAATTTACGAATTGACTTTCTTAATTTAAAATATTAAAAATCCAAAAAATATAGAAAACTGAAAAAATATTAATATAAAAATCTAATAAAGACTAAATATATTTTTGGTCATTCAAAATATCACAAAAAAAAATTGTTTTAATCTTTATAAAAAATTTATTCACTTTTAGTCTTTATATTACCAAAAATGATTTGATTTTAATTTCTTAGTATAGACTGAAAATACATGTTTTTGTTAAAATATAAAAACAAAATAACTAAACTTTTTATAAGAATTAAAATTAAAATTTATAATATTTTAAAAAACTAAAAACATACTTAATACTAAAAATAAAAAATTCTAGGACATTTATAATAAGGTGAACCAATATTTTTACAACTTATTTACTCTATGAGTTAAGCTGGACAAAATTAACTCACAAGCTGGAGGTCAATTTGAGACATCATCTCTTTAGGATCTGTTTCATGGTCAATATATGATAGGATATGATAGTATAATAAGAACAAGACAAGCTATAATCTTATCTAATATTTGTGCACACTTGATAACAAACCAAATAGTGATAAGATAAAATATAAAACATGTTTAAATGAAAAAATTAATATTTTGTTAAAATTACATATAATTTTCTAAAAAGTAACCTTTAATTTAATTATTTAATTTTTACAAAAATATATATTAGATTTTTAAAATTACAATTATTATTTAAATATTTTCTTTAAAAATAGTTAAATGTTAATTATTTAAATTTTAATATTTTAATTAATGATATACTTTAAATTTACATGTCAAAATTATTATAAATATATATATATATATAGTAAAAAATATATAATAAATATAATATATAGTAATATATATTAATTTATATAATATTATTATATATTATATATATTTTGTTATTATATAATTATATATAGAGAGAGCTTATCATATCTTGTTGTTTCCTAACCTAGTTCCCTCTCAAAATAAGAAATACACTAGAATAACAGTATAGGATAAGAGGTAGGATAACGTTATCATATCCTGTTAATGCAACATGTAACACTCCTACTTTTGTATATTAAATTATTCTGTATGTTTAGAAATTGTTTTTAAGTCATCAATGTATTTAGAATAATTAATAATAATTTTATAAATTTTTCTGGAATTTATTGAGATAATTTTTGTAAAATGACAAAAATACCCCTAGTTGACTGCGAGAACCAACCAGAGACTTTTTGACCACAAAATATTTTTAAAACTTTATACTAAGTATCTTTCATTATAAAAGCTTTATTTTGAAATAACAATAGTGAAAAATATAACAATCCTATTTCAATTTTTTAACTATTTTTTCAATATTGACAATGCAATTCTGAAAAATTGGAATGGAATTCAAAATTCTGATCCCCACCATTACGCTCAGAATTTCGAGAGCTGTTTAATCGTGATTTTTAATAATTTTTCCAAGCCGGAGCCAGGATATATTAGAAAATGACGATTTTGTCCCTATTTCTCAATATTAAGGTTTGACCTGAGAAAAAGATTCAATTGACATCAAAATTTAAATTTGAGCTTGGAATAATGTCATATATATTAAAATATAATTTTAGAAATTTTCTAGGAATTTTTTGGAATTCTTGTGTAAAATGACCAAATTATCCCTAGGTGTCTAATAAGCTAGCCAGTATTGGTTTGACATCCAAAAAGGGTGAAAATGGTAATTTTAGTTTATTTATGGGAAAATATTTAATTTTAAAATTTTCATAAAAATTTTGGTATTTATTGAATTAAAATGGATTTTCTATGAATTTTCTAGCTTAAAAATACAAAATAAATACATATAATTTGAAATAAATTAATAAAAAATAAAATTTATTATTATAAATTTATTTTTGATGAAAAATAATGTATTTGTCCAGTTTTTCATTAAAATGCATTATTTTGATATTAAAAGCTAATTTTTCAAGTTTAGACGATTTTATCGGTGTCGGTTATTGCACCTATAGATAAAATTTACATTGAGGAGCTTGAGGACAGCTCATATAGCACGTCCCCAAGCCTAGGAGGGGTGATTGAACACCCTAAATGGTGTATGTGTCCCTAAGTTTGCATATTTGTCCCTAAATTTAAATTAAAAACAAATTTAAAACTTGATTTATTGCATCATTGCTTAGGTCATTGGTGGACACCTAAGATCCCTTCCTCTTCTATAAATAGCCCCTCCCTCCTTCAAATTTTCAACATCTCCTCTTCCGCTCCCAAGCTAGAGAGCTTCTCTTTCTAAAATTTTCTCTCTCTAAAATTTTTTTTATCTAGTTTTTATGTTAAAATTTTGCTAGTTTTCAACTAGTAGAATTTCTCCTCCTAGAAGCTTTGCACCAACAATTCCATCCTCTTCATCAACCATCTTAGAGGTAATGGGGGGAGTGGGGTTGGTTTTAAATTATTGTCACTTTGCATATTAGTAGGAAAGGATTTTCCCCTAAACCTGTTTAGGCTTAAGTTTTATTAATGTTTTTATTGTTTAATGTTAAACTTTAATTTTTGCTAAGTTGTTACTCTGCCCAAATTTAGATTATTAAATCATAATTACTAAATTGTTACTCTGCTCAAATTAAAATTATTAAATTATACTTGTTAAGTTGTTACTCTGTTCATTTTTAGAAAATTAAAATGCATTTGCTAAGCTGTTACTCTGCTCAAATTTAGAAAATTAAAATGTATTTATTTAGTTGTTATTCTGCCAAAATTTTAGTAATTAAATTATAATTACTATGTCGTTATTCTGCTAAAATTTTATATGATTATTAAATTATTATTCTGTTAAAATTTTGGTATTAAGCAATTTTTGCAAAATAAGGCAGAAATGTTGATTGTACTGGAGCTCAAATTAAATGAGACCAAGGAAACCTTTGCTTGAGAAGTTAGGAATTGATAGTTTAGTGAGTAATGTAAAGCAAGTGACATGTAGTGGCATGACACTCTGCTAGAGAAGCTACAGTTTGGTACGCTAAGGAATGAAAGGCAGGACTCACTTGCGAAGGTCTTGGGGTAGGCATCGAGTGGTGAAGGTCTCAATAGCCAGGGTAGTGCCTTTGAGCCAGGATATTCGCCTGACCAAGCTCAATAACCCTGACAACTGCTCAGCATTCCAGGATTGGTTTGAGAGTATACCTCTATAAATGGATATCCTGACTGTTATTTTCCTCAATGATAATGAGGACTGTACCACATGATGATGTTAAGAGAGGTATATGTACTCCTAATCACTTCCCAAGTTCTATTGAGAACTATTACTCACTAATGGAAAGTATGGATTCATACCTAGTCAAGGGTAGTCTGATACAACTTAGAATGAACCTTAGGATTCCTTTTGTTGTTAGTTGTGTTTTATCTTTGTTTTATGGTAGATTTCCTATCATACATGTAAAAGTGATTTTAGAACAAAATACCTCACTCCATTATTTTCTTATTTGTATGATTAATCGTGATTATTAAAGACAACATTAACGCCCCGTGATGCTGAGTACAAGTTAGAGGACATCTCAATGAGGGAGGACCTGAAGACCTATAGTATTTTTCTTTTTGTATGAGGGATATGGTAGATGAACACTGCTCTATATAGGATCTTTTTTATGTACATATTGGGTTAGATAGTTCTTATCTTTTGATGTATTTTTTTTAGTTTTCTGTATTATCAAACCATTATGTACAGTTTTATGATATATACGGTCTTATCTTTCATCTTTTATTACCATGTCCAAATTCTATTAAGTTTGGAATTTTTTTACATGCATCTTCATTTACTTAAACTTAATAACTAAATTAATATGAATTGTATTTAATATGAATGAGTGCTATACAATAAACGACATATTAGAACGGGATAGGATAGCTATTGTATCCTATCTTATCATATCTTTACCGCCAAATGGGCCCTTAATACACATTTGAATAACATTCTATCGTGATTTTGAATTTTGATTCATATTTCATATTACATTGCAGTTAATTGATTTTGTATAGAAACGGACATGTTCAGTTGCGAATTTGTGGTGCATAAAAACTCTATGATAGGTAGAATTAATTTTAAGATAAATAATTATTTTAATTATTTTATTAACTGAAATTTATTTTGAGTGTAAAACTCACAAATTATATCTCATTTATTCTCAACTCATTGTTAAAATATCATATTTAAATATAAATTAATTTGCTTAAAATCAATTATACCAAATTTAATTCTTTTAAAATTGATTGAATTAAAATTTAAAACAAATAAACTCTTACTCTATGGGCTTATAAAAATTGAATTAGCCGTGTAAGAAATCTACTAAGGTGCACACGATTGTATTTACACTCTCAACTACAACCCATATATATTTTTCTTTTTTGGTAAGAAACTAGAGGTATATATTCTTTGGGATACAATTTTGCTTAAAAGCCAAGTAGAATTACTATTAGTGGTAAAACTCTTCTTTCTTCTATTTAATACAACTTTATACTTAGGACTCATAATAAAAAAAATTCATTTAAAATAAACATATGGAGTTATAATGATTGTTCTGGACCCCTTTTGGATCTAGCCATGTGGCCCGAGGCCTATGGTAACTAACTTACCACCTTGCTACTATATAAGGCATCACATGCCTCCTGGTACGGATCTAGCCTTATTATTCACCTTTTACAGACACTGACTTAGGCATCGGAGTGTCTTTGCAGGTGACAACCAGGTGCGGCCACTCGCCGGAGCCGCCTGAAGCATCCACCCCGTTCGAGGTACCAAAACACTCTCGAACATTAGCGCTGTCTGTGGGAACGACGTTCCTTTTCTCTCTTCAAAGTGGACACTCGTAGGCCACTGCGGCTTCGCTGTTGACACCTCTGGCAAGCATTGTTGTTCACAAGTGTGGAGCAAGCTATTTCTGATTCGCTAAATTAAAACCGTCGCATTGACTGAAGTTACAAGTTCTAGTGTATGAGATTCATCAATGAAGAAAAGGAGAATACGTCAAGCTGCGAAAGACATAATCACACTAGTGTTCACCATATTCTTCTCAAATCCTATCGGAGAGCATGCTCAAATCATGGTTTCAAATAGTTTAATGGTTTTCGATCCTGTTGTTTTCAATTTGATTTATGCTTCTTTGATATTTTTGAACAATTTTCATAATATCTCATGAATGCTAAGTTCATCGCTCAGATCTTGCTATGCTCTTTTGGAAGTTTTTTCTGAAGTTGTAGACCTAATTCGCACCTCGCACAAAGTTCGTGACATTCCACCTTTGCGTCGTATCGTGCTTTTTTCCTATCTTCATCGTGCACGTGCACCGACTTGAAATCTAGCTGGGGTTTGGGCCTTCTCGCATGGGATTCGCATCACGTGCTTGTAAAATTCGCTTCTAGAACGAAGTATGCAGATATTCACATACAAGCCGACATAATTGCTAAGTTCTTGAATCTCATGTTCAACCCCGACATGGACGCATAACGGGTACATGCTTTGTCCTCCCCCGATAATTGTTATTATGTAACGTACTTGCTCGTTTCTGTGTTAGTGCCAAGATACAATCTCCAAGCTTGAGCATGTCACAAATAACGCACTAAACAATACGTTGGCACACCACACCTTCGAGCTCGGAGAAAATCTTTCTCGGCTCCTTTCGACACCTTCCGACATGTGCCCACTTCTCGTGGACGGGTTATCATTCAAGTCGAGAAACCACCCTACATTGGGATTGAAACAATCGAGATATTCCTTCCCTATGGGCATGCCGACTTAGAGGTCAAGACGACATGATCAAGGCAATAACAACAAACCGAGATTCGACATTTGAAAGTCATCTTTGAACTTCCCCTACGTCGTCTGTCATGATTTTAGAACCGCTGGCATTTCCTCGATTTAAAATCGAGCGTTCAAGTTAATTACCGAGAAAGGTTTCCAAACCGACAATGCCAAACTAATGATTGCAAGATGAACAATGCTACTTTCTATGCATTCCAGTGTGCTTTTCCGATGTGACCATGGCCACCTTTCTCTCCTAGAGGCGCATTAACAGGTATATACTCTTAACTCTTATCTCAATTTTTTGAATTAACCGGGATTGAAATACCCCGAACACAAGGCTTCACACATCGACATCATCCTTGACGAGACCGACGTGAGCATTCATTGACATGTTCACCAACCTTGCATATACGTGCAACCAGTTGACTATTTGTTGAAGGGGCCGCTATTCGAACTCAAATATCAACGAACAAGTAATCAAGCCTGGATCCGACATTATAAAGTCGGCCTTGAGCTACCTTATGTCAGCTCATTGCAAGACCGGCCCCAGCCCAGCTTAAGCACCTTGATCCAACGTTCTAAGTCGGCCGTGAGACATGTTCAGTCAATGTGTCAGAGAAGTGGCAATATACACAGGCCCAAAGCATTATCTCGGAAAAGCCAAATGCATAAGACCCAGTGATGGGAATACCCACAAAATGGCAATATGCGAGTTCATATAAGCTTTTTATCATGTTTTGGTGGGACCTGCACACGTATGATCCCCCTGCAAGCGTATCGACTTAGAAGTAGCAACCCCATACCGAGATAGTTAAAATCCAACGGTGGAAAAGCTACAAAGCTTTTTAAAAGCTTCGGATGACTCCTGCATGAGGTAAAAGCTAGAAAGTTTTCTAATTACTGTATACACATGCTATTAAGCGTGAAAGGGAATATTATCCATGCCATTATTATTTGTCACCATATGTTATCATGGAAACTCACGCATACACAAAGATTTTATGCACCCGACACTATTTTGTCATATTAGTATGATGATAATTGTATATTAGCATATTAGCATGATGATAAAAGCTACAAGCATTCATATTGACATATTAGCATATTAGTATATTAGTAAAAGCTACAAGGGCTTAAAAAGTACAATATACATGATGATAATGTATAAAGCCATAATTAACGGGATAATTGCAGGGCCGAGATATAAATTATATGTGAGCAATTAGGCTTGTGCTTTGTAGTTTAGGATATATTACAAGGGTCTTTGGATGATGTCATGAAGTAGCATATTAACATGATATGCATTTGAAAATAACAATTGCCATATCAAAAGAAATGCAAAGTACTAGCGTGCCGACATGCTCAGCTCGATGCCGAGGTCTTTGACAAACTTCGCATCCCAACAACAACTGACATTTTGATCATCCTCCCATACCTACATTGTCATCAACTCAAAAGATTGGTATATTTTATATATTTGTGTAACTAACATAATTCTTAGAGGTGAAATGCTTTGGTTTATGAATACAAAGTTGGCCAAGATTAAAATCTGCAATTAACTCGGTTTGATCATGAGAAGCTCTCCTCTCATGAATTATATATATAAAGTTTTCCTTCCTTTGTTCTTGTTTGAAAGAAATTGCAAGACTGACATAGTGTCTTCTAAAGCTGACTTATAACCAACCTCGAGGGTAGCACAGACAAAAATGATTTACAATTATTTTCCAGGTCAAAAACAAAAAAGCAAAAGGCAAATAAAGAAAAGGTGACCAAATGCAAGTTGCGAACTACCCCGTGTATGTGAATTCGCTCCAGCTGAAGTAGGAAGATCGCTAAAGAAGAAGACAAGCCATTGCGAACTACCCCGTGTACGTGGATTCACTCCAGCCGGGGTAGGAAGATTGCTAAAAAAGAAGAAAAGCCACTGCGAACTACCCTGTGTATGTGGATTCGCTCTAGTCAGGGTAGGAAAATTGCTAAAAAAGAAGAAAAGCCATTGGGAACTATCCCGTGTACGTGGATTTGCTGCAGCCGGGGTAGGAAGATCGCTAAAATGAAGATAAAGATTGCAAACTATCCCGTGTAGGTGGATTCGCCCCAGTCGGGATAGGAAGATCACTCCAGCTGGAATAGAAAGACTTCTACCTCGTCGAATATGTACAAGGCTCATCAGGTACATAAAAGGCAAAATGTATATATAACAAATATATATATATATATATATATATATATATATATATATATATATATATATATATATATATATTGAAATTCATACCAGGTATAAAAGCAAAGCAAAAAGCGGCAACTCAACTAAGAAGTCGGGTAACATTGAAACTTATTTTTCACTTTAAACTAACACTCTGTAGGAAGAGAGCAAATGTGGCAGTGAAAGCCTAAGCCACGTGACTCAAAGAACAAGTCGATACTCGTGTCAACACGAGCCACTGACTTTGGGGGCTACTGTTCTGGACCCCCTTTGGGCCTAGCCATGTGGCTCGAGGCCTATGGTAACTAACTTACCACCTTGCTACTATATAAGGCATCACATGCCTCCAGGTATGGATCTAAGCCTTATTATTCACCTCTTACAGACACTGACTTAGGCATCAGAGTGTCTTTGCAGGTGATAACCAGGTGCCACTACTCACCGGAGCCGCTTGAAGCATCCACCCCGTTCAAGGTACCAAAACACTCTCAAACAATGATCATATATACATACAATTTTTATTATTAATTTCTAATTAATAATTATAATTATTTACATTTTTAAAAGTAAAACTTTCATTTTAGAAGAGTTGAATGTTTGAGTTATATAGAAAATTAAAATAAAAATCACAATAAAATAATTAAAATATATTTTTAATCTGAATATTGAAATATATTTGAATTTAAAAAATAAGTGAAAATTTTATCATAGAACATACCAAGTAGTAATTTATGTAACCAAGATTCCATTTGTCTTATTTTTCTTTCCCCTTTCCCGTGAAATCTTTATGTTTTTATAAAAGTTTAATATTTCTTTATGGAGACTTCTACAATTAATTTAATTAAGATTTATACTATATCACTATGATTTATGTGTATGCTTTCGAATTACATAATGTTTGAGTTTATATGCGAAGTATGGGTACTCCTAAAATCATGCCGTACACGCACCAGGTACGTACTCGTAATCGGTACCCGTTGGGTATTTGTGGGTACGTACTGAATACGTACCAAATTTTTTAAAAAAAAAAATTAGATACTTAATTTGGGTACATATAAGTACTTTTCGGATATGTATTAGGCCCATACTTAAGTCTGATAAATAAAAACATTATTCTTTAATAAAAAAAATTAACTTTTCCATTGATCCTATTTTCCTATTTCCATTGAAGGGGCAAACATTCTTGAAGTTGCTACTCTTTTTCTTAATGAACTAGATTTAAAGGCTATTCTTTTCACTAATGATGGACAAGGAAATGATAAGATTGAAACTGTTAAAGTGTGATATAGTCATGTTTAGGTGTTATAATATTTATTGTTGAACATTTACACATTATAGTTTTTTATTATGAGATTTTATTTTATTTTTGTCATGTTGAATAATTTAATCTCCATTTATATTATAAATTATGCTTATTGTTTTTTTTTTATCATTTATAAAATTTAGTCATATTTATATTAATTTCTATTTTGATATATATACATATTTTTTTAAAATTTATATTAACGTACTCGTATCCTAAATTCTTACAAAATCCTGTATCTCGTACCGGTACCGTACCCGTATCCATGCTTACGTAGATGTATGAGTGTGTTATTTATTATTTCTGATACTCGTTCATCACATTGTATATCCGGGCAAATATGATCACTGTGAAGGACAAAATATTTAATTAATATACGTTAATTAATTTATCTCTTCAGTCCAGCCAAGACATAAAAGCCTCATATCCGGTTCGAATTATTTTTTTCTCTGGGAAACAATCTTATAAACTAACGTTAAAATAAATAATTTAATCTAGCTAGGATAGAAAATTCAAAATGGCAGATGAATATCATTTAATATTTTCTTTTCAGCCAACTGAAATTTCGAAGAGATAAGAAATGGCAAATCCAATTTTTTTTTGTGTATTTTATTTGCAGTAAAGATTAAAATAAAAAAAGAAACATTTTAAAAGTTGAAGTCTTGATCGGCTTTTTAGTTTTTTCATGCATATAAATAAAGTCAATAATTTGTACCAATAATATTATTCTCCTCAATGTAAGCTTCTCTCTCTCTCTACAGACTAGAGCTACTCGCATGTATACAAATGGCAAACAAACATGGTGTGAAAGAAGTTTAGGACAATTTCAAATGGCATTCTATTTCTGGTTATGTGTTCTGGCCTTTGCTGTTCCGTGGTCAGTGGCATCTCCACTGTACCATGTGCAAGGCAATGGTTGTGATTTTTCTCTGGGAAACTGGGTTGTTGATGACTCCTACTACCCTCTCTATGATGCCTCAAGAGATTGTCCCTTCATAGGGCAGGGATTTAATTGCCTCAGAAATGGTAGACCTGATCAGGAATACCTCAAGTATAGATGGAAGCCCTCTGGTTGTGATCTTCCAAGGTAATGTTTCTACTTTTCTTAGTTCTAGATTTCATTTTGTATATATTTCATCACTTATAGGCATTTTATTTTACTTTCAATTGGAAGCCTCCATTTTTTTCTTTTAATTTTTTTGTCTGTTTACAAGTGGTAAATAAATAACATCTGTGAAACATTGGTCTTTAATTACGTCGAATGATGTTGTGTGATTTATATAGTTGACCTTACATTGTGGGATAAAACTTTGTTGTTGTTGTTCCTTCACAAGTGATGTTGGTTAACAGGTTTGATGGGGTGAATTTCTTGGAGAGATTCAGAGGGAAGAAGATAATGTTTGTGGGGGACTCCATAAGCAACAATATGTGGCAGTCACTCACTTGTTTACTTCACATTGCTGTCCCACAATCAAATTACGCCTTAACAACTCCAACAAAGCATCTTTCTGTGTTCTTATTTCCGGTAGTTTTCTTCATTTTCATTTTAATTGAAGGTTTATTGCTTGATTAGTCAGATTATTAATAACTGTGACCAATTATTTTGGGTTATAGGAATATGATGCTTCAATAATGTGGTTGAAAAATGGGTTTCTAGTGGATGTGGTTCATGACAAAGATAAAAGAAGAATTGTGAAACTGGACTCCATTAGATCTGGGCACATGTGGAAAGGAGTAGATGTATTGATTTTCAATACATACCATTGGTGGACCCACACAGGAGAGTCTGAAACGTACTTCAGTTTTTGAACTATAGCTTTTGCAAATTTTGGATGCAGGATATTATAAATAAGCAATGTTAGGCAAGAGGCTAATAATGTATTCATGTTATGTTTTTCAGATGGGTTCAATTTCAAGTAGGCAATGAGATAATAAAAGACATGGATCCCATGGAAGCTTACAAGATTGGGTTAACCACTTGGTCTAAATGGATTGACGCCAACATTGATCCCTCAAAGACTACAGTTCTGTTCCAAGGAATTGCTGCATCCCATTCTGGGTATGTTTAATTGCTCATTCCACTCCAACTAAAATTCACATAAAAACTCGTAGGTAAATATGTTTTAGTTTCTATAAAATTATTAAATTTTATTTTTAATCTCTCTAAAAATACTTTTTAATTTCTCATCCTTATATTTTGAAATAACTTACTTGGAGTCCCTATTGTTAATTGATTATTGCTAAAAGCTGACATGATTAAGGGACTGTCACCTCAACTTTGCCATGCGTATCATTACTATTTTTTAGTTCATGAATGTGAGTTACAATGCTGTTTTTTTCTTGAAACCTTCTCCTTCCTTTTGAAAGAGGATTTGATCTCAGGTGATTGCCACTGATACTATAGACTTTACCAATTGAGAAAACTCAGATATTATTATTATTATTATTTCTTGGTAAATAGATATTGTTAGTTTATAAGGAGGAAAATGAGAATCCGGGTGGAGAAAAACACTAATTTATGTCAAGACAGCTTGACAATTGCAGTGTACCACCAAATATACCAGTACCTTATTTGTTGATTTGTATACTATAAATTTTGAGATTTCATAGTTAAAGCAGAGTTTCATTAGCAAGTTCCTGTCTTTTCAGTTTCGTTTTTTAAAGCCTTTATAAAAATCAATCATACGTGGTTAAAAATATAACAAATTAACAAACTAGGTGCCAGATGAATATTTATGTATACCATTTATCTAACCATCTAAACTCTACACAAATTTAGCAATTTCTTGAGAAGAGAGCCAGAGAAAGGAAATATTGCATCATTATATTGAGTATAAAATCATAGGACTCGACTCAAGTAAGAGTAAAGTGAGGAATCTAAATCATTAATAGAAAAAAATCAACTGTTGATATAACAACTAATATTGTATAATGCAGGCTCAATAGGAGAATGTGAATTGGGCTATATGTATATCAAGCATAGAGGCTATAGTTCCTTTCCTTTCTCTTTTGTTCGTATTGGCTTCTACCTTTTTTGTGGAGGCTTGTACTCAAGTTAGCCTGCCTGTCTAGACTTGTGCCTCTTCAGTCTTAGAGGCTTAGTTTTTTTTTTTAACTATATTTTTTGTCTATTTTTCTTTTTTTATTTTTGATTGGCACAGTTATATTATTTGGACTCTAATACCATGTTGGAGTTTGTAGTGCAGGCCTAATAAGAGAGTATAGATTAGCCTAGATGTGTATCAAGCATAGAAGTGGTATCAACTAAAATTCAAACAAATTAAACTTGACTCCTTTATGCTTATATACACTTTAACTTGACTTTGTTGTCTCATATAGGACTTAACATAACTGTTGATTTTCTTATCATCGACTGAGATTACTCACTTTACTTTTTCACTTTAGAGAAGTCGGATCCCAAATAAAAATCATAATGCTTATAATCACCAAAAAATAAACTATAACGCTTATGACACGTAATTTATTATGCTTAATAATGTTGATGAGAAAAATTAAATTCAAAGACTCATCTTTTGTCCTGCATTTTGAAGGGGGAAAGGGTGTCTCAAACAAACTCACCCAGAGCAAGGACCAATGCCACCTTATCCTGGTGTAGAAATTGTGAAGAACGTTTTGAGTAGTATGTCATGTCCTGTATATTTGCTTGACATTACTTTGCTCACACAGCTGAGGATAGATGGGCACCCTTCTATATACACAGGCAAAGGCACTTCTTATGAGGACTGCAGTCACTGGTGTCTAGCTGGTGCTCCTGATACTTGGAATGAAATCTTGTATGCTGCCTTGCTTGGACATTAACATTTTCCTCATTTTTTATTCTCTAATTTATGTTTTCTTAGCAAATATCCCATGAATTTGGATAGTACTTTATATATATATATACATATATATATATATGTTGTTTTAGAAGAAAAAAATTATTCTCATTTATCTATTATTTTAAAAGTTTAAAATAGCATTGATTATCATTTTTTAGTTATAGCTAATCTTCATCTACTTTTTTTTTCTTTCAATTTTTTAATATATTTATGAAGAAAGAGAGAAATAATTTTGTAAGGAATACTAGAGTAAAGAATAACAAATAAAAAGGTATATTTAGAAATTATAAATAATTTTAGTATAAATTAAAATATTAATTACCTTTTTTAATTTATATGTCATAACTTTAAACAAGAGATAAAAAAAAATACACATACGTGTTGGTGTTACATTGCTGGGACTAGTCTGAAGAGTTAGCGCTGTTCCTTGACATTAACTACCCTGTAACAAAACCTTCTGTATGTCATTATTTTTAATTATACTTTTGAAAACCGGATAAGACTTGTTCATTTGACCAATTGAATAAAAAATTAATTTGGTTACCAATTAGGTCAATTCAAGAAATTAGAAGAATAAAAAACCAGTCAAAAACTGATTAAAATTAATTAAGATTAGATAAAAACCAACGGTAAAAAAACTAATTGGAACATGTATGAATTCCAAAGAAAAAAAAACTAATTGGGACCAATATTTAAAAAAAAAGTTACATATGTTTTAGTCCTCCAAAATATGACAAAATTAGTTTTAGTTCCCAAAATTTTTTGCCCTTGAATAAAGTCCCTTAACTATTAAAAATATCCTAATTAGATTTTTATGCTAAACTCTGTTTAACTTTTCTATTAAATGATGGTCACATTAACATCACAGTTACCATTAATTTGTTGATGTAGCCGTCCATGTCAATTGTTATGTCCAAGTCAAATTAATAACATATTTTTTAAGAGTTTAATAGTCATGCATTATCAGTGTACAAAATTTTGCACTGTCAACCAATCAAAAATTATCATTAATATGATTTTTAAAATATTTATTATAAAAGTCAACAAACTTACAATAAATGGTGGTTTGTGATTAGATAACAGTGTAAAACTACTTTACACTGTCAGTACATAGCTTGTTTTCTCATTTTTTAAATAAAATTATTACATGTTTAACTCTAAATTAAAATTTTTTTAACCCTAAAGAAAAAAATAATTACGCGATTTTTTATAAAAAATTATCATTGGACACTTCAAGTAAAAAAGTACTTTACTTGAAAATTGATGTGACCATCATTTAACAAAAAGTTAAACAGAATTTAACACAAGAATCTAATTAGAGTATTTTTAATATTTGAGAAACTTTATTCAAGAATTTTTTTTCTCTAAAGACTAAAACAAATTCTATCATATTTTTGAAAAACCAAAAACATATTTAACCCTTTAAAAAATGTTTCTTTAATTTGTTTTAATTTTTTATTTTAAAATATTTTACATAAATAAAAGCTTATATATGAGATCTACAACAAAATTTGTTATTTAACTATATATCATAATTTTTATCTTATAAAATATGTAATATAATCTTTTTATATTAATTTTAAATTTTACCTAACTTATTTTTTCATTTATGTTAATCTATTACTTAATATGCCATATAATATTAAAAATATTTATTTAATTACTTCCAATTCGATTACAGTTAAATCAACAAACTGTAAAAACAAAAACTAGTTTTTAGTTTGTAGTTTTTGTTCTTTTATTACTTAATATATCAAAATTATTTTTTCTTTTTATTTTCTAAAACCACATATTTTTCATTGAGATAATCCTATTCATACCGAAAACATTTATAACATGGTAGAACAACCTCTCCCGACCGGAGTTTATCTCCCATACACTATTCGAAACCAAAACTTTATTTGAACTAACCACCTTGGTGAAAGAAAAAGGTCGCAATTGGCAAACTATAGCTGTGAATGATCTTGGACCCCAAGAAGCAAAAATCACGCACATGCGAATTGCTCCCGTGCATTTCAACCATAAAAAACTGATTTACTCTGTAACAATAAAAATAATTTCATATATGTAATAAACAGTTGAATTCAAATTGCACTTTCTTCCAATTCTTATGAAACCCTAGATGATCCTAATGTTTCAGTTGGAGCCTTGTGGGTGGTTGATTCTAATTTGCTTTGATTGTGAAGAATGTACTTAGTAACACCAATGCTATTTGGTGCCTGAGAAAAAGCATTGGGCAAAAAAATGCAAAATACTTTTGTCTTCCTTCCGGAGGGAAGTATTATACTTCTATTAAATAACTTGACTTAAGAGTATAAATTACTGTGTGCAGTAAGAAACTTACTTACAGCATGAACATAAAAAACTCATACTATGTTGTGGGCCAACAATTACTAGAAAAGGCCCAAAGAGGATGTTGATAAGTCAGAGCAGTGGGTTGCAATAGGAGATTCTAGAATAAGCTTGTTAGGAAAAGTTGTTATTTGTTTTACATATGCCTTTAGGAAACCAATATACATAGAAGTTGTATCACTGTAAAAAGGGGAGCATATTCCATTCTTAGTTTTCTTCTTAGGAGGCAGCTCTGACCTTAAATCAAAGCAAATCACTTCCATTCCCCCTTGTTCTCATCAATTATTTGCTCTAATTTGAGATCAAAGCTGCTTCCTAAGAAGAAAACTAAAAGAGGAATGGAATTAGTCTCTATATATTCTCCCTTTTTTACAATGATACAACTTCTATATATATTGGTTTCCTAAAGGCATACGTCAAACAAATAACAAAATGAATAACAACTTTTCCTAACAAACTTATTCTAGAATCTCTTATTGCAGCCCACTACTTTGGCTTATCAACATCCTCTTTAGGCCTTTTCTAGTAATTGTTGGCCCACAACAATACTTCCCCTATCAAACCAACCTTGCCCTCAAGGTTGGACATGGATTGCCCTACATGAGGGTTTGGATCCATTAATTGGTGACCAACAAGATCCTGAGGAGGTTTATCAACTTCCCAAGCCACTAGTAGCAAAAATCTCACTCTACATTTGTGATTGCATGAATGTTTCTAATCACAATTAAAATAGAGGCCATTTTCCCTTCGTTCAGCCATCTCTTTCTTAGTGAGTTGTTTGTACCTTGGCTTTGTTGGTGGTGCTGGAAACAGGGGGAAGTTACCGTGACGGTGATGGCTCCGAGGTGGTGCACTAAAGAAAGGTGGTAGACAATGTCGAGCGGGCCATGGAAGGGGTGGCTTCAAACCAATGTAGCGAAGCAAGTCTTGAAGTTTCTCCTTTTTCAATCGAGTGAGGCCGGTCACGTAAGACAATGAAGTGGGCTGTTGAGGTGGCTTCGAACCAATGTAGCGAAGCAAGTCTTGGAGTTTCTCCTCATTCAATTGAGCGAGGCCGGTCACCTAAGACAATGAAGTGGGTTGTTGAGCTAATACCTCCCTTCTAATCTCTAGTTTCAGGGCCAAAATAAAGCAATTCAACAGAAAAGAGGGGATCAATCCCACAACTCGATTAGCAAGTGCCTCAAACTCACTAAGATATTCAGCAACTAAGGAAGTTTGAATAAGTTTGAACAACTTACCTCTAAGGTCATCATAAGTAGTGGGCACAAAACGAGTTTCCAAGGCTTAGAGGATTTGTCGCCACGAAAGAATTTGGTCATTCCTATACATCCACTGATACCAAGCAAGAGCTGCACCATCCAAATAAAACGGCACTTCTATGATACGCTCTTCCTCGAGAGTGTCGTGATAATCGAAAAACTGGGAGATCTTGAAGATTCATACAAGAGGGTCATGACCCTTGAATTTGGGGATGTTTAACTTAAGAAAGTACCTCCGCATATGTCCAGGCATATGGGTAGAGTGAGTAGTTTTGTGGGATGCTGCAGGAGAACAATTTGAGTGCCGCGACTCGGTTTGACACATCATTCATCTTAGAGGAAAAGGTGGCTTGAAGCTGAGCTAACTACTGCACAAGCTCCTCAAGCTTATTGGAGGGTCGATTGGAAGGGACCATGGTAAGCAGGAGGGGATCTCTCAATGAAAGCACCAATAGACGAGAACAAGGGGGAAGGGAAGTGATTTGCTCTGATTCGAGGTCAGAGCTACCTCCTAAGAAGAAAATTAAGAGAGGAATAGAATTAGTCTCTATATATTGTACCTTTTTTACAATGATATAGCTTCTATATATATTAGTTTCCTAAAGGCATACGTAAAACAAATAACAACTTTTCCTAAAAAACTTATTTAAGAATTTCCTATTGTAGCCCACTACCCTGGTTTATCAACATTCTCTTTGGGCCTTTTCTGGTAATTGTTGGCCCACAACATACTATATACAAGTCAATAGCTTAGTAGTTGAGTTTTTGTGGGAACTACCAACCCTACTAATGTATTATGCCATCAAGATTCTTAAAACAAAATCTTTACCTACAAAGAAACTAAAGAGTAAAATCCATTTAACTCAAAATTCAAGGCCATGTGATGAAAAGTTAAAAGGAGATTAGTTTTGTTATGTTGATAAGAACACTTTTAAAGGTTAAATAGCTAAGGCAAATAGCTAATGGTTAACCTGTAATATATGAAGTGTTAAATATTGACATATTGCATGAAGGTTGATATTAAAAAAAAAAATCCTTAATTCACCTTTCTTTTAACTAAAAGGATTTTTGGTTCATAAAATATGGTACTAAATGGTTTGATATTCAAGGCTTTAATTCACTATCTATAATTATGTTTGACCTGATATCAACAATCAACGTATACCTATGAAGCACCGACACCTCTCTTGCTTGAAAGCGTCGTGGTGTTAGACACAATTCCGACACCGACACTTCCCGACACTTGTCCGACATATGTCAAACACTTCTAATTAGGTGTCCAATTAAAAAAAAAAAGAATTGTTGACTTAAACACTTAAGCCGACACCTCTACACACCTGACACTTGAGCCGACACCTCCATATGAATGGATACACATTACTATTATTAAAAAAATAGTTATTTTTTAACTTATATATAAGTTAGCTTAAAATATAATATAAAATATTAAAAAAATAATGTCTCCTTGCCTTTTTTGAGGCTTGTTATTATAAAAAAACATAAAACGTTGGTTTAAAAAGGTGAATATATCATCAATTTGTATTTTTTGTTATGTTACTCATATTTCATTTCATTAGAGTCTTTCTCTTTTTGTGTAGACGTATACACACAAGTTAAACAATACCCAAGTTGTGAGCATGATCTATTAATATTGCCAGCTTCCTTCAAACAGTGTTATCAACAACAGATGGTGGAAGGCCAAAATTCTACCATACAAACACATCATTGCGGCCTATGGTACCACCATAGCAGGCCTCCTTTCACAAATTGCCTATGGCACTTGGCAAAAAATCCGCCACGCCATTCTACCATGGTACCACCATTTACCAACACTGCCTTCAAAGACTCCCATAGGCCACAGCAACTGCTAATTTTTGTCGTTGACAAGATTATCTACTTATTTTAACCTACTTCTACAGTTCTACCATTTAATACAATCTGCTAACATGAATTTACCTCAAGCTGCTTCCAGATATGTGAGCCAAGAACAACATGGAAACATTATATAGTATTGAATAAAACCCCATTCTAGTCCCTAGAATTGTAAGTATGGATCAGTTTAATCCCTGACTTCATAAAATACTCATTGTAGTCCCTAATTTTGCAAAACAACATTCACTTTAGTCCTTTTTGGTACAAAACCATAGTGAAAAATGAAGTAGAAAAGGACTACAATGAATGTCTATTTGTAAAGTCATGAACTAAATTGAGGATTTTGTAAAGTCAAGGACTAAAGTGATCAAAACATATAATTTCAGGATTAATGAGTTTACTCATTATGTATTTACAACTCCATTTTCAGGCAGAGGAATATATCCCAAACAGAAGTCATTTTGGCAAACCAGTACAGTTTTAAAAAGATTCAAGATGACTAGATTTCTTAAGTTTTACAATTGTAACATGTACAATCTACTTTAAATTAGATTCGATATTGTCTAGACAAGCATCCCATCTACATGAACTCCTCTATAATGTAATATTAACAGTTCACTCGTTATAATATATTACTACAATCTGCAGACTATGAGAAAAGTGCATCACCTTGCATTGATATTCAACAAAAGTAAAAACATTATGTGAGCACTAAGCAGGAACTCTCATAATTCTACTGATTGCACTTGCACTTATTCACATATTTGACAATACTGGCATAATGGAAGGTAAATGCATAAAAGAAAAAGGAACCCACCATCATAGATATAAACACAGGAACCAAGGCTAGAACCCTCATACACAAGATTCGAATCCGATACTTTACTTGAATTAACCACCTTGGTGAAAAATAAAAAGTGGCAAACTATAGTTGTGAATGCTCTTGAACCCAAAAGAGAAAAAAATGTCATGCACATGCGTATTGCTCCCCTGTATTTCACGTTTCAACCATACAAAATGATTTACTCTGCAACAAAATAAAAATAATTTCATACAAATAAGCATTTCATACGTATTCTTATACAAATAAAATGCATTCTACCTGGTCAACATTGAAGCATAAGCAAGAATAAGCACTCCATAAATATAAAAATTTAGAGATTACTTATTCCTCCAAAAACTTAAGGAGAAAAGGCATGACGTCTAAATTTTAAAAGTTAAATGCATACATATGTATGATACAAAATCATTCAATTTTCTGATAATAAATAAACTACATAAATATTTTCCATTATTTACATTTTAGGGCATGAAAAATGATATGATACAGAACAATTTGCTAAGATTAGTTTCATATAGGCTAATTTTGTTGTTCAACATTGCGCTTTAAGAGGATACTCAAAGTTAGCTCACAAAAAGAAAGAAACCACTTTGAACTAATACAAAGGTACGATACTCATATGTTTTTAATTTCTATTGAATTAGAACAACCCAGTATGGGGTATCTGCAAGCCTAAATGTTTAGAGCCCACTAGAGTTACCTTAGGCAGGAAATAGGGAAAGAGGAAAGAGTTAGTTATAGAGAGAGAAAAGGGGAAATGAGGTTACATATAGAGGAACGTGAGAGGTATGCAGAGGGCTAATTTGCTATGAAGCACGGACTCTGACACGTACACAAGACACGACATAGACACGGACACCCTGACACAGCTAATGTCTAAAATATAAGATACCGAGACACCGCATACACACACAAAAGGAGAAAGACTCTAATGAAATGAAATATGAGTAACATAACGAAAAATACAAGTTGATAATATATTCACCTTTTTAAACCAACCTTCTATGTTTTTTCTATGATAACAAGCCTCAAAAAAGGCAAGAGACGTTATTTTTTTTAATATTTTATTTTATATTTTAAGCTAACTTGTATAAAAGTTAAAAAATTACTATTTTTTAATAATAGTAGTGTGTGTCCATTCATATGGAAGTGTCGACTCAAGTGTCCAAGGTGTGTAGAGGTGTCGACTTAAGTGTCTAAGCCAACAAGAAACAATTTTTTTAATTGGACACCTCATTGGAAGCGTCCTACATGTGTCGGACAAGTGTTGGGAAGTGTCGGTGTCGAAACGTGTTCAACACCGCGACACTTTGAACATGAGAGGTGTCGGTGCTTCATAGGTAATTTGTGTTGTTGTTTGTTAGTAAGCAGAGAAATAGTTTCTCTAAGGAGCTTATGCTCTGGGATTACAGGGGTTCTCTTTTGTAATAGTTTTGTTTTCAATCTATAATACAGTTTTCTACCTTTACCGAATTGGGTTCCTATCAACTGGTCTGACCTACCGGATTCTCGAGTGAGAGCTGGTGTTGCCAGAGATAGGGGACATGTGGGCCAAGAAAGTGAGGCTGAAAGGTTCTTCGAGAAGCATGAAATTTACCCGTCTGATAAGCTGCAATGGGCATTCATGAGCATGGAGGGTGTAGCAATGCTTTGGTTTCAGTCTTGGTGCCAAGAAGACTTCGATGCAGACTGGGAGTCATCTTCGCATGCTATGATCAGAGGATTCGGAGAGTGTGACGGTGGTAGTGTCGCTGAGGGATTGACTATAGAGGAGGGCGAGACCAACTCACATGCTCTTGATGATATGAAGAGGGAGGAAGAGAACCCAAATGATGATGGGTTTGGGGGTCGAAGTGATGAGACCCATTCTTGGGCAGGGAAGATGGGTGATGAGACCAGTCCATTCGTAAGGTGTTAGAAAAACAAGAAACAAAGCTAAACTCAGATCGGCCAGTGGGAGACAATGTTGAAAAAATAAGAATCACAGCCAAATCGCAAATTGCTTCAACGGTGGTTAGCTGAGTGGTCGTCAAGGTCATCATTGCTTTCAATCAAGTCGCTACGCATAATAGAGAGTAATCTCTCTCGCTGCACTGTGGACAACCATGAACTTAGATCCATGGAACTGTGGTGCTGATATGGCGGACAACGCTTTGCTGGTGACAGAGATGAAGGAGAAGATGGGTGTTGATACGTCGTTACCTGACAGCAACATAATTCGGAAAGAGAAAGGGCTAGGGCTGAATTGAGAGAAATCAGGCCAGCCCAAAAGTAGAGGGGGGCAGAATTGGTATTTTGTAGAGTGGGTAAGTTTCTTAATCTAATGGGCCAAGCCCATACTTATGGGATACACTTGCACGAGGCTTCTATAGAGATGAGGTCGATCCAATTTCAACTAAGTGCATCAACGTTTACGATTTTGGAAGAGATTCAAATTTCTGTGAAACGCTTTGAATTGCCATCAATTTTCAGCAACAACCCGGGTGGATGGGTTGCAAAGGCTGAAAGGAATTTCGTGATGCATGAGACCCCGTCAGTGCAGCTCGAACGAATCTATTTGGCGGGTATTACTTGCCATTGGGTTAAGACCTTGAGAGAGGTAAATCTAGTATTGGATTGGGAGAAGCTAAAGCATGCCCTATTTGATCAATACAGGGTCCATTCCTCTGGTAATCAGTTTTCTCAACTGATGTTGTTTAACCAAGAGAATTCGGTGGATGAATATGTTAAAGAATTGGAGATGATAACGGCTCAAATTACACCTGGATCAAACATTCAACGCATGGAATTGTTTCCGAAGGGATTGGAGGAGAAAATTAGTGGGCAGGGACACAATTTTGGGGAGTACATCATCAGAAGAGATTGAAGGAGAAAATTAGTGGGCAGGGACAACAATTTTTTGGGGAGTACATCATCAGGTAGTGCAGTGACTAGAGTAGTACAACCCTCAGGTGACCTTAATTCAAGACACACGAACCTACTCTTATGTCCGAAGGGGCCTTTGGAGAATGAATAACAGTGATGGAGACCGACCTCAAGATGTTAAAGGGAACAATTTGATTTTGTTTGCTAAAGTTTCACCTAAAAAATCTGTTCAGCCAATTCTTGCAAGTATTAATCAGATACATCCTAACTTAGTTGTGCATGGCTACATAGGCAACTTAATTGAGACAGGCTACTTGGTTCATTTCTTTAGTCATTTAAATGGTTTTGCTATGAGAAGTAAAGTTGCAAACGACCAACAATTCAATATTTTGGAAGCCTATTACATTTGGCAATCAAATTGCTGTAGTGAATCTAATATTCGTAGTGGAACTGGCAGAGTGACACTCACTCTCAAACAGCCATCTTATTCTTCAACAGATGCATCATTTATTCAAAACCAATCCTTGTGAAAGAAAAGATTGCTAAGCTGCAGTACTTGGGCTCTAGTGCATCTGATTTGAAATGGGAAGACAGTTTTATATCCGATGTAGTTGTTGAAGGGAGAGTTGAGAATGTTAAGGATGTAGGAATAGTCATAAGTTTTTAGAAGTATAGTGATGTTTTTGGTTTTATAACCAATTATTAGTTTGGGGGGAACTATTTTGGAGAGATATAGTGGAAGCATTGGTTCTTGATAAAGGCAGAGATTACTGAAACCAAAACTCTTGGGCTGAAACTAGAGTTTGGATTTGGTTCGGAAAATCCATTTTCTGGCTACATAATTGAGCAAGCAATGGCAGCAAGATCTATTGCGAAGCCTAATGAAGTAGTACTTGCATACAAAGGGAGTAAGCGTAATGGAAAAACAGTGATTGAATGGCTTATCCCTTGGAAGGTTCAGGCAATGGAAGAGGCTACTTGGGAAGAAGCAAATGTAGTCAAGGGGCAGCTTCCCTCTTTCTGCCTTGAGAATAATGGCAGAACAGTTATCAAATGGCTCATCTCTTGGAAGGCTCAGCAAGTGGAACAAGCTACTTGGGAGGAAGCAGATTTTACCAAGCAGCGTCACCCTTCTGCCTAGATGGGTGGGGAAGTGGCAGCAGCTATTACAGAACAGTTTCCTTTTCTCTGCCTTGAGGACAATGCAAAATTTAAAGGGGGTGGTATTGATAGGTTTCCAATTTCTACTGAATCAGGACAACCCAGTATGGGGTACCTGCGGGCCCAAATGTTCAGGGCCTACTAGAGTTACCTTAGGCAGGAAACAGGGAAAAAGGAAAGAGTTAGTTATAGAGAGAGAAAAGGAGAAATGAGGTTACATATAGAGGAAAGTGAGAGGTATGCAGGGGGTAATTTGGGTTGTTTGTTACTTGGCAGAGAAATAGTTTCTCTGAGGAGTTTATGCTTTGGGATTACAGCGGGTTCTCTTCTGTAATAGTTTTGTTTTCAATTTATTAACAGTTTTCTACCTTTGCAGAATTGGGTTCCTATCAGATACAAAAACTATAATCTTTTAGATTTTACCTGCAGATCCATGATTTGCTCATTGTATATCTGCAAAGAAAACCAAGTTTTTGTGTCAAAAAGGACTAAAATAACAAGGTTAAGCAGTTCAGGAAATGGAATGAAATTATTCAGTCATTCAACCTCAAGAAAAGAGGGGGTGGGTGGCACTAATACTTGAAGTGTTAGAATGTTTATTTTGCTCCTACAAGAAATACAACAGCAAACATAGTGAATCACTCTATATAAACTTTGAAGAAATTAACAAGTAATAAAATTCAATGCTTAACTTCATTTATTAGGGAAAATAGCTGCTCAAAGACATCTGGTTCAAGGCATTGTTGATCATTTGTTATATTTTCTTCCAACAAAGATTTGGCAGAACCCACATCATATAAGTCTTTCCATTCTGTATCAAATAAGTTTTGAAAATATATAATCATAATTAATGGTAATACTGCAACAACACAAACATGTTGAGTAAAATGGGAAGAAATTAGTCCATAAGCAAATACTGAAGTGAACTATGAAACCAGGCAAACAATTGTCTTTACCAGAGGCACCCAAACATGAACAAAATATATCTGGTTGGAATATGGGATCAGAAGGTGCATTAAAGTTTAAACACCAAAAATCTAGTAATTTGAATGAGATAAAGAATCAGTTAAGCAGAAATTGAAATCGTGCCTGAGTATCCATCATGTCAGACAAGAAATCAAATGTGAAACTCTGGCCTTTATTCAATAAAGGAATCAACAATTTGAAGGCGTAAATCTTGTGGTGACCCTGGCATGAACTGATAATCACAATTTTAGGGCAACATTTATGTTTGCACATCTTAATCAACATCTTCCATCATTCTTCCCTTTTCCTTACATTTCTCTAATGTGAATCTGATATAACTGGTATGAAAAACAGCAAGAAGATTGTTTTACTGAATGAATAGGGAAAATACCCCCAGAAAACAATACACTACTCCAGATATTTTGAGAGGTATGGATCCATTCTTCATGCAACTCTACAATTCACAAAAGTCCCTCCAAACAGTTTACAGTTATTCCTTTTTATAGGTGGCTATTGGTTTACAGTTTATAACATAAAAACTACCCTAAATGGGCCTAACTAACTGCAGGTCAATTCCCTTTCTTCTAACATATTCATACTTATCATGGATCTGCTATCAATACTCCCCCACCACCCCAAAGCTTTTTCACCTTGTCTTCAAGGGGAAACAAGGGAAATCTGATCTGAATAGCAGCAAATTGTTCCCATGAGTCCTCACAAGGAGGAAGATGTTCCTACCAGATGAGAACCACTGCTGCTCCCTGATTCCCATATCTAATGGCTAGAACATGCACTGGTTGAGGTTGCAGCTCACACACCCAATTTCCAACACTGAATTCTACTTCCCTTCTATTCTTGTTAGCATAACACTTCATTCTTCCTTGAGCTCAGTCTAGGTTTTGTTTAAGCTGTCATAACATAGTATCCCTCTCCATTTGAAGCCTATTAACATCCTCTACCTTAGAGGGAAAAGTATCTCCTTTGAATAGAACCAGAGGTGCTTGGCCATACAGGATTTGTCCCAAGGTTCTTATAAAATCCAGTGGAAATATAGGGAAATAATAAAGAGCCTCAAGTAAATTGGATGTTTGGCTTCTAAGTTGTAAGTAGTTATGCCACCACTCTGTGTTCAATTGACATTCTCACTTCGTTCACGAAACAAAGGCAGTAGAAAAGATAAAGAATCCATGTATCTTGTGAAACTGGAAGAATAATCCATCTGATATCACCAATAATCACCACAGGAACATGATCCATCTTTAAAATGGTGGAATCTATTAATATCTCTGACAATAATTTCCCTTGAAACAATTTTACATACGAATTTGAAAAAGGTGTGGCAGTCAACACAAATTCGTAGATTCTTCTTCACCCTTATTGGGGCTCTGGGCGGTGTAGCAATTAACCCAAAGGCTACAGCAAGTTTCTCACTATGGTGATATAAAAGCTGCTCCTTTTCACATTTGTTCACATTATGTATGTCAATCTCTACAATGGGACTGTATCCAGCTTTACTTAGAAGGTCACCCAACTGATCCAATTTAGCATATATTTCATCACTTATAGAATGACTTCTATCTCCAACAATGAAAGTGTATACCTTGTCTTTGATCTCAATCCAACTCATTCCAGGCTCCTTCTTGACCTTGCTGTCTTTCATAAGCTTTCTAACCTTAGCAACATTTTCCCACATCCCTGCAGAGGCATAGATGTTTGCAAGGAGAACATGGGTCCCAGATTTCTCTGGCTCAAGATCAAAAAGCATCTCTGCAGCTTTCTGACCAAGTTCTATATTTTTATGGATTCTCGCAGCTCCAAGAAGTGCCCCCCAAACTGAGCCATCAGCCTCAAATGGAATGGAGTTTACAAGCTCCACTGCTTCATTTAATTTCCCAGATCGTCCAAGGAGATCAATCATGCAAGCATAATGCTCTTGTGTGGGTTTAATCGCAAACATTTCCTCCATTTTTTCAAAATATTGTTTTCCCTCATTTACCAAACCTGCATGATTACATGCACAAAGAACACTAACTAAAGTAATATGGTTGGGTGGCACACCATCTCTAAGCATTTGATTGAACAACTGAAGAGCCTCTTTACCGTGGCCATGCTGAGCATATCCTCCAATCATTGCAGACCATGAGACTATTCCTCTGTTAGGTATCTCAGAAAAGGCACGATCAGCATCCTCTATGCTTCCACATTTTGCATACATATTAACCAGAGAATTGCTGGCAAAAATATCACACATAAATCCAAACTTGATGGCATGGACATGTAACTGTTTCCCTTGCTCATATGCAGACAAATTTGCACAAGCATTTAAAAGAGAACTGCAGATAAATGGATCTGATTTGATATTTGCATCTTGCATCTGTAAATATAGCTTTAAAGCCTCCTCCCCATCCCCATATTGAGAATATGCTGTTATCATGGATGTGTAAGCAACCAAATCTTCCCATGTGCGCTCCTCAAATATTTTTGAAGCTTCATCTATATGGTTACATTTTCCATATGCATCAAGAAGACTGTTTATAACATAGAAATCTGAATAAATTCCAGATTTGATGGAAATTGTATGAATCTGCCTACACACCTTAATTGCCTGCAAGCTGGCCACAGATTTGAGAACTGTTGACAAAGTAGTTTGGTTGAAATCTATATCTTCATTGCACATTTTAGAAAAAAGTGAGACTGCTTCTAAGTCATCACCACACTGTGAGTAGCCAGAGATCAAAGCATTCCATGCAATAATGTCCTTCTTTGGCATCAAATCATAAGCTCTTCTTGCATCATCCATCATTTCACACTTGGAATACATATCTATAAGCCCAACAGCAGCAAACAAATCTGAATCAGCATCCATCTTTATCAAACTAGAATGTAACTGTCTACCCAACTCCTTGAACCCCATTGCAGCACAGGCCTTTAAAACACTTGACAACGTAAACATATTCGGACAAGTTCCTGTGCTTTTCATCTCATCCAGCAGCATCAAAGCCCAATCATTATGCTCGTGAAGAACACAACCAGCAATAACTGCATTCCAAGAAACAACATCGGGCGAGCAATTTCCTGAAAAACAGCAACCTGCACCTTCAATCTCCCCTGCTTTAGAATACATGTCAACCAACGCATTCGCAGAAAACTGATCCAAATCAAGCCCCATCTTTAGCATAAGCCCATGAACCGTCCTTCCAAGAATGCCATCCTGCAACCCCGCGCAAGCATTCAATATGATGGAAATGCTGAACTCATTAGGCCTTATTCCACTCCGCACCATGTCCTTAAACAAATCCACAGCCTCACCACACAACTCACTTTGCACATAACAAGAGAACAAGGCATTCCACGAAACAACATTTCGCTCCACAATTCTGCCAAACAACCTCCTAGAATCATCTAGCAGCCCGCACTTGGCATACATAACAACCAAAGTGTTAGCAACAAACCCATCAGACTTGAACCCCGTGACCACAGCCATCCCATGAACCTTCCTCCCCATGTTCAAATCCCTCTTCATTGAACATGCCTTAAGCACACTGGGGAAGGTAAACTCATTGCACTTAACACCCAACAAGCACATCTCAGTAAACACCAACAGTGCCTCCTCCACAAACCCGTTTTGCACATACCCAGATAGCAAAGAAGACCAAGAAACCACATCTGGTTCAGAACTTTCATCAACCAGCTTGCGGGCATACCCAAAACGACAACACTTGGAATACAAAGTTACCAAGTGGTTCCTGAGACTTGAGTCGCGGGAAAATCCGAACTTGATCAAGTGGGCATGGAGTTCCAAACCTGAAGTTAGGGATTTTGAAGCAACACATTGTGATAAGAGATTGGAATAGGATATGGAGGGGTTTGTGAGGCTTTGTGAGATTAAAACAAAGGTGGTTTGTGAATCTTTTACGGTGGCACGAGAAGTGGTTTGTAAACTGGCGGGTTTGAATGGCTGGTAGAAACGCTGGAGAGTACTATGTGGGAGGAAATTGATGTACCAAAACCTTGGAGATGCTTTGTTCATTGACAACATGCTAATGATATTGCTCTAATGCACTTTGTTCCTCACCCTCACGTAACAAAACGAGTAGAAATTTTATTTTATTTTTTGGCGAAAGAAAAGTGTGTCTAAGCCCATAGACCAAAACTCTAATTCGAACCAAGTAAAACGATTGGACACTTTTGCTTTAGCTTAATTTTGTATGATAGTGTACAGAAATAAATTATTTTCTAAAAGAATTAATTCAAACGCATAATTATTGCAATTTATGTTTGACTTGTTATTTTTTTATGGTTAAGTAAATTTTTAGTCAAATTCTTAAACGAGTTTTGAAAAAATTATTATTTCCAAAAAAATTATTCCTAGTATAAATTAGTTGTGGAGTATTAGTAATATACTTTTAAAAGACTTTTATTATTTATTAAAGTATATATGTGAATCTCTGTAAATAAAAAGTAAATTCATATTATTTGATAAGAATAACATAAAATTTAGAATAAATTATACTGACACTTTTTTAAGGTTTTGTCAAATTTTATCTGATATCCCTCTTTTTTTACACATATACCAACCTTCTTAATTGTTTGATAAACATTATACTGGCACCCCTTATACGTTACATTAACCGCCTTGTTTGTTTAAAGAATATTACATTATATACCTCTATAAGAAAGGTTATTGTAAACATTAAAAAAAAAAAGATTATTTGCAATCTTAAAAAATCTCAGTGTAATACTAGTAAAATAATCTCAATGTAAATTATTCTAAAATTTATTTAATAATAAAGAATGTATATAAAAGTGTGTTAAAAATATATCATTAGTATTTTTCAAATTAGTTTGGGAATACTAGTTAAATTAGGTTAAATAATTTGTTTGGATCAATTTACACCTAAATTACCCAAATACTTTGAGACCAATATAGAATTATTTAGAAAGGACCTAATAAATCTCATGGCCCACATCACACAAAAGACACATATTAGACGTGTCATGCATTTGCATTGCACAATAATACACATCCTAAAATATCAAATAACAATCAACAATAATCCTAGAAAGGAATGATCGATCATATATCATTTTGTTATCACACAAATATGACACCTCATGCAAAGAAGGAAGACATATTATATAAGGAGAAGGTCATTCGTCTAAGAGGTATGCAATTTCCTCTATTTTTCATCATCTTTCAACTCTTACTCTCAATGACTTAAGTATTGAAGTTCTTGCAGATGGCCAACCACCACTACCCTCTTGGGAGAGTAGAAGAAGAAGGGAACCCCTGTGTCATGTATTCACAGCAAATAATTCATTTCGATTGAGTTAGTAATGAGCATAATTGATTTAGTATTTGGTATGAATATTTTTGAGGTCTCTATCACCAAAATGATGTTGCACAATGCACTTTGCTAAATTTTAATTTCAACTGTAGATTAAAATTAATCACATGTCAAACCAAGTTTTGCAAAATTTTAGTCTCAATTGGAGATGAAAATTAATCACATGTCAAATCAAGCTTTATCTAAGAGAGACTTGACTTATTTTCCAAATTTATGGTCAATCCAGTTTACTTACACATTGTTTGGAACGAAAGAAACATAAGGGAATGGATAGGGAAGGAAGGAAAAACATGCAAAATCAATTCCTTCCCTTGTTTGGTATTATCACAGGTGAGAAGGAAGCATAAAAAAGCATGTGGAGCCCAATGTTTTTTCAATCTTTCCATTTTGGAGAGAAAGATGAATGAAAGTTGATCTTGTAAATCAAAATACTAAATTACCCTTTCTATACAGTTATTTTTTTTATTAAATATATTTATGTCATTTTATATACATATTATTTCTTTTCTTTTACTTTCTACAAGATCAAACAATAGAAAAGAAAACTTTTATTCTTCTTTCCTTTTATTTTCTCTCCTACCAAACAACTTAAAAATTATCTTACTTTCTACTCCTTTTCTTTTCTTTTCTTTCACTTTTTTTTCCTTTCACTTTCTTTCCTAAACCAAACATACTCTTAGTTGATGTAGATTTTTTTCTTTTTTAAAAAAGTTGACCCAATTTTTCAAAAGTTTTACTTATCCTAAAAATAAGTTTGAAATGTATTGTTTATATTTATTTACATAAATTAGCCTTTAAACCTATTTTTTTAAATAACTTATAATTTAAATCTTTCTAATTAAATGGATTTTTTTTAAGAAAAAACTTAACTTCATTTGTTTAATGAATAAACCTTTTTATGAAAAAAAAAAAAGTTTAGAGTATCGGACTACACTCCCATGCAAGGTCAAAGAAAGATTACCAACCTTAGTGATCACATATTACCTGGTAACTAGATTGCTTTGGAATCATATAGACTCAAAACATTCAACTCAAACCCAAGCCTAAGGACAAAGTTCAAGTCTGACCGTATCACAGTGCCACTATGGTGGGAAATTTGATCTTAGAACACTACTCATTTGGTTAGGTGGCAAAACAAGCCACCTAGCCCATCTCGGTGGGCCAATGGGTGGGAAGTAGGTCAGGTCAAGCTGGCCCAGATTTCTTATAGGCTGCTTTTTCATTGATTCGACCTAGCTCGTTAGCCACCATAGCTGAGCCAAAATTAGCTTATTCTATTTTTTGCTTAATTTTATTAAAATTTTACAAAGAAAAAACAAATAATACCAGGCCAAATAGGCTTGGTAGTTTTTGGGCCCACATTTTCTAGGCCTGCCTTGGCCTGTCAGGTCAGCTCAAATTAGCTTGATTCTTTTTAGGCCTAAAATTTGGGAGACTAGCCCGTTAGGTTAGGGTAAGGGGCAATTTTGACAGCTCTAGTTATATATGCCTTTTTTTTTTTACGTTTCATCCTTCTCTAACTAGTACACATATGTGAGAACTAGAACATAACTTCTGCAACCATATAGTTGAGGAAGAACATGGGCGAATGAGCTATCTTTACATTTAGGCAATACTTTCGTGTAGTCATAGAGGAAGCAAGATCATAGTATTAATCCATGTTTGAGCTTACTTAATACAGTCCAACTAATTTCAGGAAGAACATAACTCAAGTTCTGACTTTGCACCAACACAAAGGTGGCCAAATGAGCAATCGCATTGTTGACTATTTTTTAATAAATAAACTTAGGTTAAGCCAAGTTAAGCAAAAGAGAACTTGTATTTGTACAATTTTTTGTATAACAAAAAGAATGATAAGGAGAAAACAAAGAGAAGTTTAAAATAAGATAGTTAATGTGATGAATAAAACAAAGTTGTGGTACGCAGAAAAATCTAAAAGTTTTAGTATAGTTATTTTTTGGATCAATAGTTGAATGAGTTCGAACACACTAAAAATGAGATGGAAGAAAAGAGAAAAAAAAGGGAAGAGTTTCTCAATAATAGTATAAAACCCTTAAATTTCTGAATATACCATATATAATTTCTCATTATAAAAAGCATTAAAAAAAGTGTTATATGAATAATGACGAGTCTTTGGTGGACAAAGGAGACAAGTGGTTCATGGTGAACCAATATTTTGACCAGGTATACTAAGTTAGTGTTGGTTGCTTAATTTTTGAAAATTGAAGAATACACCAATTTTTTGTTGACGTTTAGCCCCTTTGCAAAACATGTCAAAGGCAAACACATCTTCAACCTTTTGTGCCATCGTCTTCAACCTCTCATTAATGTGTGTTCAAAGTCGACTCAAATTCACACAAGTTGAGAGTATCTAACTAAAAACACAAGCACCTGATCATAATCATCACATCCCCCCTCCCCCGCCCCCCCCCCCCCCATGCGCGCAAAAAAGAAAACTTCAACAAAAAAACCTAGTTCCCAAATTCAACCAAAAAATTAAAGCAAGCATCAAAATTTAACTCAAAAACCAAAACTTCTAGACTAAGCAAGTAACTGATTTGCTCTGACAAATAGTTGAAAGAAGATGAGAGAATGGGTTGGGGAGAAATAACCCAAATCACAAAATGATGGGAAATAGCTAGGCTTAGAAGTTAAAAGTGGCTTTCCTAGAAAAGATATCTCACACCATTACACAAAACCATTCCAATCCCATAAAGGCACAATCAAAAAAGTAAATAAATAAATAAAAAACAAAGATCCCACAACCAAATAAAAAAGAGGAGGAAGAGGAGTTGTTATCATTAGCGAAGAATCGTTGTCGTTGTGTTGTCGCTACAAGCACCACTGCACCCCTGTCGTGGTCACCTTGCAACTGAAAGAAAAAATAATAATCAAGGCAAGGAAAGAAAAGGAAAAAGAGAGTAAAAAATAGATAAAGAGAAAAGAATACACTGTTGTGCTCTGCCATTAGCTACTGCTAGAGGCGATTTCCAACGGTGGCATCTGTCCTTATTTTCTTTCTTCTTTTCCCTCTTGCCCTCTAGACCAACATGTCAAGGATGGCCGCCACGGGTGCGATGCCTCGTGCAGCCCCTTTTCTCCTCTTCCTTTCTCCTCCCCCTCTTCTTTGACCTTTGATCTTCTCTCGTTAACGACTTGGTGGTGGAAGATGCACTTGTAGAAGGAGTCAAGGATGAGGGTTTTGAGGTCAACACGTGAAAGGATGTGGAAGATGGCAATGAAGGTCGCATGGATGGTGGAACCCGGGCTGGCAACCCACCAGTTGAAGAATTGTGCTACTAGGAGAAAAAGAACTATGTTGATGTCTCTAGGGAGAAAAAGAACAATAGTTGAAGGGAAGACATACACACTGAGGACTTATGTGTAAAATATTTTTAATAAGTGAAAAATATTTATAAAGGTTGCAGGTAATTGATCTTGACCATTCAATAATTAATTAATAAATCTATTGGTCATTACTTATTTGACTACCATAAACCATATGATAAGCTTCTACATGGTAGCCATTGTCATGAACAGTGTTGTTAAATAGCCCCTATAATGACGCTATAGCACTATTGCATTGCAGAATTTCTTGGCTCTGCGATTGGGACTTCATTTGCTATTGCAACCACTATAGGTGTCGTGGTTGCAGAATGCATCTTGCATCCTCTTGTCATCTTCGATCAGTCTCCATCCAATTGAACTTTGAATTAAGAGTATGTTATTTTTCACGCATTTTATTTGTTATTTGCATAAAACTTAAATTTTTATACATATATAATTGATATGTATCGAATATTTCAATTGCTATGTGGCTTTATGCCATTTTTCGTGATCTGCAATTGGTAACACTGATCATGAATAATATATCTCTAAATCAAAAACTAGTAGGTCATAGGCTCACTTGCCTCATTACTTATTCCCATAGTGAGCCACAATCTTCCCTTTCTTTCATTCTCAAATTAATCTTACTCTTGAAGATCTAGCTTGAGCATTGCTACTACAACGCAACGCTGACGACAACCACCAAACATGTTATTTGTGAGCAGTCACTTGTTATTGTTCCTAGTGGAGTTTCTTGTAAAAACTGCTGAACCTGGTGGTGCGGCTGGCAACCCAAATGGATTATTTCATTTACTGTGGATTTCATATTGAAGGACTATGCTTTGTTGTCCACCTTACGACATGTCTTTGATTCATGTGAATCCTCAACATATCTTGTCATGAGACATTATACAACATGATTTATAGTGGCTTATCTCAGTAATCTGATCTCTCATCTTTTGTTAAAAGATAATTCTCGAAAACCTTGTACATTTGCTAATTTGACAATAAGCAAGTGAAGTCAATTTTGTTGGAAAACATGGAAAGAACCGAAAGAAACAGAAAATTGAAGAATCAGAGAGCGTGGAGTTGATAGAATGAGAAAAATTATTGCAGTTAAGATTACATAGTAACTTATACACCGGAGAAAACGTAACCAATCTACTAACTTTCTAATGATATTATAGTATCACAAGCTCCTAACCAACTTCTAATCTATACTACCAGTAACAAATTTTTGTTTTCTTTTCATCAAAAAGGTGGTTCAAGTAGGGAACCTTGGTTAAGAAGAGCAAAGTCATGGTTCCAAATCCCCTAGGTGACACTTGGGGTGAGGGAAGGACATTATATACTTTATTTAATTAACATCTCTTATGATTTGATCAACTTAATTCTCGTCTCATGACACCTATAATAGATGTAGTCTAATAGCGTTTGATGCAGTTCTATAAAACTTAAAATAAAAAAAATGAATAGTATCAGCTTAATCTTTACTTATAATTTTTGCCATAATAATAATTGCTTAAATCCAACAGTAGGGAGATACCTATTCCATCAATGAATGTGATGAGGTGTGTTTGAATAAAATTTTTCATAAGTACTTTTAGGAGAAAAAAGTAAGAAAGAAAAAAAAATAAAATTTTCTCCAAAAGCTAATATTAAGCTTATTAATAAATTAAAATCAACTTTTAGAAAAACTAATATGAGAGAACTCTTATAAATTAAGCTTATGCATAAGTTAATTTGAGTTTTTAGAAAAGCTTATTTATTTATTTTTTTCTTTCTTCCTATACAGTATTTTGAAAAAGTTTATCCAAACAAGTCCTGATCTATCAAAACTAGTCTAGTAGCTCGTGTTTTCCTTTTTCATGCACTAAGGGTATCTCTAAGAATCAGAAACCTAATTCCTTTCAAGGCATAAAGATACCAAAATGAATTTTACCTCTTCTTACAAACTATTAAAGCTTGTCTATTTGCTAATGTTTATTACGAGCAATTGATTGAACAAACAGCCTCAGCTTTTGTTACACTGGATGTTTTGCAGATAGTACAACAGTAAGATGTCCATCTGTAAAGTAACAGAGTAGAGAAAGTCCCAACATCCAATTTCAAGTATTAAATGAAAAAAGTGAATCACCTAACAGATGCGATACTCATGTTTGACTTGCTGCATAACAAATTAACAATTCTACATCTAGAAAGAAAAATATAGACGTGATCCGACTCCATACATTTCTGTCATTCTTGAGGATTAGTTCATGCAGTTCTAGTAGTGCCATTTGAAATGAATAACAAAAATATCGTACAGTACTTGAGCTACTAAGGGGGAACAAAACTTGAAGTAGGTAAGATAACCTCCACTTTGATCTTCTTTTTTTATTCCTTTTTTTTTTGTTTTCCCCTTCCATTTCGGTGATCTAACCGACTAAGAGGAAAAAGAAAAGCAATGGATGATTTCCTTCAAATGAAAAAGTTGCCAATCAACTCAAGCATATTAAAAAATATTACATGTCAAGATTCAAATCTACAACAAAAATATTATGAAGATTCGACAAAGGACCTTGGACAAAAACAAGTAACACAATAATCAGTTACCTCTACAGATAATATAAACATTTAATGGAAGACATCAGTAAGGTAGCAGCCCAGGCAGGAAATTCAATGTTCTGTGAAACGGATAGACATACAATTGTCATATTTCATTCCATGCTCTCTCTCTTACACCTATGACCTATTTCTGCCAATGTATTCTCTTATCCCTTATTGGCAACTCAATGGGCTTCTGCGCCGCATGTGGATGATCTGGGCCCTTATAAACCTTCAGGTGGGTGAATAGTCTCCTGCCAAGCTGCATACAACCACCCTTGATTATTGTGGATTCAACAAGAGTGAAACATTATATTCGCTAAAAAAAATAAATAAATCAAAGAACACATGAAATATTATAAGGAGGATAAGGAACCATCCTTAGAATATAAAATTACCAACAGAAACCTAGCAAAAACTATTATCCAAGAATACAAGAGTATCTCAGTCCTGAATATATCAAGGAAGCACCACAAAAAGGACTTTTGTGTTGAACAGCACAAAGAGACAATATTGTCCCACAGCTTGACCATGAGTATAGTCTGTCCTTAAAATATCCAAGCATTCCTTTCAATTCAAAAATTAAATTCTTGAGCTAATTTACAATCCTGGGATTTTACTTCATTCTTCACCACTAAATTCTTCCATCAGTTATGGTGATGAATCTTGCATATGTGATATGTCACAAAAGTAGCCTTGTGCATTTTGGAAGGACAGACTATACTCATGGTATGTGTGTGTCTTGGAAAATATTCAACTACAGTTGAACCTACCCTTCCTTTTGGAAGCATGCCACGAACAGCATGTTCAATAATTCTTTCAGGAATTCTTTTTTGCAGCTGAGGCAAATGTCTCCACCGTCATACCACCAGGTCGACCAGAGTGCCTCCTATAAAGCTTTTGGGTTCTCTTTTTCCCAGATACAGCAACCTTTTCATGCATTTACCTTTAGAGCCCGAGTTAAATAATAAAGAGATTCAGACTTTGTATGGCAATCACATAACTTTGTATGTAATTAACACATATTCTTCACTCATCAATAGGTACAGAAGAAAATATAATCCACAAGATTCGTAACTTTAACCTTCTATAGAAGGCTCAGGCTGCATAACATAGACAATCATGTGAAAAAGTGAGTAACTGAGTATTATCACTAGTATAGAAAATTTTCAAAAAGGAGATCCTGTTTCCTTAATATATATTTTTATTTTACAACACAACAACAACAACAAAGCCATATCCATTAGGTGAGATCGGCTACATGAATCAAACGACGCCATTTGGCTCGGTTAAAAACCATGGAAAATTGTTTATTTTTATTTTCTTCATGAAAAATTGTTTATCATGGAAAATTGGAAACTGTTCTTGGATCATAAGTTGTCCTCAAGCCTATTTAATTCAAATCAAACTTCAACTGCAATATTGCATAGAAAATGCTTACAATCTAGGGAATGTTAAATGCAGAAGAATCCCTATCTTCAGATTTACATATTGTGGATTAACTGATTAAGTAAAAGAATAATGTTTCTTGCAGCCACCAAACATGATCCTAAAAACATGACAGGTATTCAAATATAACTAGATTTTGTGCTGCTTAATTAAGACTCTTCCAAATATGACGTAAAACAATACATTGATTACAGATTAAATTGAGAATCAAAATACAAACATGTAAAATTTAATTGAAGGTTCTCTGTCAAATAGGACATTATTACAGAAATAGAGTTAAGAATGATAATAACAATTTAATGAAATATGATATCTATGGAGCATATAAACCATTTTCATTGTTACCTACCATTAAAAAGAAAGGCTAAAATGCAAGAAACTCCCTCCAACTCTCAATCCATTTCAGAAACACCCAGTGTTAGTTCCTCTTTCTCATTCCCAAGTATTCGAGAGCCCAGGTTCTCTCCCTCCCCTAATTCCTATTCCAAGTCTAAAGCCTGCCCTCTATTATTTCACTCCTATTCTTTATATAAATTGTCCACTGTTCTAACTAATTAACAAACAGTTAATACAGTTATCAACTTATTGAGTCTATTCTGACCAATTACTGATATTTGGATCAAGTATCTAATGTATAAATTGACTGCTGTAATGCACAAGGCTATTTTAGCATAAGTAGCAAACCATGAAAATCATGCTTCCATTGTCAATCACACAAATTGACAGGGACAATGCAGAAACAAACCACAATTACATGACATAATTTATGCAGAAACACATACCACAACTACATGACAAATAATTTATGCAGAAATACATACCACAATTACAAACGCACCCATGTCCACACTGGGGGTGTAGGTTGCCAAGTTTTTCCCTCGGATGTGAATAGCAATTGTCGACGCTAGTCTTCCAAGAACTTTGTCTGCAGCATCAACAACATACCATGTTTTCTCTGTATTCACATGATCAGTAGCTTTTGGATACCAGCTCTTGTTCCAAATGTCCTGCAATTTTATTTTATTTTTTGTTGGGGAGTTCAAAATTCATCCAATAAATAAAACAATCCACAAAGTTTAAAAAGCTTAAAAAAAATAAAAATAGAACACATATAGAACTTGCATTTTGACACTTAAATTCATTATTATTATTATTATTTTTCTAAATTCATAACAAACAATCGGATGCACCTTCAAACTCCATTTAATGTGAACAGTGAAGTAAAGATTAAAAACACTTCAAAAAAATTGAAAAAATAAAATAAAAAAGGAAAAGGAAAGAGAGAACCACCTATACATTCCCAAGTTAATTAGAGAAGAAAACATAGGTATAAATTACTAGTATTCATGTAAATCTACAGTGAATTTACTTCAATTACAACAACTGAACACTTCAAATTCCAAATCAGAAGACAACAAAGCTCAATTAGTCAATCACTTCATATTCACAACAAAACCCATTGACAAAAAATAGACAACAAAGGGGTTGTACCGGGCCCTTGAATCGGGGTTCGGGTTCGACGCACATGAAGCGTGGGTCTTCTGTGACAGGGGTACTAGATTCCTGTTGGCACCGTACACGGGAAGCTGCAGGTAAAAAGGTTCGAATAGAAGAAGATAATGTAAGCTTTGGAAGTGGCAATTGAAAGCCAACAAGGGAAGATTTTGTTGAGGCTGTGACATTCTTGTGCGAAAGGAATGGAGTCACGGAAGTTGAACCACACAGCAGCGCCATTCTCTTACACTGGGTAGTGCTCTATCTATCTGTTTTATGATTTTATCTCTCTATCTCTTTGCCTATATGGCTTTGTTCTGCTGCTGCTTGGATAACGCATAGAGAGATGAGACTACTAGAGAAAACTTATTGCAGTATTACTGCTACGGCTTTTTCTTTTTTAACAGATTTTTATACTAGGTTAAAATATATAGGAAATTACACAAAACACTAAAGTTGACCTAGTGGAAAGAAGTTAAAATAGTATATAAATTTTAAAATTACACACAACTTTCTTATTTTTTTAACGTTTATAATAACCTTTTTTATAAAGATATACAATGTAATATTTTTTAAACAATGAAGAGAGTTAATGTAATGTATAAGGAGTATAATGCTTATCAAATAATTAAGGAGATTAGTATGAGAATAAAAAAAAGAGAAGTATCGGACAAAATTTGACAAAATTTTAGGAAGTATCAGTATAATTTACTCAAATATATATATATATATATATATATGTATATAAGTGTAATATTTTTTAATTTGGTCTTCGTATAAAATGTCATTTTATTTATGTTTGTATGTATAAATACCGAAAAAGTAATTTTTTTAATTTCATTATTTTTAATTTTTTAATTAAAATTATAACACTATGAAATGCAAGGATGACACAAAAATAAATACGATATATAAAGAATATAAATGTTTATATTTGTTATATTTGACATAATGATTTCTTTTAGTTTAATCTTTATCATTAGTAACACTACGATATTATACTATTATTTATAAATTAGAATACATAACTTAAAAAAAATACTCTTATTATTCTTACTCTCTGAATTAGATATTTTCAATATTTTCTTTTTCTCTTCTTTAGATACATATTTCACATACTATTCTTGCAACTGGTAAAAATATTGTGAGAGACTTTTAAATTAATGAAATGTTATATCCTTTCAAAAAATATATATTTATTCACGAAAAGATACAAATATGAAAAGTTGCATCATTTTATGAAAATATTGTTCTTTCATGAAAAAGTACAAATATAAAAAGTTGTACAATTTCATGAAAATGTGTGTTCTCTCATGAAAAGATGTGTCTCTTTGTATAGTTGTGTATCTCTTTGCCTAAAGTCATGTATCTCTTTAAAGAGTTATATTTCCTCTCTAAGAAACATAAAATAGTCTATATGAAGAACCAATTTGCATATAGAAAAAGACACACAAATAGACAATAGAAAGACACAATAGAAACACAAAAATCAACGAATTCTTTACATTAATCACTTGTTTTTTTTTTTTTCCTTATACATAGAGAGAATTAAGAAAATTATTATTCTGTAAAATACCATTAACAATAAGCTTAATTGTGGGTGTGCAAATCATATCAAGGGACTCATGTATTTTGAAGGGGATTCACTATACCAATGTGTTTGGTATTACGTCCTAAACCATGGACGCACGTTATGCTGAATCAAGAATAACTAGCTTTTACATCCTTTAGGGGTATTTGACGTGAGTGACATGAAAATGAATGTAATGTGCATGTTCAACTCATAACTAGACACACTACACTCATTATATCTTATTTTTGTGCAGATTGGTAGGGGCAAAGAATGAAAAGTTTAGTGTTTTACACACATTTTGAAAACTTGTACTTTCATTTTTTTTTGTTGTAGGACCATCGCCACCTATATTTTTCTCTTTAGTATTTCTTCTTTGTTTCATAACCATCACCACCAATATGTTCTAACAAAAATTTCTCACACAATAATCTCAAACTACTCTTCTTTTGTCTTTATTTTTATATTTGATTTTATTCGTTGTCTATCACTTTCAATTTACTTTCTTTTATCTCTATCTTTGAATTGAATTTCAATAGTCTTTTTTAACAAATTATCAATAGTTAAAAATAATCTTATATCACAATTTAAATTATTCATTGTAAGTCAAAAATATAATTTATATATTCATAGATATTTATTCAATAAAATTTTTAATTATAATATGTTAAGACAAAAGACGGATTTATAACCTTCAAATATTTTGATAATAACAAACAGTTAAAATATATATATGTTTTTATGTAATCGTCTGATCATTCATTCGCAAGCAATCGTCTGATGTTTTTAAATGAATATTGTCTTTATCTTTTGATTAGATAAATTTCATAACTAACAAATCTTTCAAACGATGACAACGTTCTAAAATGATTTGCACATCAATCAGAGCGTAAGCTACCTCGAAATGTATAAAGCCTACATACATACTCTCGAGGAGAGTTAGCTCTTTTAAGCGAAAAAGAAAGAATGTGTGTGCGGATGTCAGAACGGGAAAGTGGACATGATAACTACTACAAGATTGAGTACAAGAATAGAAAAGATAAGCAGACTGTTTTATCTTATCATTTGACAAGTTGGTGAAAGGCATTAAATGCTGCATTTAATGCTCCAACGACTTTCTTCATTAGGCGAAGGGCGTTTCCTGCAAAGCACTCAGCGGATACTTTTGGAGAAGCCTATAAATGTAAGAAGAGACCTCTTTCGTGTAGTTGTTGTTGTTGAAAAATCATAAAATCTTTTAGAAATAAAAAAGGCTCTTCTCTTGTATACTTTGATTGTAAAAATCTTTTTTTGTACTTACTTGTATATTCGTTTGATAAGACGTTAATCCAGTGTGGTAACTCACAAGTAAACATTTTTCAAAGAAATTGGTGGAAGCCTGAAGAGGCTTTGATTCAAAGAATACTTGGGTTATTGCTTGGAGAGACAAGTAAAAGACTACTTGGGGTGAGCCTCAAGAGGCTTGTGGAAAGAATACTTGTAACTTGAAAAAGTTAGTGAAACTTGATTGTTGCCAAGATCTGGATGTAGTCTCTGGGGTGAGACGAACCAGTATAAATCTTGTATGCATTCCAGTTTGTCATTTAGCTTTCATCTTTTTTATAAAACATTTTTGAAAAACTCTTTGATCATATCTTTCAGACGATACGTCTTTAACTAAGATTTTGCGAAAATTTGCTATAACACAATTCAACCCCCCTTCTTGTGTTATCTTTGTGTTTACATAACATAATTTATACATTCATAAATATATATGTATTGTAAATTTTAATTATATTAAGAGCATTTATTATGCATAATGCACATACATTATACATAATAATGCTTTTTTACTATGTAGTTATGTAAAATGGACATAGTGAAATACTGCTTTCTTATTATTATGGTTGGAAATAATTACACATATAGAGATTAAATTGAATATTTTATAAAAATTAAATTAAAGATAAGTATTATACAAAATAATATATCTCAATTGTTGTTTCAAATATAGAAGGGGGCTTCATCTGAGTAGTTCATTTATGATTTTTGCTTAATAATTACCTTTTCACTTCTAAAATGTAAATTTTAATACAAATTATATTTTAATAAAATATTAAATTAAAATGGAATTAGAAGCCTTGCTTATCTAACAATTGGATATAAAAAATAGGGTTAAATATGTTTTTGGTCCCTAAACTTTTCTTGATTTTCACTTTTAGTCTCTAAACAAAAAAATGACTGGTCTTAATCCATGTACTTCTCCTCCATTAACATTTTTAGTCCTTGTTGTTAAGTCCTACCGTTAAGTGATGACGTGACAGCCACGTCATCAACTAGTCTGACGTGACTACCACATCATCTTTTTTGATAAATTATGTTTTTAGTCCCTAATCTTTTCACAAAATTCACTTTTAGTCTCTCAACAATTTTTTGACCAATATTAGTCCTTCATCTTTTTACGAAATTAACTTTTAATCCGTCAATAATTTTTTGACCAGTCTTAGTCCCTCAACTATTATTTGTCATTGTTTTTAGTCCCTCCCATTAAGTTTTATCGTTAAGCAATGATGTGGCAACCATGTTGGCAGTCACGTGACTTTCTATGTGGACTATTATTTAATCTCATGATAAAATGTTGCAGGTTCAAGACATTTTTTAGTAGTTTCTAAGGTGCTATAAATTTTCTAGCGGTGTAAAACCGCTAGAAAAAAAGGTTTGAAAATTTGGAAAAAAATGGAAAAGGAGATGCAGTAAACAAAATCAACTACCCCGTCCCGACTTTGATAGGAAAAACCCACTTTAACTGGATTCGGGTTTTCTCCGACTTGTAAAGTTGAGTTCGAGTTCGGATGTGACTTTTGTATGTCACTCCCTACCCTCGTTCTCATACCTGCCTTGTTACATTTTTTTTACAATTTTTTTATTGCATATATATATATATATATATATATATATATATATATATATATATATATATATATATATATATATATATATATATATATATATATATATATATATATATATATATATATATATTAGAGTTAAGTTTTTCATACTTTATTTTTTATGATTATTAAAAATATAAATTAATTATTTTAATAGTTAAATAATGTAAATTATAATAATAATTAAGTAACAAACTTATAATTATACATTTAATTAAAAGTATAATTTAATTCTAAAATTTTTTATTTTTAAGTTCTTTGCTATTTATTAATTTTTATATATTGTTTGAATTAAAATATAATTAATAACTTAAAATATAATTTATTTAAAAATGTATAACTAAATTAAAATTGTAAAAAAAGTGACAGGTTCCTTTTGGGTTTACGTGAACCTGATAAAACCTAATAGGGGTAGAGAGGGTTTCAAAATATAAGCTCACCTCTTTTAAACCTGAACCCACTCCATCTTTTGTGGGGATGGGGACGGGGAGAGCAAAACCTGCCCCGACCCACCTCATTATCATGCTTTTATCAAACTAGTAATCCACATGGCAAGTCACCTAACTGCCAACGTAGTTGTCACATCATTGCTTAATGGTGATACTTGATGGGAGAGACTAAAAATAATGACGAACAATAATTGAAGGACTAAGACCAGTCAAAAAATTATTGAGGGACTAAAAGTGAAAATTGAGAAAAGATTAGGGATTAAAAACATAATTTACCAAAAATGATGATGTAGCAACCATGTCAAACTAGTTAATGACGTGGCAACTCACGTGGTTGCCATGTCATCACTTAACGGTGGAACTTAACAGCAGGGACTAAAAATGTTAACAAAGAAAAAGTACAGGAACTAAGACCGATCAATTTTGTGTTTAGAAACTAAAAATGAAATTCAAGAAAAGTTTAGAGACTAAAAACCTATTTAACCCTAAAAAATAATGGAAAAAATATATTTTAATATATAAAAATAAATTTAAATATATTTTTAATCCTTATAAAATAAATGAATTTTAATTTTGGTCTTTGTAATTTTTTTATTTTCATCCTCAAAAATACAAAATTATAGTTTTTGCTCCCTATTGTCATGCGACTTTCATTTTCTGCTTATTTGTTTAATGGAAGGTCAAGTGACTATCCTAGGTGGCACCCATTATTATCTACGGTACCATGTCAACATGTGACACATCTAAGAAATTTCTAGATCCCTAAATAATATCATTTATCTACTTCAAAGTTAATTTTAGAGACTAAAAATGGTGATTTTAAATTTTGAGGAATGAACATTAAATAAAAATATTTAAAGGAACCAAAACTAAAAACAAAAATGTACTCATTTTATGGGGACAAAATAGGTGATTTCAAATTTTAAAAGGATAAAAAACAAAGAAATTTTTTATAGGGACTGGAATTAAATCTCATTCATTTTTTAGGTACTAAAAATGTATTTAAGTCTTAAAAGTATCATAAGAATTTTTTTTATTAATTTATGGTTTATTTTAAATGTTTTACTTTAGACTGTATTTTTAGTATTGCGTGTATTTTTTTTATTAAGATTAACAAATGAATTATCAAAATTTTTAGTAAGATTGTGGTTAAAAATGAAATGTATAAAAAATATGTATGTTGAAATAATTCACTATTTTATTATAAATTAGATTTTTAATATAATCAATATAGGGGTGAGCAAATGGGCCTAACCAGACCCGGAATCGAGGTAACAAAAAAATAAAATAGTTTGGGTGGATTCGGCCAGTTTAACAGGTTGGGCGGGTTGTAAAGAATGGGTTGAAATGGGTTTCTTTTGTAATGACTCTCTGTCGCTACAATACTCCATACTACCCCATACATTACATCGATATTCAAAAATAAATAATCAACATGCTATTATGACATCATACATAATATAATATGTATATATAAACAAGATATGAAATAATATAATATATAAGTCAAGTTATATAAAACCAAAGGAGAGATACAAAATTTAAACTTCCTATAGCTGTCATCTATACAACAAATACATCAACTCAAAAAAAAGAAAAGAGCTTCCAGAAGAGCTCGACCCATGAAGGGCCTTCTACCATCTCCAGCTAAGGCCTTCATGCATCAACTGTGGGAAATCAGATCTACTAAAGGTTCACCTTCTGCTCCCACGCCAAAAAACGTGATCACCACAGTCATAACAGCACCTACAACCACAACCAGCAACAACAGCATGCATAGCAAAACAACAAGGCAAGGGTAAGCTTATGATACAAAGACAAGCATATAATATGCAATCCATATCATTAAATCATCAACATATTAATTTGGAATCCAATTCATCAAAGAAATAGGTTTACATACATCACAATGCAACACACCATGCTTTCAATCCCTACATGTCAATGTATGAATGACACGACTCTTGAGAGATTTTCTATATTTCGGATGATTAGCCAGGTCTTACCCTCTATCATGGCCTTCTAAGCACCATTCAGGGATTGCCAAAACTCTGATCAATGGATAAGCTTATGGTTGTCATAATAAGTGAATGTGGGTGGTGGTATACCGCGACATAAGGCCTACACTGCCTTGGTCCCTTACAAGATTACCCATTCACTCATCCCCTAGGCCCATCTTTTAGATCTCATTTCTTATCCAGGCACTAGGTTGGAGGCCCATCTGAGTTCCAACTCTAGTCATCATCCACCTTACATACTTACCCATATACTACTTGAGGCCCACACAATCTCAGCCAACAACATATGCATGTATGCATGATTCACAACAACAACTCAACCACAATCATTCATCAATATCCATATATATATATATATATATATATACATATACATATATTTATATACATATACATATATATATATACATATACATATATATATATATAGATATACATATATATATATATACATATATATATATATACATATATCACATCATCACACCATTTAAGGCCCACACAACCTCAGCCAACAACATAGGCATGTATGCTTGATCCACAACAACAACTTAACCACAATCATTCATCAATATCCATATATATATATATATATATATATATATATATATATATATATATATATATATATATATATATATATATATATCACATCATCACACCACGTGGCCTACTCAGCACCACCTTTGGTCTAACAATCATCATCAACCCCATGCAGGTTCAATCTAGCCTCTTGTATGGTCAAAAGATAAGACATTATCCAAGCAACATATACGTTTTAAAAATTCTCACACAGCACTAGGACCTACATCCCCTGTGAGAAGTCTCACCACAACAACTTAACATAACTAGTGGAAGTTCTATCTAATCAACCTTCCACCCAACTACCATTTTTTAACAATTTATCAAACAAATCCCCAACAATAATAATAAAGAAAAACCCAAAAACTAGTTTAGAAAATCATTTGAACATCCAATTATCTTAAAATATACATTTGACATTCATATGAGTCAATAAAGTCATCAACAACTAACAAAAATAATAAGAAAGTAAGGAAAATCCTGTTTTTCTCTCGCTAAGCGCAAATTCTATCATTAAGCGAGAAATTCATTGCTAAGCAAACTTTTCCGTCGCTAAGCGAATGACTTACAGAGAGTTATCAGCTTCTGCCGCTAAGCGAAAAATCTGTCACTAAGCGAGACAAGATCCGTCGCTAAGTGTGACAGACTTCCAACGACTACAAGATCCGTCGCTAAACGACAACATCCATCGCTAGGTGCGATTTTCAATCGTTTTCTTTGTAAATCAACCACCAACAACTATTTTTGACAAAATCAATCAACACCAAGCATCACAAAACAATTTTAGTTGCTTCTAATACCTTTCTAACCAATTACATAACAATTTCTTCCACAAATCATCCACAGATTTCAAAATCCCCTTTCCAAACCCATTTTGATGTCAAAACTCACATACACACAGTTTTCATAGAAATCAACCGATTCTAAAGCATTAAATCGACATATCAACAACCACAAACACAAAATCAAGCAATAATAAGCTTTCCTTACCTCTAAAAGTTTCCAAATCTGGATTTAGGTTCCTTGAGAATCCAGTGTCTTAAGCCAAATCTTCCACAGATCTGCACCCTTGTCTCGCCACAAACACTTAATCAGCTTAAAAATCTTTTACAACCTCACAAGCTTGAGAAATTTTAGAGAGAGTTAAAGAGAAAAGGAAGAGATAAAAGAGAAAGAGAATGGGAGAATGAGAGAAAAGAGAAACTTTCTCTCCTTTCCTCTTTTTATACTTGGACCTTCAAGAGCTCTCACACGGACTTTGCGCTATCTAAGATTCATAACTCATCAAACTACTCCCCATAACCCATAATAGGTCTAACTTGACTGTTTTCCCTTAAAAGCCAAAAATCACTCTTGTAACATGTCCAAATTGGCTCAAGCACATATCTCAAACTTCCTAAATTCAAACCTAAATTTCAAACAAATAACACACAACCGTCATCACATACAACAAACCATACATAGCAACAATTCACTTACTTCTTTTAATTACCTATATTACATATCAAATTTCCACTTTTTAGTTATCACAACATTGAATCACATATTAGAAAAACGGGTGTTACATCATTTTGGTCTTTTGTAGGAAATGATCATTAACATTGTTTCTTTAACCTGTAGGACAGTCCGACAGTTATACCTTTTTTTGGGCCATGTTAACCCCGCGATGTAGCACCAAAGCTGCTTCATTTCGGTACTGACAAGGGTGTTCACCATTTTGCGCTTTCATCTTTCATTTCGACTTAATAGGTATTTTTATTTTCGATTTCTATGTCCATTTTTTATGTTGCGTCTTCTCTTTTGGATGAAATGGTCGGTAACATTGGTTGTTTAACATGTAGGATACTCACTACTCAGGTAGTGATACGGTGATACCTTTTGAGGCCATGTTTGTTTGTTTGTTTGTTTTTTTTTTTGTTTCATTTGTAATGTGATCTCTATCTGATTGTCCTGTACCATTATTAGTTGTTGATGAAATGATGTGTGATATTTAATGAAATTTTACTATGGTACCTGATTTTCTTGTGATATACTGTAATTACTTAATAAATTTGATTATATCTTGTTATAGGTTAATGAATTTAGGTATCTAATTAATTATCATTGTCTAAGTCAAGTGTGTGTGATATATGATTTACTATAAAATGCAACAGTAGGTATTGGTCTGATATCTGTACTATGATTCTTTTGAGTAAATTCAATAATAGTTATTACATATTAGTGTTTAAGGTTTAGGATCATAAGTAACCCCTAATAGCCACCGTCTCCTACTCTTAGCACAATCTGAAGAGCCTAAATTACTCGTAAATGCCCTATAGGTTGAACATTTCATAAAAATACTTTAAACAGGTTGTACATGATGCACTGATATAGTTGGTAGTTACTGACTAAGACTTCTTCATGAAATTAGTAATGGAGTAGTCTTGTCAAGACTTGCCTGCTACACAAGAAGCAATAACACAACCTGTAAATGAAGGACTAGTGGTAACAAATACCACCAATTCTGCACCTATAGCTGGAGAGGGTGGAATCACTCAAACTAATAACATTCAAGCGGATAGCTGCAAAACCTAATCCCACTCTTCCTCTTCCACCAAAATCAAAGAAGAGGAAACCAATGCTAATGGCCCACGTAGAACATTAGCTGTATGGGAGCACTTTAGAAGATTACCTAACTCAAAGGCGAAGAACAAACTGCTGCTTGTAAATACTATGACAAGAAGCATTGTTGTAACCCCAAGATACATGGCACATCTAGTATGTTGAATCATCTTAATTGTTGTCCAAAATACCTTGGGTCTCTTATCAATGATCCTAACCAAACTGTGCTTGCTTTTGGACCTGGTAGGAGTGGGGATAAATCTAATTTAGTGCCGGCCAACCATAGATTCAATGTTGAGGCTTGTAGAAAGGCTTTAGCAACCTTTGTCATCTTAGATGAACAACCATTTAAGGTAGTCGAAGGAGAGGGTTTTAAGCATCTATGTAGACAATTGCAACCACATTCTGAACACATTCTGAACCTAGTAGTAAATGATGGTTTGAAAGAGTTGAATGATTCCATTGCAAGCATCCGCAATATAGTGAGGTTTGTGAGGTCTTCACCTCAAAGACAAGCCAAGTTTAAAAAAGTGTATTGAATTTGCAAGAATTTAATCTCAAAAGCTTGTTTGTCTTGATGTTCTTACGAGATGGAATTCAACTTACTTAATGTTAGAAGTTGCAGAGAAATTTTAGGTTACCTTTGATAAGCTTGAGTATGAGGACTCAAGTTATTTGGATTATTTTGGGCCTGTTGGACCCCCTACTTCTAAACAGTGGGAAAAAGCAAGGGCTTTTGTTAAATTTTTGAAAATATTTTTGGACGCAACTAAGATTTTTTCTACATCTTTACATGTGACCATTCACACAACTTTTCATTAATTGGCAGTAATCTATGATGAGATTGAAAAGTTCTGTTTGGATAACAGTTTTGTTTTTAGGAAAATGGGTTGTCATATGAAAAGGAGTATGAAAAGTATAGGGCACTAAATAATATTAATCAACTTTTTTTTGGCGTCATCTTGGATCCCTGATATAAGATGAAGTATGTACAATGGTCATTTAATGGCATGTATAAACATGACTTGTGGTGTGCAAATTAGCTCTACACTTTTGTGAAAAATAATCTGACAAGGATCTACAATTGGTATGTTGCTACCCATGACCAACAACATAACCAAACCCAATCAGGTCATCGACAATTGGGTGGTAGTTCAAATCAAATAGTAGCTCTTACTGAAATTCCAACTCAAATGGCTAGGAGAGATGCCTTTAGGGCACATTTAAAGGAAAAAAATTCTATTGACCAGAAAAATAAGCTTGAAACATACTTAGCAGAAGCAAATGTTGATGCAGATGAAAATTTTGAGTTGCTTTTATGGTGGAAACAAAATTCCTCTCGCTTCCCAATGTTGTCAAGTATGGCCAGGGATGTGTTTGCCACTCTTGTATCGACAGTGGCATCTAAAAGTGTATTCAGTACCAGTGGGAGAGTTTTAGACACATTTCGAAGCTCGCTCACCCCACAACTTGCTGAAGCATTAATCTGTACCCACAATTGGTTAAGGCCCTCTTCACTACAATGTAGAGATGTTAATCCAAGTGAAGAACTAGAGAACTCTAAAAATATTGTAACTAGGTATCAATTTTGTTTCACCACTATGTACTTGTTAATTTGTTTGTTTTTATTTGATAATTTATTTAAGTTGCTTATTTTTCTTACCATGTTCCCAAGAATTTTAGGGGGAACTACAAGATCTCAAGCAGCTAGTATAGTAGCATCAGGACTTGGGCATGCAAATGATGGAGTTGGGTCAATATCATCTCCACCATCACAGCTAATGATAATTGGCTGAAACTCTACTTAAATATTTCTTGGTATTTCTATGCCTGTTTTTTGTCCTTTGATATGTGAGTTCAATTTTTATTTGAATACTTATTAGTATACTTTCAATTCACAGGTCAGTTTTGACACTTTTGCTTATTTTGATGTGCATCCCAGTCCCAAAGTTTTTTGATATAGCAATGCTAGTCAATTACAACTTTTTGGTAAGAAAACCTTGGTGTTATTTTGTTGTTTATTTACTTGCATTTTGCTTGCTTATAATATTTTTTTTTCTTCTTGCTTTATAGAAGTGAACTAAAGAATGGATAAATATTATACTTGAAGTTGCTCTCAATCTGAATCCACATTGTCAAAACTTGTCATACAGAGATTAGAGCAAGGGTATATCTTCTTAGTTTATAGATAGATAGGAGTATTTGAAATGATATGGTACATACATATGCTATTTTTTTAAAAAAAAATTAAGATTTAGGGAGCATGTTATTAAATAAAGTTTATATTTATAAATACAAGGAAATATAAAATTTATCCATTCTTTAGACCCCTTAGCTGCATCATTGTGTCTTCAGGAGTCCTTTTTTTGCACAACACCCCACCGTGAGTCCCCATTTTCCTCTTGGCATTTATTGCCCAATCAATGCCAACCAATTAGAATTAAAGGTGGACTTTAAGAACCATTAAAGGTGCCCAATCAGTGCATGTTATTTTATTTTTTATAACATCCATAGGTTCTTTTTATTATAGAACTTATTTCATAACATGCATACTAACCCCTAATAACTTCCATTTTGCCTTTGATGTTTTGTGGATGCATGTGATTTGAGTGCAGAATTGAAGCTCAAACTCTGATTGTCTTAGATCAACAAGTACCTGTGGTCTCCATATTTAAATTCCTACAGTGTCAATTAGTGCTTCTTGTGAAGTTAAATTTTTATTGATATGAAAGAGTCATTATACATGAAATTATTGTTACTGATGTCTAATGCCATTGTTTTTTTTTCTTTTTTCTACCATTCATCTTTGCAGGTAAATTGAAAATGTTGATAGGTTGAATTTGGAATTTCTAAAGGTTGACTTCCATGTCCCTTTGTTCCAACTTCTGCTTTGAGTCCTTGTGTTGAAGCTGAATAGTGAACAACATACTGTGACACTTTGTGTGGAGCAATAGCATTACGTGATGTTGGGCTGTTGTGTTATGAGCCCAAAATATAGTAGTATTACTATTAGTGTATTATTGACAGATTTGTAATTTTTATTTTTATTTGTAATTGACTGATATATTGTACTTGGAGGAGACATTTGTTAGTAATTAACAACTAAATGCCTATGGTGGATGCCTTAAACTAAAGATTGTTATTTTTTTTTTCATTTTTAGAATGTTTTCTCAAAATAACTACAGTAATTTAATTGAAAAGACTTAATTTGTTTTAATCCCTTTATCCAATTTGGTCCTAAACAAAAATTTTAAAATGGGCCTAAATTGGCCTACCTTATAAAAAGATTAAAGTAAAAAAAAAAAGGATAAAATCCCCCAAAAAATAAAAAATGAGTAAACTTTGATCTAGGCTAAAAAAAAAAGTGTGACCCAATTTAAGCCTAACCCGTTTTAACCCACCCGACTCACCCATAACCCGCCCAACCCGAAATCTGCCCATCCCCAATAATCTATTGGGCGAAAACGATATGGTATATGCATGTCATGGTTTACTGTGGTTTTGGTTTTAGGGCCTGAACCCACCCGATGAACACCCCTAAGTCAATATATGTCTCATCTTATTGAATAATATTTTTCTTTTAACGTTATTGATGGTAGCATACTTAACAGCATCACATAAAATTAATTGAGTATAACAAAATATAAGTATTTTCATAAATTACTTTTTCAATTTGGTTTAAGCTTCTATATATATTTTTTATGATCTTTCGACCATGTCAATAATATAATTATTGATCTTTGCAACAATATTATTTATAAAAGCATAGGTATTACTATTTTTTCTTACATATTTTTCATCTCGTATTTATTGTTGAAAATTTGAACATGTGTTATAAATATTGAAATCAAAGACGTATAAAGTGTTTAATTCCTAAAATTTTGATGATAATAAAAAATATTTAAAATTGTGAACATAAATATATTCACATCTAACTATATGTTTCTTGTGCAGAAATAAGCGCTTTTATGTTTCCTTACATAAGCTCAGTTTTTCGCAAACAAATAAGTGTTACGACAAAGAAGTGTTCGTTATATGTTTTCATATAAAAACGTCCAATACACGTTGTTTTACAAAAATTGTCCAATGCATGGCTTTATACACAAAGCGTCCAATATATGTTTGTTTTTTAAAACATAAGCTTCCAATGTCTCGTTTTGAACATGATTGTCAATACCTTCATAAAAGAAGCATCCAATCTTCCTTTGGATGGTTCCTTTTTATATCGATGACTTACACGTGTTTTATATTATATCTTTTGAACAAATACTTTTCAAATAGAAATCAAATGCTTTCAAGAAATGCTTTTCAAATGAAGATTAAATGGTTTCAAAAATATTTCAAACAGTTGAAGAATCAACGTATGATCTTTTTTGAAAAGCCTTTATTAATTAAAAAGAACATTATAACGACCCTTAGTCGCCACATGACAACTTAGCCACATTAAGCGAAAGGATTAGATTTTAGTTAAATCTCTTGGTTAATTTATTTATGAAAATATGTATAAATTTTTCGCTTCAGAAAACAAAAGCATATAGCATATACTAGGGGTGAGCAAGGGACGGGATCGAGTCATTTATTTAAAGCCAAACCTGACCCAGTCAAGACTCGAAATATATGGGACGAGACTAGGTCAACCTGACATTTTAACATAATATATTAATATTAACATTATGTATAATTAGATCGTAAAATAAAAAAAGTATAAAACTTAAATTAAGGTATATTTTACAATATATATTTTAAAATAAATAATATCATTATAAATATAATATCATGTTATACAAAATATTACCTTTAGATAAAAAAGTTTTATTATTACTACATAATTGTTCAAAAAAATTGTACTTTTTAAAAGAATGTAGGACATTAAACCAAGTTGGGACGACCTGAAGCGTAACCCGAACTCGTCTTAAAAAATGCATTAGGTCTAATTTCAAAACTCAAACTTGCCCAAATCAACCTCGGGCCTGGCAGGGCCATTGGGCCGGGCCGGGTCTTGCTCACCCCTAACATATATGTCCTTTCAATATTCAACAACAATTCAATTATGTATATAGAATCCAATATACAATGAATAAACACTACTATACTAGAATATCATTCCACTGTATAAATATATACATGTACCTAAAAAATAACCACCTTGATTCAATAATCTAGTAATAACTCAATACTCCCTAATGCTGGTCGTAACTGAAAACACTACTCAGAATGCACTAATACTAACCGTAGTCTTCAAAATCTTTAAGCAGAACTCCTCTTCGTCATGGGAAATTTCTTCATACAAGGAATCTCCATAAGCGCATCCAAGTTGTCTTCTCCCATGAACGTGAATGCAATGATCATTACAATCACAGACACACATGCAAGGATAAGTTAACATATATATGTCGAGAATATTCTATACTACCATAACATTATCATATTAATCCAATATAAGTAAGAAACTCAACGATATAACATACAATCATACCATCACCACAACTTTCAAATTTGAAAATGAAGCACAAAATAAATATGCAAAATGTTACATGACAACAATAATGTGCAGTCAACAACAACTTCATTTGGTTTACGATTATACACAATCAATTCTAAACACATAAGCACATATATCCTCCTATCCCCAAGGTCAACCCTTAGTTCCATCATTAACAATCTCAAGATATGTAATCATAGCCGTAAGTGTCATACAATGCATGATTTAAAATCTTGCATTAATAACAACCTTTTGTGTGAGTCTGCACAAAAGAAATCAAATCTCGCACTTGTAACAAAAGTGTGAGTTTACAAAGTCTTGTTCCAATATTAACTTGTGGCATGAGACAATACTTGATTACAAATCTCACACTAGTAATTGCCCTATGTGTGAGGTCAAATGTAATTATAAATTCTCGTACTTAGTAACAGCCCTTAGTACGAGAAAACATATATTTATAAATCTCATACCAGTAACAACCCTAAGTGTGAGGCCATATAAAATACAATTTCTCATATTTAGTGACAACCCTAGGTGTGAGGCCATATGAAATTATAAATTCTAGTATAATGGGTGTTACAAGAACCTTGCTCCACCCCTATGTCTGTTTCAACATCCATTGATGACGAATGTGGCGAATTAAACAAGGGTAAGAACCAAACAATTTGAAATTCAAGAAATCAAACAAACCCAAAGAACCACCCTAACCCACATTTCATATTACACAAATCAATATAAAAATTGTTAATAAAATCATGTTATAAAATACATCATGTGATCACCTAATGACTATCATGTTATTTAATGAGAAATTCATTCGTAACACTTATTGCATCATTATAAGAATATGTTAATAACACATCATTCACACATATATAATTCATTCTATTCACATGTTACACACAAATAAAAATATGATGTATGTCCTATCATTCTATGTTCCTATCAATCAATCATTGCTACTACTGTAATGCATATGGGGCCCTGGCACTTAACACAGCTCCATGTATTCATATTTCATCACTTGATTTCTAGGGAAACTCTAGGAGTTCATATTCCTTTCCACGGTACTTTCTTTTCACATTTATATACAAGAGCATTACGCAATCTCAATTACATTAAAAGGAATATCCTCTACCAGTTTGGTGATGCTTAGTAATTGTGGGGGTTATTGAGCTAATTAGTGTGAGTCTCCTAGCTTGAATTGCAAGTCCCCGGCTATTAGGATTTCACAACTCAATTACCTTTAACCCTTTAGACTCAAAAGTTTTACTAACAATCCTTTGGTGTACCAAGCTGTCATTCCACCATCATCATTTTATGCACATGAAGTATGATCATATTTTAACACAACTTAATTCAATTTCTATCTTTTATAATTTCACTAGAAAATTCGGCAGAGCCTCCTTTTGTTGGCCTTTAAACAATACTAAAGGTGCAGAGGGTGTTTCATAACATCTTTGAGGTTGAAATTGACTTCTTCCTCATTTAACCTCATTGTGAGCTAGCCTTTAGCAACATTGATAAGCATATAACTGGTTGCCAAGAATGTCATCCTAGAATGAGAGGAAATTCAGTATCCTCCTCCATGTCTAGGACTACGAAATCAGCTAGAAATACATATTTATCCACTTTGACCACAAGATGTTCAATAACTCCCTTGAGATATTTCACCGATCTATCTGCCATTTGCAATGTCATCCTGGTGAGTTCAAATCTCCTTCATTTAACTTTATGAACACAGAATAGGGCATAAGATTTATGTTGGCACCTAAATCACACAAGGCTTTACATACCAAACAATTCCTCAAAGCACAGGGAATGGTAAAACTCCCTATATCAAAAAGTTTAGGAGTCAGGCCCCAATGAGAATCCACCGCATTGCAACTTTCCTTGAACTAGATAGTCTCTCCATTAACTCCCCTCAATTTTATCTTATGAGTTAAGAGTTCCTTCATGAATTTGGCATAGATAGGCATATGCTCCAAAGCCTCCGCAAATGGGATATGAATATAGAGCTTTTTCAAGATTTTCAAGAACTTTTCAAACTGAACATCTTTTTCATTAATCATCTTGAGGTGTGGATAAGGAAGTTTGAAACATGTCGGTGCATCATCCTTCAATCCTCTTTAGAGAGGATCCTTCGTCAATCCACTTGATGGAGATTCTTCCTCAGTCATTCTTTCTCTTCACTATTTTTTTTCTATTTCATTTTTTTTCTTCTTGAATTTTATTCTCACTATCTTCTTTATAACGCCCCTATTTTTACCTATTAAAATTGTTTTCTTAATTATTCTGTATTTATTCCCAAAGAACTGGATGGAAATCTCAAAATATGATTCCTACAGTTACAATTGTATTAATGAATAGTGCCTTACTTTAGATTTTTAATAATTTTTGAAAACAGAGCCTAGAAATTGATGAAATGACTGTTTTGTTCCTAAAAAGTCAAATAACAGAATTAATAGACAAAAATATTTAGAAGTATTTAAAAATTATTTTTAAGTCATCAATATAGTTAGAATAATTAATAATAACTTTAGATTTTTTTTGGAAATTTATTAAGGTAATTTTTTGTGAAATGACAAAAATACCCCTATTTCAATTTTTAGTTATTTTTTTAATATTTGACGATTTAATTCTAAAAAATAGGGAAGGAATCTTAAAATTTTGCTTTCCATGGTTAAATTCAGAATGTCAAGAGCTATCTAATTGTGATTTTTAATAATTTCTTCGAACCGAAACTCGAAGAAATTAAAAAATGACAATTTTACCCCTATTTCTCAACATTAAGGACTGACATGAGAAAAATATTCAGTTGGCATTAAAATGTAACTTTGTGCTTGGAATCATATCATATATATTAAAATATAATTTTAGAAATTTTCTGAAATTCTTGTGTAAAATGACCAAGATGTCCCTATGTGTCTATTAAGCCTAACCAGTATTAGTTTGACATCCAGAAATAGTGAAAATGTTAATTTCAATTTATTTATGGGTAAAATATTTAATTGTAGAAATTTTTGTAAAAATTTTGGTCTTTATTTAATAAATTTTTTTTTATGAATTTTCTAGCTTAAAAATATAAAATAAATACATATAATTTGAAATAAATTAATAAAAACTAAAATTTATTATCAAAAATTTAATTTGATGAAAAATAATGTATATGATTAGTGTTGCATTAAAATGCATTATTTTGATATTAAAAGCTAATTTTTAAAGTTTAGGCGATTTTTATCGATATCGAATAATTTAGCTGCAGATAAAATTTACATTGAGGAGCTTAAGGACAGCTCATGGAGCACGTCTCCAAGTATAGGAGGAGTGATTCACCACCTTTGTTGAATATGTGTCCCTAAAATCAAATTAAAAAGAAATTAAAAATAGATTTTATGACCTAAGCGGTTATGTCACCTTGTGGACACATAACTGTTCATTTCTCTATAAATAGGCACCACTTTGGACAGATTTGCGTCATCCTTTTCCATCTCTTTGCTAGCCAAAACTTTTATGAGATTTTCTCTCTCTAGAAAATTTTTTATTTTACTTTGTTTTTATGCTAAATTTTATTAGTTTTCCATCAACCAGTAAAGTTTTCTTCCTAGGAACTTTGCACCAATAATTTCATCATCTTCATCAACCACCTTAGAGGTAATACGGGTAGTGGGGTTGGTTCTAAATTATTGTCACTTTGCATGTTGGTAGGAATTATTATATTGTTATACTGTTTGATGTTAAACTTCAATTTTTGCTAAGTTGTTACTTTGCTCAAATTTAGATTATTAAATTATAATTAAATGTTACTCTGCTTCAATTTAGAAAATTAAATTATAATTACTAAGCTGTTACTCTGCTCAAATTTAAAAAATTAAAATGTATTTATTTAGTTTTTATTTTGCTAAAATTTTAGTAATTACTAAGTTATTATTCTGCTAAAATTTTACGTAATTACTAAATCGTTACTCTGTTAAAATTTTGGTATTGTGTACTTTCTGCAATGTAAAGCAAAAATGTTAATTATACTAGTACTCAAATTAAATGAGATCAGAGAAACCTCTATTAGAGAAGTTAGGAAGTAATAAATTAGTGAGTAATGTAAGCAAGTGACCTGCAGTGGCATGACACCTTGCTTGGGAAGTCACTAGTTTGGTATGGTGAGAAAGAAAGACAGGAACCCACTCGCAGAGGTCTTAGGGGGTAGGCATTGAGTGGTAAAGGTCTTAATGGCCAAGGTAGCACCCTCAAGCTAGGATATTCGCCTGACTAGGCTCGGTAACCCCAATAAATGCCCAACATTCCATGATTGGTTTGAGAGTATACCTCTATAAATGGACATCCTAACTATTATTTATTCCTCATTGATGATGAGGATTGTACCATATGATGATGTTGATGAGGTATATGTACTCTTAATCACTTTCCAGGTTCTGTTGAAAACTATTACCCACTAATGGGGAGTATGGATCTATACTGAATCAAGGATAGTATAACATAGAATAAACTTTCGTTCCCCTCTATTGTCAATTGTGTTTTATTTGTATTTTATAGTAGAATTCCTACCATACATGTAGAAGTGATTTTAGAATAAATCACCTTACTCCATTACTTTTCTTTTATGCATGATTGATTGCGATTAATGAAGACTCGGCTGTTGATGAGGACCTATAAGCCGAGTCTGATGACTTGTTATTTTATGGGATAAAATAGACAAACACTGCTCTGACTAGGATTTTTTTGATGTATTGGGAATAAGTAGTAACTATTTTGATCTCCCTATATTTCAATTATTTTTCTAATTATGAAATCATGTTGTACAGTTCTACAATGAATATATATGGATTTTATTTTATTTTACTACCATTTCCAAATTTGGTTAAATTTACAAATTTTCTATTATTAAAAGGGAGAAATTTTTTACTCGTATTATTAATCAAGTAAATAAGTATGGGTTATGTTCAATATGAATGTGTGTCACATTTTCCCTCTACAACATTGTATAACTCAACTTCATCCCCTTTTATCTGACCACCTACTCTTTCTTCCTCTGTCATCACCTTCTTACCACTTCTCATTGAAATCACCTTACACTATTCCTTAGGATGTACCATTTGGCAGAAAATCCACCTTGAAGCTATTCACTCTAGCTCTTAAAGAGCTGACCCATTTGATGCTCAAAAACTCTTCAAAGTAGCTTTTGTGTTCTTCATAAATGATTGTGTAGTCATCATGAAATGCTTCAATGTTTCCTTCATGTTGAAATTATCCTTTGGAACTTGTGTGGACTCTTCCCTTGGATATTGCCCTTGTAACACCCCTACTTTAACTTACTTGTTTGTTTTTCTAATTATTCTATGATTAACTGTGAAAAATCAAATGGGAATCTCAAGGGTATGATTCTCATGGTTATATTCATATTAGCAAGTTCTATCTAGTCTAGATTTTATTTTATTTTATTGGGTTAAGGCCCGAAAGCAATAAAACAACTGGTTTGTCCCTAAAAACTTGCTTAATAGAATAAAATAGTAAAAATTAGCTAGAGAGGTTTAAAAATTATTTTTAAACCATATTTATATTCAAAATAATTAATAATAATTTTAGAAAATTTTGGGAATTTTTTTGAGACAGTTTTTGTGAAATGACCAGTAGTCGATTGTCAAAGCTAGTAGGAGACTTTTTAACCTTAAAAAAATTTGAAAATTTTATATTGAGTATATTTTAATTATACCAATATTATTTTATGGGAAAAATAGTGAAAAGTCTGAAAAATATATTTATTTGAAAAAAATTGGATTTACTGGCTTAATAAATGCCTTTTTTTGTGAAAAAATTATTATAAATAATATATACATGAGAAAAATCTGAAAATTTTTTGTAAGGCTCACAAAAATATACTTGAAAATTTGGTGTGGCCAGATTTTCCAAAAACCTACCCAAAATTCCTATCTAATTTTGTTGCAATAAATTAATATTTAATTATTTTTAATATCTAATAATTATATAAAATAATTTTTTTTGATTTTTCAGACCTTTGACTGGTCTGGGACGTTGCCTCTTAGTCCACATGGGGAAAGTACACATAAAATAGTTATTCTATTATTTTTGATTCAAAAATTAAATCTAAAAATACCTACTTTTTGTCCTATAAATAAACCCCATCAACCACTACACTATTACACACTTTCCTTTAGAAAACCAAAGCTCTCTCTCTGCCTCCCAACTACTGGAACGTGAGCTATCCCCTTCCCAAACTCTTGATTTTTTTTAACTCTCCATTAAAAGCTCTTCCATTAAGTTTAGGCTCCTAAACCTCCAAGCCACCTCTCCTCTTCTATTCTTCCACCAACAAACCTTATTTGGAGGTAAGGGGAGTCAGGTTTAGGCTCTAAATTTGTTTCTTAATGGGTGTGTGTGTGGGGTTATCCCTTAAACCCAATTAGCTTACTAATCCTACTACTACTACTATGTAATAATTTACATTCTTGTTCATTTACATTCTTGCTTTATTAAGTTATTTACTTTAATGTCCATTTATTTTCTTGCCTTGGAATTATTTCCATTATGTTGCCATTTATTTTTATTTTGTGCTTTATTTATATTTTTTTCCCATTTACCTTATGTCATTTACTTTATTGTTTAATTTTTGCTATTTAAATTCTTGCCCTTTAATTTCTTGCTTTACTTATTGCCATTTATATTTTACCCATTTAAATTCTTGCCATTTATTTTATAGTTGTCTTAAAATTGTTATTTCTATTCTATTTTTATTTACTTAAGTTTTATTTTATTGCTATCTTGATTATTGTCATTTATTTTTATGTTAATTTTATTCTTATTGTTGGTATCATATTATAACTTAGTATCCTATTATGAATAACCATCAATGAGCCTATTTTTATGGAAGCTAGCTATTTTCTTAAAAACCAATTTAAAGCCTTAAGATGACTTGGAATAACAAATTTTGGAACCCATTTTCTCTTAGGGGCTCTTGGCCCACTTCATGAAAGAAAAGAATAAGAAATTTTTTTATGTCAATTAACATATTAGAATGAGTAAGATGGTTGAGAAATAATAATAAATTATAAAATAAATTTTGGACCACATAGAGAATGGATTCAATTTCTAGAAAGAAAAACAAATAATTTGGGCTTTTTCTAAAAAGGGCATTCGGCCCATTAAAAATGAAGTAAGAAGAAAATTCTTTTAAAAATTATTGATACAAAGTTTAGCTTTTTTTTATGCACTCAATATCTAAGTGACAAGGTAAAAATTATCTTTTGTTTTAGAAAAAGTAAGGAAGAAAATGAGTTTCTTTTTTTAAAATTAAGCATTTTGTATAATTACTTGAATTGGTTCAAATTGGTAAAAAAAAAATGAATCTTAGGAAAAGTTGAAGAAAAGGTTTTATTGAAAAAGCAAGTTCTATTAAACTTTTGTAGATTAATTTAAGAAATAAAGTTTTGTCAAAAATAACTAAATGGACTTTAGGCCCAAACTAGGAAAAGTTTTTAGAAATAAAGACCATATTGGATAAATTTTAAATTTCTTACCATTCAACTATTATTTTGAACAAATTATGGCTAGTATCGAAATAAGTAAATAATCTTGTTCAAATAAAGTTAACAAATGTTTTGGTAAAATGTATGCAATTACATGATTTTCTTCAAGAAATTAGAAGTCTTGGTTTTGTAAGATGAACACCCCAAATTTTAGTAAAAGGAAACAACTAGAGAGAAACTCTAAGTATGCTCTGTGGTTGCAGCACAGTTTGACCTTCCACATCAGAAAAGAACTTCTCTCAAATTTATTTACCACGTCCTAGTTATAATGGTAGATTGAAATTTTTTCCTTTAAAATAGTCTAATTTAAAAAATTAGAAAAGGATAAGGACAAATCAAAGAAATTAAATTGAAAACTTATTTTAAAAGTATGTACGTGTGAAAATGAATTTTTGTATGCAACTTTAAATGATGACATTTTCAGCTATATTTCTTAGTTGAATTAATTCTAAGTTTTATGTAAATATGATGGATGAATGAAATCTCTGCAATGAGTAATGCTAGAACTCTGCTGGATTATCCAGAGAGTATGTCTTGAAACTTAGAAAACAAAGTCATAGAAAAATATCGATTGAGTTAGGACCATGCTAAGAAGCATGAGTGCCTGTGTCTAGGAAGTTATAGTTTGGAACACTGTGGGATGAAAGGCAGGGACCATTGTTCGGGTCTTGAGGGTAAAGGTGTTGAGTTGTGAACATCCCAATGGTCAGGTTAGCACTATAAGCCGGGGTAAATCACGTAAACCGACTTGGTAACCCTGACGCCTGCTCAGCATCACCATGATTGGTGGAGTGTATATCCTTGATAGGCCTGTGGCCTTTTCTCGAGGATGATGATTATGACATGGATGTCTGTGCCTTATGAGGGATTATACGAACTCCCAATCGCTTCCCAATAAATCCTGATGGTTAAGGTGAATCATCAGAGATAGGTATGGATCCATACGTCAAGCAAAAGTCTATAAGTGAGTGACAATAACATAGGTTGGACCTTAGGATTTCCCCGATTGCTTGTTTAATTTGCTGTTTGTAGCCTATTAAGAAACGAATGAGGCTTTTATAAAAACCTCACTCCTTTCTTGTTTGTTTCTTTTCATATACAATCGTGGTACAAGCAGATGGACTCTGAGGACTTGTAGTGATGGCTACTCTACGTATGACTTTTGTAGATTTTATAGGATAGGGTGGCCTAGTATAGACCTATACTACTCTAACATAGGTCATTTTGTTGTACAACTACGGGCGGGTATTTAGGATGTACTTTTGTTGTATTTGTTGATGTATTTCTTATATATGTACTCTGATTTTGTACATAAGACTTGACGTCTATTTCACGATCATGGTTCTTTATATAATGTCTCTTGGAATTACTAAACTGTTTGCGAAAAATAAGTACGTATTAGTTTTAAATCAAGCCGACGTTCTGACAAACTGAATTAAGAAATAATAAAATAAAATGAATGTATGTCTTATTATAGTGGGTGTTACAGCCCCTTTGTTGTCCTTGAGGCTGTTGATATGAACTTTGTGGCTGAGACATGAACGCCTTTATTGGTAAGGTGGTCTTTGATTATAATTCTCACGCTACTTCTAAGCAAAATTTAGGAAAGATTTCCACCTAGACTAATAATTGTTATATGGGGGAGGATTTGACTTTGAAAATTTTCGCATATAATTAGCTTCTTGTACACTAGATGGTTCTTCACAATTCTTGGATTCATGCGGTCCTCCATATGCCTCACATTGAATTCCTTGAGCTACATTGACCAGTTGAATGTGTGCATGAATATGAGCAACTTGCAAAGATTACAATTGCTTCATCACAGTCTCCAATTGCTTAGTGATGAGCTTGTTTTGTGCTAATAAGGCATCATGAGATTTCGAACTCGCCCTTCCTTGAAGAGCCTCTATCAAATTACATAAGCTAATCATTCTTAACCATGGATTTGATTAGGAATTGAGCTTCAGCTAGACTCTTTGTGTACATAGTCCCACCAGCTGATGCATCCAAGAGCATTTTGTTCTACAGTCATAAGCCTTGATACAAATATGAGACTTCCTTAGCTTTATTGAAGTCATAATTTGGGCATCTCCTCAACAGCTCAATGTACCTATCCTATGCTTCATGTAATTCCTTTCTTTCGTTTTGGTAAAAGTTCTTGACATTCGTTTTTGCCTTGAAGAACCTGCTTTGTGGAAAATATTGGGCTAGGAACTATTACTCCATAACATCCCAAGTAGTGATAGTTTTGCTAGGAAATGATTGTAGCCAATTTCTTGCTTTGTCCCAAGTATTTGATATGCTAAGCTTTGTTCCTTATGAATTGTATGTAAGTTATAATTTTAGTTTTTTTTAATTGTAGAAAAAATCCAAGAAATTAGTACAGGTTACTAATCTTGTTGAGCCTACTAGCAAAGGAATTGTTGAACCTACTATCTAAGGAATTGACCACAACACTGTCCAATTGTCTGTTGACTCTGCTAGCCAAGGAACTGACCAAAATACTGACAACACCACTGCAAATGTAGACGGTCAACCTACACAAAGGGATGCTGGTTTTGTTGCATAATTTGATGTTGGTGGAAGTGGATCAACTAGTGCTCAAAAAATTGTTAGTGTAGCTGACCTAATTGTTGCAGAAGTTGCTATCAAACAAACTATAGAACTTGTAAGTGGAGATGGTTCAAAAGGTTCTAAAAAACTTGCCAAGTTGAGACATATCTTTTCCATCACAATGAAATTCCAAATGTGGTGACTAGTGACATATTTTTTTCTTTGTTTTCAGTTGAAAAAGTCAAGAGAACCACTGACGAGTACAAAGAAGGATCATCTTCTAAGGTAGGCTTTTAATTCCATAGTAGCCTTTTATCATTGATGACTATGATCCTCTAACTGCATTCAATGGAATAGCAAAAGAAGTAGAAAAAAAATGTGAAACTACAAATGTTACTAATTGTAATAAGAATAAGCGAACTAAGTTGGCAAAGACCTGTCAAAGTGTAGAAGAAATCGTCCAACTATTAAAAGTGGACAACTTTGTTGGTAGCCAAGCAACTCAAGAGTCTTTCAACATGCCCAAAACAATTGGTATATCATGTTTAATTATGATTAATTTTTATATTGATATGAACCCCAAACTCAGATCTTAATTTTCTAGCACCAATGATCTCAATAACGAAACCAAAATTGAAAGAAAGAAAAAGCGGAATAGACAAGAAATGGCTAGAACGATGCCACAATCCGAGGATTGATAAGTCAAGTAGGATTCGCCACAAAGAATTGATAAGAATCTAAAGGTTCAAAGCAAGAACCAAGAGGAACAACCTTCTCTTAGCACAAAGCTAATCATATTTAAGCTAAAAACTAACGTTAACTAACCAATAAAGGCCCAAATCATGAATAGGCCCAAACACTAAAAACAAACAATACTAAAGGCGCCTCCACACACTTAGGGCGCATACAAAGAGGTCTACAAGAAGCCTAACAAGGCATAATAACAAAACATCCTAAAACAATTAACAAGATAGCTAAGCCCCTCTGAGATCTTCATCATATACTTATACAAGTGTCAAAGTGTTTTTTTTCCATTGGTAAAGCAAGCTAATTAAATGTAATTGTTGTCGATTTTAGCCAATTGATCAAGCAATGAACAGCTATAGCAATGTGGAAAAAAATGTCAAAGTTTATAAGAAGGCAATGGAAGCAGTGCAATCATCCTCAAATGTCCATACCATGAATCAGACAAGCCTATATGCTATGGAAAGGATGGAAACAACTCCAAAGGTGCATAAGGCAGTGAAACTGTGCATCTCAGCAATCAAATTGTTGTGCCCACACCTACTAAATACAAGGACAGATTGACAGTGATCATGGAGACAAGAGCCTTTTTTTTTTGTTGGTTTATGGTTAGGGGAATTCTAATGAAGTAGGTTAAATTATTGGTAATTTTGTATGGTGAGGGGAATTGTAAACCACGAACCTCTTTTTTTTTTTTGGTTTAGAGTTTTGGTTGGTGGTTCACTGTGTTGAACATTTTTTGATGGGGTTCTTAATGTTCACTAGCGTGTACTATTATGGTCCCATAATTTACAATAATATTTGCTTATGACAATATTGTTGGGATATGTACTTTGTTTAAGTTATGACAATATTTAAGTCAAATGAATGACAATGACTTTATTTGCTTCAATTCCATTTATATTTGAATGGTTGCTTTGAAAAATGCTCTATTAAGGCTGTTCCTAATGACCACTGTGTTTGAATGATTGCTTTGCCAAATCACTCAACAAATGTATATATAAAAGTTCCTCTAAATTTTGATCAGTTGGTGTTAAATCAAATTGTCCTAGTCCAATCTCAACACCATGATCTAAATTACCCCTCCCTCTTTTTTAATTAGAACCTAAAAAATCAATTAAGGGGTTCCAAATGTGTAACAGAACTTTGTTTGTGGTCTTATAACATCTATTGAATATATACAACCAAGCTATATTACTTACACTAGACACATATGTATCAAAAAGTCAAATAAGCAAACATGTTCCATTCATGTAGCAAATGTCATAGAAATAGACTCCAATTCCCATCCTTTACAAGTTGCATAAGCAAAATACATAACCCAAAACATTTGACTAATTACAAGCTCCACAACCAAAATGTCCATCCTTAAACAATTGAATCATCTTTTGTAGAAAAAGAAGAAAATGCAGAAAACCCCTCAAGAAACCAATAACAATGTAACCAAATAGATAACTTTTCTCTTCTTATTCTGCAATTTCAGCTTCAATTTCCCTGTCTTCCTCGACCAATAATCGGTCAACAAGCTAGAGCACACACACCTACTTCCAACAACACCCAAACCCATTTCGTTCACTTCATTAGCCTAGAGAAAAAGTTTGCAACTTCCATCCCTCTGCACATCATGAAAAAAAAAGACTCCAGTTCAACAAATAAACACAAAATAGAAAAAATAATAATTAAAAGAACACACGACAAGGTTTTTCGTCAATGTGAGACACATTACTTTCAACCTACAAACACAAAGGAAAGAGGAAAGAGACCAACATTCCAATTAACACATCTCCAAAACCTACAACGAGGGTTTTCCATAGTGCGAGAAATGAACAAACGCATAGACTCCACATCCACAAATTGGAATCGACGCTTATGTAGAAAATGAAGTGAATGAAGTTCTCAAAGCAACCATGGAGTACGACAAGGTTTCAACACAAAACACACTTCATCTTTCTCCTTTGTGCTAAGCTTTTCTAATGGTGTAGTTGGACGATACCTTTTGCCCTAATTCCCTCTTTTCCAAATTTAATTTCAAAATATTATAATAATAATTGTGTTTTTCATATTTCATTTAAATGCAAAAAACTTAATTAATTACATGTGGCTTGGAATGGGCATTTGGGAGCTGACACATGGCGTGCCGTTTGCCAGCTCAGCTTTTTTTTAAATGGAGATGGATGGCGAGGACAAAACAGAAAACGTTTGGATATGACAGAGACCAAGGTCAAACAAAAAAAAGGTGAGGGACGAAAAGCAAAAGGTGGTAAAAGTACGAGGACGAAAAACACATTTAAGCCTTAAATTTTTCTGCTAATTCTAAGGTTCATTTTTTTATTAAGTTGAACCAAATTAAGTAATTGTCAAAATGCTTAAATTAATAAAAAAATTCATTTTCCCTAATCTATTTAAAAAGGATCATGAGCCTTTTATGTAAAACAACCAAAAACTTTTTCATTTTCTCATTTTGAAATTTTGGACATTGCATAAAAATCAAAATTTCAACTTTTGTAAAAATTTATTCCTTCTTCTACTATTTTCATTTCAAGTTAATTTTGTATATAAAAAAAAATTCTTTTCCACTTTATTTCAAATGGGCTGAATGCCTTCCTAAAATAAAAGGCCAAATTTATTTGTTTCTTTTAAATTCATTTAAATACAAGATTTTAAAATATTTGCTAAGTTATCTAAAATATTCATTTGATAACTTACCATTATTTCTTAATCAACTCCATTTATTTTTGTTGTCTTGAAAAATTCCATTTTATAAATTATTTTATTCTTAACCACTTTGTTCATACTAGTTGTTTAGTTGTCATAAAAAAAATTAGCTTCATTTTATTTATTTTAAAAAATTGAGAGCCCATGATTAGAGATAGGTTCTAAAATTTTTTATTTCAAGTGATTCAAGACCATAAACTTGATTTAAATTAATTAACTTTTATAAAAATAAATTCAATGATAATTTAACATAATAGGATAATAAATTCTAATGAAGTACCAACAAAATAAAGGCAACATAAAAATAAATAACAATGGGATGATAAAATAAATAACAAGAGTTACATGAACAAAAAGTAAATAGCAATAACTTAAATGCAAAAATATAAATGGCAAGAAATTAAAATGGACAATAAGGTAAATAACATAAATATAAATGACAGCGTAATGTAAAAAGCTAAGGGTTTTGGGGGGGAAAAACCACTTCAAACCCATCTACATAAAAGCAATTAAATGGAAAGTAAAAAGATTAGTTGGGGGAACATCCCACTCCAAAACCATCTATGTAATATATATATATATATATATATATATATATATATATATATATATATATATATATATATATATATATAATACATAGTAGCAGTAATAATATTAATAATATTAAGAGTGGTCATATAGTATAGGTTTAAGGGGGAACCCAACACTTAAATCCATTAAGAAAACATATTAGATGCTAAAACCTCACTTCCTCTTCACCTCTAAATGTAGTTGTCGATGGTGAAATATGGAATGAGAGAAGATGTATTTTAAGTATAGGAACTAAACCTAGGCTTGGAATGCTTTAATGGTGGAAGAAAACAATTTTTTTTAGACTTGAAGAGTGGAGAGAAGGGGATGTCCAACACAACTAGAGAAAGGTCGTCTGAAAACTTGAATTAAAGTGTGAGAATAGTAATGTAGTAGGGGGTATTTATAGGAGAAAAAATAAAATAGTTTTGGATTAATTTTTTACACAAAATCCATAAAAAATAATTAAAATTGTACTCCCCAAACCACCAACTCTGATCCAACGAGAAAATAAAGCCATAATGGAGAAAATAACAACTAAATTTGTTATGTTTTAAATTAACATGTGTTAATAATGATAAAAGTAATAAAATATTAGTTTATGGTAAATAATTGGATTAAATTTTTGGGTCAGTTTTAATTAATTCTGACCACACCATTCATTCACGTATATTTTTGTGAGTCTTAAATTTTTTTTGAAATTTTCTCATATATATATATATATATATATATATATATATATATATTATTTACAATAAATTTTTCACTAAAAGGGCATTTATTAAGCTAATAAATCAAGTTTTTATCAAATAATTATATTTTTTGTTTTTTCACCATTTTTTCCTCAAAATAAAATTTTTATAATTAAAATATACGCAATATAAAATTTTCAAAATATTTTAAAGTCAAAAAGTATCTAATTGGCTCCTGCAATCGCTTAAGGGTATACCGTTCATTTCACAAAAACTGTCTCAATAAATTTTTAAAAAATTTATAAAATTATTATTAATTATTCTAAGTTCATAAATGAATTAAAAATAAATTTTAGATACTTCTAACTACTTTTATCTATTTTCTCAATCATACAATTTTTCTAGGGGCAAACTAGTTGTTTTATCCTTTTCTGGGCTCTGAAAAAATTATTGAAAATATAAATTAACTACTATTCACTAATACGAATGTAAACGTAGGGATCAAACTCTTGAGATTGTCAATTGGTTCTCCACAGATAATTATAGAATAATTGAAAGACATATTAGTAAGTAAAAGTGAGGGTGTTATAATATTGCCCTTGACCTGGTATGGTTCCATAATTTTCCATTAGTGAGTAATAGTTCTTAACAGATCGGGAAGTGACTAGGAGTACATATAGCTTTCTCAACAACATCACATACTCCTCATCATCATTGAAGAATAAAATAACAATTTAGGATATCCATTTATAAAGATATACTCTCATACCAATCCTGGTAATGCTGGGCAGGTGTCAAGGTTATCAAATTGGTTAAGTGATTTTCCCAGCTTAAGAGTGCTACCTTGGCCATTAGGACACTCACACTCGATATCATACCCTCTAGAACTTAACAATGGTCCCCACTTTTATCTTGTAGTGTATCAAATTGTAGCTTCTCTACCAAGATGTCATGCCATTGCATGTTACTTGCTTTACATTACTCACTAACTTATCAAACAAAGGTTTTTTGGTCTCATTTAATTTGAGCACCAGTATAATTAATATTTCTGCCTCATATTGCAAAATTTGCATAATGATAATTTAGGCAATCCATAAATCACAATTAAAATTTTAGCAGAATAACAACTTTAATAATCATAATTTTATCACTAAAAATTTAATTTAATAACTATAATTTAATTATCTAAATTTGGGCAACATAATCAACTTAGTAATTACAATTTAATTATCTAAATTTGAGCAGAGTAACAACTTAACAACTATAATTTAATAATCTAAATTTGAACAAAGTAACAACTTAGCAAAAATTAAAGTTTAACATCAAACATTATAACAATGTAATGATAATAGTAATAAAACTTATGCTTAAATTGGTTTAGGAGAAAACCCTTCCTAACAACATGTAAAAGGACTATAATTTAGAACCAACCTTACTCCCCCCATTACCTCAAAGGTGGTTGTTGAAGAGGATGAAAGTTGATGGTGATGTTGGTGCAAAGCTCCTAGGAAGAGAATTTTTACTAGTTGATGAAAACTAGTAAAATTTTATCATAAAAACAAGGTAAAAAAAAAAATTTTAGAGAGAGAAACTCCCATACAAGTTTCGGCTAGCCAAGAGAGTGAAGGGATGAGTGGAAATCTAAAAATTTGGGTGCCTATTTATAGAGGGGGGGGGGGGGGGGGGGGTTAGGTGTCCACTTATTTACATAAGTCATTATGTCATAATTTTCATTTTTAATTTGATTTTAGGACACGTATTCAAAATAGGTGGTGAGTCATCTAGGAATAGGTTGGACATGTGTCCCATGAGCTGTCCTAACTTTATATGTATTAATCTTATCTATAGTTAAATTAACTGGTACCAATAAAATTACCTAAACTTAACTAATTTAGCTTTTAATATCAAAATAATATATTTTAATTCAAAACTGAACATATACATTATTTTTCATCAAAAATAAGTTTCTAATGATTATTCTTAATTTTTATTAATTTATTTTGAATTTGTATATTTATATTTTGCATTTTTGAGTTAGAAAATTCATATTAAATCAATTTTAATTCAGTAAATTCTCAATTTTTTATGAAAATTTTGAAATTAAATATTTACCTAAAAATGAACTAAGATTATCATTTTCACTATTTCTGAATGTCAAACTAATATTGGTTAGGCTTATCGGACATCTAGGAACATTTTGGTTATTTTACACAAAAATTTCAAAAATTTTCCAAAATTAGATTTTAATGCATGTAACATGATTCTAAGCTCTAATTGACCTCTTAATGTCAATTGAGTATTTTTCTCATGTTAGTCCTTAATGTTGAGAAATAAGGATAAAATCGTTATTTTATAATTTCTTCGGACTTCGACTCGAATTTTTTTAAAAAATCACGATTAGATAGTTCTTGACATTCAAAATTCAACCATATAGAGCATAATTTTGAGATTCCTTCCTGGTTTTTTAGAAATAATTCATGAAATATTAGAAAACAGTTAAAAAAGTGAAATAGGAGTGTTACATCATTCACTATTTTTGTTTCAAAATAAAAATTTTATAATTAAAATATATTTGGTATAAAATTTTCAAAATATTTTAAGATAAAAAGTCTCTAGTTGGTTTCTGCAATCAACTAGGGGTATTTTTTTCATTTCACAAAAATAATCTTAATATATTTCTGAAAACATTCTAAGAGTATTATTAATTATTCTAAGTATATTGATAACTTAAAAATAATCTTTTAAACACTTCTAACTATTTTTGTCTATTAATTTTGTTATCTGGCTTTTTAGGGATGAAACAGTTACTTTATCAATTTTCGGGCTTCGTTAGCCAACAATTATTAAAAATCTAAACTAAGGACTACTTAGTAATACGAACGTAACTGTAAGGATCAAATTTTTGAGATTTTCATCTGATCTCTAGAAATAAATATAGAATAATTAGGAAAACAATTCAATAGGCAAAGTAAGGGTGTTACATTGTCCCTTGGTTGGGGACTTGTGATTAGTGAATTTTTTTCTAACTATTGGCAAAAAATTAGCCTAATCAGAGTTAGTTAATAAAAAATTACCAAAATACCCCTGTGCCAAACTGATAGAAGACGATGGAATTTGGTGATTTTGACTGCAAATTAACTCCAAAGGCATCTGTTTTGCTCAAAAGGGTGGGTAAACTTTCGGTATCAAGACTTAGGATGTAACTGCATCATTCAAGTACCTTCACACACATACACTGATGTGCCAAAACCTAAAAAACACAAAATAGCCAAAACTCACAAATAGTGTTAGGATTAATAAACAAATAATTAGAAATCAAAGTTAGTAAACCAACAAGATTAGGACAATGGTTAATGTCCTCGACAACGATGCCAGTTTTGATAGCAGTGTTGTGCTATTATCAAAAGCACTAGATTTTCCTTAAACTTGTAGTATAAAGAACAACCTAGGTCACACTTCTCGAAGACACAAATCTATTGATTCCAATCAAATTAAGATGTTAAAAAAAGGGAGATTTTCAATTGCAAGAAAAATAGATAAGTATTAAACGAAATTCAATTAACAAAAACATCATTCCAAGGGTCCAGCTCGTGTGGCAGACTTATCACGGTTCAAAGGATATAAAATTCACATGCATCCATATCAAATCAAAATTAATTAGATAATCACAATCTTAATTCCTAAGTAATGCTAATTTACGCACAACGATTTGACTTAGGTTATCAATTGATTACCCAACCTCAATTAGATTTCGATTAATCAACCTAAGTCTAATTCCACTTCAATTATGAAGAACGTAAATCGTAATCATGAAAAAAATGAAAAACGTAATTGAAGAGGGAAGAGGAAAGAAGCACATATAAATTCAAAATTATGAATGAGAACTTAAACTCTAACTACAACCGTTGAAACTCTTGAATTGATTTAAGCCTTGAGCCTTCCATAGTCATTGCCATTGAAGAATAAAGGACGAAGAACATAGAAGAGTAGTGGAAACTCAAGAAGGAGAAGAGAAAAGGTGGTGTCTTTCAATTGCACAAAAATCTATATGAATCAAAAGTGTATTTTAATTACATGAATCCCTGTTTATATAGAAAAACAAATTGAAAACAAACTTATAATTAAATCTTGATCAAGTCCTAAAGAAATGGTAAAAATCCTCATCCCAAAATAAGATAAGATTAAATAAGATAAGATAAAACATATTCGAATGAGATTTGTCATCTTAAATCACATAGTTGATAATCTTGCATTTATTTGACCTTTCAAATGGCCGAATTTACCCTTAGTGTCTTCATAAAAGTTGTAGAAATTTTGTCCTTGAAATTTGGGCACCAGTTTTATGTTGATATGACCTCTATAGCTCAAGATATCTTCAACATACTGCACCTATGTCAGGCTGCCAGCGGGAACAACATCTTCAACTTCGTGGCTATTTTTCTCCTTGAATGCCTTAGAATTAGACAAATCCAGTTGATGTGAAATTGTAGCTCTTCGTCTTAGCTTTCTAGGGACACTAAGAATGTCAAAATCCAAACTCTGTAGCTTTAGATATGCCCCGCGGAAGACAGCAATGTCGGAATGGAGAAAAATTTGAAAATTAACAATGATTATCAATTAAGTTCAATGAAGCTCACTAATCCAAAACTCAACCAATACATCAATATTAATAAAAAATAGAAGTCAATTAAGCCGAGTATAAGTCACAATGAAATACCTCAAAATTGATCTATTAGCTGACATAGAAGCCAACGCTAATAGCAATTTGGAATCAATTTTTACTGTTTAGCATCGACTTTTGACCGACGTTAATAAACTTTTTCTTGTGATGTTTGAGTAAATCACTGGTTAGCTTAACTAGATATATTAGTTTGATATTCTTATATATGCTGGAGTATTCTCAACTAAATTATCAATGTATATTCATCACCAACTTTTGTAATGTTGTGTTTTCTTAATGAATGATTTAATGTTTTGATAATTAAAAAGTGGAAATTAGATATGTAATCTAGGTGATTAAAACAAACAAATGGATTGTTGTTATGTATGATTTGTTGTGTACGGTGATGGTTGTGTATTGTTTACTTGGAATTTCAGATTGAATTTAGGGAACTTGAGATAGGTGCTTGAGCCAATTAGATGTGTTGTTAGTGTGATTTTCGGCTGTTGAGGGAAAATAGTTGCGTTGGACCAATGGTGAGCCATGGGGAGAGGCTAGGTGAACCGTGAGTATTAGTTAGCTGAAAGTTCGTGCGAGCTCTAGAGGGTAAAAAGTATAAAAGGGAGAGAGAGTGTGTTTCTCTCATTTCTCTCATTTTTCCTTCTCTCTCTTTTCTTCTTCTCTCTCAATCTCTCTCTAAATCTCTCAAGTTATTAAAGGTGTCAAAGGATTTCAAGCCCCAATTCTGTGTCTTGGTGAAAGGGGGTTGATTCTTGGAAGATTTGGCTCAATACACCATATTCTCAAGGAACCAAATTTCAAATTTAGAAACTTTTAGAGATAAGGGAAGCTTACTTTAGTTGTAATCTTGCTGGTTAATTGTTATTAAGTGTGATTATGACATTGGATTGTGTTGAAAACTGATTGGATTTGAGTTCTGTGGGATTTTGTTGTTAAAATGGGTTTCTCTTGAGCCTTGGATGATTTGTTGGTGAATGTGTCTTGTTTGCAAAAATCTATTAGATATATTGATTTTGGATGTTGTATGAATACGTTGGATCTTGATTGAGCCAAATTAGAGTAAGGATGAGTGAAAAGGTTAGATTTTTAGGTTTTGTTTGAAGAGAGTCGCTAAGCGACTGAGGGCCTCGCTGAGCAAGAGTGCCCCTGGGATTGAGGTTAGACTGTCAGGTTGAGGATTCACTGAGTGACCCGTCGCATCGTTGAGCGAGTGTTCTTGAGGTAGGATGAATGAGTAAGGAAAAGAAGAAATTCGCTGAGTGATAATTGATTCGCTGAGCAAGTGATCATGAGAATTCTGGAAATTTTCCAGAAAGTGGCTCGCTGAGCAAGTACAATGCTCGCTGGGCAAGGGGTGAGTGTTCCAGAGTGTTCAAAAGGAGTTCGCTGAGTGAGACTTGTATTCCCTAAGCGATTTGGAAGGTTAGAGAATTGTTACTCTCTATTGCAAGATGTTTGCTGAGCGGACATTAAGTTTGCTACGCGAGAATCATCTCTGAAACTTGGCTGCTCTTTAGAGTGACTACTCACTGAGCGATACTCATACTCGCTGAGCAAAGTGTGAGAGGAAAGCTTAAATTCGCTGAGTGACCCTTGTAGTCGTTGAGCGAAAACCCTAGGTACAGAGAAGGGGGTAATCTTTGGAGTTGAGTTTGCTGAGCGAGGCTTATGCTCGTTGAGCGAGAACCTTCGAGAGGGAAAGTATGCTCTGTGTGTGGAAGGTACTCGTTGAGCAAGTATATGGATCACTGAGCGAACATGGTATTCTGTTGAGATAGATGTGAATTGTTGGAAAGTGATAGTAGGGTGGAAGGTTGCTTAGATAAGACCTCACCTAAGAAGTGTGAGACTTCTCACAAGGCATGTGCTGCTTGGATAGAGCCTTACTTATTGACCATGCATGGGACTAGATTGGGCCTGCATGGAGTTGGTAGTGATTGTTGGACCACAGGTGGTCTTGAATAGACCATGTGGTGTTATGTTGCTATATACATATATGGATATTGATGAATTGTTGTGATTGGGTTGATGTTGTGGTGATTCATGCATTTGCATGCATATGGTGTTGGCTGAGGCTGTGCGGGCCTCACGTCGTGTGTGGGTAGGGATGCAAGTAGACTGGTTGACAAGAGCTGCGGCTTAGACGGGCCTCCAACTTAATGCGTGGATAAGACGTGGGGTCGAAAAGATAGGACTTGAGGATGAGTGGATGGGTAATTCTGCAGGGGGCCAAGGCAGTGCAAGCCTTGTGTCGCAATAAGTCACCACCCACTTACACTTATCCTGACAAACCAATAAGCTTATCCATAAATCAGAGTTTTGACAATCCTTAAATGGCGCTTGGAAGGCCATGATAAGAGGTAAGACTTGGCTGATAACCTGAAATGTAGTAAATCTCTTGAGAGTCGTGTCATTCATGTATTGATATATTAGTGCTAAAAGCATGGTGTGATGTGTAGCAATGTTGTGGAAAACTCATTCTTTATGAAATGGATTATATATATATATATATTTGTTTCGTAAGCTTACCCTTGTCTTGCTATTTGTTTTGTTGTGGTTACCACTGTTGCTGGTTGTTGTTGTATGTTGCTGTAACTGTGATGATCATGTTGTTTGGCGTGGGAGCAAAGGGTGAAGCTTCAGCAGATCCAACTTCTTGTAGTGGATGATGGAGGTCTCAACTGGAGATGTTAGAAGGCCCTAATTGGGTGATCTTTTTGATAGTTTTGTATAGGTTGCATAGTATGACCAGCTATAGGGAGTTTCATTTTGTATCTCTCTCCCTTGAATTGTATAACTTGGCATGTATGTCATATTATTTCATATCTTTTATATATTTATGTATGACATCATAGTTGTATTTAATATTTATTATTTAATATTTTCTTAATGTATGAAGTGGTAATGTAGTACTGTAGTAATAATGGGTCATTACAACTTTATTAAATTCATATATCAAAGAATATATTTTACCTAAAAGATAGTATCGAGAACTTTCATAATTGTCAATATTTAATTACTTTACTATTTCATCTAAACACCTATAATTTATACATTAAAACATTATAATATATATATATATATATAGATAGATAGATAGATAGATAGATAGATAGATAGATGGATAGATGGATAGATATAGATATATTTTGACCATTAGATATTGTCATTAATAGTCAAGATAAAAACATACAAATTCATGTGAGTTTTTTAAAAAATTATATGACTTTTTATGTGGTCACATAACATTATATATTGACCATTCATGTATGATTATACGACCTAGATTTACTACTCTCACATTCATATAAGAATGATTCTCTCACAAGATATGTTTTCTCTCTCTCTCTTTATATATATATATATATATAGTCTTTGTGTGTGTGTGTGTATGTGGTTGAATTGACCTGTGCTGCTTGGAGTATCTTCTTGAGCTTGCGTGTGCTATGGAAATAGTTGTTTTTGGCTCTTGTTGACATTATTAGCACATACATTTTCTATTCAAATGTCAAGAAATATCAAAGAAAGAATATATGGTTTATTTTCTCTCTGAAATTTCTATAGACTTTCCTGATTTATCAACTTCTCTAAAATTGCTAAAGATTTTCCAACATTTCGTTTTACCAACCAGAACTATGTAATTCATCAACTTGAATCGTTCCAACTCACTATTAATCATTTCAACCTAATCAAAAAAAGAAAACATAAAAAATTTAGTCAATATATTGAAGACTATAATAATTAAGTAAAGACCTCGATTTATAAATCCTCATTTGACCTATTCTCAAGTTTTGTTACTCATATCATCCCATACGAAGACTTGTAAAATTTTAATCCAAAAAATAAGCAAATTGTGTTACCAAAATAAATTAAGTTTTACAATCCAACTCAGATGTATAATTTATCTTTGTTCAAGACTTTTGTCTTGTGAGACTTCTATCCAATTTCAAAGGTTGAAAAGTAGAACTCAAATCAAATTTAAAATGCGGGCCAGAAATAATATAAATTATCAATTTAAAATTTAATAACTATTTCTTATAAATATAATTTTGCTTTATTAGTTATTATACATGCATGATGTTTGCAATTTATAGTTTCTTTGTCAAATATAACCTGTGTTTTTTTTTATAAGCAACCAGTAATTATTTAAATTTAGATAAATGGCATAATATGAATATCCCTATAAAATAAATTAATGATTCAACTAATTCTAATAGGGTAAAGCTAATTACAATTATAAAATAAATGCAAACACTAATTACAAAGTAAAGCTTTTTTATTTTTATTTTTTATAACAAGGACGTCCTAACGGGAGGAGATGGTATAAACTGAATAAATAAATAAATAAATAAATAAGGTACCTTTGATTGAATCGGTTGAGTTTGGTGGTTGAGAAACTATCTGAGGGAGCAACGATGTGGTGGCGCTTGTCTGAGCTTGGTGGCTTGAGAGAGTTAGAGGAAGAGAAAAGTGTTTATATGTATAAATATTTTTTTTTCCTACCGAAAAAGTATTCTTTATTTTATTCTTGACGCTTTTGGTTAGCATGTATATATTGGTTGTAATTCTTTTTGGAGGATGATACAGATTTCAGTCTTTTGTTTCTTTTTTATAACTGATACAAACCAAATGAATTTTATGACTGCATGCTTTTGTCTTTTCGGAATCCATATTTTGACATACAATATTATAGGTTTTTTCGTTCTTTACTGGTTAGTGATGATATGTATAATATCCATTAAATTTTATTCTAGTCGTATTAGTCAAGATAGCTATCCCTAAAATTAAAAAAAATCATAAAAAAAGTCAAGATAGCTTGAAAGCAAGTAAAAATAAAAAATAAAAAATATTCCTCGTATCATTCAAACATTGATCAGGAAATCAAACCAAGGAACAAGACTTCTGACTACACAAGAAGAAAGTCAGTTAACATTTTTTTTATGCATAAAGAGTACTCACTATCCCTATCACCTATATTTTCTAATTTCAACACAAACACAGAATCTGATTAAGATTGATCTTGTAGCTATTGCCCTGTCTTCTGACTTGTCTTTGGGATTTCTATTCGTAAGAAAAGAATAGGAAGAAAATAGTCACGATTTCGTCCGAAGGTAAGTTGAAAGTGGGAGAAGCTTCGTGAAGCTGCCAAGAAACTTCATAGAAAGGAAAGTTGAAAATAAAACGTTTGGCTTACAAGAGATTTTGATCTAATCAACCAAGTATTGGAGTTCCCTCTTAAATTATAAGCACCATAATTTTAATGCATAGAAAATAAAGGAGAATATTTCAACCATACTCCCCTCCTATAAATAGGATTTGTTGGGAAAGGTTGGAGTCCCACCTAATAATTTCATCTTCAAGAGTGATAGAATAAGAGAGTTATAGTCATCTTCAAGAAAGTTATATTTCTGCCATATTTAGTGGAAATTGAGATATTATAAATCATCCCAGTTGGATGAGATTGAGAGAATTTCTCGTTTCAAGAGAGTCATTGTTATCCTACCTTAAATAGTAGGAACACATTGCTAGATTAGGTCTTGTGATTTTTTTTCTTTCACATTGAGAGAGTTTTTCACATTAAAAATATTTTTGTCATTCTTCTATTTTTTACTTTCTTATTGCCCATTTTAATTAGACGGGGAAATTTGTTATGGCACTTAACACCAACTTACTCTCTTTACTTTTCTTACTGTCCATTTCAATTACACAGAGAGGGAAATTTGTTCTTGTATTTCCCAACACTAACTTCCTCCACAAAATCAATTCCTAAACCTTATCTTTATTCACTACCCACACTTTATATTGATCCAGAAGCACTTGTCCTTGCTTTGCACCTTTATAGTAATACTAATATCAATACGGATACTAATAGTGTACACATCATTGTCAACAGTTTCCTTCCACTATTACCAATTGCAATGACTTTTAACACCATCATCCAATGCAACCTTTCTCCATCTCACGTGATAAGGACATATGATATGTTTATGAGATTTAGTGGTGAAGATACACGCAACAACTTCACTAGTTTTCTTTTTGAAGCTGTCCATAAAAAGGGCATTGATGCCTTCAAAGATGATACAAATCTTAAGAAAGGTGAATCCATACCACCCGAGTTGTTACAAGCAATTGAAGGGTCCTGCATTTTCATTGTGGTCTTCTCAAAGAACTATGCTTCCTCTACGTAGTGTTTATGTGAACTAGTAGAGATCCACAATTGCATAGAAACATCGCGAAGACGTGTTCTGCCTATTTTTTATGATGTTGATCCATTAGAGGTGCGAAAACAGAGTGGATATTACGAGAAAGCCTTTGTTGAACATGAAGAAAGATTTAGAGAAGATAAAGAGAAGATGGAAGAGGTGCAGAGATGGAGAAAAGCTCTGACACGAGTGGCCAATCTCTCTGGTTGGGATATCAGAAATAAGTAAGTAATTCTTTTTCATATATGCACTTATTCATATCATGTGCATACATTTCTCAATCATGTGGTTTTCTCGAATTTATTATCCCTTTGTAAACTAAAGTTGAGAGAGGTAAGATGCAAATTAGGTCCAAATGTATACATGTTTAATGCAAATAGTATTTCAAAAGTAGAAAATTGTTTTGTTATTATCTTGACCAAGACAAGTACATTATGTTTTGGTTCTCTTGGGTGATGATTTGGCATTCTTCATTTTCTTTAAATCGTCAAGCCACAATATGCAAAGATTGAAGAAATTGTTCAAAAGATAATAAATATATTGGGTCACAAATTTTCAAGTCTTCCAAAAGATAATTTAGTTGGGATGGAATCACGTGTTGGAGAATTAGCAAAGCTTTTGCGTTTAAGGTTAGTTAATGATGTTCGGGTTGTTGGAATTAGTGGCATGGGTGGAATAGGAAAGTCAACTCTTGGTCGTGCTTTATATGAAAGGATCTCTCATTAATATGATTTTTGTTGTTTTATTAATGATGTAAGCAAAATTTATTAAGATTTTAGTACATTGGGTGTACAAACCCAGTAACTTTGTCAATCTCTAAATGAAAAAAATCTGGAGATTTATAATGTTTCTGAGGGAACATGTTTAGTATCAACCAAGCTATGCAATGCAAGGGCACTTATAGTTCTTGATAATGTTGATCAAGTTAGACAACAAAAGATATTTACAGGGAGTAGAGACTCCTTATTACGTGAATGCCTAGGTGGAGGGAGCAGAATCATTGTAATTTCTAGGGATGAACAAATATTGAGGACACATGGAGTAGATGATGTTTACCAAGTCCAGCCATTGAATCATGAAGATGATGTTCAATTGTTTTGTAGAAATGCTTTCAAAGGAAATTATATTATGAGTGATTATGAAGAGTTGACTTATGGCATAATATCACATGCTTAAGGCCATCCCTTAGCAATTGAAGTATTAGGCTGTTTGGTTGAAATGTTTCACAATGGAGAAGTGCATTAGTTAGGTTGAGAGAAAATAAAAGTAAAAATATTATGAATGTTTTGCAAATAAGTTTTGATGAGCTGGATGATATAACATCTTGTTTTTCCTAATGTATGATTAAGTGTTTTAATAACTAAAAAGTGGAAATTTGATATGTAATCTAGGTGATTAAAAGAAATAAATGAATTGTTGTTATGTATGGTATGTTGCATGTAGTGATGATTTGATGTTATTGGTTTGAAATTCTAATTTGAATTTAGGAAATTGGAGATATGTGCTTGAGCCAATTTGAATATGTTGTGAGAGTGATTTTGGGCTTTTGAGAGAAAATAATTAAGTTAGACCAGTTTTAAGACAAGGCGAGTGGCTTGGTGAGGTTTGGGCCTCAATTGGCCAAAAGTTCGTGTAACAGCTCCAGGGTGCTCATATATAAAAGGAGGAGAAGGAGGGAGCCCTCATTCTTTCATTCTCCCTCTCTCTCTTCAGTTTCTGTCTCTTCTCTTTATATCTCTCTATTTCTCTCTAGAATCTCTCAAGTTAGCATGGGTATAGGATTCAAGTTAGTGCTTTGGATGTGAGGAGTATCAATCTCTTGAAGTTTTGGCTCAAGACATCAAATTCTTAAAGAACCTAAAATTGGATTTGGAAGCTTTTGAGGTAAGGGAAGCTTACAAATCGGTTGTTTTGTGTTAACAATTGATGATATGCGAATTTCTTTCTTTGTAATCGGTTGAATCTTTGTGGATGTCGCTATATTGTTGGTTTTAGATAAAAATGGGTTTTTGGAGGAAAATTGGAGATTTTGGATAAAAAACTGTGATTTGTGAGTTGATATGTTGAATTTGTTGTGTAATCTGATGTATATGAACTGAATTGATGTTGTTGGAACCCTATTGATTCGAAAATTTGGGTTATTTAGTTGAAAAGTTTGAGCTTCCATATAGAAAATTGCGTTTTTGTTGAAAATATCGCAGATAATCGATTATGGGGATCACATAATCGATTATCTAAAGCTTCAGAAACTGTTTTCATAATTTCGTTTCGAAAATAGTTGATCATGGCCTTTGATAATTGATTATCTAGGTTTTAGAAAAATTTCTTCTGATTTTGGTTCAGAAATAATCGATTGTGGAAGCCCATAATCGATTATCTCTGTTGAAAAATGAAATCTGATGCATTTTGGTTTGGAAATAATTGATTATGGAAGCCCATAATCGATTATCTCTGCTGAAAAACGAAATATGGTGCATTTTACTAAACGGATATAATCTGTTACTAAAGTACATAATCTGTTATTTCAGAACTGAACGTATCATTTAAGATTTCATAGTTTTTATTTCAAAACACGAAGTATTTTGTATATACACATATAAAAAGGGTATTATACATTTTTAAAGGTTCTATTTGAGAATAATGGAGAGTTGTCTAGTTGAGATATGATTTTCTTTAAATTAAAGAAATGAAATGTTTCAAAGTTTTTTGTAAATTTCAAGATTTGCCAATCTTCCAAATGGTTTTCAAAGAAGGTCTTGGTTTTCAAATTATAATTGATTGTTGGATTGAATGTGAAATGGAAGGTTGTTTAGATAGGACCTTCGCTTGTTATGTATGATATTGTTCCTCACGAGGTGGGCTGCGTAGATAGGGTCGTACCTGTTGATTTTGATTGTGGTCAAATTGGGGCCGGTATAGTGTTGATGGATGTAAGTGGTCATGGGAGGTAGCTGACGATGGACCTCTTTGCCACTGGTTGTATTGATATACATATATATGTCGTATGTTTATTGGTTGTGGTTGAGTGATTGACGGTGTGTAGTACAAGCATTCATGCATAGTTGGCGGTTGAGGTAGCTGACGATGGACCTCATGCCGTGGTGCGAGTAGCATGGAAGTTGGGGGTGAATGGAGCTGCGGCTCAGACGAGCCTCCAACTTAGTGCCTGGATGAGAAGTGGGGTCTGAAAGCTGGGCCTAGGGGATGAGTGGATGGGTAAATCTCGCAAGGGGCCGAGGCAGTGCAAGCCTTGTGTCGCGATATACCACCACCCGCATTCATTTATCCTGACAACCATAAGCTTATCCAATTGATCAGAGTTTTGACAATCCCTGAATGGTGTATGGCAATGGTAGGGGATAAGACTTAGCTGATTACCCGAAATGTAGAAATCTCTCGAGAGTTGTGTTATTCATACATTGACATTTTGGGGTTGAAGGCATGATGTGTTATGCTGTATGTATGTAAAATCATTCTCTGATGAAATGGGATTCCAAATTTGTATGTTGATGAAATTGTTATTATTGTTACTCGATGTGGTTGTTACTGGTGGTAGTAATGGTAGTGTTGTCGTTGTTGCTATGATTACTTGGTAATTGTTGTTATGGTTATGTTATGTGTTGGTGGTAGGGGTGGTGTAACACCCCCACTTTAACTTACCTATTTGTTTTTCTAATTATTCTATGATTAACTGTGAAAAATCAAATAGGAATCTCAAGGGTATAATTCTCACGGTTATATTCATCTTAGTAAGTTCTATCTAGTTTAGATTTTTAATATTTTATTTGGATTAGGGCTCGGAAGCGATAAAACAATTGATTCATCCTTGAAAACTTGCTTAATAGGATAAAATAGTAAAAATTAGCTAGAGAGATTTAAAAATTATTTTTAAATCATAATTATATTCAAAATATTTAATAATAATTTAAGAAAAATTTTCAGATTTTTTTGAGACAGTTTTTGTGAAATGATCGATATACCCTTAGTTGACTATGAGAGTCAGCAGGAAACTTTTTGACCTCAACATTTTGAAAAATTTATATTGAATATATTTTAATTATACCAATATTATTTTGATGGAAAAATGGTGAAAAAACTGAAAAATATAATTATTTGATAAAAACTTGATTTATTAGCTTAATAAATGTCCTTTTAGTGAAAAATTTACTATAAATAATATATATATGAAAAAAATACGAAATTTTTTTCTTACACTCATAAAAATATATATGAATGCATGGTTTGATCAGAATTAATTAAAACTAACCCAATAATTTAATCTAATATTTTACCTATAAACTAATATTTTACCATATTTACCATTACTATCACATGGGTGAATTTCAAGTCAACAAAAGCAGCCCTTATTTCTTCCTTTTGTACCATTTTCACGTTGGTTTTAGGCTGGTAGTTGGGGCAGTTCAGTTTCAATAAATTCTAATAGGATTAGTGGAAAAAAATTAAACCAAAATTTTACCAATTTTGTCCTATAAATAGAACCCTTGAACCACTTCAATATTGCTCCCTTTCCTTCACAAATCTGAAGCTCTTTCCCTGCATCCCAGCTGTTGGAAAACGTGCAGCCCCTCTCTTCCCCAAGCTCTTGAAAATTTTTCCCCACCATTAAATGCTTTCCACCAAGTTTTAGGGTCCTAAACCTCTAAGCTTCCTCTCCTCTCTATTTTTCCACCAACAAACCTTATTAGAGGTAAGGGAGAGTGAGGTTTAAGTCTCTAAATTTTGTTTTCTTAATGGGTGTGTGTGTTGGGTTATCCCTTAAACCCATATTATTATATTAATCCTACTACTATATATATATATATATATATATATAAGTAATTATTTACTTTCTTGTTCATTTTAAATTCTTGCTTTACTTTAATGATATTTAAATTGATGTTATTTATTTTCTTGCTTTCGTTATTATTTTTATTTATGTAGATGGTTTTGGAGTGGTTTCCCCCAAAAACCCTTAGCTTTTACATTTCTTGTCATTTATATTTATGCCATTTACCTTATGTCATTTACCTTATTGTTAATTTTTGCTATTTAAATTCTTGCTCTTTAATATGTTGCTTTACTTATTGCAATTTATATTTTGCCCATTTAAATTTTTGTCATTTACCTTATTGTTGTTTAAAATTGTTATGGCTATTCTATTGTTATTTACTTAAGCTTTATTTTATTGTCATCTTAATTATTGTTATTTATTTTATGTTAATTTTATTTTTTTTATTGTTGGTATCATATGATAACTTAATATCCTATTACAAATAACCATCAATGAGCCTATTTTTATGCAAGCTGGCTATTTTCTTAAAAACCAATTTAAAGCCTTAATTAAGAGCACTTGGAGTAATAAATTCTTGGAACCCATTTTTCTCTTAGAGGCACTCGGCCATTTCATAAAGAAAAGAATAAGGAATATTTCTTTTATGTCAATTAACTTATTAGAATGAGTAAGATGGTTGAGAAATAATAATAACTTATAAAATCAAATTTTTGGACCACATAAAGAATGGATTCAATTTCTAGAAAGAAAAACAAATAATTTGGGCTTTTTCTAAAAGAGGCATTTGACCCATTAAAGATGAAATATATATATATATATATATATAATAAATTAAAACTTAGATTTTTATAATATACTAGAAATCTAAGTGACAAGGTGAAACTTTTATACAAAATAGACTCACGACCTTTTAGAAAAAGTAAGGAAGAAAATGAGTTTCTTTTATTAAAATTAAGCAATTTTTTTTTTATAATTACTTGAATTGGTTCAATTTGGTAAAATGCATGCAATCACATGATTTCTTCAAGAAATTTGAAGTCTTGGTTTTGTAAGATGAACATCCAAATTTTAGTAAAAGGAAACAACTAGAGAGAAACTCTAAGTATGCTCTATGGTTGTAGCACAGCCTAATCTTCCACATCAGAAATGAACTTCTCTCAAATTTATTTACCATGTCCTAGTTATAATGGTAGATTGAAAATTTTTCCTTTAAAATAGTCTAATTTAAAAAATTAGAAAGGATAAGAACAAATCAAAGAAATTAAATTGAAAACTTATTTTAAAAGTACGTATGTGTGAAAATGGAATTTTTTATGCAACTTTAAGTGATGACATTTTTCTTGCTATATTTCTTAGTTGAAATTTTTCTAAATTATTATGAATGATGGATGAATATCTCTATGAAAAGTGATTTTGAAACTCTAGCTGGATTACCCAGAGAGTATGCCTGGAAACTTAGAAACAAAGTCATAGGAAACCCTTGGTTGAGATGGGACCATGTTGAGAAGCATGAGTTCCGGTGTCTGGGAAGTAACAGTTGGTACACTGCGGGATGAAAGGCAGGGACCATTGTTGGGGTCTTGAGGGTAAAGGTACCGAGTTGTGAACGTCCCAATGGTCAGGATAGCGTCTGAGCCAGGATAAATCACATAAACCGACTTGGTAACCTGACGCCTGCTCAGCATCACCATGATTGGTGTATATCCTTGTTGGGCGTGTGGCCCTTTCCTCGAGGATGATGATTACGACATGGATGTCTGTACCTTGTGAGGGATTATATGAACTCCCAATCGCTTCCCAGTGATTCCTGATGGTTAAAGTAAATCATCAGAGATGGGTGTGGATCCATACGTTTGGTAAATGTTGAGATTGAGTTGTAGTAATGTAGGTCAGACCTTAGGAATTCCCTAATTGGTTGTTTAATGTATTGTTTGCAGCCTATTAAGAAAACGAATGAGGCTTTTATAAAAACCTCACTCCTTTCTTGTTTGTTTCTTTTCATATACGATCGTGGTACAAGCAGATAGACTCTGAGGACTAACCATGACGACTACTCTACATATGAATTTTGTAGATTTTATGGGATGGGATAGCCTAGTATAGACCTATGCTGCTCTGACATAGGTCATTTTGTTGTACAACTACGAGCGGGTAGTTAGGATGAACTTTTGTTGTAATTGCTTATGTATTTCTTTATATATGTACGCTAATTTTGTACGAAGACTTGATGTCTATTTCATAATCATGGTTCTTTATATAATGTCTCTTGGAATTACTAAACGTTTGCAAAAAATAAGTATGTATTAGTTTTAAATCAAGCCGACGTTCTAATAAACAGATCAAGAAATAATAAAATAAAATGAATGTATGCCTTATTATAGTGAGTGTTATAGGTAGTATTGTTGTTGTTACTTGATTATTATGGCTGTTTGTAATTGTTATGATTAGTGATGGTGGTGATAGAGGTGTTGTTAATATCGTTGCTGTTATTGTGTTAAAGGTTGTTGTTGTGATGGTTGTACTAGTGTTATCGTTATTATTTTAAGTAAGCTTACCTTTGCATTGTTTGCACATGTGGTTCATGCCTGTGATTATCACGTCTTTGGCGTGGGAGCAGATTGTTGAGTTTTTGGCAGGTTTAGCTTCTCTTAATTGATGATGAAGCTTCGCTTCAGCTAGTGGGAAGATGGAATAAGTATGGAGGGTTACTTTTTGTTCTTTTAGAGGAATTGATATTCCTTTTTTTGTTTATTTCTATTAAAAGAATGTATAGAGTGACCAGCTATAGAGAGAGTGTTTTGTACCCTATATTTATTGATATAAAAATGTTTAATAATGTTGGTGTATGTATTTTCTTTTGATTTCTTGATGTATACATTGATGTAATTATTTTAGTTGGAATGAATAGTTTTCTCTATTATTATCTATAAAGATGAAGAAGGCAAAAAATAAAGATGTATTTTAATAATACTTAATCTAATATCTTTATTAAGAGAAGCCTTCCAAGAGATAAAGTAGAAAAGTTGTTATGTAGCGGCAGTGGGTCATTACAGATGACATAGACAAGAAAATTTTTCTAGATATTGCTTGCTTGTTTAACAATCATGAAGAGCAATATGTGATGGAAATTCTAGATTTTTGCAAATTTCATCCTAAATATGGCCTAAGAGTTCTTGTTGATAAATCACTCATAACCATTAAGATGGGGAGGATTCATATGCATGGCTTGTTGATAGACTTGGGCAGGTTATTGTTTGAGAAAATTCACCTAAGGAGCCAAGAAAATGGAGTAGGTTGTGGGATTACCAAGATTTTTGCAAAGTCATGTCAAACAACATGGTAAAATAGCTTTTGGGTATAAAATTCTATACTACTATCTTTATGGAATTTGTAAATATTACAAAAGATCTAACATTTCTTTCCTATTTGCTATGTTGTAGGCAACAAAAAATCTTGAAGCCATAGTTATTAACTCTTCAGAATTTCCTCAAACATCAATTAAGGTCGATGCTCTTTCAAAAATGAGTGACCTTAAGTTGCTTACACTTCACAATGTGATTTTTTCAAGAAGCCTTAATTATCTTTCCAATGAATTAGGATATCTTATTTGGAGTCGATATCCTTTTAAGTGTTTGCCAACAAGTTTTCAGCCAAACAAACTTGTTCAATTATCTTGCGTCACATAGTAATTATAGGAAAACATAAAGGTAATGTAAATTATTGTTCTTTTTTCTATTTTATTTTTCTTTAAATGAATGAATAAAAGGACAAACTCTCTTATCTTATTCCCTTTTTCTCAAATTAATTAAAAAACAAAAGAAAGTCCTATTTTCATTATTAACATTGTCTCCTACTATTGGTTCTTCACAGTAACCTCTGCACAATTTGAGATATTTAGATCTTTCTCACTCCAAAAATCTAATCGAGATGCGAAATTTTGGAGTGGCTCTAAATCTTGAGAGGCTAAATCTTGAAGGATGTATACAACTCAGCCAAATCGATCCATCCATTGGTCTTCTAAGAAAGCTTATTTTTGTAAATCTGAAAGGCTGTAGAAGTCTTATCATGCTACCACATTTTAGAGAGGCATTAAATCTTGAAACATTAAATCTTGAAGGATGTATACAACTCAAGCAGATCAATCCATCCATTGGTCATCTAAGAAAGCTCACAGTTTTGAATTTGAAAGACTGCAAAAATCTAGTAAGCTTACCCAACAACATATTGAGCCTCAATTCTCTTGAATACCTGAGTCTCTTTGGCTGTTCAAAACTGTATAATATTCAGTTATTAGATGAACCAAGGGATGCAGGGCATTTGAAGAAGCTTTGTATAGGTGAAGCTCCTATTCATTCTCAACCAACATCCTTCATCACGAAAAAGGTGGTTTATGTGGCCTTTACATTTGTTGTATTCCAGAGCACGCAAAGATTCCATTATTTATATGTTTCTTTCCTCTCTTGCTTTCTCATGTATGCGTGAACTTGATCTAACCTTTTGCAATTTACTTGAAGTCCTTGATGCTATTGGAAATTTTCGTTGCTTAGAAAGCCTAGATTTAACGAGAAACAATTTTGTTACACTACCCAACTTCAAGGAGCTTTCCAAATTGTATTATTTAAACTTACAACATTGCACGCAGTTGAAATATTTGCGTGAGCTTCCTTCACAACCTAACTTGGAGCCACATAATACACTGCTAATACCAGGATTATATATTTTTAATTGTCTAAAATTAGTTGAGGAGGAACATTGCACTAGCATGGCTATTTCATGGATGATACAAATTGCTAAGTGTGCTGATAAAGCCCCAATTACGGATCAATAATTTTAGCACCAAGAAACTCAAGAATGGAACCAAAATTGAAGGAAAGAAAAAACGGAATAGATGAGAAATGATAAGAATGATGCCACAATCCGAAGATTGATAAGTCAAGGAGGATTTGCCACGAAGAATAGAATTCTTTGATAAGAATCTAAAGGTTCAAAGCAAGAACCAAGAGGAGCACTGCTCACCCAATTTATACTACAACTAATCACATTCAATAATGCCAAAAGTTTTTTTTTACAAGTGGTCCTAGAGGCCTATTTATACTATAACTAATAAAAAGGCCTCAAACAACTAAAAAGGCCTAATACAATTCATATTAGGCCCAAACAAAGCAAACTAAAATATAACCTAGAAACTAAAATAACTAAGTCCACATAGCACCTAATTAAATAATACTTAGGTGCATACACAAGATCTACAAGAAGTCCAACAACGTCCAATAACAAAACGTCCTAAAAGACAATTAACAAGATAGCTAAGCCCCTCTGAGACCTCTATCATCACCTAATTAAACAATACTTAGGTGCATACATAAGATCTTCAAGAAGTCCAACAAGATCCACTAACAAAACGTCCTAAAAGACAATTAACAAGATAGCTAAGCCCCTTTGAGACCTTTAACATCTGCACACTCCTTTCCTCCTCCCCCCCCTCTCTCTCTTTCTCTCTCTTTGTGTGTAGGAACCATGAACTAACATATAACTGTGTGTGGTACCAGGAAGACCGCCAATACAAATGTGAATGCACTCATCGGTTGGGTCCAAGAATTGAAATTATTATTCCTAGAAGTGAAATACCAAGGTGGTTCAACAATCAACATATGGGTGTGGGCAGTCTAATAAGCATAGACATATCTCCTATTATGCATGACGATAGTCGCATTACATTGCTTGTTGTGCAATATTTGCGGCACGTTAAGGAAAAGGAACAATTTTAGCAATGGGTCTTGTAAAAGCAAAACGAGCTTTCACTATTATTATTCTGGTGGAGGTTCTCAATGAAGATCTAGTCATAGATGAATTCGATCACATGTGGATGTTTTATGTGAGTCAACTACGATTCATAAAAGTATGTGATTTCTGGGGCATAACTTATCATGGTGACTTGAAGTTGGAATTTGAATTAAAGGACGAGCAAGGTTTTCACATTGAGGTGAAGAAATATAGGTATCATAGGGTATATGAATAGGATCTTGAATTATCAAACTTAGCTATGATGCACAACGTGAACCGGTTAGCTCGAAAGCGTAAGTTTTAGGTAATTGAAGAACACAAGTAACAAGTGCATTCTAGCTACACTTGCATCATAGTGAATAATATTCTTGAAAATTTGGTCTTTAACTAAGTCTAATGGTGTTATGCAAACCATGTAGCCGGCCTCACCTAGTGAGATAAAACTTTGTTGTTGTTGTAGTTGTTCCATCATAATTAAAAAAAATGGAGGTGTTGATAGTGGAAATTGGTTGAGAAATCAAATTTGTTTCGATTCTCACTAGTTCTCACAAATATTTTAATCAACAATTAAAGATATTTTAAACGGGATTTAGAATCTAAATTTTTAGTGTGCATTCCTTTATTAGAACTAGTAGTTAAAACTTTCAACTTGAGAAAAAATTGATTAGTTTTGACAATGCTTTTATATGGATTCAAATCTGTTTCGTTCTTAATATGAATTAGATACTAACATCAAATTCATTTATAACAGTGTAAATGTATGATTTGAGACATTTGTTAGGCAATTAGATAGGAATATAAATATTAGAATTAAATTATGAAGGGGTTATTGGAGGAAGAAAGGGTTATCAAAAGGAGAAAGAGTTATAAACAAAAGTACTAACAACAAATATAATGCATTAAAGTAAAAGATAGGTTAGAACATACACGTTCTCCTTAGGACCGGTAGCCATAGGTGCAACATGTGTGGTATATAGGATTTGTGTGAAATGTCACAACCAAAGAAAAATGGCTACACAGTCACTTATTTATAGATATTTCATCTAACAGTAAAGTAATTATAACAAGACACGTATACAATCTACAGATAACCTGTAAATAATATGTTGACATCTGTATATAACCAACCGTCTTCTAATAATAACTGCTTCCAACGTTATTATGATATCCTTTATACATCATTTAGATTTGTCCAAGATCTTTTGTCGAACGTCACTTGAAGATTTCCTTGAATTCCTTCTCGAATAGCAGGGATTTTTTACTCAAATTCCTTGAAGATTCTCGAGTTAAACACTTTCGAGTAGTTTTCTTGTGTACTAATTATAATCTTGTTGAATAGGGTATTTCAACAAAATTTGAATCTTATTAAAGAAAACACAAATGTTTGATAACTTACCCTCGTGTATGTCTTTTTGACAACTACATTCGACCAATTTCATAATGGCCCTAACAGATGCCTACTAAAAATACTTTGCTTGAAATTAATCGAAAGCAAATGTATTTTTATAACTTAGTGATTTCAGCTTGTTCTTCCATCTGACAACTAACGATTGGTTTTCAAAGGGTATAAAGGTTTTCTGATTCCCCATTATGATAACATGCTAAAGATTTAACCATCAATATCACATCGTGTAGTGCAAATTTGGCTTCCCAATACCTCATGATGGATTTACGACAGTATCTCTAGGGATTTGGTAAATTAAAGATAAATATTTAAATTTTAAAGTGGATATTAATTTCCCACTTTCTTGAAACCTCTATAAATAATACTGTAAAACCTTTTTTATCTTTACCTTTTCACCTTCAACTTTTCTTACTCTCACCATCTTCCCTCCTTCTTCCAAGAATTTCAAGCTTTCTTTCTCACCATCATCAGCAATGGCTTCTTCTTCACAAAAAACTACAACCACCTTTGCCCACAAGTCTTCTATTCCAATGGCAAGTAAAAGGCGGAGAACTTCTTCAGGTGGACAACAAGAAGTTCATTCCAACCCCTTTCAAGGAAGAAGAAAGTATGAAGATATAGGCTTCTCAAGTACTCATCCCTTTCTCAATAGGTTCCCAGAACCTTACCTTTCTTGGGCCATACGACCTTCACCTTTCTCAGGAGAAACTTTCTTTGTTTCTTCCTACTTCTAAACAAGATGAACCGTTGGTCTATAGGGAAACCATAAGAGCGGACTTCATTAGGGAACCAACTAAAGTATTGGGCCTCACCATCGGTTTCTAGAGAGACCTATTTCCGTTGGTTAGATAGGGTAGAAGCTTGTAAAAAAGATGACTGGAAAAAATTGGGAAGATACGACTTTATTCAACTTAGTTGTTTAGATGTTTCTAAACTTGACATCCCTATGCTTATCGCTTCTTTCCAATTTTGGAATCGAAGCTGTCACGCCTTCCAATTCCCTTGTGGATTCATTAGCCCTACCCTTCTCGACATAACTATGATAATGGGTTTGAAACCCACTAGTTTACCTTATGGGCTAGGTTTATTTAAAGATGAAATAGATATCGAAATTGTTCTAGTGAATTGGGACATGAAGACCTACAATCACTACGTCCTTGAACATATGAGGGAAAAACTTGCCCCCGTACATGATAACGAGCACATTGCTTTTCTCCTTTATTGGTTGGCTTCTCATGTATTTTGCATTCGATCATTGTAAGTGCCAAAATACTACTTTAATCTTGCATAAGCTCTCCATACTAGCAAGAATATTTGTTTGCGCAAATTGCTATTGGCTTCTTTATACTCTGCGCTGGATGAGTAGTCGAACTGCTAAAAACACCAAAACAAATAAAGAACATCATAGGTCCTCTCTGGCTATTGCAACTTTGATTGAATGCCATTTTCGAGAAGAGAATACTGTTTTTGGGAAAACAAACTTCCCAACCACTCGAAGGTACAAGGTTAACATATTTGACCCCAAGCCATAAAAAGAAAGTGTAAAACACAAAGATAACACAAGAAGGAGGGTTGAATTGTGTTATAGGAAATTTTTGCAATACTTTTGTTAAAGACGTATCGTCTGAAATAAGATCAAAAGTTTTTCAAAAACGCTTTATAAGACAGACGAAAGCTGAAAAACAAACTAGAAAGCACACAGGATTTATACTGGTTTGTTTCACCCTAGAGACTATGTCCAGTTCTTGGCAACAACTAAGTTCCACTAACTTTTTCAAGTTACAAGTATTCTTTCCACAAGCCTCTTCAGGCTCAACCCAAGTAGTCTTTTACTTGTCTCTCCAAGCAAAAACCCAAGTATTCCTTGAATCAAAGCCTCTTCAGGCTTCCACCAATCTCGTTAAGAAAAAGGTTTACGCGTGAGTTACCTCACTGGGTTTAACATCTTAACAGACAAATATACAATGAGGTACAAATAGAATTTCACAATTAGAGTATACAAGAGCTTTCTCTTTTCTAAAAGAAGTTACAATTTTACAGAATCAGTAGTGACTATAACAACCAACAACAACAACAACAACAACTTCGAAAGAGGCCTCTTCTTTTATTTATAGGCTTATCAAAAAGTATCCATTGAGTGCTTTACAGAAGACAGCCTTCGTTTGATGAAGAAAGTCATTGGAGCATTAAATGCAGCATTTAATGCCTTTCACCAACGTGTCATATGATAAGATAAAGCAGTCTACTTATTTTTTCTATTCTTGTACTCAATCTTGTAGCAGTTGTCATGTCTACTTTCCCGTTTTGACATTTGCACACAACATTTCTTCTTTTTTGCTGACTTTTCTCGAGAGTAGGTATATAGGCTATATAAGTTTCGAGGTAGCTTTCGCTTCTACTTGATGTGCAGATCATTTTAGAACGTTGTCATCATCTTGTAAGATCTGTTACGAACTTAATCAAAGGATAAAGACGATATATTTTTAAAGATATCAGATGGTTGCTTATAAACCTGTTATGGATGACCAGACGATTGCTTAAAAACATATATTTTAACTGTTTGTTATTATCAAAATATTTGAGGGTTATAAATTCATCCCTTGTCCTAACAGAAAGTCATGCTTGATCAATTTAAGAAGTACATTGAAGTTTTTCTAAGCTTTCAAGAATTCACTAAAGAATTGGCACCTTTGATCAAGAAAAATTTGATTGGTCCAGATTGGCTTCGAGTTAGATTCCCTTGTGCAACTGCTGGCCAACAATTAGAAATGATCGAAATATGGTTAGCCTTCTTAACTTGAGAAGTTATTTTTACTGGCTTTCAACCAAAGGAAATCCAGTTTTTTGTCTATCAGCCATAACTTTTGGCTTGACAGTTTGGTCTATGCCAACTTTTGCCAATACCTTTATTTAAAAAGAGGCATGAACTAGACTCATTGGTCAACCAAGAGGACTTAATAGGCCCCACTTTGAGTGGAGGGTGGAGAAAAAGATTGCCAACTTTTACCCCATTCTCTTTTGAAAATAGCTTCTTTTGTATTCGACCATTCAATGAATGGTGGCAAAGCTATTATTCTCTTTGAGCAGTCACTTCTATCCAATGCTTCGTGAAGATAACTACAACTTTTGTGTTTTTGCAGAAGCCAGAACATAATGAAGGTAAATGAAGTCTCAAATTGAAGATTATAAAATTCGAGAATTTCTACCATACCTGTTATCGTCCAAAAGACATCTCTTTAACTATCAAAGAGGCAGCCTCTACCTTAAGGGGAAAAAATCAAGAAAAATAGAGCTAATCGAAAAGTTATTAATCCTTTAGGAAAAATTGACTTTGAAAAGTATTGCCCTAGTAACTTACCTCCTTTACCTACTGCCCACTTTAGCGTAGCTAAAGATTTAAGGTATCCTATTTGGGCTCGAGAACTTCATAGTCTCCTTACCATTTTTAAACATGAAAGAATTCCAAAAAATGAAAGAGCCACATTTGCTAAATGCTATCTCCATGACTTTCCTGACCCTCCCCACTGGCTGCATTATGATATAAAAGATGTCAAATTGTTGATGAAAACAGGAATCGGTGAGAAACTCGATTTTTAAATATCGAATTATATTTATTCAATATTATCTTACTTGTTTTTGATCTTCTTTTCATAGCTATCAAGCAACTTGTTCCATTGAGGACAAAAGAATGGGAGAGTGGAGATGAAGACTCCCAACCATTAAAAACAAAGAAAAGAAAAGCTCCAAGTACCACAGAGGCTACTGCCCCCAAAAAAGTAAGTGTTTCAATTTCTTTTCTTTTAATGATTATTTTTTGACTAATACATATTTTAACCTTAGGCTTCTTCAAAAACGGGTACTTCCAAATCAATTGTGAGAAAGAAATCGAAAAAAGAAGTTGGAGGTGGAACTTCCCCTAGAGAAAACAGTAAGTACTTCAAATTTATATTACACATTTCTATTTTTTTTCCTATTTTCTCCAATTTGATAACTATACAAATTTGTGATTAAACAAGGTCATGGGGGCACCAATAATCAAAGAAAAAACTTCAAAGAAGTCTACATTTGCCCCCACAGAAAACTAACTAACGTGACCACTTTGACTTAAACTCAGATATTTTTTACTTTGATGATTTTTCACATCAATATTCTTTTAACATATCATTTCCATCAATGAGTCAACCTGAGAGAAAAAATAATTGAAAGAAGCCCTGGTGGTGATTCTAATGAAGATCTTCCTCCTAGTGCAAAAATCTCCCATTAAAAAGAAGAAAAAGTCCAAGGTAATTTTTACATCGATCATAATGTAAAATTCCCTTCCATTACTATTTTAACTTAGCCAAATGTTTCAAGCAGTACCAATAAAGATATACCATACGAGATCTAAAATTAGCCTATGTGGTCAAACTTCTGAACAAAAATCTTGTGACGTTGTTAATCGAGACAAATCTTGGTTAAATTACTTATAGGATTTGGATGTAGCAGATGTTTCTTCTTCTCATGAGCCTCCAGGTAGAACCTATTGAAACAAATATGGTAAAAAAATCCTACTTGATTATTCTTACATTACGAATTTTTTTCTAACATTGTGTGTTTCCAGCCTGCTACAAATGAAGAAACTACTCTAGAAGCCAACTCGACTCTTCAAAGAATGAACCCAATCGAACTAGGTACATTTGGCCTTTTCTAATCCATATATACATTATTTTCATCCTTCGAGTCATTTATACTAATCTTTCCTTGATTTCCTTTAGGACATGGAACATCAAAGGATACTTCTGTTCATCTCAAAACTTCGGATCCTTAGTGTAACACCTCAATGTTTTCCTTTAATTATTATATTATTATATTATTATTCGTTTGCCTTGTTTTTAATAAAATGATATTTTGAGAAAAAGAAATATTGGGCTTTTAAACTGGGGTTTATAATTAGAATGTTTTTAAAAGTTTTAAAACCCTTTATTGGGCTTAGTTTTATGAGTCCAAAGTTAGCTTTAAGTATTCCTTAGGTTTCTTGAAAACCTAATCCTTTTTCCTTATTCTTTCGCTTGTGCCTCCTTGGAGATACCGTGCCGTCAGAGCCTTTGCAATCAAGAAGTGAGGAACCTTAGAAAGACGCTGCTGCACCGTTCGCATCCTCTTGCTGGAGATCGCCTCTTTCAAGGTAAGGGGGAGTGAGTTATCTTGCTCATGGGTATGACTTTGGTCGTGGGTAGAGGGGTTGGCCCTAGACCCCAATTGTTTGTGAATTATATGGTTGTGTACGTGCAAAGGGGAATGCGATTTTCCCCAAATTATTAATATGCTTTATGAAAATTCTATGTTTAATTTATATGGATTATCATGGATTGTCTTTTTAAAATCTATATCTTGGATCCACCTGGCGGGGTTAGATAGCCGCTGGGCGACCTTTCGTTGAAAACTACACTCCGCGTTGGCGCCGGGCGGGATGAATAATTCACGTTGGCGCTGGGCGGGATGAATAATCCGTTGGCGGGTTGGTCCTGATATGGACCCACTGGGCGGGGTTCACAACCCGCCGCTCGGGTTGGTTGTGGCGCAGACCTGGCTACCCCGCCAGGCGGATTTGTTGCTGGCACAACTAGCGAATACGATTTCGGCTATTTTGTTCTTTATGCCTATGAACTCTTTTTTTTTTGTAGTTTTAAACTCATTGTTGTTTCTTTTTATGCCTTGTGAAGTTTATATTGTGCGACTGTTGTTTACTTTGAGAAAATTGAGTATGATATGAAATTGTGTTAATGTTTCATGATGAAAGCCTGTGAAAAGTTGTAAGTATTGTATGTGACCATGCATCATAACATTTGAGTTATGTGATGAGGAAAGTATGCAGGAATTTGTTGGTGGAAGCCGTGATGGGTTGTCTAACTCTAGCCTTGGGGGTTATCTGGTTGGGAAAACTCCAATGGTCCATGCTGATCCCATGGAACCGGGGCGTACTGGCAAAACTGGGTAACCCTGACTAGTCGCTAGGGGATATCATACTAGTTGAGGATGCGAGAGCCGAAGGCATCGGTACTTGATGACTGCTTCTTATGGCCATGCATTTACTCCTAGTCTACTTTCTGACAAGATTAAGTTGGTACCACATGTGCATAAGAAGTAAAAGCTAGGCATTGCATTACATATGTTTGTGTGCGTTCTGGTTTTTGCAAATTATTGTTAATTGATTATGTATGTGATGTGTATTCTACCTGTCTCCATTGTCATACTTTGAGCATGATGTGAGATGTATCTCACCCCCCTTGTGTTTCTGGTGTTTTCTGTATGTGTCTGTGATATATAGGTGACGTCCAGCAGGACCTTGAGGAGGAGTCTTAGAGTAGGGGCATTGGCCTCATTGTAGTTTATTTTATAGTTTCTTTACGGTTTTGTCAACTCTGATAGTAATGTGACATCGGGGTCTTAGTTATTTATTATTTTAGCTTTTAAACTTTAGACTAATAGTTTTACTTTTAAATTGGTTTATTTTATTTTATTTTATTTTATTTGGACTTGTATGGTCAACTATAGGCCACCATCATTTGGTTAATCAGTAAAGCATCTTATGGAGTTTTAGTAAATGTGAGTTATGCATGTGATGTCCTTTATCGTGTGAAGAAAAAGATTATAAACTATCGTTTTATTTCACAAATGAAAAGCATGTTATATTTTCGTAATATTTATTTAATAATTAGCTTTGGGGTAAAGGGTGTCACATTTAGTGGTATCAGAGCAGGTCAATCTTTCTGACCTATGTGTTATGTGTCTTCTATGTTTCTTATGTGTACTCTGAGGAGTTGTTCGATGTTATTTGAGTTACACTAACTGTTTTTGGTTGTTTCCTATGCCATAAATCCTAACTGCCTTGTCATGGAATATTGAGACTGGCCACCTCAATACTTCGTGCAATGTAGGTGGGAAATACGACGAGCAAAATTTGAGTTTAAGAGCAGGTCGATTCGTTCAGCTTTGTGTGTTATGTATCCATTGTGTTTCTGTGTGTACACTATGGTTTATTTGTTGAATTTGTGTGTTGTGGTTGATTACTTCTGGCTTGTGCAAGAAGTAATGGCTGCTGGTAGGAACGACCGTGCTATTGCTGATGCTCTTCATGCCTTAGCTCAGGTTGTGGGGAAGAATCAGAATAGAGAGGATGGAGCTGCTGAGTTTCATGGGTTGGATAGGTTCCAAAGGAATAATCCATCGACATTCAAGGGGGGATACAACCTTGATGGTGCACAAAATTGGTTGCGGGAAATCGAAAAAATATTCCGGGCCATGGCGTGCACAAATGCTCAAAAGGTGACTTTTGGCACCTTCATGCTAAGCTGAGGAGGCCGAGTATTGGTGGGAGAATACCCGTCAACGCTTGGAAGCTAGAGATAGAGTCATCACTTGGGAAGTCTTCAAAGAGGTGTTCTTGGAGAAGTACTTTCCCGAGGATGTCTGTAATCGCAAGGAGATGGAGTTCTTAGAGCTCAAGCAGGGCAACATGATCGTGGCTGAGTGCGCTGCCAAATTCGAGGAGCTATCGAGGTACTTTCCTTATTACCATAACGAAGCTAGGGAGCATTCTAAGTGCGTAAAGTTCGTGAATGGCCTACGACCCGAGATTAAGCAAGCTATCAACTACCAGGAGATTCGCCAATTTCCTATATTGGTGAATAGATGCAGAATCTACGATGAAGACAATAGGGCAAGAGCGGCACATTACAAAAGTGTGGGTCCCCTTCGTGAGAAGAAATTTGGTAACCAGAATCGTGGGAAGCCATACTCGATTCCATCTGGTAACCTTTCAGTAATCAGAAGCTTATAAGCGAGTCAGCCTGCTAGTGGTGCTAGTGGGGGATCAGCCTTTTTACCCCACAGAGATGCAAGAAGTGTGGACGACCTGATCATTCGACATTCGAGTGCAAGGACAAGGAGGTGACATGTTTCAATTGTGGATAGAAAGGGCACATTGGAAGGGATTGTCCTAATCCTAAGAAGGAGCTGCGCAGTGGAAGTCAGAGTTCACAAGCCAGTCGACCGAAGGCCATGGGAAGAGTCTTTGCTCTTAGTAGTGTTGAAGCCTCGGAGTCTGATGACTTAATTCAAGGTACATGTCTCATAAGCGAACTCCTTTAGTTGTACTCTTTGATTCTGGTGCAACTCATTCTTTTATATCCTATACTTATGCTGAAAAATTGAAATTACCTGTGTCCTTTTTGAAATTTGACTTAACTGTTGATACCCTTACTAGTGGTTCCATCGTTACCTCTAATGTTTGTTTAAATTGTCCTGTGTTGATTTCTGATAGAGAGTTTATGGTTGACTTGATTTGTTTGCCTCTTAATCAACTAGATGTTATTCTTGGTATGGACTGTTATCTTCCAATCATGTCCTCTTAAACTGCTTTGACAAATCTATTGTGTTTGGTAAGCTAGTTGAAAGTGAGGATGCGGGATTCCTTACCGCCAACCAAGTAAAGGCGTCTTTGAAGGAGAACGCCCAAGTGTACGTGATGTTAGCCACCTTGAAACTCAAGAGCAAGGTTGTGATTAGAGATGTGCCTGTAGTAAGAGATTTCCTTGAGGTATTCCTAGAAGATGTTACTAGTCTACCCCCTGAGTGTGAGGTTGAGTTTTCCATAGATTTAGTGCCTGGAACTGGGCCTATATCTATAGCACCTTATAGGATGTCTCCTTTAGAGTTAGCTGAGCTCAAGAAACAGTTAGAAGACTTGTTAGAGAAACAGTTTGTAAGACCTAGTGTGTCACCCTAGGGAGCGCCAGTTTTGTTAATGAAGAAGAAGGATGGGAGTATGAGGTTGTGTGTAGACTATCGTCAGCTGAATAAGGTGACGATTAAGAATAGGTATCCTCTTCCTAGGATAGATGACCTTATGGACCAGTTGGTAGGAGCCTACGTGTTTAGTAAGATAGACTTAAGATCAGGTTACCATCAAATCCGTGTGAAGTCTAAGGACATCCCAAAGACTGCCTTTAGGACATGGTATGGTCACTATGAGTACTTGGTTATGCCCTTTGGCGTGACCAATGCACCTGGTGTGTTCATGGACTACATGAACAGGATTTTCCACCCCTATCTAGATAGATTTGTAGTGGTCTTCATAGATGATATCCTAGTGTATTCTAAGTCTAGAGAGGAACATGCTGAGCATTTGACAGTTGTACAACAAACCCTTAAAGACAAGCAATTGTATGCTAAGTTGTCCAAGTGTGAGTTCTGGTTAGATGAGGTTAGCTTCTTAGGACATGTCATATCTAGAGGAGGGATAGCTGTAGACCCATCTAAGATAGAAGTTGTGTTAAGGTGGGAAGCCCCTAAGTCAGTTTCTGAGATTAGGAGTTTCTTGGGCTTAGCAGGATACTATAAGAGGTTTATAGAGGGATTTTCTAAGATAGCCATGCCTTTGACTCAGTTGACACGTAAGGGTCAAGCCTTTGTGTGGGATACCCAGTGTGAGAATAGTTTCCAAGAGCTTAAGAGGAAGCTGACATCCACACCTGTTTTAGTTTTGCCCAACTCGAGCGAGCCTTTTGTAGTGTATTGTGATGCATCTAAGATGGGCTTAGGTGGTGTGCTTATGTAGAGGGGGCAGGTGGTAGCTTATGCATCCAGGCAGCTTAAGACCCATGAGAGAAATTACCCTACCCATGATTTAGAGTTGGCAGCGGTAGTATTTGTGCTTAAGTTGTGGAGGCATTACCTGTATGGTTCTAGGTTTGAAGTCTTTAGTGATCATAAGAGCCTTAAGTACCTGTTTGATCAAAAAGAATTGAACATGAGACAAAGGAGGTGGTTAGAGTTTCTTAAGGACTATGATTTTAAGCTTAATTACCACCCAGGTAAAGCCAATGTAGTGGCTGATGCCTTGAGTAGAAAGTCCTTACACATGTCTGCGTTGATGGTAAGAGAGTTGGACCTCATAGAGCAGTTTAGAGACATGAGCCTAGTATGTGAGGTTACCCCTATGAGTGTAAGGCTGGGTATGCTGAGAGTGGTTAGTGGATTGATAGATGAGATTAGAGAAGGTCAGAAATTCGATCCATTTTTGCTAGCCTAGTTAAAGTCCATAGCCCAAGGTAAGGAGAGTAACTTTAAAGTAGGAACGGATGAAGTCATTAGATTTCAGGATAGGATCTGTGTACCTAGAGTGTTAGAGCTTAAAAAGATGATCTTAGTGGAAGGTCATAGGAGTGGTCTAAGCATCCACCCAGGAGCCACAAAGATGTATCAGGACCTTAAAAAAATGTTTTGGTGGCCGGGTATGAAGAGAGAGGTATCTGAGTTTGTGTATGCTTGTCTAGTGTGTCAGAAAGCTAAGGTTGAGCACCAAAAGCCATCAGGTATGTTGCAACCCTTGGACATTCCTGAATGGAAGTGGGATAGTATATCCATGGACTTTGTGGTGGGTTTGCCTAGAACCCCCAAAGGGTTGGATGTGATTTGGGTAATAGTGGACAGGTTAACCAAATCTGCTCACTTTATTCCAATTAACATTAGATACCCTTTAGAGAAGTTAACTACCTTATACATTAGTGAGATTGTGAGGTTGCATGGTGTGCCTTCAAGCATAGTTTCTGATAGAGACCCTAGGTTCACCTCTAGATTTTGGGAGAGTTTGCATAGGGCCCTAGGGACTAAGCTTAGATTGAGTTCAGCTTACCATCCACAGACGGATGGTCAGACTGAGCGAACCATCCAATCCCTAGAAGACCTTTTGAGGGCCTATGTGTTAGAGCAGAGTGGTAGTTGGGATAGTTTCTTACCTCTTATAGAGTTCACCTATAACAACAGTTACCATTCAAGTATTGGGATGGCACCTTATGAAGCCTTGTATGTGAGGAGATGTAGAACACCTTTATGTTGGTTAGAACCAGGTGAGAACCTCATTTTAGGACCTGAGGTAGTGCAACAGACTACTGAAAAAGTTAGGATGATCCAAGATAAGATGAGGACAGCTCAGAGTAGGCAGAAGAGTTACCATGATAAGAGAAAGAAAGCTCTTGAATTTCAGGAGGGTGATCATGTGTTCTTGAAAGTCACTCCGTGGACTGGGGTTGGTCGGCATTGAAGTCTCGTAAACTTACTCCGCGTTTCATTGGTCCCTTCTAGATCCTAAAGAGAGTCGGTGAAGTCGCCTATCAAATTGCTTTACCTCCGTCTCTTTCAAACCTTCATAGTGTCTTTCATGTTTCCCAACTCAGAAAATATGTTCATGATCCATCATATATAATTGGGTTGGATAATATCCAAGTGAAGGAGAACCTGACTTTTGAGGCATTACCATTGCGAATTGAGGACCGAAGGGTGAAACAGCTAAGAGGAAAGGAAATTCCCTTGGTCAAGGTTGTTTGGGGAGGAGCCACAGAAGATAGTGCAACTTGGGAGTTAGAAAGCCAGATGAAGAAGTCTTATCTAGTGTTGTTTGCTTTAGGTAAATTTCGAGGACGAAATTTCTTTTAAGGAGGGGGGAATTGTAACACCCCAATGTTTTCCTTTAATATTATTATTATTATTATTATTATTATTTGTTTGCCTTGTTTTTAATAAAATGATATTTTGAGAAAAAGAAATATTGGGCTTTTAAACTAGGGTTTTATAATTAGAATGTTTTTAAAAGTTTTAAAACCCTTTTATTGGGCTTAGTTTTATGAGTCCAAAGTTAGCTTTAAGTATTCCTTAGGTTTCTTGAAAACCTAACCCTTTTTCCTTATTCTTTCGCTTGTGCCTCCTTGGAGATACCATGTCGTCAAAGCCTTTGCAGTCAAGAAGTGAGGAACCTTAGAAAGACGCTACTACACCGTTTGCATCCTCTTGCTGGAGATCACCTCTTTCAAGGTAAGGGGGGAGTGAGTTATCTCGCTTATGGGTATGACTTTGATCGTGGGTAGAGGGGTTGGCCCTAGACCCCAATTGTTTGTGAATTACATGGTTATGTACGTGCAAAGGGGAATGCGATTTTCCCCAAATTATTAATATGCTTTATGAAAATTCTATGTTTAATTTATATGGATTATCATGGATTGTCTTTTTAAAATCTGTATCTTGGATCCACTCGGCGGGGTTAGATAGCCGCTGGGCGACCTTTTGTTGAAAACTACACTCCGCGTAGGCGCCGAGCGAGATGAACAATCCGTTGCGCGGGTTGGGTCTTGACGTGGACCCGCTGGGCAGGTTGGTTGCGGCGCAGACCCGCCAAGCGGGATATATAGCCTGCCAGGCGGATTCGTTGCTGGCACAACGACCGGATACGATTTCGACTATTTCGTTCTTTGTGCCTAAGAACTCCTTTTTTTTGCAATTTTAAACTCATTGTTATTTCTTTTTATACCTTGTTAAGTTTATATTGTGCGACTGTTGTTTACTTTGAGAAAATTGAGTATGATATGAAATTGTGTTAATGTTTCATGATGAAAGCCTGTGAAAAGTTGTAAGTATTGTATGTGACCATGCATCATAACATTTGAGTTATGTGATGAGGAAAGTATGTAGGAATCTAGCTGGTGGAGGCTGTGATGGGTTGTCTAACTCTAGCCTTGGGGTTATCCGGTTGGGAAAACTCCAATGGTTCATGCTGATCCTATGGAGCCGGGGCGTACTGGCAAAACTAGGTAACCCTGACTAGTCGCTAGGGGATATCATCCTAGTTGAGGGTGCGAGAGCCGAAGGCATTGGTATCGATGACGTTTCTTATGGCCGTACATTTACTCCTAGTCTACTTTTCGACAAGATTAAGTTGGTACCACATGTGCATAAGAAGTAGAAGCTAGGCATTGCATTACATATGTTTGTGTGCATTCTAGTTTTTGCAAATTATTGTTAATTGATTATGTATGTGATGTGTATTCTACCTGTCTCCACTGTCATACTTTGAGCATGATGTGAGATGTATCTCACCCCTTGTTTTCTAGTGTTTTCTGTATGTGTCTGTGATATATAGGTGACGTCTAGCAGGACCTTGAGGAGGAGTCTTAGAGTAGGGGCATTGGCCTCATTGTAGTTTATTTTATAGTTTCTTTACGGTTTTGTCAACTCTGATAGTAATGTGACATCGGGGTCTTAGTTATTTATTATTTTAGCTTTTAAACTTTAGACTAATAGTTTTACTTTTAAATTGGTTATTTATTTTATTTATTTGGACTTGTATGGTCAACTATGGGCCACCATCATTTGGTTAATCAGTAAAGCATCTTATGGAGTTTTAGTAAATGTGAGTTATGCATGTGATGTCCTTTATCGTGTGAAGAAAAAGATTATAAACTATCGTTTTATTTCACAAATGAAAAGCATGTTATATTTTCGTAATATTTATTTAATAATTAGCTTTGGGGTAAATGGTGTCACACTTAGGATAAAGGAACCTAGAGCCAAAGCGAATCTTCTCCTTTGGAAGAAATAATTGAACAACATGAAGGGGTAATTCCAATTGAAGAAGAAGAAGTTTCGAGTGAACATGAACATAATGACCCTATGGATTTTGACCATCCTAGTCTTGATATTCCAAATGAAGAGTCTGACGAAAAGCAAATTGCCCTTCCAGAAAGCTTGAAAAAGAAAAAGAAAAAGAAAAAATGCCAAAACTAAACCTTACTACTACTGTTAACAAATCTTCTAGTCATCAAGTCGCTAATAATCCTCCAAAATTGGAGTTAGAAGGACTGGAAGAAGAAGAAGACATTTTTGACATACTTACAAAATGGTCGAGCAGCCAATCTATATCTTTTAAAGTTTTGGAGGCAAGCCAAAATAAACTTGATAATAAAGAAGCCTTCCAACAAGCATTCAATCATTTTGTAAGTCTAGGCTTTCAATGAAGATATACTTGCTAATTTGGCCAAAGATGACTATAAGAAAGAAATGGAAGCTGCTCTTGACAAATTGGGATTCTTTGATAGCAAATTTTCTGATGAACAGAGAGATGTGATGGAGCAATTTTTAGACATTTCAACGTTGCATACAAAGTCCTATAGGACAATCGACAAAGTGTAACGACCCATTGCCGCTACATAGCAACATTTCTACCTCATGTCTTGGAAGGCTTATATAATGAGAATATACATACATACATACATATATATACATATACATATACATACATATACATATACATACATGTATATAGATACATATACATACATATACATATATATACATGTATGTATATGTATATGTATGTATATGTATATATATATATGTATGTATATATCGAGGAAATCAAAAGAATATACATACACTAACATTATTGATATATTTATGCCAATAGATATAGGGTACAAAACACTTTTCCTATAGCTGGTCACTTTATACATCGTCTTAAAAGAAATAAACAACAATATGAAATATCAATTCCTACAGCTGGTCACTTTATACATCATCTTAAATGAAATAAACATCAATAAGGAATATCAATTCCTTTAAGGAAAAGATCAAAAAGATGATTCTTTATACTTGTTCAATTTCGCCACTGGCTGAAACGAAGCTTCATCACTAACTAAGTGAAGCTAAACTTGCCAAAAACTCAACATCTGCTCCCACGCCAAAGACGTGATTATCATAGGCACGAACCACACGTGCAAACAACGCAAGGGTAAGCTTACTTAAAATAATAATGATAACACTAGTACAACCATTACAACAACAACCTTTAACACAATAACAGCAATGATATTAACAACACCTCTATCACCACCATCACCAATCATAACAATTACAAACAACCATAATAATCAAGTAACAACAATAATACTACCCCCGCTACCAACACATAACACAACCATAATAACAATTACCAAGAAATCATAGCAACAATGACAACACTACCATTACTACCACTAGCAACAACCACATCAGGTAACAATAATAACAATTTCATCACCACACAAATTTGGAATCCCATTTCATCAAAGAATGAGTTTACATACATACAGCACAACACATCGTGCCTTCAACCCCAAAATGTCAATGTATGAATGACACGACTCTCGAGAGATTTCTACATATTAGGTGATCAGTCAGGTCTCACCCCCTACTGTGACCTATCTAAGCAGCATTTAGGGATTGCCAAACTCTAATCTATTGGATAAGCTTATGGTTGTCAGGATAAGTGTATGTGGGTGGTGGTATATCGTCACATAAGGCTTGCACTGCCTTGGCCCCCTACGGGGTCTACCTATCCACTTATCCCCTAAGTCCAGCTTTAAAACCCCACTTCTTATCCAGGCACTAGGTTGGAGGCCTATCTGAGTACCAACTCTAGTCACCATCCACCTTACATGCCTGCTCGCACACGGTTTGAGGCCCACACAACCTCAGCCAACAACATATGCATGTCAATGCATGTATCACCACAAAAATCAACTCTACCAAACAATCATTATACAACACAACCATCAACTCAACCACAACAGTCAGTCATCATATCATATATATGTATCAACATAACACCACGTTGCCTACTCAACACCACCTATGGTCCAACAGTCACCATCAACCCCATGCACGCCCAATTCAACCTCTTGCATAGTCAACAGGTAAGGCCCTATCCAAGTAGCCCACCTCATGAGAAACCTCATACAATAATATCATACACATCAAGTGGAGGTCCTATCTAAGAAACCTTCCATTTCACAACCAATCCAACAATCAACTACAATTTGAAAACCAAGACCTTCTTTAAAAACCATTTGGAAGATTGCAAATCTTGCATTTACAAAAACCTTTGAAACAATTCACTTCTTTAATTTAAAGAAAATCATATCCCAACTGGACAACTCTCCATTATTCTCAAATAGAACCTTTGAAAATGTATAATACCCTTTTTATATGTGTATATACAAAATACTTCACATTTTGAAATGAAAACTGTAAAATCTTAAATGGTACATTTAGTTCTGAAATAACAGATTATGTACTGTAGTAACAGATTATATCCGTTTAGTAAAAATGCATCAAATTTCATTTTTTAATAGTGATAATCGATTATAGGTTTCCCTAATCGATTATTTCCGAACAAAAATGCATCAGATTTCATTTTTCAACAGAGATAATCGATTATGGGTTTCCATAATCAATTATTTCCAAACCAAAACTCGAAGAAATTTTTCTGAAACCCAGATAATCGATGATCAAAGTTCATAATCGATTATTCCCAAAACAAAATCATAAAACAGCTTCTAAAACTCTAGATAATCGATTATGTGATCCCCATAATCGATTATCTGCGACGATTTTTTGAAAAAACGTGATTTTCTACGAAAAAACTCAAGCTTTGCAACCAAATAACATAGATTTTCGAATCAATGGTATTCCAACAACATCAATCCACCTTAACCAAGTTAATACACATCAAATCATACAATCAATCCAACATTTCATCACATAATCATCAATTTCTCATCCAAATCTCAACATTTTCTCCAAAAACCCATTTTCTCCTATAACCAACAAAAATGACAACATCCACAAAGATTCAACCGATTATAAGGCAAGAAATCAGCATACCAACAGTTATTAACACAAAACAACCGATTTGTAAGCTTCCTTTACCTCTAAAAGTCTCTGAATTTGAATTTTGGTTCTTTGAGAAACTTGTGTCTTGAGCCAAAACTTTCCACAAATTGATCTTCCTCTCGCAACAATACTAGACTTGGCTTGGGAATCCTCTTAACACCCTTAGTAACCTCAGATTTCTAGAGATAGATTGAGAGAGAAATGAAGAAAGAGAAAGTGTAGAGAGAGAAACAGAATAAGGGAATTCCTCCTCCCTTTCCTTTATATACCTAACCTCCCCGGAGCTTTCACATGGACTTTTGGCCAACTGAGGCCCAAACCTCACCAAGCCACTTCCTTTATCTCAAAATTGGTCTAACTTAACTGTTTTCTATGAAAAACCCAAAATCATTCTCACAACATATCCAAATTGGCTCAAGCACATATCTCAAATTTCCTAAATTCAAACTATAATTTCAAACCAACAACTCACAACCACCGTCACATACAACATACCATACATAGCAACAATTCATTTATTTCTTTTAAACACCTAGATTACATATCAAATTTCCACTTTTTAGTTATTAAACCACTAAATCATACATTAAGAAAATCACAGTGTTACACAATGCTTGGAAACTATAGAAATGATCGAGAATGAAACTAAGGAAGATCGATCTCAACTGAAAAGACCAAGACATTAGTCGAAAGCCTTAAAAGGGATTCTGCTAAGCTCGATCCATCTCTCAATAACTTGAAAATCAAAGAAAAAGATTTAGAAAAGCAGCTAGAATAAATTTAGAAAGCTCTTGATGAGAATCGAAGAAAACAAAAAGAAATAAATGATGATAAGGAGAATATCAAGAAAACATAAACTGAAACAATGGCTTCTGCGAAAATAATTGCTCAATCCTTGAAGAGCCAACTCTCGAAGAATATGTCTCTGGAAGAAAAACATGTTGAGTTTTCGACTAAACTACGCGATTTATGCAAGTGTCATGGAAGGCCAAAAGAAAAACTTCCTTAAGAAGAGAGATTTTTTTTTATTGAAACAAATTTCTATATATAATTATTTTAATGGAATGGTATTTTGATTTCTGTAATTATTGGGCTATATTGTTTTAGATATTTTCCATTGATTAACATAATTCAACTACCTGTATTAACCTCTCGAATCAAGTAAGCATTACTAGAATATGCTTTTTTGACAATATATGGTCCCTCCCAATTTGATGACCATTTACCATAAGTTCTTGATTTCTTATCAATTGGTAAAATAACTTTCCAAACTAAATCTCCAACTTGAAATGCTTTATTCTTTACCTTCTTATTATAAAATTGAGCAATCCTTTCTTTTTGTCGAATTATATTCTCTAAAGCAATTAGCCTTTCTTCATCTAGATTATTCAATTCATCAAACATTAAATTCCAATAATCTTGAACAGGTAACTCATTTTGCCTTTGAGTTTGTATTGATTGTAAATTAATTTCAATTGGCAAAACGACTTCATGACCATAGATTAGTCGAAAAAGTGTCAAACTCGTTGCTCCTTTTGGTGAATTTCGATAAACCCATAAAATCTGACTTAAAGTTTCATACCAACTTCTTGGTTTTCTACCAATGTGTTTTTTAATCAAACTTATCAATATTTTGTTTACGACTTCTACTTGACCATTTGCTTGGGCATAATAAGGAGTTGAAGTTATTAATTTAACATTTCTAGATTCATCATATTGAACAACTTTTCGACCAGTAAAATAGTCCCTTGGTCTATTGTAATAGTTTTTGAAATACCAAATTGGTGTATAATATATTCTTCAATAAAATTGATTATGTCATTTTGATCGACATCTTTTAAAGCAATTGCTTCAACCCATTTGGTAAAATAATCTACTGCTACTAGAATATATTTATGCCCTTTAGATGAAGGAGGATATATCTGTCCAATTAAATCCACTGCCCATCCTCGAAATGGCCAAGGTTTAACAATTGAATGCAATTCACTCGTCGGAACTTGTTGAATTAGTCCATGTTTTTGACACGCTTCACAAGATTTAGCATAATTTATGTAATCTTTTAAAATTGTAGGCCAATAATATCCTTGTCGAAACAGAAGCCACTTCATTTTCTCTCCAGCTTGATAGGATCCACAAATACCTTCATGGATTTCTGCTAAGGCAACATATGCTTCAACTTCACCCAGACAACGAAGTAAAGTGCCATCTATTCTTTTCTTATACAATTCATCACCCAAAATAACATAACTAAGAGCTCTCTATATTTAACCTTTCGATCAACAAATATAGCGGGATTCTTTAAATAATCTACTAATGGCTTTCTCCAATCATCAGCAGTTAATACATTAATATTAAATTCTTCAAACACATCTGGCAACTTATTTCGCACACTAATTAGTGATTTGAATTTCTGCTTAGTTAATTTGTATCTCGAAGCAATCTGTGCCAAGTCATTTGCTTTGCTGTTATCAATTCAAGAAACATGTTCAAATGTTACTTCATCAAACATATTTAATAATAAAACTGCTTTAGAAAAATACTTGATCAAATTCACACTAATACATCTATATTCTTGAGTTAATTGTTTGATAACTAATTGAGAATCCCCTTGAATTAAAACATTCTTAGCTCCTAGTACAATTAGAGTTTCCAATCCAATCCAGCTATTAAAGCTTCATATTTTGCTTCATTATTCGAACAAGGGGCTTTTATTTCAAACATTAATTTGGCAGGCATGTAATCAAGAAAAATAATTATAATACCAACTCCTAAACCATTAGTATGTTTCGACCCATCAAAATAAAGTATCTAGGGTTTCACTCCTATATAAAATTCTTCAATATTAACAGGAGTATGATTAGCCATAAAATCAATAACTATTTGGCCTTTAATTGCTTTTAAAGGAGCAAAACTTAGAGAAAATTTTGTAAGAGCTAAAGCCCATTTTCCCACTCGATTATGCAAGATAGATTTGGACAACATGAACTTTATTATATTATTTTTGGAGAGTACAAGTACATCAAAAGGTCTAATGTAATATCTTAATTTTGTACAAGAGAAATATAAACAAAGACACAATTTCTCTATTGGAGCATATCAAATTTCAGCATCATTTAACATTCGACTTAAATAATAAATAGACCTTTTAACACCATTTTCATCATCTTGGACCAACATACTGGCTATTGTTGATTTTGATGTAGAAATATACAGCTTTAACATTTGACCTTTCATGGGTGGAACCATAACTGGTGTATTAGTCAAGTATTTCTTGATCTCCTTAAAAGCATCCTCATGTTGTTTTTCCCACTTGAATTTAGCTTCATTTTTTAGTCTAAGTAATTGAGAAAACACTTTAGTTTTTCTGTAACACCCACTATAATAAGACATACATTCATTTTATTTTATTATTTCTTAATTTGTTTGTTAGAACATCGGCTGGATTTAAAACTAATACGTACTTACTTTTCGCAAACGTTTAGTAATTCCAAGAGACATTATATAAAGAACCATGATTATGAAATAGACGTCAAGTCTTCGTACAAAATCAGAGTACATATATAAAGAAATACGTAAACAATTACAACAAAAGTACATCCTAAATACCCCCCTGTAGCTGTACAACAAAATGACCTATGTCAGAGCAGTATAGGTCTATACTAGGCTACCCCATCCTATAAAATCTACAAAAGTCATACGTAGAGTCGCCATCATTGAAGTCTTCAGAGTCCATCTGCTCGTACCACGATCATGTATGAAAAGAAACAAACAAGAAAGGAGAGAAGTTTTTATAAAAGCCTCATTTGTTTTCTTAATAGGCTGCAAACAATAGATTAAACAACCAATTGGGGAATTCCTAAGGTCTGACCTACGTTATTATGACTCAATCTGAACCTTTACCAGACGTATAGATCCATACCTATCTCTGATGATTTACTTCAACCATTAGGAATCATTGGGAAGCGATTGGGAGTTTGTATAATCCCTTACAAGGTACAGACATCCATGTCGTAATCATCATCCTCGAGGAAAGGGCCACACGCCCATCAAGGATATACACTACACCAATCATGGTGATGTTGAGCAGGCGTCAGGGTTACCAAGTCGATTTATGTGATTTATCTCGGCTCAGGGTGCTATCCTAACCATTGGGACGTTCACAACTTGGTATCTTTACTCTCAAGACCCCAACAATGGTCCCTGCCTTTCATCCCGCAGTGTACCAACTGTTACTTCCCATACACCAGAACTCATGCTTCTCAACATGGTCCCATCTCAACCGGGGGTTTCTTATGACTTTGTTTCTAAGTTTCCAGGCATACTCTCTGGGTAATCCAGCAGAGTTTCAGAATCACTTTTCACAGAGATATTCATTCATCATTCATAATAACTTAGAACAATTCAACTAAGAAATATAGCAGAAAATGTCATCACTTACAGTTGCATACAAAAATTCATTTTCACACATACATACTTTTAAATTAAGTTTTCAATTTAATTTCTTTGATTTGTCCTTATCCTTTTCTAATTTTTTAAATTAAACTATTTTGAAGAAAAATTTTCAATCTACCATTATAACTAGGACGTGGTAAATAAATTTGAGGGAAGTTCTTTTCTACGTGGAAGTCAGGCTGTGCTGCAACCACAGAGCATACTTAGAGTTTCTCTCTAGTTGTTTCCTTTTACTAAAATTTGGGGTGTTCATCTTACAAAACCAAGACTTCTAATTTCTTGAAGAAAATCATGTAATTGCATACATTTTACCAAAACATTTGTTAACTTTATTTGAACAAGATTATTTATTTATTTCCATACTAGCCATAATTTGTTCAAAACAATAGTTGAATGGTAACAATTTTAAAACTATCCAATAAGGTCTTTATTCCTACTAACTCTTCCTAGTTTGGACCTAAAGTCCATTTAGTTGATTTTGACAAACTTTATTTCTTAAATTAATCTACAAAAATTTAATAGAACTTGCTTTTTCAAGAAAACCTTTTCTTCAACTTTTCCTAAGATTCATTTTTACCAATTTGAACCAATTCAAGTAATTATCAAAAATGCTTAATTTTAATAAAAGAAAGTCATTTTCTTCCTTACTTGTTCTAAAAGGTCGTGAGTCTATTTTGTATAAAATTTTTACCTTGTCACTTAGATTTATATTATAAAAATCTAATTTTTTGTATAAATAATTTTTTTCTTCATCTTTAATGGGCCGAATGCCCTTTTTAGAAAAAGCCCAAATTATATGTTTTTCTTTCTAGAAATTGAATTCATTCTCTATGTAGTCCAAAATTTATTTTATAATTTATTATTATTTCTCAACCATCTTACGCATTCTAATAAGTTAATTGACATAAAAGAAATATTCCTTATTATTTTCTTTATGAAATGGCCGAGAGCCCCTAAGAGAAAAATGGGTTCCAAAAATTTATTACTACAAGTGATCTTAATTAAGGCTTTAAATTGGTTTTTAAGAAAATAGTTAGCTTGCATAAAAATAGGCTCATTGATGGTTATTATAATAGGATATTAAGTTATTATATGATACCAACAATAAAAATGAAATTAACATAAAATGAATAACAATAATTAAGATGACAATAAAATAAAGCTTAAGTAAATAACAATAGAATGGACATAACAATTTTAAACAACAATAAGGTAATGGACAAAAATTTAAATGGGCCAAATATAAATTGCAATAAGTAAAGCAAGAAATTAAAGGGCAAGAATTTAAATAGCAAAACTTAAACAATAAGGTAAATGACATAAGGTAAATGGCATAAATATAAATGACAAGAAATGTAAAAGCTAAGGGTTTTGGGGGAAAACCACTCCAAAACCATCTACATAAATAAAAATAATAACAAGAGCAAGAAAATAAATAACATCAAATTAAATATCATTAAAGTAAAGCAAGAATTTAAAATGAACAAGAAAGTAGATAATTACTTATATATATATGGATAGTAGTAGGATTAATATAATAATATGCGTTTAAGGGATAACCCAACACACACACCCTATTAAGAAAACAAAAATTAGAGGCTTAAACCTCACTCCCCCTTGCCTCTAAATAAGGTTTGTTGGTGGAAGATTAGAAGAGGAGATGAAGATTGGAGGTTTAAGAGCTTAAACTTGGTGGAAAGCTTTTAATGGTTGGAAAATTTTCAAGCGCTTGGGGGAGAGGGGAGCTGCATGTTTTCCAGCAGCTAGGAGGCAGAGAAAGAGCTCAGATTTGTGAAGGAAAGGGAGCAACATTGAAGTGGTTCAAGGGTTCTATTTATAGGACAAAATTGGTATAATTTTGGTTTAATTTTTTTCCACTAATCCTATTAGAATTTATTGAAACTGAACTGCCCCAACTACTAGCCTAAAACCAGCGTGAAAATGGTGCAAAAGGGCAGAAATAAGGGCTGCTTTTGTTGACTTGAAATTCGCCCATGTGATAGTAATGGTAAAAAGATAAAATATTAGTTTATGGTAAATAATTAGATTAAATTATTGGGTCAGTTTCAATTAATTCTGACTAGACCATGCATTCACATATATTTTTATGAGTCTAAGAAAAACATTTCGGAATTTTCTCATATACATATTATTTATAATAAATTTTTCACTAAAAAGGACATTTATTAAGCTAATAAATCAAGTTTTTATCAAATAATTATATTTTTCAACTTTTCACCATTTTTATGTCAAAATAATATTGGTATAATTAAAATATACTCAATATAAATTTTTCAAATTTTTTTGAGGTTAAAAAGTCTCCTGTTGACTCTCACAGTTGGCTAAGGGTACACCGGTCATTTCACAAAAATGTCTCAAAAAAATTTCCAAAAGTTTCTAAAACTATTATTAAATATTTTGAATATAAATATGATTTAAAAATAATTTTTAAATCTCTCTAGCTAATTTTTATTATTTTATCTTATTAAGCAAGTTGTTAGTTGTTTTATTGCTCCCCGACCCTAATCCAAATAATTTATTAAAAATCTAAACTAGATAGAACTTACTAAGATGAATATATCCGTGAGAATTATACCCTTAAGATTCCCATTTGATTTTTCATAGTTAATCATAGAATAATTAGAAAAATAAATGAGTAGTTAAAGTGGGGGTGTTACATTTTCCAAAAAGATTAGAGATGAATCTTCAAAGAGAATTTACTTTACCTAATAATGATTGAAGTTCTCTCTTATTTCAAGGAGATACTATTTCAAAAACAGCTTTAGCTTTGTTCTTGTCTATCTCGATGCCCTTTTGATGGACAATGAAACCTAAAAATTCTCCTGTAGACACCCCAAAAGCACACTTAATAGGATTCATCTTTAAACCATGTTTTCTCATTCTTTCGAATGACTGTCTCAAATGATCTAAATGGTTATTTTTTGATTCTGACTTAACAACAATATCATCAATATAAACTTGTATAAATTTTCCTATTAAGTCATGAAAAATAATATTCTTCGCCCTTTGATATGTTGCACCAGAAATTTTTTTAATCCAAAAGGCATCACAACCCATTCATAAGTTCCTAAAGATCCTGGGCATCGAAAAAATGTTTTCGAGATGACTTGTTCTACTATATATATTTGATTATAGCCTAAATACCCATCTAATAAACTTAATATTTCATTTCCTGTTGCTGAATCAATTAACATATCAGCAATAGGCATTGGATATTCATCCTTAGAAATAGCTGAATTTAAATCTCGATAATCTATGCAAACACGCATTTTACCATTCTTTTTAATAATAGGAACAATATTTGAAATCCAATCAATATACCTAGTTGTCCTTATGAATTTGGCCTTCAGTAGGCTTTCGATCTCCTCTTTTATCTTCAAGGCCACTTTTGGTGCAAATCTTCGAGGAGCTTGTTTAACTGGTATTTTCCCTTGCTTATTGGGTAATCTATGTTCGACCAATTCTCGACTCAATCCTGGCATTTCATTATAATCCCATGCAAAATAGTCCTTGTACTCTTTCAATAGTTCAATAATCTGCCTACGCAGATCTTTGTCCAACAATTTACTTATGTAAGTTGGCCTTCGATTCACTTCATCTCGCAAATTAATTTCCTCGAGAGGATCTTGTGCTTCCATTTTCTTCATCTTTGGGGATGCAAGCTTCTCGAAGCCTAGAGAAGAATTATCATATATACAATCCAACTTTTGATATTCTTGCTTATCTTCCATCATCCATTCTTGACTTTTCAAGGACTCTCCTTCCTCGAATTCTATTCCTCTTTTCCCATCTTCAATAATTTTCGCCGAATTTACTTTTTCTTTGTACATGGCCTCTAAGGCCATCCCTTTGTTATGTTTATCAGAAACAACAATTTCAAAATTCTTCCTTTTTTGATTTTCAACGGCTTGAGCTGTTTCACTCAACTTTGCTTCAATAGCAAAAGCTCTTATTTTATTCTCGGCCACGTAAGCTGACATTCGAGCTAAAAAGCTCAAATAAATGTTTTGCTTATCCATTATTCGACTATGGCCTGAATCATCTTCGGCCTTTCATGTTAACATGAATCCCTCATTCAGATTCCACCAAAAGAACTTGTACTTCTCTTCTGATTCACATAATATGAATCAGCTATTTCAAAAGAGGCTGTAATAGCCAAAGTCTTGTCTTACTGATTTGCAAATGAAATACGCCTCATAGGTACTCTGGTCTGCTTCGACTACTTCTAAATAGCCTTCTTTATTCTAGAAGAATAACTTTTAATGAACAGTAGAAGGCACTACTCCCATGCCATGAATCCACTCTTTTCCAAAAGGAACATTAAAACTTGCCTGTGAAGGCACTACCACAAAAATATTCGACTACTAGATGTGATATCTAGAGCCACTATTCCATCAAATTTCAAGGATTTCCCATTAAAATCTGAAACCACAATGTTATGTGGAATCAAATATTCTAATGACTTTCCAAATCTCTTCAACATTGTCCTTGGCAATATATTTATTGCCGCTCCACCATCTACTAGAACCTTATCCACTTTTTGCCTTTCAATTATCATTATAAGGATTAAAGGTTTTAGATGTGCCTTCATTTCTTTGGGTAGTAGGTCAAATACTACAGCATTATACTTTGGCACTATACAAGAAACCTAATTGACCCAAATAACTTTCGACTCTATTGCAGAATCCTCAAAATAATCTTCTCTTATGAAATCTTCCATCTCTTGACATTCCTCGAATTGTTGAGTGAATTCAATTGGTAGCATCGAAACCATTTCACATATATCCTCCAAAGAATCCTTGAATCCAAACTCGAAGCAATCTGTTATTAAGTCTTCCTCATTTTCAACATTAGGCCAATCTTTAATGGTTTCCATGCAACACCCTCTCACAATTCTACTTGCAGATTGATTCTCAAAAGCAGCCTTTCTAAACCTCTGATTTCTTCTCCATTGTCATGTTCCTATTCTCCCAAGGGACCCTGTAAAAGTTAGATTTTTGAATATTTTGAGGATCAGAATAAGATACTTGAGGCTTTGATCCTAAAGTCCCACCAATCCTAGACATAACATCACCAACCTCAAAAGGTCTTGCCTTCGCGTTTCTAGATGGATAACCTTGTCAAAACCATTTGTTCAATGGGACCGAGCACTTGGCACATAGGTTGCATAACTTCAGTATTACCATATTTCTTATGTAGTAAGAATTCTACCAGTGTGTCACCTGCTTGAGGAAAAATTTGATCTTTTTCCTTCTCAAACTCATCCAAAGCCCTTTCCAGTTCTCCTCAGAAATCAGAGACCTAATTGCTTTTGTTTCATCCTCTTTAACCGAAGTGCTCACCATAAGAATGTGAATAGGCTCTACATAGTTTGTTTGTACTTGAAAAGGATCCATATCTATTTGCATTGACCTTTCTTTGAATTTCAATCTCCTATCATTTATTGCTTTCTAAATCATTTCCCTGAAACGAACACAATTATTAGTCCAATGACCAAAAACATTATGATACTTACAATATCTTTTCCCTTTCCTTTGCTCGAAAGAAGGCAATTTATATCCTTCAGTTAATACAATCTAGTTTGTCTTTTAATAGAATATCAAATATTTTATCAGCTTTTGTTACATAAAAACTATATTTTTAATTTGATATTCTATTTCTATCCTTAGGCTTTAACAATTGACAAACATATGGAGGTCTTGATTTCAATTCCGCTATATTAACCTCATTATCTTCGTATTTGATATCTATATTGAAATTAATTTCCAGTTCCCCTATTTTATGCGTTTCGACAAATGCAACCTTATCTTTTCGAATTATTTTGTCGAACCTCTTATTTTTATCCTTTTTAAATTTTATTTGTTCGATTCTTCTAACTTTATCAGCCAACTGTGCTATATCTTTTAATTGCTGATTCACTAACTTCTTTCAAATGGAAAATTCTACTCCAACAGCAGCCATTTGAACCAACTCATGCTCAGGTATATGAATATAACATATAGATTTCATTTGCCTAAATCTATTTAAATAATCATCCACTAATTTAGAATTAAATCTCTTAATATTCAATAAATCTACTAGACTCACTCTAGTTTCACCTCTAAAGAATTGTTCATGAACAATTCTTTCTAATTGAACCCAATTATATATCGAATTAGGAGGTAAAGTAGTGAACCAAATAAATGTGTTCTTAGTTAAAGAACTAGGGCAATATTTCATTCAAAGATATTCATTAGAAGCTATATCCCCACATTCTATTTGCTATCAAGCAACATGTTCTACAATTGATTCCCCTAATTCTCCTGCAAATTGGAGAATTTTGGAACTTTAAATCCTCTTGGTAATTCTGCCTATTAAGTGTTTGTTCAATCATTTGATTTATTTGCTGTGTGTTCTGAATATTTTGTCTTAAAAGATTTGGCTGATTTTGTCAATTGTTTTCTCCAACATTTTGTTGAACTTGTCTGAATAAATTTAGAAATTGGTCAGCATTTTGGTTTCTATTAACCAAAACAGGATTTTGTTGACCATTCCTTCTTGCATTTTGATTCTGATTAATTGTAAAAGGATTTTCAAACAACTCTTGATGGTTATTAATAGGATTTGTAACATTAGTTACAGGAATTTGGCTTGTAGTTTGATTTCCTATTAACTGCTGCCCTTGAAAGTTTTCTAAAGCATTTGCAACCCTTGCCATCAACATGGATAACTATTGATAATTGTTATGAGTAGTTTGAAACATAGGATTTAAAACTATAGTCATTTGATTGGTTAAGATATTCACCATATCATGATTACTATGATCCATTTGCTGTCTAAGTGCCATCAAAGTTTGATTGGTAATACCAGTTGAGAAATTACTTTCTCTTAACATATTACCCTCAATATTTGCCCCCATTGACTACAATTGCTCACTATTACACGCATAATTTATTCCTTGTAATTTTGAATTTCTATTCCTTGGCTGTGTTGAATGTACAGACACATGGGCTGAAGGTACTAATTAGGGTTGAGCAAAAGGAATTTCCATGTTTTTTTGTTGCAACCTTCATCCTGGCATTCCCCAAGGTTGCTTACTTGTAAAGGCATACTGTGACTAGGACCTACCTCTAGTAAAGGAGACAAAACTCCTTGTGCAATATTTGCACCTTCATTTGTGTTGAGACTACACTTTCTATCACAGAATTTTTATTAGCCTCTAACACTAGTGGATTATTTATATTATTATTATTGTCATTGTTAGATGTCTCATTCCCTCGACTAGCATTATTCCCAGGATTACCTAGCCCACTAGAACTGGCCATTATTCTGCCACTTCTTAAAATCATACAAATTCTCAAGACTAGTTCTCAACATTATGGAAACATTGGTGTCCCAGCAGGGAGTGCCAATTTGTTGATAGTGGAAATTGGTTGAGAAATCGAATTTGTTTCGATTCTCACTAGATAATTTCTCACAAAGATTCTAATCAACAAATAAAGATATTTTAAATGGGATTTAGAAACTAAACTTTTAGTGTGGATTCTTTATTAGAACTAGCAGTTAAAACTTTTAACTTGAGAAAAATTTGATTAGTTTTGACAATGATTCTATATGGATTCAAATCTGTTTTGTTCTTAATATGAATTAGATAGTAACATCGAATTCATTTATAATACGTGTAAATGTATGATTTGAGACATTAGTTAAGCAATTAGATAGGAATATAAATATTAGAATTAAATTATGAGGGGTTATTGGAAGAAGAAAAGGGTTATCAAGAGGAGAAAGAGATATAAACAAAAGAATAACAACAAATATAAGACATTAAAGTAAAAGATGGGTTCGAACATATATGTTCTCCTTGGGATCGGTAGCCATAGGTGCGGCGTGTGTGGTATACAGGATTTGTGTGAAATGTCAGAACCAAAGAAAAATGGCTACACAGTCACATATTTATAGATATTTCATCTAATGGTAAAGTAGTTATAACAAGATACGTATACAATCTATAGATAACCTCTAAATAATATGTTGACATCTATATATAACCATCTTCTAATAATAATCGCTTCCAACACTATTATGATCTCCTTTATACATCAGTCTGATTTGTCCAAGATCTTTTGTCGAACGTCACTTGAAGATTTCCTCGAATTCCTTCTCGAATAGCAGGGATTTTTTACTCGAATTCCTTGAAGATTCTCGAGTTAACTCTTTCAAGTAGTTTTCTTGTGTACTAGTTATAATCTTGTCGAATACGATATTTCGACAAAATTTGAATCTTATTGAAGAAAACACAGATGTTTGATAACTTACCCTCGTGTATGTCTTTTTGACAACTACATTCGACCTATTTCATAATGGCCCTAACAGGAGGCATCTTTGAATGTGAAAGATGTAACACCCTCACTTTAACTTACTTATTTGTTTTTCTAATTATTCTATGATTAATTATGAAAAATAAAATAGGAACCTCAAGGGTATGATTTTCATGAATATATTCATGTTAGCAAGTTCTATCTAGTTTAGATTTTTAATAATTTATTTGGATTAGGACCCTAGGAGCGATAAAACAACTGAGTTATCCTTAAAAACTTGCATGATAGGATAAAATAGAAAAAATTATCTAGAGTGGTTTAAAAATTATTTTTAAATCATATTTATATTAAAAATAATTAATAATAATTTTAGAAAGTTTTTCGGAATTTTTTTGAGACAGTTTTTGGGAAATGACCGGTATACCCTTAGCCGACTGTGAAAGCCAGTGGGAGACTTTTTAACCTCAAAAAATTTTGAAAAATTTATATTGAGTATATTTTAATTATACCAATATTATTTTAAGGGAAAAATATTGAAAATTCAAAAAATATATTTATTTGGCAAAAATTGGATTTATTGGCTTAAGAAATGTCTTTTAATGAAAAAATTTATTATAAATAATATGTACATGAGAAAAATCTGAAAATTTTCGTAATGCTTAATAAAATATACTTGAAAATGTGGTGTGGTCTGATTTTTCAAAACCTATCCAAAATTTCTATCTAATTTTGTTGCATTAAATTAATATTTAATTATTTTTAATATCTAATAATTATATAAAATAAATTTCTCAAATTCCAGAAGTCTTGACTGGTCTGGGACGTTTCCCTTTTGACCACATGTGGAAAGTACAATGGAAATGGATATTATATGGTTTTGGAGTCAAATTAAATCAAAATGCCTACTTTTTGACCTATAAATAACCCCATCACCAACTCTACTATTACATACTCTTTCCTTCAGATTTTCTGAAGCTCTCTCTGCCCACCCAGCTGCTGAATACGTGCAGCACTCCCTCTTCTCCCCAAAACTCTTGCATTTTTTTTTTTCCCTCACCATTAAAAGGCTTCCACAAAGTTTAAGTCCCTAAACTTCCAAACCAACCCTCCTCTCCTAATCTTCTACCAACAAGCCTTGTTTAGAGGTAAGGGGGAGTGAGGTTTAAGTCTCTAAATTTTGTTTCTTAATGGGTATGTGTGTTGGGTTTTCCCTTAAACCCAATTAGTATATTAATCCTACTACTACTACTATATAATCATTTATATTCTTGTCATTTAAATTATTGCTTTATTATTATGTCATTTACTTTAATGTCATTTATTTTCTTGTCTTATTATTATTTCCATTATGTTGCAATTTATTTTTATTTTATGCTTTATTTATATTTTTGCCCATTTACATTATGTCATTTACTTTATTGTTTAAGTTCTTGCTCTTTAAATTTCTTGCTTTACTTATTGTCATTTAAATTTTCGCCTATTTAAATTATTGCCATTTATTTTATTGTTAAAATTATTATTGCTATTCTATTGTTATTTACTTAAGTTTCACTTTATTGTTATTTTAATTATTGTCATTTATTTTGATGTTACTTTCATTACTATTTTGGCATTATATTATAACTTAAATATCCTATTATGAATAGCTATTATGGGCTTATTTTCATGCCAAAAATAGATATTTTCTAAAAAACCCAATTTTAAGCTTCAAGATCACTTAGAGAAAATTTTTGGAGTCTATTTTCTCCTCACAAGGCTCTCGGCCATATTCAAAGAAAAGGGGAAGAAATAATTATTTTTTTTTAACTTATTAGAATGGGTTAGATGGTTGAAAAATAATAAATAAGTAAAAAAATCAATTTTTGACCACATAGAAAATGAACTCAATTTCTAAAAAAGAAAAACAATAATTTAGGCTTTTTCTACAAAGGGCATTCGGTCCATTAAAGAAATAAATCAATGAAGAAGATGAATCTTTCATTTAGATTTAACATTTTTTTGATAAATACTTGAATTGATAAAAATTGGTAAGAATATATCCTAAGGAAAGTTAAAGAAAATGTTTTCTTGAAAAAGCAAGTTCTACTAAGTTTTTAGAAATAGAGTTTAAACTTCAGGCCCAAATTTGGAAAAGTTTTTAGGATAAAAACCTTATTAGAAAATTTTAAATTGTTATCATTAAACTACTATTTTGAACAAATTATGGCTAGTGTGAAAATAAATAAATAACATCAACAAAGGTTTTAATAAAATTGCGCGTCTTCTTGAAATTAGAAGTGTTGGTTCTTATAAGATGAATAATTCAAATTTTAGTAAAAAGGAAAATAACTGAAGAGAAACTCTAAGTATGCTCTGTGGTTGTAGCATAGTCTGACCTTCCATATCAGAAAAGAACTTCTCTTAAAATTTTACGTCCTAGTCATAATTGTAGATGAAAGTTTTTCTCTTTAAAATAGTTTGAATTGAAAAGATAGAAAAGGATAAGGACAAATCAAAATAATTAAAATAAGAATTGCAATAAATGTATAAACATGTGAATGAATATGCATGACGCTTTAGTCATTGATATTTCCTTCCCTGTGATGTTCAAATTGAATTGTTTCTAAGTTTTATGAAAATGTGATGGATGAATGACATCTCTGTAATTCTAGGACTCTGCTTGATTATCTAGAGAGTATGTCTTGAAACTTAGAAAACAAAGTCATAGGAAAACCCCGATTGAGTTAGGACCATGTTAAGAAGCATGGGTGCCTGTGTCTGGGAAGTCACAGTTTGGTACACTGCGGGATGAAAGCCCAGGACCATTGTTCGGGTCTTGAGGGTAGAGGTGCTGAGTTGTGAACATCCCAATGGCCAGATTAGCACCCTGGGCCAGGGTAAATCACGTAAACCGACTCGGCAACCCTGACGCCTGCTCAGCATCACCATGATTGGTGTAGTGTATATCCCTGATGGGCGTGTGGCCCTTTCCTCGAGGATGATGATTACGACATGGATGTTTGTACCTTGTGAGGGATTATACGAACTCCCAATCGCTTCCCAATGATTCCTGATGGTTAAAGTAAAACATCAGAGATGGGTATGGATCCATACGTCTGGTAAAGGTTGAGATTGAGTCGTAATAACGTAGGTCAGACCTTAGGATTTCCCCTGATTGCTTGTTTAAATTGTTGTTTGTAGCCTATTAAGAAACGAATGAGGCTTTTATAAAAACCTCACTCCTTTCTTGTTTGTTTTTTTTCATATACGATCGTGGCACAAACAAATGGACTCTGAGGATTGGCAATGACGACTACTCTACGTATGACTTTTGTAGATTTTATAGGATAGGCTAGCCTAGTATAGACCTATACTGCTCTGACATAGGTCATTTTTGTTGTATAGCTATGGGCGGGTATTTAGGCTTCTTTTGATGTATTTCTTTTATGTGCTTTTGACGTATGTATTGATATCTGACCTTGTACAAAGGCTTGATGCACATATATATATGATGATGTTTACTTCACAAGTTCTCTATCTGATGTCTCTTGGAATTACTAACGTTTGAGAAAAATAAGTACGTATTAGTTTTCAATCAAGTCGACGTTCTAAGGATCAAGAAATAATAAAATAAAATGAATGTATGTCTTATTATAGTGGGTGTTACAGAAGAAAGAATTGAAATAATCAAACCAAACAAAGATGTACAATAGAAGCAGTAGTAACATTCAAATTTACCATGAGTTTTGGGATAGGTAGTCCAATCCTCTCTTTACAATTTATAATATTGTTAAAGTAAATTCTATTTCATTTAAATAAGGCTAGAAGAAATGCTCATGTGGTGTTTGTTATATTTTTTCTTAAAAAAGTAAATTATCTGGAATGCTAAATTTCACTCCAAGTTCTTATGTTAACTATTTGACAACTTTAATTATGACTTCAATGTGGCACTTAACATTCTTTCGTCTCACATTAACTGCCATGTGCGAAGTTATAACATTAAATAAATGGAAGTGCTTCTTGTAAAACTTATTTTTATACAATCTGTGAATAAGCAATTGGATAATTAAAATAGAACATTAAATTTAATTTCAACGAAAATAAATAATTTAAATATGTGCTTATTTTTCTTCCTGGATTTTCGTAGAGATTATCTATAGAAATTGAGTCTATTTGGCACCCAATAGTGCAAAGATTCACTACAGAAGTTGACAAAGAATGTGGTGATTTGAGAATTTATTTATAATTAATTAAATTTAATTATAATTAGGTTCTAAATGTGGCCTGTTAGCTTTCCTTTTCTTATGATTAAAATAAGTCTTTTGTTTTAATTTGAATGCATGTGTTTAAGATGCACTCACAAGCATAAAGAGAGAATTGACATCCTAATTCTTACAAAGGCATTCCAGTAACACTTTGAGACATTTTAATGAGTCAGAAGCTCATTAAATGTTTTTTTTTAAATAATGAAATTTATTTAATTCATGTTTTGCTAAAAATCCTAAATTTCTGATAGAAATTCCTATATTCTATCTGTGTCTTTTGCCAGTACACAAATTAAAATTTAATCTTCCTCTGTTGGCCCTAAGTATGTCATGCCCAACACACTCACATGAGTAACCAAATTGTTGTCTTAAAAGTGACTTGGTTCTATTTGAACTAAATGTGTAACTATATGTACTTAAGCAAGTACCTAAGTCATCATTTTTTTTCTTATACTAAGTACTTATATGTACTTAAAAACCACTCTTGGACCATGGTTTTTACTTCTCCATGGCTGGCCAAGCAAGGCTACCAAGAGAAGCTTCATTCAATTTTTTTAACTACTTAATTAATAAGTAGTTAGCATTTTGTCTGTTACTTCTTTGCCCTTTCTTTTATTTGCTTAACTATAAGCAATCTAGCAAAACAAAAGAACACCCTTCTCCTTTTTTTATTGGCAACCAACACCCCTTTTCTTCTTAGTGTCCTATTGCTTTCATTTGCTTAAGTGAAATGAAAAGAACCCAGAGGATACTAGGAGTTCTTGGTGAGTTATTTGGTTTTTCTCTTTATTCTTCCTCTATTTTCTTCTAAACTTTTCCTATTTTTTCTTGTTCTTCATTATTCTTTTGCATCTAATGCTCACTCTCTTCCATTTTCTTGGTGAAAAATACCATTCAAGTTCGTTCTTTGTTGGAATGTAAGAGAAGAGAAACCAAAGTTCATACTACTTGGCGATTTTGTATTTTGAACCCACTAAGTAAGGAAAGCTAACCTTTTTGCTTGCTATTTAGTAATATGAATCTGTGGTAGTGTGATTATTGGTTGGATATTTCATTTTTGTTGAAAAATATATGATATATGTTGATAGGTTTTGAACTTGGAAAGTTGATTTCAAACATACATGTTACCTATTTTGTTTTTGGCCTAGAACACAAGTTACTATTTTTACGATATCTAGAGCTGCACTCAATAAAAAGAAATGTCGCTTGTTTAACTTAAACTAGACTTAAAGTGCTACAGTATAGGCTCAAGAAGCACTTGAAAAAATTGTGAAGTAAGGGAGCTATGTCTGTTTCAAGTTGGACTTGGCTGTCTAAAAAATGAAATCTGGCAATGTTGATGGTTTTGTTATTCTGAATTTTTGTGGATGTTATTTGGAAAATATTTTCAACAAACCAAAACTAGATATTGTAAACTTTAAGTGGATATATTATTTGTAATTTTTAAAGTTCATTTACTATTTTACATGATTTCTACAATCTGCTCTTAATGCACTTGACAGATTTATTTTTCAGTTTCGAAATAGTTTAAGAAAAAAATGACTATAAATTGCACAAAACAAATTTTTAAGTGTTTTATATCATTTTAGAAAATAGATTTAAACGGATACATTGTGACATCATGATTTGTTGAAAAATATGTTAAAATCACTTAGAAAAATGCATGAACATTTGACTGTCCTTCTAAAGGTCTATTCTGACCTTTGTCTCCTGTTTATTTCTTAGAAATCTCTGTAGATTTTTTTTTTGAGTTGGTGATCGATGATTTGAAAAATAAACTCAAATATCTTGAAAACTAGTTATGGATCATAATTTACAAAAATTGTTTGGACACTAAACTATGGAAAGCAATCTGTTTGTAAAACAAAACATTGCATTGTTTGATTTCTAAACTAGTTTTAAACCTTTTTCAATTATCTAGCTTTTTAGTGAATTGTTTGGCATTTAAAATTTTTCTATGACCTTTTTAATAAATGAAACTGAGTTTCTTTATAAGAATTAAAGTTTTTATTGTTTTTAAAAATTATTTAGTATTTTGCCAAATTATGGGAATAAAAGGTTATGAAATTAGGTTCTTGAGTTCTTCATGAAGTAGCAATAATTGGCTAATAAAATTAAAATTTTGAATAAATAAAACATTTTATAATTAATATTGAGAGAATTAATGAGATTTTATAAGATTAATAAGAGATTTTAAGTCTAAAGTAATATATGATTTAATAAAGAAACTTAAAGAATTTAGTAAAGCATATAATGGTGAAATTCTCATATGGAAAAATGATGATTCTAAGTTGTTGGTATGTTATTTATTAAAAGAAAAATGCTATGTTGATCATTGCACGATGATAAATTGAACTTGTTGAAACTTTGTTGAGTTGTTCTTAATGTTGATATTGTCATACACACATGCATGAGTTGTGAGCATTGACATTTAAGGTGTCATGGAGTCGAGTGTCTCCTTGTTGTTGGCTTAAGGATATGCAGATGACGCAAATTCTATAAGGGACTAGGATTTTGCAACCTCGTGTTGTGGTGGTGGTACCCACATATGTGCATATCCTAACTAGCGCACTATATTCCATTAATCATGACTAGTATCCCAAATGGGAAGTGTGAAATCATTGTTAAGTGATATGTCTAGCTAGTTACTCAAAGTTGTTCTCCAAGAGATGTCATTATCGATATTGAATGTGCATTGCATTTTACTTACATTATTCTTGAATTTGAACAAAGAAATGAATAATATGACTATATGATTCTATTGGTGATTTATCTATCTAAGTTAACTGGTATGTCTGTAATATGCTAGTATATAGTATTCTTGTTGTATATGTTGATGTTCTTTTTGGTAGCTTATCCTCGCATTGTATGTCCTAAGTGTGTGTCATTATGATGATCGCGGTAATCCGTTATTACAAAAACAGATGGCAACACCTCTTATAACTTACCCTTTCAGTGTGGAGCTTGTTCCTACCGTTTGAACGGGCGTGGTTGATGGAGCATTAATGCGAGTGCCCGTGAGACAAGGTTCAACGAACTACTAGTTACGTGTTATACTTAAAGAGGTGTGATCATCTCCATCGTACCTGTGACTATCAAGGTTGATTTTCTTGAGTTTGCTCAAGAGATACTGTATCCTCTATCCCTTATTTGTCGTAGTGTACGAAATGCAAGGGAGTATCGCAAGTTGTTTTGAGGAGCAGGACAAGGACGTGGTGTTGGACATGATCATATAGAAGGAGGTGATGATTCACCCTCTACCTCACCCTATTGTCCTTAGTGGGCTACGATGTTATCTTTTTTTGTAAAGGTGGCCAATGTTAGGAAGTGAGGATATGTGTATTCTCCTCACCTTTTGGATAGTTGTATTTATGGATACATGTATAATTCACACATTTCACTTTTCTTTTTAAGATACTTTATATGATGCTTTGGTTATAGTGCTTCAGGCACATTGGCTGTACTTATTTACACTTAAGACTCTTATTTGGGCATGAGATGCATGCATGGACCTTGTATAACTATCTATATATCGATGTATGCATGTTTTTATGATCATGTTGTGGATGTTGCCTATGTTTTATTAATCTTAAAAAATTTACTCATATTTTCATAATCAAATTAATCAAGAGTTTTCAAATTAAAATGAAATTAATTGGTTAGTTGTTTATGAAACGACCCGCTGTCGCTACATGACATGAAAACAAACTTTTGATTAATGTATTTATGAAATCATGTGTATGTTTTTTGCGTTCATCATACTATTATATATAAAATCTCCACATGCAAGGATTTAATGATAAATATTGAGGGCTTACTAAATATACATGCATACGTCATCAAATAGCAAATAGGAACATTGTGCCTTAGGGCACTACAACCATTAACATCAGAGTAGCTCAAAAGGTGGGGTGTGTGCATTCAACAATGTACCCATCAAAAAAGATAGATCAAAAAGGGGTACGGAACTACAACATCACGCATACCCTAGTTGGTCGTAACAACTATACTCTTCGCTTACGGACAATGAGGAGATATCGAGGTAATGTCCTCATCTGACTCTCTAATCGTATATGTACTTCCTCGGAATGTTGACCTTCATGAAATATGCAACAATAGGTAAAAAGCATGTCTAATAGCTCTCGAAGGGTGAGGATGAGCATGCCAAGATCCATCAAGTAGCTCACTGAAATCTATAGTCACACAAATAGGAATAGTAAAAACTATCACACTAATAGGGGCGTAATGAATGACCAAGACTCTGTGGAAAAGTGCCTTCCATGCATCCCAGTTAATTTGCCATCTACCGCTACATCCCATGATGATTGGAGTGAGCTCAATGTTGAAGGGTCCTAATTAACAACAACTAGCTATCTATTCCCATGAACATGTTGTTCACAATCATCATAGTCAATGCAAGGATAAGCTTACAAAAACTTATTAATACATGCATAATTCTAGATACATTTTAGATATCTAAATAATAACAATAATAATATTACAACAACAATTCATCCTCAATACTAATCATATTCAATGGTTTGCTAATCCACATTCGACATATAGGATACTACATCAGTCATGCAATGCATGTAAACTCACTCCATGGAGACTTTTCAATAGTTTAGGTGATCAACACTCCGTTAACATGGTACAACAATAATGGACCACTTGGATCTTTAACATGGCATGTGCCATAAACCATTAGGGGATGTCATATAACTGATATGTGGAGATGTTGTAGTGTTTGTCAAGATATAGATATACGTGGGTGGTGACTAAGGCTGGTAATGAACCGAACCAACTCAAACATAGTTTAAAACTTGATTCGACAATTGGCTCGTTGAACTTGGTTCATGAACCAAATGAGCTGAACTTGAGTTCAAAATTGAGCTCGTTAAATAAACAAGCTGAACTTTAGCTATATATAGTTCAACTCGATTGGTTCATGAACCAGCTCAGTATATATATAAACTAATATATTTTATGTTATTAAATTCATATGATTAATTTTTTAATTAATTTCATATTAATTTTTTTTGGTATGAAATAAATAAATAAATAAATATATACAAAATAATTATAATTTTGAATCAAATTAAGTTCGAGCTGAAAAGAAAGGTTCATATCGAACTCGAGTCAAGTTGAGCTTGGTTCAGATCAGCTCGACTTAACATATTTCTAGCCCTAGTGATGACACACCACAACAAAAGGCTTGCAAGGACCTTGACCTCATGTAGGATTTGCTCGTCTACCTATCCTCGAGGCACTACCACTATAACAACTCGTTGTCACTACATGACACCAACAACTAATACAAAGTGGAGATAATTTAGTTTTAAATTTGTAAAACTCTTTAATTAGTTTATTTATAGAAACATGTGTAATTTTTTTTGCGTCGTTTATTTGAACATTGACATCATTTACCTCAATTGAGTCACATCACAATGTGTAAATATAAGCAACAGAGTAAATAATGTGCCTTATGGCGCTACAACCCATAGATAACATTAATATCAGAGTATTTCAAAAAGGTAAGTGTAAAAGAAACCAAGTACGATATGCCATCAATAACTACATGTATATCAAAATGGGGGGAGGGGAATATAAAACGCACTCCCTAGCTGGCCACAATTATACATCTCATAAGGAAATAACAAAAGGATAGCTCCTCATCACTAGAACTACCGATGTGACTTATCCAGGTAGTCACACCACACCATCTCTTGCAGCAACATCTCCCAAATAAGTTATGAGTGACCAGATCCGCCATAGTCTCATTGTTTGATACAACGTCATTGACATGATCATCACAATCAAACAAGAAAAGCATGGGTATGCTCACTTAAATTAACATAGCATATAAGCAATATGGATACACTGTAAAGGATAACAATAGGAATAAGATATTTTAACATAAAATCAACATTTTCATACATTCATTCATTTACACCAATAATCGTATGAAGTATGTACAAGCAACTAACAGCCATGCTATGTATCCAGACTAAACTCTATGGAGATTTTCAACAATTTGAGTGACCAACATTAACATGTTCTTTAACATAGCACCATAGGATTTTGTGATGTCACCTTAGTCACTCATCCATTACTATTGGGGAACACCACAACTTTGATCAATGGATAGGATCTAGTGGTTAACTAGAATAGATTTACGTGGGTAGTCGATCACCATGACTCAATGCTTGCAACAGCCTTGGTCTCTTGTGGAATTGCTCGTCTACTTATACCTCAGGCCCTATGTGCAATGGCTCCCATTGACCTTTTTGGCACTAGGTTGGAGATCCTATATGAGTCTCAACTCTAGTAAATCACCTATGCTTGCTCACAATGTAGCCATAACTGCATACTTATGCATGAATGCATGTGTAACACACCAATATCAATAGTTCAACCCACAACATTCAACATTCATCATGCCATACAAGCATCTTCACCATGGTTATACTTAGATTCCTTTATGGTTTAAGATATGACAACTTTGTATCTGCCATCTCAACTATGGCCTGCCTCAAGGTCTTAAGTTCCATCATGAATAACCAATCACAATGGAACAATTCATTATGATAGCAACAGTACCATTTATTAAGGTTAATTCATTCATTCACAAGCTTTAACAACATTACTTAGGCTCTATTCATCACCTATGTAGCCAATAAGTAGAGATCTCATCCAAAGATCTTCACATCGAAAGGAATTGCCCTTCAACATTCAACTAAGTTGTGCCCAATTTAATTCAATCCTAATTCTATTCCATTCTCCCATTGGAACAACTATCTACTTGATATTATTGTTTGTATCTCATTTCTTAAGTTTCTTGTGCATTATCTTCTTCATTTCCTATTATGCATCTATGACCTCTGTAGAGTGTAGTCATGATGCCTAGAGTTATACTAATCTAATCAAGTTAATCTTTATCTCATTTGAAAGCTAATAAGATTATCTACAACTTTTATGTTGACCTCAAAACCTAGTTTTAATGTATACTATGCCTAAAATTATGGAGAACATGAAATCTTTACAAATCCTAACAGCTTGACCTTTGCTCACTAATTTGACCATATCTTGGAGTTATAGACATTACTTTTAGATGAGACAAAAACCATTAGTTAGCTAAAATTTAGGGCCACAACTCTTATGAAGACCATTTTTCCTAATTCACAATTTAAGATTGACTTTGGATTGAAATAATCAATTATAACTTGTGATAATCGATTATTTTTAGCAGAATATACATCAGTAGCCATTTTCTGATAGAAATAATCAATTACCAACTTTGTAATCAATTATTCCAGAGCTAGGATCAATAAAACAACCCTTGGGACTTAAAATAATCGATTACAAACCCTTGTCATCAATTATTTCTGAACCTAGAGTGAAAAGCCAACTTTGGTAGCTCATTTTAATTGATTATAAAGCTACATGATCGATTATTTCAGAAGCCAAAATAAGGATTTGACCTCTAAAGCTCATTTTAATCAATTATAAAGCTATGTTATCAATTAAAATGATTCAAATAATAGGTGAGCATGATTTTTCAATTGAGTTTTCAACTTGTCACAACTGCAACCTTTCCATTCATCCCAAATGTTTTCAACAATGAAATCAATCTTCAACAAAGCATTTTCTACCATCAAAATGCATCCATATACAATTCACAACATTGAATCAACATACCCATATCAAGATTTTATATATTCCAACATCAAACCACAAACATCCATCCATGATAACAACTTTCTCCATATAGTAGTTCTATAACCTTAACACGTCACAAATCATCAAAAAACAAGAAAAAGGGATGATCTTCCCTTACCTAAGTGTAGTCTTGGGTTAGGGCTTCTAAGAGGAGAAAAGGAAAGGGCTTATTTGAGCCAAAGGGAGAAGCTTTGCTCTACAACACCACCACCATAGCAAACCTACAAAAATTAGGGAGCTAAACATAATTTTTGTAGTAAAAACCTATCTTTGGGTCAACACAAGAGAAGAGAGAAGAGATAACTCATCACCACACTAATTGGTCACCATTAGCTCAAAGGTGAAAATCTACTCTTAAGAAAGAGAACCAAAGTTGAACCTTGAGAGAGCTTAGGAGAGTTTCTTAGGAGAAAGAGAGAAAATGGGAAAAGGAGAGAATGGAGAGGGGATGAGAGTTTGTACGTGGGTTTTTAAGGGGGGAAATGAGAGTTTTTTGGTTTCTTTTTAAAATTAAACCCCTCTAACTGTTACTTGACTTTTTTTAAAACACTTCATAATTTCTCTAGGATCCAAAAATGACTAACCCATTAATAAACTGATTTTATAAAACACCTAAAGGTATTCAGACATAAAAAGAAATGGCCTAGAGTGTGACATCTCGAGCACTGACAAGGGTGAGGAGTGATTGCAAAAGAGATGAGGTATAGACAAGGAGTAGCTCCTAGCAGGCTTCTAATGGGAGGGACACATGATTGAATCGAATACACACGAAAATGATAGGGATCTAGAGGTTGTGCAAGTATGAGACTGTACAGTTGAGGATAGCTTAAATGAATTAATAAGTGCTACCTATACCAACAAGATGCATCTACTTTTTGGTATCCTATCACTTAAAAACTCCATAATTAAACGTGCTTAACTTGGAGCAATTTAGGAATGAGTGGCCTCTTAGGAAGTTTCCTAGGAAGTGTGTGAGTGAGAACAAAGCACGCTAAAAAGTCTTGTGTTGATTTGTAGGGACAGTTGTTGATCTTGAAAGAGGCGTTACAAAGTGGTATTAGAGCAGGGTCTCTCTCCTAATGCGGTGTGGTTTGAGGACAGCCCAAGCGAAAGCTAGTGGGCATGTAACATCCTAAGGGCTGATGAGGGTGAGGAGTGATAGCCGGTGCAAAAGAGATAAGGCATAGATAAAGAGCAATTTCTGGCAGGCTTTGAAAAGGAGAGACATATGAATGAATCGAATACACACCAAAATGAGAGGAATCTAGAGGTTGTGCAGGTATGAGACAGTACAATTGAAGATAACTTAAAAGAATTAATAAGTTCAACCTATACCAACAAGATGCATCTACTTTTTGGTAGCCTATCACTTAAAAACTCTATAGTTAAGCGTGTTTGACTTGGAGCAATTCTGGGATAGGTGACCTTCTAGGAAGTTTCCTGGGAAGCATGTGAGTGAGGACAAAGTACGTTGATAAGTCTTGTGTTGGTTTGTGGGGATAGTCGTTGATCTTGAAAGTGGCTAGGCATTACATAGAGAAACTTTTCTCAGCTCTCAGGAATTCCCAACTTAAACACGACAAGGAACTAAATTAAAATATTTCTATTTTAAATCAATGGTACCCAAACAATAATACAATTTAAATAGAAATTTAATTATGATTCGAATTGACTAAGCATAAATAAATTTACAATACTTCTGACAATTTGCTCACTTTTATGCCCATACTGTCAATTTACAAGACAGTCCCAGTTTCGGTAGAATGTTCTATTGAAACTCACATAAAAAATCACTAAATGTTCATTTATTACATTTTTCATGAAACTAAATTTAAATTTCTCTTGTAATTATTTTAAATCACTTAAAACACATATTAGGAAAATAATTGGTGTTACAATCACTGGCCCCACCAACTCTCTAGCAGTAGGTTGGAGGTCCATCTCAATGTCCCTAACTTACATGCCTCCCCACACCACAACTACAATTGTGGACTCATGCATGAATATATGCATACAACATCAGCAGCAACAATCTTAACTAACATATAACATGGTTATACTTAGAGACCTTTATGGTTTGAGATACGACAACTCTGTACTCGCCATCTCAACCATGGCCTACCTCAAGGTCCTAAGCATCGTCAATAACAACAACAAATCAACAATATCCAAATATTTGAACCATTCTCACAGTCAATTATTATAACTATTTGATTCCTAAAAATTTTCATAGTTTGACTACTTAACTTACCATGGCCCACTGTTAGATGTTTATAAGTCATCTTCCATGTCAATCGGGGTCCACTGCTAAACTCTCACAGTTCATTACCAAATAGCTTATGGTTTGTCAGTAAGTTCTCAATATACAATGTGAGTTCTCATCTCACTATATGATTCTCAACCATTCATACATAATCAACTTTCTTCATCATCCATTGGCTAATGAATGACACATTATTTATGGTTTTATGAATTAGGCATTAAGGTTCCAATTTCAAGTCTTATTAATCTTCTTTATCCCCAACTCATCCAATACTTTTATAGTTATCTAAGGTTAGAACAATTATCTAAATTAACTAGCCACTTAGGGTGTTTAAGGGAAATTTTCCATTTGACTATGGGAAGCCTTCTATCTTCTAAGTTAACAAAAGCTGTAAGGTTGAAGGGGTTCGACACTTAACATGACCACATTGGTGCTCGATGTGTCTCGTAACATAAGTTTCTTGGTCTCTGTGTAACACTCTCACTTTAACTTACTCGTATGTTTTTCTAATTATTCTATGATTAATTGTGAAAAATAAAATAGGAACCAGAAGGGTATGATTTTCATGAATATATTCATGTTAGCAAGTTCTATCTAGTTTAGATTTTTAATAATTTATTTGGATTAGGGCGGCCCGGGAGCGATAAAACAACTGATTTATCCTTGAAAACTTGCTTAAAGGGATAAAATAGTAAAAATTAGCTAGAGAGGTTTAAAAATTATTTTTAAACCATATTTATATTCAAAAAAATTAATAATAATTTTATAAATTTTTGAGAATTTTTCTGAGATAGTTTTTATAAATTAGCAGGAGACTTTTTAACCTCAAAAAAATTTGAAAAAATTATATTGAGTATATTTTAATTATACCAATATTATTTTAGGGGAGAAATAGTGAAAAGTAAAAAAATATATTTATTTGGCAAAAATTGGATTTACTAGCTTAATAAATGTCTTTTTAGTGAAAAAATTTATTATAAATAATATGTACATGAGAAAATTCTGAAAAAATTTTGTAAGGCTTACTGAAATATACTTGAAAACGTGGTATGGCCAGATTATCCAAAAACCTATCCAAAATTTCTATCTAATTTTGTTGCATTAAATTAATATTTAATTATTTTTAATACTATATAAATGTTTTAAAAAAAATATTCAGACCTTTGACTGGTCTGGACGTTCCTCTTTAGCCCACATGTGAAAAGTACAAGTAAAATTGATATTATACTATTTTTGAGTCAAAAATTTAATCTAAACTACCCACTTTTTGACCTATAAATAAACCCCATCAACCACTTCACTATTATACTCTTCACTTCAGATTTCAGAGCTCTCTCTCTGCCCCTCCCAGTTGCTGGAACGTGCAGCCCTCTCTTCTCCACACACTCTTGAATTTTTTTTCCTACTCCATTAAAAGGCTTCCACCTAGTTTAAGCTCCTAAACCTCTAAAGCCACCTCTCCTCTTCCAATCTTCTACCAACAAGCCTTATTTAGAGGTAAGGGGGAGTGAGGTTTAGCCTCTAATTTTGTTTCTTGATGGGTGTGTGAGTGTGTGGGTTATCCCTTAAACCCAATTAGTCTACTAAGTCTACTACTACTATATAATCATTTATATTCTTATTGTCTAAATTATTGCTTTACTATTATGTCATTTACTTTAATGTCATTTATTTCCTTGTCATGTTATTATTTCCATTATGTTGCCATTTATTTTTATTTTATGCTTTATTTATATTTTTGCCCATTTACATTATGTCATTTACTTTATTGTTTAAGTTCTTGCTATTTAAATTCTTGCCCTTTAATTTCTTGCTTTACTTGTTGTCATTTAATTTTTGCCCATTTAAATTATTGCCATTTATTTTATTGTTGTCTTAAAATTATTATTGCTATTCCATTGTCATTTACTTAAGTTTCACTTTATTGTTATCTTAATTATTGTCATTTATTTTGATGTTACCCTCATTATTATTTTGGCATTATATTATAACTTAATATCCTATTATTAATAGCTATTATGGGCTTATTTTCATGCAAAATAGCTATTTTCTTAAAAACCAATTTTAAGCCTCAAGATCACTTGGAGCAATAATTTTTGGAACCCATTTTCTCCTCACAAGGCTCTCGGCCATATTTAAAGAAAAGGGTTAGAAATGTTTTTTTGTCAATTAACTTATTAGAATGGGTAAGATGGTTGAAAAATAATAATTACTAAAAAAATCAATTTTTGGACCACATAGAAAATGAATTCAATCTTTAAAAAGAAAAACAATAATTTGGGCTTTTTCTAAAAAGGGCATTCGGCCCATTAAAGGAATAAAATAATGAAGAAGATAAATCTTTCATTTAGATTTAGCATTTTTGATAATTACTTGAATTGATTAAAATTAGTAAGAATAAATCCTAAGGAAAGTTGAAGAAAAGGTTTTCTTAAAAAAGCAAGTTCTACTAAGTTTTTAGAAATAGAGTTTTGGACTTTAGGCCCAAGTTAGGAAAAGTTTTTAGAATAAAGACCTTATTAGACAATTTTAAATTATTACCATCATTTTGAACAAATTATGGCTAGTATGGAAATGAATAAATATTGTTAATAAAGGTTTTACTAAAATGCATGCAATTGCGCATTTTTTTGAAATTAGGGGTGTTAGTTTTGTAAGATGAACAACCCAAATTTTAGTAAAAAGGAAATAACTGGAGAGAAACTCTAAGTATGCTCCGTGCTTGTAGCATAGTCTAACCTTCCACATCAAAAAAGAACTTCTCTTAAAATTTTACGTCCTAGTCATAATTGTAGACGAAAGTTTTTCTCTTTAAAATAGTTTAATTTGAAAAGTTAGAAAAGGATAAGGACAAATCAAAATAATTAAAATAAGAATCGCAATAAATGTATAAACGTGTGAGAATGAATATGCATGACACTTTGGTTATTGATATTTCCTTCCTTGTGATGTTCATATTGAATTGTTTCTAAGTCCTATGAAAATGTGATGGATGAATGAAATCTCTGTAATGAGTAACTCTGGAACTCTGCTAGGTTATCCAGAGAGTATGTCTTGAAACTTAGAAAACAAAGCCGTAGGAAAACCCCGATTGAGTTAGGACCATGTTGAGAAGCAAGAGTGCTTGTGTCTAGGAAATCACAGTTTGGTACACTGTGGGATGAAAGGTAGGGACCACTATTCGGGTCTTAAGGGTAAAGGTGCTGAGTTGTGAACATTCCAATGGTCAGGTTAGCACCCTGAGTTAGGGTAAATCAGGTAAACCGACTTGGTAACCCTGACACCTGCTCAGCATCACCATGATTGGTGTAGTGTATATCCCTGATGGGCGTGTGGCCCTTTCATCGAGGATGATGATTATGACATGGATATTTGTACCTTGTGAGGGATTATACGAACTCCCAATCGCTTCCTAGTGATTCTTGATGATTAAAGTAAATCATCAGAGATAGGTATAGATCCATACATTTGGTAAAGGTTGAGATTGAGTTGTAATAACGTAGGTCAAACCTTAAGATTTCCCCCAATTGCTTGTTTAATTTGTTGTTTGTAGCCTATTAAGAAACGAATGAGGCTTTTATAAAAACCTCACTCCTTTCTTTTGCTTCTTTTCTTATACAATCGTGGTACGAGCAGATGGATCTAATCCATGAGATGGTGAACATCCACATATCCTATTACCCACTGGGACTCTAGGTCTATGACCCGGTTACTCAGTATTTGACATTCCAGGGGAAGGTGACCTTTACATTTATGTCTCCTGTCCCAAACGTTTTTCTACCTATTCAACAACTGACGTTACCTATGACCCTATCTACTACCGCGCCTACTGGCTATGTCAGAGGACCACAGCCCCTCTGCCATTACCTATAGACGATGAGATGGATGACGCTCCTTTTCCACAGATGGATGCTGTTCTTGACATTGGCATCATGGCAATCCCAGCACCATACCTTCAGTACTTTGAGCCACCAGTCGAGATCCCACCATACCCCGACACCACTGAGTCTTCATCTGGCTCCTCCTATCATCCAGGTGAAAACTATGGATGGGTATCCTCTTCTTCTGAGATTAGCAATGTCGGCAGCTACGATGGCCTTGGGCAGTTACTCGATGGTCATATACCCATTGATGATGAGGACACCGATATGATGGATTCAAAGGACACTGATATGATGGATTCGAGGACTCGTTGTGACGACAATTCTGCTTGTGATCTTTTTGTATGGGATGGGGTAATCTAGTATAAGTTTATACTGCTCTGACATAGATTTTTGTTGTATAGCTACGGGCGGGTATCTAGGCTTTCTTTTGATGTATTTCTTTTGTATCCTTTTGATGTATGTACTTGATATCTGACCTTGTACAAAGGCTTGACGCATATATATGATGATGTTTATTTCATGGTTACAGTTCTCTATTTGATGTTTCTTTATTTACTCTATAATTGCAAAAGAAAAAATAATAATAATAGTGCGGTAACGAGTTAAGCATAGTTAACATTTTACTAATCAATTATGTACTTGTATTATTATAATGGGTGTTATACTCTGTCTATGTTTTTCACTTAGTGCGGAGTTCTGCACTTAACATACTACCTCAAAAAGGTTACCTACGTTTAATTAGGGCTTAGCAAAATCATATCTACGCTTAGAGTATCATATACAGAGAGTTGATAAAGAAGGTTTCTACTTGCTCTTAGCATAACCATAACCATGCTTAGCGTGCTAATCCATAAAGAGTTAATATATCAGTTCCTTTAATGGCATTAAGCGTGGGTTACCACGCTTAGCGTGCCACAGAAGGAATATTGTTCTGTTGATTCTATAGACTCTCTTTTCTTTTTCAATATTTTCTGTGATACCTCTCAATCGATATGGTCAATAATAACAAGGCAACTTGTTAGGTAGTTCAATTCCAAAATCTTATCTTATAAAATCAATGGTATCATTACATTTCAATCTTCCTTCCAAAATGGATCTCTTAGCCGAACAAGTCAATTTCTTTCCAATTCCAATTCAACATAACATAATCAAAGTAGAATCAAACTTTCTAAATCACTATTTATCCTTGGAATTAAATTCAAAAATTTCTATCCTCTAAATCCTCCTTGGCTAAATTCAAGAATCATAGTATTCTTCATCATATTTTCATTTCAAATCATGGTTGCCATCATCATATACAAAAATATAACATAAATGTACCAAATTGAATTATTCCAATTACCTTTTACTACTTAAACTTTGACAAAACTTTAGTACTTAAATCAATTACCTAACATTTAGGTTCTTATACTAACTTTTCCTTTAGATTAGTTCCTTTATTTAATTCAACTCTTGCTTAAATAAATCTAATGTTAGAAAACAATTTCAATTAACACATTATCCTAAAATTCTTTGGCTAACTTATTTGCTAAATAATAGGTCATTCTTTAAATCTTGTAATTTACTAATTCTAGGGTTCATGCCTTACACAAAAACATAACTTAATTTATACCTATTAGTTCATTACCTAACCTTTAACTAAAGATTACACAAGCTATCCTTTGCAATTACTAAGTTATCTCAATATGGTTATAAACTAGATTACTAGTTTGAACTAATCCTTAACCTATACTAGCAATTTACTAACTCTTAACCCTTCATTATACATTTATAGCACTTGACTAGAATCAATTCATATCTTTTCCTCTTGGAATACCATAATACCGAAATTATGCCAGGCATGAAGGATCACAAGTTCTTTTCAATCAATCATCATATTCATAAATAACCTTAAGTAGTTGACATTAAAACACTTGGCACTAATATGCTTGTGTCGGCTAATAGAGGTCGACACTATTTAAAGTTGGCCACACTGACATTTTAAACCGTCACTCCGAGAAAGTCGTTGCTTACAATTTATTTATTTTAAATTAAATTTGTTTTATATAAAGTCAGCTAAGCCAATTGGCTCTACATTATTTTTTAAAATTTTGTTTCACTTAGTGTCGATATACCCGACTCTATTGTTAATTTTTTTAATCATTTTTCATTTAAAGTCAACCAAACCGACTTTAGGTTTTTTTCTTCCTTTTTTTTTTTTTTGAATAGAGCTCCTACTAGAACACACCATAATTTACCATTAGTTTCTCAAGCAATCACAATTGTATTCCAATTGTATTCCAACAAATAAAACTATAACCATGTGCCTATCTTTAATTGACTTAAAGATGTTAAAAATGTCATCGGGTTTGGATTTCATCAGTTTCATTCACCATAAGGTAAAACTCGATTATTCATATAAAAACTAACTCCTTACATATGAAATTAGATCAACAATTAGAGAAAATGATACTTACCTACATATCAATATTTCCTATATGTATTCCTCTGCATCATGAATAAATAATACCTAATAGTTAAGACTATCTTGATCCATAACATTCACCTATTTGAACCATTGTTAACATTAGAAATACTGAATAAGTCTAAAGACTTGTGTTGAAAATCTGAATCATCACCAAGCTGACTCCTATATAATTAATCGGATGAAGGATGAACATGCCAATAATTCCACCAACAACAAATACTTTTAAATTGTACAATACCATAAAAACAAGGAAAAGAATAAGTTAAAACAAATAAAAAGTCCTTCAACACAAGCATATACTTTTTACCAGCGTAGAATATTTAAAAGCAAGTTAATATTCAAAACAATATATAAAACAAGTGACAGAATGAAACCACTACCAATCCTTGCAATCAATTTGTTGATAAAAAAGTTAAACAATATTCCAAAAAGATCATAGCAGAATATGATAGGAGCTCATTACTCCGAACTTAAAATCATTCACACAAACACAAGCACATGTACAATATTACCAAACATATAAACCCAATAATCTTTTCACAAGAGCTAATCAAACTAGTACTAATAACATGTCACTACAAATTATGAAAAGCCCAATTCAAATCAAAATGCAATTAGCATATACAATCATTTCAAATAGAACTTCAATAGTAAGCTTAAGATATGTAATACCACATGATGTGAAATATTCACATTGACAGAATGAAACTAGGATCATAACCAACATACACACACAATAATAAAAATCAACAATATTACCAAATGCATAAAATGCAATAAAATGTTATAATTGTATACCTTGGACACAGTCTTCCTCTTCTTATCAAGCTTCTCCTTTTTAGCCTTAACGCGTTAGGCCTCAGCAACCAAAGCCATCCTCTTGGCAGTCTTCACATATGAATTCAGCTTCAGCATCACATTTAGATTCTTAAGCAGGTTCTTCTAAGGTGTGGCTCACTTCACATCCTTCTTGTGGTCCACACAACAAACTGCACCTCATTAAAGTTAATAATCCTCGCTAGGTTTGAGTTCACCATTTACTAGGGTTTGCTATCTATTAGACCACTCAACCCCTTAACCTTTCCTTTAACTCACTCACTCGAGCCCAATCCTAAAGAAGGGCTTCCCATATAGCACAAATACAAACCCAATAGAAAATAAATTCAAACACATGAAAGTAAATTAAAGGAAAATCACAGAGTGTACTTGTGTCAGAATCGAAGTATGTACCTAAGTTCAAGTAGCAAGAGACTCCGAAAACCAGAAATACTAGTAAATGTTGGGAACGGCAAAAAATATTGCCAATGAATAGTGGGCTGAGCTCATGGGGGTATATGAGAAAAGCATAGGCTTGCTTCAAACAATAATGATTAGAGAGGAACAAAGGAGGATTTTCAATATTTTGATGCCAAATATGTCGGGGAAATGATAAAAAATATATAAAAATAATTAGGGTTGGAAAAGTCAAAAAATGGGGGCAAAATGGGGCTTTATCCTCCATGATGCAATAGCAGTGCAAATGTAGGCAATTTTGGCTACAAATTGCAATGCAACACATATGATGTTAAAATACTCCACAAACTGAAATTTGTCATGACTAGAAGCCACAAGTTGGCTATCACACCTGTATAGCATACAATCAATAACTATGTTCATGAATCACATTTGATATAAGAAATAAAATTGATATCTAAGGCCGATATGCATGACAAAAAGCTCCATCTAGGTTTAGTAGTTTTTCAATAAATGTTGTCATTCATTTAAAAGGGGGGAACATGTGGAATTGGGAGCAAGAAAATGAATAGAAATAATGAAAAACATTGAGATATATAACAATTGAATACAATATAGATGACTAATGAAGGCCTTCATTCCTTCTCATTGAGCTAGATATGTTAAGATGGATTAGATAGCAATAGAAGGGAAGGTTTTAAGTAAAGCTTCCTCTCATTCGGAAGTTTTATAAAATAAAGGAGAAAAAAAGAGGGTTTATCATGAGAACCTCCAAAACACCCCATTTATGAACATTTTTAAGTAATTAAGTCCCTAATTTGTAGGATTTCAAGAATTCAAACAAAAGGAACAACAACTTCTCCTCTTCCCTTGTCCAAACATTTCACAATGCAAACTACACATATGCATTATTATCCTGTGCTCTACTTTGGGTCCGCAACTTCTAGTACCTCTCACTCAAGTTCTTCAATACATCTTAGACTACAATGTACAATAACACAACTACTTATATTTCCCCCCTTAAATAATAACATTCTTCCACAATTACAAAGCACACTAGTTTGTGCAAAATTCAAATAAATTCAAATTAGATTAAATCATAAATAGAAGATTAAACACACTAACATTAACAATTTTCCATGCTTTAGGAATCCAAACACTTGATAATTCAAGTCAAAAAAATGTAACACCCTAACCTTAATTTTTCAACTATTTTTCTAATATTTGATTATTTAATTCTAAAAAATTGGGAAGAAATTTTAAAATTTTTTCTCCACCATTGTGATAAGAATTTCAAGAGCTATCTAATTGTGATTTTTTATAATTTTTCTAAGCTAGAGCCCTAAAGAAAATAGAAAATGATGATTTTGCCCTTATTTCTTAGCACTGAGGGCTAACATGAGAAAAAATATTCATTGGTATTAAAATGTCTATTTGAGTTTAGAATCATGTTATATGAATTAAAATATAATTTCAAAAATTTCCTCAGAATTTTTTGAAATTCCAATGCCAAATGCCCCTAATGTCTGACTAGTATGGGTTTGACATCTATAAATAGTGAAAATAATAATCTCAATGCATTTTTAGGTAAAATATTTAATTTTATAATTTTTAGAAAAATTTTGGTATATACTGAATTAAAATAGATTTAATATGAATTTTCTAGCTTAAAAATACAAAATAAGTAAATAAAATTTGAAATAATTATTAAAAAACTAAAATTAATGATTAGAAATTTATTTTTGTTGGAAGATAATATATATGTCTAGTTTTACCTTAGAGTTCATTATTTTAATATTAAAAGTTAAATTATTCAAGTTTAGGCGATTTTATCAGTATAGGCTAATTTAACTATAGATAAAATTTAAAAAGATAAAGTTAAGACAACACATAGGACACGTCCAAGCCCTAGGGACAGCTGATTCACCACCTATTTTGTATATTTTTCCTTCTAAATTAATTAAAAAGAAAATAAAAATAAGTTTTATGACATAATGCATGATGTAAGCAAGTGGACACCTAACCACCCCCCCCGCCCCCCCCAAAATCTCCATAAATAGGCCCCCAAAATTTCAAGATTTCTCACATCCTCCTCTCACTCTAGATGGTCGAAATTCCTATGAGGAGTTTCTCTAAATTTTTTTATGCTACAATTTTACTTGTTTTCATCAACTAATAAATTTTTTTTCCTAGGAGCTTGGAACCATATTGCCATCAACTCTCCTACTCTTCATCAACTACCTTTGAGATAATGGGGGAGTGGGGTTGGTTCTATATTATGGTCATTTTACATGTTAGTAGGAAAGGCTTTCTCTTAAACCCATTTAGGCATAAGTTTAATTATTATTCGCATTACATTATTATAATGTTTGATGCTAAACTTTAATTTTTATTAAGTTATTATACTGCTCAAATTTAGAAAATCAAATTATAATTGCTAAGTTATTACTCTGCTCAAATTTAGAATTAAACTATAATTGCTAAGTTGTTATTCTGCTCAAATTTAGATAACTAAATTATGCTTACTGAATTATTATTCTACTAAAATTTTGGTAATTAAATTATAATTACTAAGTCATTATTCTGCTAAAATTAAAAAAATTTCTAAATTGTTATTCTGCTAAAATTTTAGTAATAAAATTATAAATTACTAAGTTGTCATTCTACTAAAATTTTAGTAATTAAATTATGATTACTAGGTTATTATTCTACTAAAATTTTATGTGATTACTAAATTGTTATTTTATTAAAATTTTGGTATTGTGCAATTTTTATAATATAAGGCAAAAATGTCGATTGTACTAGTGCTCGAATTAAATGAGACTAGGAAAACCTTTATTTGAGAAGTTAGAAATTGATAAGTTAGTAAGTGACATGCAGTGGCATAACACCCTGCTAGGAAAGCCACAATTTGGTACACTGAGGGATGTATGTAGGGACCAAGAAGGTCTTAAGGGTGCGGTATCAAGTAGTTAAGTCTCAATGGCTAGGATAGCAACCTTGAGCCGAGATCTTTGCAGAGAATAAGCTTGATAACCCTAACAACTATTCAGTCATCACCAGGATTTGTATGAGAGTATACCTCTATAAATGAACATCTTAAATTGTTATTTTGTTCTTCAATGATGATGAGGATTGTACCATATGCTGATTATATGAGGTATATGTACTTTCAGTCACTTCTCAATTCTGTTGAGAACTATTACTCACTAATGGAGAGTATGGATCCATATTGAGTCAAGGGTAGCATAGTATACCTTAGAATAAACCCTAGGTTCCCCTCTATTGTCAATTATGTTTTATGTGTATTTTATAGTAGAATTCCTACCATTCATGTGAAAGTGATTTTAGAACAAATCACCCCGCTCCATTACTTTTCTTTTATGCATATTTGATTGCAATTAATAAAGATGGCCATGCCAGTATTGTTTAACTTACATATATAGTATCTAGACGATGGAACTTGGGAGTACCACGAGAATATAAATATACTTACTTCTCTCGGTTTTATATCTATTACCTTTTTATCTTCCATTATTGGGCTCCAATGCTGCCTATGACCTACGAAATTCCTATTTCCTTATCGATGACTCGCCGCCAAACTTTGTCGGGCTCCTCCTGCTCCGCCACCACCACTTGAGAATTTGTAGGCCTAGTCCAAGGGCCTATTCTTTTTATATATGGAATAGGGTAGACTGACACTTCTTTGAGTAGGATTTTTTTATGTATATACTGAGGTTAGGTAGTGTCTATTTTTGGATATACATTTTGATCTCCCTGTATCGTAGTTGTTTCTCTTTTGTATTTTAGATGACTAATATGTAATAAGAAACTATGATGTACGGTACTATGATACATACATACATACATACATATATATATATATATATATATATATATAGACTTTATCTTTTTTATCTCTTACTACTATTTACAAATTTTGTTAAATTTATAAATTTTCTATTATTAAAAGCAGAGAAAAATTGTACTTGCATTATCATTAATTTAAAATCAACAATTAATTAATTAAGTAAATAAGTATGGGTTATGTACAATGTGAATAAGTGTCACAAAAAACATCAACACTCAACATATAGAGATTATCAACTTCACCGCTACCAAACAATGTTTGCACAGAAGGTTTCCACTAACCACATCCTTCATTTGATTTCAAATGAAAAACTTAAAACGCATAAAAGGAAACAAAAAAGTAAATCCAATCAAAATCGCATCTACAAAAGCACAAACCTTCCTAATCCATCAACGAACAAAAGAAATTCAAAATCCAAACCACCGTTGAATCGGATTTACTAAATTTGTAAAATAAAAAAATAAAAAGTGAAAGGTGTGTTCTATTCTCTCTAGAAAATAGTAAAATTTTCTCAGAAGCCAAACGGAAAAAAAAAATCAATCTCAAAAATCAACAACAAATGTGAACAACAAAATCATTCTCAGAAATCAACAACCAACCTAGAAATTAAGCCCAAAACTAGATATATTAACAACAAAATCAATCCCAAAAATGACAAACCTTTATTTGAAGAAATCTGGTTCTCAAACAGAATGAAGACTTGAACAAACAAACCCATTTCAACAAGTTCAAAACCCGTCATTGCATGTAATGACAAAGCCATGAGTTTCCATCACGGAGAGACCTATGTTATTCCCCACACCTCAGATCCATAAAGAATTGCCTCAGATCATTAACTCCCAATCGCCACCATGAAGCATTGTTCTAGCTTCATCATCGAAAAGGAAAGGAATTGAGAAGGAGGCGTAGGGAGGGGCCGAGTAGGAGAAAAGAAGAAAGAGAGAAAAGTGAAGAGATGGCGGCGAAGGAGCGTCAATAATAAGAGAGAAAAAAAGAAAGGGAAAATGAACTACTGCGAGGGGAGGTTGAGAGGCATTAAGAAGATATTCGTCAGCTTAGCCGACGCTACTAATTAAATAATATTTTAAAATAAAAAGTGTTAGCTATATTGACAAAAAAAATAAAAATATTTTTTTTTAAATGTATATTTTATAATGTCACATAGGCCAACACAAGAATAAAAATATATAAAAATAAACTTAGAGTGTAGTGAAAAAGAGAGAAGAGAAGAGGTGAGATTGTGTTGCCTTTATGCTCCTAATGATCACCAATGAATATTGCTTCAAGTTGTCCCAAGAGAGCTTTGAGAGATTGATGGAGAAGATGAGAGATTTTGGGAGAAAGAAAATGAAATGGAGATTGGGAAAGAGTGAGAGGGGGCGCCAGTTTGCTAAGAGAGAAGGAGAGAAATTTTTTTATCGCAACACTAATTTAGTGACACTTATTTTAGTAACATGTGGTTATTAATTTTTCACTTATGTAATTTATTTTTAATCTAATTTATGATGATTTTTATAAATAACAAGACTCATCTCTAACTAATGGTGAGGTAACTAACTTTTTCCCTTTTGTTGGTTACCACGAGTTGAGAAAAAGAGAGTGAGGGGACAATTGATTTGTTGTTACCCATAGTAATTATATACTTAATTTTGAATAATGACTCTAGAGTTTTTTGTAATGTTTTTTTTTTCATCTTAAGACTTCTATTATCATTAAAGTAGTCTCAATAATTTTTCTATATGTTTTAGAGTCCATTTAATGTTCTTAATTGTTCTTTGAAAGTTACATAAGAACACTTTAAGTCAATATTAAAGAAATTTCAAAAAAATATAAAAAAATTCTCAAAAATATAAAAAAATATTCTAAACATATTTCTATACTTAAAATGTTATTTTATTCAATTTGTAAATTATTTGACATTTATTTCATAGTTTTACTCTTTTTAATTTAATTTATTCATTATAATTGTTCTCAGTTTTACCAAGAAAATTACAAAAATTATTTTTGTATCTTAGATACCTTTTTATCACAATTCTAAGCCTAGAATATAACTTTTTAAAATTTTTAAGTAGAGGTGTTCATGGCCTTTCTTGTGCCCCCAATTTGGCCTGACCCAAAGGGGGCTTTTGACAGGTTCGAGTTTAATAAACGAACCAAGTGCATTTTGAGGACGGGTTCAGGTTATACTTTAGGTTATCCCAACCTGATCTAACGTCATAAATTCTTTTAAAAGGTATAATTTTTTAAATAATTATGCATTTGATAATATAACTTCTTGACTTAATAAATAATGTTTTGTCTAACATGATATTTTATTTATATTGTATCAGTTATCTTAAAATATATATTGCAAAATATACCTTAATTATAGTTGTATACTTCTTTAATTCTCTTATTTAACTATATATAACGTTAAGATTAATATATCATGTCAACAAGTTGGGTAAACCTGATCTTGTCCCAAATATTGTCAAGTCTTAATCGAGTTAGATTTGAGTTTACAAAATTAACCTTATCAAAATTTTGGGTCGGGTAGGGACATAGGTGAACCCGTCCCATGAACATCCTAATTTAAAGTATCTCTTTTAATTATTTAACCCTTTCTAGGTAAAATCAATTATTATTACAAATACATCTAGTTATTATTTGTCATTCTTAGTTGAATTAAATCTCTGAGTTTCCAGTTGGGGTGACACCAGTCCTGATTAACAAAGTACAATGCTCTAGTCAAGAATATGCACATGTATGGGTATTTGCCACCACGACTTGGGGTTGTAAAGTCATGGCCTCTTGTGGAATCACGATATTCACATATCCTCAAGTGAATAACTTATGGGCTCCAGTCTCCTTGGCACTTAATGAAGTACCAAAAACTACTCACAACTCATCCATGAATGCATGACAACAACAACCATAGCAACATTCAACAGAACAACAACTTTCACCATGTATTATATTCAACAATTTCACCACTTAGTTTCTTCTTAAATGCGTTAGATATGCCACCTAATAAGGTACTAAGAAAAACACTATCTTAATAACAAGGCAACAACACCACCTTAAACATAAGGCAAGAACAACTTAATTCTCACTTGAAAATTTTTAATTATTTAAATAAATTATTAATTTTACCCTTTTAAATTCAAAAATAATTTATTGATTTAAAAGTAAATTAAAATCCTAAAATTATTTATCAAGTTACTTCATTATTAGGAAAATCCTAAAATTTACTATATTGTCTCATTATACTTTTAAAATTCTCAAAAATAGTAAATAAATCTCAAAAATTCCAAAAATATTATTTTAATGTTAAAATACACTTTTAATTATTTTAGAGTTCATCTAGAAAATTTTTGTAAGTCAAATAACCTCAAATTTCTTAAACAAATTAAAATTTCTTAAGAAAACCACTTAAAGACTAAACACATTACACTCTATTTTTAAGACAAATTGGTGATCCACTTTTTCAAATCAAATGATTTTGGTTTAACATGGTCCTTAGCTTGTTTCAAACCTCTGTGAATCTAATTTTCAAAATATTAAGCCCTGGCTTAAAAAAAAAATTGACAAAATTGTTTATAAATATTTAAGTAAGCAAAGGTCAAAACCATTCCATTGAAAAGCAGTCAACTTCTAAAGCATTTTTCTTTATCAATTCATTTTAACAAAACTTGATTCTACATTTTAGCCCTTTCAATCTAGTTTCCAAAAAGGTATAGCACATCTTTTAATTTGTCTTGTGCAAAGAGAAATGATTTTTTGTCCTAAAAAATGTTGAATCAATGAAAAAAGTATGTGCCAGTGCACATAGGTTAGTTTTAGGTAAACTTTTAAAATAGTAAATGGATGAATAAAATTATAAACAATAAATTTTGGAAATCTTAATATGTCTAGTTTTTAGATATGTAACTCGTTTTTACAAACCATTTTTACAAAAAAAAAAATCACCAAATTTGTAAGAGAAGACCCACCACTCATTCACTTTTTCTTGGTAGCATACCCCAACTTTGAAAAAGCATAACTATTTCATTTTTTTTTTATTATTTTTAGGTTCTTATTGAAGAAAAATTAGCCCCACCTATCTATTTTCATGTGCAACAAACGGGGTTCATTTTTTTGCACCACAACACAAGTTATTGCAAAATATGAATAGATGTTTCTAATGAAAATCACTAAACAACATGAACTTTTTCAATCATCACATATCATCATCTAATCAACATATATCATACCCAATCCATCAAAGGCATGATTTCATTCAATAAACAACATCACCAAATAGAGGGAATATGATAGCCTTCATTACTTGGATTCAAGGCTTAGTCTCAACATAAAATAGTATTGAGACAAAATGGTGAGATGGACTCCTTGTTTCCAACTTGAATCCATTAGAACCATTACCAAAAAGAGAGATTCCACCATGAAATTGTCAAAATCAATTTCTTGAGTATGAAAATGAAAGTGTGTGGTGTGTGAGTGTGTGCTGCGTCCAAGCCAAAGAAAAAAAGGGTTTGATGTTGCCAAATTACTAAATGGTCCAGGATTGCAAACATTTAAGTGAGGGCACAAAGGTAATCATCAAAGTACGACAACTTAATTAAGAAGTAGTTAAAAAAAAGAACTAAGCTTCCATAGGAAGCTAGTTCAGACGTCCAACTTGAGAGGACCTGGTCTCTAAGCTAGTTTTGTGGTTTATAAGGGTGTACATCGAATTGGATTTACTCAATGAATTTGACAACCCAAACCAAACAAATTAAATTGGTTTAGATTGGTTCAATTATCGGCTCTTTTTCCTTCAAATTCGAACCAAACCAATTATAACTGGTTCAATTATTAGACCTATCTTTTTTCAACCCGAATCAATCTAATCAATTATTTTTTAACTTAGATTAATATATTTTAAACTTAGAGCTTAAATTTTGCTTCAACTTTTGCATTTTCTTTCTTTTTCAGTTACTTTAATTTTCTTATGATTTTATCTAATGTTATCAAATATCTTAAATTAGTCATGTTTATTACGTAATTTTTTTATTATATTTTCAATAAAGAAATTAATAATATATGTAAAGTTATTACTATATAAAAATTAAATATTTTAAATAAAATAAATAATTAGTTATTAAGAAATAAGGAATATTTTTACCTTGCATTAATATATAATTAATTATTCATATAAAATAGACAATAAGTAGAAATAAAAATATGAAAAATATAATAATTTATTATTTATCATAATCCAATGACTCAAACCAAAGCAATTTGATTTTAATTGTAACACCGGTTGTTTTCCCTAATCTTTAAGTGACTGGAATAATTCAAAGTGAAATTAAGTTTAATTTCTACTAGAAAATATAATAAATAAATTTTGGTCTTGTTTTGGTTATGGTTGTATATGGTTTCTTGTTGGTTTCGAGTTTTGAATTTTAGGAATTAAGGAAAGTTACTTGAGCCAAAAGTCTCTACTAGTGGTATCTTTGGTGGTTTAGCGAGTGTCATGATGTTTAGTTGGATTTTAGGTCTCATTGTACTAAGAGATAGTTAGTGGGCCTTATTCAAGCTCAAGACCCTTTAAGACTCTTTAAACCCTTAAAAGACCCCTACACAAATGATAACCCTTTTCCACACCCTACACTCTCATTCTGCCATATCTTTCAAGACACTTCAATCCTCCTAAAGGTTTAAAGCTAATTTCAAGACAATATCTTTCTCCTCTTTCTTGTGTGAAGTGGTTGACCTCCCAATTTGGAGGGGCTTGCTAAGAGGGTACCTGTAACACCTGTACTTTTGTTTATTAAACTGTTTTTCTAATTATTCTATATTTATTTCTAGAGAATCAGATGGTAATCTCAAAAGTTTGAACCCCATTATTACATATGAATTAGTGAGTAGTACTTAGTTTATATTTTTAATAATTTTCATGAAACGGAGTCTAGAAAATGGTAAAATAACTATTTTGCCCCTAAGAGGATTGAATAATTGAAAAAATAGATAAAAATAGTTAGAAGTGTATAAAATTTATTTTTAAGTGATTTATGTGCTTAGAATAATTAATAATAATTTTTATAAATTTTTTGAAAATTTATTAAAACAATTTTGTGAAATGACCAAAATATCCCTGGTTGACTACGAAGTAGACCAGAGACTTTTTGACTTTAAAGTATTTTGAAATTTTTAAACTACGTATATTTTAATTATAAAAGTTTTATTTTGAAAGAAAAATAGTGAAAATATAAAACTCTTATTTCAGTTTTCTAACTATTTGACTATTTAATTATGAAAAATCGGGAGGAAATATCAAAATTATGATTCTCACCATTACACTTGAAATTTCAAGAGCTATCTAATCATAATTTTTAATAATTTTTCCAAGCCGAAGTTCGAAAAAATAAAAAATAATGATTTTGTCCTTATTTCTTAACATTAAGGGTTGACATGAAAAAAAGATTCAATTGAAATTAAAATGTCAATTTGAGCTTGGAATCATGTCATATATATTAAAATATAATTTTGAGAGTTTTCTAGGAATTTTCTGGAATTCTTGTGTAAAATGACCAAAATGTCGCTAAGTGTCCGATAAGCTAGCCAATATTTGTTTAACATCCAGAAATAGTGAAAATAGTAATCCCAATTATTTACAGATAAAATATTTAATTTTAAAATTTTCATAAAATATTTGGTATTTATTGAATTAAAATAGAATTAATATGAATTTTCTAGCTTAAAAATATAAAAATAAATATATAAAATTTGAAATAAATTAATAAAAATGAAAATTAATTATTATAAATTTATTTTTCATGAAAAATAATGTATTTGTCCAGTTTTACATTTAATTGTATTTTTTGATATTAAAAGTTAATTTTTTTCTAGTTTAGGCCATTTTATTGATACCGGTTAATTTATCTACGAATAAAATTGACATTTAGAAGCTAGATAGCTAAGGGAGCACGTCCCCAACCTAGGAATAAAATTGACATATAGTGGCATGGCACCCTGCTAGGGATGCTATAGTTTGGTATACTACAGGATAAAAGACATAGACCTATGGTTAGGTTTAGAGGGTATAGTATCGAGTGGTGAGCGTCCTAATGGCTAAGGTAGTGCTCTTGAGGCGAAACAATCACTTAACCAACTTGATAACCCTGAAAACTACTCTATATCACCAGGATTGTTGAGAGTATACCTCTATAAATAGATATCCTAAATTGTTATTTTGTTCCTCAATGACGACGAGGACTATATCATGTGATGATATTGAGAGAGATATACGTACTCCCAGTTACTTCGCAGGTTCTATTAAGAACTATTACCCACTAATGGAAAGTATGGATCTATACCAAGTCAAGAATAGTATAACATAGAATAAACTTTAGGTTCCCCTTTTGTTGTCAACTGCATTTTACTTGTATTTTATGGTAGAATTCTTACCATACATGTAGAAGTGATTTTAAAACAAATCACCTCACTCCATTAATTTTTCTTTTATGCATGATTGATCGTGGTTAGTGAGGACCCAACTATTGATGAGGACCTATAAGGCTAGTCTGATAGTTTGTTATTTTATGGGATAGGGTAGACGGACACTACTCTGACTAGGATCTTTTTGATGTACTGGGAATAAGTAGTAACTATTTTGATATATATTTTGATCTCCCTATATTGCTATAATTTTTCTAATTATGAAATCATGATGTACAGTTCTACAATGAATACATATAGCTTTTATTTTTTTACTACCATTTTCAAATTCTGATAAATTTACAAATTTTCTATTATTAAAAGCAAAGAAAAATTTTACTTGCATTATTAAATAAGTAAATAAGTATAGGTGATGTACAATGTGAACGTGTGTCACATTTAATGGTATTAGAGTAGTTCTTTTCTATTAAGGCCTGGGGTATGGCCTTGACCTCCTTTATCCCGTGTGTTTTTTCATTTGCCATTGATAAAACGGGAATGAAAGATGAATTGTTTGTTCTTATATCCTCTGTTGAGAAACAGAAATATAAGATAAGTTTAAATTATGTAGTATTACGTGAAGATAAAAGTGACGATCTGAAAAAACTTGCAATAGAAGAACTACGAAGAGTTACGCACTCAATTGAAGACTTTACTAATAATAAACCTAATATTGTGAGTTTAGTAGAAGTGATTAGTGCATGTCTAGATAGTTTTTGCTAGGAAGGACTTGGTACTTAAGAGTGTCCATTGTGACCTACTTCTCTTTCCTTAGAATCTGTCTGGTATATTACTTCACAGATTACTTTACTTACCTAACCTATGGTTTTATTCAAGGCATTAGATTAAACTATGCTCCCTTAATCATGCAATGGCTAGAAGATCACAACAAGATGCTACTCAGCAAATACTCAACAGAATGACCCACCTCAATTAAAAGAAGGCTTGACCCAAATAAAACTCAACCTTGGATTAAAGAGATTTTTAGAAAACTTGTGAGATGATGATTGCTATGAAGTTAATTCTACACGAATGACTATTGTTTATAACTTCCTTTATAACTATTCTTGTGTTGAAATCAATATTAGCTTTCTCAACTAGAATATTCTTTAAAAGAACATTACTCTTTTTTAATGAATCCTAATTAAGTATGTTGATAAGACTTATGGCTAACAATGATACTCAAACTAGAGAAGACATAGTGTTAGATACAATACAAGTTCTTCACGAGTTAGCCGCGACAATAACTCAGCAAGCTAAAGTTATTAATTATCTAACCACTACACTTCTTCAGCAACCACCTCCAGTATATGAAGTTTCTTCATCTAATAAGTGGAGTACTAGATATTCAATGCAACCTAGTACGGTATCTTAGAGAAATTTCCAACAACATCAATGTCGGTATTAGAATCATAAGATAAACATGCACAATGGAAGAATACTGAGTAAAAGGAGTTTTATAATAAGAAAAAGCATTTCTATTTTCCATTTCGATTCTCTAAGAACATTCCTGAGCAGCAGAATTAAGCCATTAGGAATTTAAATTTCAAAGCTAAAGATACTATTCATTACTTACAATGTGGAGGACCTCATCTAGTAAAAGATTGTGGGCAGTAGATCATAACTTGTTTCAATTGTAAGAAAAGGGGACACTACAACACACACTGTAAGGAACCAAGAAGGGAACCTAGCAATAGTAACTAAAGGATTAGCAACAATGGATTTCAAGTTGAAGAACATATGACAACATAGACGAGAGTTTACAGTAGACAATGTTAACGCTGTTCAATCAATTGACCCTTAGATTAAATTATTATTTTAGACTAAGTTAGCCTTTCATCCTAGGTTATAATATAATAGGAATCTTATCATCCTTAAGCAAAAATTCAAATATTTCCTTGTTTTCTTTGGAATCGTTAAATCCTTCTATATTGTAATACTCTGTTTCTAATGAATAGCAATAAAACTTTCTAAATATATTCTGAGTTAGTTCATTGCTTCACATTATTCTTTAAATCATATTATCCTTGTTTTTTAGAAATTAAATTCATTTGATTGTTGCTATTTTCTTTCCTCAAAACCCATCACGTATAATATATCGATAAGGATGAGAAACATTTTAGATTACTTGTCCAGATATAACATGATCATTTTCTTCAATGATTTCAGACTTATAAAACTTTTATATAATTTGTATCCCTTAATATGTCATTTGAACGGTAATGGTAACCTTTAAAATTATCCGGTATTTGACCATATGTTCTATCGTCAATCTCAATTTGAATTATTCAACTATACTTTAGTTGAAAATTCTCTCAGTAATCACTATGGGTTATTAAGAATTGATTACTTGTCATTTCTTATCGACCAAGTCAATCATTTGATTTCAATTCTAAAATTTGGTAATATTTTGATATCTTCTTTTTTCTGATCAAATTAGATAGTATCGTTGAGATTCTATCAGTTATTGGTTATGTTTAGTTAAATTATTCCTAAATATTATTATTCAAATTTATCTTGAGATTCTCGAATATATATTCCTTCCTTAAATCTTACAATTGTCTTGTATCTTCTTGGAAATATCTTGCGATGATAAATCTTTTTCATCATGTGTTTGGTTCTTTCATACACTAGTGTAATGATTGACTGTGGTGTTGATTGTTTTGCTAACAGTTCCTAAAATTCATAATATTTTACCAACCACTTATTTTGATTCTGGATGAGTTATTTTCTTAGATATTGCATTAACTCACTTTGTCATACCTTAATTTTTGAACTTTGATCTCTAGAAAATTCTTCTTATGCTTTGGTGCATCATCTAAACAATCACAATTCTTTCCTTAGGACCAAGGTTATAATTTGCTAGATCTCTTGTTATGACGGATTTCTAACTATTAAACAGAATTCCTTAATTATGCCTTGACTATGATTGGTGACTTTAATGTAATTCTGAGTTTGGTCAACTTAAAGTTACATGAAGCACTAAAAAATATAGAAGGTGATACTGATTTATAAACTTATGAATTGAGATAACTTATAAATTATTCTCCATACGTTTGAAAATTTTATTTATTTTTAATTTCATTTATTAAATCACAAAGTTGTAGCACACAGAGGGAAAGACAATTTTGAATTCAACTAAAGGATCAAGAGAAGATTTTCATATTGCACCTCTATTACCTTAATTGGTCAAATTACGTATTAAGTAGTTTGAGTTTGTTTGTATGGAAAATGGTCACATCCTAATAATTGGCTAAGACCATTAAGCATTAAGTGAATTTCAGGGACAAAATTCATAAAAGGAAGGGTGTAATGTAACACCCTTACTTTTGTCTATTGAACTATTTTCCTAACTATTCTGTATTTATTTCTAGAGAATAGGATGGCAATCCCAAAAATTTGATCCTCATGGTTATGTTCGTATTAGTAAGTAATACAGAGTTTGGATTTTTAATAATTTTTGGGAAACAGAGTTCGAAAAATGGTAAAATGATTATTTTGTCCCTAAAAGGATTGAATAATTGAGAAAATAGATAAAATAGTTAGAAGTGTATAAAATTTATTTTTAAGTCATTTATGTGCTTAGAATAATTAATAATAATTTTTACAAATTTTTCGAGAATTTATTAAGACTGTTTTGGTGAAATGACCAAAATACCCCTGGTTGACTGTAGGAGCAAACCAGAGGCTTTTTGAATTCAAAGTATTTTGAAAATTTTTATACAAGGTATATTTTAATTATAAAAATTTTATTTTGAAAGAAAAATAGTGAAAAATATAACACCCTTATTTTAGTTTTTCAATTATTTTAACTATTAAATTATGAAAAATCAAGAGAAATTTTCAAAATTTTGATCCCCATCATTACGCTCAAAATTTCAAGAGCTATCTAATCGTGATTTTTAATAATATTTTTGAGTCGGAGTCTAGAGAAATTAGAAAATGATGATTTTGTCTTTATTTCTCAACATTAAGGATTGATATGAGAAAAAAATTCAATTGATATTAAAATTTCAATTTGAGCTTGGAATCGTGTCATATATATTAAAATATAATTTTGAAAATTTTATAGGAATTTTTTGAAATTTCTGTGTAAAATGACCAAAATACCCCTAAGTCCAATAAGTCAGCCAATATTAGGTTGACATACAGAAATGGTGAAAATGGTAATCCCAGTTTATTTATAGGTCAAATATTTAACTTTAGAATTTTCATAAAAATTTTGGTATTTATTGAATTAAAATGGAAGTAATATGAATTTTCTAGCTTAAAAATATAAATTTTGAAATAAAATAATAAAAAATTATAATTAATTATTAGAAATTTATTTTTAATGAAAAATAATTTATTTTTTCAGTTTTACATTTAATTTCATTTTTTTGATATTAAAAGTCAATTTTTTCAAGTTTAGGCCATTTTATCGAGACCGGTTAATATACCTGCAAATAAAATTGACACCTAGAAGCTGGACAGCTAAGGGAGCAACTCCCCAACCTAGGAATAGCTGATTCATCACTCTAATTTTGATATGTGTCCCTAAATTAATTAACAAGAAAATAAAAAATAGGTTTTATGACATAATGGATGGCCTCGCTTTGTGGACACCTAACTCACCCCTCTCCTTTATAAATACCTATGCTTCTTGGACATTTTTCACACATCCTCCACTTTCTAAAGTTGGCCCAAACCCAAATTGAGAGTTTCTCTCTCTAGAAAATTTTCTTATTTAGTTTTTTATATTAAAATTTTGCTAGTTTTCAACTAGTAGAATTTCCCCCCTAGAAGCTTTGCACCAACTATTTCATCCTCTTCATGAACCACCTTAGAGGTAATGAAGGGAGTGGAGTTGGTTCTAAATTATTGTCACTTTGCATGTTGGTAGGAAGGGTTTTGCCTTAAACTCGTTTAGGCATAATTTTGATTACTATTACCATTATATTATTATGTTTGATGCTAAACTTTAATTTTTATTAAGTTGTTACTTTGCTCAAATTTAAATTATTAAATTATACTTGCTATGCTGTTACTATGTTCACATTTAGAAAATTAAAATTTATTTATTTAGTTGTTATTTTGCCAAAATTTTAGTAATTAAATTATAATTATTATGTTGTTATTATGCTAAAATTTTATGTGATTATGGTATTGGGCAATTTTTGCAATATAAGGTAGAAATATTGATTGTACTAGTGCTCAAATTAAATGAGACTAGAAAAACCTTTATTTGAGAAGTTAAGAAGTGATAAATTAATGAGTAATGTGACATGTAGTGGTATGGCACACTATTAGGGATGCTATAGTTTGGAACATTGTGGGATGAAAGGCAAGGACCCATGGTTAGGTCTAAAGGATATGCTATCGAGTGGTGAGCGTCCTAATAGCCAAGGTAGCACTCTTGAGGCGAGACAATCACATAATCAACTTGATAACCCTGACAATTGCTTAGCATCACCAGGATTGGTGAGAGTATACCTCTATAAATAGATATCCTAAATTGTTATTTTGTTCCTCAATAATGACAAAGACTGTACCATGTGATGATGTTGAGAAAGGTACATGTACTCTCAGTCACTTCCTAGGTTCTATTAAGAATTATTACCCACTAATGGAAAGTATGGATCCATACCAAGTCAAGGATAGTATAACATAGAATAAACTTTAGGTTCCCCTTTTATTTTCAACTGTGTTTTATCTGTATTTTATGGTAGAATTCTTACCATACATGTAGAAGTGATTTTAAAACAAATCACCTCATTCTATTACTTCTTCTTTTATGCATGATTGACAATGGTTAATGAAGATCCTATTGTTGATGAAGACCTATAGGGCTAGTCTAATAGTTTGTTATTTTATGGGATAGGGTAAACAGACACTACTCTGATTAAGATCTTTTTGATGTACTGGGAATAAGTAGTAACTATTTTAATGTATATTTTGATCTCCTTGTATTTCAATAATTTTTCTAATTATGAAATCATGATGTACAGTTCTATGATGAATACATACAACTTTTAATTTTTTTTACTACCATTTCAAATTTTGTTAAATTTACAAATTTTCTATTATTAAAAGCAGAGAAAAATTTTACTCGCATTATTAAATAAATAAATAAGTATGGGTTATGTTTGATGTGAACGGGTGTCCCAACATCTGCCTTGCTAAGCGTCAATGAGGTTTTGTTTTGTCATGCTCTTTGGAAGAAAGTCACTAAGGGAACAGGAATTAGCTAAGCGCATGGGTGTTTTCAAACTTGTTTGATAAGGGATTCATTGAGCACGAGTGACGCTCACCCAACAAGGGTTGTTGAGTTTTTATCTAAGTCTCTATAAGTGTTAATGCTGAGCAACACCGGGAGTCGCTAAGCGAGAGCCCTATCAGTAAAGAGGTGTTCTCTTTGTTGTGCGATTTGCTAAGAGAGGGTATGCGTCATTGAGCACTGGTTTTCCCTGGAGCTAGATTGTAGAGGGCTTGCTAAGTGTAAACTTTTGTCTTTAAGTGAGGGTCACCCTATTTTTGTACCTTATTGTTTTATGATTTCAAAAGTTGGTTTTCTTGATAATGTTTTCTCTTAAGTTGTTGTTGAGGATTGTATGATCCATTTGAGGTGGATGGTTTCTTGGATAGGACCTCTATGGTTTGATGATAGGATCCATTCTTAGGATTCTTATGCGGTACAGGCCATATGGATAGGGTCCTACTTGTTAGCCATGTAAGGTGCTGAATAGAGCCTTCATGATGTTGTTGAAATACTGTATGTTGTAATTGTGATGTTGAGGTTGAATTGTTAAGTTGTACATGCACTTCATGTATATGTCCACAGCAGTGGCTGTGATCAAGCAGGCACATAAGTTGGTTGGTTGATTAGAACTAAGGCTCAAATAAGACCTCCAACCTAATGCTAGGTGCGACATGGGGTAGTTGGTGATGGCCCTAAATGATAAGTGGACAGACAATTCCATAAGGGGCTAAGGTCATTGCAAACCTTGAGTTGTAGTGAGTCACTACCCACGTGTACTTATCCTAACAAACCACTAAACGTGTGTTTGAGAAGACGTTCGATTCCGTTCAATGCCAATCAATGTGAGTGGGGGATTGGCATTCAACATGCTTTGGAAAGTGGGAATACTCCAAAACAAACACACTAGAAATCTTGTCTGTAGATAAGAGTTTTGGCAATCCCCAAATGATTATTGGCACATGTCGTGTTGTTGTTGACTTGGTAGTCATGTATGCCATGTTAAGAAACGTGTCTTAGTTGATCCCTCGTCTATTGAAAATCTCTTGGGAGTAGTGTCTGCATGCATTGCATGACTATTGATTGGTTGAATCATATCATTTTTATTAGTTTGGAAATTGACTAAGTTGTTGTATGCTGGTGGTAAACTTCATGGTGATTACTATATCATATTCCTTGAAAATTCTGCATGTATAAAAATATATGCATATATGTTTGTATGTGATTTTTCATTGTCTCTAATTCTTGCCAAACTATATGATGTTTCATTTTTAAGTGATCCTACCCTTGTTTTTCCTTGTTGTGACTGTGATGATCACATCGGTGACGTGAGAGCAAATGTTGAGGCCTCGGTGGATCCAGCTCAAGGATGATGAGATAGCGTTGCCACGGACGATGACGGGTGTGACTAGTCTGATGAATCACCTTTCTTCTTATGTTCTTGTTGAGGAGTCCATCCTCTTTTCACATTGTTTACCTTCATTTTTATGTATAGAGTGGCCAACTATAGGAAATGTGTTTTGTACCCCTCTTCCCACGATGTTATAAACATGGTTTTGTTGGCACATGGATTTCTTGTCTTTTCTCACTATACTTGTATAGCATGGTATGTAGAGATAGATTGGTTTACATCTGATGTTTATATACGTGCGTTGATGTTTTTGTTGAATGATTTTTGATGGGTTTTCTTATATTGAAGGGTGCGAAAAATAACTATGTGTTTTCAAAATACTTTAACTTAACATCTTTGTTTAAAATGAACCTTTCAAATGAATTTAAAAAAAGTAATAAGTGTTATCATGTAGTAACAGTGGGTAGTTACATTAATCATTTTGGTTCGGTTCAGATTGGCTAAATTTTTTTCAAAATTCGAACTATACGAATCCAATTAAATATAATTGGTTCAAGTTTAATTTTACCCCTCCAACTCTGAACACCCCTAGTTATGTATTAGGGAAGATAGGCTTGTATCTTGTGGTATAAGACTAGACACTTAATTGGAGACTTAATTTAATTTTAATTAGCAATTTAGGAAATCATTTTTTTTCTTGGTCATTGAAGGCATAGGGGACGTGTAATATAGATGGAATAGCTAGGAGGAAATTATTTAATTTGATGCTAGACGATTAGAAAAAATTAAACTTAATAAATGTCTCAAGGAATTACAGAAATTTAGGAATCTTAATAATAAAAAACTTAAGAACTAAATTATATTTTTAATAAATTATGTAATTTTAACTACTATTCAATTATAATTATAATGTAATTATTTAACTACTATAATAACTAATTATTTTCAATAATTATAAGAAATAAGAGTGTCAAAATAAAATCTTAACTCTAATATTTATATGTGTGGGAGGGATATTTGAAGGAAAGTATTTACATCTTTGACTCTGCTTTTGTAAAGCGAAAAAAATCCGAATTCAAGCTCAGTCAAAGTTAAGTCAAGGTTAGATATTTACCTACAAATTCAGATTTAATTGTCGTACTTAAAGTGCTGTCAACAAAGTTTGTGATGGTTATTGGTAAAATATGTTTTAACGCTTACAAATATAGTTTTATTCTATTTCGCTTCTTTAATTTTTTTTTATTAATTGTTATTCTCAGAAATGTCACTTCAAAAGTATTGATAACATGATATAATTAAATGCATGGCAATAGGGTCATAGAAGTCAAACCGACCAGCCGAAAATTAGTACCATGATCGGTCGATTAGTTCTTTAGATCATAAATTGGTAGTACCATGGTCGGTCGATTAGTTAGATAGATCATTTTCGTGGTTGAAGTAATCGGTCAACTCAGCTTTTAATAACGAAAGATCTAACGTCCGTGTGCAAGCTCTAACATATAAATTTTATGGTTTTAATGAAAGTGTTGCTAGCAAGTTTTGAACCTATTAAGAAAGACTTTTTAAAGAAAATGTGGCACTAATAAGGTGGAGCTTTTTTTGTAATATGAAAATACATAATATATTATTTATATATATCTTTATTATAAAATTTAATTTATAAGTTTAATATATATATATATGTGTGTATGTATGTATGTATGTATATAGGGATTAGCAAGTTATACTATAAATGTATTTTAAGATACATTGTAGCTATAACTTGCTAACTTACTCCAACTAAAAAATAAGTGCGTGTATGTTAGCAAATCCCACAAGCATTTACTAATGTACACACATTTATTTTTTAGTTACAATACGTTAGCAAATCCTATATATATATGTGTGTGTGTGTGTGTGTGTGTGTGTGTGTATGTATGTATATATATATTGGTTTATGCAATTTAATTAGTGATTTACTAATTTGACCATTAACTCATTGACTCAGTCAATCGTGTTGTGTCGATGACTAGTGAAAGTTTGATAATACTACATGACACATCATTATTAAGTAGTGATAATAATTGTTTTTAAAAAATTAAAATTAAATAAAATTATATTTTTTTGGTATAGATCACAGGTATCCTTCACATGAGGCTCGAGGTAGGTAGGATCACTATGAGCCGTAAAACTTTCTCTCCAATTATATTTACTTATAAGGACTAAAATATATTTAGATAAAAAAGAATATCAATAGAAAACTTTGGGTGAAATTTTAACATGAATTATTAACTATTCTATTTCTTTTAATCTAAAATTCTTATTTCATTTTATTTACTTTGAAAAATTAATGTAGTATTATTCACGCTTCTTCTCATTTGGGTCCTTGAACTCTTGATAAATTCCCAAAAACTGCACATATTAATTAATTGAATTTTTATTTAAAATTTATCAATATTTATTTCATATAACGTTTTTGCTGGATCACTTCTCTCCTTTAAATCTCAAAAAAGGATTTAGTCTTTCAAAGAGTATGTTTTATTGTTACCTTTTTAGTGGCAATTGATGAGTTGAGAAAGAGGAATGATAGATACTGTCAGAGATACAAGAGTTTTAATGATGCAAGAAAGAAAACTAATGGAGTGGTTATAATTTAAATATTTACAATAACACGGCACTATAAATATTATGCACTTGTTTTTTAAAATTTTAGCTATTTAATTGTATCTTTACATCAATATTATTCTTTATCTTCAATGTCACAATTCTGAAAAAAAATTAAATTATATAGGTACCACCATCCATATCTTAGAGATTGGTCGTACCACTATGCTCTTGGCATACGCTATCAAAAACCAAAACAATCTATCCTTACACAAGTATTATTCTTTTACATATGACCGATAAACAAATCAAATATATTGAGCCCAAAAGTTTCTTTCAAAAGCAACAATTGAAGTTCGGTGCATGCATTTCATGTGCGACTACACCTCATTAAAACATTCCAAACCTGTGCGGTCTAGTCCTAAAAAACCAGTCAAGAAGAAACCAAAATAAGAAGAACAACAACATATTTTGTGTTATTGTTTTTGTATAACAATTGTTAATTAAAAATCTTATAAGATTATTGAGAGCGTGAATCAACTAGCACAAGCTTATTCTAGCTTAACTAGTGGTCTCTGCCAAAAAAATTAATAATCTTATAATGCTAACAAAAAATTTAATCCTTTTTGAGACCAAAATTTTGTATATTAAAAACTAACTTAACCAATTTTAAATTTAATTAGTATATTAAATTTAAATTGAATATACTAATTAAATTTAAATTTAATTAGTGTATTAAAGTTAATTTCAATAGACTAATTAGTGCATTAAAATTATTATATACTATTTAATTATTAAATAAGTATATTAAATTAATTTTAAATTTAAATTTATTATGCTAATTAAATTTAAATTAGGATAAATTACATTTCCTAAATGTTGGATGCTTGAAAAATATGAGGACCAAAATTACACAATTTGAAAAATATGAGAACTAAAATTGAACAAATAAAAATTGGGACCCTCATCAACACCCTTTTGTCGACATTCTAACATCACATCAGCACCTCTATTGAACGTCGAATTAACGGAAACATCAAATTGTATAATTAAAATTGTGTAGTAATCAAATTTGTAAAAAAAACAATGAGGTCTAAATTCTCAAAATTAAGATAATATAAGATAATCAAAAGTGCAATTAAGCTAAAATATTTTTACATATACAAATATTTAATAATAAAAGTTTACTTTATTGTCACATTATATCAACTAATATTTTAGTTTGTGTATTATACAGAATAAGTATTTATTTTATGTAACTTAAATTTATAATAAATAAATACTTTTGAATATATAAATTATATTATAATTAAAATTCATAATAAATAAAGATTTTTGAACATCTAGATTATATTTTAAATTTATAATAAACAATTATTATAATACAATATTAATTTTTAATTATTGATAATATATTTTAAAAATATTGAAATTTAATTTAGAACTAAAAATATTTAAATTGATATATTGAGAGAGATAGGATGTTAAAAAAAATTCCTAAAAATACTATTGTTAAAAAATAACAGTTAAAAACACTCTTGTTCAATATAATTATTTTAATTTATATATAGAGAGAGGATAAATAGGATGACCTGATATAAATTAAATTCATAATATGTATATCGCACTCCCGAGCCAACTGATTCTCGCTTGCCAACAAAACTTACGTACGTACGTCTAGGAACCACAGCCCCGAGAAGGTGGTAAGAGGATATAACTGCACACGCTGCATCATTGTCTTTCACTAGAGCCAATTGGTGAAGCCACCTTGGATCAATTGTAATCACCTCATTTTCATCGCCTTTGGAACCGTACAATAAAACCAAACCACGTAATTATATATACACACGCCCTTCTCGTTTTCTCATTCCCTGCCCACCCTGCGTCCTTTTCCCAAACAGAAAATGTCCTCTTCCTCCCATGAACTCATCCTCACCAGCTCCCCCGACGGCCCCATCACGGCCTACGACGCCCTCACCGGCACCGCCGTGGCCCGATTCTCCGGCAGCCGGTCCCCGTGCCGCGGTCTGACCACGGCGGGCCGGAGACTGATCGCGGTCTCACACGTGTCTTCAGACACGGGTGCAGGCTCGATTAACATCTACAATTGGTACAGTTCTACTGTTTTCCACAACTTCCCTCTGCCTGAACCTGTTGCTCCACTCATTGGTACCCCTGATGGAGCATTTCTCTTTGCTGGTGGCATATCAGGGAGTGTTTTTTCTCTTTCAGTTTCTTCTGGGGATGTGATCAGATCAATTGCCGCACACTCAAAAGCAGTTTCCAGTCTTCATCTGAGTGAGGATGGGTCACTTGTTATTTCAGGTAGCGATGATGGCACAGTTGTTGTTGTCCCAACCTTTAAGATTGTTGTTGGAGCCTCCTTGGAGGAAGACCTAGAAGACTTGATTTTGCATAAATGGAAGGCACATTCTGATTCAGTGACTGCTTTCAACTCTGGGATGATAGGTACTTTGGTTTCTTGCTCACTGGACTGCACGTGTAAGTTTTGGAATCTGGGAAATAGTGGGGTTCTCATGAGGACTGTGGCATTCCCATGTGCCATTTTCGGGGTTGCCTTGGATTCAACAGGGTCAGGATTCTATGCTCCTGGTGCAGATGGGTTGGTTTATAAGGGGGTAGTGAAGGTTGGGAGCAGAAAATTACTGGGTATGGGCTATGAGGTGAACACTTGGTCTAAGAGCCATGGTGGGTCAATTGTGTCTTTGGTTTTGGTGAATGAAGGGAGGAATTTGGTGTCTGCTGCAGAAGATGGGAGAGTGTGGGTGTGGGATGTTGAGAAAGGTGAAGTCACAATGATTTTGGGGAATGAAATGGTAAGCATTAGTGATATGATTGTGGCCAAGGGTAGTGGTGGTTTTGGAGTTAGAAAAGGAATTGCAGTTGGGGAAGGTAGTGGGTTCTTCTCTTCTCCTGGGTTGTGTGATGACGAGTTGATCAAGACCCTGAAGCAGATCACAGAGCTTGGGGAGGTCAGGGATGTGGTGGTTCAAGACAAGAAAAGGGCCATTGACATGTTAGAGTCTGCAATAGAAATGTATGAGAGGCTTTTGAAGCTCATCCTTAAGGAAGCTACCAAAGCCATTGAAGAGGGGGAAAAGGAAGAAGATATAGATGAAGAGGAACAAGGTAAAGAGGATGAAAAGGAAGACAATCAATATGTGTTACCGTGAATAATGTATTGAAGAATCATGAACATTGATATGCATGGAGGTAAAAGGAAACATAATGCAATGAGGTCAATTTATGCAAGATTATTGTGTAAATATCTTCAGTAGTGTTTAACATTGTAACGAAAAATAATGTACATATTTTGTCTATACATTGAATTTTGCTTGTGCATAAGGGAATTTAAAACATTTTTTAAGCAATGTTTTGTAGCTTGTAATCTACTAATCATTTGAATGATTTGTTTCCAATTTTTAATAAATATGAATTTTAACTTGAACATAATTTTACTTTGTTTGATATAACTAGCTGAAAGCTATAAAAAAACTCATTAAAGATTGAAAAATTATAAGTTAAAATTTGAAAGTTAGTAAGCTAACTAATTGATTTGAAAGTGTTGTTTGTTAAAATTAATTTATTAGCTAGTTGAAACATATAAAATAACACAAAAAGAGATATTTATGTATGAATGTGGTTATATATATATATAGTTTAGTTAGAGTATATATAAAATTGCTAATTTAGACCCACTTAGTTTTTATGTAGAGTACGTTAGTAAGTTATAACTAAAATTATCTTAAAATACACTTATGATATAGTTTGCTAAGGTACTCTAACTAAAAAACAAGTAGGTATACGTAACAAATGGTTGTGAAATTTGCTAAAGTACATCCACTTATTTTTTTGGTTGTAATATGTTAGCAAGTTATAACTAGGATTATCTTAAAAAAGTAGGTGTACGTTAGCAAATTCTTTTATATATATATATATATATAAATTTATTGTTATATAAAATCATTAAAGTTCAAACTTATAAATTATACACTACTTGTATTAAATTATTAAATTTGAGATTTAAGCCAGTAACTCTTTCAAAAATGGCTCTCGAACCAATCATCTCTAATAACTAATTTTTGATTGGTCAAATAAGCTAGTTAACTATCATCTAAACTACCCGATTTCTTATTAAATGTTAAATACACAATTTCTCTTATATGCAACACAATATTATATATATATATATATATATAGTGAAATTTTTATTGATTTTCAAAAAGAATAGTAAATATAGACTATCAAATCATATTTGAACAGTTAAATTAAAAATTAAATATATATATATAATTTTTTTAAATGATCACGTGACTACTAACTTTTAACTTTGACCATTCATATATGTTTATGTGTGTGTGTGTGTATAACTGTATCTTAGCATTAAATGATGTATTTATTAAATAAAATAATGCTATTAAGTAATAAATTCATTAATTCTATTAAATATATTTAATAGATTTAATAAATATAATAAATTTAAATGTTTCATATAAATAAATTTTTAAAAGAAGTTATGACTAAAAAAAGGAATTATTATTATTACTGTACACACATTCACACAAAAATTATAAAATGAAAAAATTATTATTTGGAGTAAATTTAGTTTATCAAATATATTTTTAAATAAAAAAATTCAAGGGCGTATTATTATAATACATTTAAATTGACAAATATACATAATAATTTATCTCATATGTTTAATTGTTATTTTAAATAAACTATTATAAGTTATTTTAAACTTCAAATTATATTAAGAAAATTGTGTTCCATGCATAACCCTTTTAATTTAGAGTATTGATAATCATCTTGTTGGGATTTTTCACTTAGCATCCACCCAACACACATGGTTAACCACATGTATAAATATAGTTAACTTTGTCTCATAAGTGATTAAATATAAATGAATGTAATTGTGTGCAATTATCGATATGTAGCTAATTGTGTCATAAGGTTGTTGAAATGTCTAATGGTGTTGTTAGGGACATGTGTAAAATTTTCCAAGTTTAGAAGAATAGTAAATGTAACACCCCAATGTTTTCCTTATAATTAATATGTATTATTATTAGCATTATTATTAATTTTTGTGTTGCATTGTTTTTAGGAAAAAAAGATATATTGGGCCTTTAAAATGGGGTTTTGTGATTAAAATGCTTTTAAGAGTGTCTAAGACCTTTATGTTGGCCTTAGTCTCTATAAGCCCATGTTATCTTTAAGAGTGCCTTAGGTTTCTTCAAACCTAACTCTTTCCCTCGTTCTCTCTTTTACCTTTTTGGAGATATTGTGTCATCAAAGCTGCTGTAGTCAAGGAGTGAGAAGTCGTAAGAAGACGCTACTACACTATTTGCATCCTTTTGCTAGAGATTGTCTTTTTTAAGGTAAAGGAGAATGAGTTATCTCGCTCATGGGTATGACTTTGGTCATAGGTGGAGGGGTTGATCCTAGACCCCAATTGTTTATGAATTGCATAATTGTGTGTAAAGGGGAATGCAACTTTCCCTACTCATTAATGTGTTTTATAGCAATTTCATGTTTAATTGTAAATGTGAACTGTGATGACTATTCTTCCTTTGTCCTTTTTTGTGCCTAAGTTAGGGACTTAATGGGTTTTGAGGGGATTATGAGTGAGTGAGGAGTTTATAGAATAGATTGATCAATTAGAAAGGTAATAGAAGTGATTAGAAATTGATTTATTTGTTTAGGAGTGTTTGGAAGCCAAGGATAATTGTGGATTGTAGGTTTTGCAAGCCTTCACGATCAGTAGAAATTACAAGTAGTGCTAAGCGCCAGAATTTTGGCGCTAAGCATGAGAAAGATAGGGACCTACCCTTGGTTCTCTAGAGGTTTGGCACAAAGTGCCAAAACTTTAGCGCTAAGCGTTATGGCACTAAGTGCTAGAATCATGGTGCTAAGCATTAGAGAGGCAGGGAGCCAACCTTGGTCCTCTGCAGGTTTGGCGCTAAGCGCTAGAACTTTGGCACCAAGCATGGTGGTGTTAAGCGCCAGAAATTTGGCACTAAGCGTGAGTGTACCAGTGAATTCCCTGTATAAGTGGTGCTAAGTGCCAGTCTTCTAGCATTAAGCATGGACCTACTAGAGAGTTGGTCTGGAAAAAAAGTGAAGTGGCACTAAGCACTAAAGGTCTAGTGCTAAGCATGACCTTTTGAGACACCAAAATTGATGTCCTAGCTAAGAGTAAAGGATTATAAGTTATGTTGTTGCCTTCTATGCTTATTCCTTGTATGATTATTATTGCCTTGATGCCTTGTTGGATTTACATCTTATGGCTATTAGTTGACTTGAGAAAATGAGTGTACTGTTGACTTATGGTAAATGCCTTGTGATAAGAACCTGTGAAGTTCCTTGAGCATTGTATGTGATTATGCACTATGACACTGAGTTATATGGTGAAAGAAAGTATGTAGGAATTTGGTTGGTGGAGATAGGGATGGGTTGTCTGACCCTAACCTTGGGGGTGGTATTCGATTGGGAAACTTCAATGGCCTATGTTGATCCCATGGAGGCGAAGCTTACTGGCAAAACTAGGTAACCTTGACTAGTCACTGGGGAATGAGTTGAGAGTACGAAAGCCAAATGCATCGGTACTGATGATGCTTTTTATGGCCGTGCATGTACTCCTAGATTACTTTTTGTGAACTTAGATTAGTACCATAAATGCATAAGCAGTAGAAGCTAAATTGCATTTCCTGTGCACTTTATTTTGTATTGTTCTATTCTTAAAAAATAATATTGCTCTGCTTATATGTGTATGTTTGTGTGTTCTACTTGTTTCCATTGTCATACTTTGAGCATGATGTGAGATGTATCTCACTCCTTTGTTTCCTGGTGTTTTTTTGTTTATGTCTATGATGTATAAGTGATGTCCAACAAGACCTGAGGAAGAGTCTTAGAGTAGAAGCATTGGCTTCATTGCAGTTTATTTTGTCGTTTGCTTTGGGTTTGGTGTGCTTTGATAGGATTGTGACATCAAGGCTAGATTAGACACCTTTTATTTACAGCTTGGTTTTAGTATTTTCTTACATTATGGTTTTTAATTGAGTTTTCCTTTTGAAACAAATGTATGGCCTTGAGAGCCAAAGATGGTTATTTTAATTCATGAAATTTCATTTAGTATGATGAGTTACATATGTGATGCCCTTTACCACGTAAAGAAAGGTTTTAAAATACTATTTTTATTATGCAAGTTATTTATAAACTATTTCTCGTAATGAGTATTATGTATTAATAAGTGTCTTAGAGTAGAGGGTCTCACAATAAAGTTTTTCGAGAAAGACAAATAATTTTGTCGAAAAGAAATGAGATATTGAAAGAACATTAAGTGAGTTCAAAACATTTAAGTGTCAGTTAGTAGAAGATATATTTCAAGTATATTGAAGGTGAACGCAATTGAAAGAAGCAATTCTTTGGATTTGCATAAAAAACATGCTCAAAACAGGGTTCCAAGCAGTTAAGAGGAGTTATTTGAAGCAGCGAAAGCGGAATAGTTGGCAACATCTTAGATAGTCATAAATTAGTTATTGTACACATGTCGAAATCTTATAATTCGACCATTAGTGTCGTTTTTCTATAAATAAAAGATTGCATAGCCATTTTTCTTTGGTTGAAACATTTTACACATTCTTGTTACACCACACATGCCACACTCATATGGTTACCAGTTTCAAGGATTCTGTGCATGTTCTCACCTATCTTTTAATGCAATTTCATTTTTGTTTTATTTGTATTTGATTTTATTTATTATTTTGTCTATTTCTCCCTCAATTTCTTCTCCAAACTCTAAATCACTTCTTAACCCCAGTTCTTTTCGAAACCTTTAACTTTTTCACTTCTAAACCACCATTTCTTCTCCAAACTCTAACTTAATCACTTCTTAACCCCAGTTCTTCTTGAAACTTAACTTCTTCCCTTCTTCACCATTATTTCTTCTTTGAACTTTGTACTTTGTTATTTTTCTTAAGTTATTTCTTTGCAATGTTCTCGAATAGTTTAATGTATTGGTGTTAGATATAATATAAATGCACTTCATTCAAATTTGTTTCTTTGTTGATATCTATAAATCACCAGTGATAACATTAAAATTTAACTCTTAGTTGAAATTCAATATTTCTCAAGTTGAAAACTTTACATTGCTTGTTCAAACAAAAAGAATTCAGTAAGTTTTTCAATTCTAAGTCCCATTAATTAAAAATCTTATTAGTTAGAATTATTGGGAGAAGTTATCTTTCGAGAGTTATAGTTAGTTTGATTCTTGAAATGAATTTCCACCAACAATAAATTGGCATGCTCAATGGGACTAAAGTTGCCAAAACTTAGAAAAGAACAAGTCCTGAGGAAATTTATGATTTTACGAAGTGGTAGAATCATGACTAATTCAAATGTTGTGGGAAGTTCTGGAAATAATCAAAATCTAGTTCTTAATAATCAAAATTAAGGTTCTAAAAATGTGGTTTATACTAGAAATCAAGGTTCAAAAAACAATGGTAATGGTGCTCTTGTTGTTAGTCAAACAATGTGTGATATGTCAAATAAGGAATTGGAATATGTACTAACCACACAACGGATATGTAATACCACTTATTAAAACACTTCCCCAACCTTTTTATTTAAGTATTGATGTTAATAAACCTTGGGGAATGCTTGATTGGATGCCCCAAGTAACTCTTGAAATGCCACAAAATCAATAGCCATTGATTGCTTCGATGAATTTGCTAAATATGAATCAAAGGGCTAATGGGAATTTGAACTTAGAAGGAACAAGTCATATTTTTAATGAGGAACAGTTAAGGGCAATAGGTGTATAAAATGATGAGCGTATAGTGATGCGCTAAAAATACGCTTAAGGGTAGGCATACCCCTATCACAGTAGTAACAAAAGGACGCGAGTCCCGATATCAAACTTAAAGGACTAAGTGGCGATTACCAGTTTTCAGAGATTCTATATTGTTTAGGTAAAATTAAATTGATAGTAGATTGGTTCAATAATGCTAAACGTGCAACAGAAATTGCAAAACAAGTAGTGGCAAATGGAGAAAAAATTAGAGGAAGATAGGCTTAGGGTTGTGGTTTCCTTCATGCTCTAAGTTCATTCACATCTAATTCTAATTGAACCTCATACTATTTGTCAATTACCAATATTCCCTTACGCATTTTATTGTCAATTGTTGATCATGAATTACAATAGTCCTTTCTAAGTTAATTTCCCAATTAATCATATGGATATTAAAACCCTAGGAAGGCATGGAGAATAAAGGAGGGATTAATTAATTATTTAATCAAATTGGATTTTGTCATATGATCAACCTTCATTCCTAATTTCCAATAGGATTAAATAATTAATTAATCTCCCTTTGTTCTTCATGTCTTCCTAGAGTTTTAATATCCCATATGATCAATTGGGAAATTAACTTAGAAAGAACTATTGCAATTCATAATCAACAATTGACAATAAAATGCGTAGGAAAATATTGGTAATTAACAAATAGTATGAGGTTCAATTAGAATTAGATGTGAAGAAACTTAAGAGCACAAAGGAAAGCACAACCCTAAGCTTATCTTCCTTTATATTTTTCTCCACTTGCCACTACTTGTTTTGAATTTCTATTGCACATTTATCATTATTGAACCAATCTACTATCAGTTTAATTTCACCTAAACAATATAAAATCTCTGAAAACTGATAATCACCACTTAGTCCTTTGGGTTCGATATCGGTACTCACGTCCTTTTGTTACTACTGCAATAGGGGTACGTTTGCCCTTAAGCGTATTTTTAGCGCATCAAGTTTCTGGTGTTGTTGTCGGGGACTAATTGCACGATATTAGGAAAAAGAGATTCTAGTTGCTTTAGGAATTTTTTTTATATTTTCTTTTTAATTTTTTGTTTTTATTTTTATTCTTCATTTTGTTCTTCTTTTATTTTCTAATCTGTAAAATTATTCTATTTTTGTTTTTCTTCTGTTTATGCTAACCTGCTGTAAAAAGTCTGTCTTACAGTTTGATTTTGAAATTGAAAGGACAACTCACAAGTTAAAGAAGGAGCATAGAACAAAAGGCATTATGGCAGAGCAACCACGAAGGACTTTGGAGGACTATTTTGCTCCTACCATTAGGGTGGCTGACAACATCCGTCGTCCCACGATAGAGGCAAATAATTTCGAGCTCAAGCCTACACTGCTTGTCATGGTGCAGAATTTAGGACAATTTGGGGGCTTGCCTACTGAAGACCCCTTGGGCCACTTGAAGAAATTTCTCAAGATCACCGACACTGTGAAGTATAATGGTGTCACCAAAGATGCCATCAGGCTCGGGCTATTCCCGTTCTCTTTGACAAACAGGGCACTGGCCTGGCTGTCTTTATTACCAAATGGGTCCATCACCACTTTGGACCAATGCACTAACAAGTTCTTCAAGAAGTACTTCCCCCTAGCAAAGTTTAACAAACTGCAAAAGAACATTAAGAATTTTATCTAGTTAAAGCAAAAGTCCTTGTTTGAGGCCTGGGAGCGATTCCAAGATTTGCTTAAGCAGTGCCCACACCATGGCTTCCCAACTAGGCAGCTGATTCCAATTTTCTATAGTGGGATCTCCACTCAAAACAGGACCAATACTGATGCAGCCTGTGGAAGAACTATCCTGAAGAAATCACCTAACGAGGCCTTTGCCATCATTGAAGATATGGCCTCCAACAATTACCACGCTTCATCTGAAGATAGGCATATTCTTAAGAGGCTTGTGGGAGCTTATCAAGTTGAGTTCAACACATCTTTGGACCACAAACTTAATGCTATCACTAAGCAGCTAGAGATACTTATGCAGGCACAAATTCGTCTCCTATCTCCACCACCTCCCCCTCTTGTAAGTGATCAGTGTGGAGTAATTGGGCATGAAGGAAAGGACTGCCAAATGAGAAATTTCTTTGCTAAAGCTGTTGAGGAAGCTAATTACATAGGTAGTTCAAGCAGAAACCAAGTAGACCCTTACTCTTCCACCTATAACCTAGCATGGAGGGACCACCCTAACTTCTCATAGGGTGCACAACAAAAGGGGCAGAATCAGAATCAAAATGTCTATAGACCCCCACACATGCAGAACCAAGGTCTAAGGTAAAAGAAAAAGAGGCCCAGCCTACAGGACACTATGATGTAATACATGATCAAGATTGATGACCGGTTCAAGTCCTTGGAGACACAGATAGCAAACTTGACTAATCTGTTATCTTAGAGGGCTCAAGGTTCTTTACCCACTCAAATTGAACCTAATCCAAGGGAATATATGAAGGTTATTACTCTTAGGAGTGGGAAAGAATTGGAAGGGCCAACCAAGAAAGAGAAGCAGGCACTACCATAGAAAAAAGATAAGACTCTCACTAAGGAGAGTCCTGTTGAACAAGGAGAGAAAGGTACTGTGGTTTTTGAGCCAACAAAGGTAAGTGTTCCCTTCCCCTAAAGATTGAAAGATGAGTAGAAAGATAAACAGTTTTCTAGATTTCTAGAAATTTTCAAGAAATTACACATAAACATTCATTTTGTTGAGGCAATAGCTCAAATGTGTAAATATGACAAATTTTTGAAAGAAATTATTTCAAACAAAAAGAGATTAGGAGGCTTTAAGCTAGTAAAACTCACTAAAGAGTGTTCAATTGTGGTACTTAAAAAGTTACCTCCTAAGCTTAGGGACCTAGGGAGTTTTACAATTCCCTGCACTATAGGCAACTTTTATTTTGAAAAGCATTGTGTGACTTGGGCACCAGTATTAATTTGATGCCTTTTTTATTTTAAGAAATTGGGGATGCAAAAACCCTAGCCTACTAATATTTCCCTTCAGCTTGCAGACAGGTCCATTGCTCATCCAAGGGGAATAATAAAGGATGTACTGGAAAAGGTAGCTAAGTTTGTTTTCCCAACTGATTTTGTGGTGTTGGACATGGAAGCGGATGACGACGTCCCTATCATTTTAGGGTGACCCTTCTTCACCACTGGAGATGCCTTGATAGAGGTCTGATAAGGAAAACTAACTCTAAGACTTGGTGATGAGGAAGTGGTATTCAAGGTGTTAGATTCCTTATAGAACCCCTCCACCTTTGGTTCCTACAATTTTGTGCAGGTTGAAGATATGGCAGAGGCTTCAAAATGTTTTGGGTTTTCTACAAGCCAAACACATCAACCTCCTTGAAAATTGAATCCTAGTGGGTTTTGTCAGGCTCGTGATGTTAAACAAGCGCTTCCAAGAGGCAACTTGTGTTTTATTTTATTTTCTTCCATTTTGTTTTCTCTTCGGTTTGTTTTATTTTTTATTGGTGCTTTCTCACTTGATTTGGTTGTTTAAGCACATCTAGGGCCTTTTCCAGATATTTGCAGCAGCCGCAACAACACTTTGGACTTCCCTCCCATTGGAGATGATGCTGATGGCGATTATTGAAGCAGTAACTGATGGTTGCTTCTAGTTGCTAGGATTGGGATATACTCCAAACAAGTATTTCTTTCTCTTATTTTTACTTTGTTACTGTTTTTCATGCCTATTGGTCTACTGTGCTGAACCATTGTTTGTGCGTTGATGTGATGACTATGTGATACCTTTGCTTCATCTCTTATTTTATTATCGCTATTGACTGTTGCCTACTACTATGTGTTCTATAAACCTACGTTGTCACTCCACTTTGTATGTCACTTACAATTTGATGCAAATGACCCTTTAAAGCATTGCATGTTAACATTTGCTAGTCTTGAATCTTCCTGTGCTATGTGGTTTCTTTATTCTCATCCTTGTGTAAGAATTGGGCCTAAATAGACACTTTTTGTTCAGTGTGTTTTCTTCTTTGCATGTTATTTGCTTTAGAACGTGGCTTCATTCTTATTTTTGTTACTTGATTTGTTCACACACATATGATAGAGGCACATTTCTTTTCTTTAAGCCAGGGCCAAATATTAGCCACCCTGCCTAATTACCCTTTGTTAGCCCCCTTAAGCCTTATTCCATCTGTTCTTTGAATTACCACTTTACAAGCCTAGAAGTGAAAAACAATTTTGTCCCTCTTGATTGGAATTAAGGAATCTGCTTGTACATACTATTTGTGGCTGGACTCTAAGTTTGGGGTCACTTGAGGACAAGCAACGGCTTAAGTTTAGGGTAAAGGTATAGTAACATTAAACTTTTCTTGTCTATATATATGTATATGCACACAAAAAAAGAGGAAAAAAATTAAAAAAAAAGGAAAAAAGAGAAAAAAAAAGAAGAAGAAGAAATACAATTTTTCTTTATATTTATGTTTTCTGTTACTGTAAATAAATGGGAATGAAAAGTTAGCAAGCACAAAATATTAATGCCAATGGATGAACAATAGTGATGAAATGATTAAGATTATGCCTATGGTAGTCCCTTAATTTCAATTGCTTAGCCTAGTTCCAAACATTCTTACTCACCAGATGTTGGAACCAAAGACATATGAAGCGTCTAATCCCTCAAAATTTTGAAGATAACAAACTTCTTAAGTTTTAAGTTCTTGTTGTAAAAAATGTTTTCTACAGCGTCCAATGTGTGTCTAATATCAAGGCGTCCAAACGTAAGTCTCTCTCCAACGACTAAGTGTTTAAAACTTGTTTGGACTATGCGTCTCTCACATGAATATTTTCAGACTAATGCTTTACCTTTTAAAGAGATCTAATGTTCAAAAATCTACGCATTAAATGAAAAACAGATACATGTTAGTGTATAAGCGCAATGTTACAGAAAAAGGAAGTCAACTTATCAAGCTGGCAAGTCGAATGAAGAATATTCAGATCAGCAATTCTTCAACATAGCTCTACACTTTCCTTTTTAGTGCAAGAACAAAAGTTACTTTTTTGAATCTTCTGAAAGCTCGATACACGTGCACACATTCTCTGAGCAAAGTTTGAAGCTAAATCTTTAACGGCTATTTTCTGAAGACTATATATCAACTTAGAAGAAAAGAAGAATATGTGAAACACAAAGTGTTAAACGACGAACACTTGCATTTACGGGACAACCTTGAAATACTATTAAATCCTCTATAGAAAAACTCTTGTACTGCTCCTAAACTTTCATATTCTTATGTTGTGAGTAGACTTGTTTTTAACAATTGTTTATGTTGTGAAAACCTGGAGAGGCTTGGTGAAAAAGAATACTTGGGTGCTTAAGCAATCTGGGTAGATTGCATTGTAAAGCCTGAAGAAGAATATTTATGTGTAACCAAAGGTTGGTTAATGAACACCTTCAGGACGAAGGGACTAGACGTAGCTCAAGTTTAAGTGAACCAGTATAAAAATTCTTTATGCCTTTATTCCTCCCTTATCCCTTCTTTAACTATTTTCTTGAACTCTTCTTGATTAAGTTAAAAGGTTTTTAATCACACAATTCAACCATTTTTCTTGTGCAATCTTTGTTCTTTCAATTGATATTAGAGCTCGGCCTCTTGGGGTTAAGCATCTAACAGTGCAGGGGTAAAAAGATCCTGAGAACACATGGATAACGAAAGACAAGCTGTTAACAGACCACCTCTCTTCAAAGGTCAAAATTATGACTACTGGAAACAAAGAATGATAGTCTTTTTCGATGCTTGCCACATCGACATGTGGGATGTTGTGGAAACATGACACTATCAACCTATGGACCAAAACGAAACCAAGTTGCCTAACGGTTAGTGGACAGAAGTACATAAAAAAAGGTACCTACTTAACTCCAAAGCTTAAAATGATATTATGTGTGCCTTGTCTGAATTTGAATATGAAAAAGTGCATAGCTTGAAAAGTGCTAAAAAATGTGGGATACCCTAGCTCTTGCATATAAGAGTACCTCACAAGTAAAGAGATCTAAGTTAAGCTTGCTTGTAAGATAGTGTGAATTATTTACTATGGAAGATAATGAAACTATTGAAGTTTAGTAGATTTCAAACTATTATAAACAACTTGAGATCCCTAGGTAAAACTTATGACAGTTATGACCATATTAACAAAATTTTAAGAAGCTTGCCTAGACAGTGGAGACCATAGGTTACAACTTTGAAAGAGTCCAAGGACTTAACAACACTCTCCATGGAAGAGTTACTTGGAACTCTCAAGGTTCACGAGTTAAAGCTGAAGTAGGACAAAGGACTGAGAAAAGGAAAGTCCATTGCTTTAAGCATTTAGCGTCCAGTGAAGGGATCGTCATCCAAAGCTCTAAATGTATAAGAATCTTCTGAGGATGTGTCCGAAGGAGATGACTCTGATGAGGACGAGATATCTTTCATATCTAGATAAATACAAGCCATGAGGAAAAAGAAAGGAAGGTCCAGAGCCATAAACTTTACCAAAAAGTTTAATAAGGAACCCAAAGAAAAATGTCCAGCAGTCTGCTTCGAGTGCAAGAAACCTAGACACTTCAAGGCTAAATGTCCAAGTCTATAAAAGGAGAAGAAGAAAATCTTATTCAAAAAGAAAAAGAAAGAACCTATGGCAACCTAGGAAGACATGGATCTATCTTCCTCGGATGAAAAAGGAGAGGAAGAAGCAAACCTTTGTCTTATGGCTGAGACTAGTTTAAAAAGCTCAAAAAATGAGCAAGACGAAGAGGTAAACTTTAATGAATTATCTTCTCTTTAAGAAGCATACAATGAACTACTCTCTAATTCTTCAACTCTCTCAGTAGGTTATAAAGAATTAAAAATAAAGTTTTCTAAAATGTCAAAAGAATTTAATCTACTCAAAGAAAATTATGAAGTTATTTTAAGAGAAAATGAAAAATTAAAAGCAAAGGATATTCCAGAAGTAACACCTCCTAATAAAGCATTAAAACTTTAGAAGGAAGTAAATTGCTTAAAGGAAAGTCTATCCAAATTCGTCAATGGAACCAAAAATTTAAACAAAATTCTTTCCTATAGACAAAATCCACACGACAAATCTGGTTTTGGCTTTGTTAAGAAAGAAGCTTCTGAAACAACTAAAACTATTACCTTTTGTAAATATTGTCGAAAGAGTGGTCATGAATCATCTCGATGCATTCATCGTCCAGTTATGAAGGCGTCCAATGCCTTCAAAACTAACAAGAAAGGACCCAAGTCCATTTGGCTACCAAAGCCCATGATTATTCCTATTGCAGATCTGCTTGACAACAGAAAGGAAACTCCAGTCATGGTACCTGGACAGTGGCTGCTCATGACACATGATAGGAAAAAAGTCTATGTTCCAAAGCCTCCAACAAAAGAAAGGTGGATGGGTCACTTTTGGAGGAAACCAGAAAGGGAAGATAAAAGGAATAGGTAAAATTGGTAAGCACCTTTTACCTTCCATTGATAATGTCTTGTATGTTGAAGGACTTAAACACAATCTGCTGAGCATAAGTCAATTATGTAACAGTGGAAACAGTGTCTCCTTTAACAAGGATGAATGTATAGTCAAAAACGTAGATGGATGATCTTATTTTTTGCTAAGAGGCAAAGCAATCTATACAAGATTAACTTAAATGATCTTACAAATCAAAATGTATCCTGTCTGGTATCCATCAATGAGAATCAGTGGATTTGGCACAAGAAACTTGGACATGCAAGCTTGAAATTGATCTCTAAGCTAAGTAAGCATAACCTCGTAAGGGGACTTCCAAATCTTGTATACAAATCTAATGCTCTCTGTGATGCATGTCAAAAGAGGAAACAAGTGAAAAATTCTTTTGATTCAAAAAAATACTATTTCCATAACCAAACCTCTTGAACTACTACATATTGATTTGTTTGGACCAACTAGAACGGCCTCACTTGGTGGAAAACGATATGAATTAGTTGTAGTAGATGACTATACTAGATGGACATGGGTTATGTTCCTAAGACACAAGGATGAGTCTTTCAAAGTCTTTTCTATATTCTGTAAAAGAATTCAAAATAAAAAAGGTGTTTGCATAGCCTCAACAGAAGTGATCATGGAGGAGAGTTTGAAAACGAAAATTTTCAAATGTTTTGTGAGGAGAACGAAATTCTGCACAATTTCTCTGCACTTCGTACACCTCAACATAATGGTGTGGTAGAGAGAAAAAATAGGTCATTACAAGAAATGGCTAGAACCATGCTTAATGATGACTCTACTACTAAACACTTCTAAGCTGAAGCTGTAAACACAACATGCTATTTACAAAACAGAATATACATTAGACCCATTTTGAAGAAGACTCCCTTGAATTGTGGAAAGCACAAAAACCCAACATATCATATCTTCATCCTTTTGGAGGTCAATGTTTTATTCTAAACACTAAGGACAATCTTGGAAAGTTTGATTCTAAGTGTGATGATGGAATATTGTTGGGTTATTCTGAATTGTCCAAGGCATATAGAGTATACAACTCTAGAACCTTAACAGTCAAAGAAGCCATTCATGTTAAGTTCAATGACAGTAAGCCTGATAAAGAACTATTAGAGCTAAATGAATCTTTTGCAAAAATGAAAGTGAACGACACCAAGCAACCAGCATCCAAAACTCTCTCAGACGAACCGAAGGAAGAGCAAAAAGAAACAGTTGGACGACAATGGAAAATAAAGGTCTACCGTCCAGAAGACCAAATTCTAGGAAATGTGCATGATCATGTCAGAATAAGATCAACCTTTAAAGAGCAAGCTCAAACTACACTAATTTCTTAGATGGAACCAAAGACAGTGGATAAAGCTCTTTTGGACAAAGGTTGGATTAAAGCCATGAGCGAAGAGCTAAATCAATTCGAAAGAAATGATGTGTGGAAGCTAGCTCCTTTACCTAAAGACAAATCTATAGTAGGAACAAAATGGGTATTTCACAAAAAACTAGACGAGGTAAATAATGTAGTAAGAAACAAAGCTAGGCTTGTAGCTCAAGGGTATTCTCAACAAGAAAGTATATATTTTACTAAAACTTTTGCACCTGTAGCTAGACTAAAAGCCATTCATATTTTACTTTCATTTGCTGCTTATAGTAATATGAAGTTCTATCAAATGGATGTAAAAGCAGCTGGGTGGTGGCCACAAGTTCACTCAGTTGCCCTTTGGTCGCAACAACATAAGCCAAATGAAGGTTGGGTTTGTCCTGAAACCCTTAGAGATAGCTTCAAAGACCGTGGATGTCAAGGAAGAACTTGCAGAGGAGGCAGAACAACAAGTTGCCCAACAAGCTGAGCAACTAGATGACGAAACTTTGTTCATCCATCCAATGGCTGTTGCAAGACCTACTACCAAAAGGCAACTGTCTAAAGGAAGATTGTCTAGAGTGACAAGGTCAAAAGCCCAACAAGCTCCAGTTCCCCCCACTGCTCCTATTGTTGCACTTCCTTCACCCGCACTCGCCAAAAGGAGACTCCAGTTACAAGGGGACTCTAATGATGAGGACCGCAAATCCATCACAGTCCTACTAAAGAAGCAAAAGACTACCATTGTTGCAGTTCCTACCCAAGCTGAAGCTCCTCTACCAATCCCCTCTCTCAAACATCCAGCAGAAGCTCAACCAACATCTGAAGTTAGCAAGAAAAGTAAGTCTTCTACTCCAAATGTTGGTGTTGTCTCTGTGCAAGAGTTTGTTGATTCAACCATTGTTGAACCTGCTGAACAACCAACCCAAACACAAACACAAGCCCAAACACCAACCATACCATCTGATTACCCCCCATGGTACACACTCACTTACACCACACCTGAACCAGATATGTTATTACCTGGTGATGATGGTTACTTTTTCACTATTCCTACTTCTGGCCTCACCAAACCGTACCTCTTCATTAAGCCCCCCAGATAACCCCCCCTCCTCAACTCCTAGCATAACTCTTGATATATCTTCTGCCTTTGATGGACGTGTAAAAGCTTGGGAGAAAACAAAGTAGAAATGGAACCTGCACTTTGTCAAAGGCAACCAGCAGAACTTAATGGACGACAACGCAATGATTCTACATCCAGAATCTCTTCCCGAGCTAGAGTATGGGTTCGACTATTCACCAATCTTCTTTTTAACCATACATGGAGGACTACATCCATCAACCATCTGTTGCATATTTGGCTCTGCCTCCAGGAACAATAGGACACTTACTGCTTAAACAATTCATCAAAAAAAGGTATCCCAGACTTGTTTGAGCATAGCGCTTCAATGCACACCCTCCTAGAGTACAAAGTACCTCCAGTTGAGGAAATTGAACAAGAACGGCTATGCAGGCAAGGCTAACTGCCAGAAAGGATCTTCCAGCTAAGGCCTGCTAAATTGAAGTTTAGACCTCTAGATCCTTCAAAAGCTAGTTTCTTCCCCACCCCATTTGAGCAGATGTTTTGCAATTTATTGAAGAGCTCTACCAAATTGAAGTTTCAACTTTTCTTTCCCCCTTTGCAACACATCTCACCAGCAACAACAGTTTGCATCCAGCCAAATTGAATTTGCCCAAGGCTTCCTACCTTGGATGTAAATAAAAGGAAGTTGCTCATCAAGCCACCCTCACTACCTTTACCTTCCAAAGTTGAGTTTTAACAGCATGCCAACACTACTCTAGAATGATACTTGGCTAGGCGACTAATGCAAGACATTGACGAGGACGATGTTGAATGCTTCTAGTGACAACACATGTTTAACTGTGAGCAAGAAGCATCCGGTAGTGGACTTTCAGCAGACGACAAGACCGACACTCCAACGATGAAGAATTGTAAGTACACACAGCGTCCAACTCATGTCTTTCATTTCTTAGATACATCTGCAGCCTTTGTTTATCCAGCCAACAAGCGCCCCCTCCTTGGATTAGAAACGTCTATCATCTACGCTATCCTTGCCGCAATCAACAGTCCAAGATCCTTCAAACTGCCTTATCCTTGGGAAACACCTCACCCACATTAACTACACATTCCAAATCTCAATTTTTTGGAAGCACCACCTCACCCTCCGACGTCCAACCACCAACTCCATCTCAACCACCCTCATCAACACCTCCGCCCCTTCCAACCCCCGATTCACAAGCCTCCACAAGCCTTCCTACTGCCCTTCTTGTCCTTCCTACCCTTCCACCTGTTGATCCAGCCGTCCAACACTATGTCACCACCTAACTCCAACCCATCATGAAACTTTTCCAACAAATCCTATAAAACCAGCAAGAAATTCTTCGTACTCCTCATCTATCTCCATCTCCACCCCCTACCTCCACCTTCCTTGGCACGAAAGTGACTATGATGTTTTTTTTCTTTTCCTGTCTATTTTTGATTATGACAAAAGGGGAAAAAATAAAGGAAATAAAGTATATGTTTTTGGTATACTGTTAGTTGCTTTTTGTTACTTTCTGTTGCTTTTTGTTGTTCGTTGAAGTTTGCATTCCATGACATTCATGCATATACTTCATATACGATCTGTGCTTTGTCTGGATAATAAAATTGGATTGATATATTATATGTTTCAATTATATGCATACTTTCTTAGAATATCATACTCAAGGGGAGTATAAAAGTAAGTTGAATCTTTTCATTTGCGATGCGTCTCTTTGATATATATATGTTCGCAAAACTTAAAAGGGAGGTTTGTCATCATCAAAAAAGGGGAGGTTGTTGGAACCAAAGACGTATGAAGCGTCTATGTAAAGCACAAATTAGACACAAGAAGGGGGGTTAAATTGTGTTACGGTCAATTTGTGCAATCCTTTCCTCTTTTCAAAAAACAACTTAATTATTGAAGAGAGATTAGAAAGATTTTCAAAATGTTTTTAAAAGGCAGATGAAAGAAGAAAGACCAAAACAGAAAGGTACACAAATTTTATACTGGTTCGTCTTACCCTAGAGACTACGTCCAGTTCTTGGCAACAACCAAGTTCCACTTAACTTTACAAATTACAAGTATTCTTTCCACAAGCCTCTTCAAGCTCAACCCAAGTAATCTTTCACTTGCCTCTCCAAGCAAACACCCAAGTATTCTTTGAAACAAAGCCTCTTCAGGCTTCAACCAATCTCGTGAAGAAAGAGATTTGTGTGAGTTTCCTCACTGGGTTTAACATCTTATTAGACGAACATATAATTGAAGTTCAAAACAAAATTTCAAACTAATTTTACAAAGACTTTTTCTTTTTGCAAAAGCAGTTATGAATGTATGGATTCAGCAGTAAATATATCAACAACACTTGTGAATTCGACAACAACTTAAAGGAGGTCATTTCTTTTATTTATATACTTCTCCAAAAGTATCCGTTGAGTATTTTGTAGGAGATGACTTTTGTCTGATGAAGAGAGTCATTGGAGCATTAAATGCAACATTTAATGCTTTTCACCAACTGGTCATATGATAAGATAAAGCAGTCTGCTTATCTTTTATATTCTTGTACTCAATATTTTAGCAGTTGTCTTGTCCGTTTTTTCGTTCTGACATTCGCACACATATTCCTTCTTTTTTGCTGACTTTCCTTGAGAGTAGGTGTATAGGCATAATAAGTTTCGAGGTAGCTTACATTCTGATTGATATGCAGATCGTCTTAGAATGTTGTCATCGTCTGTAAGCATTGTTAGTTACAAAGTTTTATACAAATAATGATGAGACGATATTGACTTGAAAAAAAACGTCAGACGATATAATGTGAACTAGAGATCAGATGATGATGTGAGCGAGAGATCAGACGATAACATGAAGACATATAATTTTAACTATTTGTTATTATCAAAATATTTGAGGACTACAAATTCGTCCTTTGTCTTAACAGTCTAGTCCCTCAAAATTTTGAAGATAACAAACTTATTAAGTTTTAAGTTCTTGTTATAAAAAATGTTTTCTACAGCGTCCAATGCGTGCCTAATATCAAGGCGTCTAACGCGCCAGTTTTAACAAACGTCCAATAGACTCATATATGAAGTGCATCCACACGTAAGTCTCTCTTCAACAACTAAGTGTTTAAAGCTTGTATGGACTATGTGTCTCTCACATGAATATTTTGAGACTAATGCTTTACCTTTTAAAGAGATTTAACGTTCAAATATCTAAGCATTAAATAAAAAACAGATACATGTTAGTGTATAAAGTGTTGCAGAAAAAGGAAGTCAACTTATCAAGTTGGCAAGCCGAATGAAAAATGTTCAAAAAAGCAGTTCTTCAACACAGCTCTACACTTTCCTTTTTAGTGCAAGAACAAAAGTTACTTTTTGACTCTTTTGAAAGCTCAATACACACACACACATTCTTTGGGTAAAGTCTGAAGCTAAATCTTCAACAGCTATTTTTTGAAGACTATATATCAGCTTAGAAGAAAAGAAGAATATGTGAGACACAAAGTGTACAATGACAAACACTTGCATTTACTAGACGACCTTGAAATACTCTCAAATACTCTGTAGAAAAACTCTTGTACTGCTCCTAAACTTTCATATTCTCATGTTGTGAGTAGACCTGTTTTTAACAACTATTTATGTTGTGAAGGCTTAGAGAGGCTTAGCGAAAAGGACTGGACTGTTTTCTTATCCCTTATCCCTTATCCCTTCTTTAACTGTTTTCTTAAACTCGTCTTGATTAAGTTAAAAAGTTTTTAATCGCACAATTCAACCCCCCCTCTTCTTGTGCGATCTTTGCTCTTTCACCAGTGACCTTAGCCCCATTATGTAACACCCTAAGGGGCATTACCGTAACTAGGTCTAGATTTAAAAAAAACAAACTGAGAAAGGTAGAAACAACATACAAATACTACTCATAAATATAATTGAATATTATATACGAACAATACAATAAAAAAAACATACATGCCAAATATAACTCATCTATCACCTAAAGGTATCGTACAAAATATAAAGAAGAATACAAAAACATAATATAAACTAGACTACATTTTCTTGCACGTGACTCCAAGCTCCATCTACGCGTGTCTTCACCTGTATCTGAAAAAGGAAAAACTTAAAGGAATGAGACATAATGTCTCAGTGAGTGCTCTAAGGACTCTACGGCTGGGTTAGACTCTTCTATTCGGACAACCTTCATTACTTATCTCTCATGGCTTTAGCCTCATTGGGTTTCTCATAATTATCCATACCTATGGTTGAGTCTACACCTTTCAACAGTCAATACTCCCTGTTAATTGCTCTCTCATTCTCACAACTATTATATTGGTTTACTATCTCATTCTTAACTTAAGAACTCATCCTCATTATTTATACTTTCTTACCCAAAACCCTCTTTAGAATTTACTCTTCTTCTTTTTAATATTCAAAGCTGTCCCCTAGGGTCAAGTCTAAGGTTACAGACATCCTAAAATACTCTTATTTCATTCTCTCTCTTACTTGTCTTATACCTTTCTATTACGCCATGAGGGAATTCACCCTTCCTCTATCCTATTCACAACTATTATTATCCAACTAGAACCCTCATAACACTATCCTAAGGTCTAGCCTCTCACTTATCCTTAAGGTAGCAAACACAATTCCAATTACAAGCATATAATTGTTTCACATTCCTTGTCTAGTAACTAGGCATATACCTCGTTTTGTTTTATCAAACAGGAACGACACTCGTGCAAGATATGATCACATGTCCACAACTTTAACATTTCATCACAAGGCACAATTGCATTCTTACATAGAATTCACATAAATAGGGTACATAGAATTCACATAATTACAACATAGCACACTCTAACATATCACACTATAACAAGATACATATGCATGCTATGTTCCTAAACCACTACTCATGCATATGTGGTACCAACCTAAACTTTTCGGAAAGTAGACTAGGAGTAAATGCAGGCCATAAGAAGCGTCATCGGTACCGATGCCTTCGGCTTTCGCACCCTCAACTAGCATGATATCCCTCGGTGACTAGTCAGGGTTACCCAGTTTTGCCAGTACTGCCTCGGCTCCATAGGATCAGCATGGACCATTGGAGTTTTCCCAACCGGATAACCCCCAAGGCTAAGGTTAAACAACCCATCACGGCCTCCACCAGCCAGATTCCTACATACTTTCCTCATCACATAACTCAAATGTTATGATGCATGGTCACATATAATGCTCACAACTTTCATAGACTTTTATCATGAATCATAGGCACAATTTCATGTCACATTCATTTTTTTAAGGTAAATAACAACCATACAATATAAACTCAACAAGACATAAAAAAACAAATAACAATGAGTTAAACACTGCCAAAAGGAGTTCACAAACACAAGGAACGTAATAGCGAAAGTCGTATCTGCCCAGCAGGACGGAAGTCCCGCCCAACGGTCCAGCGAACCCGCCCAGCAGGTCCGCGTCGGAAACCAACCCGCCCAGCGGGTATTTCACCCCGCCCAGCGGCTCCGCGTGCCTAGTGTAAACGCAGAATCCAATTTTTGAAGAAAAGTCGCACAGCGGCTATCTAATCCCGCCGGGTGGATCTGACTAATTTTAATTTATTTTCCTATTGTCTTTGGATTCTAAATGCTTCAAGATAAATAATTAAATTCTTAATCACTCTTCTACATTGATAATTGGTCAATCTAATCTATAATTTCCTTACTCCCTCACAATCCCCTCAAAACCCATCAAATCCCTAAATTTAGGTATAAGGAGGGAAAAGATAAATAGATGAACAAGAACAAGGAAGGACACGGGGGAGAGCACTCACCTTTGTGGACATGCAAAGTTGAGTTCTAGGGTTTGGATTCTCCGATTTCTATTCTTCCTCCTTCTCTTCCTCTTCTTCTTCCCTTCTTTTCCTCATTCTCTCTAACTTTTTTCTTCCTCTATTTTGTGACGGCTAAACCTAACCCTCCTTCTCTATTCCCTTCTTATAACATGTGGGTGGGTATGTGGCTTAGTGGGCTTTAGTCCCCTATTGGGCCTTAGATGCTCTTTTGGGTTGTATGATAATATTCCTACTAATTTATAATACTAAGGTATTAATAACAATAATAATAATAATAATAATAATAATAACAACAACAACAACAATAATAATAATAACAATAAATATAATAACAACACAACACAATAATAATAATAATAATAATAATAATAATAATAGGAAATATAATAATAATAATTCTTAAGACATCTTTTGTCTAATAACATATGAGAAGGATTCTACTAAAAGCTACCTCGTGGTTTATTTCTAGTACTTGAAATTTGGGCTGTTACACATTACAACATGGAAAGACCTTTTGAATGTGTACACTTGTTTTATGATATTAATTTTAGACTCTTGTCAAGCATATAGTAGGAATAACATGTGATGATGTTCAATGCAAACAGAACCCAAATTTTGGTGAGTTGAGTGAAAACACTTAATTCTAAGGAGAGTAAAGCAAGTAGAGAGTGCAGGTAGGGGATTTACTATCTTGTGTTAACTTGTTTTGCTCTAGGAGGGAATTATGACTCTTAAGACTGAGTTGGCTAAATATATATGTGTGACTATTTTGAAAGAAAGGCAATGGTTAATTATGATTGATTGGAATTGTATTTGAGTTAAGGCTGAAGGATATGCTTCGACCCTTTTGTGCAAATTAATTCTTGCTTGAGGACAATCAAAATCTTAAGTTTGGGATTGTGATAAATCTACATTTTGTGTGGATTTATAGAGAAAATTCACATGATTTTTTGCATTAGCTCATAGGAAATTTGTGAGAAAATAAACCATTAATAAAGAATTTCATGTGATGTGCATTTCTAAGCTTTCTATTTAAAATTTGCATGAATTGTCTTGATTTTGTGAAGGATAGTTAGATGAGGAGAGAAAGAAAATACAGTTCACAAGAACAGAGGAGTATTTTTGCTAGTCAAAGAGGACCTAAAAGAAGCAATAATGAAAGTTAAGACCACAAAAGGAGTCCATAGGTGCAAAAACAGGCCAAAAAAAGACTCAAAAGTGCGTTTGGAATTGGCCGAGGTCGCACCCGCTCGATGGGTCATGTAGGTCACCCGACAGGTTATGCCTAGGACTCCCCCCATGCCGGCAAGTAGTGAGGGTCGCCCAACGGGTCTGCACACCCCTGGTGGATTCAAGCAACCGCCAAGAGCAAGCATGGAGCAAGTCCTTCCGAAAAAGCCACCCAACAGGTTTGTAACCTTATTGAGTGAGTCTAAGGTCCTAATTCTTCACTATTTTTACACTTAATGGGCCTAGAACACATGGATACTTGACTGGGTTGAGCCCCCTATTCTTGCACCTATATTTTGAAATTCAGCTACAAATAAAAAGCAGGGGGCCAAACTTTTTATCTTATCTTTATTCTACCTTTGTCTTTTGTGTGTGTGTGTTTTTCCTTCTATCTTTGGCTTTTGGAAAAGGATTATCGAAGGACAATTGGATATTGAGAGTCAGAGATCGGAGAAACCTTTTTCTTGTAAAATATTTCTTATTCTCTTTTACTTATGTATTTCTCTAGAATTATGATTTGTTTTTTTACCATGAATCACTAAACTTTTTGTTAGGGTTGTGGTGTACTTTGTGCTTGGAACCCCTGAATGTTTAATTTTAATTGAATTCTTATTGTTATTTAATCAATTAGATTGCTCTAATGTTTTCATTTTCTTACTTGGAATTAATTGTCCCTTATAGGCTTTGAATTGATTAATTGAACGGCAGCCATACCACAATTAATTAGTAGACATGTAGGGTAATCAAATTAGGTTTTGTTGTATGATCAACCTTCATTCCTAATTTTCAATTAGATTAAATAATTAATTAATCACCCCCCCCCCCCCTTTGTTCTTTATGCCTTCCTAGGGTTTTAATATCCCATATGATCAATTGGGAAAATTAACTAAGAAAGGACTATTGCAATTCATGATCAACAATTGACAATAAGTTGCATAGGAGAATATTGGTAATTGACGAATAGTATGAGGTTCAGTTAGAATTAGATGTGAAGGAACTTAAGAGCACGAAGGAAACCATAACCTTAAGCCTATCTTCCTGTAAATTTTTCTCTACTTGCCATTGCTTGTTTTACAATTTTTGTTGCAGGTTTATTGTTATTAAATTAATCCACAACCAATTTAATTTCACTTAAACAATATAGAATCTCTGAAAATTAGTAATCGCCACTTTAGTCCTTTAGGTTCGATATCGAGACTCACGTTCGATATCGGTTCGATATTTGCATAACAAATTGGTTTCAAGTTAAGTAAAATTAATAAAAAGAATAAAAATTTACAATTATTCGAGATTTTTTATACCATTAGGTGTTATGGTCATTATCGTCATTGTGCCTATTGACAAAACCTAGTTAGGAGGTTCGGGATAGTCATCATAATAATGACCAGTAGTAATAACCCTTTCTGCTTTGGGTGTTCTCTCTATTCGTAAAACAAGAATAGGGTCAATTAATGTTCAAACCCAAGAAGGATGTCTAAGATCTTTACTCATTCCAAATAAGGTTGTTGGAAAGGGAGGAAGATTTTTTGGCAATATTTTTTGAAATTTGTTTTTCTGTCTAGGTTAATTATTTTGCCACTATTTCGGTTTTTCTCTACTTTCTCTCGATGGGCATGGGATGCATCAAGGATGGTTAAATTAAGCCTAGTTGGACAATAGCACACTTTATAGAAATTCTCAAACTTTGAAATCTCGAAAGCATGTGTGAATTTATGTCTTTTAGTTTGTATTTTGCAAAAACAAGATTGAATCTGTCATTTTTCGCGAAACGTTGAATTTGTCATTTTTGTGAAACATTGTTCAATAGTAATAGGTCTTTGCAAAAAATATTCATGCCACCAATCATAGAAATATTTGGTGTGATAAAAGCAGTTCTCAAAATGAGCAAGATTGAAAGAGGTTGGTTTTTTAGGTTTTGTTTGCTTAAGCAAAATCAATATGCATTTTTCTTCTCCTTTGATTTGATCTAGATCAAGCTTTTTTAGAAACAAAGGTACAAGCTTCAATTGGCAAAGTCCAAATTGGCGAGAGAATAGCTAAGGTTGGTAAGCATAAAATCGAATGTCCCTAGCTCGCATTGTAGCAAAAACCACATCCTAAGTAAGAAATGTTGTCCAAATCTTGATAAATTATGCTTGTTGTCTTGGGGTTTTGCAAGGAAACTTTTGTTTTAGCCAGGAAGGGCTAATAATAATTGGTTTCAATGAAAAGAGCTAAATCCTCGGTGAATTTTGTAAAGCCAAAGTGTCACAACCAAGATCACAATGAGACGGCGAAAAAATATGTTTAAAAACATGGAGTCGCCACCAATATTTATATAGGAAAAACATTGAAAAAACCTTCAAAAAGAAAATGATCTTCGAAACCAAATTTTGCGTTCAGGAATCAATTACGTATAGGGAAGGTGTTATCACCCTAGAACATCCGTCATAAAGACGGTTACCCCTAATTAAATGTGCACAATTACTATGACTGTAAAATTATTTATTTTTACCCTTTAATAATAAACAAACAAGAACATTTTTAGGGTGTTTTATTTGTCTATTTATTTATTTATCAAGGAAAACTTTATTATAAAAAAACATATTATATATTTTTATTTTAAAAAAGGAATAATTATTATTTTTCATTTTATCTTAGAATAATTAAATTTTTATTATTTTTGAGATTGATAGGAGTGTTGATTTAATAAATAATTTGAGAGATTTAACAAGATAACTATTAAATAAATTATTTGGCTTTTGGTTAAACAATTATATCATGAATTATTATTAGGATGCTTAAAGCCGAATACGTGTTTAGTTCTTACCAAAATGTTATTATTCATTCATCTAAAGAAAAGCCACTAATGCATATATTCGTTCTTACCAAAACGTTATTATTAATTTAAAAAAAAAAACCAATAATGCATACAAACTATCGAAAAAAGAAGTGGAACTAAAAAAGATAATTAATCGAAACTGAAAACGGTCATGCAAAGGGAGTATTTTATTTTAAAGTGTCCATCATTATTTTAATTTTAAATTATTTTGTGGTCTTATGATTATCCTCAAAAAGCTAAATAATCTAAGCCTAAAACAAACGAAACCCCCCAGCCCTTGTTGAGCCACCAGATTTGGACCCATCATATCTATTCAAACAAAATATAGCTCTTAAAAAATCTTCAAACCCAAACTTACTCATTTAAACTGTTAGGCCCACCGAAAGAAAAAAGAAAAAGCACAATGCAAAGTCTAGATGGGTCTTGAAATAAGATCGAGAATGAATAGTCAAAAAGCTAGCAATGCATGCGAGAGGCAAAGCGAGAGAGTAAAAGGAAAAATGGGTTTGGCAGTGGAGGCACTGGCACACTTTCAGTGTCACAACAGCAACATGGCGAAGGGCACGGGGCTTGGCATTTTTTGCATCGTTGCAACGACAACACTGTCACGAATCGGAGATGCAGAAGCAACAGTGTGTGCGACTTCAATTAGGTTGTGGCGGTGCGACATGGCGCAATTCCTGCGTCGCGGTGGCATGCAGCAAAGGATAAGGCGCGAAGTTTGGTGTTTTACGGAGGGTGGTTGGCAACGATTTGGGGTTCTTGTGATAAGGATTCGGTGACCAAGGTATGGTTCTTAGTCTATTTTGTGTGTTCAAGGGATTTCTAGTTGGGTTTGCTTGTTGGCTTGGCGGGTTAAGGCGCTTTATTTCGTGGTGGTGATTGTCTAGGGACCGGTTAGGATACGAGTGATGTAGAACCTCGTTCAATTTTTTATTATTATTATCTTGAGAAACAGAGCACAAAATGCACATTCAAAGATATTGTTTCTGGTCCAATTTGATTCTGTTTTCCTTTTTTTTATTCATTTTTATTTTATCTGGTGAACAGGATATGTAAGAGTGGAAGGCAACAAAAGGAATAACACTCATAGCAAATGAAATTTAAAGACATTCGAGGCAGTGTTAAGGATCAAATGGGTTACCTTGTAAGAGCAAGCCTCCAAGCTTTGATTCAATGTAAGGAGCTTGTGTATCCAAACTCAGAAGAATGAGAGAATGAAGAGATAAGAATGGGGAAATTTGTGGTGGGTAAGTTCTCTTACTTATAGCGTTTAAACTACGGTGCATAATTCAAAGTGTGTGTGTAACCTGCCTCTTAGCCCATATTCCTCCCTATTTATCCTAGTCTCCTCCTCTCTTGAACTTATTCCATTGTCTTGTAGGGCCAAGAGACAAAACTTGTAGGAGACAAATTCAGGGTGGTTAGGTGGCTTCAAGGATGGTGCCTGTAAAGTTAAAATGCCTGGCCTGAGAATGGCAAAAACAGAAAATAATGCAAAAGAGCCATTGTTGCTACCCTTGGAATAGCAAAGCAACTTTCTCTTTTTTTTTCACGTTTTGTTACCGTTTCCTTTCTCTTTTTTTTTATTAATATTATTTTTTTGGGTTTTGTTATTTTTATTCAAAAAGAAGACAACTTTGTGGGCTTGTGCTAGTCCAATGTATCTTGCTATTATTGTTTTAGAAAACAAACAAAAGCCAATTCTTTGGGCTTGTGCCAACCCAATATGAATAACAAAAAAGAATTAAATTATGAAATATGATTTTAAAAAAGAGCAAGATAATAAAAAAAAGAAGATAAAAGCATGGACAAAATTGGGTATTCACACTAAGAAAGCTTTGACATAATGCTTGTAAGATTCTTTTGTACAACTTTTTTTCTCAAAGGAGTCAAATAAGTCAATCTTGCTCCTTCCAATTTCAGAGTTAGCTTTATCTTGTCTTTCCCTTCGTTAGGAAGGTGTTTTTCGAGAATTGCATTTAGCCATAGTTCATAAGCCATAGTGGTACACAAATGTTCTTCACATTGGCTGGATTCGACAAAACATTAATTGCATCATCCATGGCTTTGAAAATATAAGCCAAAAGCAATTTACTTAGACAAATATTTTTTCCACAATGAAGAGCTTGTGCCAAATTATAATGATACTTTTGGACTTGTAGAGAACAGGTGCACAAGAGGTGTGAAGAAATCCAATACAAGAGAAAAACAATTTGTTCATTATCAAAAACCTCTGGATCAGTACATTAATGAGCTAAAATATACAAACTATAAGTTTTTGTGTCCAGTTAACTTCGATATCATCAATCGAAATCTCATCCTCGAAAAGACCCAATGCATATGTTTCTCCTATGGGTTTAAGTTATAGCAGCAATATCAAGAAGGGTTGGAGTAATCATCCCACAATGTGTGTTGAAAGCATGACTGCTTCGATTCCAAAATAGCAAACATGCCATAATCATCCAAATATCAAGCCTCACAACATCATATCTACTTAATTAAATCAGATCATAAATCCCAATTTGTTTCCAATGATCTTTCTTTTTTGCTTGACACAGTTTAACAAGTCAAAGTAAGTCTCTTGATATACTGGAGGCGAAGCACAAAAGATACTTGTTTTATCTTTGAAAAAGTCAATTCTAATATGGAAGTTATGAACAAGGGGTTTTTCTTTCTCATGACAGGGAAATAGTTTTTTACATCCTCATACTTGAAATGAGGTCTGAAAAGACCTACGAACACTAAAGGTTTATCATTAACAAGGGAAAAAGGGAGCAGTACCTGTGATTCCTAGATTTTCTTACTTTCTTCTTCAAGAAAGGGAACAAGGACAGAGGTTCTTCCTTCTTCTTGTTGTAATTGTTCAGTGGAGCAAACTATAGGAACTTCATTCCTTTGGCCAGAAGCAGAAACATCACAAGAAGGTGAAGCCATTATGCTATTAATTTTGAAAAAAGGTTAAGTCTTTAAGTTGTTTTGTAGAAAGGTGCATAATGAAGAAGAAAGAGAGAAGAAGAAGAAGCAGAAAGAATGGGAAGTTGGAAGAGTGAAAGGCTGAATGTTGTGGTCTTTAAATAGAAATAAAAAAATGGGTTTGATTTTTAAATTAAAAAGATAATTAATTTAACCTATATCCCCGTAAAAGTAGATAATGGCTTGTCAATCATGATGATAATGGGGCAGTGGGTTTTACGCTACATGAAGTGAATGGGCAATTAAAACCCACTTAATATTGCATAACGTGTTATGCACGTTAAGATTATTTTACCCCTGGAAAGTTAAATGGTCACTTTGACAGAATGGACTTTCAAGCAAAAAATGTTTGTTTGCGATCCTTTCGAAAGAACATTTTTTGGGGGCATTTGTTGGGGTCAAATGTAAAATTTCCCAAGTCTAAAAGAATAGTAAAGCTTTTTGAGAAAGATGAATAGTTATGTTGAAAGGAAGAGAGATGTCGAAAGGAGATTAAATAAGTTCAAAACGTCTAAGTGTCAGAGTTACTAAAAGACAATTTTTTAGGAGATCAAAGATGAATGCAGTCAAAAAGAGCGATTCTTTGGATTTGCATCAAAAACACGCTCGAAACAGGGTTCCCAGCAATTAGGAGTAGTTGTATAAAGCAGTGGAAGCAGAACACTTGGCAGCATCTTAGATAGTTAAAAATTAATTATTGTACATGTGTAAAAATCTTATAATTCGACCGTTAGTGTAATTTGTCTATAAATAAGAGACTACATAGCCATTTTTCTCTTTGGTTGAAACATGTTGCACATTCCTGTAATACCACACACACCTCACTCATATAGCTATTGGTTTCAAGGATTCTGTGTATGTTCTCACCCATCTTTTAATGCAATTTAATTTGTATTTGATTTTATCTATTGCTTTCGTCTACTTGTCCCTCAATTTCTTCTCCAAACTCTTACTTATTCACTCCCCAATTTCCATTTCTTCTCCAAACATGACTTTTTTTTCACTTCTGAACCACCAGTTCTTCTCTAAACTCCAACTTATTCACTTCTTAACCCCAGTTCTTCTCAAAAGTTTACTTGTTCACTTTGTAACCAGCATTTCTTCTCTAAAACTTATACTTTTTATTTTAAAAATTTAATTCTTTGTAATGCTCCTGAATAATTCGATATGTTGGTGTTAGATACAACATAAATGTGCTTCATTCGAATTTACTTATTTGTTGATATTTGTAAATCACCAAACTCAGTTGAACTTCAACTTCAAATAATTTGCTTTAGTAATAACATTAAAATTGAAGTCTTAATTAAAATTCAATATTTTCAAGTTGAAAATTTATGTTACTTGTTCAAATAAAAAGAATTCACAAAGTTTTTTGATTCTAAGTTCCATTAATTAAAAATCTTATTTGTTAGAATCATTGTGAGAAGTTATCCTTCAAGTTACAATCTATTTGATTCTCAAAATGAATTCCCACCAACAACAGTGAGATAGTTAAAGAGAAATCCAAGTCCCTGCTTGCTCTCCAAGTGACATGATCTTAAAGCTTTCTTATAGCCAAAGCAAAGCCACACAAGAGCAAAACATGTCGCATGCGTGACTTGGAGGGAAAGAAAGGGAAAATCAATTTTCCATTGGATTGTTTTGTTGTCAAAGACAACTTAAGATCATGCCATGCGACAAATCTAATGGCTCCCAAATCTCATGTCAATTCTATTACAAATAAAAGCAACAATGTGAGTTGGGCCAAGCCCACAGCCAAATACAAAAGGAGGGCCAATTCATTCAACATGCCATACGACTTAGATTTTAAATTCTTTTCTGTTTAATTAATTGTTGAACAAGAAACGACAATTGGGCTACTGGGCTTTGTCTTCTATCTTGTCTCCCATAAATTCATAACTTGGCTCAAAAACTCAAAATTGAGCCACCACCATGTTGTGAAGTCCACGTGGAGTTCATGAAAAGAAAGGATTTTCTAAGTCACATAGCTAATCCAAGCTACTAAAACACAAGCATTTATCACAATTTAGATCAAGTAAATATTATAAGGATTAAATATGTTTTAAGTCCTTGTACATATGACTTTGTTTGATTTTAGTCTTTGCAAAATTTTTGTTATTTTAGATCCTTGATATTTTCTTAGTTTTATTTAGTCCTACCATTAACTCTAGTTAATTTAGTGCTGACATGACTAACAAAATAAGAAATATTAATTAAGATAATTAAGGTAATGAAGAATATTTAAATTAAGATAATTAGATTATTTTTAGGTGTGTAATTCAATTAAGTAATATATTTATGATTTTATATAAATAAGATAATTACATATAATTTACTTTTATAATTTATTTTTAATTTTTAATATATTATAAATAGTAATTTTTATTTTTTTTAATATTGTTTTTACTTTTCAATTCACTAATTTATTTTTAACATTGTCTTTTTTAAAGAAAATTATAATTTACTTAGACGTGTATAATTTACTTTTAATAGATAACTTTTGATGTTATTTTTACATTTCAATTCATTAATTTTGATTGATTGTAATATAATTTATTTTTTAATATATCAAAAGTAGTGATTTTGTCTCCAAAGACAAAAGTAATATATTAAAAATAAATTATAAGCGTCTAAGTAAATTATAATTTTTTTTTAAAAAGTACAATGCTAAAAGTAAATTAATGAATTGAAAAGTAAGAACAATATTAAAAGCCATAAAAGTATCTGTTCATAATATATTAAAAATTAAAAATAAATTATATGTAATTATCTTATTTATATAAAGTAATAAATATATTACTTAATTGAATTATGCACCTATAAAAAATCTAATTATCTTAATTTAAAATATTCTTTATTACCTTAATTATCTTAATTAATATTTTTTATTTTGCTAGTCATGTCAGCACTAAATTAACTAAAATTAATGGTAAAGACTAAAAAAAAACTCTAAAAAAATGTTAGGAATATAAAAATAACAAAAAAATTTGCAAGAACTAAAATCAAACAGAGCCATTTTTATAAGGATTTAAAACATATTTAAGCCATATTATAATTTCATAAAATAATAAATTTAATTAGCTATTAATTATATGATGAGGGTGTTACAATTTGTAACTTTTAAAAATAATAGTACAACTTCTTTATTTAACATAGCATTGAATAAACACTGATATTTTTCTTTTTTTGTACAATTTGGGCAAGGGTTATCAAGGTCCATACTAAATCACTAGCCCAATCACTGATAGCAATCAAGAGCGGCCCATGATTTAAAAGCTGACCTATTAGATACGATAATCATGTATATTTCAAATGCTTATCAAAATGACCAATATTTAGGAATTTAAATTCTTAGGAGAAGAGAATTACCGTATCAAAATAGTTAGGCAACTCGGTTTTCCTTGACACTTAAAAATAAATTTGATCACTTAAATAGAAGAGAATTTACTACTAAGTACGCGGATTAACTAAAGCGGGATTATTCCAACTTAACTAGTAGTCTTGAGTTTGAATCTTGGATATGCAACTGTGTTAAATACTTGAAAGAAAAGTTTTGTTACCTATAGTAGTCTTACTCAGCTTGAGCATAACTGCTTCCAATGAATAATACTTATAATTTCTTCCAAAAAAGAGAAAATTTTATATAATCCTATAGTACTTGCTTTCTTACAATATCTTTTATTATTTAGTCATTTTTTCATATTTTTATTTAAAAAATATTTTAAATTAAGAGAAAATGATCATACATGCTAGGTAAGTTACAGCAAAGAGAAGAGAGTACACAACATAGGTGAACTAAAAATATTTCCTTAAAGGTTTGTTTGGCTCATAGAATTAAAATTGTAGTTCAAAATTGTAATTCTGGTTCAAAATCATAAATTTTTATTTGGGTTGTGCAAAAAATTAGAGTATAGAATTATAATTATACTTGAATTCCAATTATATTTTGATTAAAGGTAATAGTTGAGGGGCAAGGGTGGTGGCGGCAACAAGGACAACATTAGTAAGTAATAGAGGTGGTGAAATGACAATAGTGACCATGGACAATGATGATGATGGTAGTGACAATCAGGTGTGTTCATAATTCGACTTTTTAAAAAAATTGAACGGAATCGTTTTAAATGGATCGGTTCAGAAGGATCGCAAATTGAACTATTTTATTGATCCGATTCCGAATCGAACCGCTTTAATGGATCGATTCCGAACCAGTTTCGAACTAGTTTATGAATTGAACCAACCTAATGATCCAATCAAATTTTTTAACTTTTACATTAATGCATTTTAGATTTTAGTACTTAAACTTTTCTTCTATTTTTATCTTTTCTTTCTTTGTCATTCATTTTGATCTTATAATCTTATTTAATGTTTTTAAGTGTTTTGATTTGGTCATGTTTATGATGTTATTTTTTCTATCATATTTTGGGTAAAAAATTAATGAGATATATAAAGTGATAATTATAAAAAGATTAAATATTAAATAAAATAAATAATTAGTCATTAAAGAACAAGAAATATTTTTATCTTGCATTAATAATAAAATTAAACACTTATATAAAATAGATAATAAGTGCAAATAAAAACTTAAAAAATATAATAGTTTTTTTTTTTATCATAATCCGATTACTCGAACCAAACCAACTTAATCGAATTAGTTTGGTTCATATTGGCCAAAAAAAATTATAAAACCCAAACTAAACTAATTCAATTAAATATGATCGGTTTGAATTTGATATTATCCTAAATCCCAACCAAACTCACCCATGAACGAACACCTCTCACAAATATATACAAAGAAAAAAAAAATGAACTTAAAATTTTGCTTCTGGCTCAACCTTTAACCTAATAATTAAGATTGGGGATTTTGACGGACACGGAGAGATTTTTGCGTGAACACTCACACAGCATCTTAACCTCCATTAGATTTGAAACGTCAATTCTTCATGTCTTTATTGGGAATAGAAACATATATATAAATCCTAAGAATATGATGATTAATCTGGACATGAAATTGATCCAATTAGTTCTATATATCTATAATCTACACTCTAGAACTTCCTTGTTCAAGAAAAGTAAAAATAAGAACAAATGCTCTCTCCAGTCCCTCTCTTCCTAGGGTTGAAAATGGAAAAGATATTTGCGAGAAAACTTACGCAAACCTCACAAAAATTAAATAATAATATTGCTTATATATTATTTTTACATTATTTATTTATTTTAGATAATAAAACAGAAAATATGCATTCTAACGTATACGCTTTCTTTACATTGCTTATTTTTTGAAGTAAAAAATAAAATAATAAAATATTATGTGAGGTCAAAATATAGAAGGACCACTAATAGTGAGCAAAATAAAAAAGGAAAAAGGAAAGGAAAATAAAGTGTGACAAAAGAAATTCGTCAAAGACTTTTTCTGTGGAATAATGTAACTGGTTTTAAAATAGGCAATTTGCTCTCGTTAGAGTAAGATTTGTCCTGCTACAAAGTAGGCCAAGATTTGCTAAAAGATACAAGCAGTTTATCAGAATCTGATGCAGAGCACCACAAAAGGAAATTTTGACTGCTTAAGTCAATTTTCTTCCCCACATATGCTCAGCGTAACGCACACAATGACTAATAGCCTAAGCAATAAGCAAGAGTATAGTGTACCTCTGGGTGTTTCACCCTAAGTCGCACGATACACAAATAAGAATATATGGAAAAAGATATGGATGTTTCCTAATATGATTCCATAGTATTGATACTGTTGAAGATTTTTTTTTCTCTTGGTTCAACTGAAAATATATTTCAAATATTCACGGGAATACAATAACATCTAGGGTATCAATCTAGTGCACATTTCGAGAATGACGTGTCTAGGTGAAATAACATATCATATTCATGGTCGAGGCCTTCTATCCCTAGGAATGTGGATATCTAGCTTTTTTTGTAGGCTACGTAGAAAGATTTCAGCGTTTTCAAGTTGTTGAATTGAATGTTCCTAGCATTAACTAAAAATCGCTACCCTCGGTTACATGATACACGAATAGGAATATGACAAAAGATGCGGACGTTTTTCATTTGGTTTCAGAGTGTTACTGTTGAAGATTTTTTTTGGGGGGGGGTTCAAAAGAAAGTATATTTCAAATATTGAAAAGGAAACAGAGACATGGAGGGTATCAATATTAGTAGGTGTGCTACACATCTTGAGGGTGACATTTTTAGGTGAAATAATATGAATAATTGAATATCCATCTTGTAGGCCACAAACTGCATTAAATTTCTAGATTGTCTTCAACAAGTTGGTAAAATGAAACCAGCTTTGCAAACCTTTGGTAATGAACTCCACATAACAAAAACAATAATGTTATTCAGTATGAATGACAGTCCTAAAAAATGTTACAAATGAATTTTTAATTAATCAAGGGAGAGGTAAATATCTAAAGAGAGAAAGAGAAATTCTGAGAGAAATATTATATTAAGGGGGGAAAATTTTATTGTTTTTTTTTTGTTGAATTTTTTTTTTTATTGTTGTTTATATTTCACAAAACAGTTTTGTATCATGTCGAAAAAGGCTCCACTGTTTGAGACGCAAGAAAAGGGAATATGTTCTGCTTGGACGTGTTTATTAAGGATGTGATCTCGTACAGACATGTTTCAACAATTTCACATGTTTTGTTACATAAACTTTCCAAATGAAAATTTTCTAAATGAAAATTTTCTGTTCAAGTATCATTCTTGTTTGGTCCTCAAATGTGATTTCGACAGTTTGTCTTATGTTAGCAAAGAAAAGTGTAGAAACTCTAAACTTATAATAATTAAATAAGTTTTTGAAATAAAAATTATAACCTAAGAAAACTACTTTAGTGTTTTTTCTTTTTAAAAAATTTGAAAGAAAAAAAAAACTTCTACTAAAATTTATATTATGAAACACTCATTTTCTAAGCTTATCCAGAGCCACTGTATATCTCGGATTCCATGCTCAATACTCCTCTCATCTAGAAAACTCTCAAAACATGGACACAAGCGACATTTCAAGACCACACAGATACAACAAAAAGACAATAAAATTATACAACACATGACAACTATAATACAGCGTATAAAATTAATATAAAACACAAATATTAAATTAAAAAGAAAATCAATATTTCAAAAGTAAATATAAATCATTATAAACGTAATAAATTTATAAGTTGTTCAATTATAAAATTCTCATGTATTATTATAAAGTTTTAAAATAAGGTAAAAATAAGTTGTGAATTAAAATATTTAAAGAAAATTACTAACAAGCGTCCTTAAGGTAGTGTTTGACCTAATTTTTTTAGATTTCTCTTCTCATTAGAAAGAAAAATTTGACCAAGCACTTTTTTTTAAGAAATCTTAATTTGTAAAGGAAAAGGGAAATTTTTTTTTAAGAGTTTAATATGCATATATTATCAGTATACAAATTTTTACATTGTTAACCAATTAAAAATCACCTTAGTTATATCTTTTAAAGTAATTATTAAAAAAATCAACAATTTTACCATACATGTAAGTTTATGATTGAATGAAAATATAAAAAATCATTTACATTATAATTAAATTTGTTTTAAAAAGTTAATTTAAAGAACTTTTAAAATATATATATATATATGGGTCAAGATTCGTTGACACCAGATGTCAAAGTTAGTTAAATTATATCTTCAATAACTTTTTGTTGAATGCAAATTTAACTAATCAAACCGTTGAATTATGTGATATTATCTTTATAAACATGTATATCAAATTTCACATTATTTGGACTTTGTTAGATATGCTATCTAACAATGAATATTTACATATATTTTAATATCATATTATACATTAAAATAAATTGATGTGATGAACTATTAAATAATTTTGAAATTGTATAAATTTTGCATATTTAGTCTAATTAATAAGAACATTAAATTCAACAGTTGGATTGATTAAATTTACATTTTACAAAATACTATTAAAGATGTAATTTAACTGACCCTATATATATATATATATATATATATATAAACTGACTTCTCTTTTTTCTCTCGCTCTCTCTTATCTCTATCTACTCTTTCTCTCTCCCCACTCTTTTTCAAGTCATCTCTTTTAAGTTAAAAAAAAATAAAACGTACCAAATACCTTATACTTTACTTTTAAAACTTTTATTTTAAATTTTAACTTTAAAATAACTTTTAAACTAGAAAAAAAAAAAAACGTAACCAAACACATCCTAAAACACTAGTTAAAAACTTAAAAATGAATTTCTTATAAAAATATTGTCAACATCTACTTATTGTGATTTTTAATGTATCCCACTATAATTTTTAATAAAAACTTTCTATTTATTAATTCTTTAATTAATAACATACTTATTCCCAGTATCCATACTTAAAATATCCGTAAATTATCCTACACAAATAAATAAATATTCCACCAATGTACGTTACAGGCACCACTATGATTATGAAGACTGAAGTATCCGCGCTTTCTTGCCACTACTTGTAAGAATAATAATGTTGACCTTGATAAGGGGTAAATAAAACTCTTACAACTTACAAGAACCAGCTATATTGAACAGGATCTCTATGATGACCAAATACATGCATCTATGTTGTAGTCTAGAACTACAAGTTACAATGCACAAGATCAAAATCAAATGAGAAGCCTTTTACATTGCCGATACAGCTACTTTCTTTGTCAAATTCCCAATGACAAATGGAGAGTTAAGCGATTTACTCCCAAAAAGAAACTGAGACTGCCATGAATAGAAACATGTAGCAAAATGAACTTCAAATGCTCTCAAGCAGGATAGAACTTCAAAAGCTCGCTCCATCTCTAACAGATAAAAAAACTATCTTCTAAACATATTGAGCTAGTGATCAGAACAAATTATAGTTGCCTACGCCGTTTCAAAAGAACAGAATTATTCTGAGCACGGTAGGGCTGTTGCATGCGAGAAAAGCATATGTCAGGAACAAACATAGTATTGTCAGATGTATATCGAGGGTCTTTCGGCCAATATAACCCTGAAGCTGTAGGAGGGGAAGGGATCTGAGGAACTGTCCAGGATGAATCTGGAACACGCCCCAAGAAGCCATCGTCATCCATTTCCTCTTCACTAGACCTTAAAACAGAAGAATCAGAATCCCCATGTTTACCACTGTCAGCCTGCAAAAATTCATTGGGAGAAGATGAGATCATGAGTACATTGTGGAACTAAACCAACTGTCAAGCCAAGACCAAGACCAAGACCGTTGGTAAGTATGAATACTGCTCTATTTACAATCTCAAAACATAATTGAAATAAATCAACTTGGACACTAATTTAGGTAAAATATAGGTTTAGATTAAATGCATTCCTAGCTTAGCTAGACAAATTAGTAGTGCATGATAAATGAATACAAAAAAAAAGAACAAACAACCGATTAATACAATCAGAAGAGTTTTGATAAATTAAACATTGGAAGTCATCTGCCTTTGACACGTGCATATTTTAAATTATGCAACATATCAACTTCCCTCATTCTCATTCCGACAATATCACGAGTCTTGTGGTACTCAAAGGCTTTGTGACAACTATTACATAGCTCTGTAAAATAGCTCATAGTCACCTCTAAGTTGATTATCTTAACAGTATTGAGTTTAGAAAATTTTCATAATGAGTTCTAACACCCAGCTGGACATCCTATGAACAACTACATTCTTCTGTCAAAAACACCAGTACACGATTTTGCACCTCTCAAAGGTAACATTTTCTACCGTTAAATTGGTATACAGAAGGGAAATGGCAAAGCAACACCAGGGTAAATCTGATTGACGACTGTTCAAATGCAAACTTAAATGAATAGCAAATACAAAAGAAAATGATGCAATGGTATATACACTCTAATGCTCACGAGGAGCACTTCAAGTAGACCATTCTTTTGTGCTTTTCAGAGTAAAGCTTGAGGGAAAAGCATATACACTTCAATCAAATACCCTCAGCTCTTCAGACCCATTCAAATTCTACCATTTGAATGCACTCAACAACAACAACAACAAAAAAAAAACTCATTTTCTGAAAACAATTTTTTCACATATTTATGGAACCTATTTGTCCATTGTTTAGTGATACAATGATCACATGTTAACAGGGAATTTACCCTCAGAAGACTGGACCAGTCCTACTCCTATCAAGTTTCCCCTACCTTCCTAGCCAATGATGCTGTAATCTATCATTTGCTTGATTATAATGGACGATGGATGATAGCCTCTGATTAAGTTCCCATTATTTTCTTAACCCGAAAAAAAAAACCTTTTGTAAAATCTATTCAATTTTGATGGATGAAGACATGATAAAAATATATCTGCTCATCAGAGTACTAACTGAGCCATAAACCGTAAGAAAAACAAAAAAGGTAGAAACTATACAAAATGAATGAACAGGGGACCCTAGGCTACATTGCAACTAAATACATACCTTAGATGATCCATCCATGTAATTATAATACTGACTGAATTCATTTAACCCGAGCAATTCTTCAATGGGCCATTGTGAGACATTTCCAGCAGCATAACCACCACCATAAGACACCCTGTTTGGTGGAAACTCCTCAATTCCTCCAATTTGGAGTGGTAACACTTCATTCAAATTCGATGGCGGGGAAGGGAGGAAACATTTCTGGAGATGGACGAAGATTTGGCATCAGACATTTTCTCCCCAGACTGTGACTTCACAGAAGACGAGGAAGCACCATGCTCAGTAGCTTCAAGGCCCACTCTCACACCAGTAAGCAAAAACCTTTGGTGACCAGAGACACAGGCATTTGCTGTGTGTATAGATACATCACAATTCCTACATAGCAAAGCTCGATCCTCTAAACAGAAGAAATAACCAACCATTTCCTGTAAGGAATAGCACACTCTAGCATCACAAGTTATCCAAAATGACAAAAGACTCATAACATATGTAACTGACCCAGAACAAATAACAAAACAAGAAGGTCCTCACTCAGCAACAATGCCAACAACATATTCAAAGCACATATTATTTGGTTTGACGAAATTTGCCAAAATACAATAAAACATAAAATCTAGACAAGGATGACATTGTTATTTAAATAAAAAAGAAAGCACAATTTAAAAAGTTTTCTTTCCATAACAACAGAAGGCGGTTTACTTTATCATAAAATCCTCTGAAAGCCAAATTAAAATCAAAGATAAAAGAATCCTGGGAAGAGAAGGATTTTCAACGCTCCAAATAGAAACTCACTTTTGAGACTAGATCTTCCATGAAAAGTTGAGGATCATATCTATGAATATTCTCCAATAGACTAATAACTGTACAACAGTCACTTAATCAACTCAGTCAAAAAGTGAAACTCAATAATTGTATCATAAAGCTGAACAACATCAGGGTCAGTAAATACATAGAAGGCTCATAAAGTGAAAGAAAGTCCCTTGAATCAGAATCAGATCAATCAAAGTTTAAGCCTTGTTTTTAACTCAAAAGCATATCCAACAATATGATCTCCTAATTGCTAAGACAAAGCACTATCAATTCCATCACATGTATTCAGCAGCACAATAAGCTGTTACAAGTCAGCAATAGTAAGTAACCTGGTAAAAATCATAAGGATAAAATATGTTTTTAGTTCCTCAAAATATTTCGAAACGTTAGTTTTAATCTCTATAAAAATTTAATGTTTTTTTTTTATCAGAGACTAAAAACACGTGTATTAAATTTTTATAGAGTAAAACCATCATTTTGAAATATTTTTTAAGTCTTCTGATCCAGCCCCATGTTGTATTTCCACAAATTCAGCACAGTTCAGTTCACTGATTCCAAACACTAGTTATTGAAAACAAATGAATAAATTATTGAAACAACATTAACAAGCAATGGTACCTGACATATGTCACACTTAGGCATGTGGGAGGCAGAGAGAGAAAGAGGGACTCTCTGGTGCTTGCTGGCGAGCTTGTTAGCCGCATGAACCTTCTCATCGCATTCCCAGCACAGTGCGGCCTCGTCCGCACAGCACAGAACCTTAGCCTCTGCGGCTTCGCACACGTTGCACTGAATCTTCATCTCAAACCCGAGTACCAACCAACGGTTCCGAGTTCCGAGCGAGATTTTTTGACCCTGTTCAAAACGGTTTCAGGCTTTGATCGAAGAAGAAGAATTTCAACGCTGGAGAGAGAAAATGAAGTGTGTGTGAGAGAGAAGAAAACACGAGGCGCTAGGAAGGAGTGGGGAGAACAAAATGCGGGATATTTTTGAAGACCGCGAAGATGGATGCCACGTGGCAGCGTACACCGACTTCGCTGGCTTGGGACCGGAACACTTTGTTCTAATGGTTGTGTCTTAATAATTTAATCTCTAACTTCAATAATTAATTACAGCGCATGAAAATGCGTACTTAACTTGTGATTTTGTTATTTCAATAAGGTCTTGTTAACCAGTATGTTAAGGGTAATATGTAAAGGATCAATAAATAATTTTTTTTATTGAAAGTAATGCATTAAAAATCATAAAGGAGTGTATTGTTACATTTTTTAGTAATTTTTTTTTTTTTATTCCTTAACTAATATTCTTAAGATATTAGTTAGGATTTTCCTTTCAATAATATTAAAAAAAAATATTTCTCCAAATATCGTGCCCCAAAATATTTCCTTAACTACCGCTTCTTCTTTTTTTAACTTGGAAGTCCTGGTTTCTAAACCCGACTTCCTTTCATGTTTTTTTTTTTACATGTTAAGAAGTCAAGTTTCAAGGTGTCGACTTCTCAAGGTAGATTTTTATTTATTTTTTGGATTTTTAATTAAATTTTTGGTTTAATTAATTAATTAATTAATTATTAATTATTAATTATTTTGTTAATTTTAATTTGTGAAAAAAATACAATAGTAATTAAAAAATATATTATAATTGATTTAAATGAATATTACCTAATTAAAAACATTAGAAACAAATAATTAAATCAACTAATCTAATTAGCTTGTTCATTATTAATGTTAATTGTGCTTAATCAACATAATTAATAAAAAAACTCATTGTAAGTAATTTACTAAATAAAAATTACATAAATTGAAAGAAGAAAAAAAAAAGGGTTACCTTGAACTTTGACTACTGTAAAGACAATTATTCTTTAATGACCATGGTTTTAACACAGCCTACACCTCTTCGGTTGACCTTATTTTTTCCTGAGGTCCATTTTCGTACAAATGCGCATCGATAGAGGACAACTTGCCTTTACTCTTGGCATCTGTTCATTATGGAATGCCTCCTCTCCATTATGTTGTGGCCAAAAATGTTGGTGCCACATTGCGTCAAATGATTCGTTGTACACATTTAACACATTTCCATCATGTACACTAGATGCACATACACTCTGTAGTCATGATGAATAGGTGCAGAGGTAGTCATAACATGCGAACAAGGCAAGTGTAGTACCTGGAATTTGCCATAATCACACATTCGTTCTTCTAGGTTGACCCTAAACCCCACTAGAGGTTGCCTTTCTAGTGGCTTCACCCTATCTTCCATCAAGAGTTCTTTACTTTGTTGGTCAAATTCATGAACAAAGTGAGAGACTACCCATGGTTGTTCCTTAGCCATGGCCTTGTTGAGAATTTATGTATGTTCATGGTTATTGGCAAATTGTATGTCCCCTTGAGTACTCCATTGATGAACCCCACAAGATTGGTGGTCATGTGTCCTCAATGTCAGCCTTCATCCCAAGCCTAAGTCCACTATGCCTTTGGGATTTGATTAACCTAATTTATGGCCTCCGCATTATCTACACGTAGGACATTGTAGTAATTATTGAATGTTGCTTTTGTTAAGGCATACCCTGCGGAGTTGGAAGAAAAAATTGTCAACATTGTTACGCATAGAATACAAACAATTTTTTTTTTTGTAATGGTTGTACTTACTTATATTTACAACTAGTCTTTGAAGATTTTTATTCTTGAATGTCCTCATGAAGTTTTGTGCGATGTACCGAATGCAAAACATATGCATTAATTTTGGATGCCCCCACCCAATGCTTGGTTGTCTATAGGCACTTTTTATTGATTCATATCTGTTTGAGATCAAGCAAATCCTAGGTTGGGGTGTGACATGCCTTCTTAGGTTTATCAAAAAGAAGAATCAGGCATATGCCATCTTACCCTTGACAATTGCAAAGACTATTGGAATAATGTTGTTGTTCCCTATCTTGCGCCATTACTAACAGAAGAGTCCCTTTGTACTTTCCCTACAACCAAGTTCCATCCACTTGAACAATGGGCTTGTAGTATGTAAACCTCCTAATGTAGGATTTGAAACTCTAAAAACCACGATAGAATATTTTATCAAGAACTAATTGTTCTCCATCATATGTCGATAGTGTCTTTAACTTATATAAGCTTCCAAGAACTCTCATAACCTCCGGCCACCTTGTTAAATCATTGTATGACTGCTCCCAATTGTCATACATTATTTCGATAGCCTTTTGCTTTGTGAGCGACGCCTTTTTATAAGAAGTGGTGTACCCTTTTACACTTTTTACTTGTGCAATTAGCAATGGCGCCGAGGTTGATGGACCTTGTGCAATCACTAGCTTGATGATTGAACAAATCATCATTGAGTCAAGCTTATGATGATCTTGAGATACCAATGCTGATGCACATTTGATCATCCATATGTTGGTTTTCGTTGCAATTGATACTTTACACCTACAAGCGCATCCTTCCTTGGGACATTCACAACAAATTTCTATTTGTCAAATAGTTCTCTGAAATCAACAAAGTTCGTGATGTGGAAATCCTTGATCGTAGACATGGAAACTTCTTTATTATGGAACCACATGACAATACAAAGGGCTCCCATGGCCTAAAATGGCATACTATCACAGGCCAAAATGTGACAGAATTCGGGATCATCCTCAGTTTGGTCCCAGTTCACAACATGCATTGTGGGGGTGGGTTGTAGACAGTTACGGTTAACGATGGGCCTATGTTAAGTTCATTGTCATCGTCATTGTTATCGTGTCACTTGAAAAGGTCATCTTCATTTTCACTGAAGGGACCAACGTATTTGCTATGTACATTGAGCCTTTCATTTTATAGAAGATTTTCTTCATTTGACAAGCATACCTCCTAAGCAAGAGCCTCATTTAGATCAACTGACAGGCGGGCTTGTAGTTGTGTGTAAGATAGGGCTAATGGGGATGCCTCCTAATCATTTGGACTACACTGAGCTTAACTCTCATTAAGATCAAATGATTGGTAGGTTAGTAGTTTGATAAAAGATAGGGCTACCTCCCATGCTTGACTGTTGTTAAGATCGACTGATTGGTAGGAAAGGGGTTCACTAAATGGTAATTGGGATTAGGATTGGGATTAGGATTGAGTGGATGTTAGATCAAAAAAATAGTTAGACTGTGAAGATATTTGTTGGGAGAGGCAAAACCCACTTCGGTGGTCTCTACACCTTGAAAGGAATTAGTCTTCAACTATTAGTTGGGAATATTCTGGTGCAAAAAAAAATAAAATTAGACCCATTATATTTATAAACACATGAATAGTACACACGTTTGAATCAAGGCGATTTGGACTGTGGATTTTGTTGATGCGATCTCAGCTATTCCTTTTTCTTGACACATAGGATAAATGACATAATGATGTTCTAACGCATGAACAGTTTTGAATCAGGGAGATCTGGACCTTTCATTTCGTCGGTGCAACCTTGATCATTCTTTTTTCAGACATAAAGGACAAAGGACATAATGATGTTATGATTTGTGAATAGTACACGCATTTGAATTAAGGAGATTTAGACCCTTCATTTCGTGAATGTGATCTCGACTATTCCTTTTTTTGACACAAAAGATAAAGGACATAATGATGTTCTGACATGTGAATAGTATACATGTTTGAATCAGAGCGATCTGGGTCGTGGATCTTTTTCAATGTGATCTCGGCCTTTCCTTTTTTCGGTTGTGAAGGACAAAGGACATAATGACTATCTGATGTGTGAACAATGCACGCATTTGAATAAGAGTGATCTAGGTCACGGATTTTTGTCAATGCAATCTTGATCATTCCTTTTCTTTTTTTTTTTGCCATAGAGGACAAAAGACATAATGACTCTTCGATTCGTGAATAGTAAACATGTTTGAATCGAAGTGATCTAGGCTATGGACAAAAGACATATTCCTTGAGAATCAAAATCATATACAAAGAGATCAAGGGAAAATCTTTAACATACACATAAGTTGACCATATAAGAGTGTAAAACTTCCTCCCCTTTACTTGTGAGCAACTCGTAATCTTGAGGAGAAGAAGGAAAAATCAAGCTTTGCTTCTTTGTGACCTCTTCCACCTTCCAAGAAATTTATGGTTGGGAAATTAGTGCACAATGGTTACGGTTAAGGTTAGGAAAGAAAGTAAATGACCTAGGGTTTTCCATGAAGAGGCCTCAACTATTGTGGTAGAGAAAGGGGTCCTTTTGTTTCCATTCATAGGGTCACTTAAGCCACTTAAACTCTTAATTTTTGTTTTTAGTGCCAAAGAGTATAAATCTATAATTTTTCTTTACAGAACTCTTCTAGACATATTAAAATAGCTTATGTAATTTTTTTCATAATTTTTGAAATCCTCTAAGTATCTACAGTTGAGCTCGCAAAATTCCCTGTAAGTACTTTGAGTCAAAATTAAGGAATCTCTAAAAATTACAGAAAAATTTCTACAATTATAAAATAATATTTTAAGCATATTTTCATGTTTAGAATATCATTTTGTCATGTTTTTATATTTATTTAACATTTATCTACCCTCTTGTGTTTATGTTTCTAACTGTCAAAATTTTCAGTTAATTCTGTGAATCTCTAACTTGTATAAGTCAAAATACAATTTCTTGTTCTGAAAAAGTTTTAATTTCTCAAGGTAAAGAATTGATATTTAGGCTTTCATGTAATGTCTCTGTATGTTAGGATGATAATAATAATAGAAAATAATAATATAAGCATTTATTGGAAATAAAATATTAATAATAATATTTTGTAAAATTGAGGATGTTACACAGTAGCCATTCTTTCAAGTATTTGCTGAGTAGTATCTTGTCGTAGTCTTCTAGCCATTATCTGAAAAAGAAATTCAATGTTTAGTCCAATGCTTTGAATAAAATCATATGTTAGATGAGTAAAAGTTATCTTTGAAATAGTACACCAAATAGACTCCCAAGAAAGAGAGGTAAGTCACAATGGATACTCTTAAGTACCAAGTCTTTCCTAGCCAGAATCTACCTATGCATGCACTAATCACTTTTACTAAACCCAACAACTAACATGAGGCTTATTCTTAGCAAAGTCTTTTATTGAGAGCACAGACCACTTCCTTAGCAAGGTTGGATGTCCACAACATAGAATATAAGAACAAACAATTTATCTTTCATTCCTGTTTTGTCAATAGTAAATGAAAGAACACACAACACAAAGAAGGTCAAGGTCATACTGTAACGACCCTCTATCGCCACAGTACTACATACAATCCCAAAATCTTAGATATTCAATAATAAATAATAAACACGCTATAACAAATATTTGTGTGGGATACAAAATAATATAATATAATATACAGGCCCTTTTACATAACTAAGGGAGAGATATAAAAACAAAACTCCCTACAATTGGTCAACTATACAACGTATACATCAACTATAAATCAAAGGGAAAGAGCTTCCAAAAGAGCTCCACCCAAAAAAGGTCTCCAAAAGTCTCCATCTGAGACCTCTCTCATCCACTCTGAGAAGCTAGATTCGCAAATGCCTCGCCTTCTACTCCCATGCCAAACAACGTGATCATCACAATCACAACATCACATAACCACAACCAACAATAGCAGCAACAAAACAAAACAAAACAGTAAGACAAGGGTACACTTACAAAACAAAACCAACATACAATATACAATTCATACCATCAATCATCAACATGCTAATGTGAAATCGAAATCATCAATGAAATGGGTTTACATACATCACAACACCACACCATGCTTTCAACCCTTACATGTCAATGCATAAATGACAAGACTCTCGAGAGATTTTCTACGTTCTGGGTGATCAGCCAAGTCTCACCCCCTATCATGGCCTTCTAAGCACCATTCAAAAATTGCCAAAACTTTGATCTAGGGATAAGCTTAGTGGTTTGTCAAGATAAGTGAATGTGGGTGGTGGCTTACCGCGACACAAGGCTTGCATCGCCTTGGCCCCTTGTGAAATTACCCATCCACTCATCCCCAAGGCCTATTTTTCCGACCCCACGTCTTATCTAAGCACTAGGTTTGAGGCCCATCTAAGCCGTAGCTCTTGTCAACCATCCAACTTCCATGCCTACCCGCACACGATATGAGGCCCTCATAACCTCAGCTAACAACAAATGCATGAGTCACAACAACAAGAACTTAAACACAATCATTCATCAATATTCATGGATATATATATATATATATATATATGTAGTATCAACACAATACTCAACACCACCTATGGTTCCACAATCACTACCAACTCCATGCAAGCCCAATCCAGCCTCTTGCATGGTCAACAGATAAGGCATTATCCAAGCAGCACATACCTCAAGAAACATCTTACACGTCTTAGATGAGGTCTTATCTAAATAACCAACACCCTCTATAAGATATCTCACCATCACAACATACCACAACTAGTGGAGGTTCTACCTGAGCAGCCTTCCACTCAACTATCAATTTCTTACACAACACACAGAAACACATGCTTGCTTAGTGACCCATACGCTCGCTCAGCGAGTACCTTCTATATAGAGAGCACACTTCCCTCTCAAAGGCTCTCGCTCAGTGAGTATAAGTTTTGCTCAGCGAACTTAACTCTAGAGATGACCCTTTTCTCCATACTAGAGTTCTCGCTTAGCTACAACAAGGGTCGCTCATTGAATCTGAGCATTCACCTTACCCTTCGCTCAGCGAACATGAATGTCACTCAATTAGTAGCCACTCCAGAGAGTAGCCAATTCTCAGGCATTATTCTCGCTCAACAAACATATTTTTTGCTTAGCGAGATACTCACAATAGAGAGTAATAAACCTCCAGGACTCTAATTTGCTAAATGAGGACAGGTCTTGCTCAGCGAACCACTTCAGCACACTCTATAACACTCATCCTTCCATCCTTCGCTCAGTGAGTATTAGACTCGATTAATGAACCACATTTTGGAAAATTTGCAGAATTCTAATGATCACTCGCTCAACAAGGTGATTTTCGCTCAGGGAATCTCCCTTTTTCTTCACTCATTCACCCTACCTCAAGAACACTCATTAAGCGACAATGGTGGTCGCTCAAAAAATCCTCAACCCGACAACTTTTCCCCAGCTCTAGGGCATTCTTGCTTAGTGAGGCCCTAAGTCGCTCAACGACTCTTTCGAATAAAAACCCAAAATCTGATATTTTCACTCATCCTTACTTTAATCCAGTTCAACACAAGGTTCAACAGATGCATACAACATTCAAAAGCAATATATTCAACAAAAACTTGCAAATAAAACAACATACACGAACAAATCCTTCAAACCCAAGAAAAACCCATTTCTAACCCAAAATTCCACATAAAACCAATCCAACCAGTTTTCAATCTAAACCAATACAAGAATCATACTTAACAACAACCAATCAACCAACTTACAATCAAAGTAAGCCTCCTTTACCTCTAAAAGTTCTTGAATTTGAATTTAGGTTCCTTAAGAATCCGATGTCTTAAGCCAAAACCTTCTATAGATTGATCTTCCTCTCACCACAATACTGAATTGGGCTTGGGAATCCTTTTGACACCCTTAGAACTTGAGAGATTTTTAGAGAGATATTGAGAGAGAAATGAAGAGAGAGAAAGAAAATGGAAAATGAAAGAACTCCCCTCCCCTTTTCCTTTTATACCTCGACCTCCCAGAGCTCTCACACGGACTTTTGGCTAATTGAGGCCCATAACTCATCAAATCATGCTCCATAACCCATAACTGGTCTAACTCAATTGTTTTCCCTCAAAAGCCCAAAACCACACTCACAACATATCCCATTTGGCTCAAGCACATATCTCAAACTTTCTAAATTCAAACCGGTATTTCAAACAACCAACACACAACTATCATCACATACAACAAATCATACATAATAACAATTCATTTATTCCTTTTAATTACCTAGATTACATATCTAATTTTCACTTTTTAATTATCAACGCACTGAATCATGCATTAGAAAAACAGGTGTTACACATACCTTAGGCTTTGATGGAAAAGAATTACTCCGATACCATTAAATGTGATACCTTTCTCATTAATTATAACCCATGTTAATTTAGTTAATTAATGAATTATTAAGTTAGGTTGATGAAAACAAAAGTGGAATTTTTTGATTTTATAATAGAAAATTTCTAAATTTAACATAATTTGGAAATGGTAGTAAAAATGAAAGATAAAGATTGTATATATATATATATATATATATATATATATATATATATATATTGTACATCATGATAATACATAATAGGCATATAATACAAAAAAATCAAAAGTACATCAAAAGATAAACATTACCTAATCCAATATATACATCAAAAAGATCCTATACAAAGCAATGTTTACCCTATCCTTCATGAAAAAAAAATACTATAAACTAAGAGTACAAATCCTCGTCTGTATGAGTTTTCTTTGACTTGTCCTCAACATCACTAGACATTACTGTTATCTTCAATAATTGTGATCAAACATATAGGGAATAAAATAATGAAGTGAGGTGATTTGTTCTAAAATTACTTTACATGTATGGTAGGAAATCTACCATAAATCAAAGATGAAACATAGTTGACAATAGAGGGGAACCTAGGGTTTATTCTAAGTTCTATTAGACTATCCTTGACTAGGTATGGATCCATACTTCCCATTAGTGAGTAATAGTTCTCAACAGAACCGGGAAGTGACTGAGTGTACATATACCTCTCTCAACAACAACACATGATATCGTCCTCATCATCATTGAAGAACAAAATAATAGTTCAGGACGTCCATTTATAAAGGTATACTTTCACACTAATCCTAGAATGTTGAGCAGTTGTCGAGGTTATTAAGCTTGGTAAGGCGAATATCCTAGCTCAAAGGCACTACCCTAGCCATTACAACCTTCACCACTCGATGCCTACCCCCAAGACCTCTGTAAGTGAGTCTCTGCCTTTCATTTTTTTGCGTACCAAATTGTAGCTTTCCTAGTAGGGTGTCATGCCACTACATGTCACTTGCTTTATATTATTCACTAACTTATCAATTTCTAACTTCTCAAACAAAGGTTTCCTTGGTCTCATTTAATTTGAGCACCAGTATAACCAACATTTCTACCTTATATTGTAGAAATTGCACAATAGTAATTTAGTCAACCCATAAGTCACAACTCTATTATCAAAATTTTAGTAGAATAACGACTTAATAATCATAATTTAATTTAAGAATAACAACTAAATTTGAGCACAATAACAACTTAGTAATTATAGTTTAATTATCTTAATTTGAACAAAGTAACAACTTAGTAATTAAAATCTAGTTATCTAAAATTGAGCAGCTAACTACTTAGTAGGTACATTTTAGTTATCTAAAATTGAGTAATAACGCAGTAAGTGCTTTTTAATTATCTAAAATTAAGCAGTATAATAGCTTAATAAAAATTAAAATTTAGCATTAAACATTATAACATTACAAAAAGAACATAGTTAAATTTATGCATTGAAAGGTTTAGGGAAAAACCTTTTTTTACCAATATGCAAAGTGACAATAATTTAGAACCAACCCCACTCCTCCCATTACCTCAAAAATGGTTGATGAAAAGGAGAAAAGTTGATGAAAATGTTGATGCAAAGCTCCTTGGAAGAGAGATTTCCTAGTTGATGAAAAACTAGCAAAATTTTAAACATAATAATAGAGAGAGAAACTACTCATATAAACTTCGGCCAGCCAAGAGGACGAAAGGATGGTGAGAAATGTAACACTCCTTTAATTCTAAATATAATTCATATTAATTTAATTATTACGTTAAGTTAATGAAAACGTGAGTAGTTTTTTTTTTTTGATACTAGCAAAACAGAATTTAGAAATAGAAGTGAAATGATAAAAATTGCTTATGTATATATATATCCAACTATACATCATGGTTTGGGTAGTACATAATAGTCATAAGTACATCAAAAGACATATACTACCAACCCAATATATACATCCAAAAGGTTCCTATACAGAGCAATACCGTCTACCCTATCCCTTACTAAATACTAAAATCTCTAATGGTCCTTATCTGAAAAGGGTCTCCTCTAATGCGTCCTCTGCTGCATGGTATGCTTGTCCATTAGGTACCTCATGTGGTACCCTAAGTCCAGAAGAAGATGATGAAGAGGTATGCCACCCATTAGCTATACCCACTTGGTACTCAATATTAGGGGAGGCCACAGGTGACTCAGTGAGTACTACCTCTATAGGAGATCCATCATCGGCAGGTATGGGTGTTGGCTTGTCTACAGCTGGAGCGTCCACAATAGGTAACTTCGGGAGGAAGTGGAAGGGCATCCAAATAAGGAGCTATCACAAGGATGTTCGGATCTACTGATGGTGGTGGCGGTGGTGGAACGTGAGGAGCATAAATAAAATCTGGCGGGGGAGTAGTCGTATAGGAAATAGGTATCATATATGTCAATGGAAACATCTTAGCCCTAGGAATAGGGGATAGAAAAGTCACAGACATCAGACTTGTGTAGGTTAAGATGTTTGTGTCCTGATCATAATCCCATACTCTTCCATCTGGATATGATATATGTAGATTAAACAGAATCGGCGTTCCCATCTTTAAAAATCACGATTGAACATGCATAACAAAAAAATAATGGAGTAAGGTGATTTGTTCTAAATCACTTTTACATGTATGGTAGGAATTAAAACACAATTTACAAAGGGAACCTATGGTTTATTCTAAATTATACTACACTACCCTTGATTTGGTATGGATCCATACTTCCCATTAGTGAGTAATAGTTCTCAACAGAACCTGGGAAGTGACTGGGAGTACATATACCTCATCAACATCATCACATGGTACCATCCTCATCATTAATGAGGAACACATATCAGTCAGGACGTCCATTTATGGAGGTATACTCTCAAACCAATCCTGAAATGCTGAGCAGTTGTTGGGGTTATCTAGCTTGGTCAGGTGAATATCCTAGCTCATGGGCGTTACCCTGGCTATTAGGACTTTCACCACCCGATGCCTACCCCCGAGACTTCCCTAAATGGGTCCCTGCCTTTCATTTCTCAGCATACCAAACTGTAGCTTCCGTAATCTATTGATTTCTAAAGGTTCATTCTGGTCTCAAGTATTTGAGCACCAATATAATTTCTACTAATATCTCTGTCTTATATTATAGAGATTTAATCCATACATATCATTCATATAATTCATAATTTAAATTAAAGCACATAACCAATAATTCAATGAAAATAAAGATATACAAATTAAAATAAAGACTGATAATTAAGAAATAAATCATAGAATGGTCAAAAAATTTCATAAAAATAATTTTTAAACTTAGAAAAATAATTAGAATTTATCATGAATTTTAGAATTTTTTCGAAAATTTTTGAAATTTAGTATTCTAAGAAAAATGTGTCCACAAGCACTTATGGAGCATAATTAGAAGTACTAAATAAGCTTTAAAATTTATGAAATTTTTACAGATGGTCTATTAGTGTGTCTAGACCTTACCTGAACAATAAGAACTTAAACTGAAATTTCTATAGTAGTTTTCTAAAAATAAATTCATAAATAGCTTATAAAATAATTTCTATCTTTAGTTTCATATTATGAGATTTATGGTTTATTTCTTCTACTATTTTTGCTAAACTAAATGAGTATTATTAAAATTTGATAATTTAATAATTTAATTATTTATTATAATAGCTAAAAATATTTTTTCTAAATTTGGGCAGTATAACAGCCTAATAATTCTACTATAATTGTTTGAATTCGAGCAGTATAACAACTTAATAATTATACTATAGCTGTCTAAATTTGAGCAGCATAACTACTTAATAAGAGTATTTTAATTATCTAAAATTGAGCAGAGTAACATCTTAGCAAAGACATTTTAATTTTCTAAAAATGAGCAGAGTAATAGCTTAGCAAGTGCATTTTAATTTTCTAAAATTGAACAGAGTAACAGCCTAGTATAATTTAATAATTTAAATTTGAGCAAAATAATAGCTTAACAAAAATAAAAGTTTAACATTAAACAATATAACAATAATATTAATAATAAAACTAAAGCTTAAACGGGTTTAGGGGAAAAACCCTACCTACCAACATGCAAAGTAATTAAAATTTAGAACCAACCCCACTCCCCCCATTGCCTCAAAGAGTTGGTGAAATTGTTGATGCAGAGCTCCTAGGAAGAGGATTTTTACTAGTTATTGGAAAACTAGTAGAATTTTAGCATAAAACCAAAGTAAAAGAAATTTTTTCTAAAGGGAGATAATTTCTCTATGGAGACTTACGGTGGTGAAAGGAGGAGAGGAATGAGAAATTAGTTCAATTTGATGGCTATTTATAGGGAAAATTTTGAGCTTAGGTGTCCTTAAATGACATAAGCTATTATGTCAAAATTTCTATTTTTAATTTATTTTTAATTGAAAATTAGGGACACATATCCCATTAGGTGGTGAATCACCTCCCCTCTAGAGTTTCAACGTGGGATAGCAGCTGTCCCAAAGAATCACAGTATACATTTTGACTGTTAATTAATTATCTGGTACCGATAAAACTGCCTAAACTTGAAAAAAAGAACTTTTAATATCAAAATAATTAATTTAAATATAAATCTGAACAAATGTAATATTTTTCATCAAAAATAATTTCTAAAAATAAATTTTAATTTTTTTCGAATTATAAATATATATATTATATATTTTAAGCTTAGAAAATTCATATTAAATTCATTTTAATTCAATAAATGCTCAAATTTTTATGAAAATTCTAAAATTACATATTTTACCTAGAAATGTAATAAATATCATTTTCATCATTTTTGGATGTCAAACCAATACTGAGTTGGTTATTTAACAACTAAGGGTATTTTGGTCATTTTATACAGGAATTTCAAAAAATTCCCAGAAAATTTCCAAAATTATATTTTAATACATATGACATGATTTTAAACTCAATTTGACATTTTAATATCAATTGAATCTTTTTCTCATGTCAGCCGTTAATATTGACAAATAAGGACAAAATCGTTATTTTCTAATTTCTCCGAACTTCGGTTTGGAAAAATTATTAAAAATCATGATTAGATAGTTTTTGATATTTTGAGTTTATCCGTAAGAATCAGAATTTTTAGATTCCTTCCTGATTTTTTAGAATTAAATATATAGAATAAATAAATAAAAAAAACAATTAATTAAATAAAAGTGAGGGTGTTACAAGAAATTTGAAAATTTGGGTGTTTATTTATAAAGAATGGAGGGAGTTTAGGGGTCCTTAAGTGACACAAGCAAGTGATGTATTAATTCTATTTTTGTTTTACTTTTTAATTAATTTAAGGACACATGTTCAAAAATAAGTAGTGAATCAACTACTCCTAGGGGGCTGGACATGGTATGTGAGCTATCCCCAAGCTCCTTGTGTCAATTTTATCTGTAGTTAAATTAGCCAATACCGATAAATTCGCCTAAACTTGAATAATTTAGCTTTTAATATCAAAATAATGCATTTTAATGTAAAACTGAACATATATATTATTTTTCATCAAAAATGAATTTCTAATAATTAATTTTAATTATTATTAATCTATTTCAAAATTTATTTATTTATTTTGTATTTTTGAGTTAGAAAATTCATATTAAATCTATTGTAATTCAATAAATACCAAAATTTTTATAAAATTTCTAAAATTAAATATTTTGCCTATAAATGAACTAATTTTATCATTTTCACTATTTTTGGATATCAAACCAATATTGGCTAAGCTTAACAGATACCTAAGGGCATTTTGGTTATTTTGCACCAAAATTTTCGAAAATTTCTAAAATTATATTTTAATGTATATAATATGATTCTAACCTCAAATTGGCATTTTAATGTCAGTTGAATATTTTTCTCATGCCAGCCCTTAATAATAAGGACAAAATCGTCATTTTTAAATTTTTTTGGGCTCTTGCTCGAAAAAATTATTAAAAATCACTATTAGATAACTCTCAACATTCTAAATTCAAACGTAGTGAACAAAATTTTGAGACTCCTTCCTAAATTTTTAGAAATAAATTATTAAATATTAAGAAAACAGTTGAAAAATTAAGGTCAAGGTGTTACACAAACCATTACCAATCTGTTTTACCAACATGTCTCCTGTGTCTACTGTAGCATATCCAGCAAGTCCAACATTGGTTGCTTGTATAGTCATACCAAAAGTTGATGCATTCGGCACAACATACGACATTCCAATTTGTCTTACTACATTGGCTGGTCTTCTAGCCAAATGAACCTATTAAGTGAAATTTGGCTGGACTTGTAAAACCTTCCCTGCCTGAGCATAGCTCAACTAAATTGGTGTCAACCTTACTTGAACCACATTCAATTGAACCATCAAAGAAGGTCCTGTTTGAAACACATTCAGCTAAACTTGTGGTAAAGATCCTGCCTGAATAACACTTGGTTGGACTTGTGGTAAAAAGCCTACTTCAGTGTACGTTGGTACTTGGAGATTTTTAGCCAAAATAACCTAACCTAAATTCAACTAATCTTTTTGTCCATGTATCATAAACATATCTAAATTTTCCCCTATATTTGCTTGTTTGCATTTTATTACCCTAACTTGTTGAACCTTGTTATGAACCATGGGTTTCACAATATCAGCTAACTGCTTGGATAACTAACAAATAATACCATATATCCCCATATCAATCTACTGTCGTATGAACAAGCTCGTCATTACTGTTGGTTATTCTACTACTGATGTTTTTATTGGATAGAAGGTACTACAACTGGTGTAAACGTAGCAAATAATGGCGAGAAATTTGCAGTGGTTGCTGTCATAGTTGGCACCTTAAAGTAACCACCTTAGATGACTTATGGGAACCATTTTTATTTTGTGCAAACTCCATGGTATTCAGGTTTTTTTCCAAAATGCAAGTGCATGCACCAAATGAAAATTGTGACTTGGAGAATCAAACTTTCTAACGTGTTCACCTATCTAGTCCCACCAGGCGTGTCAATTTTGTTGTTGCGTTAGTAAACTTAGCTAAATGGCTCAGCCAACCTTGCTTCAACATAATCCCAAAATAATTCAAAGGATCTCGTCAAAAGAGGGAATCTGTCTCTCAGTTATGGGCTCCTAAACTACTACGAAAAGCACTTAGTGTAGGTGAATGAAGAATATGAAGATTGGATTTTTGTGTAAAAAATAAACATTGAGAGCAGTAAATAAAAGTTGTAAATAAAGTTGGAAAGGAAAACGATAAAGGAAAATCTATAAATAAAGATAAATGCAAACAAAATATGTTTGATAAGATTAGTTATGTGTCTTGAAATTAAGTACAAGGCCTATATATATTGCTAGGAATTCAAATACTCTACTGAACCATGTTTTTTTACTTCATAACTTCCTACAACATGGTTTAGAACTCATTTAGCTAATTTTACATTGATTTAGCTAATCCTGACACTTATTCGGCTAACTTTGCTCTAATTCAGCTAATCTTATTGTTGAATTCGACTAATTTGTGCGAATTTAGCTAACTACAACCCGTTGTCTGATAATGGCTTACAACTGCTCCTGAATTTTAGGTATGATCTCCAGCTTCAAATAATTATCCACTCTGCATTTTAAAATTGGAAACTGCTTCCTATTTTTAAGGGGGCACATATTCTTATTGTTTTTTAACCGCAATCTTTAGATTAAAATTTAAAAAAAAAAACTTCTAAAATCATGGGTAACCACCTTATCCTCACTAAATTAGCTTTGCTCATGTTCGGCTAACCTCTTATTAAGTTAACCTCTTGTTCAACTAACACTAAAAATTAGCCGAATCTCTTGCTAGCTTAATTTCACACTTGTTAACACCAATTTTGCTAAATCCTCAATAGTCAAATTCTGTAAAATAGTTGAATTTTGCAAAACTACTATCTTTTCTTTAGTTGAGCTCCAAATTAAAGGCATCCATTGCTTATCAACTGATCCCTTAACTTTCATTTGGTTCACTTATCAATTGAATTTTGTTGTTAGATAGCCAAATGGGAATAACAGTCGAATTCTTTGCCAGCTAACCTCAACACTAGTTAGCAGTCCTTAGCAACTTCTACAATTCAATTCAGCTGATTCAACATAGATGTTCTCATTACTCCATTAGTTAATCGTCTAGCTAGCCTTGGCTTCTCATTCTTTTCAGCTAACCCCTTCCTTTCAACTAATTTGTCCATCAGCTAACACTACAAAATAGCCGATTTCAACATTAGCCAATGCCAATTCTACTAAGGCTAACTAGCCAAAGTCCAAACAACCAATTCTTCTTCAGCTGATATCTGAACTTAACAAGACTAAATGCTATATCAGTATGACCCCTTGACTATGTTCTTATCCCTTTTCAGTTGGGTTATATATTGCTTGTGGCTAATTTTTCCTAGGTGCTAACATACACACACACACACACACACACATCACAAATACTTTTTCTACTAACTTCTCTTCTAGCACGTTATGAAATCTTAATATTTACTTTTTCTCACACAAGTGTATCACCTAATTAATTAGTTTATTATTTTATATAAGGGTGGTAAAATGGGTTCAACCCACCTAACCTACTGTTTTTAGCGGGGTGGATAAGTCACTAAAACCCGTCAACCTGTCTCAACCCGTCTCGCCCAACCCGGCGGGCAAACCCACGGGTTGGGCGGGTTAACATGCAGCCCGCATCATTTTTTTTAATTTTTCTTTTATTTTTTAGACATTAATAAAAAGAAAACTGAAAAAGTAAGTAAATTAATAAAAGTGGAACAAAGCAAGCACAACGCCTTCTAGTTAAGCGAAACTGGGAAAGGGAAATCCAAAATTCCCAAATCAAGTAAATCTCACTCACACTTAGGGTTCAGTCTCGTTCCCTACTTCCCTTCATGGTGCTCGTGAATCAAAATCGTGGAGAAGTTTGTGCTCTATTGTGTCTCTCCTAACCTCCTGCGAGTCCTATGACAACGTCTAACATCTCTAGCAGGTCTGCGGCGCGACAAGGAAACCCCTGTGCCGGCGCGAGACTCTCCCACCTCGCAGCCAGCCAGCTAGCCACTCCAGGCAACGTAACGCAGCAGGCTTTATGCTCTGTCCTCGTGCTCCCAATCCCGGACGAAGTAGGCAGCGACGCTCATCCCCCTTTCTCTTTGGCACACTGTGGGCGACGCACCTATTCCCATTCCTGCAACTGTAGCTCTCGATAGACAGGCTTTTCATTTGTTCTTTACAGGCACAACTTTACTCTTTTTTATTTTTTATTTCATTCATGTATTTTATAGAATCATAAATTCATAGTCTATATTAATTTTTTTTTGGTTGGATTAATGGATTTGATTTTGTTGGGATCTATTCTGTTGTGACTAATTTTAAGTATAAATGGTTGTGCAAATGTTTGATCTGAATTGGGATGGTGATGGCGTTTAAGTTTTGAAGGAATATAGGAAATTTTAAGCTGAATTTTTTTATTGGGTTGATCTGTAATGTGAAATGTATGTTATGTATTTCTTTTATCTCAAGTTTATTGGTTCTTGTTTGAATAATATAGCCGTGTGTGTGACTAATTTCATGATAAGGGGATAAGTTTGGAGGAACAATTGAAACTACAACTTAAGTTTATTGGTTCTACTTTAAATAATATAGTTGTATGCCATTTTTTATGAAGAATGGTAACTGTAGTTTCTAATTTGATGAACTTTAATTTCCTAATTGATAGTTTAATATCTCAATAATATGATAGTTATTAATGTAATGTGAATTGATGAAATAGTTGAATTTTTGTTTTAATTTCAAACAGGGCTTTGATTTAGAACGGATTCAATTAGTAAACCACTTTCAAATGATGTTGATAATGATGAAATTGAGGCTATTGAAGAAGAATCTCAATCTCTTGAACCTAAGGCCAAAAAGGCTAAGTCAACAACATCTGATTATTGGAAGTTTTTTACTAAGATAGGTGTAGGTGATAATGGAAAGCAAAAGGCAAGATGTAATGCTTGTAAACAAGAGTATGTTGTTGGTGGTAAAAGATATGTGACCTCCTCTTTAAATCTTCATATTGAAAGATGTAAACAAATTAAATTTGAAGATGTTGGTCAAATGATAATGGACATGCAAGGAAAATTAAAGTATAGAAAGATAGATAAAATGTTATCTCGTGATATGTGTGCTGCTTTAATCCTTAAGCATGATTTACCTTTCAAATGTGTTGAGTATGAGGAGCTTAGGAATTGGATAAAGTATTTGAATCCTAATGCAATTCCAATTTCTAGAAATACTGCTAAAGTCGATGTCTTGAAAATATATATGAGAGAGAAGGCAAAGCTTAAGGAAGAAATGGCTTCTATTCCCTGTAGGATATCTTTAACTTTTGATTTATGGACATCTTGTAATACTGAGGGTTACATTAGTTTGACTGCTCATTTTGTTGACACAAATTGGAAGTTAAATAGTAAGATTCTTAACTTTTGTCATATGCCTCTGCCTCACAATGGTTTTGAGTTGTCAAAGAAGGTTAATGAATTTTTGCATGATTGGGGAATAGAGAAAAAGGTTTTTTGTATCATATTAGATAATTCTTCTGCCAATGATGTTATGCAAAAAACTTTAAAAAGTTAGCTTGCATTGCAAAAATTGTTGTTATGTGATGGTGAATTCTTTCATGTAAGTTATTCTGCACACATTTTAAATTTGATTGTTCAAGAAGGGTTGAAGGTAGCCACTCATGCTTTGCATAAAATTAGGTATGTGAGGGCTTTAGAGAGTCAAATGATAAAATTCAAGCAATGCATTGAAAAAATTGGTGACATTGATGCATCTAGTGGGTTGTGTCTACATGTTCCTACAAGATGGAACTCAACTTATTTGATGCTTCAAAGTGCTCTTAAGTATCAGTGTGTGTTTGGAAGTCTACAATTGGATAATGAAAATTATACATATTGTCCTTTAATGGAAGAGTGGCAAAGAGTAGAAAAAATGTGTAAGTTCTTGTTGCCTTTTTATGATATTACCACTTTAATGTTTGGCACAAGTTATCCTACTTCCAACTTGTATTTTTTGCAAGTTTGGAAATCCAATGCCTTTTAATGGAAAGTGCAAGAGATGAGGATGAGGTCATTAAGCATATGGTTGAAATGATAATGGTGAAATTTGAGAAATATTGGGATGGGAATAGTGTTGTGCTTGCACTTGGTGCAATTTTTGACCCAACGATGAAGTTGGAGACATTGGGTTATTGTTATGAAAAGATAGATCCACTTACTTGGGAAATGAAATTGGAGGAAGTAAAGAAAAAATTGTACATTGTATTCTCCCAATATTCTACCAAAGGTCTTACATCTACTTCTAATGCTCCGAAGACTACTCAACCCTCACCATCTAGTGTGCCAAACTGAGTCTCTCCCTTACAAACCAAGCCTCTTTGATGTAAGTCATTATATGTTTTAAAAGCAAGATTCAAAATCAATTGCTTTTTATTTTATTTTTTTGATTATGTATATTTTTGACTTGCTTTTTTTATTTAATGCTTTGCTTATTTTATTATCTTATTAGGAATTAAAAGTGTGCAAGCATCAAGCAGCTAGCAAAACTGGAAAGACTCAACTTGATATTTATTTGAATGAACTGACTTTGGATTTCAATTTTATGGAGGTGGAACAAATGGATGTACTCCAATGGTGGAAAATTAGTAGACATCGATATTCGAATCTTTCAATAATGGCTCGAGACTTGTTAAGCATCCCCATTACCACTGTTGCATCAGAATCTTCATTTAGCATTGGGTCTTGGATACTTAACAAGTATAGAAGTCATCTCTTGTCTAAAAATGTGGAAGCATGGATTTGTTCTCGTAGTTGGTTACATGGCTTTAATGATGGTAATTTATTTAATATGATTGTAATTTTTATTATTTGTTTATATTATTTTGATAACTTTTCTTACTTTAAATTATGTAGATGGAGATGAGGAGGATGAAGATGGAAAAGTGTAGCCGACTTTTTCTAAGGGTGCATTTAATGTGCTTGATGTGGAAGATGATGAGTAATTTGAAGTGATGTTTTATGATGTTAAAGGACTCTTTTGTAGTGATCTTGAAGTTGAATGACTCTTTTGTATTATGATGTTAAAGAACTAATTTGTAGTGGATTTGTATTGGATTAATATGTGTTTTGAACGATTTTTGAATTGTGGTGTTAAAGTATAGTGTTGGCATGTTGCCATTGATTTTAAGTTTTGAATAATTTTATTGAGCACTTTTGCACATAGGTTAGGATAGATTTGAATTTAGAATGAAGACCTTAAACATTCATGTTTGAACTTGGAAGGTGGAACACTTGTTATTTTAGCAGGTATAAAACCTATTAAACTAAGGTTATTAGATTAAAACATGGATAGAAATTTATTGAATTTGAATAAAAGTTAGTTTTACTTGTGATTAAATGGGAGTCGTGAATTTGAATGGTATGAATAAGAATGAGAAGTGTTAGAGTTAATTTTGATAAAAATAAATTAGTTATTAAATAAGAAGGATTATTCCTGTATAAATAATTTTTAAGAATATAATCTCTCACACTTTTCACTTTGAATGAGAAGTGTTATTTATTTTACTGAGTCATGGTAAGTGTTATTTATTTTCAAGTAAATTATTCTTATAAGTTATAACTTTTAAATGAAAAAATATAATTCCTCTTTCATATATTTAATGTGTATTAAAATAATAATAAAATTATATGTCAAAGAATGAAAGTAATATAATGTGAATTAAAATAAAATTTATTTAATTCTATTCAAATATTCATTTATATGATAACAAAAAATATTCAAATTCAATTATTATTTTTTTTAAAAAATGAGTGGGTTGAAAATGGGTGGGGCGGGTCAACCCACCAACCCACCCTTTTAAACCCATTTTAGCGGGTTGACCTACCAACCCACTTTTTTACCAACCTGCTGACCCACTTATTCTTTTTTCGCGGGTCAACTCGCCAACCCACCATTAAGCAGGAAGGGTTAGCTATTCCAATTCACTTCTTGCCAGCGAGTCAACCCACCCTGCCCCACTTTTGGCAGGTTGAGGGCGGGGCGAGCGCATTGCCATTTATAATTATGTGACTTTTCCCACTTCTAAATGTCACAATAGAGGTCATAGACATAAAAAGATGGTGTATCACCAACAAAGTCTCCTCAGTTGAAGAATAATTCTTGACACTACGAACTATTTCGATTGTTTCCCACATTTTGCCATTTTTCTAAATGACTTCTGCTAGTCCCATCTCTTCATTCAACGACTTTTGGATTTCACGTTCTTGGTAAATGAAATGCTAAAACATACGCTTGAAAACCATACTGAAGCAGGGGAAGCAGAAATATCTCACTAGTAAGCAACTAATTTATGATGTAAAAAACACTTGACTTGAACTGCAACTTAGGCATGGAATCAGATGAAAAGTGAAGCTCCTCTCTGTTGCTTGCATTTTGTAACTAGACCTCACCATCACTATTTTCACTTGAAGAACATCCTCAGGCCTTACCTTTCATAGATCAAAGCTGTAATAAAAATCAATCAATTAATAAGGGAACCAAAAATAAATCAATTGTTGGGTTGTTAGTAGAGGCCTGTCTAGTAAGATTAATAAGAAGGAAGCAACTTAAACCTAAGAAGCATAACGAGTAATGAATTTGCCTTCCCGAACAGAGCTTACCAAGTAAAATTAATATGAACCAAAACAAAACTACAAAAAGTGCAAGTGCAAGTGCAAATAACTTGTAGGTCTTACAATAGTATTTTATATCCAAAAAAGCTATCCACGATTACAAACAATACAAATTCTGGTTTCCAAAAAATGTATGCTATGACATTCATCCTTTTGTCTATTTCAGAGAAACTTCACCTACATAAATTATGAAAAACAATGGAGAGGCGTCTAGATCTTATCGTTTGGAATATATTGAATCTGGAGGATTCGGGAGAGAGAAAATTCATGTCAATTGATTGATTGAAAAAAGAAAATATAGAGTTTACAATTTCTGAATAAATACTCTTAACTAAGTCAAACTAATTGAACTAGTTAACAACTAACATAACAGAAAAGACTGATACAATGTCTTAGGTAGAACTTTGGTGAGTTGGGATTCACTAGGTGGTGTTGAGTGCTAACATGAACCAAGTTGAGAAAATTAGACTGAACATGTTCTCTAATAAAATTGCAATCTATATCCACATGTTTTGACCTTTCAGTATAAGTTGGATTGATTGCCAAATGGATTGCAGATTTACTGTGACAAAAAGTCACGTTAGACTTCATGGGAACTTCAAATGATTGAAGGAGTTGTTTGGGCCAAAACAATTCCGAGGTGAGAGTGGCTAGGGTCCAAGCTGAGTGCCTTGCACATGTTGTCTACTTTTTAGACCTCCATTAAACTAAGGAAGAACCCAAGAAGATACATAAGCCAGTGGTTGAATTTTTGGTGGCTTGACAACTGCCCCAGTCTGCATCAACATAGGTAGAAACGAGTAGGGAAGATTGACTTGGAAACAAGAGTCATTGTACACTAGGATTTCATAAATAAAATTATAAGTTTCCTATAACTGGCCGTATCTAATGAAAAGAAAATTTTACTAAAAAGGAATAAAGTGGTGACAAATCTCAGCCATGCCTCCGCTGCACGACTCTGATCTCGTTCATGGACAAAAATGATGATCGTTTATTGCTGCCAAGTATGGATAGTTTACCATCATCTACTCCAACACCATTCACACACACATATATATTAGTCAACAGTCATCAATAGCTAAAGAATGTATTATGAAATGGACACAATGTGAACGTATGCATGATCAAAATGGATCTCCATGGATAACTATTTTTACCAGAGTAGTAGAATTAGACGCTTGTACTTTGTCTGGCGGTTATAGAGTGCATAATCTACTTAACAAGGTCACTAGCCTTACGAAGTACGCTACATTGATTTTTGATATGATCACAGTGGCTCATCAAGATATTCAGTACACTAGTTGACTTACCATGGCACAGGGACATGATCACTTGGCCACTTGTGGGATTTCAAGCACCAAGGGCCCTCTTGGTCTCCAAGACCTTCACCAACGCTATTCTCACCCACACGTAGGGTGTGGCTAACTCCTGGACCTTGGGCCCAAATTCACAATCCCGCATGTTGCTATGCTTGGCGTGTAAATTAAATCTATTATATTCCTCTTTCGAATTCTTAATTTTGAATCAAAATATACTTTATTTAGTTGGTCCATTGGTAACAAACTTTGAACACATAATCACCAAGATCTAAACAAGACAATCACTTTATTTGAACAAGCAAACCATGAGAAATGACTTTCAGTACTCATATAAGTATAGCAAATCTTGGTCTCGGGTACTAGCAGCAGCATTAATAATCATGCCTTTCCCAATTGAATTCACTAGGCTTGGCCCATCCTATACACAATAACGCTTTCAGCCATGTATGTAAACACACACATAGTTCTATCATCACCAAAGCACCATTCCAAGTATATAAATGATCAGTCAACATGCATGCATACTAAATTACCAACTCGTGATTATTTATTAACACAAGGAAGGTTGGGTGCTTATGTATCTAACCTAAAAGCAAGTATAAGGAATTGGGGTAATACCACTGCCATGGACTCCCTCCTCTACAAGAAAGAAAGAGGGACGATTCTGCAGTATCACCCTAGAGCAATCACCAGTGCAACATCACAATAGCTCAAGCCATCACCAATCTTACAACACCAGTCAGTGACAGGACTGTTAAGAGTAAGGTTACCTTAGATTACTACCCAATTCTCAAGACAAAGCCCACTTGAAGAACCAAAGTTTCACTTTCGGCAGTGGGTTCCTGAATTGATTTTCACAATAGCACGAGAATGTAAAACATATCTAAAGCCACCTCAGCTTTAGAGCCATAGACCAAGTAATGACGGTTCAAGAGAAATCCAAATTATTAAGAAACTTCAGAAGCCAAAGGATAGTGATATGGAAGCTCAGTTGGGACTATATAACACATTCCTACAATTTTTGTTTTTGGTCAGAATACATGAATGCTTGTCTGAGCAGCTCCAAGCAATGGACCCACCCAGAAGGCCCAGTGATAATGCCATGTCCAGCCCACCGAGGTAGGTCCAAAAGCCCAAGCAGGGTTCATGTATGCCCCCTCAAATTGCCCACCAGCGAGAATGTTTGTTCAACAAGGCATGCAATAATAGATAGGGCTGCAATTGGACCAATAGTGTGCCAACAATGTCCATCAACATGAGAAACAAGTTTCAAAGCCGTGACTAACTCCAGGAGGACCACTAATGACAACAGGCTTCTCCGTATTGTCTATCTTACCTTTACCCCATGCAACAACCTCCGCTCCGAAATATTTTTACTATTGGGTGTCAACCTCCCTCCAGGAACCACATTTGATCATTTGGCCTAGAACCCTCTCTTAAAAAATAAGCATTCGGTCTTCCAAATACTGATTATCGAATATCATGACCACGGCTTCTATTGTTTATCACAGACACTTGGTAATCCTGGACTACCTAATAATTTCTCCCATCTGAAGTTGACGCCACCTAATCAGTAATCACCATCTCCCAACAGTCAATCAGAAGAGCTGCCAGCTGGTATGCGAGGCTGGCAGCCTCTGCACTGTCCGATTTCGTCTCCTTCAATTCCAATCCAACGGTAATGGAAGCCCCAATATAGGATTGGGCCCAGCACACCCTACTTAAATCCAATTGGTCGAGTCATGTTAAGCATGACAAAAATATTTACAGCAAGGCCTGATCTAACGGTAAAACTACTAAAGTTTAACCTTTAGACTTATTAACAAAAAATTATTTTTTATTAATTTTTATAAAACAAAAAGGTTACATATATTGACAAAAAGACTTAACATATAACTCTCTCATTTAAAGTAAAAAAAATTCTTTCAAAAACTCTCTCGCACACTTTTGGACTGGCACCGTTTACATCCTTTCCTTTCCTTTTTTTTTCAATATTTTTTTTCTAAACATCTTAATTTATTTCCCTTTCCTCACCTACATATAAGCACTTACACAAAGAAAATAGATGTTAACCCTCTTTATTATGTGTAAGCTAAGCTCACATGTAAATGATAAAATATCACTTTAATGAAAAACGTATAGTATTATGTATTAGGTTTGATAAAAAAAATCGCTAGAGAATGAAATTATAGTAAAATTTTATTATTTTTATAGAGGAAAAAAAGAGAGGAGAAAATAGATATAAAGGGTTTTAAAAAAATGAAGACACCCATTAAGGTTGGCCTAGTAGTGGGAGATTGGGATAGTTCGCATGAAGTTATAAATTCTAATCTTAGTGCTGTCATTGTACACCATTAAAAAAATAATGAATATAAGAGGTGTAAAAATAGCGTTTAAATAATGATGAAAATGAGGTACAAAGGTAAGATTTAAAGAATAATGAAAATGAAGTGTAAAAATAGGATTTTGAAGAATAATAAAGATAGTAATAAAAAAAAGAATAATGAAAATGGAGTGTAAAAATAAGATTTATATTATTTTCAAATAAAAATATTTTGGTAGTAAAAAATATATATAAAAAAAAGAAAGATATACTTATTAATTTGGAGAAGTGTAAATATCAAAATCCTTAAACATTTGCAATTAAATCATTCCAAAGCAACAAATCATAGGCGTGCATAGCTGTAAAATTGAGCTTAAACCCGTAGGAATCTCACCCATTATGATCACCCTTTTTTTAATCTACTTAATAATACTATCTCTGGTTCTTTATATAAGCAACAAATAACTAATTCATCAAAACTAAAAAAATAGTTAAGTTAATTAATGTAATTAATAATATCAAAAATTTAAATTTTATTTCAAAAGCACTCATAAAATTAAATAGTTTAAGTGGTAGTTATAATTAATAATACTATTCATGATTCAATAAATAATTTTCTCTACCAATGAGTATGATTTATATTGTTAATATGCCAATAAATACATCTACTTGTATGAAAATGAATAAATAACTTATTAATAGACTTCACAATAAATTAAGAATATAAAAAAAAATTAATACATCATATATTCTTATAATTAAGATAAAAAAATACTCCTTATTTATTGCTTATATAAGCAGCTGGAAGTGGTAGCTTTTAACCCACACACTTCTCCAATAATGGGATAGGTCTAAACGGGGACTAGCCCACAACGTGCTTGCACGACTACAACTCCAATCCTAATTTAAATTTTAATTAAAAGTTATTTATTGCCTTGTTTGACGCCGTAAGTGTTGACCAGCGAAGGAACGGAGGCAGCGCCGGAATTCTGATTCTCCGACGGTGGCGGTGACTGCCTTGTGCGCAAGTGAAGATCACAATCATAGTAGTAATATACAATGAAAATTGAAAAAGACACGAAACAACAACGCCACCGTTGGTCAAAGCCCCCAAGAGTGAATGAAAGGACAGTTTTTCTCTCTCCTCTTTAAAATTTCTTTTTTCGCGATTCCTTTGACTTTCTAAGTTTTCTTATTCAATGGTTCTTTAGTGAATATTATTAACCTTTTTATGAATTAAGGGAAAGAAAATAAGATTCATTTCCTATATGAAAATTCTGAAGAATACTTGCGCGTTCACATACACCGGATCCGGAAAAATCAATGTGTAAATATAAAAATTAAAAAACGAATGTTGGTACGATATAGTTAAAGATATAAAATTAAGCTGGACTAAACTTGGTACAATAAAGTTTAAATCAAAAAGAAATCCATATAAAAAATGCTAAGATGTGATTAAAGATATAAAAAATAAATATATTCAAAACAAAAAATATTTATCGTATTAAAAGCATAAATATCATGTAATATTTGTGTACTATCCGATTATGTAGCTCGGTCATCCAAGCACGCGAGCCACATGACTTCTCGGCATTTGTTGTGAAGAGGGAGATGAGGTAGTTCCAAAGGTATATGTACCTAGTGGGAACGTGAGAGGTTATCCATGACGATTACCGAAGTCGTAACCGTCTATTCGGTAACAATAGTAAATATGAAGGGGTAACCAGGTAAGTACTCAGAAATAATACACCTAAACACCTCGAAAGCATTTTATCTAATTTGATCGTTGGAGTGTCATGGTAGGTATTCCCGCCACCTCGAAGGAAGAAGATCGTCATGCGGGAGGAGGAGCAAATTGGTATAGAAGATCCCAGGAAGAAGGAGATCGTCATAGGAGATCTCTTACAAAGGAGTAGAATCTCAGAATTCAGCAGGTACATTTGGTGCCCACTGTGGGACCGAAGTAAATTGTCCTTCAACCTACAGGTCCTTATGGTAGCAACACAGCAGAAAAATCACAGTACAATAGTGCAAGGAGGTAAGGAGGAATCCGCTATCGGAGAAAATTCAGTTTTCCAAGAGATAAGGGCACAGTTGGAAGCTATCCAGAGGGGAAAATGTTGAGGATATTGAAGCTTTACGCATGAAGCATGCAGCAAATCTTCAAGCTTTACATCAAGAAAACACAAATATTCGAGCACAATACTAAGCACGGGAACCCAGTGCCCTACTCAAAATCAACGACAAAGAAGCAGAGTATGAAGCAACCAACACTAACATCCTCTGATCTTTGCAAGGGACGAATAGAACTAGCCACAACCAGGCGCATTCTCGCGTAGCGAACCAAAGTCAAGGTCTGGGATTAGGTGGAGTTCGACAACATCCATTTGTAGATGGAATCATGGAAGTACCTCTACCCCTAGGGTGGAAACCGTTAAACCTAAAGAGATATGATGGCACAACCGATCCAGACGAACACATTGATGCATACACCACACAAGTAAATCTTTTCATAAACGATGATGCTATTTTGTGTAGGATCTTTCCTACATCACTGAAGGGGGCTGCATTGAGTTGGTATACACGGTTACCGCTAAGGTTAGTATATTCCTTTGACACGCTAGTGTAGAAGCTTAGCGCTCCATATGCCCCAAGTAGGCCATATCACGCTACTTCGGTAGCCTTGGTGAACCTACACCAAGCAAGTGATGAGTCCTACGTAAGTTTATGGAGAGGTTTGCAGAGGTATATATGAAAATACGATACTTGAACCTTGAAATAGCACTACACTCCATGTTAACTACATTGAAACCAAGACCGTCTACAGACTACCTATGCAAGAAACCACCAACTAACATGGACGAGTTGCGAGCCAGGGCTGGTAGCTACATTCAGATGGAGGAACTTTTCGAGTTTAGAAACAAGGTCAAATTCGAAGGTTAGAAGAAAGATAAGTGTAGTGGTAAGGATAGAGTGAAGCCTATACATGATAAGAAGTTTAAGAAGATGTAGATTAGAGGACCAAAGTATGAATTCTACAAGCCCTTGAATACCAACCGAGCAAAGGTCTTAGAAGAAGCATTTAATATCGAGTTATTGGCATTACTGCCGCCAACAAAAACTATCAACACAACAAATAGAACGAAGCAATGTCAATACCATCAAAATTATGGTCACTCAACTAAGGAGTGTTGGACACTAAAGGATAAGATTAAAAATTGATCCAAGCTGCACACCTCAGCCACTATATTCAACGGTATAATCCAAGCTGCGATGGATATAGAGGCCAAGGCAGAGGACGTGGTCGGAATAAAGGCTGAGAAAAAGATGATAGACAAAATAATGAGCAAAAGCAAGATCAGAATGAATAAGGAGGTGGAAATGATAACAAAGTTCGGGGCGTGATAAACACTATAGCAAGAGGGTGTGCTGGAGGAGCTCAAACGAGTTCAACAAGAAGGCACTTGCGGGAAATTCAAAATGTAAACGTAGTAGCAAGTCGACCTTATAGAACCATTCCACCAATTACTTTCTCAGATGAAGATTTTAAAGGGGTAGATCCAGATCAGGATGATCCCATGGTAATAATCGTGGAAGTGGCGAATTGGGAGGTCAAGAAGGCTCTTCTAGATCAAGGAAGCTCAGTCGATGTTTTTATTGGTCGACTTTCAAGAAGTTGGGAATTCTTACAAGGGTTGTGAAACCATATCGAAACCCACTGGTTGGCTTTGCAAGAGAAAGGGTGGATACTCAAGGATATGTTAAACTTTTAACTACCTTTGGAAACGAAGTGTTATCTCGCACGGTGATGGTGAAGTACATTATTGTGGATGTGGATACATCATACAACATTTTGATTGGACAACCTGCTATCAAGGTATTGGGGGCTGTAGTTTCAACGCCTTATCTTGCCATGAAGTTTCTTACAGTAACAAGGGATATAGTAACTGTGCGAATACATCAAAAGGTGGCAAGGAAGTGTTGCACAGAGAGCTTAGGTAACACCTTACAAATTAGCATATTAAGAAGAAAAACAAGTGGCAAATGTAACAAGTGTCAATTCCATCACTTGGGTAGACCTTGATTCGAGAGTAGAAATTGAAGAGCATCGACCTAAACCTACGAAGGAGTTATCCGAGTTCTATCTTGACAAAAAGCTTGGCTAATGCAAAAGGTTTGGAAGATACATGGATGAGGAGTTAGAGCAAAGAGTTGCTCAAGTACTTACCAAGAATGCCAACCTGTTTGCATGGAGCGCCTCAGATATGCCAGGAATTGACCTTAACTTTTTATGTCACAAGTTAGCTATATGCCCAGAGGCCAAACCAACAGCCTAAAAAAAATAGGAAGCTCAGAGAAGAGAGAAGGGAAGCAATAGAAGTATAGACGAAGAAGTTGCTCAAAGTAAATTTTACCCGAAAGATTCAATACACAACATTTCTAGCTAATGTTGTCTTAGTGAAGAAAACAAATGGCAAGTGGAAAATGTGTATTGACTACACCAATCTAAATAAAGCATGTTCCAAGGATGCATATCCTTTGCCAAGTATAGATCAGTTAGTTGATTGAGCATCTGGATGCAGAATGCTCAGCTTTTTGGATGCGTATACAGATTATAATCAAATAAAGATGTATCCTCCTGATGAGGATAAGACAACATTCTCTACAAAAAGTGTTAATTTTTGTTATAAGGTGATGCCTTTTTGGCTGAAAATGCAGGCGCTACCTATCTAAGGTTGATGGATAAAGTTTTTAAGCAGCAAATTGGCAAAAACATTGAGGTATATGTGGAAGATATGGAGTCAAATCCAACGATCTGATTGATCATCCAAAGGATTTAGCTGAGGTCTTCAAAGAAATGCTTAGATACAATATGAGGTTAAACTCCGAGGAGTGCATTTTTGGTGTTGGAGGTGGAAACTTCGTAGGCTTTATGATAACTTATAGAGGCATTACATGAAAATTTCGTATTAGGTATTTTAGAAATTAATATGAAAATTATATTATTACTTAATGAGCATGGTTAAAAAATATATTATACCTTTTATTTAAATATTTTAAATATTTAAATAAAAAATATTTAGTTTGTAATTGATTAATTATTATTCTAATACTTTAAGGATGGTTGTCATAGTAATTTTTAAAATAGACATTCTTTTTCTTTTTCAAATTTCTCAATTAGTTTTCCTCTTTCATTTCTTTTTTGTTTTATATTGAGATTATACATGTAGGCATGAGGTGCCATGTAATTTGATGAGATGAAAATAGCTACATTATGTTTCTCATATTTGCAGTTTGGACAATAAGAAGATTATCTCCAAGATATAGAAGAATGATGATAATGAAATGTAATGAAGAACTGCTTTTGGATGTGATAAACACCTATGTAGGATCCATTTTTAAGCACCTTTATTTCTCCCAAATTGAATAAAAAAATGAAGAAAAGAGAAAGAGGAAAGAAAAGGAATGGCTTAGACGCTACAATCAAATCATGATCGATGAGTCAATGAGGATTTGCCACAAAGAAAGAGTTCTTTGATAAGAATCTAATGGTTCAATCTAAGAACCTAAAGAGAACACTCTCCTCGCAAAAATGCTATCAATTTCTACAATGATCAAAAAGTGTTCACATGTGCTCATATAGTCCTATTTATACTATCACTAAAAATAAGGCCCAATACAAAAGTGAAAATCCTAATCTAAAACTTGGCTCCAATTTATCACCTTCAAGCTTCCAAAGCCATCTTCTTCCTTCTCCATGAATGTGTTAAGCCTCTTGCCAAGTTCCTCTTAAATCTTCCTTTTCCTTCTTCTAGTCATAGGACCTTCTGTGTTTAGCTTTTCTTCCTTGGAGTCCTTGGATAGTCCTTTATCATCCCCTTTTTCTGGAAAAGTATTTGTCCTTAAATTTGGAGCATGGGTACCTACATCACAACGAGACAAGTCGTTAACATTAAAAGTATTACTCTCACCAAAATCAAGTGACAAGTCAATTTTGTAGGCATTGTCATTAATACACTCCAACACTTGGAAAGGACCATCTCCCTTTCTTAAAGTTTGGATTTCCTCTTAGAAGGAAACATTTCCTTCCTCAAGTGTACCCAAACCCAATCACCGAGCTCACACACCATATTCTTTCTCCCTTTGTTTGCTTGTTTTGTATATTGTTCCATCTTCTTAATTTGAGCCTTCAGCTTCTCAAGCAAGTTCCTAACAAAACTGGCTTTAAAAAGCCTATATCTATTCATCATAGAAGAAATGTTAGGTGATGACAACAAATCAAAAGGAGATAAATGGTTAATGTAACACCCCTATTTTTGACTATTAAACTATTTTCTTAATTATTTTGTAATTATTTTTGGAGAACCAGATGAGAATCTCAAAAATTTGATTCCTACGATTACATTCGTATTAGTAAGTAATACTTAGTTTAGATTTTTTTGGGGAACGGTGCCTGAAGATTGGTAAATGACCATTTCGTCAAATAACAAAATTAATAGACAAAAATAGTTAGAAGTATTTAAAAATTATTTTTAAGTCATCAATATAGTTAGAATAATTAATAATAATTTTTTAAAAAATTTGAAAATTTATTGAGATAATTTTGTGAAATGACAAAAATATCTGTATTACAATTTTTAACTATTTTCTAATATTTGACAATCTAATTCTAAAAAATTGGAAAGAAATATCAAAATTCTATTTGTTGTGGTTAAACTCAAAATGTCTATAGTTATCTAATCATTATTTTAATAATTTTTTCGAGTTGAAATCTCAAAGAAATTAAAAAATGATGATTTTGCTCTTATTTCTTAACATTAAGGAATGACATGAGAAAAAGTTTCAATTGAGATTAAAATGTCAATTTAAGCTTAAAATCATATTATATGCATTAAAATATAATTTTGAAAATTTTCTGGAGTTTCGGTGCAAAATGATTAAAATGTACTTAGGTGTCTATTAAACTTAGCCAGTATTGGTTTGACACTAAGAAATGGTGAAAATGGAAAATTTCAGTTTATTTATAGGAAAAGTATTTAATTTTGGAATTTTCATAAAAATTTTGATATTTATTGAATTAAAATAGATTTATTATGAATTTTCTAGTTTAAAAATATAAAATAAATATATAAATTTTGAAATTAATTAATAAAAAGTAAAATTAATTATTAGAAACTTATTTTTGATGAAAAATAAAGTATTTGTCTAGTTTCACATTAAATTACATTATTTTGGTATTAAAAGCTAATTTTTAAAGTTTAAGCGATTTTATCGGTACCGGTTAATTTAATTGTAAATAAAATTTATATTGATAAAGCTAGGACAACTCACTATGCATGTCCCAAACCTAAGGGGGACTGATTCACCAACTGTTTTTGGTTATATGTCTCTAAAATTAATTAAAAAAATAAAAATGATTTTATTGTATCATTTGATGATGTAATCAAAAATGGACATCTAATCCTTTTCTTTTTCTATAAATAGGCATGTGAGAATTTAGATTTCTCACCTTCCTCACTCTCTAAAGCTAGCCAAAATCCACTAAGAGAGTTTCTCTCTCTAAAATTTTTTTCTTACTTTATTTTTTATGTTAAAATTTCAACTAGTAAAATTTCTCCTCCTAAAAGTTTTGCACCAACAATTTATTCATCTTCATCAACCACCTTAGAGGTAATAGGAGAGAGTGGGGCTGGTTCTAAATTTTTATCAATTTGAATATTAATAGGAAGGGTTTTCTCCTAAACCCGTTTAGGCTTAAGTTTTTTTTTTATTATTATTATATTGTTTGATGTTAAACTTTAATTTTTGTTAAGTTGTTACTCTACCCAAATTTAAATTATTAAATTATAATTGCTAAGTTATTATTCTACTCAAATTTAAATTATTAAATCATAATTACTAAGCTGTTACTCTGCTTAAATTTAAATTATTAAATTATACTTACAAAGCTATTATGCTGCTCAAGTTTAGAAAATTAAAATGTATTTATTTTGTTGTTATTGTGCCAAAATTTTAGTAATTAAATTATAATTACTACGTTGTTATTCTACTAAAATTTTAGTAATTACTAAGTTATTGTTCTACTAAAATTTTATGTGATTACTAAATTGTTATTCTGTTAAAATCTTGGTATTATGCAATTTTTGCAATATAAGACAGAAATGTTAATTGCATTGGTGCTCAAATAAAATGAGACTAGGGAAACCTTTGTTTGAGAAGTTAGGAAGTGATAAATTAGTAAGTAATGTAAAGCGACTAACATGCTATGGTATGACACCCTGCTAGGAAAACTACAGTTTGGTACGTTGAGGAATGAAAGGTAGGGACCCATTTGTAGAGGTCTTAGGGGTAGGCATCAAGTAGTGAAGGTCCCAAGGACCAAGGTAGCGCCCTCGAACCGGGACATTCACTTGATTAAACTTGATAACCTCGACAACTGCTCAACATTCTAGGATTGGTTTGAAAGTATACCTCTATAAATGGATATCCTGATTATTATTCTCCTTAATGATGATGAGGACTGTACCATGTGATGATGTTGATGAGATATATGTACTCCCAATCACTTTCCAGATTTCTTTGAGAATTATTATTCATTAATAGGGAGTATCGATCCATACCTAGTCAAATGTACTTTGATACAACTTAGAATGAACCATAGGTTCTCTTCTATTGTCAATTGCCTTTTATCTTTGTTTTATGGTAGACTTCCTACCATACATGTAAAAGTGATTTTAGAACAAAACACCTCACTCCATTATTTTTCTTCTATATATGACTGATTGTGACTATTAAAGAAGACGTTAATGTCCCGTGATGCTAAGTACGAGTCAGAGGATACTTTAGTGGACGAGAATCTGAAGACCTATATTATAGTAATTTTCTTTTTGTATAAGAAATAGAGTAGATTGGTACTGCTCTGTATAGGATCTTTTTGATGTACCTTTAGTCTGTTTGTATTTTACGACTATTATACCAAATCATGATGTACAGTCTTATAATATATATATATATATATATAGTCTTATCTTTCATCTTTTAATACCATTTCCAAATTCTTTTAAGTTTGGAAAATTTCTATTATAAACACCAAATTTTTTTTACCATCATTTTCATCTACTTAAACTTAATAACTAAATTAATACAAATTATATTTAATATAAATAAGTGTTACAGTTAAAACTATAAGCAACCTCAAAAAGGAGAATAAGAAGTAATAGAATTAACAACCTTATTATAAGCAAACACAACATATGGTAAACAATCCTCCCAAGTTCTCAAATTTTACTTAACAAAACATCTAAGGAGTTGAGATAAAGTTCTATTTACCACCTACGTTTATCCATCCGTTTGAGGATGACAAGTAGTGGAAAAGAAAAGCTTAGTACCAAGCTTTCCCCACAAAGTCTTCCCAAAATGGCTTAAGAACTTGGAATCCCTATCCGACACAATGTTCCTAAGCAATCCCGCACCACTTCTTTAAAGAACAAATCTGCCACCACACAAGCATCATCCACTTTGTGGCATAGTATGAAATGAGCCATCTTTGAGAACCTATTAACCACAACAAAAATGGAATCCTTTCCCTTCTTGGATCTTGGGAGACCAAGCACAAAATCCATGGATAAGTCGATCTAAGCGGAGTTAGGAATAGGTAATGGGGTATATAATTCATGATGCATAACCCTAGATTTAGCCTTTTTACACACTAAGCACCTATCATAAATTTTATGCACATCATGCTTCATATGTGGCCAAAAGAAGTATTCATGCAAAATGTCCAAAGTCTTAGCAACTCCAAAATGTCCTATTAAACCATCATCATGAGCTTTTCTAACCAATAACTCATGCAAAGAACTTTTAGGCACACACAATCTTTTATCTTTAAAGAGAAATCTACCATGCCTAAAGAATCCGTTATGAGCAACTTTTTCACACATGGAAAAGAATTTAGAGAAGTCATCATCACAATTATACAACTCCTTTATGTGATCAAACCGAAGCATCTTAGTTTCAAGTATGGAAAGTAAATAATACCTCCTAGGAAGTGCATCGGCTACCACATTAGCCTTGCCTTGCTTATGCTTGATCACATAAGGAAATTGTTCCAAAAACTCCACCCACTTGGCATGTCTCTTGTTGAGCTTGCCTTTGCCTTTTAAATGCTTAAGAGATTCATGATCACTATGTATCACAAATTCCTTTGGTAAAAGATAATGTTGCCAGGTTTGCAGAACTCTCACAAAGGCATACAATTCTTTATCATATGTGGAGTAATTCAAATGAGCACCCTTCAACTTTTCATTAAAATAAGCAATGGGAAGCCCTTTTTGCAACAACACACCCCTTATCCTCACATTAGATGCATCACATTTAATCTTAAAAGATTTAGCAAAATTAGGCAAAGCATGAATAAGTGCATGTGTCAATTTATCCTTCAAGCTGTTAAAAGCTTCCTATTGTTCACTTCCCCATTTAAACCCTACATTTTTCTTTACAAGTTCATTTAAGGGGGAAGCTAGTGTGCTAAAGTCTTTCATAAATCGCCTATAGAAACTAGCCAACCCATGGAAACTCCCCACCTCACTCACATTTTTAGGCGTAGGCTAATCTCTAGTAGCTTTTACCTTTTCCTCATCGACTTGCAACATCTTTAGAACTCACAACAAAGCCAAGGAATACTACTTGATTAGTGCAAAATGTGCATTTGTCCTTATTGGCATACAAACTCTTTTTCCTAGGCATTTCTAAGATACTCCTAATATGTCCCAAATGGTAGTCCAAAGTCAAGCTATATATCAAAATAGACAACCACAAACTTTCCAATGAAATGTCTTAACATATGATGCATAAGTCTCATGAAAGTGCTAGGTGCATTGGTTAGGCCAAAAGGCATGAGCAACCACTCATACATTCCAAACTTAATTTTGAAAGTGATTCTTCACTCGTCACCCTCTTTCATTCTAATTTGGTGGTAACAATGCTTCAAATCTATTTTGGAGAAATAACAAGAACCATGCAACTCAGCCAACAAATCATCAAGTCTAGGAATTGGATGTCTATACCTCATGGTTATGTTCTTGATGACTTTACAATCAGTGCATATTCTCCATGATCCATCCTTCTGTGGCACCAAGATAACGGGCATAGCACAAGGTCTTAAGCTCTCTCTCACCCATCCTTTTTGCATCAACCCTTCCACTTGCTTTTGAATCTCCTTGGTCTCTTCCAGATTACAGTAGGATCCATTTTTCAGCACCTTGATTTCTCCCAAATTGAATCAAAAAATAAATGAAGAAAAGAAAAAGCGAAAAGGAAAGGAATGGATTAAATGCCACAATTAAATCATGATTGATGAGTCAATGAGGATTCACCACAAAGAAAGAGTTCTTTGATAAGAATCTAATAGTTCAATCTAAGAACTTAGATAGAACACTCTCCTAGCAAAAATGCTATTAATTTCTAAAATGATCAAAAAGTGTTCACATGTGCTCATATGGTTCTATTTATACTATCACTAAAAATAAGGCCCAAATACTAACAAGCCCAAAACAAGTCATAATAGGTCCAAACAAATAAGAGCTAGCAACTCCACAAAAGTCCAACAAAGGCCCAATACAAAAGTGAAATCCTAATCTAAAACTTGGTTCTAATTTATTATCTTTAAGCTTCCATAGCCATCTTCTTCCTTCTCCATGAATGTGTTAAGTCTCTTGCCAAGTTCTTATTGAATCTTCTTTCTCCTTCCTTTAGTCATAGGGATCTTCCGTGTCTAGCTCTTCTTCCTTAGAGTCCTTGGATAGTCCTCTATCAGGATGTTTTGTTGAGTTTGTAGTATTACAATGAATTTAAAAAGTTAGTTTACCTTTCTAATGTGTTAAACATTGAATGCAACTATATATTAGAAGTTTATATATCATTTACAAATGCAATTTTACATATTTTATTTAAAAATGTCACTAAAAAAACCTGTTGATGGTTTAATTGTTTTAATTGATAATTATTATCTATATTATTTGATTAATTTTAAATAACTACCCCCATTAATAAATGATGACATTTAGATAATTGTGACTTAAACATACAGACAATGCTTAAATGATCATTGTACAACTCTTAACAAATGTTGTTTACCCTATTTACTCACATTTTAAAAAAATATTGCCTAAAATGAATGACAATACATGAATAATCGTGACATAAAGGTATAGACAACACTTAAATAAATATTGCCTCATTCTTGATAACTATCCACACTTAAAAAAGTGTTGCCTAGTTGTCTGTCTATAGTTGAAAATATCTTGCCTAAAATTAACAACAAGACTTTTATATTTGTGGCCTAAACATATTGGCAACATTTATTAAACCATTGTTTAAGTATGACAAACAAAATTGTTGCTTAAAGATGGTACAAAAAAGTGTTGCCTATTTTTACAAATGAGGCAACGATTTTTAAATTTCCATGGCCATAGTGAAAAAACCATGGCCTAATAAAATAGGTAACACCTATAACATATCAGGGTACTAATGAGAGCAAGGAGTGATCGTCAGTGCAAAAGAGATAAGGCACGGATAAGGAGCGGCTCCTGGAAGACCTTTAGCGGGAGGGGCACATGAATGAATCGAATACACATTGAAATGAGGGGGATCCAAAGGCTATGCAGGTATGGGACTATACAATTGAGGATAGCTTAAAGGAATTAATAAGTGCTACCTATACCAATAAGATGCATCTACTTTTGGTAGTCTATCACTTAAAAACTCTACAGTTAAGCGTGCTTGACTTGGAGCGATTCTGAGATAGGTGACCTCTTGGGAAGTTTCCTAGGAAGCATGTGAGTAAGGATAAAGCACGCTAAAGATTCTTGTGTTGGTTTGTGGGAATAGTCACTGATCCTGAAAGCAGTCAGGCGTTACAACACCCATTTAGACCACGCGTGAAAAACTGTTGCCAATTTGTTTCCTAAAGTTTAGGCTACAGTTTTTCCATTTTGGGCCACAGTTTTTTGTTGTTGCCTAAATTCATTTTTGTTGTAGATGATGTGTCATATCTCCTACATCTAGGGCATTATGTTCATACCTAACACTATAAGTGGAAGAGAGACACAAATTCCTAATGCAGCTACTCGAGGTCAACTTCAACTAGGCATTCGCTGCTGAGATGGTGGAGACCCAAGGAGCATGCGTGCGATTCAACTAGCTCTAAGACTAATATAATGCACACATTCGAGATGGGAACATTGTCTTAATAGCCAAAGCTTTTCTATTGCATTGGTGGGTTGCACCATCTTTGTTGACAAGAGTGCCACATTAGTGGATGTGGCATTCTTAAAGCTTTTCCACGATCTTAACAAATGTGGCTAGTGTGCATAGGATGCATCTACCTTGACATACCTTTACGATCAGCTCAACCAAACCAGTATGCATCATATGAACCAATTGGAGGATACATGACTCTTTTACGAGTACCAAAGTTGTTTTTTATTTTCTTCAGCTTTATTGTTTTCTTGTTTTACAACAATTAATTATGTTAATGGTTTTATAGGCATGGATCTTTAAGCACTTTTTGGCAATTGGCTCTCACCAATTAGCTGACGGATATAATGATTGGTCTCTTTATGCTTGTTGATAGGAGGTTGTGAGGGGTTCCAGTGATGTGTTCACTACTTAGACTACGTTGAATGTGCTGCAAACAGAAGAGGTCATCTAATTCCTTATGCAACCCACAGATAGGAGTAACATTTTCAGAAGATCTCATACTTCTCAGGCTTCATTAGATTAGGCCTATTGTTGAGCATCCATTATCGGAGAAGGTGTGATGATAGTTTAGGCATAAACAAGGGATTCTTAGCTCATCATATGTGATTATTGGTTATGTGCCTGGCATCAAGGAATGTGATTACAGGCTTATTTGGTACCATGATCACATTCTTAATAATGCCATTAGAGGACCACATGCGGCTAATTGTTGAGCGCGTATAGAGAGGATTAGTGTAACACATTTACTTTTGTATATTAAATTATTTTGTATTTATTTTTTGGATAACCGGATGAAAATCTCAAAAATTTGATCCCTACAGTTACGTTCGTATTAATAAATAGTACTGCATTTAGATTTTTTTAAATAATTTTTAGGGAACAAAGTTCAAAAATTTGTAAAATGACCGTTTCATTCCCAAAAAATCAAATAATAAAATTAATAAACAAAAAATTTAGAAGTGTTTAAAAATTGTTTTTAAGTCATCAATGTACTTAGAATAATTAATAATAATTTTAGAATTTTTTTGGAATTTATTGAGATAATTTTTTTAAAAATATCCCTGGTTGACTACGGGAATCGACTAGAGACTTTTTGACTAATATTTTAAAAATTTTATACTAAGTATTTTGGAAGAAAAATATAATAATCCTGTTTCAATTTTCATCTGTTTTTCTAGTATTTGACAATGCGTATTTGACAATGCAAATCTAAAAAAATGGAAAGAAATTTCAAAATTATAATCCCCACCATTACCCTCAGAATTTCAAGATTTGTTTAATTGTGATTTTTAATAATTTTTCCGAACCGGAGCTTGGAAAAATTATAAAATGACAATTTTGTCGCTATTTCTCAATATTAAGGACTGACATGAGAAAAAAGATTCAATTGACATTAAAATGTCAATTTGAGCTTGGAATCATGTCATATATATTAAAATATAATTTTAATATTTTTTGGGAATTATCTAAAATTTCTGTCTAAAATGACAAAAATGTCCCTTAGGTGTTTATTAAGCCTAGCCAGTATTGGTTTGACATCCAGAAAGGGTGAAAATGATAATTTTAGTTTATTTATGGATAAAACATTTAATTTTAAATTTTTTATAAAAATTTTGGTCTTTATTAAATTAAAATGGAATTTTTATGAATTTTCCAACTTAAAAACACAGAATAAATACATATAATTTGAAATAAATTAATAAAAATTGAAATTTATTATTAGAAATTTATTTTTGATGAAAAATGATGTATTTGTCCAGTTTTTCGTTAAAATGCATTATTTTGATATTAAAAGCTAATTTGTCAAGTTTAGGAGATTTTATTGGTATCGGTTAATTCACCTACAGATAAAATTTACACTGAGAAGCTTGAGGACAACTCATATAGCACATCCCCAAGCCTAGGAGGGGTGATTCACCACCCTAAATGTTGTATGTATCCATAAATTGGATTAAAAATAAATAAAAATTGTATTTATGACATAATGCATACATAATGGATGATGTAATTTTGTGGACACATAAGCCCCCTCCTTCTTCTATAAATAGGCCACAAAATTTTCAGATTTTCACTCACCTCTTCCTCTCTCAAACTAGCCAAAATATTAAAGAGCTTCTCTCTCTAGAAAAAATTTTCTTTTACTTTGTTTTTATGCTAAAATTTACTAGTTTTCCAATAACTAGTAAAGTTATCTTTTTGGGAGCTTTGCATCAAAAATTTCATCCTCTTCATCAACCACCTTAGAGGTAATTGGGGGAGTAGGGTTTGTTCTAAATTATTGTCACTTTGCATATTGGTAGGAAAGGTTTTCCCTTAAACCCGTTTAGACTTAAGTTTTATTATTATCATTATTATTGTTATATTGTTTGATGTTAAACTTTAATTTTTGCTAAGTTGTTACTCTGCCAAAATTTAGATTATTAAATTATAATTACTAAGTTGTTACTCTACTCAAATTTAAATTATTAAATTACAATTGCTAAGCTGTTACTATGCTTAATTTTAGAAAATTAAAATGAATTTACTAAGTAGTTACTCTGTTTAAATTTAATTGTTATTCCTAAATTAAATCATGATTATTAAATTGTTATTAGATTGTTATTCTGCTAAAATTTTAGCTATTAAATTGTTATTCTGCTAAAATTTTGGTAATTAAATTGTGATTACTAAATCATTATTTTGCTAAAATTTTGGTAAGTAGTTATCCTGCCAAAATTTTGATAATCGTTAAATTATTATCATGTAATTTCTGCAACATAAGGCAAAAATGTTAATTGTACCGATGCTCAAATTAAATGAGACCTAGGAAACCTCTGCTTGAGAAGTGGAAAGTTGGTAGATTAGTGAGTAATGTAAAGCAAGTGACATGTTGTGGCATGACACCCTGTTACGGAAGCTACAGTTTAGTACATTGAGGAATGAAAGGCAGGGACCCATTTGCAAAGGTCTTGGGAGTAGGCATTCAGTGGTGAAGGTCTCAATGGCTAGGGCAATGCCTCAAGCCGAGATATTTGCCCGACCAAGCTTGATAACCCCAACAACTGCTTAGTATTACAAGATTGGTTTGAGAGTATACCTCTATAAATGGAGATCCTAACTGTTATTTTCCTCAATGATGATGAGGACTATACCATGTGATAATATTGATGAGGTATATGTACTCCCAGTCACTTCCCAGGTTCTGTTGAGAACTATTACCCACTTATGGGGAGTATGGATTCATACATAGTCAAGGATAGTTTGATACAACTCAAAATGAACTTTAGGTTCTCCTCTATTGTCAACTTTGTTTTATCTTCAGTTTATGGTAGACTTCTTACCATACATGTAAAAGTAACTTTAGAACAGAACACCTCACTCCATTATTTTCTTTTATGTATGATTGATCATGATCATTGAAGACGACGTTAATGCCTTGTGATGCTAAGAACGAGTTAGAGGACATTTCAACGGGCGAGGATCTGACGACCTATAGTATTTTTCTTTTTGTGTGAGGGATAGGGTAGATTGACAATGCTTTGTATAGGACCTTTTTGATGTACATATTGGGTTAGATAGTGTCTATCTTTTGATGTATTTGTAGTTCTATGTATTTTATGTCTATTATGTATTATCAAACTATGATGTATAGTTTTACGATGTATATATATATAGTCTTATCTTTCATTTTTTACTACTATTTCCAAATTCTGTTAAGTTTGGGATTTTTCTATTATAAAAGCAAAAAAAATTTACACGCATTTTCATTTACTTAAACTTAATAACTAAATTAATACGAATTGTATTTAATATGAATGGCTGTTACAATCACTTTCTTAATGATGCCATTAAAGGACCACACGCAGCTAATTTGTAATGATGCCTTATGCAGTTCACAAAGAGGGGTAACATTTTTAGAAGATCTTCTACTTCTTAGGCTTCATTAGCTTAGGCCTATTGTTGAGCGCCCATCTACCAGAGAGGTTGCTATGATAGTTTGGGCATATACAAGGGATTCCTAGCTCATTGCGCATGATTATTGGTCAAGTGCCTGCCATAAAGGAATGCGATCAGAGGTTTATTTAGTACGACAATCACTTTCTTAATGATACCATTAGAGGACTACATGCGGCTAATCTAGTATAATGCATGGATGGATACGTTCATTGGTTCCACCACATTTTTCATCCATACATACTATTCACACAAGAGGGAAATCTTCCAAGAGGCCCTCAGAGAGTATCAATGCAGCTCCCTATAGGCCACCTAGAAAAGTCTAGTTTAAGCGACTCTTATGCTTTTTCAATAAGTATATATATATTCTCTATGTATTGAATGACAATCACACCTTCACAGTGCCTAATTATGTTAAATTCCTTTTCGTAGGAATAATTTGAGAGCATTTTCAAATTATTTCAATCCATGGTTGGCCTGAGAATGGTCACTAAGGGGATTGGCGCTTGGAACACCAAGCAAGACACATTGAGAGTCACATGGGCAAACACTAAAGCGAGTTGTACATATTAGAGGAGGAGGAAGACTCACATAGGATCTTGTTATTTTTTATTATATTTGATTTCAATTGTATTATTTTGTATCGACTTATATATTATATTTAACTATGTTGACTTATTAATTTTAGTATTTTTGCCTTATTTTATTTATCAAAGTTATTCAACTTATAAAGTTATTTAAAACGAATAAAAATTAAACGTCAAAATTACCTAAATTAAATACATTAAATGTTGATATTTTATTTATCAAGTTATTTAACTCATAAAGTTATTAAATTATTTAATCAAAAAAATAAATACGTTATGGAAACTAGTTTCTGTAATATTGTTAGCAATGTTGGGTCAAACTTTTTAAATGTACATTCTAGAAATTAGTTTTCAAAAATGTTACTTTTTTTTCATAAAAAATTACAAAAAAATAAATTAAAAAAGGATGGAAAGAGTAAAAAAAGAGGAAGAGGGGTGTGAATAGCAATTCACTCACTAAATTAACTCTTCCATTGCTACCGATAATAATCCAATTATCCCAAAATTAGCCTCGTTGTTTTGACCGTGTTGTCTATAACGACCCACTGTCGCCACAGTACTACAAATAACCTTGCTAAAAATACACCTTATCCACATATCAAGTGAATACAATCAAATCATAACATATTTGTATATAAGTCATACACATCAACTGAGAGATCCATCTATCTCTCCTAGTGCCATACATGCATATCTGTTCAACTCAAATCATCATACATACATAACAAATGAGATAACACCATCTCATATTAACAATATCAAAATATACATCACTAAGAAAGAGGGATACAAAATCTCACTCCCTATAGCTGGTCACTCTATACAATCCCATCAAAAGCATATAATACAAAACAACACATCCAAAAAGAAACAAAAAGAGCTTATAGAAAGCTCCACCCAAAAAGGGCCTCCAAAAGTCTCCATCTAAGACCTCCTCTATCAGCTCTGAGACGCTAGATTTGTATACGTCTCTCCCTCTGCTCCCACGCCAAAATGACGTGATCATCACAGTCACAGCACCACAACAACAGCAACAAGACATCCAACCAACAACAATACAAGGCAAGGGTAAGCTTACGAAACAAAGATCAACATATAATATTTAATCCAACATAATCAAAATCATTATTCACATCAACATGGAAACCAAATTATCAAATAAATGGGTCGACATACATTACAGTATATCACGCACAACATCACATATGATTATGGAAATCATCAACAATTCACAATATTCCATCACAAGTATATGGCATATCATCATATATCCAGAGTTCTCAACGTCTACATACATATGTACATATATAAAGCATTCATTTACATGGCAAAGAGTTCTCAATCCAGAACTCCATATCACCACTAATCTGTCACAACTATGTCAATGCATGATGACATGACTCTTGAGAGATTTCTACATTTCGGGCGATCAGCCAGGTCTTATCCCCTACCATGGCCATCTAGCACCATTCAGGGATTGCCAAAACTCTGATCAGTTGGATAAGCTTATGGTTGTCAGGATAAGTGTATGTGGGTGGTGGCTTACCGCGACACAAGGCCTGCACTGCCTTGGCCCCTTACGGAATTACCCATCCACTCATCCCCTAGGCCCAGCTTTAAGACCCCACTTCTTATCCAGGCACTAGGTTGGAGGCCTATCTGAGTACCACCTCTAGTCACCATCTACCTTACATGCTTGTTCGCACATAGCTTGAGGCCCACACAACCTTAGCCAACAACATATGCATGCCAATGCATGTATCATCACAAAAACCAACTCTACCAAACAATCATTATATTATATATATTTGTATCAACATATCAACACAACTACAACAGTCATCATTTCATATGTATGTATCAACATAACACCACGTGGCCTACTCAGCACCACTTGTGGTCCAACAGTCACCATCAACCCCATGCACGCCCAATTTGACCTCTTGCATGGTCAACAGGTAAGGCCCTATCCAAGCAGCCCACCTCCTGAGAAACCTCATACAATAATATCATACACATTAAATGGAGGTCCTATCTAAGCAACCTTCCACTTCACAACCAAATCCAACAATCAACTACAATTACAAAATCAAAACCTTCTTTGAAAACCATTTGGAGGATTAACAAACCTTGAAATTCATAAAATTTCACATTTTGAGATGAAAACTTTAAAAATCTGAAATAGTATATTCAGTTTTGGAATAATAGATTATGTACTATAGCAACAGTTTTTTTTTTTTTTTTTTTTTTTTTTTTTTGCAGAGATAATCGATTATGGGTTGCCATAATTGATTATTCCCGAAGCAAAACTAGAAAAAAAATTTATGAACAGTAGATAATCGATTATCCAATTGTATAATTGATTATTTCTGAAGCAAATCACGAAAACAGTTTCTGAACTCAGATAATCGTATGTGACTCCCATAATCGATTATCTTCGATGATTTTTGAAAAAAACGTGATTTAAATTCAAACTTTTCAACCAAATAACATAGATTTTCAAATTAATGGTGTTCCAACAACCTTAAGCCACCTCAACCAGGTTAATACAAATCAAATCATACAATCAATTCAACATTTCATCACAAAATCATCAATTTCTCATCCAAATCTCAAAATTTCTCCCCCAAAACCCATTTTCACCCAAATCCAACAAAATAGCAACATCCACAGAGATTCAACCAATTATAAGGCAAGAAATCAACATATCAATAGTTATTAACACAAAACAACCGATTTGTAAGCTTCCCTTACCTCTAAAAGTTCTTAAACTTGAATTTAGGTTCCTTGAGAATCTGGTGTTCTTGAGCCAACATCTAGCTAGGATCATTCCTTTCCTTACCACAACTGCTAAATCAAGCTTAAACCTCAGTTTATACTCCCACAAACTCAACAATTTCTAGAGAGAGATTGAGAGAGAATTGAAAAGAGAGAGAAAGAAATGAGAGAATGAAGGGGAAGTCCCTCTTTCCTTCCTTATATACATCCGACTATATCATATTCTTCTATTTAACTTTCTATTGTTAGTATGGTATTAATTTGTGGGCCTTGACTTTATTGTGGAGTTACTGGTGCTTCGGTTTTTTTTGTCAACCTGTAAATGTAGATGGGAAACATGGGTAGTGGAAAAAGATAATATTGGCGGTTACAATCATAGCTTCGTTGGTCCTTACAATGTTATTAGCATTTGGCTTTTACATGACCAAGAAAAAATATAAAGGTAAATTTCTTAGCCAGATTACCTTTTTTAATTCATAAAGATTCTAAAATTTAATCGAACGCCTACAATATCTTAAACAAAACATCTACACACATAGGGAACCTCATCAATTCCTTCTTCTTGTTTTGCTTATTTAAGGCCTTTAGGTGTGTTCTCTCCTTATTGATCATAATGAACTTGATAAATTAGAATGTATTACATCTACGGTTGTAAAATCGTGCCCATGCATTACTATAAATGTAAGATATAATACTATTAAGAGTTTAGTTTTGATAAATTATCTATATAAAAAATGTTATGTTGTCAATCAATTAGAAATTATCATAAATATAGTTTTTAAAATAATTATTACAAAAATTAACAATCTTACCATATGGGGCCAATCCATGTTTGGTTGATAGTATAAAAAATCTTTATATTGTCAGTATATTTTAACTAAATTCTATTATTAATTGCATTGAAATGTTACTTAAAATTTTGGTATTAAGGTTAGAATTTAATTAGAATGCCCTAACATTGTCATCCAATCACAAATTGTTATATATGATAACTTTGATGACTTTTACAATAATTATTTTAAAAGTCACATCTATGATATTTCTAATTAGTTGATAGTGTAAAAATCTTTATGCTAATAGTTGTAAAACCATGTCTTACGGTACTGTAAGGGTAAGATACAATATTATTAAATGTATTAAAATGATACTTATAATTTTGATATTAATGTCATTCAATACCCACCATATAGTGAAAGGAAAATATATCTAGTTTATGATTAAATAAATTTCTCCACAAGCACTTATAGAAGAAGAAAATAAAAAGAAAAAAGAAAAAAATCTTCTCTCTTAAGTTAATTTTAACTTTTGTATAAACTAATTTTAGATTATGCAAGAAGTTTATTTCATTTAGCTTCTCCAAAAGCTAATTTTAACTTATGCATAAGCTAATTTTAACTTATGAGAGAAATTTACTTCATTTTATCTTTTTATTTTCTTCTCCTACAACTGCTTATGGAAAAGTTTATCCAACAGGACCATAGTCATATTTTTTTTGAATTTAATTTTTATGCTCTGTCACTATAAAAACTTTTACATTGTCAACTATTAAAAATTACAATAAGTATGACTTTTAAAGTAGTTATTGTAAAAGTCAATCAACTTATCGTACATGGCAAAGTGTGATTGAGTGATAATGTAAAAAATCTTTATACTATCACTGCATATTTTTTCTTTTTCTTGGTGTATATATATAGTTAATATTTTTTGTAAAGAGTGAGTGCTTAATAACCTACAAAAAATTGTGCCTCCCAAATTTTGCCATGAGTTTTCATTTAAGATTGTGTAGTGCATTGGATTTGAATGAGGGCTTCGTATGATTATAACTTTGCAATCAAAGTTTAGATTTTTTTTAAGAGATGGTATTGATCCCATTTAATAAATCGAAGGAAAAATAGAGACAAGGATGTTGAAAGAGCAAAAAGACCAAGATGGTCAAGAAGATTTGGAGCTTCCTTTCTTTTATCTTGCTACCATAGTTAATGCCACTAATAACTTTTCAATTAACAATAAGCTTGGTGAAGGTGGTTTTGGGCCTGTATATAAGGTAAATTTGCAACCTTTCTATTAATAAGGTTATAGAAAACTTATGAATCTCATTATCTTTCAATTTTTTTCTCAACTATCAACTTAGGGTATATTAGTAGATGGACAAGAAATTGCAATCAAAAGGCTTTCACGAAGCTCAGGACAAGGATTGAAAGAATTTAGGAATGAAGTTATATTGTGTGCCAAACTTCAACACCCAAATCTTCTTAAGGTTTTGGGTTACTACATCGAAGGAGAGGAGAAAATGTTAATCTATGAATACATGTCCAACAAAAGTCTCGATTTATTTCTTTTTGGTAAGTATTTTCTAAAATGTTTGATAATATTAGTATAGCAAAGGATTGATTTGTCTCACAATTCATTTAGAAAGAAAAGACTGATAAACTTGTTGGACAATCTTGGCAGATTTGGATCAAAGTAAATTTTTAGATTGGGCAATGCGCTTTAACATTTTGAATGCAATTGCTCGGGGGCTTCCTTATCTTCATTAAGATTCTAGATTAAGGATCATACACAGAGATCTGAAAGCAAGTAATATTTTATTAGACAATGATATGAATCCAAAAATTTCAGATTTTAGCCTTGCTAGAATGTGCGGAAGTGATCGAGTCGAAGGGAGTATAAGCATCATAGTTGGGACACAGTAAATATCTCAAAAGATTGATGCTAATGTTTTACAATGATTAATGGAATATAAAATTAATTTTTTTGTGGTTTCTTTTAGTGGTTACATGACACCTGAATATGCCATTGATGGATTATTCTCTATAAAATCATATGTGTTTAGCTTTGGAGTACTATTGTTAGAAATTGTTAGTGGAAAGAAAAATAGAGCATTTACTACCAAGCCCACAGTTAGAATCTTATTGATCATGTGAGTAAAACAAAATGTATAGAAAATGATTTTTCTATCATAAAATAGTATATAACAAATGTATTAAATTATTGTAGGCATGGAGATTGTGGAAAGAAGGTACTCTAGAGCAATTGATTGATGCTGGTTTAGCAAACTTGTGTAATATATTTGAAGTTGCACGATGCATTCAAATTAGTCCTCTATGTCTACAACATCATCCAGATGATAGGCCGAACATGACCTCAATTGTTTTGATGTTGACCAGTGAAAATGCTTTACCTCAACCTAAGGAGCTTGGTTTCTTAATTAGAAGGGTCTTAAACGAAGGAGAACAATCTTCTAATAAACAAACATCTTCTTCAATTAATGAAGTAACTGTCTCACTTTTAAATGCTAGATAAAAAAATAACTTATTTCTAATTTTTATTTTAAATTATGTATCTAATACTTGGAGTTTGAAATGTTTGTTAGTCATCATAGTTAGTTATGCTGAAATATGAATATTTTTTTTGAACAAATATATTGGCAAATTTAGTTTTGAGCTTGCATATATGGTAAATATACAACATAATCATAATAAGCCAAAATAAGAAAGAAGGATATTTTAAAATCTATCAAATATATTTATTATATAAATCTATCTACAATGAAGACCATAGAGTCTAAGGTGAAGTAATTAACAATGTGATTCATCATGAAGCACCAATTTTGATCTATTAGATATAATAGTAAAATAATTAATGGTCTAGATCTTTAACAAGTAATTTGTTAACATGGTTTTGTTGGATGTAAATGGTAATAAGTCAAATTTATAGATAGGTTCTCCTCTTAAAAAGACACATTTTCCATTCTTCTTTCTTTGTTTGCTTCTTTGCTTCCCTTTAAGCATGTTGATAATTACTGTAATTAACATATTAATAAGCTTCATAATTACCAATATTACTAATGGTTGTGTAGGTGATAATTAAGTCATTTTGACACCTAATTTGATTAATGGGTTGAATCGGGCTTTGAAGTAAATTTTAAACATTTGATCCATTACGCCTTTGCTTCAATATTTTGACCATAACTTGAATTGTATATATCTAATTTTTGTCTTCTTTACATTCTAGGAAAGCCAAGAAAGAGATATATGACTCTTGTGAGATGCTACCTTTTCAAATTCAGATGAATTAAGAGGCCAAATAAAGCTTTGAAGTTGGGTAAGAAGTGTTGTCATGCATACCCAAACCTACCTCCACTTAAATGAGCATATCACACTCAGTTTAAGCCATTTAAGGCATCTGAGTACTCCTTGAAAAGCTTCTTTTGTAGGTCATCTATTAGTCCATAGGTAGATTAGGAATTCCATAAGACTTGGTAGTTATAAATAAGCCAAGTTTGAGGATGAATTTTAACACTTAATCATTTGTTTGGATTTACCTCTTTGAATAAAAACTCTATCTCTTATCCTCTCTTTGTTTCTATGTTTTATACCTTTCCTTTGAAGCTTCTCTAATGGTGATAGCCATCCAGTTGTCAATCTAAGGGATTCAAAGAGTTTTGTTTGGATTTTGAGTTCCTACGTTCTTAATTGATGTTTTGCATGCATTCTTTTATCTCTTTTCTCTTTAATTATGCTTCTTGTAAAGACAGGAAAACAGATGAAAAGGGATTGAATTGTGTTTTTAAAAAATTTCCACAAATAGTTTAAAAACACTTTAATAAGAAAGACAAATGTTTCATCACTATTAAAACCAACTTACTTAAAAAAAGAACTTGAGTTATAATTTCAACTCCTTTATTATAACTATTAAAGATAAGGGAAAGAAAGAATATAACACAACAAAGTTATATTAGTTCGTCTCACCTTAGAGACTACGTCTAGTTTTTGACAAACTACCAAGAGTTCTAATAGAAAACATAATTACAAGAAACGTTCCAAGCCGTTACAAGTATTCTTTTCTCCTAGTCTCTCAAGCGTAAACACAAGTATTGTTTAATCTTTGCCTTTTTAGGAAATTACACCAAGTATTTTTTTTTCTCACTAAGCCTCTTCATGCTTTTACATAAATCACACAAAAATGCTTACAAAGGTGTAACCTTAAGCTATTGTTTGATGGGTATGTATATATATATGTATATATATGTGTGTGTGTGTGTGTGTGTGTGTGTGTGTATATATATATATAATCACTAAGTTGTCATAATTATTTATTTACTTAATTATGCTCACCTTTTCTACCAACCAAAGGCAAACTTGTAATTTCCCTCCCTATTTAACCATAAATTTCATGTATAATGGCCTAATTAAGTTACATTGACTTTTAACCCAATACTTGTAAGTATTTATATTCAATTAATTGATTTGGTGTTGTGTTTTAAATTTCATTTCATTTAAATGTTAGAGAAAAGATAAAAGACATGCATTGCACATCCATATATCATACATCAATAAAAAACATATATCACTATCGTCAATATGAATACAATCATTCAAAGCAAGAATATGGCATATGTATATCCTAACTACTCATCATAGTCCTAAGTTAGAGCAGTGACTATATACAAACCTTACTTATTCTAAATAAAATATAAACATCTTCCATAGTCATGTCGAACCTTTTGTAGTGTCATCTTTGTTGTCTGTCATCTTCTCTTATATATCATGCCCTTTCTCTAGGTCTCTTTCTATCTAAGCATTCTCATCCTCTATCTCTGAGTACTACTGGTAGTAATTTCGTACTGTACACATGCACAAATGATGAAAATAAAATGGAAGGAGTGAGGTGATTTGTTTTCGAAATCTTATTCACAAAGATAGGTAGGAAAATCTACCATCAAGCAAAAAGATAAAACACAACTAATTATAAAAAGGGAAACCTAAGATTTTCTAAGTCGGACTAGTCTACCCAAGACTCTATATGGATCTATACTCCCCAATGATGAGCAACATTCACATCAGAACTAGGAAGCAATTAGAGGAGTACATATACCTCTTTCACAACAAAGTACAATCCTCATCATCATCGAGGAAATGAATAATCTTTTAGCCCAAGACTATCATAGTCCAAACAAAGGTATACTCTCTATTAGGACAAAGGACAAATAATAACCCTCAATATGTTTTAATTATGCCAAATGGACTATGCCTTTTTAAATCAAACTACACTTGCACTTTTAAAGAATATAAAATTAGTGATGTCATAGTAAATCAAACAAAACACCTTGCATCTTATGGTTAGATGATACTTAAGCATGCCTTATGTTTATTTAAATAAGTTTCGTGCAAGATTGACTTCTTTTCAGGATTTATCGTGCCTACTTTATCGAAAATACAAGAAAAGGATGTCAACATACCTACGCTAAAAAAAGTGAAGCAATTAGCCAAAATGAAGGCACAGGAGTGTACTTATCAGTAAGAAAAAGTGAAACATGCTCATTGCCACAATATTCAGGATGAGAAAGGCAAAATAAGCATACTTTTTTATCTTATCAGAGTGATTGGTTGGTGAAAGGTGTTTAATGCCCCAATGGACACTTTCTTAACAACACTTGAACAAATGAATGAAGCCCTCGAAGATATCTCAATGGATACTTTTCTAGGATCTCTAAAATAGATGTGAAGACTTAAAAGTGGATTGAAGCTCACAAAATTTTCTCAAAGCTTCTCTAAGCCTTCCTGTTCGAAAAGTTGTTAAACTCTTCTTGTACAAAACATAGGAATTCACTAAGTTTCTAAACTAAGAACTTCAATGTACATTTGTCTAATAAGATAGAGTTAGTCTGTAATTTAACCTTAACCATTTCTAAGTGAAATTGGTGGAAGCCTAAAAAGGCTTTGCTTCAAAAAATACTTGGGTTGTTTACTTGGACAGGGAAGTGAAATACTACTTGGGTTTGAGCCTAAAGAGGCTTATGCAAAAAGAATACTTGTAACTTGTGACAAGTTATAGTAGAACTTGAGAGTGTACCAAGAATTGGATGTAGCCTCTAAGGTGAGACGAACCATTATAAAAACCTTATGTTTTTATCTTTCCTCTTTCTTTAACGTGTTTACATATGCATTTGAAAAGTTTTTACAAATCATCCCTACATGTTTTGACAAAAGCGTTTTCTATTAAGTCTTGTTATTAACAAGCCTTTATCATTCGTCTTTTAAACAAATGAATATATGCTCTTGCAAAAAGAGTTGCAAAAAGTTTTAAAAACATAATTCAACCCCTCTTCTTGTGTTTTTCCTATGATTTACATTCTCCACCAATCCTGAGATACTGAGCAAGTGTAAGCATTATCAAGTTGGTTATGTGATTGCCTCGGCTTAAGAGCCATTACCTTGGCCGTTAAGATGCTCACCACTCGATAACATACCCCCTAGACCTATATTCCACAATGTACCAAATGGTGACTTCCTTAACACAGGGATTCATGCCCACAACATGACCCTCACATCTTACTTGCTCATCCAATATCAGTTCATCACAATATAAACTTATCTCTTCAGCATAGATATCTTTGGTCTCAGAACCTGAGTACCAATACATCATCACCATTGTTTCTACGTTATCTCACAGACACATTTCTATCAATTTATTAGGATAATAATCTTGTATTTAAATTGTAGATAATTACTAAGATATCTAAAATTAAACTTTTAATACAAAAATCATATTTGGACAATAAATTTTTTCTAAAATTTATATAAAAATGGTTGTGGGCCATAATACACAAAAACAGTAAAGAAATTTAATATTACACTTCTTGAAATACATCTAAATAATTTTAGTGATTTAGTTTAATTTTAGACTATCAAAACTATATTAAAACCATGCCATGGAAATTAAAAATTTTCATTTGGGTCTTAAATCATTTATGGCCAAATGGCCTTTAGTGGAAAACAAGGCCAAGCCTTGATTTTTCTTTTTTTTTCAAAACATAATTTCATTGAAAATTGTGAAAAATAATTTTAACAACTCAAGCCAAGCAAAAACCATGTTTAGTAAAAAAATAAATTCATGTGATTCTTGTAAGAATTTTGAAATTAAAAACCATGGCCATATGGCCACCTAACTAAAACATTAAGTTTTAGAATCAATTTCTTTACCAAAGAGTCAATAACCAAAAGAAAGTGTATCTATTTGTTTAGGTTTGTAACAAAGGTTGGAATCAAGTAGGTGACAAATTTAAAATTGAATTTGGCTACCTAATTCCATGGTAAGTTCAAATGGCTTATTGGTTTGAGCAAAGTGTCTTAAAAATTTTCTCCTTGCTAAAACGTTTTTTAATTTAATAATTTTATTTCAAAATAAGACTAATTTCTTGAAACACTTTCCATGGACACAAAAAATAGTAAAAAAGATTGAAAACTTGGTTTAAAATAAGAGGCAGAAGTTTCTTTCTTTTTCTAGATTCAGTGGCTCAATTTAATTCCCAAAGTTAAACAACTAAACGATTTTTATAAAATGTGATCCATAGCTTGTTCAAAAGATAATTATGTCTATTTTCTAAAACATCTAGGATCACATTAAAACAAAATCTAAAAAAAAAGATACAAAAACAAACAAGCCAGTAAGGTCAAACTAAACTACTGGATGACTAGCAAATTATTTTTAGTTTTTCTTGGTCATCTTAGAACATTTAGCAGCAAAGTATTTTTTTTTTCGAAAATAAATTCAATAAGCTTTCCATATCAAGATCATCAAAAACAAAGCTCTATGCAATTTATAGTGATTTTTAAAATATGATGGTTCTAGAAAACATTTTTTGCCAGAATCAGTGCATAACCATTAGTTTCTAAAACTTAGTAAAAATAATAAATGGCCATAAAAATAAGCATACCATATATCACCTAAAATCTTAGAAAATTTAGTTTTTACTCGTTTAGTAGTTTCACCCAATAACCATCTAGAAATTCTAAAATCACAAAAAGACACACACTGCCAGATCCACATTTTCAAATAACCAATTCAACTTTCATCAAGTGTAATTTTTTCATTTCTTAACTTTTTCAAGTGATTCTTAAGCCTATTATGAAGCATATTTGGTCTAGTTTCATACAAAAAGAGAACTCAAATAATAACTATAACTTAAGTTATAAGCAAAAAAATCACAAGTGTCAAATCTAAAAATCCAAACAGCAACATAGCAACAATCATATGCATCACAAAATCAAAACATTAAAGATGGTAGGCGGGTTTTGGGGGCCAAAATCTCATCCTACTATCTTTGTGAAAGAGAAAGGATCAAGAATCATACCCCCTCCTCCCTATACCTTAATGGACTCAAGAGAAAGATGGATAATCTCCAAGGGTGGGTGGTGGTGCCTTAGGCCTCCAAAGGTTGGTTTCACTTTGAGAGATAGTGGGATATGGTGGATTCAAGCTTTGGGAAGTAGGAGAAGAAGAAACATTTTGAAAGAAATGGGGCAGTGCTATTCGGTCAGCTTGAAAGAAGTGAGGAGAGGAGAAAAAAAAAGGGTATTTATCAAAGGAGGTGGCTTGGAAGATGAAAGGCAAGTGATGTCTTGCCACATGATGTCATAAATCAAAATTTTATTTTATTTTCATGTTTAATATGTTTAGATTCAACTTAGTCCCTAAATGTTGGGTACTAGACATACAGCCCTTTTTTGCCTACATTATGTTTTATTCAATTTTTATCTGTTAACATTAACTAGTACTTAATTAATCCTATTTCATAAGTTTAACTTATTCATATACTAAACTAATGCAATTGACCTTGATACTTCTTAAACATATAAAATTAAGGTCCTAGATTATTTTAAAATTGAAAAATAATTTTATATATTTTTCTCCTAATTTTTATTAATTAAATTGTATTTGTAAGTCAAAAATCACTATTGAATCTATTTTACTTGAAGTAAATTCAAAAATGATAAGATAATTATAAAAATAAATTCTTCAGATGAAAATAAGCCTAAAATAATTTTCTCATTATTTTTGAACATCAAATAAACATTGGTTTAGCTTTGTAGTTAATTAGGGACATTTTGGTCATTTTGCACAAAAATTTCAAAAAATTATCAAAATTATATTTTAATATATATGACATGTTTTCAGGCTCAAGATGACTTATTATCATCCTTTGAACCTATTTCGCATGTCAGCCCTTTGTATTGAGAAATAAGGACATGATCATCATTTTTGCATTTCTTTGGGTCTTACCTCGAAAAAATTATTAAAAATTATGGTCTAATAGTTCTCGAAATTTTGAACGCAACTATGAAAATCAAAATTTTGAGATTCCACTCGGTTGTTCAGAAACAAAATCAAAAGGGAATAAAAGAACAATTATAACAGAAAGTAAGGGTGTTATGTCATGCATCCCACTCTCCCCTCTCCCTCACTCACTTCATTTCATTTTCTTAAGTTGCTAAGAGTGGTGGTGGTGTTCTCTCCTTCTTAGGGAAGGTTCCTAGGCCTTCTTTCTTCCAGTTTTTTTTTTTTTTTTTTACATTCTTCCACCATTCTTATTCCATTTTCTTCTTTTCAAATTCTCCATTTCTCTGTTCTCCTACTGACCTTGGGCTATTTCCATGAAACAAACCTTACTCATAGTGATGGATGGTGCAAAGATCATAGCTTTGTGAAGGAAGTGATCTTAAAACTCAAGTTTCACCTTATTTTGTTCTTTGGTTGTTTTTGGTGGTAAGGAAAGCTAACCCTTTTTTGTGTGTTCTTTGTTGCTATGCTACTGTTTTTGAGTGATCTCTTCTTTAAAAATTCCGTTGGTGATGTTTAAAGATGCTATCTTGATGAAATAAGATGTTCTTATGAAGTATGTCATTGTGGTTATGTTGTTGTCTTGATTTCTAGAATTGACATCCTTTACTATTTTTCTTATAACTTATGTTATGGTTACTATTTTTGAATGCTTGTTTTTTAATATGAAACCATACTCAATATGATTCATAATGAGCTCAAGAATCACCTAAAAACGTTAAGAAATGAAAATTTTATGCCTATTAAAAGTTGAACTTGTTGTCTAAAAATGTGGATCTAGTAGTGTGTGCTTAAATTTGATTTTGGAATTTTTGAATGGTTGTTTGATAAAACTCATTAAACGAATGAAAACTACATTTCTTAAGATTTTTGGTGGCATATGGTATGCTTATTTTTATTGTCATTTACTATTTTTTATCTATTTTTGAAATTTGGTGGTTGTGCACTAATTTTGACCAAAACTGTTTTTTGGAACTATTATATTTCAAAATCACTATAAATTGTTTAGACCTTTTGTTTTTGATGATCTTGTCAATCTAGAAAGCTTATTGAATGTATTTTTGAAAACTAGTTTACTTTGTTACTAAATGTTCTAAGATTATTGAGAAAAACAAAAAACAATTTTACTAATCATCTAAGGTTTAGTCTAACCTTGTTGTCTTGACATTTTTGTATCTTTTTTTTCTAGATTTTTGCTAAATGTGATATTGGATGATTTAAAAAATAGACAAAATTTCCTTTTTAATAAATTATGGATCATGTTTTTCAAAAATTATTTATGTGTTCAATTGTGATGACAAAAATAGGGTCACCGAATCTGGAAAAGAATTATGTTTCTATTTTGATTTAAGTTTTAAGCAAAATTATAGTTTTATGAAATTTGTATGTTTGGATGGTTAAAACTCTCTTGTGAACTTTCTTTTATAAAATTGAATGTAACTTTTAAAAAGTAAACCTTTTTTTGACTTAAAATTTTAATAAGCATTTTATTGAAATTTATTTTTAAATAATGACTCCAGAAGTTATAAAATTAGGTTTTTATGAAAAATTTATGACCTAGATTTTAATAATGGTATCTTCAAATAAATCTTTAACTAATTTAAGTCTAAAAGTAGAATTAATATTTTGTAATATTAAATAAGAATTGATAAAAGTTTTACTAGTGGAATTGACGTGGCGTTCAGGGTTAATATTTTTGTATATGCTGACTTGTTGAACTAGTAATAAGATGTTGTTTTGCCAAGATGTCCTTATGGAGAGATCAACCTATTAAGGTGGCAGGCATACAGATGAGTATGTCTAACCCACATGCACTACAAGAATTTTGCCGTATACCTACAAACACTTTTAGGGACAACCATTAAAATTGTGGTTAAACATCATATACCTACAGGCATTTGGTACATCGTGGGTATAGGTAGCATATAGCTACAGATGTTTGATTCTGTCATTATTTGTTTTAGTGATGGATTTGAAACCATGGGTATAGGTATCATATACCTATAGATTTTTGATTCTGTCACTATTTATTTTAGTGATGAATTTGAAACCATAGGTATAGGTAGCATATACTTATAGATTTTTCCTTCCGTCACTATTTGTTTTAGTGATGAATTTAAAATCATGAGTATTAGTAGCATATACCTACAAATGTCTAATATTGTAACTATTTGTTTTAGTGATGAATTTGAAACCATGGGTATAAATGATATAAACTTATAGATCTTTTGATTTGTCAATATGTCTTCTAGTGATAGGTCCAAAAATTATGGGTATAAATTACATCAACCTATAAATGTAATGTTTTATTATTATACCGTTTAGGGATGTAAATGGGTTTGAGTTGACCTATGAACCCAATCGACCTTACCTAACTTAAAATGAATCTCACAGTTTGGTTTAGACACATTGATTTATTCAATTTATTTTTATCCAACTCGACATTATATGGTTCAGTCTTTGGGTTTTCAAATTTTAAACCTGATGAAATTGACCCAACCCAAAGGGCATTATAGCCTTATAAGAACCATCAAGCCTAACCACAGCAGTGGCATCTAAATTATAGGAGGACCATTATATCTGCCCTAACCACTGACCATCCTACCACTTCCTTCCATTGCCCTGCCTTATACACATTTTTTTAGCATCATCTTCGCACACGCATATTGCAACTATTCCCCTTCTAACCAAACGTATAATCACCTCCACAATAGAACTGTTGAAACCAAAGACGTATGAAACATCTAATCCCTCGAAGTTTTGAAGAAAACAAAAATTATTAAATTTTGGAGTTCTTAAATATTTGTTTTTAATAAGCCTTTTAAGTCTCGTTATATAGTAAAAAGCTTTTGGAAGCATCCAATGGTTATATGAAAACCTAACGTCCAACACGCCACTCTAAACCAAGCGTCCAAAATTGCTTTAGAAAACATAAGTACTCTTTTGTGAAACTCGTCCAATGCCATATTTGAGATGTCTTATAATATAACCAAGTTTTAAATGTTTTAATCAGCTTATTCTTGTGCACATTGAAACTAATGTTTTATTCCTTTCTTATGAGATCTAACATTCAAATATTAACATTAAACAAAAAGTAGGATATATTTTTGTGTATAAGTACAACTTTGCAAAAAAATAAGTCAGCTTATCAAGCTGTAAAATTGAAATAAGAAATGTTCAGAAAAAACTACTCTGAAACACAAAACTACACCTCCCACTTTGGTGCAAAAACAAAAGTTGTTTCTCTGTCTTATCTGCAAACTCAAAACATGCACAACCATACATGACAAGCATTAGAACGTGTTCTTGAAGACTGAAGCTCGTATATCTCAATGGCTATTTTCTCAAAGGCTATATATATATATATGTCAAGTCTAGAGATTAAAGCACGAAGGAATAAACAAAAATGAATTCTCACTTGTTGGACGATCTTACAATACTCTTATCTTTCATACTCTTTGCTTTGCAAAAGTCTTGTAATCGCACTTAAAATTTCATATCCTTACATTGTGAGTTGATTTTTTTTAAACACTATATTTGTGTTGTGAAAGCCTAGAAAGGCTTGGTGATTAAAGAATACTTGGCTTTTTAAGTGATCTTGGGTTGATCACTTTTGTAAGGCCTAAAGAGGTGGATAGAATACTTGCTAGTAACTAAGAGGTTGGTTAGTAGAAATCCTTCTGAATGAAGGTACTGGCAAGTTGAGTGAACTAGTATAAATTTCTTTGTATGCTTCTCTTTTCTTATCCTTACTCACTTTTTTTTGTGCAATATTTTCTTACTGCTATTATAGTTTTGCAAAAAAGTTTTTAAACACACAATTCAACCCCTTTCTTGTGTGTTCTCATTTCTTTTAGTTGGTGTCAGAGCTTGGCCTTTGGAGGTTGAGCATCTAATAGTGTAGGGGCAAAAAGATGCTTAGCACCTATGGATAACAAAGGATAAGAAGTTAACAAACCACTCTGTTCAAAAGTCAAAATTATGACTACTGGAAACAAAGGATGATAGCTTTCTTTGATGTATGTCACATTGATATGTGGGATGTTGTAGAGATGGGTGACTATCTACCTATTGATGAAAGTGGAGCAGAACTGCCTAGAGGTCAGTGGACAGAAGCACATAAATAGAGTTATTTGCTACTTTAAAGCTCGAAATGCTATTATGTATGCTTTGTCTAAATCTAAGTACGAGAAAGTGCATGGCTTAAAAAGTGCTAAAAAGATGTAGGATACTCTAGCTCTTACTTATGAGGGTACCTTACAAGTTAAAAGATCTAAGCTAAGTCTGCTCGTACGAGTTATTTACAATGGAGAAAAATGAAACTATTGAACTTACATATGGTAGATTTCAAACTATTGTAAATAACTTGAGATCTCTATGTAAGACTTATGATAACTATGATCATATTAACAAAGTTTTAAGAAGTTTGCCTAGGCAGTGGAGACCACAGGTTACAATCCTAAAAGTGTCCAAGGATCTAACAACTCTCTCCATGGAAGAGCTGCGTGGAACACTCAAAGTACATGAGTTGGAACTGAAGCAAGATGAAGGATTGAGAAGAGGAAAGTCCCTAGCTCTAAGCATTTATCGTCTAGTAAAAGGGTCATCATCTAAGGCTCTAAATCTGGAGGAATCTTCTAAGGAAGCATCAACGAAGAAGATTCTGATGAAGACAAGATCTCCTTTAATATCAAGGAAAATACAAGCAATATGGAAGAAGAAAGGAGAATCCAGAGCCAAAACTTCACTAAAAATTTTAATAAAGAATCCAAGAAAAAGAGTCCACCTATCTACTTTGAACACAAAAAGCCTGGAGACTTCAAAGCAGACTGTCCAAGCTTACAAAAAGAGAAAGAAAAAAAAGACTTTCTTTAAAAAGAAAAAGAAAGGACTTATGGCAACATAGGAAGATATGGACTTTCTTTTTGTAATCCACAAATAAGATCTAAGTGGTGATACTTGTTGGATTCAATTATTAAATCTAAGTGGTGATACATGCATGAGTTCACAATTGTTATTGTGAATGAGCAGGCATGTAAGTTGATGAGTTACTCTGCGAAGAACCTTCAACTTAGTGCCAAAAGGTTAGTGGACGAACCTTCGGATAGCCTTAGGGATAGTAGGTAAATGGGTGATTCCACAAAGAGATCAAGGTCATCATTGCAAACCAACTTGTGTTGTTGTGAGCCATTACCAACGTATATTTATCTTGAAGATGCCAATAGTTTACTCCATTAATCAGGCTTTGTGGTGTCATCCCAGTGGTTTATGGCATGTGTCACTCTTCACATCCGTAGGGTCCATCAGTGTTGTTATAACTTGTTTAAAGGACATGTTTGCACTAGTCACTCAAATTGGTGAAAATCTTCATGGAGTCGAATCTGCATACATTGCATGACTATATATATATATATATATATATGTTATGTATGGATGATTTCAATATTTATTCGTGCTATGTTGGTCTTTATTTGCAAGACGTGAAGAAATTATGTGCATTTTCGTAAAGCAAATTAAAGAGTTTTAAAACAAAATGAATCTTTTTAGCAAAATGTTGTTTAGTTGTCATATAGCGACAATGAGTCATTATGCCATGCATGTAGTAAACAAACTTGAATTGTGGAGATTTCTAAACATTGAGCAGTTATCCAGACGTGTCCTTTAACATGGCACAACATAAATCACCAATTTACAGGTTAAAAAGGCAGCACATGCCATAAACAATTTAGGTGACACCGATGGTGATGATGGAACAATTAGTGACATCGTTAGGATATGCATACGGAAATAGTTGCTACCATGACACAAGGCTACACAACCGTTTAACCACTAACCTTCCCCCACTAGTCTCAGACTAAGCACATACTGACAACAAGTGGACTTATGCATGAATGCTTGGATTGATTCCACCACACAGTACTTAGGCATTCTAGAGGAGAAAACATCAATACCATTGTCCTCAAATCCTAAATCCAAGTCATAGTCCAACAATTAACCTTTTTTGGGTCTTAACAAGTTTGCCACACTATAAGTGGTCCTCCACAAGGCACTAAGTACTTACAATGCCTTACAACTAAGTCAAAAAACACTTGGAAATTTTCTTAAAATTTTCTGCAGATGTTTTCTGCCTTACGTGCTTATGTTTCCACTTTTGCATATAAGTACATTATTAAGTCTTATGAAGGGATTTAATTATATTCCACTTATAAGTCTTAAATAATTTTAATTAAATCATTTAAATCCACATTATCACCTCTGAGTTACTATTCTTGAATTTTAATTTAATTGAAATTTGAATTTACTAAAATGTTCTTATTTATTAATTTCTGTTAAATTTTAAAAAATCATAATTATTTCAAATGACCTTATTTTAACTTAAGATTTTTATATGAGGATAATGTCATTGTTCCTTGTTATTAAAAATGGCAGGATCCAAGAGGGGGTGAATTGGATATTTAAAAATTTCAGGTCCCTTACGCAATTTTCATAATTCTTTAAAAAAAACTTTTTGAAGTTTATTAATTCAATTGATATTTCCAGTGGGATGTGAATGAAATTAGCCTAAATACAGAACCTAGTTAAGCAATTATATGATGAATGGATGATCAAATGCAGAATGCTACACAAGTAATTGCTAAACAACAAGGTAAAGAGGGAGGGATAGAGAGACAAATGTACAAGGGATTTTTATACTGGTTTGATCACCCCACTGTGATTTATATCCAATTTTCTAATCAAATCGATTAAGAGTACCACTAGTAATTCAAGTGTTTACAAAAACACAACACAAAAACACATGAATCACACATAGTAAAGACTCAAAAGTCAAGGTCCTTGAACCTTTTTCAAGACACCTTTACTACAAGAAACCCTTGAGAATACCCTTTCTCAGGAAACCAAGAATCACACAACAATTAGGGTTTGTTATCACTTAATCCGTGACAAGTGCACAAATTGATATGCAAAACATATCTACCCATTTTGATGATTTCCTTATCCAAGATGATGATCCACACAAGAGCTCTTTGATTTGATGAAAATAGTTTGCAATCTTAAAGATTAGAGTTCTCTCAATGTGTTTTCCCTCTTAGAAAAGCTCTCTCAAAGTTAAAAAATGTGAAGTCAGAAGAAAAGCAAAGTTTAGGTTCGTTATTTATATAAGAAACTAGAATAATCTATTATTTTATCCTTATAATCGATTATTTCGTTCTTTGTAATTCTAGAATTGAGTCAGGAGCAAAGTAATCTGTTATTTTACCAAAGAATAGATTATTTGTGCAAGAATTACTTCCAGGCCACTGAAATAATTGATTATATCACTATTTAACAGATTATTTGCGAGTCTAACTACTTTTCTAAAGCAAAGTAACAAGAATAATCGATTAAAGACTCACACTAACATATTAAATCATATTTCAACATAATTTTGAATCATTTGAAAAGCTTTTACGAAAACCTTTAACTTTTTAACAAAACCAAATCATATTTGAATACCAATTACTTCTTTGGTTTAATTTTAGATTCTAAAAACATGTTACCACTTTCTTAATCCATTAAGTCTTAACTTTTGAGCTCATGATCAAATCATCACAAGGATAGAGATCAAGCATACATAAGACACATGCACGCATAAACAAGCAATACAATTTGCACTCATCAAATGCGACTAAATTGTCAAGACTCCTTGGGAATAAGCATGATTCTCTTATTGCATTTACATTTCTAACCTCTAAGAATTGTATCAGAATTTTGTAAAGTAGTTTGATGTGAAATTACTGTTTTACTCTTATCCATTAATAAAATATTAGAATATTCATATTTAATTCAAATAAATTTTAAAAAAATTTAATTTGTAGAAATTCTCATCAAATAAAATTAAAAAATATTATTTTAAGTCAAAAACCATATTTTTAAAGTGCAAAATGACAGTTTTATTCTTATATCCAAATTTTCACAAAAATAGTCTTAATAAATTAATTTTAACTTCAAATTTATTAAAAATATCAAATCTATGTATAAAAATTATTTTTCAATGAAATCAACTCATAGATAATATAATAATAATTTTAAAAAAATTATGAAAATACCCCTAATTTAATTTATTTAGAATTTTTATCTGAAAACTAGTTTAGATTAGCCTAAATTTTGAGCAATCTTTTAAAAATTCTCTAAATATTTTCAGAGTTTAAAACCCACTTAAACCATTTTTATTAAGTGTAACTTTAATATTCAATCACTGTTTAAGATTATACTTAATTTTATTAAGGATTTTAGGGCTCCCAATTATTACCTAAGTCATGAAACTTCAAGAGGTTGTCCAAGTCTTCAACTTTGTGTCCTATACAATGGTTGTATGGTAGCACCATGTTCATTCGAGCTTCCAACATGCAAGGGTCTCATTCCAAACTTTTATGAAATTTAAAGCTTGAATATTTTGAGTGTTTTCAAGTATTTAATGCATCAATAATTCCCAAACAACCCAATAATCACCAATAATCCAATAAATATAGAAAAATGACATTTTAAGTCATTAAATCAGAACATATATAATACTCAGCCAAGTCACCATAAATTTCATGGCATATAATAACTCCAAATCAAGCCAAACAAAATTTCTATTTCCATGAAATCATCATTCAAGTAAAATGAATAGTTTTAAACATAAAACTCAAGCAAAACCACATTTAAATATGCCTAAATAGCAGCTTATAAACAAAACCACAACATATATTTTGATGGATTAAAAAGAGAAACAAAATCAAAGTTGGAAGCTTAATTAGTAGTACATCTAAACTTATCACTAGTACAAAAATGGCTTTTTACATCAGAATTTTAAATCGATTATGTGTGAACTGAGTTAAAGAATAAGCACAGTGGCATTTTTGTAATTATTTGGAAATCTTTTAATTTGGTTATCTTTTAATCGATTTAAAAGGAAGTTTTTAAATTGGTTAAATTTTTAACCGATTTAAAAAACATTTTTTTAAATCGGTTCTTTTTTTAACCGATTTAAAAAATCCAACTAAAACCCTCTTTTGGAGTTCAAAGCTACGTTTTAAAGAGTGTAAAAAGTGTTTTAAAAAATGTTGGTTTAATTACTTTTTTGGTCCTTATAGTTGCGCAAACTTTACCTTTTGGTCCTTATAGTTAAAAATAATCTATTTTAGTCCCTATGCATACACACTTTCGATACTAGTTTGGTCCCTTCCGTCAAGTGTGTTTTAACTCCATGAAAAAAAACTGTCACAAAATGAAAACTGGCAGTGAAAAATCGCCACAAATTGACATTTTCTAGCATTTTTTATTTAATTTGTGGCGATTTAAAATAGTAGGGACCAAACCAATATTGAAAGTGTACGTATAGGGACTAAAACGGATTATTTTTAACTATAGGGACCAAAAGGTAAAGTTTGCGCAACTATAGGGACCAAAAAGGTAATTAAACCAAAAATGTGTTAATAAAGAAAGTCCTTTAAGCTCTTTTTTTTTTTTTCCCCTCGGTAGGTCACTTTCTAATTAACTCCTTTTCTTAATTTATTGCACAAAGAAAAAAAAATTTGATCTCAAGGCGGCAAAGATAAACTGTATGTCAAAAATCATAGATGAAGTGAATGCTTTGGAGAAGCAGCGAACAAAGTTGTAGCAAAATAGGATATTGCAGGTTTGTATTGGATCTCAAACTCATTTTGAGTTTTTAACTAAGTGTTTGTTTCACTGAGGTGTCTTGTTTTAGTTTAAAGCGGAGATTTCAAAATGCATTGAGGCAAAGGAGAGGGATGGGGAAGTTGAACAACAACTAGATATCGAATTCGCAAGTGGCACTTGCAGAGGTCGAAGAAGTGTCACAAAGCTATTGGAGATGAGGCTTGTGAGGTTGCTCCTATGTTTGGCTTTGGCGAAGGCTTCATGGACACTGTGCTAGTCGAGGTGGAGAGGGTGTGGCGGTGGTGAGAGTCCTTGTTGTCGAGGTGGTGGACTAGATCTCATTGTAAGATGGTGGAACTCACACTCTTACAAAAAGCACTTTTTAAAGCATGAATTTAACTTGGTTCAAAATGAACCGGTATAGAATAAGAACGTGGTGACATTTTTGAAATTTGATCAAACTTTTTTAACTCGGTTCAGGTTCAACCAATTTAAAAACAATATTTTGAATTTAAAAATGACAATACAGGCCATTTTTTAAAATCAATTATAGCTGAACTGATTTAAAAAGAGACTTTTTAAATTGGTTCAGCTGGGAACCAGTTTAAAATGTCTACTTTTTAAATCAGTTCCCCTCTGAACCGGTTTAAAAAGTCCCTTCTTATACATTTTGCACGCATGTGCGCCTTCATTTCTACCTCTCTAAACATCTTTTACTTCAAATCTTTCTTCCTCACCTATATCTCTTGGCCATTTCGAAGCTCCTAATATGTTTTCTACCCCATTTTTGAAGGTTCTTCTTCTTCATTTGGTGGTCATTATGCCATTCAAAGCTCCTTAGTCATGCAACAAGTTGTTTGAAGCTCATAACTCGAAGCTCGTCCTTCCTCATCCATATCCCTTGCATTATTTGTAGCTCTCAAACTCTCTCCAAGCTCGTAGATCATGCAAGAAGGCTGCCATTGCCATTGTTGGAGCTTGCACATTCATGGAAGGGGAAGCTAACTTCGTCTTATTGTGAACAGCTCGAAGCACACTCGTGGGTTAGTGATTTTTGATTTGGTTCATTATGCTTTGCTTTGGATTGTATCTATTGTGATTTTTTTTTTGACATAACAATGTGATTCTACCCTTGGAGCAAATGTATGGAAATAGTTATTAATTTTTTATGTTAATTTGAAATTAATTTTTTACGTTAATTTTGTTGGTACATGGAATTAATTGCTAAAGGCTGTGCTTGAATATGTTGATCAAGATAAGAAAAATTTAGTTCCTTGTACCTAGATGGGTTTCTGAATCTTGAAAGAAAAAGAAGAATTATTTAAGTTAGTTATTAACTTGTATGAATATGTAGTAAGAATTTTAAGTGTTGAGAATTGGATGACATAAGGTAGAATCAATTGAAGTTGATTATTTTAGCTAGTACTTAACTTGATGTTGCTTAGTAATGGAAAATGATAAAAGTATGAAATTAATTTAATTTTCATCTAGTTACAACACTTATAATTTTTATAGTTGATTGGGTAATGAATTTATCTTATGTTTTTTTATCTTGCAGTTATTCATTGGTAGGGAATCATTCTCACATGAGGACATGCTGGACATCCGCCAATGTTGGGAAACATTCTTCCTTGAAATTAGTAATAGATAGTTTGTTTAGAATGTTTTTGGCTAGGCAAAAGAATAGTAGTTTTTTATTTATCTGTTTAAAAGCATATTATGAAGTTTTGTTGGTTAAAGTAGGTTATAATTGAATATGTTGATGTATTAGATGTTTCTGTGGTATCTGTTTGACGATAACAGAGTTGGTTGTATGACAAAACAATGAAATTATTTAAAAAAAAGGTCACTTTTTAACTCGGTTGTGCACTAATTGATTTAAAAAACAATTTATAACTTGGTTAAGGCAAAATCGATTTAAAAAGTAACACACCCTGCTGAACCAAGTTAAAAAGTGTTTTTTAAATTGGTTCAAGTTACAATTTAAAATGATAATACTTTATATATCGTCTGTATCTAAATTGGTTGTAAAGTCAATTTAAAAAGCCTTTTTTAACCAATTTAAAAAGTGTTTTTTGCAGTAGTGTCGTGAGAGACATTTGGGCTTGTGACGGTAGTGTCTTCCTTTTCTGCTAAAGAAGCTGTTGCAAACGTTGTGCAAGTTACGTTGGAGAGGACGAGGTGGTGGTTGTAACGACTCAACTGTCACTACTAAACAACCCTACTAAACATACACCACACACACCTTATCAAGTGAATAAAAGCATAGCATATCAATATATAAGTCATACACATCGATTGAGAGATCTATCTATCCCTCTTGTCGTCATCATACACCACTATATAACATATCATATATATAGCATATCATGCATACACAACTATGGGATAACACCAGCCCATATCAAAGATATCAAAATATACAACATCAAGGAAGCGGGATACAAAACTCACACGCTATAGCTGGTTAATCTATACAATCCCATCAAAATAATAACTATACAAAACAACACTTCCAAAACAAAAGGGGTTGCCTCGCAAGCAACTCCACCATCATCTCTGAGTAGCCGGGTCCACTGAAGCCTCACTGTTTGCTCCCATACCATAGGACGTGATCATCACAGGCACATCAGCACAAGCAGCAACAACAGGACAACCAACAACAACAAAACACGACAAGGGTAAGCTTACTACAACAATGGCATAACATATAATCATGGAGATCATCAATAATTCACAACATTCAGTCACGAGTATATGATACACCATCATACATCTAGAGCTCTCAACGTCTCCGTACAAAATTATTCATACAGAAGAGTTCTCAACTTAGGACTCCACATTTCATCACAATCACCACAACTATATTAATGCATAATGACACGACTCTCGAGAGATTTACAACATATCGGGCGATCAGCTATGTCTCACCCCCTGCTGTGGCCTATCTAAGCACCATTCAGGAATTGCCAAACTCTAATTTGCGAATAAGCTTAGTGGTTTATCAAGATGAGTGTATGTGGGTGGTGGCTTACCGCGACACAAGGCCTGCATTGCCTTGGCTTCCTACGGAGTCGCCCATCCACTCATCCCTAAAGGCCCATCGTCAGCTGCCCCACGTCTTATCCAGCACTAGGTTGGAGGCCTATCTGAGTACCAACTCTAGTCACCTTCCAACTTACGTGCCTACTCGCACCACGGCATGAGGTCCATCGTCAGCTACCTTAGCCGCCTACTATGCATGAATGCATGTACTACACACCATCAACTACTCAACCACAACCAATAAACACATGACATATATATGTATATCAATACAACTTGTGGCAAAGAGGTCCATTGTTAGCTACCTCACATTACCACTCAACATCCATCAACACCATATTGACCCCAAACCAGCCTCAATCATAATCAATAGGTAAGGCCCTATCTAAGCAGCCTACCTCGAGAGGAACAATATCATACATCATAAGCAAAGGTTCTATCTAAGCAATCTTCCACTCAGCTACCGCTTTCCAACAATTATCACACAACCCCACAACAATAATAAAGAAAACCAAGAATTCAGTTTAGAATTATAACAACATGTGGAGGTCCTATCTAAGAAACCTTCCACTTCAACAACATATCCAACAATCTAAAAGTGGTTAAAACAATCAACCTCACAAACCATTAACAACCTCACTCATGGCCATTCATTATATAATGACACAAACATCCTCAACAATCAAGTATACAATATGAATTGGCCTTTCTTGTGAAGTTTTAACATTTTTCCAAAGTTCCCAATCATCACGCCAAACATTAAACCAATAGCATTCCACCTCATCTTTATGTTTCTTAAAATTTCAACTTTAATGGTTCATGCATGGCACCACAAAATTGACACCAAGCATATCAAAAACAGGGGAGAATTAGGGATTTTGTCGCCTAGCGCCATTGGACTGTCACCCAACGCCAATATCACAGAGAAGGTCTACAATTTTGTCGCCCGGCGCCGCACTCTTGTCACTCGACGTCAACATCACAGAGAGCATCAGCAAAAATCGGAGAAAATGTCGCCCGGTGTCACCTTTTTGTCACCCGATGACAAAAATCCGTCGCTATAGGCAAAATTTTCGTCACTAATTGACAGCATTCTGTTAGCTGTCGCTAGGGATGTCAACGGGGCAGGGTGAGTACAGGTAGTAGCTACCCGCCCCGCTCGATAAAATTTATACTCGTACCCGCCCCATTACCCGCGCGGGTATCCGTTAAGCAGATACCCGCGGATATTAAAAATATCCACGGGTATTTTTAAAAAATACAAAATAAAAAAAAATAACAAATTTATTTTCTGTGTTGTGGATAATTATAAAGTGTTGCAAATATCACTTTGAATTTATAAATTAAAGAGTTATAATTTAAAATAATCACTTTAAACATAAATTTTAATTATTCTAACAATTTTTCTAAAAAGAATCTAGTTTAAATGCTCACAAATTTATGTTCTTTTTCTCTTGTAATATAATTGTATAAGATTTCTCTCGTAATGAACAATCTTTTTGAAAATTTTGAATAAATTTATGTAATTTTATCTATATTAATATGTAAGGGTATTTAAGTAAATATATAATTGCGGGTAGCGGGTATCCGTGGGTGTGGGTACCATGATATCCGTACCCATCCCGTTAATAAACGGGTAGCTGCTATACCCGTTTAGAATATCTGCGGGTATCCATTTAAAGTACCCATTTTCTACCCGTGGCGGATTTTATGCGCAGATATCCGCGGGCACGGGTATTTTTGCCATCCCTAGCTGTTGCCCGGCGACATAAACTGACGCTCAGCGCCAAATTGCAATTTTCTATAGTCGTAGGGAAGACGACCCACGGTTGTTCTTGACAAAATCAATCCGTCTTGAGCACCACAAAACAATTCTAGACACTTTAAATACATTCTTAATCGATTACATTTTGATTTCTCCCACCAATTATCCACAAATTTTGAAAACCCCTTTTCAAAACCCATTTTGTCAAAAACATACCCCAACTCATGCACAACAGATTTGGAATGAACCCAAGGTAAGATTCACACAAAATCATGCTCATACATCATAAATATACAAGTGTAAGCTTCCCTTACCTCTTGGAGCTTCTGAATCCGAGCTTGGGAAAGGGAAAAACATGAAAACCCAACTCTTGAGCCAAACCTTTAGAGCAACCACCACTCCTCACTAAAAGGATTGAAGGGCTACAAATTTTGCCTCTATGCAGTGGGTTTAAGAGAATTTTGAGAGAGTGGGAGAAGAGAGATGTGAGAGACGAGAGGATGAGAGAAAGAGGGGGATGGGAGAATGAGAGAAATGAGAAGGGGAGGGGGTTTTATATTTTGAAACCCTCCCTAGGCCTTACAAGGCTTCAAGCCCACTAAAGCTCAGGGTCCATCTATTCACTCTCCAAAACTCACAACGGTTCTCACTTAACTGTTTTTCTCTCAACAACCCAAACCAATATCAACAACACTCTCAATTTGGCTCAAGCACATTTGTCTCAATTCCCTGAACTCAGATAGAAATTCCAAGTTAACAACATACTACTAACACCACACAACAACACTCAACAACAATTCTATTTATTTATTTGTTTTAAACACCATAATCACATATTAATTTTCACTTTTAGTTATTAAATCACTAAATCATGCATTAAGAAAACACAGTGTTACAGTGGTAAGAGTCCTCATCTTCAAGGTGGTGGTGAGGATCTTATTGTAAGACAGTGGAACTCGTGAAAGACATTTGGGAAACAAATACTTTTAAATCGGTTCTGTTAATAATCGATCTAAAAGGTTTTTTTATATCAATTTAAAAAGTTTCTACATTTTATATCGTCTGAATCTATAACACTTTTGGAACCAATATAAAATGTCATTTTTAACATATTTAAAAACTCTAAAGTGCAGTAGTGTATGTGTAAGTTTATGACCATACAAGGCCAAAATGACCATAAAATCACCAAGAGATCACACCCAACCCTAAAAAATGACTTTATAGATCAATTTTGAAATTGATATAAAAAGTATTAAATAAGCTAATTCTACATTTACACCTTGAACCGTTCTAAAAAGTATAAATTACTGATCTAAAAAGTAAAAAGTGCTTTTTTGTATTAAAGGGATATGTGTAATTTAAATTCTGCTACTTCTATCATTTATCTATTGAAAAAAAATTGTAAATTTCACCATACTACTCCTACAAGTTCTTCTCTAATAATGGTGAAAGACAACTTTATTTACTAATGTTGGATTTGTAACTGCAACGTCACATAGTGCATGAGCAATTGTTATTCAATGGTATAAGTCAGATAAAAGTGTGCAATTGTTATTCAAAAGTTTAAATCAAATAAAATTGTAACGAATGAGGTTGGCTGCAACTTACAGACCATATTCCAATGCTTACTCATTCAAAACCCACGCCAATCATCTATCTATTAAGATAAAGAAAAAAGTAGGAGAGAAAAACAAAATTAAAAAACTGTGATAAATCGACTTTTATATCGTCTGTGTGGAAAATAATTTTAGTCTTAGTTTATTAATAAAATCATGATACATCAGTCTGAAAAGTTATTCGTTTAATTACAAGATATTAGTTCTTGAAAATAGAGCGTATACTTTTTTAGAAAAATAAAAGCTAAACCAAATATGTGTTAATATGTGAAGTTATTTTGTTCTATTTTAATTTTTTAAAAATAAAAGTAATAATAATCAAATATCATTAAAAATATTTAAAATTTGCTAGTCTAGTGGGTCATTAGTCTATTTTCAACGTAAGACTAAAAGGACTAATAAAAATATGTATCGAAGTTTGTTTTGCGTGGCTGTCGTTACTCTATATTTTTCAACACAAGACTAAGAAAAATGTTGTGGTGTAGGTGCCATGCCAAGTGACGCAATGGACAAGACACCATGACCAAGTCAACCCTCAAATAACAGTACTCATCGTCTCGTCGAATATTCATGCCATTATATTCTTGACAATTTTGTAGGGTGCAGCGAAATGGCCATTCCTGCTTTTATGTTTCTTATTTGCAGGCTATTATTACTGTTCTCTCAAACTTGTTATGCAATTGACACCATCACCCAAGTTCAGTCACTTCCTGATGGCAGCACCTTGGTTTCCAAGGACGGAAGCTTTGAGTTGGGTTTCTTCAATCCTGGGAGTTCCTCGAACCGCTATCTCGGAATCTGGTACAGAAGTATCACTGTTAAAACAGTGGTTTGGGTTGCCAACCGTGACAATCCAATCAGAGACAACTCCAGCATGTTGGTCATAAGCCAGGAGGGAAACCTCGTGCTTCTCAGCAAGAACCAGACTCTTCTTTGGACAGCAAATGCAACAACCAAAGCTTCAAGTCCAGTTGTGCAGCTCTTGGACACTGGAAACTTGGTAATTAGAGATGGTAATGAAGAGAGTGTTTTTCTGTGGCAAAGCTTTGACCATCCTTGTGACACACTATTACCGGGAATGAAGCTTGGGTGGGACTTAAAAACTGGTCTTAACCGGCGTCTTACTTCTTGGAAGAACTGGGACGACCCATCTTCGGGGGATTTTACTTACGGAATGGTAATAGGAAACAATCCTGAATTGGTGATGTGGAAGGGCTCCGTTGAGTACTTTAGGACTGGGCCTTGGACAGGGGATCAGTTCAGTGGAGTACTTGTGATCAAGACTAACCCACTTTATGATTACAAATTTGTCAATAACACAGATGAAGTGTATTACCAATACACCCTCAAGAATAGTGCCGTGATTACTGTAATTGTTATGAATCAAACGCTTTATCTTCGTCAACGCCTTACTTGGATTCCTGAAGCCAATACTTGGACTATTTACCAATCCTTGCCACGAGATGGTTGTGATGTTTATAACACTTGTGGGCCCAATGGAAATTGCGTCATTGCTGGGTCACCAATTTGCCAGTGCTTAGACGGGTTCGAGCCAAAATCGCCCCAACTGTGGAATGCAATGGATTGGAGACAAGGGTGCGTGCGCAGTGAAGAGTGGAGTTGTAGGGTCAAAGATAGAGATGGGTTTCGTAGATTTGCCAGTATGAAATTGCCGAATACTACATATTCTTGGATCAATGAAAGTATGACACTTGAGGAGTGCAAGGCCAAATGTTTGGAAAATTGTTCCTGCGCGGCTTATTCGAACTTGGACACGAGTGGAGGAGGTAGTGGGTGTTCTATTTGGGTTGGTGAACTTGTTGATTTGAGAGTTATAGAAAGTGGGCAAGATTTATATGTTCGAATGGCTATTTCAGATACGGGTAAGGCCGATATGATATTTCTTCTAATTAACTTTGAGTAAACCATTAATTTAGTCTTTAAAGTATTATCTTTTTTTTTAAATAGTTCTTATTTTCTGTTAGTCCCTCATTAAGAACTAAATTGATAGATATTTAATATTTTAGAAATTATTTATGTAATGTCATTAGTTTAAGGATTATTTAAAAAAAAAAGTGATAATTTAAGAACGGTTTATTCAATTAACTTTCTATTGTGGAGTCACTTAGTTCTTCGCGTCTTTGTCATCCTCGAAATGCAGGTGGTAAACATGGGCATAATCGGAAAAAAGTAGTCGTGGCGGTTTCAGTCATAGCTTCGTTGGTCCTAGTGATGTTATTAGCATTCTGCATTTACATGAACAAAAAAATATATAGAGGTAAATTTCTTGGCAAGACCACCTTTTATTTTAATATAAAAATATATATATTGTCAATCAATTAAAAATTATTTTAAATATATTTTTTATAATAATTACTATAAAAATCAACAATCTTATTATACGTGTTTAGTTGATAATGTAAAAAAAAAAAATTAACATTATCAGTATATTTTAATTAAATTCTATTATTAATTGTATTTAAATGATACTCATAATTTTGGTATTAATTTTAGAATTTAATTAGAATGTATTCACATTGTAAAAGTTTTTGACATCATCAACTACTTTTATAAGTTTATTTTTTTTTATAATAACTACTTTAAAAATTATACATAAAATATTTCTAATTAGTTAATAATATAAAAATATTTATATTGACAATACATTAAAAATTAAAAGTTTAATATTTTGAACTGGAAGATTCATATCTATGTTGTGTCTAAATTTATCCACAGATAATATTTTGTATATGATTTGAGTTTTCAATAAACCCACAAAAATCTACTGCAAAATTATGCCGCAAGTTTTTATCTAAGATCGCTAAGTGTATGGATTTGAATGGGGCCTTTCGTATGATTATAATCTTCAATCAAAGTTTCATTTTTTATTTTTTTTTTGAAGAAATGGTATTGATCTCATTTAATAAATTAAAGGGAAGAAAACAGAGACAAAGATGTCGACAGAGGAGAAAGACAAAGGCGGACAAGAAGATTTGGAGCTTCCTTTCTTTGATCTTGCAACAATAGTTAATGCCACTAATAACTTTTCAATTGAGAATAAGCTTGGTGAAGGTGGTTTTGGGCCTGTATACAAGGTAAATTTGCAACCTCCCAATTAATAAGGTTAAAGAAAATTCATGAATCTCATTATCTTTCATCTTTTCTCAACCACAAAATTTAGGGTATATTAGTAGATGGACAAGAAATTGCAATCAAAAGGCTTTCACGAAGTTCAAGACAAGGATTGAAAGAATTTAGGAATGAAGTTATATTGTGTGCCAAACTTCAACACCGAAATCTTGTTAAGGTTTTGGGTTATTGCATTGAAGGAGAGGAGAAAATGTTACTCTATGAATACATGCCCAACAAAAGTCTCGATTTATTTCTTTTTGGTAAGTATTTTCTAAAAAGTTAGATAATTAGTATAATAAATGATTGATTTGTTTCACAAGTCATTTTGGAAAGTAAAGAATGATCAACTTATTGTACAATCTTGGCAGATTCGGCTCAAAGTAAAATTTTAAATTGGCCAGTGCGCTTTAACATTTTGAATGCAATTGCTCGGGGGCTTCTTTATCTTCATCAAGATTCTAGATTAAGAATCATACATAGAGATCTGAAAGCAAGCAATATTTTATTAGACAATGAAATGAATCCAAAAATTTCAGATTTTGGCCTAGCTAGAATGTGTGGAAGTGATCAAGTTGAAGGGAGTACAAGCATCATAGTTGGGACACAGTAAGTATCTTAAAAGATTGATGCTAAAGTTTTACAATGATTAATAGAATATGAAATTAATTTTTGTGTGGTTCCTTTTTAGTGGTTACATGGCACCTGAATATGCCATTGATGGATTATTCTCTATAAAATCGGACGTGTTCAGCTTTGGAGTGCTATTGCTAGAAATTGTTAGTGGAAAGAAAAATAGAGCATTTACCTACCAAAACCACAATCATAATCTTATCAATCATGTGAGTAACACCAAATAAAAAATGATTTTCCTATCATAAATAGTACATAACAAATATATTAAATTATTGTAGGCATGGAGATTATGGAAAGAGGGTACTCCAGAGCAATTGATTGATGCTTGTTTGGAAAACTCATGTAATGTATTTGAAGCTGTACGCTGCATTCAAATTAGTCTTCTATGTCTACAACATCATCCAAATGACAGGCCGAACATTACATCAATTGTTGTGATGTTGACCAATGAAAATGCTTTACCTCAACCCAAAGAGCCTGATTTCATAATTAAAAAGGTCTCAAACGAAGGAGAACAATCTTCTAATAGACAGACATCTTCTACAATCAATGAAGTAACTGTCTCACTTTTAAGTGTTAGATAAAAAATTAACTTGTTTCTAATTTTTATATTAAATTATGTGACTAATACTTGGAGTTTGAAATGTATGTTAGTCATCATAGTTAGTTATTGTAAAATATGAATATTATTTAATTTTTTAAACAAATATATTGATAAATTTAGTTTTAAGCTTGCATATACAGTAAATATGCAATATAATCATAATAAGCCAAAACAAGAAAGAGGGATATTGTACGATCTTTACTTTGACTATTCACAATCTATCAAGTCTTTTTATTATATAAATCTATCTAAGGTGAAGCACTTAATAAAGTGATTCATCATGAACTACCAATTTTGATATATTAGATGTAATAAGAAAATATTTAATGGTCTAGATTTTTGACAAGTAATTTATTAGAATGGTTTTGTTGGATCTAAATAGAAATAAGTCAAATTTGCACATTGGTCCTTCTATTAAAAAAGACACTCATTTCCCATTCTTTAGTTTTTGTTTTCCTTTTTTCTTCCCTTTAAGCATGTTGATAATTACTATAATTAACATATCAATAAACTTCATAATTACCTAATTAATAATGGTTGTGTAGGTGAGAATTATATCATTTTAACACCTATTTTGATTCATGGGTTGAATTGGTCTTTGAAGTAAATTTTTAACATTTAATCTATTATGACCCTGCTTCAATATTTTGACCACAACTTGAGGTTTATATATACGATTTTTGTCTTCTTTATATTCTAGGAAAGATGAGAAAAAGAAATACAACTCTTGTGAAATGCTACTTTTTCAAATTCAAATGATTAAGTGTTTAAATCTAGCTTTGAAGTTGGGTCATAAATGTTGTCTTGCATATCTAAACTTATCTCCATTTAAATGAGCATATCTTACTCATTTTAAGCCTATTTAAGGCATGTGAGTACTCCTTGGAAAGCTTATTCCGTGGGCTATATGCTGGGCCATGGTTAGATTAACAATTATATAGGAACTGGCAGTTTTAAATAAGCTAATGTAGAAGACAAATTTTAACACTTAATCTTTTGTTTGGTTTTGCCTCTTTGAATTCAAAGAACTCTCTTTCTTCTCCTCTCCTTGTTTCTTCATTTTATACCTTTCCTTTGAAGCTTATCTAATGGTGATAACCATGGAAGGCTAATAAGTTTGTCAATCTAAGGGATTCAAGGAGTATTGTTTGGATTTTGAGTTCTTATGTTCTTAATTGATGTTTTGTATGCATTATCTCCTCTTTTTTCTCTTCAATTATGCTTCTTGTAAAATGCAAGGAAATAAAGGAAAGAGAGTTGAATTGTGTTTCTTAAAACTTTTTGTGGATATTTAAAAAAAAAAAATTAATAGGACAAGCAAATGCTTCGTCTTTGTCAAAAACAACTTCCTTAAAAAAAAACCTAAGTTATAATTTCAACTCCCTTAGTTAATAAGTATAAAAGATAAGGGAAGGAAAGAATATAACATAACAAGTTTATATTGTTTCGTCTTGCCTTAGACACCATGTCCATTTCTTGGCAAACCCCCACGAGTTCCACTAGAAACACAATTATAGGAAACAATGTCCCGGAATGTTACAAGTATTCTTTTCTTCAAGTCTTTTCAAGCTTAAACACAAGTATTGTTTCCTATTTTACTCTTTAGGAAATTACACCAAGTATTCTTTCTTACCAAGTCTCTTCACCCTCTTACATAAATTACACAAAAATGTATACAAAAGGATAACCTTAGGCTATTATTTGATGGATACAAGTGTGTATGTGTGTGTGTGTGTGTGTGTGTGTGTGTGTGTATAGCATGCCTACAAATTCTCAAAGAATAATGAGTTTATAGAAAATGTTTTCACACCAAGTAAAGGAATTTGATGCACAATTGTTGGCTTGCTATTTTCAAACACTTGTTCTCTTTTATCTTTGTAACTTGTCTTGTCTTGAAGCTTTTATGAGAAGCTTGAAAATACCCATTAGAGCTCTTCTTTCTTCCTTAGAAAATATGGACATTGGGGAAGTTAATGCAATAATAAATGCTTTCACCAAATAGTCATGCTCTTATGCAAATTACGTAGAAATGTTTACAAAGAGGTAACAGTAGGCTATTGTCTAATAGGGTGTGTGTGTGTGTATAAAATAGCCTACAAATGCTCAGAGAATAAACTAAGTTTATAGAGAATGTTTTCAACACTTACTATAGGAAACATATGAAATAGCATCGATAACGTAGCGTCAGCCTTAACACCAACTCTAGTAGCAAAGACAACATTTCGAATTCATTTTTTTTAATTTTTTTAAATATGAAAATATTTAACGCCAACTCTAGCCAATGCTAAGAGGAATATTTTTCTTAGTGTCAGCTAATGCATAATTAGTGTACCTGACTGTTTTGAATTAGTTTCCAAATTAGCATTGGCTTGGCTAACACTAAAAGATATATTTTTTGTAGCATCGGCCTAGCCAACGCTAATACATAATTAATGTACTTTACCATTTTGAATTAGCTTCCAATTTAGTGTCGACTTGGTTGACGCAAATAGTTTATTAATGCACTAGCCAACGCTAAATCTAAATACATCACGGAACAGATACCCTTCATCCCTATTCTCCTTCTTTCTTTGGTCTTTCTTTCACCGCATTTTGGTTTTTCCTCATTCGTTGCCACGCTTCCCAGCCACCATCACTGGCATCTCTGTCGCATCCCACCCCAGGATCACTGGGCCACCATCGATTTCTCTCTCTCCTTACCAAATTCGCTCACCACGTCGGCATCACTCCACCACTGCACCACCACACACATTGTACTCACCACACAATCGTGTCGCACGACATGACCCACATAGAGTTGATTTATCACGGTCAATTTTTTCATTTTGTTTTTCTCTCTTACTTTTTTTTTTATTCTTTATCATAATCAATGATTGGCCTGAGTTTTGGATTGAGTATCAATAATTATTATATGGTTCAGGACTATGTTAGGTTAATTTCTACATGATACCTAACCATATTTTTTAATTAACAAAAAAAATTAATAACATGTCACATAGAAATTAGTTGAGACCACATAATTCCAGATCATGTAATAATTTCTTCTTGAATACCCATTGGAATTAAAAGGTCAAGCGTTTTAAAAAAGCTACAGATTGTAACGACCTAACTGTTGCTACTCAACTACAGATATTATCCCTTTTATTCTCATATAAGTATGAATGAAAACAAAACATGTATATAAATGAAATACAGTCATCCTGATAGATCTATCCATCTCTCCTACTACCATACAATTCAAGTCTTTACAACTACCAATAGCAAAAGAACAGGGGAATGAACTCAAAGCCATATAACAAAACCAAATATACAAATCTATCAACAGGGAAGGGAGATACAAAACGCACTCCCTATGGCTAGTCACACTATACAACCCCATCAAAAGAATGAAACTAAATACATAACAAAAGAAACAAAAGCTTGGCTCCTCAAGCCAAACATCTCTAGCCCACAGCTCCATCCTCAACTCTGAGAGGCCAGGTCCACTGGAACATTGCCATCTACTCCCATGCCATAGGACGTGATCATCACAGTCACACCAACACAACAACAGCAACAAGACATCCAACAACAAAACAAGGCAAGGGTAAGCTTACTAAAGTAACAGCATAACATATGATTTCTGAAACCATCAACAATTCTTAACTCTTGAACTCTCTCTCTCTCTCTCTCTCTTTCACACACACACACACACATAGCATACATTCATATATCAAGAATCCTCAATATCCACACACATGTACATATGACATTCATTCATACAGCGACGGATTCCCAACTCAGAATCCCACAACCACTATGTCCATAAATGATGACACGATTCTTGAGAGATTCACAACAATTCGAGCCATCAATCAGGTCTTATCCCCTACCATGAAGATCCAACACTCATTTAGGGATTGCCAAAACTCTGATCCACGGATAAGCTTAGTGGTGTGTTGGGATAAGTATATGTGGGTGGTGGCTCATCGCGACTCAAGGCTTGCACTGCCTTGGCCCCCTACAGAATCACCCATCTACTCATCCCCAAAGGCTTATCTTTAAGACCTCACGTCTTATCCAAGCACCAGGTTAGAGGCCCGTCTAAGCCGCAACTCTTGTCAACCATCCAACTTACGTGCCTGCTCGCACAACGACATGAGGCCCATCACATAGCCTCAGCCAACAATATATGCATGAAGTGCATGTATCACAACACCACACCCACTCAACAACAACAAGTCAACATATATACATGGGTAGCAACACAACACCACGTGAGCCCAACCAGCACTACACGACGTCCAACAATAACTACCAACACCAAGCAGACCCAATCCAGCCTCAAGCATGGTCAACAGGTAAGGCTGTATTCAAGCAGCCCATACCCTGTGAGAAACATCACACCACAATTCTATTCACAACTAGTGGAGGTCCTATCTAAGCGACCTGCCACTCTACGGCCCTATCTAAGCAGCCTATATCCCATGGGTAAAATCCAAGCAACAACACTTATGACAAGTGGAGGTCCTATCCAAGCAACCTACCACTCTTCCCACATTCTCAACCTTAGACTCACACTAGGTGTCCTTCTCAACCATGTCACATAATTACACTTTCAAAATTAATTAACAACAAAACACTACATTCGCTCAGCGACCCACATGCTCGCTCAGCGAAGACCTTCCTTACAGAGGACCAACTTCCCTTACGAAGGCTTTTCACTTAACGACCATGAGTTTCGCTCAGCGGATTCGTTCTAGGGACTTTCTCCAAATTTCTATCGACCACATTTCGCTCAGCGAGTCACCTACTCGCTCAGAGAACGAGCCACTCCAAAGAGCAGCAAAAATCTGTACACACTCTCCCCTCAGCAAACTTCTTGCAACAAAGAGCACCACTCTCTAAGGCCCCAATTTGCTCAGCGAGCTCGGTATTTGCTCAACAAATTGCTCCTAGGTATTCTGGAATGTCGTCACTCAATCAGCCAGCCACACACTCGCTCAATAAACAACATTTTGCTTAGCCAATTCCTCTTACACTACAGCTATTTCTACCACTCAAGAACACTGGCTCAGCGATGTGATGGGTCACTTAACGAACCCTCAACCTCGACAGTCTCACTTTAGTCTCAGGGGTATTCTTGCTTAGCGAGGCCCTTAGTCGCTTAGCGACTATCAAACAACAGTAACAAAACTCTCTTCGAAAAACCCCAAAAATCCAAACTTTCTACTCACTTATACCCCAAATCGACTCCATAGAGATCGAATACAACCATACAACAGCCCATAACAACATACTCAACACATTCAAAAATCTATACAACGTTTCAATATGAATCAACCACAAAATCAAAGAAAACCCATTTCCAACACATTGCCATAAAACTCATCTAAATCATGCGTTCTAACACAAACCATAGCAACATGTTGGAACCAAAGACGTAGAAGCGTCTAAACTCTCAATGTTTTGAAGATAACAAGCTTATTAATGATTAATTTTGTGCGTATAGACTAACCCCATCACAGCTAAGAAGACCATCCAGTAGACGTGTTAAAGACCGTCCAGAAGACTCGCTAAAGAGGACCTACCAGTTGAACAAACTGAAGGTGACCGTTCGATGAATAAACTCATACAAGCCTCCAAGATCATATATTCAAATGGCTAAGTTTTTAGTTTGAACGACAATTTGATTTATGCTAAATCTTCCTCGTAATTGACATATTACTACTTCTGTGATCTAACGTTCAAATTTGTTTGAAGCATTAAATAACATCAACATCATTTCAGTGCAAAAGGGCAGCAGAATAGATAAAGCAAGTCAACTTATCAAGCTACCAAGACAAATGAAGAATGTTCAGAAGAACAAACTGCCAGCGCAATCCTGCACCTTCCTTTTTAGTGCAAGTCTAAAAACTGCTATGCCTAACCTTTCTGAAAAGATAGTTTGCATGCTTCTCTTTGCATAACAAGTCAAAATCCTCTACAACGGATCTTTTTCTTGAAGACTATATATATATATGCATGCACCAACGAAGAAGTAGCAGTGTGAAGTGAATAGAAAAAAAAGGTGAAGTCTATGAAAAAGAACAAGAACATAAAGACTTTTGTAATACTCTGATAGAAGCGTCCAGTGGATGATAGCAAAAATCTTGTAAAGATCCTCAAAGTGATCTTGAGCTCAATCTTTCAAATCCTCACTACGTGAGTTGAATCTTTTTCTTTAAAAACACTTGTTGTGTTGTGAAAGCCTAGAGAGGCTTAGGGCAAAAGAATACTTGGGTTAAGCAATCTAGGGTAATTGTGTTGTAAAGCCTGAAGAGGCCGTGAACAATACTTGTAACCTAAGGTTGGTTAGTGGATACCTTCTGGGTAAAAAGACTGGACGTAGCTCAGGTTGAGTGAACCAGTATAAAACTTTCTATGTTTTCTTCTCTCTATCCCTACCCTTGAAAATGTTTTTCAAACTAATTTACTTGTTTCGAAAAAGTTTTTAAACGCACAATTCAACCCCCCCTTCTTGTGCACTTTTTTCCTTATTTCAATTGGTATTAGAGCTCGGCCTCTTAAGGTTGAGCATCTAACACTGTAGGGGTAAAAACGATCTTGATCACTCATGGAGAACGAAGGACAAGCCATTAACAGACCGCTTCTTTTCAAAGGTTAGAACTACGATTACTAGAAGCAAAGAATGATAGCATTCTTTGATGCATGTCACATAGACATGTGGGACGTAGTAGAAACTGGCGACTACCTGCCCCTTGACTATGATCGAGAAGAACTCCCAAGAAGTCAATGGACAGAATCTCACAAACAGAGGTATCTTCTAAACTCAAAGGCTACAAATGCTATGATGTATGCCTTATCTAAATCTGAATATGAAAAGATACACAGTCTAAAAAGTGCTAAGAAAATGTGGGACACCCTCGCTCTTGCCTACGAGGGCACCTCACAAGTAAAGAGGTCCAAATTGAGCTTACTCATAAGACAATATGAACTCTTTACTATGAAAGAAAATGGAACTATCGAACTTATGTTTGGTAGATTTCAAACCATAATAAACAACCTGAGGTCCTTAGGCAAAACCTATGATAATTATGATCACATTGACAAAATCTTAAGAAGTTTGCCTAGGCAATGGAGACTGCAGGTTACAGCCTTAAGAGCTTCCAAGGATTTAACAGCACTCTCAATAGAAGAGTTACTTGGAACTCTTAAAGTCCATGAACTGGAGCTGATGCAAGACAAAGGATAGAAGAAGAAGTCCATCGCTCTAAGTGTCCAGCGTCCATCCAGAGGATCAGTGTCCAAGGCACTAAACGTGGAAGAATCCTCTAAGGAAAAATCTAAGAAGGACGACTCTAATGAAGATGAGATATCCTTCATCTCAAGAAAATACAAGCTATCTGGAGGAAGAAAGAAGGATCAAGAGCCAAAAACTTCACAAAGAAGTTTAACAAAACTCCAAAAGAAAAAGGTCCTTCAATATGCTATGAATGTAAAAAGCCTGGACATTTCAGAGCTGAATGTCCCAGTCTATAGAAAGACAAAAAGAGGACATTCTTCAAGAAAAAGGGTCTCATGGCTACCTGGGAAGACATGGACCTATCTTCATCAGATGAAGAAGGAGAAGAAGAAGCCAACCTGTGTCTCATGGTAGGAACCAGCTGTGATAGCTCAGACAATGAGCAAGACGAAGAGGTAAACTTCGACAACTTAATATCCTTACAAGAAGCTTATAATGACTTGCTTGCTAACTCCTCAACTCTTTCAGTAGGATATAGAGAACTGAAAAAGAAATTTTCAAAAATAACAAAAGAATTCAATTTGCTCAACGAAGAGCATAAAAAGGTTTTAAAAGAAAATGAGGTTTTGAAAACTAAACATATTTCAGAAGAGACATCTTCTCATGAAGTCTTAGAACTTCAAAAAGAAGTTACTCATCTAAAAGAAAGTTTGTCTAAATTTGTCAGTGGAACTAAAAATCTAGATAAAATCCTATCGTATAAAAGAAGTCCTTATGACAAATCTAGACTTGGTTATGTTAAAGAAGAAAACCACAAACTTGGTAAAAATATAACCTTTTATAAAATATGTGGAAAGAATGGGCATAAATCAACACAATGTAGATATCGTCCAACAAAGAAGGCGTCCAATGCCTTCAAAACTAACAGAAAAGGACCTAAGTCCATTTGGGTACCTAAGTCTATGATAATACCTGTTGCAGATTTGCTTGACAACCGAAAAAAGACCCCAGTCATGGTACCTGGACAGTGGTTGCTCATGGCACATGATGGGAGAAAGGTGTATGTTCCAAAGCCTGCAACCCAAGAATGGTGGGTGGGTCACCTTTGGAGGAAACCAGAAGGGAAAGATCACAAGTATAGGAACAATCGGTAAGCATTCCTTCCCTTCTATTGAAAATGTTTTATATGTTGAAGGTCTCAGACATAATCTACTGAGCATAAGTCAATTATGTGACAATGGACATAATGTCTCCTTTGACAAAGACAAATGTACTGTCAAGAATCTAGATGGATCCATATTATTCTCTGCTAAAAGGCAAAGCAATCTTTATAAGATTGATCTAGTTGACCTCACAAATCAAAATGTATCTTGTCTAGTATCCATCAAGGAAAATCAATGGACTTGGCACAAGAAGCTTGGACATGCAAGCTTGAGATTAATCTCAAAGCTAAATAAGCATAACCTCATAAGAGGACTTTCAAATCTTGCTTACAAGTCTAATGTTCTCTGTGATGCATGTCCAAAAAGGAAACAAGTAAAAAACTTTTTTGAATCAAAAAATACTGTTTCCACATCTAGACCTCTTGAGCTATTACATATTGACTTGTTTGGTCCAACTAGAACAGCCTCCCTGAACGGAAAACGATATGGACTAGTCGTAGTGGACGACTACTCTAGATGGACATAGGTTATGTTCTTAAAACACAAGGATGAGTCTTATAAAATCTTTTCTATTTTTTGCAAAAGGATACAAACTAAAAAAAGTGTTTGTATAGCTTCAATAAGAAGTGATCACGGAGGGGAGTTTGAAAACGAAAGTTTTCAAGGGTTTTGTGAGGAGAACGGAATTCTCCACAACTTCTCTGTACTACAAACACCACAACAAAATGGTGTGGTAGAGAGAAAGAACAGGTCATTGCAAGAAATGGCTAGAACCATGCTAAATGATAACTCAACTCTTAAGCACTTCTAGGCTGAAGCCGTAAACACTGCATGTTATTTACAAAATAGAATTTATATAAGACCTTTTCTGAAAAAGACTCCTTATGAATTGTGGAAAGGACGAAAACCCAACATATCATATCTTCATCCTTTTGGATGTCAATGTTTCCTTGGTAAGTTTGATTCAAAGTGTGATGATGGAATACTATTAGGCTATTCTGAAACATCCAAGACTTATAGAGTTTACAACTCTAGAACCTTAGCAGTTGAAGAAGCCATCCACGTTAAGTTCAATGACAAAAAGCCTGATAATGAAATATCAGAGTTGGACGATTCATTTGCAAATATAAAGCTGGACGATACTAGACCTTCAATGTCCAGAGATCAAATGGACGATCCAAAAGCAGAAGAAAAAAAACCAATTGGACGCTCTTAGCAAATGAAGACCTATCATCCAGATAATCAAATTCTTGGAAACAGTTAAAGATCATGTTAGGACAAGATCAACCTTCAAGGAGCAAGCTCAAACTGCCTTGATTTCTCAACTGGAACCAAAGACAGTAGATGAAGCTCTCCTGGCGATGGTTGGATTAGCGCCATGAAGGACGAACTTAGTCAGTTCGAAAAGAATGATGTCTGGATGCTAGTTCCTGCAGCCAAGGACAAGTCTATCATTGGAACAAAGTGGGTATTCCGCAACAAGCTTGATGAAGTTGGCAATGTGGTAAGCAATAAAGCAAGACTTGTAGCTCAAGGCTACTCTCAACAAGAAGGTATAGACTTTATCGAAACTTTTGCACTAGTAACTAGATTAGAAGCCATTTGCATATTACTTTCATTTGTTGCTCATAGTAATATGAACCTCTATTAAATGGATGTAAAAAGTGCATTCTTAAATGGCATAATAAACGAGGAAGTCTATGTGAAACAACCTCCTGGTTTTGAGTGTGATACTTTTCCCAAACATGTTTTCAAACTTAAAAAGGCTTTGTATGGACTTAAACAAGCCCCAAGAGCTTGGTATGAAAAGCTAAGTTCTTTTCTTTTAGAAAATGGTTTCTCTAGAGGAAAAGTAGATACCACTCTCTTTCGTAAAGACGTCAAATCACATTTTATTATTGCACAAATATATGTAGACAACATTATATTTAGTGCTACTAATGACACTTTATGCAAGGATTTTTTTAAGATTATGACAGCAAAATTCGAGATGAGTATAATGGGAGAACTAAAATTCTTCCTAGGATTGCAAGTAAAGCAGACTGGAAATGGCATATTCATACATCAGACAAAGTATGTCAACAAACTTCTCAAACAATATAAGATGGACGATGCAAAAGAAATGAGTACACCCATGCATCCATCATCTATACTTAGCCTGGATGACACTTCTGAAAAGGTAGATCAATCTACATACTAAGGTATGATTGGATCCCTCTTATATCTCACAGCGTCCAAACCTGACATTATGTTTAGTGTATGTCTATGTGCTCGCTTTCAGTCTGATCCTAGAGAAACTCATCTAACAGCAGTTAAGAGAATCTTTAGATACTTAAAAAGAACCACTAATCTTGGTTTATATTTTAAGTCAAACAAAGAATATAGATTGGTTGGTTTTTGCGATGCTGACTATGCAAAAGATAAAGTAGAACGCAAAAGCACCAGCGGAGGATGTCACCTCATTGGTGGGAATTTAGTCTCCTGGACGAGCAAAAGACAAAGGACTATTGCCCTGTCCACAGCAAAAGTAGAGTATGTCTCAACTGCGTCTTATTGCTCACAACTCTTATGGATCAAGCACCAGTTAGAAGACTACAGTATCTACGAGAGTAACATTCCTATCTTTTGTGATAACACTGCTACTATAAATCTGTCAAAAAATCCTATCCTGCATTCTAGGGCAAAGCACATTGAAATAAAACATCATTTTATAAGAGATTATGTTCAGAAGGGAGTTGTCGATATTCAGTTTATTAACACTAAAAATCAATTAGCAGATATATTTACAAAACCCCTTCCTGAAGATAAACTCATCCATATTCGAGATCTTCTAGGTATGGAATTTATAAGTGAATAGTTTTATTCAACATGCCTTGATCGTCAAAGCTTCTGTAGCGTCCAATGCTTTCATAGTGTCCAATAATTCATCATCCACTTGCATATTTTTTTTTGCATTCCATAACGGCTTTCATTTGTGTGTGCATCCTTATCCGTACTTAATCATGTTTTCTCTGAAAATGATTTGAAATAAATGCTTTCTTTTTTATTTGAGTCACTCATGCGCCGTATAACCAACCTCGAGAAATGTAAGCTCCTAATCCAACATTTATTACACATCACCTCTCTCTTCGAAAGTGAAAGAACTGCCAAAAGCAAAACTCTTCGGTTTCTTCATATACACTTAAACCTAAACCAAATACTTACCTCTTCTCAAATCCACCTGAACTCCCTCAACTTCTCAAACCCTAACCTTCTTCAAGCTCTCAGATATGGCAACTGAAAAGGCTGGTCCAGCTGCAAAGGCCGTGGCTTGTGTAGAGAGCCTAGACAAGGTTGTTGTTTTCATCAAAAGCCACTTCGATATCCAAGCTCTCGACGACATGGGGGTAAATGTAAAGGATAACTTGCTCAGATGTGGAATTCTCAACTACTTCCACCTGAATGAAATCATATACCCAGAACTCATCCGACAGTTCTGGAACTCTGTCTTTTTCTCAAAGACAAACATCACTGGAACCGTTCTGGAAGTTAAGGTCACACTGGACTTAGGCTTTGTCGCCCAAGCCATTAGCTGTGAGCGGGCTGGGTCCTGCATCAAAAACGGATGGGAAGACAATTTTAGAGGACATGACATAGTTGATGCTGCACTAATGGGTCCTGAAGGACAAAGCCCAATCGAGTACAGCAAACTGACAAAAGAAGGGAAGATATTCAAACAGTTTCTGAATAAGGGAATTCTTCACAAGGCTGGATCTAAGGACAGCGTTACCTTCCTGCACTAGTTCGCGTTGTTCCACATGATCACTGGTCAAGAGTTCAACTTGCCGCACCTCATCCTGAGCAACATCTTCAAGACCATGAGAGAACGCGGAGAGTGCGACCAGATTACCTATGCCGCACTTCTTAACAGAATCTTCTGGCAATAGCAAGTATTTCATGCTTTCTTTGCTTTTTATCTTGGGGAGCAAAACAAGATTCAGATTCTGGGTGGTGGCCATAGATTCACACAACTGCCATTTGGACGCAACAATGTTGTGCAGATGAAGGCTGGGTTCGTGCTGAAGCCTTTGGAGACCACGTCCAAACTCATGGACGTCAAAGAAGAAGCTGTTGAGATGGCACCTCTACAAACAGTAGCACCAATCGTCTAGCATGCTACACTTATGGATGACGAGGTACTGTTTGAGAATCCAATTGCTGCCAGACCATCCGCCAGAAGGAGGTCGTCCAAGGTGCAAGCAACCAGAGCTACTAGGTCCAAGCCCCAACGACCTTCAGCTCCGCCTGCTCCCCTTGCAGCTACTCCTATTGCTGCATTTGCTCATTCTCTTGCACCAACTATACTCCCTATTAAGAGACAATTGATCGTCGCTTCTGATGACGAAGACGATGAGCCAATTGGTAAGCTTGCCAAGAAGCAGAAAGCTGCCATGGTTGTTGTTCCTGCTCAACCACAATCCCAACCATCTACCTCACCCAAATGACCAGCAGACACACTGCCAGGGGAAGCACAGTCTAAGAAATGTAAGCTTTCCTCTCCTGCTGCTGCTGATGAACCTGAAAATGATTTTATTGAATCTATCCTCATTGAACCATATGAACCTCTTACCCAACCACAAACGGAAACACAAGTCACACCTGAACTAGAAATGTTGCTGCTTGGTGATGAAGGTTGTACTGCACCATTCCTACCCCCGGTGTCTCAAAATCTTATCTTTCCATTAAACCTCCTAAATCACCTCCCTCCTCAACCATCATCCCCTTCCCTACCTCTTCCTTAGAAACCTTGGCGCAAACCAAATAGAAATGGCCTATACTTTTTGTTGAAGGAAATTCTCAAAACCTCCTAGATGACAATGCCATCATTCTACGTCCAGAGCTCCCCGAACCAGACTTCGGTTTTGACTACTCTCCGATCGTCATGGAGAAATACATGGACGGCTATGTCCATCAACCGTCGAAAGAATACCTGGCACTACCTCTTAGAGCCATTGAACACTTGCTGCTCAAGCGATTTATCAGACGGAGGTATCCTAGAGTTGTACGAGCTTGGCGCATAAATGCTCTTCCTCCTAGAGTACTTCAACACAGAGTACCTCCAATCAAAGACACCGAGAAAGCTCTACAACAAAGAAGACCAGAGGACGAACGGATCATTCATCTATGGCTTGCAGATTTGAAGTTTTGGCCTATAGATCCGGAAGAAGATGGATTCTTTCCATCTACCTTTGAGCCTATGTTCTGCAACACTCTCAAAGGTTCAACATTCTTGAAGTATCAATTGTTCATTCCTCCATTCCAACATATTCGACCTTCCACATCCATCCGCATCCAACTAGACCGCGTCTTTCCAAGACTGCCAATCATAGATGAAAACTGCAAGAAAAAGAAAATTCTGACCAAAGCACCATCTTTGCCTTTACCGTCCAGAGCTACGTTTCAACAACATCCAATCCATTCCCGTGAATGGTTTTTAGCTCAGCGTCTTCATATAGACATGGACGAGACCAACGCTGAACGCTTCTGGCATCAACATATGTTCCTATGCGAACAAGAAGCGTCCAACAGTGGTGTTTCAACAGACGATAAGGCCAATATCCCAACTGCAATGAACTGTGAATTCACGCAGCGTCTAACTCGTGTCTTTCACTTTTCGGACACTTCAGCTGCCTTTGTCCGTCCACCAGATGAGCGTCCACTCCTTGGTACAGAAACTTCTATCCTATACACTCTGACTGCTGCCCTTACTCACATCAACACCTTCCAATCGCCCTACCCTTGGACCCGTCCTCGTCCTTACCAACTTGTCGTGCCAAACCTAAAGTTTCTAGAAGCACCTCCTCCCCCCTCTAAAGCTCTTCCACCCTCTCAACCAGCATCACCTACACCTCCACCACCGCCTACTCCTGGCTCCCAAACCTCCGCCAGCCTCCCCATCTCTACTTTCGTCCCTTCATCCATCCCCTCTGTTAACCCTGCCGTTCAACAATATGTTGCCACCCAACTTCAACCTATTTTCACTCTTCTTCACCAAATTCTCCAGAACCAACAAGCCCTCCTCCATCCTTCTCAACCTTCTCCTCCTCCGTCGTTGCCACAGTGACTATGATGACAACTCCTTTTTCCTATTGTCTTTTTTTTGCTAATGACAAAGGGGGAGAAAGCATTATTAGTTTTTTTTATGTTTTTGTTTTTCCTTTTTGCCTTTGTTGCATTTTTTTTTTGCATATGTTATTGTCAAATTTATGCTCTGAACAACTAAATAAAATACATAAGTTGATCAACTTTACTTCGAGTATTGCTCTACTTTTATTAAATCCTATATTTGTTATATATAATATGCTTGATACTTGGTATGATATTTGATATGGATTTAAGTTGATATTCTATGTCTCAAGTATACAAAACTTGGTATATCTGACTCAGGGGGAGCATAGTAAGTCTTTCGAAAACTCCTTTATGTGCCTCTTTATTTTCTAGCAAAAACTTAAAAATTAATAAGGTTTGTCATCATCAAAAAGGGGGAGATTGTTGGAACCAAAGACGTAGAAGCGTCTAAACTCTCAATGTTTTGAAGATAACAAGCTTATTAATGATTAATTTTGTGCGTATAGACTAATCCCATCACAGCTAAGAAGACCATCCAGTAGACGTGTTAAAGACCATCCAGAAGACTCGCCAAAGAGGACCTACCAGTTGAACAAACTGAAGGCGACCGTCCAATGAATAAACTCATACAAGCCTCCAAGATCATATATTCAAACAGCTAAGTTTTTAGTTTGAACGACAATTTGATTTATGCTAAATCTTCCTCGTAACTGACATATTACTACTTATGTGATTTAACGTTCAAATTTGTTTGAAGCATTAAATAACATCAACATCATTTTAGTGCAAAAGCACAGCAGAATAGATAAAGCAAGTCAACTTGTCAAGTTGCCAAGACAAATGAAGAATGTTCAAAAGAACAAACCGTCAGTGCAGTCCTGCACCTTCCTTTTTAGTGCAAGTCTAAAAACTGCTATGCCTGACCTTTCTGAAAAGATAGTTTGCACGCTTCTCTTTGCATAACAAGTCAAAATCCTCTACAATGGATCTTTTTCTTGAAGACTATATATATATATGCATGCACCAATGAAGAAGTAGCAGTGTGAAGTGAATAGAAAAAAAAGGCAAAGTCTGTGAAAAAGAACAAGAACATAAAGACTTTTGTAATACTCTGATAGAAGCATCCAATGGACAATAGCAAAAATCTTGTAAAGATCCTCAAAGTGATCTTGAGCTTAATCTTTCAAATCCTCACTACTTGAGTTGAATCTTTTTCTTTAAAAACACTTGTTGTGTTGTGAAAGCCTGGAGAGGCTTAGGGGTGAAGAGGCCACGAACAATACTTGTAACTTAAGGTTGGTTAGTGGATACCTTCTGGGTGAAGAGACTGGACGTAGCTCAAGTTGAGTGAACCAGTATAAAACTTTCTGTGTTTTCTTCTCTCTATCCCTACCCTTGAAAATGTTTTTCAGACTAATCTACTTGTTTCGAAAAAGTTTTTAAACGCACAATTCAACCCCCCTTTCTTGTGCACTTTTTTCCTTATTTCACAACATATATACACTACCACATTCATACAACATATATTCAATGCAAGTAAGCTTCCCTTACCTTTAGGAGTTCCGAATTCTAAAATTTAGGAAAAGAGGAGAGAATGTGAGGTTGTGAACTCTTGAGCTAAACCTTTGAGAGATCTACCTTTCTCAACACATGGACAAGGGATTAAAGCTTGAAATCTTGCTGCACTCTTGGTGGTTTTGAGAGAATGAGAGAGTTTGAGAGAGAGTGAGAGAAGAGAAATGAAAAAGAATGGGTTTAATGACTTAAAAGCCTTTCCTGGGCCTCACAAGGGCTTCGAGCCCACTAAAGTCCATGTTCCATCTACTCACTTCCATTACTGACAACTGGTCCAACATTTGTTGTTTCTCTCAATAACCCACATAAACATTACCAACACTCTCACTTTGGCTCAAAGACATTTTCCACCAGTTCCCTAATTACAGACAGGAATTCCAAAACAACCAACACAAAACAACACTCATACCACACAACTTATTTATTCATTTTAATCACCAAGGTCACATATTAAATTTTCACTTTTAGTTATTAAACCACTAAATCAGACATTAAGAAAAACACGGCGTTACACAAATGATCTTATTCATTAGATTTTTATTTTATTTTTAACCATTAAATGATAGTTGCCCATCAACGGTACATGTGCAGTTCTTAAATTTCAGTTGATCTAATGAGTAAGTATTGTTTTTTGGGTACAATGAGTAAGTATTGTTTATTTTCCTTGAAAATATTATCAGTTTTTTAATGGTTGCTAATATTGAGTTAGACTTTTATTGAATAAATTATCAATTTTGTCTCCCAAGCATTATTTTTTTTCCTAAATAGTCCCTACAGTAAATATATTTTAATAAAATTCATGAATCAATTTGAAGGATTCTTTAATATTTGGAAGACTACTTAGCATACTTTTTATTTTATTTTTAAAGTTGCATAATTTCTAATACTTGAAGAATTACTTATATAGCTTTTTTACTTGAGGGACCAATTAAAATAGAGAGTAATAATTTAAGGGTGGAATTGATAGTTTTTATTCGACTTTTATTTATTATGGTGGACGAGTTAGGCTTTTATTGCATACGATAAATGGAGCATGTGAGATATGGTTGTTATTGTGCTTTGAAGTTGAGTGATTTATCTTTATTGTTCAAAATTGTTTTTATATAAAGTTTTAAATTATGAAAACTTTTGGGATATTTGAAGGTTAAACATTGCTCAAATTTCGATGATTATTTAACAATAATTCATTCATGCTAGTTATAAATCAGAGTCTATAGATATTGACTCATACTGCTGATTTATTTTTTTTTCATAATTTATTCTTCAATCTTCAAATAAAAAAGCTAATTATCTCAACTAATTTACCCATAAGGCTAGATATGAGACAATTAATTATATTAAATCTGGATTTTTTTTAGGTTCTAAATTTTTGCTCCAGTTCTTCTTTGTTATAAATTTGCAGGACCTTTCTAAGTGGTCATATGACTATTAACTAACTTATAATTGACCATCTATGTATTATTATATGATCCAAATTTATTATTCTCATTTCTCACAATAACATTCTCATTCTCAAAGGAGTCACCCTAATAATAATAACAAGATAACAACAACAACAACAACAACAATAATAATAATAATAATAATTAATAAATAAATAAACAACAACACAAATCAAAAGGTAATGCCAAATTATACAGAATTGTACATAGACCACCTACAGTGTGTCCGTGGATCAAATTACAATAGACATCAGCTATATTCTGTGACAGATTGCTAACTTCTCCGAAGAGTGGAAAAAATCTCTGCAACGATAATACAGGATCCATCATTGTTTCTGTAATGTTGCCAGTGTTCATGACCAACCCGAGCAACCGAAGAAGCATGGCATCCAAAACAGGTGACTTTTTCTCCAGCCCAAATAAAATGAGGTTGGTATGTATAAACTAAAGAAAAACCAAATTAGAAGTAATTCACCGTTCTCAGCAACAAAGTTCAACAGCATCAGTCAACAACCATATATCTTAAACTGATTTTGAGGATTTTCTTTCGTAATTTCTTGGGATAACTTTTGCTTTTTATTTAAACATAACTCTGAAATCTAGTTAACAAAATAGCAAAGAAAAATAATTGATCCCTAAAATGAAGACTATTATCAAACAAATTATATTCTAGTACATGGTTTGCTGATATAGAAAATCATACGCTAGCAACCTGTGCATCAATTATAGTTGCTACTTGCGACTAAACGTGCAATCTCCTGCCCCACATGAAAGAAGGAATTAAATCATTTTCATTGAAACGTATGGGAGACTTTAGCAGATGAACTTGCTAGCCCCGTCACAATCCAAATTTTGAGTATTTAATATTCTGATTATTACTTAATGGATGTTGGTAACTACACTACACGAGACAGTTTCTGTTTACGCTTTGGTATACAAATATCTATCAAAATGACTGTCATACTACACCAATTCAACAGCTGATGATTGTTAGTATCCCAACAGACCAACAGTTCATCTTATTGATAGGATAGAAATGTAGGAATTGAAACTGAACTTCCTATTTATGAATAGGATGAACTCTACAAGAGCCAGACCCAACACAATAATGACTGAAAAAGTATGGAGCAATGCTCCTTACAATATGGAATAGAAATCAGAAAAGAAAAAGTGACCACTGGACTGAGAGGCAATCCCTCTGCTCAACCTTCAACCGAGACCCTTCGTGAATTCTTGCCCCACCTCTCCCCTTTCGGTTATTCCCATATAATCATTTCTTTTCTCTCTCTCCTCCCCTTGCATGATTCCCGCATCCCCTCCCTCCTCTCCTTGATTGCCAGGTGTCCATTCTGTTATCTCTCTCTCTCTCTTCTCCCCCAACCACTTCAGGGGCCACCTGTTTCCTCCTCCTTTCGTAGACTTGCAGGCCCTGATTTCATTTTCCTCTTCCAATCTTCTCTCATCACTCCACTTTCCCCTCCTCTTGTAGACTAGCAAAATGGACTTATCACATATACTTAATATCACAGCAAAGGTATTTGTAGTCTCAACCTTTCCAACTAATGTGTAGACAGTTAGTCATTGCTTTTCTTTGTTCCTTTTGGAATCTTTTAGTGGGTAGAGCTTCAAGCAGACCGAGCTGGCTATAATGATCCAGCAAGTAGATTATTCTATGAAGAGTCATTCTGGTGATTAAACAAAATGCATGAAAGTATGCAAGAGATACAATATGACATTTAAATAAATAAACGGAATCTATAATACTGAAAGATTAGAAAGATAGTTTTTCTATAGTCCATACTCTGCTAATTATTAAACTGTGTTCTACACCACTCTGTGCAAATACATATGTACTGTTTAGTTTTATTTATGAGACAATCAACTCATTTCAGCTTGGACCAAAAAATTTAGCCTGAAATCGTGACATCAAGGAGAGTTATTCTATAACAAATAGCATATTGGACAACAAACAATAGAAAACAGAACAGTTAGTCCAGAAGCAAATAGTATCAGTTAAGTCTCTTTTAGGCAGAAAAAGTAGTTTAAGAACAAATTAACAGAAAATCAAAACCTTCATGTAGAAAAACCTCAAAACTGTAGCTTCATAAATGTAGAACAAAAGAATAAAAATAATACAATAAATCCAGCTGGCATTAAAGATCACTAGGTGATAATTAAATCAAGACACAGTGACGTTATGAGCTATGGTTCCTGATATGCAGGAAGAAGGTCCCAATCAGAAGGCAGCCTATTAGTCAGGACAACGTAACCTTTGTTTAAATTAAATTATGATAAACAGTATCTGAAACCATTGTGAGCCACTAGAATGTGTCCTAAGATTATGAAATAATTCCTCTAACACAGCAAGACCTCAACAACTGGGACTTACTATGCTAAGGCAATGTCAATCCCTATTAGAAGCTTAAAAAGGTGACCCTCAAGTGCATAACTTAAAACGATGCTTGAAAAGAAAGAATTTTGCATCTAGGCTTCATGTTCGTGACTCAAAATAAAAACTTCTGTCAGAGACAGACCTTTCATGCAAAGGTAAAACCATGACAATTAACAGAGAATTCCAGTTGTATTGCACGAACAGTTTTAGAATTTAAAAGGACAATAGAACTGAAAACCTGAAAATAGGACCACTTTTTCATCAGCATAATGATCATCATAAACAAAAATGATATGCAAAAAAAAAAAAAAAGTTTAAAACCCATGCAACCAGGTTTGATGACATGAAAGACTAGCTCTTGGACAAACAAGCATTTCCACAAACAGTTAGCATGCATGTAATCACAATTTTGAGGATCAGAAATGAAGGTTATAATTAGCCAAACAGCTCAAGGTCATATCCAAATTAATGAACATATCTTATAATTCTAACAATGAAAATGGGCAGTAAATATAGCCACTCTATGTTAGTTCTGTTCTGAGCAGATGTGTGCTTTCGATTAATTAAATTGGCTCATAAAGACTTGATCATGACTACTAAGTAATTTCCCATTCCTGCCCCACTTGCACACAAAGAAACACACATACATGACCAGCACTCATCAAAGACACAAGACAATTTATTTCTTGGGAGAATAAATATTAATGCCAATAATAATTTTTTATGTAGATTATGGATTTGAAATTTTTTCCACCTTACAAACAGGTCTTATTAAGAGACAATAAAACACAAATTTTATTATGGACAAAACTTAGTAACAGCACTTAGATTCTGTTTGTGTTGTTCTTCAATTGAAGTTTCAGATCAGTAAGCCATGCAGTAAAAGTCAGCACTAAAGGTCAGTGCTGGTTACAGAAATGGAACTCCAATTTAGATTGGAGAACACCACCAAAAAAAATACCTAAGGTGCAGCACCTATATCTTGTGCTTTTATTATAAAGGAGTTTGCTATTTTATTTTTATACAAAATTTACATCTATCTTTGTTATAACAAGACCATCTCCTCTTAGCATATAAAAAGAGTAGATCCATATACCTCAAGGAGAAGTGGATCACATTGGCAGGACAAATTTCTCGATTAAGTTATAATGTGGGAGAAGCAAGGGTGGATTTTCAGTGGTATCATTTTGTTTTTCAATTTCATCACAAACTATTACCAGTATGTATCAAATAGAACCAGACAAATGATCATACATTCATACAATTACTTAAGGGAACTATGGCACCTGAATCCAGTCCTATTGCACTGGAACACTACCTATATATTAGTACATCATACAAGATTAAAACAGAGATTCAAAGGACAAAGAAAAGAAACCTTCAACAGAGAAATTATCACTTCAATCAGATGTTCTGCCAAGCCACCTCAACTAAAATCACCAGCAAAGACAGGGTCCCTTCACACCCATTGATCGGCAAAACCCCAATATTCAAAGAGTGATCAGCCTTCCAAACACTGCTTAGGGTTTTGAAGACTCAGCCAAAACATGGAGTTCTCAGCAATTTCTCTTTCTTATGAAGGGACTGAAATTTAAATGACAAAAACTTTCATCATAGCTATTACACCAGTTACCACTACTTTCATCTAACTCATTGATTATTTTAAATATTTTATCCACAGCTTACATTCTACGGTGCACTGGTGCACAAAAGATGCTGTTGTGCACCTTAAGTGCTCCCTTATTACTTCTATCCTTGTCCAGTTTATAACTTCAAAGATGCCAAATAAGGTCACTATACCTGGACATTGAATCCAAAGTTACTCGGACAAACAGGCTGAAGAGATTTAAATCAGCATCATTCAACATGAAACAGCACAAAAATTATCTATCCTCAACACTTTGTCTCTGTGTTCATGAAGCCTGCAGCAATGGTGTGACTCCAAATAGGGACCAAGTATCATTACTTCTATTCTTATCTGGTTTACAACCTTAAAGATGCCAAATAAGTCTAAAGTCACCATGCTTGAAAATTCAATCCAAAGTTACTCATGCTAATTGCCAAGAGTCTGAAGAGATTTAATTAAGCATTTTTCAATGCAAAACAACACACATTTGGGGTAAAATACTATATCTTGAAATTATCCATAAACACATATAACTGAATGTCAGGGACCAACCATCGAGTCAACAGCACAGCAACTCAAAAAGTTTGCCTTCAAAACAACACTGAGCGATGGGCAATATTTTCACATATGCCTGGCTTTGGCCTTTACCAATTTTCAAGTGCAATATCCAGTAGCAAAAACAAAAAAATCAACTGTCAACAAGGGTTTGGAACTTCACTCGCCTCTTAACGCTGCGCATTCGGTCATAGCCAATGCCAATCTTGCTATGCATCAACTTTATCGCCAAATCTGCATTACCAGCCTTCCTCAAGGCATTAATCAGCACAGTACGAACTTTTCCCGGAATTTCCCTACCCCTATCCACAATTCCATCAGCCAACTTGCAGGCCTCCTTCAAGCGCCCGGCCTTGCACAGCACACTAATCATGTCCTCATACGCTGTTTCCAGAACAATCCCCATGGGAGCCAGCTCATCTAACACCTTGCAGGCCCTTGCAACCTTGCCCGAAAGACACAGTCCAATCGAAAGAGCCCTAAAACACGCCACATTCGGCGTGACACCTTTGTCAATCATCTCGTCCCACAGCTTCAGAGCCTCCTCATTCCTACGCTCCTTGAAAAGCTCACTGATAAGTATAGTAAACGTATAAACAGTCTGCTCACACCCCTCTCGCTCCATCCGCCTATACAGCGCCAGCGCCTCATCAATCCTCCCACTCTTGCACAAACCGTCCATGAGAGCATTGTAACAATACGAATCCTGCGGACACCCCTCCTCCACCATCTCCTCAAACAACCTCTCCGCCTCATCCACCCTCCCCGCCTTCCCAAGCCCATCAATCAAACTCGAATAAAACACAGCATTCACCGCCACACCATTACCCCTACAAAACCTAAAATAACCCATACCCTCCTCCATTCTCCCACTCTTACACAACCCGCTAACAACAGCTCCATAGGTAACCTCATCCGGCTCAATCCCATCCACCTTCATCCTCTCAAAAAATGCCATTGCCGCATCCAACTTCCCACTCTTGGCATAACCATCAATTATGGCGGTATATGCTGCCTTATGAGCCTTACAACCTTTCCTAACCATGTTCTCAAACACAGCACAACCCTCCACGACCTTCCCCTGCTTACACAACCCACATATCAATAAACTACTCGCGTGAGGAGGGATCACCAACCCCTTATCCTCCATCTCATGGTAAAGACTCAAACAACAATCCACGTCACCCTCGTTGTAACGCGCTTGTATCAAGGTCATATAAGTGACCTCATCAGGGGCCACGTTTTCAACCTCCATTTGGCTAACCGCGGCGAGAGCATTCCGCGTTCGTCCCACCTTGCAGTACCCTTTGATGAGCGTGTTGTAACTGACAATGTCAGGCTTGGGCGACGCGCCTTCCTTCATCGCCGCGAACACGCGCTCCGCGGAGTCAACGAGGGCAGCGTTGACCAGCGCGTTGAGGAGGGAGTTGTAGGTGAGGAGGGTGGGTCGGAGGTCGGCGTCCCTCATGGCGCGCCAGACCCAGAGGAGCTCCTCGACGAGGCCGGCGGCGGTGAGGGTTTTGACGAGGGAGTTGGCCGCCGGGAGGGTCATGGGGAGGCGCGCACGACGGAGGGCGGCGAAGGCTCGGCTGAAGGGGTCGGGGTCGGGGGAGTGGAGGAGGAGGTGGAGGAGGGACACGTGGCAGTCGAGGGAGTGGGCGTAGCGGGGCTGGGTGGCGGCCCAGGAGAAGAAGCGCGTGGCGGTAAGGGGATCGGAGAGGGAGCGGAGGGTGTGGGAGACGAAGGAGGGGGAGAGGGTGATGAGGAATTGGCGGCAGAAGGAGTCGAGGTTGGACTCCATCGAGGGGGAGCCGTCGAGGAGGGTGAGGATTTGGGGGAGCCACGGGGAGGGTTGAGGGGCGGAAACGACGACGTCGGAGAGGTCGCAGAAGGGTTGCACCACTTCTCGGGGAGGGAGGGATGTGGTGAGGGAGCGTCGTGCATTATGCTGAAGGAGGAATGAAGGGGAAGCTCGTTTCAGCAGCCCTACGGGGACCCTTCTCATCACTGTTGTCTATTGGGATTTTCAGAGTAACGCTGCGTTTCTATTCCCCCCTGGCCACTTCGGACGCCAGATAATTTGAAATGTTTTTTTTTTTTTTCACAGAGGGGCTAAGCGTCCAAGAAAACAAGATGAAAAACAACGTACAGGAAAACCAATTGGAATCGGAGCCGCAGGTAAAATCAATGATGAGAAGCGTCGACAACTGCTTAGGAAGAGTTTGAAGGGACTGTGGATGAATGTTCAATAAGCGCCTGCATTTCCTTCGCTTGTTTTGATGGAAAAGAAAATAGAGAAGAAAGAAAATATAGATAATAATTTATTTATTTAGTTTGAGAGAAAGTAAAAAGATAAGGTGAAGTAAAGTTAATTGTTATAAATAAAAATTATTTTTATTTAAAGTTAAATTTTATCTCTTTTTTCTTGTTTTCGTTCCACCTTAACAAATACACGGTTAAAGTGTGAGAAGAGGATATCTCCTAGTCATTATTTATATAATGTAAATTCTTGTGAATGAGCTAGTATTGGTGATGGATCCTCTTAGGTAAGTGTCAAGCTTATGACTTGACTTCATGAGTTCAATTCAATTCAATAATTCAATTGCAAACGGTCAAAGATGATTTCTCTAATATCTAACGTATAACTCAACAAGATTGGCACTATCGTTTATAGTCCCTTCGCCTTCAGCTTGGGTCTAAAAAAGTTGTGGATCCTCCTGGAGTTTAGGTCAAGGACTTAGCCTGAGTCCATAATTACCATGCCTCGAGGTCACAACTGTAACACTCTTTTAATTTTAAATATAATTTATATTAATTTAATTATTAAGTTAAATAAATAAAAATGCGTGTAAATTTTTTCCAGTTTTAAAAGAAATTCTAAACTTAATAGAATTTAGAAATGGTAATAAAATATGAAAGATATATACATATATTTCATAAAACTATATATCATGGTTTAAGTAATACATAACAAGTCAAAAAACAAAAGTACATCGAAATACATATACTACCTAGCCCACTATATATATCAAAAAGATCCTATATAAAGCAGTATTTATCTACCCTATCCCTTATACAAAAAGAAAATACTATAGGTCTTCAGGTCTTCTCCCGTTGAGATGTTCTCTATCTCGTACTCAGCAACACGGAGCGTTAATGTCGTCTTCAATAATCACGATCAATCATACATAGAAGAAAATAATGGAGTGAGGTGTTTTGTTCTAAAATTGCTTTTACATGTATGGTAGGAAATCTACCATAAAACAAAGATAAAATACAACTGACAACACAAGGGATCCTAAGGTTCGTTCTAAGTTGTATCTGACTATCCTTGACTAAGTATGGATCTATACTTCCCATTAGTGGGTAATAGTTCTCAACAAAACCTAGGAAGTGACTGGGAGTACCTATACCTCTCTCAACACCATCACATGGTACAGTCCTTGTCATTATTGAGGAACAAAATAATAATTTAGGATATCCATTTGTAAAGGTATACTCTCAAACCAATCCTGGAATGCTGAGCAGTTGTTAGGGTTATCGAGCTTAGTCAGGCGAATATCCCGGCTCAAGGGTGCTACCTTGGCCATTGGAACCTTCACCACTCGATGCCTATCCCTAAGACCTCCGCAAGTGGGTTCCTGCCTTTCATTCCTCAGCGTACCTAACTGTGGCTTCCCTAGCAGGGTGCCATGCCATCGTATGTCACTTACTTTACATTACTCACTAAATTATCAGTTTCTAACTTCTCAAGTAGAGGTTTCCCTAGGTCTCATTTAATTTGAGCACCAGTACAATCAACATTTTTGCCTTATTTTGCAAAAATTGTATAATACCAAAATTTTAACAGAATAACAACTATATAAAAGTTTAGCAGAATAACAATATAGTAATTATAATTTAATTACTATAATTTTGGCAAAATAATAACTAAATAAATGCATTTGATTTTCTAAATTTGAGCGGAGTAACAACTTAGCAAATGCATTTTAATTTTCTAAAATTGAACAGAGTAACAGTTTAGCAAGTATAATTTAATAATTTAAATTTGAGCAGAGTAACATTTAGTAATTATGATTTAATAATATAAATTTGGGCAAAGTAACAACTTAGCAAAAATTAAAGTTTAACATTAAACAATAATAACAATAATAAAACTTAAGCCTAAACGGGTTTAAGGGAAAACCTTCCTACCAACATGCAAAGTGATAGTAATTTAGAACCAACCCTACTCCCCCCATTACCTCTAAAGTGGTTGATGAAGAGAATGGAATTATTGACGCAGAGCTTCTAGGAGGAAAAATTCTACTAGTTGAAAACTAGCAAAATTTTAACATAAAAACTAAATAAGAAAAATTTCTAAAGAGAGAAGATTTTAGAGAGAGAGGCTCTCTAGCTTATGGAGGAGAAGGATGGTGAAAATCTTCTCCATGGATGGTGGTATTTATAGAGGAAGAGGGGCCTTAGGTGTCCCACCATTTTACATAATCCATTATGTCACTATTATGTCATAAATCCAATTTTTATTTATTTTTAATCCAATTTAGGGACACATATCCCAAATATCTGGTGAATCACCTATTTTAGGGTTGGGGACGTGCTCCACCAGCTGTCCCAAGCCTCCATGTGTCAAATTTTATCTGTAGGTGAATTAACCGGTACCAATAAAAACGCCTAAACTCAAAAAATTAGCTTTTAATATCAAAATAATGTATTTTAAAGAAAAACTGGACAAATAAATTATTTTTCATCAAAAATAAATTTCTAATAATAAATTTTAATTTTTATTAATTTATTTCAAATTATATGTATTTATTTTGTATTTTTAAGCTAGAAAATTCATAGAAAATCCATTTGAATTCAATAAATACCAAAATTTTTATCAAAATTCTAAAATTAAATATTTTACCCATAATTAAACTAAAATTACCATTTTCACCCTTTTTACATGTCAAACCAGTACTGGCTGGCTTATTAGACATGTAGGGGTATTTTGGTCATTTTACACAAAAATTCCAGAAATTTCCCAAAAATTCCCAAAATTATATTTTAATATATATGACATAATTCCAAGCTCAAATTGACATTTTAATGTCAATTGAATCTTTTTCTCATGTCAGTTCTTAATGTTGAGAAATAGGGACAAAATTGTCATTTTTTAACTTCTTCGGGCTCCGGTTTGGAAAAATTGTTAAAAATCACGATTAAATAGGTCTTGAAATTTTGAGCAAAATGGTGAGAGTCAGAATTTCAAAATTCCTTTCTGATTTTTCAAAATTGTATTGCCAAATATTATAAAAAAATAATGGAAGAATTGAAATAGAATTATTATATTTTTCACTACTTTTCTTTCAAAATAAAGTTTTTATAATGAGAGATACTTAATATAAAATTTTCAAAATATTTTGAGGTCAAAAAGTTTCCGGTTGGTTCTCACAATCAACTAGGGGTATTTTTGTCATTTTACAAAAATTATCTCAATAAATTCCAGAAAAATTTTTAAACATACAGAATAATTTAATATATAAAAGTAGGGGTGTTACAACAACCATCAAGAACCAATCACGCCATACCAAAAGATAATTGTCCATGCATAAGGACAAAATTCTTGTTAATTAAACTCCTAATATAACTCAATAAGGCCACATTTACGATGGTTTTTAGTTTTAAGTTTTTAAATTTTAAAACTAAAAATAGTTTTGTGTTTAGTTTTATATTTTTTGTTTTTAGTTTTTAACTTGCATTGCATTAAATAACAAATCTCCTTCCAACATTTTATAACAAAAATTCAATCCATTATTATATTTAGGTTTTTTGAAGTAAGAGGGGAAAGAAACAACATCGAATTATGTGTTAATTCTTTGCGAATTTGAGTACACAGTAAAGCAAACAACATGGTATTAATCTTGTTTCCTCAAATTGCAAACCATAAGCTTTGCAATTTCCTGTGTGCATTGTCATAGTTACTTCATCGTAGCTCGTCAATGACTTGAGCTTCATCAAGCGTTGTGAAATCTTCAATATAAAGACGATTTGGATGGTGAATGGGAGTTGAAGCATGGTTCACAAGAATGAAACAAATGACATTAATCTTTTAAATTTGGATTTGAAAGTTTTGAAATTTGGATTCGAGGAGCTTTGAAATTAGTGGTGGTGGCTATTATTGCCAAGCAAAGTCAATGGTGGTTGAACGGTGTTGGCCAAGGTTGCCAAGCAGAGGCGATGATGGTAAGAGGGTGTCGACCATAGCTGCCAAGCAAAAATGAGGATTGTTGGATGGTGTTGGCCATGGCTGGCAAGTGGAGGTGATTATGGTGGGAAAGTGTTGGCCATGGCTACCAAAAGTAGAGAGGTGGGAAGTTGTTGGCCATGGGCGCCAAAAATGGAGACGGTGATGGTTGAGGGTGTCAGTCATGGCTACAAAAAACAGAGATGATGGTGGTGAGAAGGTGTCGGCCATGGCTGTCAAGCAAAGGCGATGATGGTTGAAAGGTGTTAGCCATGGCTGCCAAGCAAAGGCAATGATGGTGGGAGGGTGTCATTGTGAAAGGTGAGGGTGCTCAAGGATATAAATTATGGAGGAATAAATGATTTGTAAAATTAAAACTATAGTTACAAATCTTTTTTTTTCTTTGGTTTTGAAAATTAATGTAAAAGAGTTTTGAAATTGAATAAAAAACTATTTTAACTCTAACTTAACGAAACATTTTTTTTTTAATTTAATTTTGAAAACCAAAAACTCGCAACCACCCTAAACAGGCCCTAAATTAATGACATCCTTGATGATGCAATAACCTCTGCATCTTTCCAGTAAATAACTTAGTCTTTTTACTTCATCTTTAGACTTGTTTGCATTCTGTTAAATAATATTTAATCTAACGAGTCTATTTCAGGCTTTGTGAAAAACATAACAAATCATGAGTTTTTAAAGTTTGAAGTTGCATCAGATGAAGGCTGAAGTCGCATCAAACGAAAGTTGAAGTTGAACCAAACAAAGACGCATAAGACTATCGAGCAAATGAAGTTGTCGAAGTAGGATGTTGGCGTGGACCCTCCAAAGTATTACTATGTCTAAAGTGGTTTTGCGAAAGCTTACTACCACACTTATGCCAACCCAACACTCTCTAAGAAAATATATTGATTATAGACAGACGACGTAGACCTCTAACAAAAGAAGTGACATACCTATCCCTCGGAGTATACTGCAGTGGCCTCTACATTCATTTAATGGGTATACTCATCTCCACAAACATTTGTATAAAAAAATGAGAACTGTAACAACCCACTATTGCTACTAAACTAACCATTGATTTATTCTAATTCATTTAAAACTCTTTAATTAATTTGTTTATAAAAGCGTGAGTAAATTTTTCACGATTGAAATATAACTAGCATCACAACATAAGATCATGCATAAGACAAGTAAAGTGTAACACCCCTACTTTTATATATTAAATTATTTTGTATGTTTAAAAATTGTTTTTAAGTCATCAATGTATTTAGAACAATTAATAATAATTTCAAATTTTTTCTAGAATTTATTGAGATAATTTTTTTAAAATGACAAAAATACCCTTGGTTGACTGTAGGAACCAATCAGAGACTTTTTGGCCTCAAAATATTTTGAAAATTTTATATTAAGTATCTCTCATTATAAAAACTTTATTTTCAGAGAAAAGTAGTGAAAAATATAACAATCATATTTCAATTCTTCCATTGTTTTTTTTAATATTTGACAATGCAATTCTGAAAAATCGGAAAGGAATTTCAAAATTTTGACTCCCACTATTTTGCTCAAAATTTCAAGAGCTATTTAATCGTGATTTTTAATAATTTTTCTGAGCCAGAGCTCGGAGAAATTAGAAAATGACAATTATGTCCCTATTTCTCAACATTAAGGACTGACATAAGGAAAAGATTCAATTGACATTAAAATGTCAATTTGAGCTTGGAATTATGTCATATATATTAAAATATAATTTTGGGAATTTTTTGGGAATTTTCTAGAATTTCTATGTAAAATGACCAAAATGCCCCTACGTATCTAATAAGTCAGCTAGTACTGGTTTGACATTCAAAAAGGGTGAAAATGGTAATTTTAGTTTAGTTATGGGTAAAATATTTAATTTTAGAATTTTTCGTAAAAATTTTGGTATTTATTGAATTAAAATGGATTTTCTATGAATTTTATATCTTAAAAAATACAAAATAAATACATATAATTTGAAATAAATTAATAAAAATTAAAATTTATTATTAGAATTTTTTTTTGATGAAAAATAATGTATTTGTCCAGTTTTTCATTAAAATGCATTATTTTGATATTAAAAGACTAATTTTTCAAGTTTAGGCATTTTTATCGGTACTAGTTAATTCACCTACAGATAAAATTTGACACATGGAGGCTTGGGACAGCTGGTGGAGCACGTCCCCAACCCTAAAATAGGTGATTCACCACCTATTTGGGATATGTGTCCCTAAATTGGATTAAAAATAAATAAAAATTTGATTTATTACATAATGCTTACATAATGGATGATGTAAATCTTTGGACACCTAACCCCCCCCCCTCCTTCTTCTATAAATAGGCCTCAAAGTTTTCAGATTTTCACTCATCCTTTCCTCTCTCAAGCTAGCCAAATTCTTAGAGAGCTTCTCTCTCTAGAAAAAAAATTATTTTACTTTGTTTTTATGCTAAAATTTTACTAGTTTTCCAACAACTAGTAAAGTTCTCTTCCTAAGAGCTTTGCATCAACAATTCCATCTTCTTCATCAACTATCTTAGAGGTAATGGGGGGAGTGGGGTTGGTTCTAAATTATTGTCACTTTGTATGTTGGTAGGAAGGGTTTTCCCCTAAACCCGTTTAGGATTAAGTTTTATTATTGTTATTATTGTTTAATGTTAAACTTTAATTTTTGCAAAGTTGTTACTCTACCCAAATTTAGATTATTAAATCATAATTACTAAATTGTTACTTTGCTCAAATTTAAATTATTAAATTTTACTTGCTAAGCTATCACTTTGTTCAATTTTAGAAAATTAAAATGCATTTGCTAAGCTGTTACTCTGCTCAAATTTAGAAAATCAAAATGCATTTATTTAGTTATTATTTTGCTAAAATTTTAGTAATTAAATTATAATTACTATATTGTTATTCTACTAAAATTTTATATAAGTGCTAAATTGTTATTCAGTTAAAATTTTGATATTATACAATTTCTGCAAAATAAGGCAAAAATGTTGATTGTACTAGTGCTCAAATTAAATGAGAACAGGGAAACCTCTACTTGAGAAGTTAGAAATTGATAGTTTAGTGAGTAATGAAAAGCGAGTGACATGCAGTGGCATGATACCCTGCTAGGGAAGCTATAGTTTGGTACGCTGAGGAATAAAAGGCAAGGGACCCACTTGTAGAGGTCTTGGGGGTAGGCATCGAGTGGTGACGGTTCCAATGGCTAGGGTAGCGCCCTTGAGTCGAGATATTCACCTGACCAAACTCGATAACCTCGACAACTACTCATCATTTCAAAATTGGTTTGAGAGTATACCTTTATAAATGGATATCCTGACTGTTATTTTCCTTAATGATAATGAGAACTGTACCACGTGATGATGTTGAGAGAGGTATATGTACTCCCAGTCACTTCGTAAGTTCTGTTGAGAACTATTACCCACTAATGGGAACTATGGATCCATACCTAGTCAAGGGTAGTTTGATATAACTTAGAATGAACCTTAGGATCCCTTGTGTTGTCAACTGTGTTTTATCTTTGTTTTATGGTAGATTTCCTACCGTACATGTAAAAGTGATTTTAGAACAAAACACCTCACTCCATTATTTTCTTCTGTGTATGATTGATCATGATTATTGAAGATAACATTAACGCTTCGTGATGCTGAGTACGAGATAGAGAACATCTCAACAGGGGAGGACCTGAAGACCTATAGTATTTTTCTTTTTGTATGAGGGATAGGATAGATGAACACTGCTCTGTATAGGATCTTTTCGATGTATATAGTGGGCTAGGTAGTATATGTCTTTCGATTTACTTTTATTTTTTGACTGTTATGTATTATCCTCAAATCATGATGTACCGTTTGATATATATACATATATACATAAGCGGTTTTTATCATTTCACTTCTATTTTCAAATTCTGTCAAATTTAGAAATTTTCTATTATAAAAAATAATTATTAACATTTTCATCAACTTAAATTAATAATTAAATTAATATGAATTATATGTAAAATTAAAGGAGTGTTACATGAAGCACGTAAATAAAACCATACATCATAAATACATGTCTATCCAGAGTACTAAGTCCACCATCAATCCTAAAACCATATCAAAATAATAACATCACCAACAAAAATAGTGAAAAGTATCTCAAAAATAGGGGTGATGTGTGTAACTACAAACCCATGAACCCGCTACATGTGATACATCAAAAAGAGGGGAAAAGGATACATCATCTGTGACACTCGTTCACATTGAACACAAACTATGTTTATTTAATTACTTATTTAGCTATTTAATTTTAGGTTGTTAAGACAAAGGACGAATTTATGACTCTCGCTTCGTTTTGATAATAACAAACAGTCTAATGCTTAATCATTTGATCACAAGCTTTTACTGTGTGTTTTTACTATCATCTATTCTCATATATGTTAAAATTAAATATGTTATGCTGACTAACCAGACGATGTATTCCAAAATATGTTGGATTATTTGTTCATTCAATAGTTTTGTCACACATGAACGTCTCCCATTTTGGAGTTCACATACCTTCTCCTCAGAAAAGAAGACGCCTATGTACCTATTACTGAAAAGGTATAGATAGCTTTATGCTAAAAAGAAGGAACTATTGTATAGTTGTCAGTACAGAAAGTGAAGATAAGTCCACTACAATAAGATTGAGTATGAGAAAGGCTCTATAAGCAGACTGCTTTATCTTATTAGTGTGACCGGTTGGTGAAAAGCATTAAATGCGGCATTTAATGCTCCAACGACAATTTTCTTCTTTTTACAACACTAGATGAAGGATGTCTGTAAAAGCTCTCACAATGGACACTTTGGGAGAACTCTATAAATAGAAGAGAAGATCATTATCAAATTGAAGGAACTCTTGTCAAAATTCTCCTTTCTCTCAATTTGTAAACTTAAACAAATTCTTCTTGTAACAAATACTTGAGCTTCATTGTATATCTGTTGATAAGACGCTAGTCTAGTGTGATATCTTACCCTTAACCATTTTTCTGTGAAATCGGAGAAAGCCTGAAGAGGCTTTGAATCAAAGAACATTTGGTTATTTGCTTGGAGAGGTGAGTGAAAGACTACTTGGGTTGAGCTTGAAGAGGCTTGGATAAAAGAATACTTGTAACTTTGTTTAAGTTATAGTAGGACTTGGTAATATATCAAGAACTAGATGTAGTCTCTGGGGTGAGACGAACCAGTATAAAATTTTGTGTTTCTCTCTTTTACATCTTTTATTCGTTTTCACAAATCTCTTTTAAAAATATTTATCATTTATCCTTTAGATGAAACATCTCTTTGAAAAAGGTTTTGCAAATTGTTATATATAACACAATTTAACCTCCCTTCTTGTGTTGTTCCTGTGGTTTACATAGGTTGACAAAAATACGAAGAAATTTTTTGCATTTTATTTTGGGCTTGATGGTCCTCTCAAAACCTTTAAAGTAGAAAAATTGTAAGTAAAACAGACTTTTGGAAATAGAAGAAAAGGATAAAGAAAATGAAACATATCACATAGTCATAATCAGAACCAAATACATATAGGTTTCTTAAGTACATCTGAAGCTGAATACATCTAAAACTGAAATACAACTAGAACCACGAAATAAATCACAAAAGTACATCAAAAGACACTGGCCATCTTCAACTATATACATAAAAAAAATATTTCCCTAATCAGAGTAGTGTTTATAAATCTGTTCCCAGTCCCTGTATACAACAAAAAGAAATACAACTCCTTAATTATCACTCCTCGTTTGTCTAGGTCTGTTTGGAGTCAACTGAAGCTAGATGATGAGCATGTCCAGTGGGTAACCCTTGAGGGGACCCAGCACTAAATGGAGCTGACGAAGGCGAGGAATGCCAGCCATTAGCCATACCCACCTGGTTTTCCACCATGGAGGAATGCATAAGCCACTCGACTAGGATGACCTCCATGGGAAATTCCTCATGGTCCTTAAGAATAGGTTGTATGATAGGTGGTAGATCTAGAGGTGGCTACTTAACAGGTAGTGTGAAGTCTAAGTAGAGGGCCAAGAATGGTATGGTAGGGTCCTCAAGTGGCGTCAATAATGTAGGACAGACGTACTTAAAATGCAATGACGGTGAAGAAGAGACAAAAATGGGGAAAGTCCATGACATGGGAGGCGTGTGCACTTTCGGAATAGGGGACAAAAAGGTAATTGTGATGCACCCTCTGAAGGTTAGATAGTCAGTCGCCTCATCATAATACCACACTCCTGTATCAACGTAATCAACATGCACGTTGAGCAGGATAGGAAATGTTGTCATCTTTAAGTACCAATCACAAATAGTCATGCATAAAGAAAATAAATAGAGGAGTGAGGCAATTTTTTTCTTAAAATCACTTTCACGTATATGGTAAGGTATCCTACCATCATTCACAGATAAAACACAGCTAACAATAAAGAAAAGAGAAACCTAGGGTTTGTCTAAGTTATAATAACTACCCTTGACATTGTATGGATCCATACTTCCCATGAAACCGAGAAGTGGTTGGAAAAACATATACCTCTCTCAAAATCTTTTACATTGTACAACCTTCATCTTCACCGAGGAATAGAGCAACAGCTCGAAACATTCATAATCCATCCAGAGGTATACTTCTTATACCACGACACCTTATCCCAAGATCTTCGCAAGTGGGTCCCTGCTTTTCATTATTTAGCATACCAACTGTAACTTCCCATGCAGGGTATCATGCCATTGCATGTCTTTCACTTCACATTACTCTATTTACTAATTACTGTCCTTTCTTGACACTTATATCTTGGACAAAGCTTTCCTTAGTCTCAGTGCACCTAAGCACTAGTACAATCTCTCCTTAAAATCTCTGCCTCTTATTATAGAAGTTGAGTCTTATCACAGTATAATGAATTTGGAATTACAACATTAGACATATATGTAAGCAATAGAAGGAACTTAATAATTCACCTATTTAATTTTTAATTATTTTAAGTATCTAATTTAAGGATTATTCTTACTTAGGGAATCCTAATTTAGATACTAATTATTAAATGATTTAAACTTGATCATCAAAAGTCTTATATAAGAATGGGCTTAGGTACTTAATGAATAGTCTAACTAATTTAACCAATATTTAATGTATAATTGGCTATGCATCATGAAGACCAAATTGTTTAGAGATCCCTAAATACTATAATTAATTCATTTTAAGCTAAACTTTGGTTAGTTAGTCATGATTCAAATGAAATTTGGTAAACCAAGTCACTTGTGGGTTGCATTAAAACTAAACCTTTATCATTAAATTATGAGAATTCTTTACCATCGAATAAAAACAAAAATATTACATTTCTTAAGAGAAAATATGTTTAACTTTCATTAAAAAGATTCACATTTAAGTTCTAAGTGTTAAGAAAAATGGTATTTTATAAACTAGAAAAAAGTATTATATGCTTTTAGCTCAAAACAGACTCTAAATGCAGCATTTCCATGTCTTGGCTTTGAATTTCAATTTGGATAAGTAAATGATTTTTGTTTGATATGATCTTCATTGGAAAGGAGTTTTTGTCTAGTTTCTAAATAATCAAGGATCATCTCAAGGAAAAATCTATAAAAATAGATACAAAAATAAAAAAACAGGGGGGTCAAAAGACTTTATTGGAGGACCAGTGGCTTTCTTTTGCCATTTCACATCCCACTTCAAATTGTTAGCAACCAAGCTAATTATTTTCAAAAACTAAACTGAAAAATATTTTCAAAAAGTCCAAAAACTTTAAAAAAAAAAAGGTCTACCCTATTTATGGTGATTTTCCAAAATTTACAATTGTCAAAAGGTGTTCCCAGGCAAAAAAGTGCATAATTTTCAGATTCTAAAAATTATTAAAAATAGTAAACAAAAATGAACAGAGGCAAACTATATATGCTTGGAAAGCTTATTGAGTATACTTTTTAGTCGTTCTAGTGGTCTTGGACAACACACAATAGAACATTCTAAAATCGCCTTTTTGTACCAATTGTTAGTTAATGTTTTTCGAAAAGTAACCCTAACTTTCAAAAAGTGTAACTTTGTCATTTCTGAACTTTTTTAAGTGTTTATTGGGTTTATCTCAGAGAAAAATTTGTTTAGTTTCCAAAAAAAAAGCACTCAAAAATATTAAGTATAACTCGAAATATGGGGATAAAAAAGTTAGTGGTGTTCAGACAGAAAATGAAAATAGCTTACTAGACATTAAGCCTTTCTTCATAAAAACCTTTTCTTTCATAAAGTTATTAACTTTAAATGGTCAAAACAAATTTTAGAATTTCTTAAGTATATCAAGAGCTAAAATAACGACCATCATGTCCCTTCTTTTTTTCAAAATTGTGAGCTAAAAATGGTCAAGATCAGATCTTTTTGTTCTTAACTTGTCTTAGTGCTTAAAAGATCATACTTTGGGCCCTTTATTGACAAATCAAGAAGAGGTAAAGGTCCAAACTTGTCTTGAGAAAGTGATCATCTATTAAGTCCCCATTGGAAGGACTTAGTTATGAGGTTCAAGGAGAATCCATAGTTCAAAAAGTCTATCTTTTCAGCTTCTTATTATGTTGAGGAAAAGTTGCAAGCTTTTAACTTTTAGCCATGTATTTTAGGGTTTATAACCAAACCTTTAACATTTTATGTCAAGTTATCAACACAAACCAACATTTAAATGTTAATAACAACATTAAATAAGCATTCAAAACCATAAAATAAAATAGGGTAGCAAGATAAGGAAAGAACAATAACATGAATAAATGACAACAACAACAACAAAGAAAATAGAAGTAAAAGTAGTAGGAAAGTGAAAAGCTAAGGGCTTTGGAGGCAAAACCCACCACAAAACCTTCTATATGAAAGCATTAAACCAAGAACAGCCCCATTCCCCCCATACCTCTTGTGAAGCTTTGAAGAAGAAGAAGAAAAGTGAAGACTTGAAACTCCTAGGTGATGGAATGTGGTGGTCTTGGATGGAGGATGAAGGAGGAGAAGGAATGGTGATTTTAGGTGTTTGAAAATTTTAGAATGAGCTTAAGGAGTGAGAGTGTGAGTTTCAGCTAGCTTGGGAGAAGAGAGGGAGTGAAAAATATGACCTCCCTTTAGCCTTTTGATAGAAAAGGAGGTAGGTTAGTCAGTCATAAAAGTTACCATAGAGTAACTTTATAGGATTTTCTTTTTGAATTTTTCTTTTACAACATGTGAAAAGTTTAAAGGAGTGGGTCTGCAGAGCAAGGGCTGGATGTGCCAAGTCTATAACGCTATGATTTTCTTAATGTATGATTTAGTGGTTAAGATGTGGGGCAGCTGAGATGGGCCTTTGGGGATGAGTGGATGGGTGACTCCACAGGAGGCCAAGGTGATGCAGGCCTTGTGTCGCGGTAAGCCACCACCCACATACACTTATCCTGACAAACCGCTAAGCTTATCCGTATATCAGAGTTTGGCAATCCCTGAATGGTGCTTAGATAGGCCATTGTAGGGGGTGAGACCTGGTTGATCGCCTGATATGTTGTACATCTCTCGAGAGTCATGTCATCATGCATTGACATAGTTGTGACGGATTGGTTGTGATGTAGAGTTCTGGATTGAGAACTCTTTGCCCTGTAAATGACTGCTTTATATATGTACATTTGTATGTAGATGTTGAGAACTCTGGATATATGCTGGTGTGCCATATACTTGTGGTTGAATATTGTGAATTGTTGATGATTTCCAACATCGTATGCTTTGCTGTTGTTTTAGTAAGCTTACCCTTGCCGTGTTTTGTTGTTGTTGGTTGTTCTGTTGTTGCTGTTGCGTTGATGTGCCTGTGATGATCACGTCCTATGGCGTGGGAGCAGACGGCGAGGCTTTAGTGGACCCAGCTGCCCACAGATGATGGTGGAGTTGCTTGCGAGACAACTCTTTTTGTTTTGGGAGTGTTGTTCTGTATAGTTATTCTTTTGATGGGATTGTATAGATTGACTAGCTATAGGGAGTGAGTTTTGTATCTCACTTCCCTGGTGATGTATGTTTTGATATGTTTGATATGGGCTGGTGTTATCCCATTGTTGTGTATGACATGATGATGACAGATATACAGATATGCATGTATGGTACCAGGAGAGATAGGTGGATCTCTCAGTTGATGTGTATAACCTATATACAGACATGATTTGAATTGATTTTATTCACCCGATAAGTGGATGAGGTGCATGCTTAGTAGCGACAGTTGGGTCGTTACAAAGTCTTTGCTCTCCTAAGTCTTTGTGTTTTATTTTCTTTGCAGATAATTCGACCGGAGTCGATACAGGTGACTTAAACTTTAGTATTTTAATTTTTGTAGCAAATGAATGAATTTTCCATTGAGACTTTCTAAGTACTTTAATTATTGATTAAAAATAATTTTCAAAATTTAAAATTAATTTTATATAATTTATTTCAAATTTTTAATTATTTATTTGATATTTTTGAGTTAAAAATTCATAGAAATTTCATTTTAATTCAAAAATTTTCAAAATTTTTACGAAAAATATAAAATTGAATATCTAACCAAAAAATGAGCTAAGAATGTTCAATCTGTATCTTCCATATTGTTAAGACAAAGGACGAATTTATAATCTTCAAATATTTTGATAATAACAAATAGTTAAATTATATATGTCCTTATATAATCGTCTGATCATTCGTTCGCAAGCAATCATCTGATGTTCTTAAAATGAATATCATCTTATCTTTTGATTAGATATTTCGTATCTAACAAATCTTACAGACGATGACAATGTTCTAAAATGGTCTGCACATTAATCAGAGCGTAAGCTACCTCAAAACGTATAAAGCCTACGTACCTACTCTTGAAGAAAGTCAACGAAAAAGAAGGAATATGTGTGCGAATGTCAGAACGGGAAAGTAGACACGACAATTGGTATAAGATTGAGTACAAGAATAGAAAAGATAAGTAGACTACTTTATCTTATCATATGACAAGTTGGTGAAAGGCATTAAATGATGCATTTAATGCTCCAACGACTCTCTTCATCAGACGAAGGCCGTCTCTTGCAAAGCACTTAACGGATACTTTTGGAGTAGCCTATAAATAGAAGAAGAGACCTTCTTTGAGTGGTTGTTGTTATCATAGTGGCTGTTGTTTCTGAAAAATCATAACTCTTTAAAAAAAGAAAAAGCTCTTGTATATTTTTAGATTGTAAAATTCTTTTTGTACTTCATTGTATATTTGTCTGTTAAGACGTTAAACCAAGTGAGGTAACTCACACGTAAACCTTTTTCTTAACGAGATTGGTGGAACTTGAAGAGGCTTTGATTCAAAGAATACTTGAGTTTTTGCTTGGAGAGGCAAGTAAAAGACTACTTGTGTTAAGCCTGAAGAGGCTTGTGGAAAGAATACTTGTAACTTGAAAAAGTAAGTGAAACTTGGTTGTTGCCAAGAACTGGACATAGTCTATAGGGCGAGACGAACTAGTATGAATCTTGTGTACTTTCCAGTTTGTTGTTAAGCTTTCATACGTGTTATAAAACGTTTTTTTTTTTTAAAATAAACTTTGATCAAATCCTTCAGACGATACTCTTTTACCAAGGTTTTGCGAAAATATAAAATATAACACAATTCAACCCCCTTCTTGTGTTATTTTTGTGTCTTACAATTTGGTATCAGAGCTCAGCCCCTAAGAGTTAAGCACCTTAACTAGTGTTAGAGGAAAAGATCCGCATGGCAAACCCTGAAGGATAGTTCATTCCTGAAAGAGCCTCTTTGTCAAGGCCTCCAGCCTTCAATGGAGAGGATTATGCTTATTGGAAGGACAAAATGGAAATATATATCAAGTCCACTTATTACAGCATCTAGAGAATCATAACTAATGGAGATTTTGTTGTAACTAAGTCAGAAAACGAATACAACCAAGATGACTACAACATGTTACAACAAAATGCAAAAGCTAAGTATATCATAACTTGTGCCTTATCAAAAACTAAATATAATAAATTTTGCAGCTGCAGAACTGTTAAGGAAATGTGGGATGCCATACCCATAACAGATGAAGGCACAGAAGATGTTCGTCTCAAAAGAGTAGCAACTCTTCAAAGACACTATGAGATGTTCATCATGAAAGAGACAGAGACCATTAATGAAATGTTTGGAAGATTTCAAACAATTCTAAATGGACTTCAAAGTCTTGCTGTTGAGTTCTCTAAAGCTTAGGAACCCAAAGCTATAGCCATAGCTGAAGTAAGGGACATGAAGACTTTAACTCTGGATGAATTACTGGGAGCTTTAAGAGTTCACAAAGTTCATTTATTCAAAAAAGACAAAGTCAAGAACAATGACTCAGTTGCTCTAAAGATTGGAGAATCAAGTCAAAGGGCAGATGAAAAGACTGAAACAAAAGTCAGGAACAAAGCTCTGAAGGTTTAGTCTAAATGATTTGAGAGCTCAGACGAAAGCTCCAGCTGCTTAACTAATGATGAGATCTCCCTCATCACCAGAAAATTCAAGAGGATGCTCAAGAAGAAAGACAGATTTAAGCAATCTTCTAGAAAGAAAGACACCAGATACAAAAAGCCTTCACATGAAGAGAACAATGAAATTATCTGCTTTGAATGCAAGAAACCTGGACATATTAAGGCTGAATGTCCCAAACTTTAAAAGGGATGGAGTTCAAAGAAAAGATACAAGAAGAAAAACCTTTTAGCCACTTGGGAAGATCTGGACAGCAGCAGTAGTGGTTTAGACGATGAAAAGGCTAATATATGTCTCATGGCAGACGTAGAAGAAGTAACGTCTGAGGTAAACTCTGATTGTAATAACTTTCTGCATGAGTCTGATGGCAGTGAATCTGAGTCTGATGACGAAGATATATCATATGACACTCTTCTTACTAACTCACACAAGATTGCTCTTGAGTATAAAAAATATAAAGAAAAATATCAAGAAGCTATTTTAGAAAATGAGATACTCAAGAAAGATCTGACGAGAATGCATAAGAGCCTAGCCTCAAATCTTGAAAAGGCAATGCTTCTTTTTGAAGTTGATAGACTAAAGAAAGAGGTCATTAGTCTGAAACATGATCTGACCAAATTTGTAGACGGATTTTCAAAACTTCAAATGATTTTAAAACATAGAAGATCTCCGTCTGACAAATCTGAGATTGGATTTGTAGAAGACAAAAGTGCTAAACCATCGTCTTCTAAATCTTATTCAACCTTTTATAACTTTTGTGGCAAATTTGAACATTCATTCCAAAGATGTCAACACAAAAGGAAACAAAGGTCAAATAAGATCATTGGGACTAACACTAAAGGACCCAAGAGTATTTGGGTACCAAAATCTCAAATAATTCCTGTTGTAGGAAAAAGGAGGGATTCATTCTGCTACCTGGACAGTGGATGCTCACGTCACATGATGAGAGAAAGGTCTATGTTCCTAGACCTCCAATCACATGAAGGAACAGTCTCATTTGGTGGAAATGGAAAAGGAAAAATCATTGGTATAGGTAAAGTTGGTAAGCCTCCTCTTCCATCTATAAATAATGTCCTATGTGTTGAAAGATTAAAATACAATCTACTTAGCATAAGTCAATTTTGTGACAATGGGTGTACTGTATCCTTCAACAAGGAATCATGCATAGTCAAAAGAAATAATGAATCTATTCTTTTTACTGCCAAAAGACATAACAATTTGTATAAGATTGAGTTTGAAGATCTGAACAAACAAAATGTTACTTGCCTAATGACCAAAGAAGATGAAAAATGGATTTGGCATAAAAAGCTCAGGCATATCAATTTGAAACGTATTTTGAAACTACATAAAAAGATTTTAGTAAAAGGATTGCCTGAAATTTCTTGGAAAACTCATTTTCTTTGTGAAGCATGTCAGAAAGGGAAACAAATCAAAACCTTTTTTAAATCAAAAGATGTTGTTTCCAGTTCTAGACCATTAGAATTACTGCATATGGATTTGTTTGGACCTACAAAAACCCTTAGTCTTGATGGGAAAAAGTATGGTTTTGTCATTATTGATGACTATTCTAGATATACCTGGGTTTATTTCCTAGCTCACCAACACGAGCCTTTTAATGTGTTTGAAATATTCTGTAAGAGAGTTCAAAATGAAAAAGGTTTCTGTATTACTAAATTTAGAAGTGACCACGGAACTGAGTTTGAAAATGCTAAGTTTAAATACTTCTGTGAAAAGAATGGAATTTTCACAACTTCTCCTCATTGAGAACACCTCAACAAAACGGGGTAGTTGAAAGGAAAAATTGAACTCTACAAGAGATGGCAAGAACCATGCTTTGTGAAAATTCAGTCCTTAAGTACTTTTGGGTAGAAGTTGTAAATATAGCATGTTATGTTCAAAAATGAATATTGATCAGATCAATAATTAAAAAGACTCCTTATGAACTGTGGAGAAGTAGAAAACCCAACATTTCATACTTTCACTCTTTTGGATGTGAATGTTATATTCTCAACACTAGAGATCAACTAAGAAAATTTGACTCTAAGGTTGATAAAGGTGTTTTTCTTGGATATTTCGACACATCAAAAGCATTTAGAGTATTCAACTCTAGAACTTCTGTTGTAGAAGAATCTATCCATGTTAAATTTAATGATATACTAACCCCTGCTAGGAGACTATCAGATTTGGAAGAAGATTTTGCAGATTTACAAATAGGACCGTCTAATCTAACAAGAACAGATGAAGAAAAAGAATTAGAAGATACTCCTCAACAACAACAGATCGATAATTAGACGAAAGAATCTCGCAAGGACTGGAAGTTCATTACTTATCATCCTTAAGATCAGATTATTGGAGAACGAACTGAAGGAGTTAAAACAAGGTCATCACTAAAGAATCAACTATCGTATGCCTTAGTTTCAAAAATTGAACCTAAGACGATAGAAGAAGCACTAACAGACGATGATTGGGTGATAGCAATGCAAGAAGAATTACATCAATTCACAAGAAATGATGTTTGGATTCTTGTTCCTAAACTAGAACATAAAAGCATCATTGGAACAAGATGGGTATTTCGCAACAAGTTCGACGAAAATGGTAAAGTAATCAGAAATAAAGCAAGGTTAGTGGCTCAAGGTTACAATTAACAAGAAGGTATTGATTTCACTGAAACCTTTGCTCCTATTGCTAGATTAGAAGATATTAGAATTATGCTTGTCTTTACCGCTCATAAAAACATTAAGCTTTTTCAAATGGATGTGAAAAGTGCTTTTTTAAATGGTTTCATTGAGGAAGAAGTTTATGTTAGACAACCTCCTGGTTTTGAGGATCCAAACCTCACAAACCATGTTTTCATACTTAAAAAGGCTCTATATGGTCTTAAACAAGCACCTCATACTTGGTATGATAGATTGAGCAATTTTCTTATTGAAAATGGGTTTATGAGAGGCAAAGTAGACAACTCTTTTTAGAAAGGAATCCAACAGAGATTTCATTATAGTCCAAATTTATGTAGACGATATAATCTTTGGTGCTACTAATGAAACTCTATGTAAGGATTTCTCATATTTAATACAGAGTGAATTTGAGATGAGCATGATAGGAGAATTAAAATTCTTCCTTGGCCTACAAGTTAAACAAGAAGAGAAGGGTATATACATTCATGAGCAAAAATACACAAAGGAATTGCTTAAAAAATATAAAATGAATGAGTCAAAACCTATGTGCACACTAATGCATCTGTTTGTTGGTATGACAAAGGATGAATCAGGTAAACCTGTAGACCATATTGTTTAGAGAGGTATGATCGGCTCATTTCTCTATTTAACTGCTAGTAGACCAGACATCATGCATAGCGTCTACTTGTGTGCCAGATTTCAATCTGACCTTAGAGAGTCTTATTTAAAAGCTGTTAAGAGGATTTTTAGATATCTTGTTAGTACACCTAGCCTTAGTTTATTCTATGAGAAAAACAAAGATTTCAGGTTAGTAGGATATTGTCATGTAGACTATGCTGGTGATAAACTTGAAAGAAAAAGCACAAGTGGTGGATGTCACTTCATTGGACCATGTCTTATATCTTGAACCAGCAAGAAGTAGAACTCAATTGCATTATCAACTGCTAAAGCTGAATATGTATCTGCTGTTAGTTGCTGCTCACAACTCCTATTGGTAAAGTATCAACTTGAAGATTACTCTAGTTTTGAGCATAACATTCTTGTGTTATGTGATAATACTAGTGCAATCAATTTATCTAAAAACCCCATTCAACATTCTAAAGCAAAGCATATAGAAATAAGACATCATTTTATTTGTGACTATGTTCAAAAAGGTGTTTTTGATATTAAGTTCATTGATACAGACCATCAATGGGCTAATATCTTCACAAAGCGTTACCAAAAGAACGTTTTAACTTCATCTTAGAAATTTGCATATGAAAGTTTTGCAAGAGTAAAACGTCTTACATGCATCGTCTTATTTAAATAAAGTTTCGTCTTATTCTATACTGTCTTACTGTTAATCTTATATCGTCTTACTAACATAATCGTCTTTGAATATGAAAAGTTTTTAAATTCTTTAGTCTAATATTTCCCCTAATGATTACTCTCGATAACCACCTAAGAAACGTGTGTCGTGTCCCCTGCTATATCAAGTCGTCATAAATGCACGTCTCTTCTGTACTTTTTTGACCTTTCTTTTATTCAAAATAACTGCTATTTTAATCACTTACACTCTTTCTGAAAACTTCTCAAACTCTCTGAACTCAAACCCTATTCCTCACCATTACTCTTAAATCTTAAATCTCTCAAACCTGCACTCATGGCCACCTAGAAATAGCTTGTGCCTATGGAGAGATTTCCAGAAGGTGACTTCGTCGCTAGAAAATGGGTCGACTTACAAAAGCTTAAAGAAGAAGGATTCCTTTTGGAAATTTATATCAAAAATGTTGGATGGGAAGTTTCGTGTAGAAGAGAACCACTTGGTACCATACACCGTACGCCTACTTATAGGCTTCTACGTCTAAGGTTAACGGAACCATCATTGGAATTGTCAATAATCAGGTCATCATCATCTCTTCTGACACCATTAAAACAGTGTCTAGTTGTAGAGAGGAGGGTGACCTCTTTACTAAAGACTGGGAGAAGGTCATAACCCTAGAAACTATTAACAGGGCGTTGTATGGAAAGCCCAGGCCTCAGATTGAGAACAAGGATATTCTGAAGAGGTTTCTGTACTCTTTAAACAAGAAGCTTATATGCAGATTGATTCTCAACATCTTACTGCACATTATTCTCCCAAGAAAAGGCTCAAAGGATAATGTAACATCCAAGGACAGATTCTGCATATGCAAGATGCTGACTGGTCAGAAGGTTAATCTGCTTGCATTAATCCTAGATAACTGGAGATCCTGTCTCTCCAAGTCGAAGGAAGGTGCCCAGAGCAAGCAGAAGCATCCTATTCCCTATGCCATGCTCTTCACCGAAATCATCCGTTTGGCGGGAATAAAGGAATCTAGGTTGAGAAGATGAAACAAGGTTCTGAGATCGATGTATCCATCATCAGGAAGATGAAGATTGCACATCTTTTCTCTGGATTCGTTGCCAGACATCCAGAGTTGGCATTGATCAAGGAAGAACCACCAGAAGAAGTTGTTGGAATTGCGTTCAGAGTGGAATCGTCTGCTGACCCTTTTGTTGGTACTGCATCTACTCAACCTCCACCACAAACAAAACCCTAACCATCCCAACCACAATCTAAACAAACTAAAGCACAAAAACCAAAACTACCCATCAAAAGACCTTCACAACGAAACACTCAACCTAAATAGACCAAATCTCAAACCCTATCGTCTCCACCTCACAAGAAACAAAAACTCTTAACCATTCGTCTGAGATCCAAACCAATTCCTCACCTGACTTAGACAATGATCTTCCCATTAACACCTTTCTTCCTACTCCAAGCAAAACCATTCCTGCCCCACCAACAGAACAACCACCTCCACCACCTACCTCTATTGAAACCCCTCCATTTACTCAACCTTCTAAAAAGCCCTCAAAATCCAAAAAGATTCCAGTACCAAAACAAGAGCTTAAGAAGAAAAGCAGCTCAGGAGAGCTCGAGCTAAATCAAAATGGGTTGAAAAGAAGAAGAAAAAAGAAGAAGAAAAACTAGCTGAGGCAAAGCAAGAACAGATCGAGGAAGTAGTGCTTCAATATGTGATTGAGCACTCGTTGCAAACAGCCCTTGCAGAGCATGAAGAGCAAGAGCTGTTGACTCAAGAGGACATCGCTGCTACCTCAAGAGACTTAACAGTCGTACCCAGCTTTGATAAGCCCCAAGGGCTGTTTCACTATCTGTTTCCTTCACAGAACTTGAAACAGAAGGAACTTCGTCTGGAGGAGCTATACCTATGATAGACGAAACATCACCAAAAGCTTATTGCTCTGAAACGCTTCCGTCTAAATGTCTCCAAAGGGGCACAATGATCTACTTTGAGCAGCCTGAGTCGCATTAGACTAGAACAACAAAGAATATCAATTATCAGAGCCCTTCGACCTAGAAGTTCTTCAAGCTCTCACCAACTATGAACTGGGCGAAGTTAATAATCCAAGGATGTGGACGACTCTCATCAATGAAGAATGGCCACTTTTGGTACGCCATGGGTACACTAAGAAATTTCTTGATATTGAAGAAGAAGCTACCCCAGCCATGTCTTATGAGCCGCACTTCACCCCATACGTCTGGGAGGAAGGATACAACACTCTGTCAGACGCTCTGATCTTCATCTTTCCACTCTCAATCAAAATGAAATTTCCAGCTGGATATGAAGTTTGGAGACAGCATGGGATTCTCTGTCACACCTCTCCTTTCATGCTGAAATACAACTACTTAGAGTATCTGATCATGTGCAGAACGTACCATTACAAGCCCAAAATTATATATCAGTTCTGTCATGTGATGATCAAGACCTACCTTCTCGCCATCCGTCCAGAGGATAGCCCCGATTTTGAAGAATGGCAGATTGGTGATGATGACTGGGAGGTGGGGAGAGTGATGAATAACTTCTTACGAGAGAATATGCAAATATCTCTGTAGCGTGCTATCTGTGAGCGAAGGTGTCTAGACCTTGAGCTAGGCTCGCCTAGACTCATGGTTACTCGAATGTGGCTCCTCATGAAGCCATGGCCCACATTTCGCATTGTTGTCAGAAGAATTATCCGTGCTAGAATCTATCTATGGGGAATGGAAAAGAACCAAAGTTCAGACGTAACCCCTGAAGGCACTTGATGATTAGACAGAGAGCACTTTTGTCTACACAGTTGGCTAAACTAAAAGGCAAAGCAACTCTCAAAAGCACAGACCGAAAAAGGTTGTAAGACATGTTGAAGCAATAAAACACTTTTCGGGTTTGACTTGCCGAAAAGAAGAATCTTTAAGCCATGAAGCTGCTCTTCATCCGACAGCTCACTGGACGCAAGTCTCTTCGTCTCCTTCCAACTGTAACATCCAACCCCCAAAACCAACTATCCATAAACCTACCCCAAACCTATATCTTCTTCTCCTCTGAAACCTTTGAAATCTCTCTACCCCTGCAGCCACTTTTGGTTCTATGGTCTTCCTGTACCCTATGTTTTTAACTTATGTTTTGTAGAGGACCTAGTGATGAAGCAGCTACCAGCTCTGCACCTGCACCTGCACCTTCAGACGACATACAAGCTTTCAATGAATTAAAGCAGACTGTGCAGCGTCTTGAAGCTGTTTTAGGAAAGAACGCAGGAAACGCAAACGAGCAAAAGTTCTGTTAGCCAAACTGGCAAAGCGCATCAAAAGTGACCTTTGCTCATCATCTACACCTTTAGGCTTGAATCTTCTAATTGATGATGCCAAAAGGGGGAGAAAATAGAAGACAAGCAATCTTAGGGGAAGTACAATTTTTTTATATACAATGATAAATTATATGTTGAATGATATCGTCTAGTTTCTTTCAGTTACTTCTTTATACATATTACATCTGCTTAACTGTAGTACACCTATATCAAAAATGTTTTAAAATTCAAACTCACTCATCAAAAAGCGTTTTCATAGAAAATGTTTTACAAGAACTATAATTGTTTGTCATCATAAAAAAGGAAAAGATTGTTAAGACAAATGATGAATTTATAACCCTCAAATATTTTGATAATAACAAACAGTTAAATTATATATGTCCTTATATAATCGTCTGATCATTCGTTCGTAAGCAATCGTCTGATGTTCTTAAAATGAATATCGTCTTATCTTTTGATTAGATATTTTGTATCTAATAAATCTTACAGATGATGACAACATTCTAAAATGATCTGCACATCAATCAGAGCGTAAGCTACCTCGAAATGTATAAAGCCTACATACCTACTCTTGAAGAAAGTTAGCGAATAAGAAGGAATATGTGTGCGAATGTCAGAACGGAAAAGTAGACATGACAACTGCGACAAGATTGAGTACAAGAATAGAAAAGATAAGTAGAACTGCTTTATCTTATCATATGACAAGTTGGTGAAAGGCATTAAATGCTGCATTTAATGCTCCAACGACTCTCTTCATCAGACGAAGGTCGTCTCTTACAAAGCACTCAACGGATACTTCTGGAGTAGCCTATAAATAGAAGAAAAGACCTCTTTCAAGTGGTTGTTGTTATCATAGTGGCTGCTGTTTCTGAAAAATCATAACTCTTTAAGAAAAGATGGACCATCCTCCCCAAAAGCACTATGACCTTTGCTAGAGCCTTTGCCATTGCTCCCTTAAGAAACTCCCTCAAACAAACAATAATACTCTCTTGTGTTTCCCACCCTATGTGGGATTCGAGAAGGAAGGTAATGCGAGGGCTCCTTAAAATCTTCTAACTATACACAAATTGTCATGGGTTGCATAGTGACTATAATAGCCTCAGGTACAAAAACATGTGATCAGTGAATCGTCAAACCGAGCTTCAGCCATGGTGGATGTGACACCCAATCACATTGACCTAATCCTAACATTTATTAAATTTATTTAATCAATTAATTTTATTTAGGAAATATATTTTTACTTTATTAAAAATTAAGAGTAATTCTTTTCCTTTTTAATTAAACTTTATTGAAAATTGTAATGCTTTTCGTTACATAAATAAGTCATGAATAAAATATTACTAAAGATTAAATTTCAAAAGCCTAAAGGGTTTGAAATAGTACCTCAATCATATTAAAATAACCAATGTAATCTATCTTTACATAAATCATATCATTATACCCAAAAACTCAAGTGGTTACTAACGATTCTAAACAAAAATAATAATAAAATTTATTCATCGACAAATGACCCTTTTATTCAAATATTTCCAAACAATCTAAATACATACTAAACAAAGGAGATAATAAATCTTCAAGTCTACTCTATCTCAACAACTTTGTCCTCGTTCTCTAAAAACAACACGTTAATGAGAAAAAAATCCAGTGAATAGAAACAAGTTCAAAAAAGAGGTTGCAAATAGTGTATGTTCTCAACTGGTGCAATAACCAAAAAACAACCATGGTACCCGCAAAATAAGTTTATAAAAAGTCATTTTTTTAAAATTAAGTATAAGATATTCTGTTCACACATATAATTAAAAGAAATCAATAATCTTCATAAACAAACATCTATATCCCAAGTATTTGACTTTATACACTACTTAGTGATTCCCAGAATCACTCTACTTGACTCCTTGATTCCCAGAATCGATGTGAACCCAAATTTACTTATCTTTTTGGTTCCTAGAACTAGTGCAAGTCCCAGACTCACTGTGAATCCCAGATTCACTAAGGTATATGAGCTCATATCCACGCAATGGTGTCCCACTGCCTTCCCCATCCTGGCTGAAGGTATATCATATCTCATACCAGATGTAGATATGTTTAATAAATAGATTTCCTATCCCGGATGGTGATATCCTTCTTCTCATTCCCAGAATAAGATGTATACCGTCATTCCTTCCAAGAAGATAATGACTAAATCTTGTAACACCTACTAAATAAGACAAGCGCTTGATTAATTTAATTATTCCTTAATCCATTTATTAGAAACGTCGGCTAGGTTTAAACCTTACCATACTTTTGTTTGCAATTATGGAATAAATAAAAAGACATTATATAAAGAACCATAATTGTGAAATAAACACCATCCTATATATGTAAGCGTCAAGCCTTTGCACAAGGTTAGATGTCAAGTACATACATAGGAAATACATAAAAAGAAATACATTAAAATCAAGCCTAGATACCTGCCTATAGATATAAAACAACAAAAATCTATGTGAGAGCAATATAAACCTATACTAAGCCACCCCATCATGTAGGATATACAAAAAAATCGCAAGTAGAACCATCGTCACTAGGAGTCCTCGGAGTCCATCATATCGGTGTCCTATAAGTCCACCATATCCTCATCCTCGTCATCAGAAGGTATATGACCATTGGGTGACTGTCCAAGGCTATCGAAGCTGCCAACACTACTGACCTTGGAAGAAGAAGAGATCCATCCGTAGTTTTCACCTGGATGATAAGAAGGACTAGATGAAGACTCGATGGTGTCTAGATAGGGTGGAATCACTGGTGGGGGCTCGTAGTACTAGAGATATAGTGTAGGGATTGCCATGATGCCAATGTATGGATTAGCATCCATCTATGGAAATAGGGTGTCATCCATCTCAATGTTTGCAGGCAATGGTGGAGGGGCCTATGGTCCTCTGACATAGCCATCAAGGGAAGTCGTAGATAGGGTCATAGGCAGTGTAAGCTGCTCAATAGGTAAGAAAACATTTAGGATGAGGGATATAAATGTAAAGGTCACCCATCCCTGAAAGGTCAAATATTGAGTAGTTGGGTCATAGACCCAGATCCCAAGAGGGCAGTATGATATATGGACATTTGCCATCCCGTGGAAGAAGTCCATCTGCTCGTACCACAATCGTATATGAAAAGAAGCAAAAAGAAAGAAGTGAGGTTTTTATAAAAGCCTCATTCATTTCTTAATAGACTACAAACAACAAATTAAACAATCAATTAGGTAAATCCTAAGGTTTGACCTATGTTATTGTCATTCACTTGCAAACTTTTACTCGACGTATGGATCCATACCTATCTATTATGATTCACCTTAACCACCAGGAATTACTGGGAAGCGATTGGGAGTTCGTATAATTCCTCACAAGGTACAAACATTCATGTCATAATCATCATCCTTGAGGAAAAGGCCACAGCCCATCAGGGATATACACTCCACCAATCATGGTGATGTTGAGCAAGTGTCAGGGTTACCAAGTCGATTTACGTGATTTACCTCGGCTCAGGGTGCTACCTGACCATTTGGATCTTCACAACTTAATACCTTTACCCTCAAGACCTAAACAATGGTCCTTGCCTTTCATCCCACAACGTACCAAACTGTGACTTTCTAGACACAGGCACTCATGCTTCTTAGCACGGTCCTAACTCAATTAGGGTTTTCCTATAACTTTGTTTCTAAGTTTCAAGATATACTCTCTGGATAATCTAGCAGAGTTTTAAGTCACTTATTACAGAGATTTCATTCATCCATTACATTTTTAAAACTTAGAAACAATTCAATATGAATATTATAGTGAAGGAAATATCAATAATCAAAGTTGCATACATATTCATTCTCATTCATTCATACATTTATTATAGTTCTTATTTTAATTACTTTGATTTATCCTTCTCTTTTTCTAACTTTTCAAATTAGACTATTTTAAAGGTAAAACCTTCAATCTACAATTATAACTAGGACGTAGTAATAAAATTTGAGAGAAGTTATTTTCTAATGTGGAAGGTCAAACTATGCTGCAACCACAGAGCATACTTAGAATTTCTCTCTAGTTATTTCTTTTTACTAAAATTTGACATGTTTATCTTTGAAAACCAAGGCTTTTAATTTCCCAAATTTAACTAAAGAAGATCATGTAAGTGCATGCATTTTATCAAAACATTTGTTAACTTTATTTGAACAAGATTATTTATTTATTTATTTATGTATTTATTTATTTCCATACTAGCCATAAATTGTTCAAAATAATAGTTGAATGGTAACAAATTGAAATTTGTCTAAGAAGGTCTTTATTTTTGAAAACTTTTCCTAGGTTCAGCCTAAAGTCTATTTAATTAATTTGACCAAAAAAAAGAAAACTTTATTTCTTAAATTTGTTCACAAATTTTTTTTAATAGAACTTGCTTTCCAATAAAACCTTTTCTTCCAACTTTCCTAAGGTTCATTTTCACCAATTTGAACCAATAAAAGAAACTCATTTTTCTTCTCTAATTTTTCAATCATTAAAATTTAAATTTTGTATAAATAATTTAAAAAGAATTTTCCTCCTTACTTCATTTTTAATGGGCCGAATGTCCTTTTTAGAAAAAGCCCAACTTATTTGTTTTTCTTTCTGGAAATTGAAGCATTCACTTGGTCTAAAAATTTGTTTTATTTATTATTATTTCTCAACCATCTTTACTCATTTTAATTGCTAATTGACACAATTTTTTTTTCTTAGCCTTACTTTTATTAAGTGGGCCGAGAGCCCCTAAGGGAAAATGAATTCCAAAAATTTGTTATTCCAAGTGATCTAAGGCTTTAAATTTGGTTTTAAGAAATAGATAGCTTGCATAAAAGTAGGCTCATTGATAGTTATTCATAATAGGATATTAGGTTATAATAAGATGTCAATAATAAGAATAAAAGTAACATAGAAAATAAATGACAACAATCAAAATAACAATAAGATTAAGCTTAAGTAAATAACAATGGAATAGAAATAACAATTTTAAGACAACAATAAGATAAATAGCAATAATTTAAATGGGGCAAAATATAAATGGCAATAAGTAAAGCAAGAAATCAAATGGGCAAGAATTTAAATAGCAAAAAAATAAAGCAAATGACATAAAGTAAATGGCCAAAAATATAAATGAAGCACAAAATTAAAATAAATGGCAACATAATGGGAATAATAACAAAGGCAAGAAAGTAAATGGACATTAAAGTAAATGACTTAAGTAAAGCAAGAAATTAAATGAACAAGAATTTAAATTATTACATAGTAGTAGTAGTAGTAGGATTAGTAAACTAATATGGGTTTAAGGGATGATCCACACACACACACCCATTAAGAAACAAATTTAGAGGTCTAAACCTCACTCCTCCTTACCTTCAAATGTGGTTGTTGGTGGAAGAATAGAAGAGAATAGGAGGTTTGGAGGTTTAAGAGCCTAAACTAATGAAAGTGCTTTAATGGTGGAAAAAAATCAAGACTTTGGGGAAGAGAAGAGTTGGACATCCAGTTGCAGGGAGGAGAGGGAGAGGTCTGATTTTTTCTGAAGGGGAGAGTATAATAGTGTAGTGGTTGATGGGCTCTATTTATAGTTCAAAAATAGGTATTTTTTTCATTTAAATTTTGAACTAAAAAGAAATATAATAATATATTTAAGTGTACTGATTCATGTGGGTCTAAAGTGGGCGTCCCAGACCAGTCAAGGGTTTAAATTTTTTTTATATAATTATCAGATATTAAAATTAATTAAATATTAATTTATTGCAACAAAATTAGATAGGAATTTCGGGTAGGTTTTGGAAAATTTGGCCACACCACACTTTCCAGAATATTTTTTTGAGCCTTAACAAATTTTTTCAGATTTTCTCATATATATATTATTTATAATAATTTTTTTCACTAAAAAAGTCATTATTAAGCTAGTAAATCAAATTTTGCCAAATAAATATATTTTTCAAAATTTTCACATAAAATAATATTTGTATAATTAAAATATACTCAATATAAATTTTTAAAAATATTTTAAGGTTAAAAAATTCTGGTTTGCTTTTGCAATCAACTAAGGATATACCAGTCATTTCACAAAAACTGTCTCAATAAACTTCTAATTTTTTAAAAATTATTATTAATTATTTTGAATATAAATATGATTTAAAAATAAGTTTTAAACTTCCCTAGCTAATTTTTTTTTTTACTATTTTATCTTATTAAGCAAGTTTTTAAGGACGAACCAATCATTTTATCACTCCCCGAGCCCTAACCCAAACAAAATATTAAAAATCTAAACTAGATAGAACTTGATAATATGAATATAACTGTGGGAATTATACCCCTGAGATTCTCATCTGGTTTTCCAAAAATAATCATAGAATAATTAGAAAAACAGGTTAGTAAGTAAAAGTGGAGCTGTTACAACTCTCATTAGAACAAAAATATGTCATCCCTATGACTATCAAATATAATTCTTATATCTCATCCCAGATGTAGATATTTTCAATAAATATCTCATCCTAGATAGCGATATCCTTCATCAACTTACAGTTAGGTTTCCCTAAAAATCCCAATTCTTGTTAAAGGAATTTCTAAGAATCACATTCCTAAGAAACTATTGTTTCAAATATACACTTAGGTTACTGTAAAATAATCCCCAATTTCTTATGAAAACCCCAATGGAATCATATCACCTAGAAATCATTAAATTAAGACAACAATTAGTTATACAAAAATTCTCAATTTTCTTATTAAGAACCCTTAAAGAAATCACACTCCAAAAATTGATACCATGGAAGTTTAGAAGAGAGGTTGTTTCTACTCACCTCGAATGAATGCTAAGTGGTTCTCTCCTCAATATTGTGGCATCTCTTGAATTTATCTAATGACCTCCCTTTCTGTCTTCCTCTTCTTTGAGTGTGACCTAGGTTTTCTAACTGTGGGGTAAATGCCCTTTATCTTTTTTTAAAAATAATTGTTGACACAATATACCCTCACCTAATTGCTTCTTGTTAAAGTCATATGCTACATGAGAAACTTGTCCCAAATTTTCTTTTAAAGTAATTTTTTATTATACTTGATTATATCCACCCACTTAAATATATAAAAATTAAAAATTGCTTTTGTCAATATACATACACGTACAACAAAAGTCTCATATTTTTAACATATTTATATTATGTAGGTACATATATATTATGTCTTACATACATAATCTAAATTAGAATTATTTAAATAAAAAATTGTCCTTTACATATATTATAAATGTAAAAATAATAATAAACAATATATATTTTATTTAATAAATATTTTATATTATATATATATATATAACATTATATTTTCTTTGCGCTAAAATATAATATAATATTAACCATTTTCACAATTTAAGGAGGAAATAAAACTAAGTTTATCACACATTGTTTATCTTATTTTGAGCTAGTTTAGGGTCATCTAATCACTCCTAAACTTGTAAATTACTATCTTAATTTTTAGAGTCTAAAATATTACTAGTTTTAGATTTTGGGTGTTACAAAAATATAGCATGAAATTGATTAAGTTATTTTCGACATATCAACAAAGAAATAAAGTAGCTCATAAACATAGTAATGTATACATCACACATCCATATATATATATATATATATATTAATAGAAAACATATATCACTGTTATCAATATGATTATAGTCATCTAGAGTAATAAAGTTCCATAGCTATCGTCATAAAATATATACATATTCTAAAGTATCATAAGTACCCCTCCATGTGTACAGGCAAAATAAAAAGAAGTCTTTATGTCAAAGTAGTAGTACTACCTACTATCTATAAATCCATCCCACCTAACATAACCACATACATAACTACATTTAAGAAGCAATGATTGTCCTTATGAAGTATCCTCCTCTGTGTCCTTTTCAGTTTCAATGTCTTCGTTGTTAGCATCGTTTGCATCATCCATCTTTGCTAACTATTAGCAGCAACATTATACCACAAATGTATACAAATAAAAAGATGAAAGGAGTGAGGTGATTTAATTCTTAAACACTTTCACATAAGGTTCATAGGATTACCTACGAAAGCCACAAATAAAATTAACTAAACACAAAATAATGAATGTAGGGGTTTCTAAGATTTTGACCAAAGTTTCATGCAACTTTCAAAACTCAATACTCATATGGATCCATATCTTAGCAAATGAATGTCATCATCATCGACCAATCTCTAATCTTGGGAAATGATTGGGAGTACATATCCCCCACCTAGTATGATCATCATCATGATCATTATATGCTTGAGAAAACGACCCATTGGCCAAATCTTGCGGGTGTACTCTGTACCAATCCTGATGATGCTAAGTAGGTATCAAGGTTATCAAGTCAATTATGTGATTATCTCGGTCTAAAGGGCACTATCACAACTCGATACCATACCCTCTAGACCTTAACAATAGTCCCTGCCTTTTATCTTGTAATGTACCAAACTGTCATTCCCATCTCCACAAAAACTCATGCACTCACTGCATGTTTTTCTCTCAATCATCATGTTCCTCAGACTTAAGGCTTATGCATGACTCAAAGACGAATACCTCATTGTATGATTCCCATTATATGTCATGGTTAACAGACAATACTTTTACTATCTCTACCATTTTAAATGAGACATGTCTCAACACCAATACCTGTCTTAAGATATTGTACCAATAATAAATATAACTATAAAAGCGTAAGTAATTATTTTTATATATACATTTTTAATCTTATCTCTTTAAATTGTTATACATTATTTATCTAAATAATTATCTTAGAAATTTTTATAAATATTCGAGATAATTTTTTCTTTTTATTTTAAATAATATATACATATAAATTGTATAATAAAAATTTTATAATTTATTAATTACTTTTAAAATCCAAATGTACTTATATATTATTTTTCATTTTCTTTTATTAAATCGGTAATATATCTATTAATATTTATAAAGCTGTTGTTAGAGAGAGAAAACTTTTCCCACCTAAAGTAAGGGCAATTCTAAAAATTTATTTTGTAATTTCTACATTTATTTTTTCAAAATGCTATTAAATGCATTAACCATTGAAAAATAGAAACTATGCATTAACCTTTGAAAAATATAAACTGTGCACAAATGTCATTCATATACCTTATATATCCTATATATATTTGGGTTTTTTTTGTATCAATAACTTTTCCTCTTCTTTACCCTTTTGCATTGCCTTAATTGTCCTGAAATACTTAAGCATTTTAGGTTTTTGTTTTATTATTATTCTTCTTATTATTTATTTATTTGCAATGGGGAATTCATCTAATTTTTTTTCTCTATTTCTCTTCTACTTTTTCTTATTCAAAGTTTGTGCTTTATTTATTTTTGTTTTTCTTATTCTTACTTATTCTTCTTCTTATTTTTTTTTCTAGAAGGGCATAACGTTCTTTCGGTCATGGCTGGAAACAATTTATAACACAAAAAATATTACAGGAGGGTCAATTGTTAAAGTTTCATAATTTGAATGATCCTGAGTTACTTTTAGTTGGTGTTTCAATCAATTAAAAAAATTCCTAATAGAGTGATATTATTTGGTTGTAATTTTGATTGTCACATGCAACACTATGGAGAATAAGTTGTTGTCCTTTTGGATTATGTTTATAAATTGGAATAAAATGTTCATATTTTATTAATTTATTCTTCAATTACAAATATTGAAATAATATAGAAAAATATTAAAATTTTAATTTAGAAATATATTAAACATCGTCCAATTAAATAATTATTTACATTATGTTTAATAATTATTATTTATGTTTATTAATCTATTAATATTTATAAAGCTGTTGTCAGAAAGAGAAAATTTTCCCACTTAAAGTAAGGGCAATTTTGACAAATCTTTTGGTAATACTGCATTAACTCTTTCATGACACTATTAAAACAATTTACTCTTAAAAACAAAAAGGGTGCAGGTGCATGAAGAGTGATATGTCGATTATTGGAATCACAAATGTCAAAAAATACTCTATATATACTGGGGGGTGTTTGGTGTTTCCATAACTCTTCTTCTTCCCTACACTTTTGTAGTGTGTTCATGGTCCCAACATAGGTTGCATTTTATGTATTTTTTTAATCGTAATTCTTACTTCTTCGTTGTCGTCTTCTTCTTCTTAATTCTTTTTCCTTTTCTTCTTAATTATTAATCTGCAATTCTTTAAATCTATTTTTATTTCTTTTTCTTTACTTCATATTCAATCGTTGGGTAAAAATATATTACCTTCTACTACCTAAATCATTGGAAGATACTGCACATAATCTATATTTTGGCTAAAAATGAGATTTTTCATATTGATGTACAAATTAATTGGTGAATTAATCTTATTTTTTAAATTAATATACTAATAAATTAAAATCATTACAAATTTATCTTATACCGAATATTCAATTGTTTCCAAAAATTAAGAAATTTTAACAATATTGAAAAATCAAGACCAAATTATTTAATAAATTAACCTTACAACTAAACTAGGATATACAAGTATTCTATAACAACTAAAGTTGCGCATCAAGACCAAATTATTTAATAGGTCCAGTATTCTAATTCCATTGATTGTAATATATTTATTTAATAGGTTGGCCAACTAAACTCGAGAATTAGTGATATTAATGTACTAATAAATTAAAATAAAATAAATATATTGTATATCAAATATTCAGTTGTTTTCAAAAATTAAAAAAAATTAAAAATAGTATATAAATTAGTTAGCAATATTAATTAGATTTGGTGATATTTTTAACAATATTCAATTGTTTCTGAAAAATAAATTGGTGTACAAATTAATTGAAGATATTTATAATTGGCTGATTTTAATCAATCAATCATTCAATTTGAATGAATTTGTAACAAATAATAAATTAGTTTTTGAAAATAAATTGGTGTACAAATTTGTTGGTGATGTTCATAATTGGCTAATTTTAATCAATCAATTTGTATGAATTTGTAATAAACAATAAATTAGTTTCCAAAATAAATTAGTGTACAAACTTATTTTACATCAAAGATTCAATTATTTCCAAAAATTAAAAACAAAATAAATATTGGTAACATTTTAAATATATTCTAATTAAAGTAATATTAGATTAGGTAAAATAATTTTTTTCTTTTGCAAAGCAAAGAGAATATATTAAGAGAACCTACACTACACATTGCAAAGCAAAGTAATATTAGATTAGATAAAATATTAGTAATTAAAGCAATCTTAAAATTTAAAATATAAATATTCTAATTATATTTATATTTATTATTATAAAAATAATTATTTATCAATTAAAACAATTTTGTTAAATTTTTTAAAATTTTTATAAATAATGAGGTGTAATATTATAAATAGCAATAGTATCATTATAACGCACTATTAATGTACTACTAATAGCAAATAATAAATTAGTTTTTAATATAATATATAAAAATATAAAATAGCCCATTTATATCTTATATATCTCCACTTATTCGAACCCCTTCTTTCTTAATAAAAAGAACTTGCATATGTTCCTTTGTCCTGTTGTTTCCTTCTTTTAGTATCTAACTTATCAATTAATCAATATGATAATGATGCTTAAATTAATTTCAATTCCTCCCTTTAATTTAATCTTATCATTTTTTGAATATAAACCTACATTGTCAATGTGGGTGATCATACTAATGGCATGTATTCCACTTCCATACCTTCTCTTCGTATGGTCATGGCTCAAAAAGTCTATTTTTGTCATTTTTTCTAAATGTTTATAAAATAATTGATTAATATACTAATAAATTATAATCGGTACAAATTATTCAATTTTTTCCAAAAATTAAGAAATTTTAACAATATTGATTGTAAGGAAGAAGTACAAATTTATTTAGCCAATGAAAAATCAAGAGCAAATTATTTAATAGGTTAACCTTACAACTAAAGTAAGATATACAAGTATTCTATTACAACTAAAGTTGCGCATTACCAAATTATATCAAAACCAAATTAATTAATAGGTCCAGTGTTCTAACTCCATTGATTGTAATATATTTATTTAATAGGTTGGCCAACTAAACTCGAGAATCAAGAATATTAGTATACTAATAAATTAAAACCAGTACAAATTTATTTTATGTCAAATACTCAATTATTTTTGAAAATTAAAAAAATTTAACAATAGTATATAAATTAGTTGGCTATATTAACTAGATTTGTTGATATTTTAACAATATTCAATTGTTTCTAAAAATAAATTGGTGTACAAATTGATTGGCGATATTTATAATTGGCTAATGCAATAAAGTTGGCAATATTTATAATTGGTGTACAAATTTGTATGAATTTGTAACAAATAATAAATTAGTTTCCAAAAATAAATTAGCATACAAATTTATTTTATATCAAAGATTCAATTGTTTCCAAAAATTAAAAAAAATTAAATATTGGTAACATTTTAAATATATTCTAATTAAAGTAATGTTAGATTAGATGAAATATTTTTTTTAGAGAACCAAAATCATTAGATAAAATATCGGTAACATTTTAAATATATTATTCTAATAAAGTAATATTAGATTAGATAAAATATATTTTTTTCTTTTGCAAAGCAAGGAGAATATATTAAGAGAACCTACACTACACTTTGCAAAGCAAAGCAACATTAGATTAGATAAAATATTAGTAATTAAAGTGATTTTAAAATTCAAAATATAAATATTCTAATTATATTTATATTTATTATTATAAAAATAATTATTTATCAGTTAAAATAATTTTTAAAATTTTTTTTATAAATAATGACGTGTAATATCATAAATGGCAATAGTATCATTATAGTACTATTAATGTACTATTAATGGCAAATAATAAATTAGTTTTTTAATATATTATATAATGATATAAAATAGATTAATATACTAATAAATTAAAATTAGTACAAATTTATTATATAATGAATGTTCAATTTTTTCCAAAATTTTAAAAAATTAATATTCAATAAATTAGTTGGTGATATTAATTAGATTCAAAGATATTTTAATAATTGGTGATATTTATTAGATTCGGTGGTATTTTATTTTATATCGAATATCTCTATATCTCTATATATTTAATAAAAATCTATTGCGATTAATAGAAGGCCGAAAGTCTTTCTGGGAAAAATGAATAGCATTTGTCTATTTGATAGCAACACTATGTGTAACACCCCCACTTTAACCAGCTTGTTGTTTTCTAATTATTCTACGATTAATTGTGAAAAATCAAATGGGAATCTCAAGGGTATGATTCTCATGGTTATATTCATATTAGCAAGTTCTATCTAGTCTAGATTTTATTTATTTATTTTTTGGGTTAAGGCCTGAAAGCGATAAAACAACCGGTTTGTCCCTAAAAACTTACTTAATAGGATAAAATAATAAAAATTAGCTAGAGAGGTTTAAAAGTTATTTTTAAACCATATTTATATTTGAAATAATTAATAATAATTTTATAAATTTTTTGGAATTTTTCTGAGACATTTTTTGTGAAATGACCGATATACCCTTAGCTGACTGTGAAAGTTAGCAGGAGAATTTTTAACCTCAAAAAATTATGAAAAATTTATATTGAGTATATTTTAATTATACCAATATTATTTTAATGGAAAAATATTAAAAATTCTGAAAGATATATTTATTTGGCAAAATTGGATTTAGTGGCTTAATAAATGCCTTTTTTAGTGAAAAAATTATTATAAATAATATATACATGAGAAAAATCTGAAAATTTTTTGTAAAGCTCAAAAAAATATACTTGAAAACATGGTGTGGCCATATTTTCCAAAAACCTACCCAAAATTCCTATCTAATTTTGTTGCAATAAACTAATATTTAATTATTTTTAATATCTAATAATTATATAAAATAATTTTTTAGATTTTTTTTTACCTTTGACTGGTCTGGGACGTTTCCCTTCAGCCCACATGTGGAAACTACAATTAAAAATGATATTCTATTGTTTTTGATTCAAAAATTAAATCTAAAATACCTACTTTTTCTCCTATAAATAAACCCCATCAACCACTACACTATTACACTCCTCACTTCAGATTTGAGAGCTCTCTCTCTACCTCCCAGCTGTTCGAAAACGTGCAGCTCATCCTTCCCCCAAGTTCTTGAATTTTTTCACCACCATTAAAAGCTTTCCACCAAATTTTAGGATCCTAAACCTCTAAAGCCATCTCTCCTCTTCTATTTCTCCACCAACCAACCATATTAGAGGTAAGGGGGAGTGAGATTTAAGCTCTACATTTGTTTCTTAATGGGTGTGTGTGTGGGTTATCCCTTAAACCCAAATAACTTATTAATCCTACTGCTATTACTATGTAACAATTTATATTCTTGATCATTTTAATTCTTGCTTTATTAAGTCATTTACTTTAATGTTCATTTATTTTCTTGCTTTGTTATTATCCCATTATGCTGCCATATTTTTTTATTTGTGCTTTATTTATATTTTTGCCCATTTACATTATGTCATTTACTTTATTGTTTAAGTTCTTGCTATTTAAATTCTTGCGCTTTAATTTTTGCTTTACTTATTGCAATTTATATTTGCCCATTTAAATTATTGTCATTTATCTTATTGTTATCTTGGTCATTATCATTTATTTTTATGTTAAATTATTTTTATTGTTAGTACCATATTATAACTTAATATCCTATTATAAATAACCACCAATGAGCCTATTTTTATGTAAGCTAGCTATTTTCTTGCAAAACCAATTTTTAAGCCTCAAGATCACTTGGAGCAACAAATTTTGGAACCCATTTTCCTCTTAAAGGCTCTAGGCCATGCTTAAAGAAAAGGATAAGAAATATTTTTTTTGTGTCAATTAACTTATTAGCATGGGTAAGATGATTGAGAAATAATAATTACTTATAAAATCAATTTTTGGACCACATAGAAAATGAATTTAATTTCTAAAAAGAAAAACAAACATTTGGACTTCTCCAAAAGAAAGGCATTCGGCCCATTGAAAAATGAAATAATGAAGAAAATGAATTTTTTTATTTATATTTAGCATTTTTGGCAATTACTTGAATTAATTCAAATTGGTGAGAATAAATCTTAGGAAAAGTTAAAGAAAAAGGTTTTCTTGAAAAAGAAAGTTCTACTAAATTTTTGTGGATTAATCTAAGAAATAAAGTTTTGTCAAAATTAATTGAATGGACTTTAGGCCCAAACTAGGAAAAGTTTTTAGAAATAAAGACCTTATTGGACAAATTTTAATTTGTTACCATTCAACTATTATTTTGAACAAATTATGGCTAGTATGGAAATAAATAAATAATCTTGTTCAAATAAAGTTAACAAATGTTTTGGTAAAAAGCATGCAATTACATGATTTTCTTGAATAAATTAGAAGTCTTGGTTTTGTAAGATGAACACCCCAAATTTTAGTAAAAGGAAATAACTGGAGAAGAACTCTAAGTATGCTCTGTGATTGCAGCATAGTTTGACCTTTCACATCAGAAAAGAACTTCTCTTAAAATTTTATTACTACGTCCTAGTTATAATTGTAGACAAAAGTTTTTTCTCCTTAAAATAGTCTAATTTGAAGGGTTAGAAAAGGATAAGGATAAATCAAGTAATTAAAATAAGAACTATGATAAATGTATGAAGGAGAATGAATATGTATGTAACTTTGATTGTTGATATTTTCCTTCCTATGACATTCACATCAAATTATTTCTAAGTTTTAAGTAAGAGTGATGGATGAATGAAATATCTGTGATGAGTAACTTTGGAACTTTGCTGGATTATCTAGAGAGTATGTCTTGAAACTTAGAAAGCAAAATCATAGGAAAACCCCGATTGAGTTAGGACCATGCTGAGAAGCATGAGTGCTGGTGCCTGGGAAGTTATAGTATAGTACACTATGGGATGAAAGGCAAGGACCATTGGTTGGGTCTTGAGGGTAAAGGTGCTGAGTTGTGAACATCCCAATAGCCAGGTTAGCACCCTGAGCCAGGGTAAATCACGTAAACCGACTTGGCAACCCTGACACCTACTCAGCATCACCATGGTTGGTGTAGTGTATATCCCTGATGGGTGTGTAGCCCTTTCCTCGAGGATGATGATTACAATATGGATGTCTGTACCTTGTGAGGGATTATACAAACTCCCAATCGCTTCCCAGTGATTCCTGATGGTTAAAGTAAATCATTAGAGATAGGTATGGATCCATACATCTGGTAAAGGTTGAGATTGAGTCATAATAACGTAGGTTAGACCTTAGGATTTCCCTCGATTGCTAGTTTAATTGGTTGTTTGTAGCCTATTAAGAAACGAATGAGGATTTTATAAAAACCTCACTCCTTTCTTGTTTGTTTTTTTTCATATACGATCGTGGTACAAGCAGATGGACTCTAAGGACTGGCAGTGACGACTACTCTACGTGTAACGACCCACTGCCGCTACATAACAACTTTTCTACTTTATCTCTTGGAAGGCTTCTCTTAATAATGATATTAGATTAAGTATTATAAAAATATGTCTTTGTTTTTCGCCTTCTTTATCTTTAGAGATAATAATAGAGAAAACTATTCATTCCAACCAAAATAATTACTTCAATGTATGCATCAAAAAATCAAAAGAAAATACATACACCAACATTATTACACATTTTATATCAATAAATATAGGATACAAAACACTCTCTTTATAGCTGGTCACTCTATCATTCTTTTAATAGAAATAAACAACAAAAGGAATATCAATTCCTCTAAAGGAACAAAAGTAACCCTCCATACTTGTTTCATCTCCCCACTGGCTGAAGCGAAGATTTATCATTAATTAAGAGAAGCTAAACTTGCCAAAAACTCAACAATCTACTCCCATGCCAAGGACGTGATCATCATAGGCACGAACCACACGTGCAAACAATGCAAGGGTAAGCTTACTTAAATTAATAACTATAACAACAGTACAAGCATAACAACAACAACCTTCAACACAACAACAACAACTATGTAAATAATACCTCTATCCTTATCATCACCAATCATAACAATTACAAACAATCACAATAGCCAGGTAACAACAACAATACTGCCTTCGCTACTAACACATAACACCACCATAATAACAATTGCCAAGTATTCATAGCAACAATAGCATCAAATAACCATAATAACAATTTCATCATCATATAAGTTTGGATTCCCATTTCATCAAAAAATGAGTTTGCATACATACAACACATCTAGAGTTCTCAACGTCTATGTACATGTATATATATATATAATATACATTCATACAAAAGAATTCTCAACTCAGGACTCCACGTCATGTCACAATCACCACAACTATGTTAATGCATGATGACACCAGTCTCAAGAGATTTACAACATATCTGGCGATTAACCAGGTCTAAGCACCATTCAAGGGTTGCCAAACTCTAATCCGCGGATAAGCTTAGTGGTTTGTCAAGATGAGTATATATGGATGGTGGCTTACTGTGACACAAGGCCTACATCGCCTTAGCCTCCTGCGGAGTTGCCCATCCACTCATCCCCAAAGGCTCATTGTCAGCTGCCCCACGTCTTATCCAGCACTAGATTGGAGGCCTATCTGAGTACCAACTCTAGTCACCATCCAACTTATATGCCTACCCGCACCACGACATGAGGTCCATCGTCAGCTACCTCAGCCGCCAACTATGCATGAATGCATGTACTACACACCATCAACTACTCAACCACAACCAATAAACATACGACATATATATATGTATATCAATACAACTAGTGGCAAAGAGGTCCATCCTTAGCTACCTCACATTACCACTCAACATCCACCAACACCATATTGGCCCTAAACCAGCCTCAATCATAATCAGTAGGTAAGGCGGCCCTATTTAAGCAGCCCACCTCGTGAGGAACAATATCATACATCACAAGCGCAGGTCCTATCTAAGCAACCTTCCACTCAACTACCACTTTCCAACAATTTATCAAACAAATCCACATCAACAATAAAGAAAACCAAGAACCAAATTTAGAATTATAACAACAACATGTGGAGGTCCGATCTAAGCAACCTTTCACTACAACAACATATCCAACACTCTAAAAGTGGTTGAAACAATCAACCTCACACACCGTCAACAACCTCACTCATGACCATTCATTATATAACGACACAAATATCCTCAACAATCAAGTATACAATATGAATTTGTCTTTCTTGTGGAGTTTAAACATTTTTCCAAAGTTCCCAATTATCACACCAAACATTAAACCAATAACATTCAACCCCATCTTTATATTTCTTAAAATTCCAACTTTAATGGTCCATGCATAGCACCACAAAATTGACACCAAGCATCTCAAAAACAGGGGAAAATCAGGGCTTTTGTTGTCCAACGCCACAAACTTGTCACCCGGCGCTAACATCCCCAAGAGCATCAACAGAAATCAGCAAAGATGTCGCTCGGCGTCACCTTTTGTTGCCTAGCAACAAAATCTGTCGCTATAGGCAAAATTTCCGTCGCTAAACTAAAATTCTGTCACTAATTGACAGCATTTCAGACAGCATGCTATTAGTTGTCGCCTGGCGACAAAAACTGACGCCCGATGCCGAATTGCGATTTCTGCAATTGCAGGAAAGACAACCCACTATTGTTCTTAACAAAATCAATCCATTCCAAGCATCACAAAACAATCATAGACACATTTGATACATTTTTAACCGATTACATATTGATTTCTCCCACAAATCATCCACGAATTTGGAAACTCCTTTTCCAAAACCCATTTTATCACAATCCATAAACACACAAATAATCACCAAACCAACTAATTTTAGAGGCTTAAATCGACATATCAACGACCATAAACATGGAATCAAGCAATACTAAGCTTCCCTTACCTCAAAAGCTTCCAAATTTGAATTTGGGTTCCTTGAGAGTTTGGTGTCTTGAGCCAAAATCTTCCAAGAAATCTATCCTCTGCAACTCAAGAACACGAAATCAAAGCTGAGAAACCTTTGACACCCGTAACTACTTGAGAAATCTAGAGAGAAACAGAGAGCTGAAGAGAAGAAAGAGAAGGAGAATGAGAGAATGAGGGTTCTCCCCCTCCTCCTTTTATATCCGAGCTCTCAAGAGCTCTCACACGAACTTTTGGTCAACTAAGGCTCAAATCTCACCAAACCACTGCTCTTATCCCAAAACTGATTTAACTAAACTGTTTTCTCTCAAAAGCCCAAAATCACACTCTCAACACATCCACATAGGCTTAAGTTCCCTACATTCAAATCAGTATTTCAAACAACCAAAACCAAAACATCACTACCTACTACATGCCATCATCACACTCTACAAATCATACAGAGCAACAATTCATTTATTTCTTTTGATCACCTAATCATATGTCAAATTTCCACTTTTTAGTTATTAAAACACTTAGCCATACATTATATAAAAAAACAAGATGTTACACTACGTATGACTTTTGTAGATTTTATAGGATGGGCTAGCCTAGTATAGACCTATACTGCTCTGACATAGGTCATTTTTGTTGTATAGCTACGGGCGGGTATTTAGGCTTCCTTTTGATGTATTTCTTTTTTATGTATTTATGATGTATGTACTTAACATCTGACCTTGTACAAGGGCTTGACGCATACACACACACACACACACACACACACATATATATATATATATGTATGTATATATATATATATATATGTATATATATATATATATATATGTATGTATGTATAATGATGTTTATTTCACGATCATGGTTTTTAATATAACGTTTCTTGGAATTACTAAACGTTTGCGAAAATAAGTACGTATTAGTTTTAAATCAAGCTGACATTCTAATAAACGAATTAAGAAATAATTAAATAAAATGAATGTATGTCTTATTATAGTGGGTGTTACACTATGCATTAGAAATTCTATTGTTTGTGTCATAGTCATTACTAACCAAATACGTTAAAAACTTTTAAAGTTATAATGCTTCTTTATCATGTATTCATATCATGTCAACTTTTTTTCAGAATTTCTTTCATTTTGTAGATTGATCAGTATGGCACAAAAGTTTAGTTTCATAGAACACCTCATTCCTAGGAGAGTTGATTCGAAAATTAAAGTCAGCATTATTAGACTTTATCAAGTTCCTAATTTCAAATATCCTTTGCAAACAAATACTATTGAAATGGTACCCATAGATGAAAAGGTTAGAAATTAATATATATAATATTATACATCTTATATATATTTGTTTCATATATACTTACAGGTTACTAAAAAAGTTTTTAGTGTGAAGAATCCATGGATCATATATCTATAAACTATTAAAACAGGGTATTGTCTATAATCCTTTGTTTATAGACATAAATATCTTAAATTTTTTTTTAATTTTATTTTCAGTGTGCAAGAATTCATGCAACATTGAAGCGTTCTCTGATTGGAAAGTTTAAAAAATTGTTGGATAAAGGTTCTGTATATGTCATAGAAAATCTATTGGTTGCTCAAAATGAAAAAAAATGGAGGACGACGATGCACAAATTTAAACTAAATTTTATGGGAAGCACGAAGATAATGAAAGCAAAAGCAGACAACATTCTAAAATCATATTTTAATTTTGTTTCCTTTCAGCATATTATGTCTTCTACTGATGATGCTTTATGGATGGGTTAGTTTTGGTGCTTACATGGTTACTTATTTCAAAAATAATTATTGCCAAATTTGTTCTGCTTGATAAACATGTAATTACTTTTTGATAGATGTAATTGGACATGTTGTCAAAAAGGATACCATTAGGGAGACTGACAAGAATGGGAAAAAAAATTACTCTTATTGATATTGTGCTTGAAGATTTAGAGTAAGATACAATCAACATTGTGTTTCTTTTTCCTAATTTAGACTCAATTAGTTTTATGTCTACTTTTTCTATCATTAATCTATGGTATCATTAATGTGTTTATATTTATATTTATTTTTATTCTTAGTTTTATTATCTTATTTATATTACATATTGCTTAATGAAGGTCAATCTCTTACCCAAGTCATTAGCTAGATCACCAGCAACAGTTTAGTTTCATTGGTTGATGACATTCTTCAAACTAATTGAATGTCTATCTCAGATGTTATTGAAGCTACACAAGTATTTGAAATTTTGGTCTCCTTTAAATATTTTTTGCATGATGAAAAAAAATGTTCTTATAATAATATAATATTATTTATTTAACGAAAGACAGGGTTTGCATATGTTCTTGCTACTATAATTGAAATTGATACTAATAAAGGTTGGTCATATCAATCGTGTAATAAGTGTTTGAAGAAAGTTCAACCTATTGTAACAAAATGATTATTGTAACTTTAGAAAATAAATATGGTTAAAGTCATTTACAAAGAGTTTTTTTTTTTTTTGTATTTTTTTGCATTAACATCTTCTATGAATGTGTGATTACAAGTACAAATTGAATTTGAAAGTAATTGATAACACAAAATCTACATGTTTTATATTGTTTGATCATATTGTTGTTCAATTTTTACAAAAATCTACTTCTAATGTAATTAAGAGAATGGAAAAGGTATTTATGTATAAACTTTGTGCAAAAATCTTTTGAAATAACATTTGATGTGGTCATAATACTATAAGTTGTTGATTATATCATGATTAATTTCAATAGGACAAGGAAATTGTCAATCATCTAGCTAAGTTTGATGCATTTTTGAACCAAGTTTTATAAAATTACTCTAAATATCCCCAACATTCACCGTGCATCACACAGGTATGCGTTCTAGTATATATATATATATATATTGAATAATGATGTAACACCATGTTTTTCTAATGTATGATTTAGTGCTTTAATAATTAAAAAGTGAAGATTAATATGTGATCTTGGTGCTTAAAACGAATAAATGAGTTGTTGTTGATTGTTATTAATAATTGTTGTTGTGTGGTTTTGGTTTTATGTTGTTGTCTTGGAAAATCCTATCTGAGTTTAAGGAACTGAGAAAATGTGTTTGAGCCAAATTAAGAGTGTTGCTAGTGTTTGTTTGAGTTGTAGAGGGAAAAATAGTTGAGTTGAGCTAGTTGTGGGGCATGGGGAGTGAATAGATGGACTATGGGCTTTAGTGGTCCCAAATCCTTGTGAGGCCCAAGGAGGTTTTAAGTTACAAAAACCCTTTTCCCTCTCATTTTCTCACTTAGCCAAGACTAAACTCTCCCCAAACTCTCTCATTCCCTTAAATCTCTCTCAAGCCCACAAAAGTGCAACAAGATTTCGAGCCTTAATCCGATGCCCTTGTGTTGAAGAGGGCAGATTTCTTAGAGGTTTGGCTTAGGAGCTTGTGTTCTCCACATTCTCCTCTTTCCCCAAATTTTAGATTCGAAACTCCTAGAGGCAAAGGAAGCTTACTTTCGTTGAATATACGTTGTATGCACTGGTAGTGTAGGTATGTTGCTATGGTTCGTGTTAGAAAGCATGATTTGGCTGAGTTTTGGTTGAAATGTGTTAGAAATGGGTTTCCTTGATTTTGTGGTCGATCCATATTGAATTGTTGTATGGATTGTCGTTTGTGTTGAGTATGTGGTTGTGGAATGTTAAACGGTCACATTCGACCTTTGTGGAGTCGATTTAGGGTATGGGTGAGTAGAAAGTCTTGATTTTTGGGGTTTTTCGAAGAGAGTTCTATTGTTATTGTTTGGTGTTCACTGAGCGAGTGTTCTTGAATCTTAGAAATGGATGTAATGCAGGAGGGATTTGCTAAGCAAAAATTTATTTGCTGAGCGAGTGTTCATAGAAAATCTGGAAAATTTTCAAAAGAGTGCTTGCTGAGCAAGTGCGTGGCTCGTTGAGTTAATGAGGGTTGTCCTAGAAGGTCTGGAAGTTATTCACTGAGCGAGTATCTAACTCGCTAAACGAATTGAGGCTCTGGAGAATTGTTGCGAGTGGTTCGCTGAGCGAACACTATGATCGTTGAGCGAGGAGTGTGGATAGATATTGGCTGCTCTCTGGAGTGGCCATTCATTGGGCGAGTAGATGACTTGTTGAGCAAAATGTGGTTGATGGAATTTGGAGAAAGTTCTTAGAACAAACTCGCTAAGCAACCCTAGTTGTCGTTAAGCGAGAGACTCTAGAAATAATATATTCACTGAGCGAGACTCATGGTCGCTAGGCGAGAACCTTTGTAGGGGATAGTTGGTCCTTTGTAAGGAAGGCCTTTGCTGAATGAGCACGAAGGTCGCTGAGCAAACGTAGTGTTCTGTAGTTGATCAATTTGGAAAGTGTGGTTGGGTGAGACACAATAGATAAGGACTTCTAATGTGAGTCTAAGGTGAGAATCCTTAGAGAAGGGTGAGTAGAGTCGGAGGGTTCTTAGATAGGGCCTCCACAAGTTGTGTGGTGTAGATGTGGTAAGGCATTCCCCAAAGGGGTGCAGGTTGTTAGACAGGACCTCCACCTATGTTGTGTGAGATTTCTCATAAAGTAAGCGCTGCTTGGATAGGGCCTTACCTGTTGACTATGTTTGGGTCTGGATTGGGCCTACATGGTGTTGGTGGATGTTGTTTGGCCACGTGAGGTAGCTGACGATGGACCTCATGCCATGAGTTGTATTGATACACATAGATTTATTATGTGTTGATTGGTTGTGGTTGAGTAGATGTGGTGTTGTGATACATGCATTCATGCATAAGTTGGCGGTTGAGGTAGCTGATGATGGACCTTATGTCGTGGTGCGAGCAAGCACGTAAGTTGGATGGTTGATCAAAGCTGTAGCTTAGACGGGCCTCCAACCTAGTGTTGTTGAGATGTAGGACAGCTAACAATGGGCCTTTGGGGATGAGTGGATGGGCAATTTCGTAGGAGGCCAAGGCGGTGCAGGCCTTCTGTCGCGGTAATCCACCACCTACATACACTCATCTCGACAAACCACTAAGTTTATCCGCAAATCACAGTTTGGCAATCCCTGAACGATGCTTGGATAGGCCATGGTAGGGGGTGAGACTTAGCTAATCGCTCGAGAATTGTGTCATCATGCATTAACATAGTTGTGGTGATATTGTTGTGATATGAGGTGCACAGTTAAAAATGCTAGCCATGTGAATGTATGTTTTATATATATATGTGAGTGTGAATGTTGAGGATTTGTTGTTAGTTTTGGTGATTATATACTATATCGTTGTTTTAGTAAGCTTACCCTTGCCTTGTGTTTCTGTTGTGGTTTTTCTGTTGCCGTTATATGTTGGTGTGACTGTGATGATCATATCATTTGGCATGGGAGCAGATGATGGTGCCTCAGTGGATCCAGCTTTCTCAAAGCTGAGGATGGAGCAACGAGCTGGAGGAGCATGGCTTGAGGAATCAAGCTTTTTGTTTTTTTTTATGGCATATTTAGTTTCTTTCTTTTGATGGGATTGTATAGTGTGACCAGCCATATAGAGTATATTTTGTGTCCCTCTCCCTTTTGTTGATGGATTTGTATATTGATTCTTTTGATATAGTTTGGTGTTATCCCCCATTCTTTTATGTGTACAAATTGAAAAAGACGTGGTATGTATTGGAGTAGGAGAGATGAATAGATCTTTCTACGCATGTATGTTTATATATATATATATATATATATTATTAAAATTTCAATTCCAATAATAACATAATTTTTTAAATCTAAATATATACATACGTCATAACATATTAAATAGAATTTTAATTATACATATATACTAATACAAATTATATATATACACACACACACACTCTTATATTTACATCTATATAAAATTTTAAAAAAAAATTAGTGTTAATGGATAATATATACATTTATATCCTTATTTTATTCAAATAATAGCATATATATTTATATGAAATTTTATATTTTTAACAGCATATATAAATGTTGTTTTCAATAAATTAACAATATCTTAAGATACTGATTTACAATATATCAAAATACTGTTAACCAATTATAATAATATTAAAGGATATATATATATATATATATATATAAATATAACAAATATGATACCGAAAAGGTTAAAATAATTTATTATCTAACTAAATTATTCAAGCAGTATTTATTTTCTGTTTAAATTATAAATGACCGGTTAAATAATCATTTTTCAGGTTCTAAACAATTTTGAGCGTCTAAAAATTTGTTAAAATATAATATCCAACAAAATTTAATTTTTAAACTAAACTAGCCTGTTAAATCAATAATTAAACCAACACTAACTATTCCGTTTAAAAATTTTTAAATCAAGAAAAATTTTAATTTTAACCAATTGATTCAGTAAATAAATAGATTAAAAGTAATAAATCATGATTAGCTTCAATTTTAACCGATTAATATTACTGTGTAATTAAAATAAACTGATTAAAATTATTTCTAACTAAAATTACCGATTAAATTGCTTAATTAACCAATTAAATTAGTAAAGTACGATAAGAATCAATTTCATGATCAATTGATTATTCACAAGAAATCAACACAATAATCACAAAATAAACTCAACATAATAACCATCATTATGAAATAAAATCATACATAAAATGAAAGCTAATGGATTTAGGGGTCAAATTCATCCCATAAACCTTATGTCAAGTAACAATAATTTGAATTAAACCCCCCCCCCTCCCCCTACCATAAGAGAAAGCTTGAATCAAGGGTAGGGATTGGCTTTTTCCTTCACTTTATAATTCCAATAATGAAGCTCTTTCATTATAATTGCCTATACTTCTTAATATTTTGTGTTTGTGATGAGAGAAAATAAAAACAGAGAGAAGTGAGTGGGAGTGTGTGTTCTACGTGCTGCAAAGAAAAAGAAGGAATTTGTTTTGTTTGTGTGAAGTTGTACGTGGTAAAAATATTGAACAAATTAATTAAAACGAGTGTGTGGTTAAAAAAAATTAACATTTAATAATTAAAATAGATTATAAAAGTTGTTATTATCTCTTGAGATTCAAAATTGTGGTTGAAAAATAGGACCATGTGGCTATGCCACTTTCTCAAAATTATGGTTAAAAATAAATTTTTATTCTAATAATGATCCTTTAACAATTATCCTAACATTATCTTATTAATTTGAATAAAAACTATTATAATTATCCTATTTCCACGAGAATTGTAACCATGGTATTTTTGGTTTGAATAACTGACTCCCAACCACAAATTTACTAAGATATTTTTATATGTTTTTGTTTTGGTCCTTCTTTTGTCTTATTAACTCCAACCTTGCACTTCTCTTTGCTAATCACTCCACCAGAACTCTCTTCTTCCAACCAGTAATCATCTTTTGATTCTGATTCAAACCTAGTAGGAGATGGCCTATAGGGACTATCCTCTACACTCCATAATCATCTGATGACTCATCTTCTACATTATCATTCTCATCATCAACATCACAGTGAACATCACTAGCAACATTATTGATATTTTGCTCTTTATTGCCTTCCTCTGTTACAATATGTTGCTCCTTATGATTTTCTTCCTCAGCTACCACATTAGGCTCCTGAAATTGGTCCTTATCAACATCAATATTTTGTTGGTCATTCATCTCCTTATTGGTTCCCACATCCACCAAATCATGTCCATCAACGTCCTTATTGGCCTCCCTAATAATTTCTAGCATTTCAATAATTCTTTCAAAATAAACATGCACTTCTTTATTCCTGCCATTAACAACACATCTACATAGGTCCAGAATGTCTTCATTAGTAACAACCTTTAGCAACCCATTTTCTAGACCTTTCCTAGGCACGAAAAAGCATATGTTCTCTATTACCATGGCCTCTGCATGCTTTAACCAAATAATCAACACCAGTAGTTCATGTATTCCACTTCCATATCCTCCCAAACACAAATTTCACCTTTTTCATACACAACTTCATCATTCTCATTCCTTGTCAATCTTCCACTATGATGCAATATCAAATTAATTTGAAAAACCATCCTGCATCAACATTAAAATCAAACCAATGAACTTCACCTTACTTCATCCTTCTCTGTTAATTTTCCAGAAGCAAATAACTTAAACAAATAATTAACACTAGCCAAACAAGCCTTAAACCATAAACTAAACCTTAACCTAAAATACAAATAACAACTTGCATCACAAAAAAAAGAGAGTCAAAAATAATGTAGATGTTACAGGGATAAACCATAAGCGCATACCATAATGCAATCAAAACCAAAAATAGCAACAAGCATATCACATCTTACTTAGCCCTACATAAAACAGGGACCATACCAACAAAACACTATTTGCCTATTTCATATTATACCTACAGAAAGGGAAAGAAAAAACGCAATTACCTTGCCTTTTCAGAGATGCATAACCCAAAAGATATCACACCACTACCTTTTCTTCAATTTTCATAAGCCTTCACTGAGAAACCCAAACATAAGACACAAATGTTTAAGGAAAATGAAGATACATTTTAATCAGATAGACCACATGTGTAGGAATGTATAAGGTATAGAATAAAAAAGTAGAAGGTTAAGTTAAATCAACAGTCAAATCAGTAAAGCAAAAAATTTCATTTTTGTCCCTGCATACGTGGCATACATGTGGACCAACAACATTGAATCTTACTGGCAATTAATGTGCCACATCAGCTCCTCTAACGGAGCTAAGTAACATCCATGCACCTTGGGACAGACATGAAAGACGAAGTCTTAATTTAGGGGTATTTTTGAATTTATGTGTGTGTATGTGTATGTATGTATACATATACACATATAAATGTATATACACATGTATGTACATATATACATATACACATGTATATATGTATACATATACATATACATACATATATATACATACACTTACCTATATGTATATATATACATCCACTTTGGGACAAACGTGAAAAACAAAGTTTTAATTCAGGGGTATTTTTGAATTTAACCCTTATCAAGCACTAAAGTGAGAGCAATATATCGATTTAGGGACAAATTTAGTGATTTACTCATATATGTATACGTGTGTGTGTGTGTATACATATACATATATACATACATATATATATATATATATATTCATAGAGCTCTCCATAGACATCTTTTGCTTTATTTTTTGTGTATAATATACATTATTAAGTTTTATGAATGCTATTAAATTAGATTCCACTTGTAAATCTTAAATATTTTAAATTAAAATTTTTAGGTTCAATTTACCATTACTAATAACATTTTTAAATATAAAAATTATATTATATATGAATTTACAATAAAGCCCTTAATTACAAAGTTATTATATCACATGCCCTAGAACTAAAGGCTTCTTGCTCCCTAAAAACCTACACCACAGGGTCATTTTGGCTTAATTCTTTTCCCTTGAACCAAAATGGCAAGTTTAGGTTTCCCTAAAGTGTCTCGGTGTATAACTTTCAAATTAGGCACCTAATTGAAGTGGGATTTTATCCTATAATTTTCTAACATTAAGTGCTTCTAGCTCACCAAAAACCAACTCAATAAGGTCACTATAGTTTAGTTTAGGCCACTTGAACTGAAACGGTGAGTTTAGGTTTTCCTAACATGCCTAGTGCATAACTTGCAAATCGAGTATCTAATCATAGTAGGGCTTTCTCCAATAGTTTCCTAATACTAAGGGTTTCTTTCTTGCCAAAAATCAACTCCGCAGGGACTCTGTGGTTTAATTCATTCCCTTTGAACTGAAATGATGAGGTTAAGTTTCCCTAAACCGCCTCGGTGCACAACATTCAAACTAGGTATCTAATCGAATTGGAACACTAAGGGCTTCTTGCTCGACAAAAACCAACACGACATGGTCATTGTGGCTTAGTTTAGACCCCTTGAACCGAAGCAATAAGTTTAGGTTTTCCTAACTTGCCTCAATGCATAAATTTCAAATTGAGTATCTAATTGAAGTGGGGTTTTCTCCTATAGTTTCCTAGCATTAAGGGCTTCTTTCTCGCCAAAAACCTACCCCTTAGGGTCTTTGTCGATTTGTTCCTTTGAACCGAAATGACGAGTTTAGGTTTCCCTAAATCACATCAATGTACAACCTTTAAACCGAATATTTAATCAAAGTGGGGTTTTATCTTATCCTAGCACTTAGGGCTTCTTGCACCCCTAAAACCAACTCAATAGCATCATTATGGCTTAGTTTGGCTCTTTGAATCAAAACGGTGAGTTTAGGTTTCTCTAACTTGCCTTGGCACACAACTTGAAAATCAAGTATCTAATAGAAGTGGAGTTTTCTCCTATAATTTTCAAACACTAAGAGCTTCTCTCTCACCAAAAACTAACTTCACAAGGCCTGTGTGGCTCGATTTGGACCCCTTGAAATGAAATGATGAGTTTAGGTTTTTCTAAACCAACTCAATGCACAACATCCAAACTAGGTATCTAATTGAAGTGGGGTTTTTGCCTATAGTTTTCTAGCACTAAGGGCTTCTTGCTTGCTAAAACCAACTCCACAAGGTCATTGTGGCTCAGTTTGAACCCATTGAAATGAAACAATGAGTTTAGGTTTTCCTAAACCGCCATAGCGCACAACTTTCAAATTGGGTGTCTAATTGAAGTGCAGTTTTATCCTATAGTTTTCTAGCACTAAGGGCTTCTTGCTACCCCCCAAAACCAACTCAACAGTGTCATCGTGGCTTAGTTTGGACCCTTTGAACCAAACTAGTGAATTTAGGTTTCCGTAACTTGCCTCGATACACAACTTGCAACTTGAGTATCTAATCAAAGTGGGGTTTTCTCCTACAGTTTCCTACTATTAAAGGGCTTTTTTTCTTACTTAAAACCAACTCTGCAAGGTCTCTGTGGCTTATTATGTTCTCCTTGAACCGAAATGGTGAGTTTAGGTTTCCCTAAACTGTCTCAGCACGCCATTGTAAAATTGGGAAACTAATCGAAGTGGGGTTTTATCCTACAGTTTCCTAGCATTAAAGGCTTCTTACTTGTCAAAAACAAACACAACAGAGTTAATGTGGCTTAGTTTGGAGTCCATGAATCGAAATGACAGGTTTAGGTTTCCTTAACTTGCCTTTGTGCACAACTTGCAAATCAAGTATCTAATTGAAGTGGGTTTTTTCCTATAGTTTTCTAGCACCAAGGCCTTCTTTCACACCAAAAACCAACTCCACAGGGTCACTATCACTCAATTTGGACCCCTTGAAATGAAACAGTGAGTTTAGGTTTCCATAAACTATCGTGGTGCAAACCTTCAAACTAAGTATCTAGTAAAAGTGGAATTTTATCCTATAGTTCCTTAGTACTAAGGGCTTTTAACTAGCAAAAAACCTACACAATAGGTCATTGTGGCTTAGTTTGTACCCGTTGAATCAAAATGGCGAGTTTAAAACTTAAAAATTGTGCATCTAATCAAAATGGGGTTTTCTTCTATATTTTCCTAGCATTAAAGGCTTCTTTCTCGCCAAAAATCAACTCCACAAGGTCTCTATAGCTCAATTTGGATCCCTTGAAACGAAACAATGAGTAGAGGTTTTCCTAAACCCCTCAACACAACTTCTAAATTGGGTATCTAATTGAAGTATGGTTTTTTCCTATAGTTTTCTAGCACTAAGGGCTTCTTACTTGCCATAAATAAACTTCACAAGATCATTGTGGCTCAATTTGGACCCTTTGAATCAAAACGACGAGTTCAGGTTTCCATAAACTATCTTGATGCACAACCTTCAAATTGGGTATCTAATCAAAGTGGGGTTTTATCCTATAGTTTCCTAGCACTAAAGGCCTCGCTAAAAACAAACTCAATGGGGTCACTGTGGCTTAGTTTGGACCCCTTGAACTGAAACTGTGAATTGAGGTTTCCTTAACTTGCCTCAGCACACAACTTGCAACTCGAGTATCTAATTGAAGTGGGGTTTTGTCCTACAATTTCTTAACATAAGGGCTTCTTTCTTGCTAAAAACCAACTCTATAAGGTCTCTATGACTTCATTTGTTCCCCTTGAACCAAAACGAGTTTAGGTTACCCTAAATTGCCTTGTTGCATAACTTTCAAACTGGGTATCTAATTGAAGTGGGGTTTTATCCTATAGTTTCCTAGTACTAAAGGTTTCTTACTAGTCAAAAACTAACGCAATAAGGTCATTATGTCTTAGTTTAGATCCCTTGAACTAAAACAATGAGTTTTGGTTTCCCTAACTTGCCTTAGTGCACAACTTTTAAATTGAGTATCTAATCAAAGTGTGGTTTTCTCCTATAGTTTCCCAGCATTAAGGGCTTCTTTCTCTCCAAAAACTAACAACATAGGGTCTTTGTGGCTTAGTTGGATCTCTTTGAAACAAAACGACTAGTTTAGGTTTCCCTAAACCACCTCAACGCACAACTTCCAAACTGGGTATCTAATTGAAATATGGTTTTCTCCTACAGTTTCCTTAACACTAAGGGCTTTTTGCTCGCCAAAAACCAACTCCACAAGGTCATTATGACTCAATTTGGATCTTTTGAAATGAAATAGCAAGTTTAGGTTTCCTTAGACCATCTCGATGCCTAACTTACAAACCGAGAATCCCATTGTGGTGGGTTTTTTCCTATAGTTTCCTAACATTGAAGACTTCTTGCTTGCCAAAACCCAGCCCCCCAGGTCACTATGACTCAATTTATACCCCCTTGAACTAAAATAAGTTTAGGTTTACCTAAACCACCTTGGTTCCTAATCTTCAAATTGGGTATTTAATTGAAGTGGCCTTTTCTTCTATAGTTTTAGTATTAAGTGCTTCTTGATAACCAAAAACCAAATCCTTAGGGTCATTATGGCTCAGTTTGGACCCCTTGAATCGAAATGATGAGTTTAAGTTTCCTAAACCACCTTAGTGCACAACTTGCAGATTGGGAATTTTCCTAGCACTAAGGACTTGTTTCTTGGCAAAAACCATCCCCACTGGATCATTATGGCTTAGTTTGGACCCCTTGAACTGAATTGGCAAGTTTGTGTTTCCATAAATTGCCTCGGCATATAAATTGGAAACCTAGAATCTGTTTGATGTTGGGTTTTCTCCTACAATTTCTCACCATCAAGGACTACTTGCTTGTTAAAAACTAGGCCCATAGGGTTATTGTAGCTCCGTTTGAATCCATTGAACTGAAACGACAAATTTAGTTTTCCTTAAACTAACTCAGGGCATAACTTCAAAATTGGGAATCCTATTGAGGTGGGATTTTCTCTTAAACCTTTCTAGCATTAAAGGCTACTAGCTCACCTAATACCAACCACACTGAGTCACTATGGCTCAATTTTGACCCCTTGGACCGAATCGACAAGTTTAGGCTTCATTGTGCACAATTATGTGTTATGCTTAATTATGCAGAACTTGTATCTTAAATTCATCATTCTATTGGTTTAGAACCATTACATGGGATTAAGTGTAAAACCTGCCTTTTATAATTTGTGAATAAATGATTGGTAATCTAAAAAGAAATTTTGAATTTAAATTTAGTTTAAATAAACAATTAAAAGTGGTTGCTTGCTGTGTAAATTTCTGTAGACTTTTATGCAAAAATTAAGCCTGTTTGGATTTTGGTAATGTAGAGGTACACTATGAAGGTTGGTAGTGTAAAATCTACAATATATTGATCCATAATTAAGTGATTGAATAATTAAGAAGAGGAATTAAATTTAATTTCTAGTCAAAAATAAATAATTGAAAATACTGTCTATTCCAATTTGAATTTCTTCAAAGATTCCTGTGGGAATCTTGACTGTGATAATGACAACTAAGCAAGGATTTATCTACAAAAGTTAATGAGCAGTATGGGATCATAGAATTTAATCTTAATTAATTTTAAATTAATTATGATTAGATTGATAGCTTTCCTTATTGAAAGATTAAGATCATTGGGTTTTATTCTATTTCTACTCTAGATCGATTATCGAGAAATTTGTCAGATAAAGAGAACTGATTGTTTGACTGTTACAGAGATAGATCAAATATACCCTGAGATATATTAGTGAGTCATAAACTCATTAATATTCAAATTCCAATTAAATTATGTCAATTGGTTTGAATGTCGAAAAACCCTAAACCTCATTCAATAAATTTTGATATTTAATTGTGTTTTCCCCGATAGTATAGGAAATTTAAATTTTCTACTACCTAACCCTGCACTACTCGTCCCATCCCAACCAAACTAAATGACCAATTAAGTTTCCTAAGCTAACTAGAATAGTCTCATCCTAACTAAATATCAAATCCTAATTTGTACCTAAATATGACAACTTTACTTACAATTTGTATTCTAATTGTACCCTAATGTATTAAAACCACTTCCACCCCTTGTTTTTATCCTTGGTAGCTATTAGAGGATAAAATTTGTTTATAATTCTTAAGTTTTTGTGGTTAAGTTTTATAAAATGCTAAGTTTGAGCTATGTTTTAAGTCAAATAAGTTAATAAAATTAAGTTTTCTTTATTTTGTGAATATAAATGGTTTACTTATTTTATATGTTATTATGTGTAGATTGGAAGCCTAACAACAACTTTGTGGACAACCTAGGATGAGAGCCCAATAAATTGAAGGTCTAGCCCAAGTGTGTCGAGGAAAATCGAAGTTAAGTGTAAGGGCTTAGCCCCCATCTCAAGGGCTAAGGGCGCAATGACCAAAAAGGATATAAGTCAAAGGGCTAAGCGCCCAATCAGAGGGCTTAGTGCCCATCTACCAGAGACCCCTCGAGTTATTGATTAAAGGGCGCCCAGCGTACAAAACAAAGCACTTAGCGCGCATTAATGAGAGCCCTCATTATTTAAAGTGACTTTCAGAAGAATAAAAAGGGGATTGATCATTTTCTGAAGATTTGGCTGCGAAGTGAAGAGGAGCTAAGGGGTTGGAGATCTATTTCAAAGGCTTTCAAGATCAAGAACACCAGAAATTTCAATTGGGGATTGTAAGATGATTATGAGTAGCTAGTTCCTTAGTTGTTGGGCTGTAGGTTAGCTAGATTGATATCTCAATATAAATGTCATACTCTATTTCTATTTGAATTCTAAATTTTTATGTTAGTATCTGATTTCTATGCTTAATGCTTTCTTAGGATTGATCAACCTTTTAATGATCTAAGAGTTTGATTGGTGATTGGAAAATACTAGTTAAATTCTAAACTAAAATCAAGTACTTAATGAGTCATATTTCAGGAATGAGATTTGCTTCGTTAGAGAAAAATAGAGCTCTTGTTCTTAATGCAAATTTTGCAATTGAACTGCCTAAGGGATTAGGGGTTAAGTGTGGAAATTAAGCTTATGGTTTGAGGGATTGATTCATAAGTAATTGTGTAGACTCTTCTTAACATTGAAACTTGGAATTTAAATAGATAATCTTTTTTTAGCATAAGATGGATATCTAGACTAACTAAACCCCTAACAGTTTTTACATTTGCAAGAACCCTTTTTAATTCTATTGTATTCTCAAATTTTAAAAAGAGAAAAATTGTTAGTTTTATGATTTTAGTGTTATAGCTTAAATTTGCATGCTTAGAGGTAGATTAAAAATTCCATTTAACCATCTAAATAATGATAAAATTAGGAATTGCTAGGCATTGAGCTAAGTCTCTGAGGGAACGATACTCTTATTCACCCTTACTATTAATGCGACTTGGAACACTTGTCAAGGGGTGAAACAGTAGCCGTCCAACATCAACTTGTTCGAGAAGCTTGATTGATTTTTAAAATTTTCCCAAAATCCATTCATTTTATCCTTTACCTAATTACCCTCCCACTTGTTACTTAAGCTAGGACTTAGTGTAGATTTTAGAATCACTTCCTCCTTTTTAAAAGATCTAAGCCGTGGACTTTAGAGCCTCCCCCACTCTCACTTCCAAAATTCTTCTAGATGCTAAAAGTGTATGAAGATAGAAGGTTCTAAGGCTGGAGTCTTGGTAAGTCCTTCACACTTTTTCATCATTTCTTTTTCTTTTCTTCTTCCATTTTCTTCTAAGACTCTTGTTAAGCTATTGTATTCCTTGCTTCTTTAAACACCAAAAACTGAACTAAGATGTTTTGGTATCTTGGGTAGTCCATTCATGATCATTGTTGAAGCTTGTTCAAGCCAAAGTTCAAAGAGAACCATCCATCTTATCATTTTCTTCGTAAAAGCTCTACTTTGTTAAATCCTTAGAGGCTAGGAAAGTTATCCTTTTTTGTGTGTTCTTGTTGTGGTACTACTATTTTTGGTGTGGTTGATGTCTTATAAATTTTGTTGGTATTTTTAAAAGTTGTTAACTTCATAAAAAGAAACGTTTTGTGAAGGCATGCTTGATGTTCATGTTGCTGTTGCATATTTTGTCTTGACATCTCATTGTTTTTGCTATAACTTGAGTTGTGATTAATATTTTTGAGTGCTTGTTGTTTTTTTGTAAACTAGACAAAGCTTTCTCCAAAATAGACTCAAGAAATGCATGAAAAAAAAATTAAGAAATGAAAAATTTACACCTTTTGAAAATCATGCTTGCTTTTTGAAAATGTTGGACTAACAATATGTACTAAAACATGATTTTGGAATGCTTTGTTGGGTGTTTGATGAAACTCTTAAAAAAATGAAAACTAGATTCAATAATCTTTCTGTCCATATATAGTTTGCCTATGTTTATTTGTGTTTATTATTTTTAAAATTTAATGATGGTACATTATTTCTAATTGAAAGTATTTTTGAAAATTATGAATTTCAAAAATCATAGCAAGCCCTTTGTTTTTCATGATATTGATCAACTTGGAAAGTTTTTTATGTGTACTTTAGAAAACAAATCATTTTGCTGCTAAATGTTCTAAATTGGATATAAAAATAGCAAAATAGTTTAACTGGTCTTTTAATAGGATGATCTAACCTCATTATTTTGTTATTTTTGTATCTTTTTTTGTAGAGTTTTGCTTGAGGTGATCTTAGATGATTTAGAAAATAGACAAAATTTTATTTTTAACAAACTATAGATCACATTTAGAAAAAATCATTCATCTATTCAAATTTATTTTTAAAGTCGAGGCTTGAATCTAGAATGCTTTAGGATTTTGCTTTGAACCTAAAGTTTTAAAACTTTTTCTAGCTTTGTAAAATACTATGTTTTGACACTTGAAATTTAAATGAGGATCTTTTATATAAGAGCTAAACATGTTATTCTAAGAGATATAACTTTTGGTTTTTTTATTTAGAATTTTAATGGTATTTTAATGATTTCATTATAAAGAATAGCTCTATAAGTTATGAAAATTTAGTTCTATAAAAACCTATAACCTAAAGTTGACTATGGTGTTTTTAAATTAAAATTTTTATTTTTATTTAAATTAAATTTTAAAAAAAATTCTAATTTCATATAAGAATAATAAAGTTTAATAAATGGTTGATTATAAGAGTTTCATGATTCATTCTTGTGTAACGCATGGTGTGGTGAATATATGTAACTTGATGGCATGTTGAAATGTTGTAAATTGGTGGTTTAAACTAATCAGACCGGGAATGATAAGTAGTTGTTGATATGAAATGCCATCATTGTCTGTTTATGATGAAATGATTATTATACACTCATGCATTGTTGTGAGTGATTTACACTGAATGTGTCAAGCGAATAGTTGGGTGCGAAAGCTTAAAGACCATGAGTGACGTGATTCCACAGGAGACCGGGATTTTACACGCCCTTGTGTCGTGGTATATGATACCCCCATACGAAAATCCTGATTGGAGCACTAGTTTCCATGATCAGTGGTTGATATTCCCTAAATAGTTTTTGCCACATACTACTTTATAACCCTTGGTAGGGTACCTATATTCATTTTACCATGATTAAGGAATATTCATGCTGGTCACTTAAATTAGATTTCCATAGAGAGTCTAGGACCATTGTCTGCATTTGTATAATTGGTCATAATATAATTATGAATAACAAATATGATTAAGATTTTAATATTATGTTTGCATGATATGATTGAATGTGTACTTAAATATATATTGGGTAGATTGTATGTTTTATCTTGCTATGATTATTTGTTTATGGGTTGCTTAGCCTTGCTTGTGTGTCATTCACTGTGTGCGCATGACTATGATGATCACAATGATTTGTTATCACAAGAGCAAATGGATGGAGTTTCACTCGGACCTCTAGTTCTCTTTTGACTTTTAGGAGTGCACATCAGTACCAAAGGACGTCGACTATTGGACCTCACCACAATAAATGGGCAGCAACATGAAGGAATAATCTTCGTTTATATGTCAGACTTGGATACCCTCACAAAGCTTGAAGGAGTCACAGTCCGACCTTTTAGGTGTCCCTATAGTTTCTTCAATTTGACGTCACCGAATGCCCCTAGAGGTGAGAGGTATTAGAGGTGACTCATGTAGTTCTTGTTGCCATGTATCTGGAGCCTTAGTTATGGGAATGAGATTTAAAGTGGATTATTCCTCTTTAGTTGTATGAGTCAGTCCTTATGACCAACTTAGGGAGTGTCTATATGTATTATTCCCCTTCCTTTTTCTTGAATTGTCTTTGCAGTTTTGTCACATATATTGGTTCACATATGTCACAATAGAGTATTTTGATTTCTTGAGTATAAGTTAGTGTACAAAGTATTGTGTTTCATTGGTACATGTCAATGTTGATGTTTCTATGATTATGAGACTTCTTTTCTCACATGTCTAGTGATGTAGACATTATTTTTATTCTATGTTGGCACCGATAAATAGAAAAGTATTTGAAGTTGAGCAAAATTCTTTCTCATTTTTTAAGTAACTTGGTTAAAGAGTTTTTATAATATACTTACAATTGAATCCCAGTTATGATGGTCAAGTTCTCTTGTGATGAAGTTGGGTCATTACATTAAGCACTACAATTGTCCATTTCTTCTTAAAAAATTCTTGGTCATAAGGTGTTCTTAGGTAGCAATCATAAGCCTCTTAGGTTCTTGATCATACTAACTCCAACTAGCCTTTGCAATTTGATTCACAATTTGACAACCATAGTAAGATGAATTACGTAGTGCAAGTTTAGCCTAGGAGTAGAAATGTGTCTCCACCAATCTTGGATTTTGGGAGTTAAAATTAAGTGAGGAGGAATTATGATCCCTTTTCATCCTCTAAACATTTTTAATAGTTACAAATCAAGGAAACCCATCATTCTTTAATCCTCAAAACCACTTATTTAATGCTTAATATGACTAATATTTTTCAACAAATAAAATGGTTCAAAAGACCCAAAAGCAAAACTACAACATACAAAATTATTTGCAAATTCACCTTGTATACAAAAGCATAGACAAAGAACAATGAGCCATCTTCTTCAACATTAGAGAACCATTTAGAGTAAAAAACCAATTTATACATGCAAACATTCCATAACAATGCCAATATAGCAGTCCATGAATTTAGAATAAAAACGACATCATGAAAACAGAGAAAATTTAGCCATTGTCTATCAAATAAAGAAAACAAATTAGAGTGGTTAATTACGAAATACCTATTCACCTTATAATAGGTAGCAACACTCAATTTTCACACGCATAAATAAAATTCTCTCTCTATTGGCAAAACCACCGCTCATACACAATATCTAGCCTCTCAAAAAATCCACAACATAATACCAATACCCATTCTTTTTTTTTTCTCCCTCTCATATTCTTTCATTCTCATAATCAACTCTAAACAGTAACCTATGACCCACCATCATTGATTTCTCATTCATTCTTATTCAGTAATCAAATAAAGAAAACAAAGCAATAAAAGAAAGAAAGATAGAGACTTACCGGTGGCAGAGTAGTGCTAGCACACTGTTGGCATGGTGAAACACACAAAACCTATGAGAGAGAGAAAAGCAAATAAGAGAAAAGGAAGAGAAGGCGAGAAGGAGAAAGTGTAAGAGAAAGTGCTTATTGTTGAGGGAGTTTTAAGTAACGTCGTTCATCTGGGCACAATGGAGAGAAACAACAACATAGAAAAAGAGAGAGAGAGAGAGAGAAGAAGAAGAAAAAGAAAAAGAAAGGAGAAGGGTTTGGGTGCATACTGATTTTAGAAGTAACGTCAAACAAATCAATGCTACATCCCACGCTTTTTGTAGCATTGACCATGCTAACACTAATCCCACGCTAAACTCAATAGTTATTTATCATTTAATGGAATTTATCACATATTTAAATGTAGCATCAACCAAAGCCGACACTACATTGATATCTTAGGTAACATCATCTAAGCTTATGCTAAATCCCATGCTAGCTTTCACATTATCATTGGCTTTGGCTGTTGCTTTGTATGTTACCATTTAAAAATTAAATAAGTGGATATGAAGGGTTGCATCTAGGTTGTGTCGGTCTTGGCCAATGCTAGTAGCGTAAGTGTTGAAGCCGATGCTAATTGTTGGACTCTATTTCACACATTTTTTATAGTGACAACAAATAAATTTATCGAATATAAGGGAAATGAAAATATATACTAGCTTGAAAAACTAAAAAAAAAACTTCCAAATATATCAACTAATCATAAAAACATTATTTTTACATCAAAATAACATGATTAATGTCAATTTAAGTTTGCCCATGTATGATCCACGACCCAAACTCCTTAATTAATTTGTACCATTGTGGTTTAAGTTCAAATTTAAGATAGAGAGAATTTTGTTTAGCCCAAGTAACAAGTCCATTTTTAAATCTTTCTCAAATTTCTTAACTTATGCTTTTGTAATGGATCCACTTATGATTTATAAAGGATACCTCTAAGAACTTAAATTAGCTAGATCCTTATCACTCAATATTTTTAGATTCATATCACTTGTGAAGTCACTAGAGCCATGCCTGCAAACTTTTCAACATTTGTATGAGACACCATATTAACTAGAGTTGGATATATGGCCAGCTTGGTCCACATAGGCCTACAAGTAGGCCCATGAAATAAATGGGCCAGGAAAATTGTTGGTCCACACCGGCCTCCGATTAGTCCACAAATTGGCAGGTTAGCTCACAGGTTAGAAAAAAAATGAAACAAATCTGAAAAATGTTAAAAAAATTGAAACGTTATATATTTATATTTGAAATTTTTTAATAATTATTAATTACTTGTAAATATGTTTGAATTTTTAATAATTATTAATTACATGTAAATATGTTTGAAATGTCACGTTACTTGTAATTATTTTTTTATATAGCACAATAATTTGACATCTAATATGTGAATAATATAAATAATTTCATGTTAAAAAGATTGACATGTTAATATTATGATAATATAACTAACTCTAATAGTGATATTGGAAAGGAAATTGATAGTCATCAAATTTTTTTATATTAGGACACGTGAATAAGAATGATGATATATCAAATGAAAATATAGCAAGTTAAAAGAGTCCAAATATTAAATACAAACATAATTTTAATATGAATTAACACTTAACAATTAATAAACATCAAATGTTCTCAAGTCTTAATTAAATAAAGAAATTAAGATTTTACTTCTCAATTTTCAGTAAATAAATAATTATTTAATTTTAAAAAATATTAAGTAGGTTAAATAGGTTGGTTTGCTAATTTGCAAACCAAACCCATTTAACTTGTGGGCTAAATGGGCTACCCTGTATAGACCCACATTGATATGGGTTGGTTGAGCTTAGGCCCACACGAAATGCGATTAAAAGGGTTAGCTTATAGCACCCTTAACTATTAACCTTTTTGTAACTCAAATTCGAGTATTAGTAGCTCAGTAGCGGAAATTGAGTAGACATTCTTTTTGTAAAGCTTTTAAGACAATTTGTTACATAAGGAAAAAAAATCATGAAACCTTTTCCTTTGTAAATAAAATGAAGGGTTATTGCCACTAACCATTAGTAAAATACCATGATAACGAATACTAATGAAAGCAAAGTACAAATTAAAACTCTAATGAATAAGGGCTACATACTCTTAACATGAAAAGGATTTACATTACATTCTAATGACACTATAGCACAATATACTACACAATTGGAAACTCCTTCAGATTAGAGCATTACCATTCTAATCTGAAGGGAATACCAATTTTGACACCACACCGAATTGTTTCGACATCTGGAGTTTTAAAATCAAACCATGAACTCGTCATTTCACATGAAAGGGTCTTCTACATCTTCAACCACACTTTCTGTCATTACCACATATTCCACAGCCATGTACCTACTCATATACAAACCAAAAATCAATCCACTCTTTATTTTCGTTCCAAATATCCGCAAATAAAGGAAGGGACAGATTAATTAGGAGTAAGAACCAGGCAATTTGAAACTAAAAAAATCAAATAAATCCAAAGATCTGCCTAAACCATAGTTCATATCACACAATTAATATTACAAACATTAACATAGCCATATCATACAATAAACTATAAAATTATGTATCAAACATCATAGCATTCAATAGAGAACACATTCACAACTTATAACACATTATCCCAACATATGTAATCATCACAGTCATTTCACACACATAATGCATCTTTCTCATGTTGCACACAAACAAATATTTGATGCATGACCTATCAATTTCTTTTCTATCTATCAATCATTTCTATCGAGTTATTCAATAAATCCAAATGGTAGCACTACAAGTCCGTTTGTGCTACCACCATCCAAAATTGATGTGTCCTATACCATACCAATTTTGAGGTTTTATTAAGACACTCTATCAATGCAATGCATGTAGGCCCATAATCCATTCAATGTTCATCAATATCCATGGGAAGTGATTGGAAGTACATATACCTCTCTCATACCAAGGTACAATCCTCATCATCATCGAGGAAACGAGCAATCTTTTAACTCAGGACATTCACAGTCCAACAAAGGTATACTCTCAACTAATCCTCGGATGCTAGGCAGGTGTCTGATTGTCCTGACTCAAGAGTGCTATCTTGGCCATTAGGATTCTCACCACTCGATACCATACCCCTTAGACCTAAAACATTTGGTCCATGCCTTTCATCTCGTAGTGTATCAAACTATGACTTCTCCATCCATAACATTTGTCATCAATGCATGGTTCACAACATCAACACATATGCATATGATGTGTGAACATCCACAAGAACAATATATTCAATTACAACATTCATGCTTTTCCAAAAAATCTAGCAAAACCTTCTTTATTTTGGTACATTTCATCATACTTCTCATTAGGTATGGACAATAAATCAATAGAGGAAAACCATGGCCAACATATCCATTTCACAAATTCTATTCATTTCATCAAAATTGTCATCACAATCAATTGGCCATTCATAGGTAGCATTCCTATCACACATTTCGTAGATTCAATCACACTTTCACTTTCAATGCTACCTTTACAGACAATTCAATCATCCAATCAACTCAATTGACCAGAGTATATCACATTACTCATATTTCCCTCCACTTCTCATAACAAATGTCATTATCATTCTTTATTCAATCCATATTCATTACTATAAAAATTAATCAAGCATGACACATATACCAAAATCAATGGCCGAATGGCCTATTGTTTCAAGCCATCAATTTAGCCTTTGTTCCACTTACAATTCCTTTGAAAACTAATTATGTCATACTTATGCATACATATTAGTGAAAGACATACTTTGACAAAACAAACCATATTAAGCAAAATTTGGAATTCAAGTTTATTAACATTAACTATTCATGCTACTAAGTTCTAATTAACAAGAGAATTATATTTCCTATTAGACTTCTTAATTTCCAAATCAAAATATTCAATTAATTACTACTTAGTTAACCCATTCCACAAATCTTAATTATCTTGGATTTATTCTGAATAATGGTCAAAGTCACCAATTACTCAAATAAGCTCACATATGTTATCATCTATAGAATACTAATTATGACTTGGCTAATTCAAGAACGAATTACACTTCCATATCCTACACTTTAAGAGTCAAGCAACCACACTATCACTCAAAGTTCACCACTAATTACTAAGGTCCATGTTTATTATAATTAAAAGACACTAACATACATTGGTTCTAACCCATATTATCTTTTGATTACCAATTCATTAGTTCTAATTAGCCACACATACTATAAAATACAAAGCTAAGCTTTAAAGACACCAATTACATTATTAGAAGGTTTCCATTTTCTACCATCTTCAATGCCTTGATTTTGCCAACCTTTTTAAGATAATAAATGAATTTTTCTTCAAACCATCTTTTGCAATCCCAACCTTCAATATGTGTAATTGCTAAATATAATTTTTTCCAATTTTTTCAAAATCATTTAAGGGTTCAATTAAGTACTTTTCATGACTGGTTTTTGTCAGGATTTTAACAGGAGAATAGTCAATAACAAAATTTGCCAAATATTCATCACTTGGAATTAAATTACAAAATTTTACAAGGATATTCAAAACATACAGAAGCATCTCTTTACCAAAAATCATACAAAATTTCCAACCACGCAAGGAGTTATACACGAAAAATAGAGGTTGCTCCACTATAGTAAAATTCAGCAACTTTCAATTTAAACTTCTAAGCATCCAATCAAACATCAAACATGCATTTCAAGCAATTCCATCACCAAAAACATCCCACAAGACCCAACTAAGCTCTATGTGGCCAACCATACAAGCATATCACTATTATAGTCCTCAGGAATCATATAGTTGGAATTAGCAACACATAATTCATATCAAAACCCAATCCTAGGCCATTTTCATTCTCAAATTCCAATTAATCTAGCCTCTACCCCTTTACTTATGCAAGGTCGTCCACAAGAGGGGATGAGAAGACTTTGCTCATCCATGCTCCAATCAAGCTCCGAATTGCATAATCAAGACGAATCAAGCACCAATTAGTGTTTTTAACCAAAAGCCCTATGATTATTGGATGAAATTCAAGAGAGATTAATGGAGTGTGTGTGGGTGTGAGGAGGCTGTGGAGGAGAAGGAGAAAGAGGAAGAAGAAGAATCTCACCTACACTTGGATTGATTTCAAATTGAGTGGGAGAACCTTGGAAGCTTGATCGTAAAAGGAGATTTTGAGAGGAATGGAGAGTTTTGGAGGAGAAATGAAGTGTTTTGGTGGAGAGAAGGTGGTGTATACAAGTATAATAAGAAGGGAGGAGGAAATGTTAAGTTTCTTACAACTAATACATTGACATGTGTCACTAAAGTTGTCGGTGTCTCGACTTTTGACTGCATTTGTTTTTAATTTCGACTCAATGAGCTTACAGGGAGTTGGGATTAATGACATTAGACTTAATTTAGTCCCTCTCTGGTCACATATCTGAGGTTTCTCTACAAACAGAGATAAAAAAAAAATCGATTTGTTTATAAGTGATTTTATGAGCTATTTATGAACTTATCTTTAGAAAATTGCTATAGAGGTTTCAGTTTGAGTTCTCCTTGTTCAAGTAAAGTTTAGACACACTAAGGAACCTCCTTTAATTTTTTTGTAATTTTTAAAACTCATTTAGTGTTTCTATAAGTGTTTATAGATACTTTTACAATACAAAAATCTCCAAAAAAAATTTAAAAATTTATGATAAAGTTCTAATCATTTTCCTAAGATTAAAAAATTAATTTTCTTAAATTTTTTGACCATTCTATGATTTATCTTCTAATTATCTTTCTTTATTCTAATTTATTAATTGCAATAAATCCAATTTTATTTATAAAATTGTCAAAAATTATTTTTATCTCCTAAGTACCTTTGTAATATTATTCTAAGGCTAAAATATAATTTTTTTCAACTTTAGAAATGTCTCCACTAATTATTTAAACTTTTCTATATAATTCCAATTATTACATTTATTATTATTAAATCTAGATATTATTTGTTGTCTTGATATAAACTAATTCTTTCAAGACTTATAAATCCTAGTCTAGATTTTTAATTACCAACACAAGACAATTAAACAATTACTATTCATTAAAAATTATTTGTGTAAAATTTGAGGACGTTACATAGCCCGCAGACTACAACCCATATACCTAACTCTATTATTGACATTATAAATCTATCATATGGAAGTTTTTCTTCAAATATAATAGCATCATTTCCTCTCATTTGATTTTTCATTCTTTGTCTCTAAAAAGAAAAGCATATCCTTATACTATTGATCCTTAGTGCTTAATTGCCTAGTGTGCATTTGATTTGCTTTTTTTTTTTTTGTATGTATACAATGACAGCAATAAGGTTAAAACCTAGGACCTTATACATATTATCTAAACTCTCCCACTACTAGGCCGACCCTAGTGGATATTTGATTTGATTTGCTAAATAATGTCATCTAGAAAAGAAAATAATGTCTTGGAAAAACTACTAAGGTGCATTTGATTACTAGTAAGCAAAAGATTGTACAACGCAAAATACTTATTCGATGCTCGATTTTAAACATGGTTATTAGACAGAACAAAAGATAAGATTAAGGACAGAAGAAACGTTTGAAAGTTTATTACTCACTTATGACAACTTTTATCTTAATAACATTAAAAAGTAAAAAATAATGTCTATAAAAAAAGTAAAAAATACTGCTTTCTCTAACCCCACGTTGGATTCTCTCCTTCGCCAAAACACTCATCGACTTCTCTCTTTTATTTGCCCATCTTTGCTAATCCGTGAACCTACGGCAACTATGTTTCTTAGTTTCTTTGTTTCTTGCCCAACTCTCTCTCTCTCTCTCATGAATCTTAATTTTAAATCCTTGTCTAATTGTCTTCCTCCAATTAAATCTAGTTACTTGGTAGTTTTAATTTTTGTCTTTTAAGAACAATCATTGTTAGGGGAGACACATATTGCTTATTGGGAAAAAAAACCTAATAACCTATATACTCAACCCTAGTGAAGTAATGATCATGAAAAAGAGCAAATAAATTATTTGCCATAGGTAGGATAATTTTTAATTTGACTAAATATTGTATTTAAGTCTATTAAATACGTGACGTTGTTGATGTAATTTTCAATAATAAAATACAATTTTTAATGTTAAATGTTAACAAAAATTCAGGAAACTTTGAAAATACTCAATAATTCTTGATCCATTATATTTTTTGTAACGTGTAGTATAAATACATTTTAAATATTACATTAAAATATAAAAGTATGAATTTTTGGTGGTTCCCTCCTTAGAAAAAAAGTAAAAGAATTTTGGTAAACACTAAAAAACTCTAGGGCAAGATATTCATGAACAGTATGCTAAAATATGAATAAACCATTAATTTAGTCCCTCAAGTATTACTCTCTCTCCTATATAGTCCCTAAAGTAATAAAATTATATAAGTAGTCCTTTAAGTATTACTCTTTCTCCTATATAGTCCCTAAAGTAATAAAATTATATAAGTAGTCCCTCAAGTATTAGAAATCATAATAAGTAGTCCTCCAAATATTGAAAAATCCATCAAAGTGGTCCTTAAATGTTAGTAAAATATACCAACTTAGGGACTAAATTGATAGATATTCAATACTTGACGGACTATTTATATAATTTTATTACTTTAAGGACTATATAGGAAAAATGGTAATGCTTTAGGGACTAAATTGATGGTTTATTCACTAAAATATATAGCGACAGGAAATTCGGACAGACATCAAAAACACGAAATTAAACTTCTAAAAAATAAGAATGATGCATGCAAAAATGATTGACTCATATATATATATATATGTATGTGGGGCATTTCAAATGAGAAACTTTTTTAAAATGAGAAATGAAAACTATTAATAGTAGTCATTGGATTACAATTAAAAACAATGAACAACTGAGATTAAAACTCAATCAAATACCTCTTATAAGACCACCATTATTGCCGTCACTACTACCCCCACTGTTATTGCCACAGCCGTCGCTGCCATCACTGCCACCACCACTAGTGACGTCATTGCCACCCCTACAACTACCAATACCACCATTGTCATCACTACCACCACCATCATTACTACTGTTGCCTGATATAACGAGGAATGCACAAGAAGGGGGGGTTGAATTGTGTATTCCACAAAAACTTCTCAACCAAATGAAAGCATGTTAAATGAACAAATAAAATAAGCGTATATATGGATAAGAAAGAAAAGCACACAAAGAATTTTATACTAGTTCACTCAACTATGAGCTACGTCTAGTCCCTTCGTCCTAAAGGTGTTCAACTAACCAACCTTTGGTTACAAACAAGTATTGTTCTCTGCCTCTTCAGGCTTTACAAAACAACCTACCCAAATTATTTAACCACCCAAGTATTCTTTATCACTAAGCCTCTCCAGGCTTTCACAACATGAAACAATTGTTAAAAACAAACTAACTCAAAGCATGAGAATATAAAAGTTTAAGTGTAGTACAAGAATTTTTCTACAAAGAGTTTGAAGTTTTTTTAAGTTGTCCAATAAACATAAGGCTCGTCGTTGTTCAATCTACATATTCTTCTCTTTTGAGCTGATATATATAGCCTTTATAAAATAGCCGTTGAAAATTTTAGTTTCAATCTTCAAGAGAGTAACGTGTGCGTGTATATCGAGTTTGCAGTAAAGTCAGAAAAGTAACTTCTGCTCTTGCACTATAATGGAAGGTGTTGTACTGTGTTAGAAAGTTGCTTTTTTGAACATTCTTTATTCGACTTGCCAGCTTGATGGGTTGACTTCCTTTTTCTGCAACATTGCGCTTATACACTAACATATATCTGACTTTCATTTAATGCTCATATTTTTGAACGTTAGATCATACTAAGAGGTAAAGCATCAGTCACAAGGCTTTTTGTGAAAACGTAGAGTTAAAACAAGCTTCAAAACTTAGCTGTTAAAGAGACTTACACCTGGATGATCATCATACATGAGTCCATTAGACGCTTGCTAAAAATTGGCACGTTGGACGCCTGGTATTAAAGATGCATTGAACGCTTAAAGAACCTTTTATAACAGAGACTTAAAACTTAATAAGTTATTGTTATCTTCAAAACTTGAGGGACTAGACGCTTCATACGTCTTTGGTTCCAACAATCTCCCTTTTTTGATGATAGCAAACCTTATTAATATTTAAGTTTTATAAACACACACACACACACATATATATCAAAAACGCATAAGATGAGATTAGGTAGACTTACTTTTATACTCTCCCTAAGTCTAATATATCAAGCAAATTTGCACACATTTGAAACACAATATATTAGGGATATGCATGAATGTCATGTGATGATTCATAAACATAGTAAAAATAAACCACAAGCTATTGTATAAAAACTACAAAAACTTTACAAAGAACAAGAACAATAAAAAAAAAGCTTTATTTCCTTCATCTTTCCCCCTATTGACATTAGCAAAAAAAGGGGGGCCGGGGGGGGGGGGGCAAAGAAAGCATCATAGTCACTGTGGTGGCAAGGGGGGTGGTAGTGGAGGTGGAGATGGGGATGGGTGAGGGGTTTGGAGAATTTCTTCTTGATTTTGAAGGATTTGGTGGAGAAGGGTCATAATGGGTTGAAGTTAAGCGACTACATAGGTTGGATGGCGGGATCAATAGGAGGGAGGGTAGGAGGAGCAAGAGGTGGAGTAGGAAGGCTGGCAAAGGCTTGGGAACCGATGATTGGAGGAGGCCGAGGTGTTGGTGATGGTGGATGAGGTTGTGTTGGTGGTTGAACTTCGAAGCATAGAGGTAAGGCTTCCAAAAACTTGAGGTTGGAAATGTGAAGTTGATGTGGGCAAGGATGATGGTAGCGTGGAAATGCAGATTCCCATAGGTAAGGTGCCTTGAAGGATCAGGGACAGGTGATGGCAGCCAAAATAGCATAGAGTATCGATATTTCAGGATTGATGAATGGACGTGCGTCAGCTGGACGGACAAAGGCTGGAGAAGTGTCTAAGAATGAAAGACATATGCTAGACACTGCATGTATTTACAATTATGCAGAGTTGGAATGTTGGCCTTGTCGTCTTCTGAGAGTCCACTGCTGGACGCTTCCTATTCGCAGCTCCACATGAGTTGATGCCAAAAGCGTTCAGCATCATCTGCATCCATGTCTTGTATCAATCATCTAGACATGTACCATTCCAGAGTGATATTGTTGTGCTGTTGAAACTCAACTCTGGATGGCAAAGGCAAAGAGGGAGGTTTTGTCAACAGCTTCTCCTTCTTCTTGTTGACATCCAAGGTAGGAAGCCTTGGGTAGATGCGGTCCAACTAAATGTGAATAGTTGTTGTATGTGAGACATATTGCGATGGGGGAATGAACAACTGATATTTTAGATCTGCAGAGCTTTTGATGGAGGTGCAAAACATCTACTCATACGGCGTTAGGAAGAAACCGGTTACAGCGAGATCCAAAGGCTTAAATTTCAAATCAGCAGGCCTAAGCTGAACTATTCTTTCTGGCATCCCTTTCTGCTTTTGCTGCCTTGCATGCTTAAGATCCTCAACTAGAGGTATTCAATGCTGAAGTACTCTAGGAGGGTGTGCGTTGAAGTGCCATGCCTTGACAAGCTTGGGATACCTCTTTCTGATAAACCATTTCAACGGTAAGCTTTCAATTGCACTGGGAAGCAGAGCCAAATATTCTGGAGAAGGTTGGTGGGAATAGTCATCCATGTATGGTTCAAAAGAGATCAGGGAGTAGTCGAACCCGTACTCTGGCTCTAGAAAGGGCTTTGGACGCAGTATAATGGCGTTGTCGTCCACCAAGTTTTGTTTATTTCTCTTTTCAAAAAGAACTTTCCATTCCTTCTTTACTCTTTCCCATTTTTCAGCTACTCCAACAAAGACAGAAGATATATCCAAATTGGTGCTAGTCTTTGAGGACTTGTCTTGCTTGGTTGGTCAAATAGATAGGGTTAGTTTTATTAGGCCCGGGGTGGGAATGTAACACCCTAAGGGGCATTATCGTAACTAGGTCTAGATTTAAAAAAAAACAAACTTAAAAAGGTAGAAACAACATGCAAATGCTACTTATAAATATAATTAAATATTATATATGGACAATATAATAAAAAAAAATACATGTCAAATATAACTTATCTATCACCCGAAGGCATCGTATAAAATATAAAGAAGAATACAAAAACATAATATAAACTAGACTACGTTTTCTTGCACATGACTCCAAGCTCCATCTACGCATGTCTTCACCTGTATCCTGAAAAAGGAGAAACTTAAAGGAATGAGAAATAATGTCTCAGTGAGTGCTCTAAGGACTCTACGACTGGGTTACACTCTTCTATTCGGACAACCCTCATCATTTATCTTTTATGGCTTTAAACTCACTAGCTCTCTTATAATTCGCCATACCTACGGTCTAATCTACACCTTTTAATCTTCAATACTTTCTTTGTTAACTACTCTCTCATTCTCCTGACTGTTATATTAGTTTACAATCTCATTCTCAACCTAAGAATTCTTTCTTACCCAAAATGCTCTTTAGTATTTAAACCCTTCATGTTTAGATTTTACTTTTCTTTCTTTTAATATTTAAGGTTGGTCTCTATGAGTCAAGTCTAAGGTCACAGACATTCTAAAATACTTTTGACCATCCCTTAACACTCACCTTAATATCGTCATTTTGTTCTCTCTTATTTGTCTTATACCTTTCTATTACGCTGTGTGGGGATTCACTCTTTTTCTACCTCATTCACAACTATTATCATCCAACTAGGACCCTCACAACACTATCCTAGGGCCTAGCCTCTCACTTATCCTTGAGGTAGCAAACACAATTTTAATTACAAGCATACATTTATTTCACATCTTTTGCCTAGTAACTAGACCTACACATTGTTTTGTTTCATCAAGTAAGCATGACATACATGCATAACATGAGCACATATATATAATCTTGACAATCCATCACAATACACAATCACATTTTCACACGTGTACACATTACATCATTCGCTTATGAACAAGGTCACATAGAATTCACACAATTACAACGTAGCACACTTCAACACATCACACTACAACAAGATACATATGCGTGCGATATTCCTAAACCACTACTCATGCACATGTGGTACCAACCTAAACTTTTCGGAAAGTAGACTAGGAGTAAATGCAGGCCATAAGAAGCGTCATCGGTACCGATGCCTTCGGCTTTCGCACCCTCAACTAGCATGATATCCCCCGGTGACTAGTCAGGGTTACCCAGTTTTGCCAGTACACCCCAGCTCCATGGGATCAGCATGGACCATTGGAGTTTTCCCAACTAGATAACCCCCAAGGCTAAGGTTAAACAACCCATCACAGCCTCCACCAGCCAGATTCCTACATACATTCCTCTTCACATAACTCAAATGTTATGATGCATGGTCACATACAATGCTTACAGCTTTCATAGACTTTTATCATGAATCATAGGCACAATTTCATATCACACTCATTTTTTTCAAAGTAAATAACAACCATACAATATAAAATCAACAAGACATAAAAAAAAAAACAAATAACAATGAGTTAAACACTGCCAAAAGGAGTTCACAAACACAAGGAACGTAATAGCAAAAGTCGTATCCGCCCAGCGGTCCAGCAAACCCGCCCAGCGAGTCTATGCTGGAACCCAACCCGCCTAGTGTGTCCGCGCTCCTAGTGCAAACGCAAAATCCAGTTTTTGAAGAAAAGTCGCCCAGCGGCTATCTAATCCCGCCGGGCAGATCCGAGGTACTAATTTCAATTTGTTTTTCCTATTGCCTTTGGTTTCTAAATGCTCCCAAATAAATAACTAGATTCTTAATCACTCTTCTACATTGATAATTGTTTAATCTAATCTATAAATTCCTTACTCCCTCACAATCTCCTCAAAACCCATTAAAACCCTAAATTTAGGTATAAGGAAGGAAAATATAAATAGAGGAACAAGAACAAGGAAGGACATGGGGGAGAGCACTCACCTTTAGGAGCACGCAAAACTAAGTTCTAGGGTTTGGGTTCGCCGGTTTCTATTCCTCCTTCTTCTCTTCTTTTTCTTCTTCCCTTTTCTCCTCATTCTCTCTAACTTCTCTCTTCTTCTATTTTGTGACGGCTAAACCTAACCCTCCTTCTCTATTCCCTTCTTATAACATGTGGGTGGGTATGTGGCTTAGTGGGCTTTAGTCCCCTATTAGGCCCTAGATGCTCTTTTGCGTTCTATGATAATATTCCTACTAATTTATAATACTAAGGTATTAAAAACAATAATAGTAATAACAATAATAATAAATATAATAACAACAACACAACACAATAATAATAATAATAATAATAATAATAATAATAACAATAACTCTTAAGACATCTTTTGTCTAATAACATATGGGAAGGGTTCTACTAAGAGTTAGCTCGTGGTTTATTTCTAGTACTTGAAATTTGGGGTGTTATAGGGAATGTTGCATGCATAACCGTCATTACCAGGCAATATCATGTCTAGTTCAGGTGTGATGTAAGTGGGTTTGTACCACGATGGGGTAATCGGATGGTAAAGGTTTGTGGGTGATGAAGTTGCCTGAGTTGTCCAACAATTGGTTTCCATGAGTGTCCAGGACTGGTGTGCCTTAGACAATGTGGGCTTGTGTTTGGTGTGACACCTATTCACATTGAACATAACCAATACTTATTTAATAATGCAAGTAAAATTTGTAACATCTTGTTTTTCCTAATACATGATTAAGTTTTTAATAACTAAAAAGTGGAAATTTGATATGTAATATAAGTGATTAAAAGAAATAAATGAATTTAGAAAACTTGAGATATGTGCTTGAGCCAATGTGAGTGTGATTTTGGGTTTTAAGAGAAAAAAACTGTTAAGTTAAATCAGTTTTGAGATAAGGGGAGTGGTTTGGTAAGATTTGGGCCTCAGTTAGCCAAAAGTCCATGTGAGAGGTCTGAGAGGTTGGGTATAAAAGAAGGAGAAGAGGGGGAGAGTTGTAAGCTTTCTCTCATTCTCTTTCTCTCTCTGTCTCTCTCTAAGATTTCTTGAGTTTGTGAAGGTGTAAAGGAGTTGTAAGCTTAGTTTAGTGCTTGTGGTGAGAGAAGGAACAAATCTGTGGAAGATTTGGCTCAAGACACCAAATCCTCAAAGAACCTAAATTCAAATTCAGAGACTTTTAGAGGTAAGGGAAGCTTACTATTGCTTGATTTTGTGGTTGTGGATGTTGATATGTCGATTTAATACTTTGGAATCAATTGATTTCGGGGAAAATCTTATGTATATAAGTTTTGACACAAAATGGGTTTTGGAAAAGGGTTTTGAGATTTGTGGATTAAATTGTTATGTAATCCGTTATAAAGGTATTGAAGTAGTTAAAATTGTTTTATGATGCTTGTTGTCAATTGATTTGGTCAAAAATGGGTGCTGGTGAGTGATTTGCGAAGAAAACGATCGAAAATACACCCAGCAATGGATAGGTTGCTTAGCGATGGAAATGTTCACTCAGTGACGGATTTTTCAGTTGCTGGAAGTCTGTCACTCGCTCAACGATGAAAATGCTCGTTGAGCGAGAGAAAAATAGAATTTTCTCTACTTTCTTACAATTTTTGTTGGTTGTTGATGACTTTATTGACTCCTATGAATGAAAAATGTATATTTTAAGATAATTGGATGTTCAAATGGTTTTCTAAACTAGTTTTTGGGTTTTTCTTTATTATTATTATTGAGGATTTGGTTGATAAGTTGTAAGTGTCTTGCTAAACAAAACATATGTTTGCTGAGTGAGAATTCTACCTGAGACTTGGCTGTTCTCTGGAATTAAATTCGCTGAGCGAGACTTATACTCGCTGAGCGAGAACCTTCGAAAGAGAGAGTGTGCTCCCTATATGAAAGGTACTTGCTGAAGGAGCATATGGATCACTGAGCGAGCGTGTGATTCTGTTTAGTTGTGTGAGACTTTTCAAAAAGTATATGTTGCTTGGACATTATCTTATCTGTTGACCATGCAAGAAGCTGATTTGGGCGTGCATGGGGTTAATGGTAATTGTTAGACCACAGGTGGTGCTGAGTAAGTCACTTGGTGATATGTTGATACATATATATATGATATGATGATTGTTGTGGTTGAGTTGATGGTTGTGATGATATATTGATACATATATACATGATATGATGATTGTTGTGATTGAGTTGATGGTTGTGGTGATATGTTGATACATACATACATACATATATATATGAATGATTTTGATTGAATTGATTGTTGTGGTGATACATGCATTGACATGTATATGTGGTTGGCTGAGGTTGTGTGGGCCTCAAGTCTTGTGCGGGTAGGCACGTAAGGTGGATGGTGACCAGAGTTGGTACTCAGTTGGGCCTCTAACCTAGTACCTAGATAAGAAGTGGGGTCTTAAAGTTGGGCCTAGGGGATAAGTGGATGGGTAATCCCACAGGGGGCCAAGGCAGTGCAGGCTTTGTGTCATGGTATACCACCACCCATATACACTTATCCTGACAACCCTAAGCTTATCCAACTGATCAGACTTTTGGCAATCCCTAAATGGTGTTAGATGGCAATGGTAGGGGATAAGACCTAGCTGATCGCCCGGAATGTAAAAAATCTCAAGAGAGTCGTGTCATTCATACATTGACATATGGGGTTGATAGCATGGTGTGTGATGTTGTGTGTGCTATACTGTAATGTATGTAAACCCATTTCTTAACAATTTGAATTCCATCTTGGTATGTTGATGGTGTGAGAATATGAATTGTATACATTATGTTGGTTTTTATGTCGTAAGCTTACCCTTGTCGTGTTTTGTTGTTAGTTGGGTATCTTGTTGCTATTGTTGTGTTGCTGTGACTGTGATGATCACTTCATTTTGACGTGGGAGCAAAAGGAGAGGCTTCAACAGATCCAACTTCCACAGTTGATGGTGGAGAATCCAGTGAGTGTTTGAAGGCCTTTTTGGGGTGGATCCTTTGGGAAGATCTTTTTGATGTTTTCCTTTGTATGGGTTGTTTAGTTGACCAATTATAGAGAGTTTTTTTTTTTTTTTTTGTATCTCTCCCTTGGGGTTATATATATACATGGACTTGTATATTACTCTTGTATGGTGATGTAATGATGTTTAGTGTTAATAATTGAATATTTTGAGTAAGGTATGGGGTTATGAGTAGTACTGTAGCGACAGAAGGTCATTACAAAATTTTTCTCCGTTTTTAATAATAGAAAATTTGTAAATTGAACAAAATTTGAAAATGGTAGTTAAAAAAATTGTATATGTAACACCTTGTTTCTCCTAATACCTGATTAAGTGTTTTAATAACTAAAAGTAGGAAACTTGAGATATGTACTTAAGCTAATGTGATTGTGTGAAGAGTCTGATTTTGGGGTTTTGAGAGGAAAACAATTGAGTTAAATTAGTTTTAGGACAAGGCAAGTGGTTGGGTGAGATTTGGGCCTCAGTGGGCCAAAAGTTCGTGCGAGAGCTCTGGGGAGGTCGAATATATAAGGAAGGATGGGGGGATTTCCCCTTCATTCTCCCATTCTCCCTTTTTCTCTAAACTTTCTCTCTCTTCACGTTCTCTCTCATCCCTTCTCTCTCTTTTCTTCATCTCTCTCTATTTCTCTCGAGATTTCTCAAGTTAGTTAGGGGTGTTAGAGGTTTCTCAACCCCGATTTCATGTTCTTGAGTGTAGAGGGTGGATTTCTTGGAAGATTGGCTCAAAGGTCTCCTTCTCTTATCCTCATCTTTCCAACTTTCAGATTTGGAAGTCTTAGAGGTAAAGGAAGCTTACTAATGTTTGATTTCATGTTTGTGGTCATTGATATGTAGATTAAATGCTTTGGAATCGATTGATTTTGGTGAAAATCTTGCGTATGTAAGTTTTGGGAAAAATGGGTTTCAAAAAGGGATTTAAGATTTGAGGTTGTTTATGGCTAAAAATTGTTGTATAATCGGTTAGGAATGCATTAAAAGTGTTTAAAATTGATTTGGAATGGTTGTATAGCAGTTAAAACTCAAGGAATTGAATAATCACATCCCATATATCTTGTTCGCGTCGCACCCTGCCGGGCGATGGCTCCCTCCCGCCGAGCGAGGTTCTTCCCAAGCCCAGAAAATGGCTTTTGGAAGAACGTCGCCGGGGGATGATTCTGTCCCGCCAGGCGGCATTCCAAGCGGTAGTATTGTGCCGCTGGGCGGTATGTTGTTTATGAGTGAATTATTTGAAAATTTTGTTGTGAGAGAGTTGGGTCTAAGAAAGAATGTGAAATGTGATTGATTTCTTTGGATTACATGTTTAGATGTCATCCTTTGAGGCATTGGAAAAATGTTTAGCCTTAAAAGAAAAACATACTTGTCATGGGTGCCCAGATTTTATAAGTTTCATTATTGTTTATGTGTGTTGTTATTACCATTCCAAACTTGGCTATTTTGCATACTTTATTATTGTCATGAATTGGTTGATAATTGTTGGAAAGGTAATAGTTGATGGAAGGTTATCTAAATAGAAACTTCCACTAGTTGTAGAATGAGGTGATAATGTGATATTTTACATGTTGACCATGCAAGAGGCTGGATTGGGCCTGCATGGGGTTGATGGGAATTGTTGGACCACAGGTGGTGCTAAGTAGGCCACGTGGTGATATGTTGATATATATATATGTATATGATGTGTTAATTGTTGTCGTTGAGTGGATGGTTGTGATAATGTATTGATATACATGTACATATGGATATTTATGAATGGTTGTGTTTGAGTTGTTGTGGTGACTCATGCATTGGCATGCATATGTGTGGACTAAGGTTGTGTGGGCCTCAAGTCGTGATGTGGGTAGGCATATAAAATGAAGGGAGACCCGAGTTGGAACTCAAATGGGCTTGAAGGGTGCTAAAGTTGGAACTCAGATGGGCCTGTATAGTGACCAGAGTAGGAACTCAGATGGGCTTGGATGGTGACCAGAGTAGGAACTCAGTTGGGACTCCACCCTAGTGCATATGCCTGATATGTAGAAATCTTTCAAGAGTAGCGTCTTCATGCATTAGTATGGTGATTGATATCATTAAGGAAGAATGTGACTATATATCATGAAACTTTATTTGAATTTTTATATATAAATGAAGTTTTCGTTTGTAACTAACGATGTTGGTAGTGGTAATGTTGTCATTGTTGTTATAATTTCTTGGTAATTGTGGTTGTGATGTAATGTTGGTAGCGGAGGTAGTATTGTTGTTGTGGTGGTTTATTGTCGGGATTGCTATTTTGGTTGGAGGTGGTGGTAGAGGTGTGGATAGTGCCTTGTTGTTGACATTGTTGCTATTCTCTATTTGATTATTGATATGGAATGAATGGATTTTTCTATTACTTTACTTTTAAAATATATATTTTATTATTTCAAATAAGCTTATCCTTGCATTGTTTGCACGTGTAGTTTATGCTTGTGATGATCACGTCTTTGGGGTGGGGGAGCAAATGGTTGAGTTTTTGGCAAGTTTAGCTTCTCTTAATTGATGATGAAGCTTCGTTTCAGCTAGTGATGAGATTGAATAAGCATGGAGAATTATATTTTGTTCTTTTCTTTAAAGGAATTGATATTCCTAATCGTTGTTTATTTTTTTTAAGATGATATATAAAGTGACCAGCTATAGGAAGTTATGTTATTATATTGTAACCTTAATCGTATAAGATGCCTTTGGATTTATATTTTTTTTAAGTTATGAATGGTGATATAATCAAGTTTGTTAATGATTAAACTTATGGTCAAAAGATGAGGAATGTGAGTAGTATTATAGCGGCAGAGGGTCGTTACAATATGTATTCATTATAGAACTATACATCATGATTTCATAATCAAAAAAATTACTGAAATATAGGGAGATCAAAATATACATCAAAATAGTTACTACTTATTCCCAGTACATCAAAAAGATTCTAGTCAGAGCAGTGCCCATCTATCGTATCTCATAAAATAACAAACTATCAGACTAGCCCTATAGGTCCTTATCAATAACCAAGTCTTCATTAACTACAATCAATCATGCATAAAAGAAAAAGTAATGGAGTGAGGTGATTTGTTCTAAAATCACTTCTACATATGTGGTAGGAATTCTGCCACACAATACAGATAAAACACAGTTGATAATAAAAGGGGAACCTAAAGTTTATTCTATGTTATACTATCATTGACTCGATATAGATTCATACTTTCCATTAGTAGGTAATAGTTCTTAATAGAACCTGGGAAGTGACTGGGAGTACATATACCTCTCAACATCACTGGTGTAGTTCTCGTCATCATTGAGGAACAAAATAACAATTTAGGATATCCATTTATAGAGGTATACTCTCACCAATCCTGGTGAGACTGAGCAACTATCAAGGTTATCAAGTTGGTTAAGTGATTATCCTGACTCAAAAGTGTTACCTTGGCCATTAAAACGCTCACCACTCGATACTATACCCTTTAGACCTAACCACGGGTCCTTGCCTTTCATCCCGCAGTGTACCAAACTATAGCTTCCCGATGCCATGTCATTGCACGTCAGTTGCTTTACATTAATCACTAATTTATCACTTCCTAACTTCTTAAACAAAGGATTCCCAAGTCTCATTTAATTTGAGTACCAATACAATCAATATTTCTACCTTATATTACAGAAATTGCATAATACCTAAAATTTTAACAAAATAACAACATGGTAATTAAAGTTTAGTTTCTAAAATTTGGCAGAATAACAACTAAATAAATACATTTTAATTTTCTAAATTTGAGCAGAGTAATAGCTTAGCAAGTGCATTTTAATTTTCTAAAATTGAACAGAGTAACAGCTTAGCAAGTATAATTTAATAATTTAAATTTGAGCAGAGTAACAACTTAGTAATTATGGTTTAGTAATTTAAATTTGAGCAGAGTAATAACTTAGCAATTATAATTTAATAATCTTAATTTGGACAAAGTAACAACTTAGCAAAAATTAAAGTTTAACATCAAACAATATAACAATAATAATAAAAAAAAAACTTAAGCCTAAACGGGTTTAGGAAAAAACCCTTCCTATCAACATGCAAAGTGACAATAATTTAGAACCAACCCTACTCCCTCCATTATCTCTAAGGTGGTTGATGAAGAGAATAGAGTTGTTGGCGCAAAGCTCCTAAGAAGATAATTTTTATTAGTTAATGGAAACTAGTGAAATTTAAGCAAAATAAAAGAGAGAAAGAAACAATTTTAGAGAGAGAAGCTTTCCTTCATTTGGCTAACTTGAGAGAGGAAGAGGTGTTGAAAAAATGTCCAAAGGTTGCTTATTTATAGAAGAAGGAGGGGGGTTATGTGTCCCCTAAAGACATCATCGCTTATGTAATAAATTGGGTTTTGCATTTATTTTTACTTCAATTATAGGACACATATTCAAACTTAGGAACACATAAACATATTAGAATGGTGAATCAGCCACCCCCCCCCCCTTAGGCTTGGGATGTGGTCAATGTGTTATCCTAGCTTTATCAGTGTCAATTTTATCAGTAATTAAATTAACCAATACTGATAAAATACCTAAATGTGAAAAAAAATGACTTTTAATATAAAAAAAATGCAATTAAATACAAAACTAGACAAGTACATTATTTTTCATCAAAAATAAATTTCTAATAATTAATTTATTTTTTATTAATTTATTTCAAATTATATGTATTTATTTTGTATTTTTAAGCTAGAAAATTCATAAAAAAATCCATTCTAATTCAATAAATACCAAATTTTTTATGAGAATTCTAAAATTAAATATTTCACCTATAAATAAACTAAAATGATCATTTTCACTATTTTTGAATGTTAAACCAATACTAGTTGGCTTATTTGACACCTAAGGGCATTTTGGTAATTTTACGCAGGAATTCTAGAAAATTTTTCAAAATTATATTTTAATATATAAGGCATGATTCTCAAATTGACATTTTAGTGTCAATTGAGTATTTTTCTCATGTTAATCCTTAATGTTGAGAAATAGGGACAAAATTATCATTTTTCTAATTTCTCTCGGCTCCAATTCGAAAAAAATTATTAAAAATCACAATTAAATAGTTCTTGAAATTTCAAGCATAATGGTGGCGATTAGAATTTTGAAATTCTCTCCCGATTTTTAGAATTAAATAGTCAAATATTAAAAAAATAGTTGAAAAACTGAAATAAGGGTGTTACAATTTTCACTATTTCTCTTTCAAAATAAATTTTTTTAATTAAAATATACCTATTGTAAAATTTTCAAAACACTTTGAAGTCAAAGAGTCTTTGGTCTGCTCATGCAGTCAACCAGGAGTATTTTTGTCATTTCATAAAAACTGTCTTAATAAATTCTCGAAAAATTTCTAAAATTATTATTAATTATTCTAAGCACTTAAATGAATTAAAAAAAATTTAGATACTTCTAACTATTTTTATCTTTTTTTCTCAATTATTCAGTCCTTTTAGGGGCAAAATAGTCATTTTACCCTTTTCAGGACTTCATTTCTCAAAAATTATTAAAAATCTAAACTAAGTACTACTCACTAATACGAGTGTAACCATAGGGATTAAATTTTTGAGATTCCCATCTCATTCTTTAGAAATAAATACGAAATAATTAGTAAAATAATTTGATATGCAAAAAAAATAGGGGTGTTTCATTTTGTCGGATAAGGAGTTAACAAGTGCAACAAAGACAAAATCAATAAATTCTTGTTCATATATAGTAGCAACATCTGGAACAAAGGACTTACTTTTCTTGCTCACATCTAATGCTACCTGAACTTTTGATGCTCGTTTGCGAAAGGTGGCCTATTGAGTTGGAAGAGCTTCCTTAGGTGCAAGAACTGTGATGATAACAGTTTTCTGTTTCTTCAACAGGATTGCAATCGAATCATTGTCCTCATCATCAGAGTCTTGTGGTAGTCTAAGTTTCCTCTTTACAGGTGCTGTAGATGGAAGGGCAGCGACAGGAGGAATAGTTGTAGGTACAGGTGCTTGTTGGGTCTTGGGCCTCATCACTTTGGACGTAGAAGATGGTCTGGACGATCTTCCTTTGGATGGTTGCCTTTTGGTGGTAACTGGTTTTGCGACAACTACTAGATGGACAAACAAGGCTTCATCGTCCACTTGCTCAATTTGTTGGGCAACTTGTTCCTTTGTAGGCTGTGGTGCCTCTTCTATAGGTTCTTCTTTTGCTTTCAGGGACTTGGAAGCTTTCTTAATAAGTTTCAAAACAAACCCATCCTTTATTTGGTTAATGTTGTTGCGGTCGAACGACAACTTGGTAAACCTCAGACCACCACTTAGTTTCCTAATTTCGGCTTACTTACCCCTAAACAGAGCGAAGAACTCATGATATACTTGTTGTAGCCAAAAAATCCTGTTCAGCAGACTTGCATATGTGATATGGTCTAACTCATTTCTTCCTTTCATGGTTCTGAAAATGTTGCTTAGGACAAGATGGGGAAGATTGAAATGTTGTCCAGTTAAAATATAGAAGAGAGCGAAGCGATACAGAAATGTTACACTGTCCTTAGATCCAGCTTTGTGAAGAATCCCCTTGTTTAAGAACTGCTAGAATACCTTGCCTTCCTTTGTCAGCTTACTGTATTCCACGCTGCCTTCAGCTTTGGGTCCCATCAAAGCAGCATCTATAGTCTCATGACCACCATAGCTGTTTTCCCATCCATTCTTGATATAAGAGCGAGCACGCTTACATCCAATGGCTTGAGCGATACTCCCAAGGTCTATAGTGACCTTTACATCCAAAACAGTGCCAACCACACTATTGTTCATGAACTCCGCATTCCTCTAGAAGTGTCTGATAAGCTCGGGGTATATAATCTCATTAAGATGAAAGTAGTTCAGGATTCCACACCAAATAAAGTTGTCCTTCACCTTTACTCCTATTTTGTTTAGAGTGTCCATGTCGAATTGACTCTCAATCAAAACTATGGCTTCATTCTAGATTTCCACATAAGCTAATGCGTTCATGGTGTTGCCTACCTTCTTGGACACCATTGTCGATATGAGGAAGGTTAGGGTTTGACAGATTTCAGGAGGCTGAGAGAGAAAGAGAGCAATATCTCAATGATAGTGAAAGTGAGATTGAGAGCTTGGTTCACAAAACGCTTAAGTGTATAGGATGTAACCGAAAGGTTTTTTGTTTTGGCAATATTTGAATTTTGAAAAGAGAGATAGTGCGCATTTAATGTTTGTTCAGGTGTGCACATTTTTCAATGTCAGTTTACGGCACAGTTGTGACTCAGATAAGGAATAAAACATTTATTTCAAATCATTGTTAGTGAAACATAATGGTACATGGATGAAGATATTTATGTATATAAATATAAAACATTACAGAATATGAATCGTAATAATAATGGACACATGCATAATGGACGATGATATGATAATGGACGTTTTTTGGCATTGGACGCTACATGTCATTGGACGGTCAAGCAAATGAAAGAAATCTATTCCTTTATTAATTCCATACTAAGATGATCTCGAATATGGATGAGTTTATCTTTAGGAAGTAGTTTTGTAAATATGTATGCTAGTTGATTTTTAGTACTAATAAACTGAATATCAATAACCCTTTTCTGAACATAATCTCTTATAAAGTGATGTTTAAGTTCAATGTGCTTTGCTCTAGAATGTAATATAGGATTTTTAGAAAGATTTATGACAGGAATATTATCACAGAGGATAGGGATTTTACTCTCACAAATACCGTAGTCCTCTAATTGATACTTGATCCACAAAAGTTGTGAGCAATAGGATGCTGCTGATATGTATTCCACTTTTACTGTGGATAGAGCAATTGTTCCTTGCCTTTTCACTTGTCCAGGAGACAAGACTTCCGCCAATAAAGTGACACTCTCCACTAGTACTGTTTCATTCTATTCTGTCTCCAAGATAGTTAGCATTACAGAATCCAATTAACCTATACTCCTTATCAATCTTAAAGCACAAACCAAGATTAGTAGTTCCTTTCAAGTATCAAAATATTCTTTTAACAACTGTTAGATGAATTTCTTTGGGATCAGATTGAAAACGAGCACAAAGACATACATTGAACATAATATCTGGTCTGGATGCTATAAAATATAGTAGAGATCCAATAATACCTCTATATGTGGTTTCCTTTACCTTTTTGGATGTTTCATCTAGTCCAAGCACTGAGGACGGATGTAGGTATGCTCATTTCTTTGGCATCATTCATCTTGTCCTTCTTGAGTAGATTTTTTGCATACTTAGTTTGATGTATGTATATGCCATTACTTGTTTGTTTTATCTGTAATCCCAGCAAGAATTTTAATTCTCCAATCATGCTCATTTCAAATTCTTTCATCATAAGCTTAGAAAAATCCTTACACAAAGCTTCGTTAGTAGCACCAAATATGATATCATCCATATATATTTGCACAATGATAAAGTGTAAGTGTACGTTTTTGTGAAACAGAGTGGCATCTACTTTTCCTCTTGTGAAACAATTTTCTAAAAGAAAAGAACTTAATTTTTCATACCAAGCTTTGGGTGCTTGTTTAAGTCTATATAAGGCCTTTTTGAGTTTGAAAACATGCTTAGGAAAAGTATCACACTCAAAACCAGGAGGTTGTTTCACATAAACTTCTTCATTTATTATGTCATTAAGAAATGCACTTGTTACATCCATTTGATAAAGCTTCATATTTCTATGAGCAACAAATGAAAGTAAAATGCGAATGGCTTCTAATCTAGCTATAGGTGCAAAGTTTTAGTGAAATCTATACCTTCTTATTGAGAATACCCTTGAGCTACAAGTTTAGCTTTGTTTCTTACTACTTTACCTGCCTTGTCCAGCTTGTTTCGGAATACCCATTTTGTTCCTATTATTGACTTGTCTTTAGGTAGAGGAACTAGTTTCCATACGTCATTTCTTTCAAATTGATTCAGCTCTTCCTTCATGGCTTTAATCCATCCTTCGTCTAATAGTGCTTCATCCACTATCTTTAGTTCCATCTGGGAAATTAGGGCAGTTTGAGCTTGCTCTTTGAAAGTAGATCTTGTTCTAACATAATCGTGTACATTTCCTAGGATTAGGTCTTCTAGATGGTAGACTTTCATTTGCCATTGTCGTCTAGTCGGTTCTTTTTGCTGTTCCTTTGGATCATCCAATGGAGTTCTGGACACTAGTTCTTTGGTGTCGTCCAACTTCATATCTGCAAAAGATTCGTCCAGCTTTGATAGTTCTTTATCAAGCTTACTGTCATTAAATTTAACATGAATGGCTTCTTCAACTGTCAAGGTTCTAGAGTTATAGACTCTATATGCCTTGGATGTTCTAGAATAGCCTAATAATATTCCATCGTCACACTTAGAGTCAAGCTTTCTAAGATTGTCCTTAATGTTTAGAATAAAACATTGACATCTGAAAGGATGGAAATATGATATGTTGGGTTTTCGTCCTTTCCACAATTCATAAGGAGTCTTTTTCAATATAGGGCTAATATATATTCTGTTCTGTAAATAACAAGCTGTGTTTACAGCTTCAACCCAGAATTGTTTAGGAGTTGAGTTATCATTGAGCATGGTTCTGGCTATTTTTTGTAATGATCTATTCTTTCTCTCTACCACACCATTTTGTTGAGGTGTACAAGGTATAGGGAAATTGTGAAGAATTTTGTTCTCCTTACAAAACCCTTGAAAACTTTCGTTTTCAAACTTTCTTCAATGATCACTTCTGATTGAAGTTATGCAAACACCTCTTTCATTTTGAATTCTTTTACAGAATGTAGAGAAGACTTTGAAAGATTCATCCTTGTGTCTTAGGAATATAACCCATGTCCATCTAGTATAGTCATCTACTACAACTAGTCCATATCGTTTTCCACTAAGTGAGACTATTTTAGTAGGTTCAAACAAATCAATATGGAAGAGTTTAAGAGGTCTAGTAGTGGAAACAACACTTTTTGGATCAAAAGAGTTTTTCACTTGTTTTCCTTTTTGACAAGCATCACAGAGAACATTGGATTTGTATATAAGATTTGGAAAATCCATTACTAGATTATGCTTGCTTAGCTTCGAGATCAATCTTAAGCTTGCATGTCCAAGTTTCTTATGCCAAATGCACTGATTCTCGTTGATGAATACTAGATAGGATACATTTTGATTTGTTAGATCATTTAAGTCAATCTTATATAGATTGCTTTGCTTTTTTTGTTGAAAACAAAATGGATCCATCCATATTTTTGACTATACATTCATCCTTGTTAAAGGAGACACAGTGTCCACTGTCACATAATTGACTTATGCTCAATAGATTGTGTTTGAGCCTTTCAACATATAAAACATTATCAATGGAAGGTAAAGGATGCTTACCAATTTTACCTATTCCCTTTATCTTCCCCTTTCGATTTCCTCCAAAAGTGACCTATCCACCACTCTTTTGTTGGAGACTTTGGAACATAGACTTTTCTCTTGTCATGTGTCATGAGGAGCCACTATCCAGTTACCATGACTAGGGTTTCCTTTCTCTTGTCAGCCATATCTGTGACAGGAATAATCATAGATTTAGGTACCCAAATGGATTGGGTCTTTTTTTGTTAGTTTTGAAGGCACTAGATGCTTTTGTAACTGGATGATGAATACATCGAGATGATTCATGACCACTTTTTCCATAGTATTTACAAAAAGCAATAGCTTTAGCTATTCCAGAGGCTTCTTCCTTTTTAACAAAGCCAAATCTAGATGATTCATGTGGAATCTTGTTTAAATTTCCAATCCCACTGACAAATTTGGATAGACTTTTTTTTAAGTGATTTACTTCCTTTTGAAGTTCTAATGCTTCATTAGGAGGTGTCACTTCTGGAACATCTTTTGATTTGTCAGCTTTTAATTTTTCATTCTATCTCATAATATCTTCATAGTTCTTTTTGAGTAAATTAAATTCTTTTGACATTTTTGAAAACTTCCTTTTTAATTCTTTATAACCTACTGAGACAGTTGAAGAATTAGAAAGCAGTTCATTATATGCTTCTTGAAGAGAAGATAAGTCATTGAAATTTACCTCTTTATCTTGTTCATTTTCTAAGCATTTTGAACTTGTCTCAACCATGAGACAAAGGTTTGCTTCTTCCTTTCCTTCTTCCAAGGAAGATAGATCATATCTTGCCGGGTTGCCATGAGTCCTTTCTTTTTCTTTTTGAAAAAGGTTTTCTTTTTCTCCTTCTACAAACTTAGACATTCAGCTTTGAAGTGTCCAGGCTTCTTGCATTCGAAGCAGACTGGTGGACTCTTTTCTTGGGTTCCTTACTAAACTTTTTAGTAAAGCTTCTATCTCTGGATCCTCCTTTCTTCCTCCACATAGGTTGTATTTTTCTGGATATGAAAGATATCTTATCCTCATTAGAGTCATCCTCTTCGGATGCTTTCTCAAAGGATTCTTCCACATTTAGAGCTTTGGATGATGATCCTTTCACTGAACACTAGGCGCTTAGAACAATGAACTTTCCTCTTCTCAATCCTTTGTCCTGCTTCAGTTCTAACTCATGAACCTTGAGAGTTCCAAGTAGTTCTTCCATGGAAAGAGTTGTTAAGTCCTTGGATGCTTTTAGAGCTATAACTTGTGGTCTCTGTAACACCATGTTTTTTCTAATATATGATTTAGTGGTTTAATAACTAAAAGTGGAATTATAATAAATGATGTTGGTGATTAAAACGAATAAATAAGCTGTTGTGGTATGAGTGTTGCTTTGTGTTGGTTGTTTTGGAATTCTTGTCTGGATTTAGGGAACTGAGGAAATGTTGTTCTTGAACCAAAGTGAGAATGCTGATTATGGTTATGTGGGTTGTTGAGAGAAATAATAAGTGATGGAACAGTTATGAGTAATGGAGAGTGATTAAATGGACCATGGGGCTTTAGTGGGCCTAGAGCCTACGTGAAGCCGAGAGAAAGCTTTAAGACACAAAAGCCTTTTTCTCTCTCATTTTCTCTCATCTTTTACTCTCAAACCCTCTCATTCCCTCAATCTGTCCTAAACCCCTTTAGAGCATAACAAGATTTTGGGCTTTGATTTCCATTCCATTATGCTGAGAAGAATAGATTTCGCAAAGATTTGGCTCAAGAGGTTATTTTCTCTCATCTTCCTTTTTCCCCAAATTTCGGATTCGGAACTCCTAGAGGTAAAGGAAGCTTACTTTTGTTGAATATACGTTGTATGAACATGATAGTGTATGTATGTTGCTGTGGTTTGTGTTAGAATGCATGATTTGGATGAGTTTTATGGCAATAAGTTGAAAATGGGTTTCTCTTGATTCTGTGGTTGATTCTGTTGGAATGTCATATAGATTGATGTTTGTGTTTAGTATGTTGTTGGGTGTTGTTGTGTGGTCGTATTCAACCTCTGTGGGATCGATTTAAGGTGTGAGTAGGTGAAAAGCTTGGATTTTTGGGGTTTTTCGAAGAGAGTTCTGTTATTGTCTTCTGTTAGTCATTGAGCGACTATTGCTCTCGCTAAGCGAGAATGCCCTAGGAGTGGTATAAGGCTCTCGAGTTGGGAAATCGTTGAGCGACTGTTTGTGTCACTGAGCAAGTGTTCTTGAGTGGTAGGGAGTGACTGAAGGAAAGAGGAGACTCGCTGAGCGATGGCCAATTTGCTGAGCGAGTGATCATGAAAATTTTGGAAATTTTCCAGAATGTGGCTCACTGAGCGAACGCGACCTTCGCTGAGCGAGTATGGGTATTCCAGATTACTTGGGAGCACTTCGCTAAGCAAACACTGAGCTCATTGAGCGAATTGGAGGGCCTGGAGAGTGGTACTCTCTGTTGTAATTGAGTCGCTGGGCGAACAATAAGTTCGTTGAGCGAGGAGTGTGTGTACAAATTTTGGCTGTTCTCTGGAATGGCTATTTATTGAGCAAGTAGGTGACTCATTGACCAAATGTGGTCGAGAGAAATTTGGAGAAAGTCCCTGAAGCGGATTCCCCGAGCGACTCTAGTTGTTATTGAGCGAGTGACCCTAATTTGCTGAGCGAAGCTCATGGTTGTTGAACGAAAAGCCTTTGCAGGGGAAATTGGTCCTCTGTAAGGAAGGTCTTCGCTGAGCAAACATGTGGGTCGTTAAGCGAATGCAATGTTCTATCGTCGGTCAATTTTGAAAGTGTAGTTGAGTAAGACATGTTTGAGAAGGACTCCTAGTGTGAGCCTAAGGTTGAGAATATGGGTAGAGTGGTAGGTTGCTTGGATAGGACCTCCACTTGTCGTAAATGTCATTGCTTGGGTTTTTACCCATGGGATGTGGACTGCTTGGATAGGGCCTTAGAGTGGCAGGTTGCTTGGATAAGACCACAACTGGTTGTGTATGACATTGTTGTGTGAGATTTCTTACAAGGTATAGGTTGCTTGGATAGGGCCTTACTTGTTGACTATGCTTGAGGCTAAAATGGGCCTACATGGTGTTGGTAGTGGTTGTGGACACGTGTGGTGCTAGTCGGGCCCACGTGGTGTTGTGTCACTATTGTTGTGTTGCTACACATATATATGTTGTTTATTTATGGTTAAGTGGTTGTGGTGTTGTGATACAAGCATGTCTGCATATGTTATTGGCTGAGGCTGTGATGGGCCTCACGTCATTATGTGGGCAAGCGCATAAGTTGGATGGTTGACAGGAGTTGCGACTCAAACGGGCCTCCAACCTAGTGCTTGGATAAGACATGGGGTCTTAAAGATGGGTCTACGGGGATGAGTGGATGAGCGATTCTGCGGAGGGCCAAGGTGGTGTAGGCCTTTTGTCACCGTGAGCCACCACCCACATATACTTATCCCGACACACCACTAAGCTTATCCATAAATCAGAGTTTTGGCAATCCCTGAATGATGCTTGGATAGGCCATGGTAGGGGGTAAGACTTGGCTGATCACCCGAGATGTTGTGAATCTTTCAAGAGTCGTGTCATTATGCATTAACATAGTGGTGGCGATTTGGTTAAGATGTGGAGTTCTAGATTAAGAACTCTTTGCCATATGAATGAATGCTATATATGCATATATGTATGAGTATGAATGTTGAGGATTGTTGATGGTTTCAAAATTCATATGCTATGACTATTGTTTTAGTAAACTTACCCTTGCCTTGTGTTTTGTTGTGGTTGTTCTATTGCTGTTGTTGTGTTGGTGTGCCTGTGATGATCACATCTTATGGCGTGGGAGTAGATGGCAATGCTTTAATGGACCCGGCTTTTTAGAGCTGAGGATGGAGCTGCGAGCTAGAGATGTTTAGCTGGAGGAACCGAGCTTTTGTTATTTTGTTATGTTTTTAGTTTCATTCTTTTGATGAGGTTGTGTAGTGTGACCAGCCATAGGGAGTAAGTTTTGTATCCCTCTCTCTCGGTGATGTATATGGATGATTTTGTTATGGCACAGTGTTATTCCCCATACATGTTGTTGATAGTTGTACAAATAAGAATGTATGGCAATAGAAGAGATGGATGAATCTCTTAATGATGAGTATGATTCACATATATATGTTACAGTTTTCATTTACCTGATATCACAAAAAAAGTAGGATTAGTAAGGTTTTTTAGTAGCGACATATTTGGGTCGTTACAGTCTCCATTATCTAAGCAAACTTCTCAAAATTTTGTCAATATGATCATAATTGTCATAAGTTTTACCTAGAGATCTTAGATTATTTATAATGGTTTGAAATCTACCAAACATAAGTTCAATTGTTTCATTATCTTCCATAGTAAATAACTCATATTATCTTACTAGCAATCTTAGCTTAGATCTTTTTACTTGCACAGTATCTTCATAAGCAAAAGCTAGAGTATTCCACATCTTTTTTGCACTTTTCAAGCTATGTACTTTCTCATACCCAAATTCAGATAGAGCACACATAATAACATTTTGAGTTTAGAGTTAAGTAGATGCCTTTGTTTATGTGCTTCTATCCACTAACCTTTCAGTAGTTCTGTTCCGTTTTGATCTACAAGTAGATAGTCACTTGTCTCCACAACATCCCATATATCAGTGTGACATGTATCAAGAAGGCTATCATCCTTTGTTTCCAATAGTTATAATTTTGACCTTTGAAAAGAGGTGGTCTGTTGACAGCTTATCCTTCATTATCCATGTATACTAAGGATCTTTTTACCCCTGCATTGTTAGGTGCTTAACCCCAAGAGGCCAACCTCTGATACCAATTGATAGAACGTGGAACGTATAAGAAAGGGAGGGTTGAATTGTGTGTTCCACAAAAACTTCTTAACCAAATTAAAGCGAGTTAAATGAACAAATAAAATAGGTGTAAATATGGAAAAGAAAAGAAAAGCGCACAAAGAATTTTATACTGGTTCACTCAACTATAAGCTACGTCCAATCCCTTCGTCCTAAAAGTGTTCAACTAACCAACCTTTGGTTACAAACAAGTATTGTTTTCTGCCTCTTCAAGCTTTACAAAGCAACCTACTCAGATTACTTAACCACCCAAGTATTATTTATCACTAAGCCTTTCCAGGCTTTCACAACATGAAATAGTTGTTAAAAAAAATTAACTTTTAGCGTGAGAATATGAAAGTTTAAGTGTAGTACAAGAATTTTTCTACAAAGAGTTTGAAGATTTTTTAAAGTTGTTCAGTAAACACAAGGCTCGTAATTGTTCACTCTACTTATTCTTCTCTTTTGAGCTAATATATATAGCGTTTAGAAAATAGCCGTTGAAAATTTCAGCTTTAGTCTTCAAGAGAGGAACGTGTGCGTGTATATTGAGTTTGTAGTAGAGTCAGAAAGGTGACTTCTATTCTTGCACTAAAATGGAAGGTGTTGTACTGTATTAGAGAGCTACTTTTCTGAACATTCTTTATTCAGCTTGCCAGCTTGATGGGTTTACTTCCTTTTTCTGCATCACTGCGCTTATGCACTAACATATATCTGACTTTCATTTAATGCTCCGATTTTTGAACGTTAGATCGTACTAAGAGGTAAAGCATCTGTCTCAAGGTTTTTTGTGAAAATGCAGAGTTAAAACAAGCTTTAAAACTTAACTGTTAAAGAGACTTCCACCTGGATGATCATTATACACAAGTCCAATGGACACTTGCTAAAAACTGGTGCGTTGGACGCCTGATATTAAAGATGTGTTGGACGCTTAAAGAACCTTTTTACAATAGAGACTTAAAATTTAATAAGTTATTGTTATCTTTAAAACTTGAGGGACTAAACGCTTCATATGTCTTTGGTTCAAACATTGCCACCACCATCGCCATCGCCATCACAGCTACCGCCGGTGGTGGCAGGTGACAGTGGTGGCAGCAGCGATGGAGGCATTGATAATGTGGTCTCATAAGAGGTGACTAATTGGGGTTTAATCTCAGACACATATTTGTTTTAATTATGATCCAAGGGATATCATTGAAAATTCTCATTTTCTCATTGTAAAAGTTTCTCATTTGAAATGTTCCCTCTCTCTCTCTCTCTCTCTCTCTCTCTCTCTCTCTATATATATATATATATATATATATTAAATAATTATAAATATCAAAATTTTGTCTTGTTCATTTTCATAGTGCAAATAAAAAATTATAAAACACAAAGAGCATTACAATAAATTTCATATATTTTGCTAATGCTTATATCTAGCAAACAATATAAAACATTAAATCGCTTATGATCTACATCGATTACCAAATACTATCTCTGGTCCTTTATATAAGAAACAAATAACTAATTCATTAAGACCAATAAATATAGTTAAGTTAATTGATTTTAATTAATAATGTCATAAATATAAATTTTATTGGTAGTTATACTTAATGACACTACTTGTAATTTAAGGGATAATTTTTTTCACCATTGACTATTGCTAGGCCAATGAAGGCATCCACTTGTATAGAGAAAGAGTGTTTAATTAATAGGCTTCACAATAAATTAAAAATATAAAAAAATTAGCAATTAATACATTGAAAAATTATATATGTTTTTTATAATTAAGACTAAAAAAATATACTTCTTTGTTTCTTATATAAAGAACCAAAGAGATAGTAATAAATATAAAAGAAATTATTTCACTAGAAAATTAAAAAATATATATAAAAGAATTATGTTATGACTCAACTATAATTATATTCAGCTATTCTTCTTTTACAATCCTTTTTTTTTTTGGTTGGCAAACTCTTTTACAATCTCTTAATATGTTGTCCTTACTTCATTTTCTCTTTTTTTTTTAGTCCAATACTTCATTTTCGTTTCAACAGAACCAAACGCAAAATCTCACATGGGCCTTATATAATTAAAGGTTGGGTCTTGCTATTCCCACCCCATTTTTCACCCCAAATGGCTTTTGGTATTTTTTTTCGAAACTTATCTTTCGACAGAAACACATTTTCGTTGTGTATTGTCCACAACGAAAACGCATTTCCATTGTGGATGTAGTTTGCACCCCACGAACACAATGGAAACGCATTTTCGTTGTGTACTGTAACAACGAAAATGTGTTTCCGTTATGTATGATGACATATTACACATCAGAGGTAGTAATCAGATAGAAGATGTAATTTGATCATCATAAAATATGTTAGTCTTACATTGACCATCATAAAATAAGTTAGTCTTACAAAGTAAATGATCTACTACGTATTCGTATAATTACAATGAACCTCTAGTAATATCTAGTACGTAATCATCTCCTCTAGATACAAATAAGGAATTAGAATGTTGTAGGCGGTGCAAGTATAGATTTTGCTATGAATGAGCATCATCATTGCAGTATCTATGCCATTGTGGTGCGATAGGAGGTAGTGGAACTCCATCCTTTAGATAAACCTAGAAGAGGACACAATTTTATAAAGTTAGTGAATACATTTACATATTTACAATACTGAATAATTGAATAATTGGAAAATGTATACCTGCACAAGGTAACAACCGTGAACAAATCCAATAGTAATAAGCCAGTAATGTCCAACAGGTGAGGGTCGACTCCTAAGCGAAAAAAATGTCCAACTTTGTAGCCTAGATAAGTGGACCAACATGACATTGTACCAACTAGCAATAACATAACCCATGTTGGGAATGGAAATCCACTTATCATGTCTTGCTGCTATGTGTTGGTCAACATACAAAGAGGTCTTAAATTTAATCACTCGTTGTTCTGTGCAAAAGAAGTGGGCATATTCAATGTGCCATTGCTTGAAGTTTCCAAATCAAATCATCATGAATTAGTGGCCAAGACTCCTCACCTTTACCTAACAAAGTTGTAATTGTCTGGTAACCACAATTTTCATTTGCTCTCACATCAACAATATGGACAATATATTCATGCATCTCATTTGGAAATTCACGTATAAATGGCACACCTTTGTAGGTGGAAATGTCACGGGAGACTTTACGAGGCACGCTAGGAGGTGATGAACTATCTACAACAGTGTGCATTCACTATAATCTGTAAACCTTTCTTGTGGGTTCGTGTCCAACCTCTCTATCATTGGCTTCTATAGAATCTTCCAAAGCATTATCACTTGCTTGTAATGGAGGCTCAAAATCATGGTTTGCTTCAATTACATTCTCCCAAACTTGGCATGTTAACTTCATAAAAAAAAAAGTATTCCAACTTTGCTCCATACTGGAAATCCTACACTCACTCAACGACCAACAAAGTTTGTAAATTTTCATGTTACAAAATCGAAACAAATAATTTACAAAATGAAAATGCATTTTCGTTTTGTAACAAGAATTTTTACAAAACAAAAACGTGTTTCTATTGACTCTGTAAAATGCTAAAAAAGAAAAAGAAGAGTTGTCAATTCACCAAAAAGCTACCGGAGACGATCATCGAACCAAATGGTGATGACTGAGCTTGCAGAGCTTCAATGTTACTGACAAAGGAAACAAATGGATGAACAATGGTACCAAAATGGAAGAGATGGTGGTCACAAAGGAGTGTTGCTTTTGTGGGTGGGAGAAGCAGAAATGAAAAGGTAGAGGTGGTGGGAATAATGGGTTGGAAGGTGAATAAAATGGAAGGAAAAATAAATATGTATTTTCATGCTTTGAAAAAACAAGGGTTAAAAGAGAAAAAAAAAGAGGTGAAAAGGGCAAGGCCTTTAAAGGTTTTTTAAAAGCCCATAAACCCCAAACCGTGTTGTGTTCGTTTTTGTCGGTTCCCATTGCAAGCTTTAGCGCCAAAATCCAACTTCGATTCGTCTCTGAAACTCCACGCATTTCTCGGTCCTCCAATTCCTCGTTCTGCATTCCAATCCCTGTTAGGTACTGCGTTCTTGAACCTTTTCCATTGTTCTCGCTATTCCACGATGCTCTTTCTTTACGGAAAAGAAAGTTCTCGAAAACTCGTAGTATCTTAAATTTATTTGCGATATTTGTAGAAAATTTTGAAAAACAAAACATAAGCTGAATTTCTAATGCGTTGCATAAGTCGAGGATTTGGTTCTGATGGTTATTTCGGTCACAGTTAGCCAATCATGTTGTAAAGGAATTTAGTTTAAGTTATATGTATTTGAAATTCTGATTCTGGGAGTTATCGTGTAACTGAAATTTCTTTGTTGATACCAATTGTGAACGAAATTATGACGCATAATTAATTGAGTTGTTGATGTGATTGTTTTTTCATATTCTACCTCTAGCCCTAGTTCATTTAATCCTATTTTGCTCCCTTTGTAAACTTTATGGTAATGGATAAAAGATTTGTTGATGATGCAAAGGTGGAGATGTATAGTCATTCCTTTTTTCACTGCTTTTTTCCTCTCTCTTTTTTACCCTTCACTTTTGATGGTGGAGCGCAAGCATTATGCAGTGCTTTTGTTTTGCTCATCGTTCAAGTTTGGATCTTCCTTGGTTTAACCGCAATTATATAACTCATGAGATAATAAAACTTTGTTGGAAGTTGAAGGTGCTGATTAGAAGATAGCGATTTGTTGCTTTGTGATTTATTCAAAAAGAAAGTGACAAATTAGTTCATTGAGGAAGTGAGAGCAGCAGTTAGCAATCAGATTCTGTGTGTGCGTGGGTTAGTGTGTGTGGAACAGAGGAAGGGGTTACAGTTTAGTTTGTTATGAGGTAGGACTGTGAATTAGTTAGTTTATACAACGTAATAGTACTGTTAGGTTTCCAAGTATGTTTCTGGAATTTTACAGGCAATCCTTTGTTTTGTCAGATCTTTGTTAGACAAGCATCAGGTAGTGATCTGATCTGAAATCATCGTTGAAAATTTTCTACCTTTTAATATTTCAAATATTTAATGTTTATTGATAAAGAGCTTGTTATTTTCTTATTGTATAATGTATCAATGTTTATGTCGGCAATTGTTCATGAGGATGCATTCTCACATTCTCACTTAAAGTTGTCCTGTTTTTTAATGGCACATTTACCAAATATAATAACTAATCTACGGGTTTAATGTTGACCTACTCAAAGTCCAACTCTTTCTGTATTCAACTTGTTATTTTTAAGTGAGAAACAGATAGCTTCTTTAGTAGTACGATGATTGCATTGATTATCATTTATTGTGCTGAGGTAGATTGCGCCTGCTGCTTACGTACATATGCTAGCTCCTTTTCCTTTCTCTCTACCTTTGAGTAAAGCCTAGTCTTATTAATCCATGAAGAAACCTGATGTATGGTTTTGTCTTGCAGTTATTTCAATACGAACTTTAGACATGTATGATTAATATCTGACAGCTGAAATGAGATGCAATGCATGCTGGCGAGAAGTAGAAGGGCGAGCCATTTCCACAACTTGTGGTCACCTGTTATGTATCCACATACAAATAATTTTGACCTTGAGTTCTTCCTTTTTTAATAAGATATGATCAACGTAGTTCATATCAGATTAGGTTGAATTTTCTTCCCGTTTAATCATTGAAGTGGTTAGTTTATATTTATGTTGGTTTCCTTAACAAGTTAAAAGGCACGGATGATGCCAATAAGATATTAAGCAATGATGGAGCATGCCCTGTTTGTGACCAAGTCCTTTCAAAGGGGTATGGATATGATATTAAACACGTGATTTCGTTATTCACCTGATACAATACCAATTATTACGGTCATTTAATGGCATTAATTATCCCTAAGCAATCTGTACTTTACAGAAGTTGTGGTAATTCTTTCATTTATTCTAGATTGTGTTGTCAATTTTAAGCTTCATGGAAACAATACTGATTTAAATGGTCATTTGGTAGCAATAGTATTCCCTCAACAATTAGTACCTATACTTGTGCAGTAATGTGATGCTTTGTCTTCATTTTTAAATTTTTGGTTGTCCATTTTATGCCGTGTTTGTCTAAGTTATACGTTTCTCCTCTTGTCAGTCTCATGAAACCTGTGGATGTCAATCCCAATGATGAATGGATTAATGTAAGTAAACATTCTCCTTCTCCTGTACTACATAGTACATACACCTAAGATACTCTCTGAAATTTCATGAATTTCATGCTGATACTCTTCCTTTTCTCTATTCTCACCAGCTTTGTCGCCAATTATTGTGATGTTTTCTGTTGCAGATGGCCATGGCGGGAGTATCTCCACAGATATGTATCCTTTATGTTCATTGTGTAGAGGTAGAACTGCATAGAAATAGGAAACTAAGGTTATATGTTATGTCCCTCTACACTATCTGGCGGTCTGATCATCATAAATGTAGTGCATATTCTGAAATTCAAGAAATTAAAAGGATACATTGGACCTTGCATGTTTACCTGAGCAAATTTAGTGATGAAGAGTGCATACAGAAGTGTAATGTTCTACACTGGGCAAAAAGAACTGGAGATGCAGTTTAAGATGAACAAGATTGTTGCTCAATGCCGGCAGAAATGTGAGATGATGCAAGAGAAGTATACAGAAAAACTAGAACAGGTGTATACTGCTTACCAAAAGATGGCCAAGAAGTGCCAGATGATGCAACAGGAAATTGAGAGCTTAACCAAGGACAATCAAGAACTTCAAGAAAAATTTGCTGAAAAGTCCCGGTCAGTGTTGATCACATTTCCAGCTTATACAAAATTATATCTCGGTATCGATGCCTTAAATATATTTCAATTTCAGGCAGAAGAGAAAATTGGATGAAATGTATGACCAGCTGAGGAATGAGTATGACTCAGTGAAGCGATCTGCCATACAGCCTGCAAGCAACTTTTATTCCAGAAATGAGCCTGATTTGTTCTCTAACCCGCCTAACATAATGGATGACAGAGAAATTGGCAGAAAAGGTAATCCTTTGCTTTCAACAGCCAGAGGATACTACTTTTTAGTGTCAATATAAAGTGTTTTATGTTATATTTAGGTTTCAAATAGCTTTAAAGCCAAATAAAGTATCAATTATTTAAACAAAATAATGAAAGCATGGACTGTATGATCTTGTTTCTGCTTAGATGTTTCCAAAAGTAGATGACTTATTTGTTGCAGGTCGACCGGTATTCACTCCTGCCACTCCAGGACCAAGAGAGGATGTCTGGCCAGCAAAGCAGAATAGCAATAACTCCGGTCACTTTGATCTCTCTGTTGGCTCACCGGCAAAACAAACAGTCATTGCAGGGGACGCTGGGAACAGAAGGGCTGGTGCTCATCCTGTTTTTGGACCTGGTGCTACTAATAACCCATCCATGACTTTGAGGAACTTGATACTGTCTCCAATAAAGCGGCCTCAGCTCTCACGTAACCGCCCCCAACTATTCACGTGAGGAATAAACTCAACTCTGCTAATTTAATTCTGCTATACATTTCTAAATCTTGATATATGTAGGTGTTTCAGGTTGTAGGCACAAAGGAGGCTAACCTTCTATAATACCAGTTAAGCTTTTTCGTTTGGTTCTGGCTGTTTCCTTTTATCTTTCTTCTTCTTCTTTTCTTTTTCTTTTGATCCTTTGGTTGTTTTCATTTGGCAGGGAAAAACGAATCTAAAGTTTGCACAAATCAATTCGTAGTCTGCATAATGCGCTATGATATTTTAAACTTCCGTTTCTATTTTTGACCTACAAACTTTTACAGATGATGAGCTGCTAACATGAACAATTTATATATCATTTTCGTTCCCTAGCTTCAATCTGTAGAAAGATAATTCCCAGCGTATTATATGGTGATTGGAGAAAACTCAAAAGTGAATACCCTTAAAACTAAGCATGAAGCCGCCGCCCCCATTTGGTTTCTTGGAGCAAAGAATGAAAGCAGGCGTCTTCTTTCTTACCCATCTTTTTTGCTCCTGATTTCATGGTTTCCTAAACTATTGAAATTGACAATTATTAACATGAACATTTTTAACTTTTAAAAATGCTATTTGCTCACATGGTGAGAGGACTTGTGTGTCACAAGATAACATGTATTTGTTGTCAATCAATATCAACGTTCAGCAGGCGAAGTTTGTTTCCAGTTATCAAAATTTGTATCCCACACGACAATCAGTGTGAATAGTATTATGTCGGAATGGATAATTGTCGTTGTTCTCCCCATTTTTTGATATAAGTGGAAGGGAGAGATTAAAAGAAAAGAGAGAGAGAGAGAGAGAGAGAAGTGACATATGTAGTAAGTAATGTGATGAAAAACTAAATAAATAAAGATACGTGTAAAGAAGACAAGAAGTAGAAATTATTTTAAGTATATGAATGTCAATGCCTTGTCAGAATAAAATCAATTTTATTGTACTGTCATCTTCTGTCAAAAAAAATTGTACTATCATGCTATTATAATAACAACAATAGTTTTATCTTATTAAGTGACGTTAGTTACATGAATTACGCGATAATATTAAATTCGATTTAAAAATCAAATTTTTAGGGATTTTTTTTATCACAATATGTGTCTTTTAATAATTTCTTTTAACATCTTTCTTGGTTCCTTTACCCCATTATTGTATTGCCATGTCATTAATTTGGTAATATATTTTGTTTGAAATTTTGGTGATACTTATTATTATTATTATTATCACTTAATGCAAATGTATTTATGCTATTCAATTGGAAAATTTAATAATTTGGTATTTCCACTTGCCCTAGTTTGTCTTTTGTGGCATTTGTTGGGGATGCCAAGTGCGAATGCACAACTGAGGAGTTGAAGAAATAACAATGTATTTTGATGCAACATGTCTGATATTTGTTGTTGATGGTATGTTTGAAATTATAAAGTATCAAAAATAGTAATAGAATAGCATATGATATGAACGAGGATTAGTGTAACGACTTTGGAATGGGATAACTTTTTTCTCTTAAACTTTTTTCGTACCAAAAAATAAAGAAACTAAAATTTTTATACTATAAGGCATTTAGTGCATAATAATAATGATAAAAAGTATAATATAGTAGCAACAATAACAATAGTAATATAGGTGATAAAAGAATAAAAATGGTGTCAGTGGCCACTGGCCATAGAGTGAGAGTAATTGTTAGGTCATTCTATTTGCACCCTCTCTCTTTTTTTTTTTTTTTCAATACACTCCTTTTTTTTTTTGTAAGTTTCAAAATACTAATAATGTTCTTCCTCCTTTTTAAAATAGAACACTCATCCCCTTCCCCATCAAGCAAAATCAAGACCATGTTTTTTCCAGTGATGTTTTGATGATTTGAGCCTCACTTGATGAGTACAAGGTTGTTCTTTATGTGTGTTATGTCTTGTGTCTAGAGTTGTTGGTTGATTCCCTTGGTTTTTGGTTTGATCTCAAAGCTCAAATTAAAATTTAAGTCATGTAGACAAATGCCACGTGGCATCATTGTATTCATTCTTTTTTTGCCTAAATTTCATTAATTTTATTTTTATTTTTTTAATTCATAAAAATATATTATATTTAATTATAGTAACAAAGACATTCATAATAAGTATATATTCTGATAAATTTAACCAAGTAAATCATTAAATTTTAAATAGAATTTAATTTTACATAATAAGGTAATTGAAATCTTTTTTATAATATTGTTGTTTATTATCATGATTTTATAATAATTTACTGTAAATAAGTATTATAATAATACTAATGTAATAAATAATAATCAATTTAAATAAAAATGATCAGTTATATCAATCAATTATATCAAATATAATATAATTTGCCACGTAGGTAAAGATCATGTGACTGTATCACACTATTTTTATTTTTATTTTCCGAAATGATGCTGAATTTTTTTTCATTTTTTGAATTCATAAAAATACATAGTTATAACAATTAAGGTGATTGTAACGAATATATATTTTGATTATTAAATCAATCAATTATATCATTAAATTTTATATAAATTTTGATTTTATATAACACAATAATAAATTTATTAAATATTATGTTTTTTTTGTAATTACGGTAATCAATTATCAAGTGATCAATTTTTTCCATATTTAATCCATAAAAATTACATGATTATATTAATTAAAGTAATTATAATCACTATGATTTTATGGTTTGAACATTCAAATTGATAACAAAAATATATATTTTGATTCAAATTCAAATTAATTAATAATATGAATATATATTTTAATCCAAATTTGTAGCATATTTAAATTAAAAAAACTGTTCATGATTTAAGTTTCTTGAAACAAAAAGTCATATGACCAACTCATCTATAAATACCTATGTACACATTGTTGTTTTTCATTTTCATCATTTCTTTCTAAAATAATCAATTGCTAAATTTTTTTTTGTTCCTTTTATTTAGTTTAAATGAAGGGATAAACACAAAGAAGAAATATAAATCTACCAATCTTTTTTATTCTTTCTTTAAGGTAAATTTTTATCTTTTTCAATTTTATTTGAAATTTTTTTACATATTTTATCTAATATTTAGTACTAGAAGTTTGTTTGTTGACATTAATTTTCCAATTGCTTGACTTTCAACTATTGAAATAACACAAAAGATTTAAAGGAAGGTTTTACAGTAGAAGATAAAAGAAGTTGTACTATATTATCAAAGCAAGGTTCGGTCTTTATTTATTTTTCTTTTATAATTTTATTTTTATATATTTTTTCCTTTACTAGAGATTTTTTTTTACTTTTTTCAAATATTTTATCTTTACATCATTTTCCATTTGATTTGTCTTTTTTTATAAGATAAATTTATATCTCTTTTTATTATTTTAAACATATTTTCTCCAATATATGACATTTACATACTTAAGACACTATAGTGTCAAATCAAATACATCACAAGAAAATGGATGATGATGCATTGAATATTAATAAGGTCAAACTTTACTTGGCCTGAAGACAAGAAGTAAATAGCTTATATTATATTAAAGAGTAATGATATTCATCTACATCAAAATGAGGTGGATTGGGATGAAAATAAGAGAGAGATAGGAAGAAAAGAGAAAAGGTGGAAAGAGAAAGTGATAGATGTGATGAATGATATGATAAAAAAAGAAGAAGAGAGTAAGAGAGAAAATGGGGTGGAAGTGAGATGTAAGAGAAAGTGGATGAATGGTTGGTATTTTCTTATATTAAATTGTGGTAACCTTTTTTTACTAGATCAAGTCAAATGAAAATCATTTTTCTTTTCTTTTTCTTTTAATTTAAAGAGAGACTCGTAGCAAGCTTTATAGGAAAGATGGGAAAGAAGAGATAAGAAATAAAAAAAATGAAAAAAAAAATATCGTAGGAATTTAAATTATTAAATCAATCAATTAAATCATTAAATTTTGTATAGATTTTGATTTTATATAATATAGTAATAAATTTATCAATTATTATTATTTTTTTATAATTACGGTAATTAATTATGAAGTGATCAATTTTTCATTTTTAATTCAAAAAAATGTAATTATATTAATTAAGGTAATTATAACCAATATGATTTTTATGATTTGAACATTCAAATTGATAACAAAAATATGTATACCAATTCAAATTAATTAATAAGAAAAATATATAGTATGATTCAAATTAATTCAAATACAAATTAAAATTGATCACATCAATGGTATTGTTAAATGAAATATTTCTTCTATTATGAAATAATTATCATTTTAAAATGGTGTATAAAGATTAAAATATCAATAATTCTCATAAAATTAAAAAAATATTTTAAGTCTAAAGTATTCTTTCATGAATTGGGACTAGAAATTCTTAATATTTTATCTCTTAAAAAATAAAATAAACCACTTTTGTAACTATCAAAACATAATATTTAAAAGAAAGTGTAGAAAGAAGGATAAAGTTAGAAAAAATAATAAATATTTTTATGATATTTTAAAATAAAATAGTTGAAACGACAATGATTTCAAAATAGAAAATAACAAATTGTTAAGGATTCAAGAATAGGAAATATTGAATAAAAATTAGTTTTTAAAGTTTCTAATATACTAAATGCTATGTTTTTTTTATTAGATATGTTTTAATTTTGGATTTCTTAATATGCCCTCCTATACACTCGTTAGTGTAATCTAATGATAGAAATAGAGTATTATTATTACTACCATTGACATTCAATTTATATTTAGTGAGAAAAATGATAATTTATAACAATTAAACAACCTTAACTATTTAAAGTATACCTATATTATTATTGTTACTATTATTAGTCATATAATACATAATAAATAATTTATAAACGTAATCAATTGAAATTTATCACTTCTTTATTAATACCTATAATATTATTAAATCACTCCATTAATTATTATTATTAAATCAATCAAATATATAGTAAGAAGGCATATATATATATATATATATATATATATTACCTTTTTGCCTATTAAAAAAAATTTGAGATGTGATAATGTAATGCTACACTGAATGAAATTTAATTGATACTTCAAATCAAATTTATTTATAATTAAAATCACACTCAAAATATTAAGCTTATACAAATAAAGTAATAAATAAATAAATTTAAAATAATAAGTAAATTATATAAATATTTTAATAAATATTTATTACATTTAATCAAATATAAATCTACCAATATGAATCATGTTACATTTCAATACGAAATTAGAAACTTTTTCATATAAAATAATCTTACTCTTTTATTAATTTTCTCATCATTTTAAATTTATCATTCTATAATCCTTACATTAAATTTTGACATTTATCAAGTTTTATTACTATTGTTACTATTACCAGTAAAGTAGTTCATAATAAATATTTTACTAACATAATTAATTAAAATATATTTTTTATTAAATTTAAAATTATACAAAAATATCAATTATTTATAAATACTTGTAACACCTTGCTCAATTCTTTTACTTTTTTTTTTAATCAATCAAAAATGTCTCTTGCTTTCTTTTCCTCTCTAAAAGATTTTAAATATTTAAGTTAATGCACAAAATCATCTTAATATAAATTAATAAAGGCTAATGTTTATATATATATATATATATATATATAAAGAAAATATAGTTATTGGTTACAATGCACTTTGCACAACTAATTTCGAACTATATAATACACACGTGTGCACACACACACACACACATACACATATGTTGTGTGGTAAACACAAGAATGCATCTCTAGGGAGCTCGCACAGTGGTCGTTGGCGTCTCTGGTGGTGGCACTTGCAAGGACTCCGATGCCTAAGTCAGTAAGGGTTCAAGTGTGAGTGAGGATGAGAAAGAGCATGTGTACCTGATGAGTGTGGAGTCCTTTATATAGTGTGTTTTGGAGGAAAATTCTGTTAGAGCTAGGTGCTACGTGGCAACATGCGTTTGGGTGCCTTATTACATGTGTTCCTTGTCGTTAAGCGCTTCTTATACTATGCCGGGATAGAAGTGTAGTCGGTCTGAGGGAGTAAGGGTTTACTAGCCGGGGTAGGTGAAATGAGAGCCAACTTAGATAAAGTGAACCCAACTGCTTGATTGGATAAAGTCAGTTCAATCATGACCAAAGAAATTCTAAAGAGTCATAAACTCATTTAGACTCTAATATCAATTAAATTGTTTTAATTGATTTAAGTGTTAGAAATCTAAAACCTAATTTCATGAAACTTGGTATTTGACTGCATTCTGTTGGAACCAAAGACGTAGAAGTGTCTAAACCCTCAATGTTTTGAAGATAACAAAGCTTATTAATGTTTGTATTTATGTGTATAAACTAACCCTATCACAGCGAAAGACGAAGACTCACCAATAATGACCGTCCAGTAGACACTTTGAAGACCGTCCAGTAGACGCGATCAAAGGCCATCCAAATGAACAGACCGAAGGCGATCGTCCAAATCCCGAGGATCATATATTCAAACGATCAAGTTTTTCATTATGAAAAACAATCATGGCTATCCACCTCAAAACCTACAAAGTACCACTTCAGTGAAGCAACGTTCAAAACGGTTTGAAACATCAACATCAAGTCAGTACAAAAGCACAGCAGAATGGATAAAGCAAGTCAACTTATCAAGCCGACAAGACAGATGAAGAAAGTTCAGAAGAACAGACTGTCAGCGCAGCCTTGAAACTTCTATTGTCGTGCAAGTTTTCAACTGCCACGCCTGACTCTTCTGAAAAGTTAGTCTGCACGCGCCTCATCACGTGAAGAGACAAGTTATCTGTAATGAATCTCTTTCCTGAAGGTCGTATATATACGAGCATCAACAGAAAGCGAAATAGAGAACAAATATAGGCAAAAACTTGTTAAAACAACAACAGTACACCTTCTTTCTGTGATATTCTGTTAAGAGCGTCCAGTGGACGATAGCCAACCTTGTGTGTAAAAACCCTCAAAGTGATCCTGAGTCTAAGTTTTCAAATCCTTACTACGTGAGTTGATCTTTTCTCTGTAAAACTCTTAAGCGTTGTGAAAGCCTGGAGAGGCTTAGTGTAAAAAGAATACTTGGGTTAAGCAATCTGGGTAGATTGCGTTGTAAAGCCTGAAGAGGCCACGAACAATACTTGTAACCAAAGATTGGTTAGTAGAAACCTTATAGGTGAAGGGACTGGACGTAGCTCAGTTTGAGTGAACCAGTATAAAATCTTTTGTGTTTTTCTTCTCTCTACTCCCTCGTTTTAAAAACGTTCTTGTTGATCTGGTTTTAGTAAAAATTTAAAACCCACAATTCAACCCCCCTTTCTTGTGCACCCTTTTCACACTTCAATTGGTATCAGAGCTCGGCCTTTTGGGGTTGAGCATCTAACACTGCAGAGGTAAAAACGATCCTGATCTCCTATGGAAAACGAAGGACAAGCCATTAACAGACCGCCTCTTTTCAAAGGTCAGAACTACGACTACTGGAAGCAAAGAATGATAGCATTCTTTGATGCATGTCACATAGACATGCGAGATGTAGTAGAAACTAGGCGACTACCTGCCCCTTGATCATGATGGAGTGGAACTCCCAAGAAGTCAATGGACAAAATCTCACAAACAGAGGTATCTTTTAAACTCAAAAACTAGAAATGCTATGATGTGTGCCTTATCTGAATCTGAATATGAAAAGGTACACAGTCTAAAAAGTGCCAAGAAAATGTGGGACACCCTGTCTCTTGCTTATGAGGGCACCTCACAAGTAAAGAGGTCAAAATTAAGCTTACTCGTAAGACAATATGAACTATTTACTATGGAGGAAAATGAAACCATTGAACTAATGTTTGGTAGATTTCAAACCATAAGAAACAACCTAAGGTCCTTAGGCAAAACCTATGATAATTATGATCATATTGACAAAATTTTGAGAAGTCAGCCTAGGCAATGGAGACCGCAGGTTACAGCTTTAAGAGCTTCCAAAGATCTAACGACACTCTCAATAGAAGAGTTACTCGGAACTCTTAAAGTACACGAACTGGAGCTAAAGCAAGACGAAGGACAGAAGAAGAAGTCCATCGCTTTAAGCGTCCAGCGACCATCCAGAGGATCAGCGTCCAAAGCGCTAAACGTAGAAGAAACCTCTGAGGAAGAATTTGAGAAAGACGATTCTGATGAAGATGAGATATCCTTCATCTCAAGGAAAATACAGGCTATGTGGAGGAAGAAAGGAGGTTCAAGAGCTAAAAACTTCAAAAAGAAGTTTAACAGAACTCCTAAAGAAAAAGATCCTTCAGTATGTTATGAATGTAAACAGCCTGGACACTTCAGAGCTGAATGTCCCAGTCTACAGGAAGACAAAAAGAGGACATTCTTCAAGAAAAAAGGTCTCATGGCTACCTGGGAAGACATGGACCTATCTTCATCAGATGAAGAAGGAGAAGAAGAAGCCAACCTGTGTCTCATGGTAGGAACCAACTTTGATAACTCAGACAATGAGCAAGACAAAGAGGTAAACTTCGACAATTTAATTTCTTTACAAGAAGATTATAATGACTTGCTTGCCAACTCTTCAACTCTTTCAGTAGGATATAGAGAACTGAAAAGGAAATTTCAAAAATAACAAAAGATTTCAATTTACTCAACGAAGAATATAGAAATGTTTTGAAAGAAAATGAAGTCTTGAAAACTAAACATATTTCAGAGGAGACATCTTCTCATGAAGTCCTAGAACTTCAAAAAGAAGTCACTCATCTAAAAGAAAGTTTGTCTAAATTTGTCAATGGTACTAAAAATCTAGATAAAATCCTATCATATAGAAGAAGTCTTCATGACAAATCTGGACTTGGTTTTGTTAAAGAAGAAAACCACAATCTTGGTAAAAATATAACCTTTTGTAAACTATGTGGAAAGAATGGGCATGAATCAACACATTGTAGATATCGTCCAACAAAGAAGGCGTCCAATGCCTTCAGAACTAACAGAAAAGGACCCAAGTCCATTTGGGTACCTAAGTCTATGATAATACCTGTTGTAGATTTGCTTGACAACAGAAAGAAGACTCCAGTCATGGTACCTGGACAGTGGTTGCTCACGGCACATGACAGGAGAAAGGTGTATGTTCCAAAGCCTACAATGCAAGAATGGTGGGTGGGTCACCTTTGGAGGAAACCAGAAGGGAAAGATCACAGGTATGGGAACAATCGGTAAGCAGTCCTTGCCCTCTATTGAAAATGTTTTATATGTTGAAGGTCTCAGACACAATCTACTAAGCATAAGTCAATTATGTGACAGTGGACACAATGTCTCCTTTGACAAAGACAAATGCACTGTCAATAATCTAGATGGATCCATATTATTCTCTGCCAAGAGGCAAAGCAATCTTTATAAGATTGATCTAGTTGACCTCACAAATCAAAATGTATCTTGTCTAGTATCCATCAAAGAAAATCAATGGATTTGGCACAAGAAGCTTGGACATGCAAGCTTAAGATTAATCTCAAAGCTATATAAGCATAACCTCGTAAGAGGACTTCCAAATCTTGCATACAAGTCTGATATTCTCTGTGATGCTTGTCAAAAAGGGAAACAAGTAAAAAGTTCTTTTGAATCAAAAAATATTGTTTCCACATCTAGACCTCTTGAACTATTACATATTGATTTGTTTGGTCCAACTAGAACAGCCTCCCTAAGCGGAAAACAATATGGACTAGTCATAGTAGATGACTACTCTAGATGGACATGGGTGATGTTCTTAAAACACAAAGATGAGTCTTACAAAATCTTTTCTACTTTCTGCAAAAGGATACAAAATGAAAAAGGTGTTAGTATAGCTTCAATAAGAAGTGATCACGGAGGAGAGTTTGAAAACAAAAGTTTTCAATGGTTCTGTGAGGAGAACGGAATTCTCCACAACTTCTCTGTACCACGAACACCACAACAAAATGGTGTGGTAGAGAGAAAGAACAGGTCATTGCAAGAAATGGCTAGAATCATGCTAAACGATAACTCAACTCCTAAGCATTTCTGGGCTGAAGCTGTAAACACTGGCTGTTACTTACAAAATAGGATTTACATAAGACCTCTTCTGAAAAAGACTCCCTATGAATTGTGGAAAGGACGACAACCCAACATATCATATTTTCATCCCTTTGGATGTCAATGTTTCATTCTAAACACTAAGGACAACCTTGGTAAGTTTGATTCAAAGTGTGATGATGGAATACTGTTAGGTTATTCTGAAACATCTAAGGCTTATAGTAATCAGACTGAATAAAAGCCTGATAATGAAATATCAAAGCTAGATGACTCTTTTGCAGATATGAAACTAGACGATGCAAGACCTTCGGCGTCCAGAGATCAAATGGACAACCCAAAAACAGAAGAAAGAGAACCAACTGGACGCTCCTGGCAAATGAAGACCTATCATCTAGAAAATCAAATTCTTGGAAACATTCAAGACTATGTTAGGACAAGATCGACCTTCAAGGAGCAAGCTCAAACTGCCTTGATCTCTCAGTTGGAACCAAAGACAGTAGACGAAGCTCTCCTGGACGACGGCTGGATTAGTGCCATGAAGGACAAGCTTAGTCAATTTGAAAAGAATGATGTCTGGATGCTAGTTCCCGCACCCAAGGACAAGTCTATCATTGGAACAAAGTGGGTATTCCGCAACAAGCTTGATGAAGCTAGGAAATGTGGTAAGAAATAAAGCAAGACTTGTAGCACAAGGCTACTCTCAACAAAAAGGTATAGACTTTACTGAAACTTTTGCACCAGTAGCTAGACTAGAAGCCATTCGCATCTTACTTTCGTTTCCTGCTCATAAAAATATGAAACTCTATCAAATAGATGTAAAAAGTGCATTCTTAAATGGCATAATAAACGAGGAAGTCTATGTGAAACAACTACCTGGTTTTGAGTGTGATACTTTTCCCAAACGTGTTTTCAAACTAAAAAAGGCTTTGTATGGTCTTAAACAAGCCCTAAGAGCTTGGTATGAAAAGCTAAGCTCTTTTCTTTTAGAAAATGGATTCTCCAGAGGAAAAGTAGATACCACTCTTTTTCGCAAAAACGTCAAAACACATTTCATTATTGTACAGATATATGTAGATGGCATTATTTTTGGAGCTACTATTGACCAGTTATGCAAGGATTTTTCTAAGATTATGACAGCGGAATTCGAAATGAGTATGATGGGAGAACTAAAGTTCTTCCTAGGGCTACAAGTAAAACAGACTGGAAATGGAATATTCATACATCAGACAAAGTATGTCAACGAACTTCTGAAAAGGTATAAGATGGACGATGCAAAAGAAATGAGTACACCCATCATCCGTCATCAATGCTTAGCCTAGACGACTCTTCTAAAAAGGTAGACCAATCTACATATCGAGGTATGATTGGATCTTTTTTATATCTCACAGCGTCCAGACCTGATATTATGTTCAGTGTATGTCTATGTGCTCGTTTTCAGTCTGACCCTAGAGAAACTCATCTAACAGCAGTTAAAAGAATTTTTAGATACTTAAAGAAAACCACTAATCTGGGTTTATGTTTTAAGTCGACCAAAGAATACAGATTAGTTGGTTTCTACGATGCTGACTATGCGAGAGATAGAATAGAACGCAGAAGCACCAGCGGAGGATGTCACCTCATTGGTGGAAATCTAGTCTCCTGGACGAGCAAAAGACAAGGAGCAATTGCTCTATCAACAGCAGAAGCAGAATATGTCTCAGCTGCGTCTTGTTGCTCACAACTCTTATGGATCAAGCATCAGTTAGAAGACTACAGTATCTACGAAAGTAAAATTCCTATTTTCTGTGACAATACTGCTGCTATAAATCTGTCAAAAAATCCTATATTGCACTCTAGGGCAAAGCACATTGAAATAAAACATCATTTTATAAGAGATTATGTTCAGAAGGGAGTTGTCGATATTCAGTTTATTAATACTGAAAATCAACTAGCAGATATATTTACAAAACCCTTTCTTGAAGATAAACTCATCCATATTCGAGATCTTCTAGGTATGGAATTTATAAATGAATAGTTTTGTTCAACATGCCTTGATCATCCAAGGATAAGTAGCGTCCAATAAATTCACAGCGTCAAAAGTTTTCATAGCATCCAATACATCATCATCCATTTTTTTATATATAACTACCTTTACTTGCATATATTTTTTTTCGCATTCCATAATAACTTTAAATTGTGTGTGCATTATTATTAGTACTCAATCATGTTTTCTCTGAAAAGGATTTGAAATAAATGTTTTCTCTGTTTGAGTCACTCATGTGCCGTATAACCGACCTCAAGATACGTAAACGCCTAAGCCAACATTTATTACACATTATCTCTCTCTTCGAAAGTAAAAGAACCGCCAAAAAGGCAAAACCCTTTAGTTTCTTCATATACACTCAAACCCAACCCGTATACTCACTTCTTTTCAAAATTCACCTGAACTTATCATCTTCTCAAAACCCTAAACCTCTCTTCAAGCTCTCAGATATGGCAACCGAAAAAGCTGGTCCCGCTGCAAAGGTTGTGGCTTGTGTGGAGAGCCTAGACAAAGCTGTCGTTCTCATTGAGAGCCGCTTCGATATATAAGCTCTCAACGACATAGAGGTGTCTATAAAAGACAATCTGCTCAGCTGTGGCATCCTCAACTATTTCCATCTGAACGAAATCATTTACCCAGAACTCATCCGACAGTTCTAGAACTCTGCTATATTTTCAAAGACAGAGATTACTGGAACCACCCTAGAAGTCAAGGTCACTCTAGACCTAGGCTCCGTTGCCCAAGCCATTGGATGTGAACGGGCTGGCTCTTGCATCAAAAATGGCTGGGAAGATACCTTTGGAGGGCATGACACAGTCAACGCTGCACTGATGGGTCCTGAAGGACAAGGCCCAGTCGAGTACAGCAAGCTGACGAAAGAAGGGAAAATATTCCAACAGTTTTTGAATAAAGTAATTCTTCACAAAGCTGGATCCAAGGACAGCGTCACCTTCCTGCACAGGTTCGCGCTGTTCCACATGATCACCGGACAACAGTTCAACTTATCGCACCTCATCCTAAGCAACATCTTCAGGACCATGAGAGGACGCAGAGAGCGCGACCAGATCACCTATGCTGTCCTTCTCAACAGAATCTTCTGGCAACAGTAGGTATTCCATGTCCTTCTTTGCCTTGTCTTTGGGGGAGCAAAACAAAATAAAGATTCTGGGTGGTGGACATAGATTCACCCAACTGCCATTCGGACGTAACAACGTTGCACAAATGAATGTTGGGTTCGTATTGAAGCCTTTAGAAACCACGTCCAAACTCGTGGACGTCAAAGAAGAACCAGTTGAGATGGCACCCTTACAAATAGTAGCCCCAAGCGTCCAGCATGCTGCACCTATGGACGGCGAAGTACTGTTTGAAAATCCAATTGCTGCAAGACCATCCACCAGAAGGAGGATGTCCAAGGCGCAGGTGGCCAGAGCTACAAAGTCCAAAGCTCAACAACCTTCAGCTTCACCTGCTCCACTTGCAGTTGCTCCTGTTGCTGCATTTGCTCCATCTGCTGCACCAACCACTCTTCCCGCAAAGAGACAGCTGATCATCGCCTTTGATGACGAAGACGATGAGCCCATTGGCAAGCTTGTCAAGAAATAGAAAGCTGCCACTGATGCTGCTCCTGCTCAACCACTATCCCATCCATCCACCTCACCCAAACGACCAGCAGACACGCTGACAGGGGAAGCACAGTCTAAGAAACGTAAGATTTCCTCTACTGTTACTGCTGATGAACCTGAAAATGTTGTGATAGAATCCATTATTGATGAACCTCTCACCCTACCACAAACCGAAACACAAGTTACACCTAAACCAGGAATGCTATTACCTGGTGATGAAGGTTACACCTGCACCATTCCCACTCCTGGCATCTCCAAAACTTACCTCTCCATAAAACCACCTAAATCATCTCCTTCCTCAACCATCATCCCCTTTCCTACCCCTCTCTTAGAAACCTTGGCTCAAACCAAAAAGAAATGGCCTTTGTTGTTTGTTGACGGAAATGCTCAAAACTTCTTGGATGACAATGCAATCAGTTCTACGTCCAGAGCTTCCAGAGCCAGACTGTGGCTTTGACTATTCTCCAATTAATATGGAGAAGTACATGGATGACTACGTCCATCATCTGTCCGAGCAATACCTGGCACTACCTCTTAGAGCCATTGAACACCTGTCGCTCAAGCGGTTTATCAGATGGAGGTATCCGAATGTCGTATGAGCTTGGCGCATAAATGCTCATCCTCCTGGAGTACTTCAACACAGAGTGCTTCCAGTTGAAGATACGGAAAAAGCTCTACAACAACGGGGACAAACGGACAAACGGATTATCCCACTAAGGCCTGTAGATTTGAAGTTTCGGCCTTTGGATCTGGAAGAAGATGGATTCTTTCCATCTGTCTTTGAGCATATGTTCTGCAACATCCTTAAAGGCTCAACTTTCCTGAAAAATCAACTATTCATTCCCCCATCCCAACATATCCGACCTTCCACAACCATCCATATCCAACCCGACCAAATATGCCCAAGATTGCCAATCATTGATGAAAATCGCAAGAAGGAGAAGATTCTGACCAAGGCATCGTCTTTGCCTTTACCGTCCAGAGCTGAAATTCAACATAACCCAACCCATTCTCGTGAATGGTTTTTAGCTCAGCGTCTTCATACAGACATGGACGAGGCGGATGCTGAACGCTTCTGGCATCAACATATGTTCCAATGCGAATAGGAAGCATCCAGTAGTGGCGTCTCCACAGACGACAAGGTCGATATCCCAACTGCAACGGATTGTGTAGTCATGCAGCGTCCAGCTCGTGTCTTTCACTTTTTGGACACTTCTGCTGCCTTTCTCCGTCCACCAAATAGCGCATCCACTCCTTGGTACAGAAACTTCTATCTTATATACAATGATTACTGCTCTTACGCATATAAACACCTTCCAACCACCCTACCCTTGGAACCCCCCTCGCCCCTATCAACTTGACGTGCCTAACCTCAAGTTCCTAGAAGCACCTCCTTCTCCCTCTAAAACTCGTCCATCTTCTCCACCAGCTTCACCCACACCTCCACCACCGCCTACTCCTGGCTCCTAAACCTCCGCCAGCCTCCCTGTTTATACTACCACCCCCTCAACCATCCCACCTGTTGACCCTGCCGTTCAACAATATGTCACCACTCAACTTCAACCCATCTTCACTCTTCTGCACCAAATTCTTTAGAACCAACAAGCCCTTCTCCATCCTTCTCAACCTCCTCCTTTGTCGCCGCTGCCACAGTGACTGTGATGACGACTCTTTCTTTTTGATAATAACAAAGGGGAGAAAGCATTATGGAAACATTTTTTTTGTTTTTTTTGTATGTATATATTCTTGTCAGATTTTATGCTTCGAATAGTTAAATAAAAAGTTGATATGTTTATTTCACATATTGCTCCATCTGTTATATAATATGCTTAATACTTGGTATATCTGACTCAGGGGGAGCATAGTAAGTCTTTCAAAAACTTCGCTTTACGCTTCTTTACTTAAAATAAAATAAAAAATTAATAAGGTTTGTCATCATCAAAAAGGGGGAGATTGTTGGAACCAAAGACGTAGAAGCGTCTAAACCCTCAATGTTTTGAAGATAACAAAGCTTATTAATGTTTGTATTTATGTGTATAAACTAACCCTATCATAGCGAAAGACAAAGACTCACCAATAATGACCGTCCAGTAGACACTTTGAAGACCGTCCAGTAGACGCGATCAAAGACCATCCAGATGAACAGACCGAAGGCAATCGTCCAAATCCCGAGGATCATATATTCAAACGATCAAGTTTTTCATTATGAAAAACAATCATGGCTATCCACCTCGAAACCTACAAAGTACCACTTCAGTGAAGCAACGTTCAAAACGGTTTGAAACATCAACATCAAGTCAGTACAAAAGCACAGCAGAATGGATAAAGCAAGTCAACTTATCAAGTCGACAAGACAGATGAAGAAAGTTCAGAAGAACAGACTGTTAGCGCAGCCCTGAAACTTCTATTGTCGTGCAAGTTTTCAACTGCCACGCCTGACTCTTCTAAAAAGTTAGTCTGCACGCGCCTCATCACGTGAAGAGACAAGTTATCTGTAACGAATCTCTTTCCTGAAGATCGTATATATACGAGCATCAACAGAAAGCGAAATAGAGAACAAATATAGGCAAAAACTTATTAAAACAACAATGTACACCTTCTTTCTGTGATATTCTATTAAGAGCGTCCAGTGGACGATAGCCAACCTTTTGTGTAAAAACCCTTAAAGTGATCCTGAGTCTATGTTTTCAAATCCTCACTACGTGAGTTGATCTTTTCTCTGTAAAACTCTTGAGCATTGTGAAAGCCTGGAGAGGCTTAGTATAAAAAGAATACTTGGGTTAAGCAATCTGGGTAGATTGTGTTGTAAAGCCTAAAGAGGCCACGAACAATACTTGTAACCAAAGATTGGTTAGTAGAAACCTTCTGGGTGAAGGGACTGGACGTAGCTCAGTTTGAGTGAACTAGTATAAAATCTTTTGTGTTTTTCTTCTCTCTACTCCCTCGTTTTAAAACGTTCTTGTTGATCTGGTTTTAGTAAAAATTTAAAACGCACAATTCAACCCCCCCTTCTTGTGCGCCTTTTTCACACTTCAATATTCTTCATTGACAATGTGAGAAGTATACAGTATTCTCTTTCTAGAACCAATTGCACGTTTCCCTAAGTCCAACCAAACTAAATGTAACTAGTAGTCCTAAGCCAACTAAGTTAGTTGCAACCTAACTAGACATTGTTTCATGAAAAAACCTTCACCTAGTCATATCAAGTGTACCAAAACCACTTCTACCCCTTGTTTTGCCCCCTTGGACGTCCAAGCCCCCTTTTCTAGGAGAAATTGAATAACTTTTTCATTTAATTACCCAAAGTTCCTCCATTTTTCCAATTACCCTTATACCCTTCAATTGTGTTGTCTTTTAAGTTGTGTTAAGTAAAGTTTTCTCTCATTTTTGAAAGCTCAAAACCGTGAGCTCTAGAGAGAAAGGAGTGAGCTTAGTTTAAGTTTCTCTAAGTGTTGGTGGTGAGGGAAGAAGCTAGGGCATCCAAGGAGAGGTGCTAAGTAAGCAAACTTCATCCTTTTCATCTTCTTCTTCTCTTATCTTCTCTTTTTCTATCAAGACCAAAGTGGTCAAGGCTTTCCTTATTCTCTTGGTTCTAAAGTTTGTTTCTTTTCATGTTCATGTCCCAAATCAACCATTTTGGGTGTTGGTTGATGGTTCACCCTCTCAAAGTTGGAAGGAGATCCTTCTTTTGCTCTAAAAACCCTTGCAAGCTTGAAGGAACCCTAGCTCATTGTAAGGAAAGCCAACCCTTTTTCCCTTGTGTTTAAATATGTGATTTGACATGTTTGGATGTGCCTTGTTGTTAAAAATATTGTTGATATTTTTAAAAGTATTATACTTGATGAAAAATCACATTTTCGTGCAAGTGTGTGATATGTTCTTGGTGCTGTTTGGCTTTCCTGTCTGGACATGTTGCACTATTTTTATGATAATTGGAGCTATGGTGAATATTTTTGTGTGCTTGTTGTTTGGTTGTAAACTAGACAAAATTTTCTTCAAAATGGGCACAATAAACCCATCAAAAGGTTAAGAAACAAAAAATTTAAGCTTTTTGAAAGTTGAGTACACTGTCTGAAAACATTAACCCGACAGTGGGCAGAAAAAAGTAATTTTGGAAGAATCGGTTTTGTATTTGGGGAAAATATTTGAATGAATGAAAAGTAGAAACAAAAATATTTCCAATCATATATAGTTTGTCTATATTTGGATCATTTTACTATTTTTAATGATTTTTGGAAACTAAAAGTTGTACTCGTTTTCTGTCTGGAAGAAGTTTTGAAAACTATGAACTTTCAAAAATCATATAAAATTGTGTACACCTTGGTTTTTGGTGTTATTAGACTTTTTGAAAATTTTTCTAAGTTAAATTTTATAAAACAAAATATTTGGTCTCTGAAAAGCTTTACCTATGTGTGAAAAATGACAAGGTATGCTCGCTGGTCCCCCAGCAGGTCACTATGACCTTGTTGTCTTGTTATTTTTGTATCTTTAGTTATAGATTTTTTCTTGAGATGATATTTCTTGTTTTGGAAAATAGATAAAATTTAATTTTCAAGCATATATAGATCATGTTAAGAAAAAATCGTTTACTATTCCAAAATTATCTTCAAAATAGAGACAAAAATCTAGAGGTTGTTGGAAACTGTTTTAGAAAATGAGCTTTTTATAACTTTTGTGTAACTTTATAAAACTTAATCTTTTGTTATAAGAGTTAAATGGTGGATATTTTAAATGAATATTAGATATGAAATTTAATGAAATATAATTTTTATTGTCTTATATGACTAAAAATACATTTTGGTAAATTAATGAAAAAACAAATTGTAATAAAAGTTTAACGAGCTAGGCTTCACAATAACCTAAAATTTAAGTTTTTAACTTAACAAGTTCATAATGTATTTTCTTACTTAAACACATGATTTAATTAATATATATGTATACAAAAAGTTTGGTGAGTGTTGATTGAATGAATTCCTTGACAAAATTTATTGAATGCGTGACTTGTTGAATATTGGTGACTAAATGGCTTATCCGGGTGTGAATGATAAGCGATGGACCCTAGTTTATCCTCATCGGGATTACTTTGGATAGGATCTTATAGGAGAGCTAGCGATGGATAGGGCTTTCAGTTGTGTCACATGATGATGGGTTAACGATGGATCGGGCTTAGTGTTGTGAGGGATAAGGATGTAATCTTTATGAGGATAAACTAGATGAATCCATGATGTGGTGAAAGATTGAGACTTGATGGCATTGTTGACAAAAGCTTATCTGGGTGTGAAAGATAAGTGATTATTATTAAAATGCCTATCCGGGTGAGAACTGTAACGCCCGACTGCTTTCAGGATCAGTGACTGTCCCCACAAATCAACACAAGACTTTTCTGCGTGCTTTGTCCTCACTCACATGCTTCCTGGAAAACTTCTCAAGAGGTCACCCATCCCAGAATTGCTCCAAGTTAAGCACACTTAACTGTGGAGTTTTTAAGTGATAGGCTATCAAAAAGTAGATGCATCTTGTTGTTATAGGTAGCACTATTAATTCCTTTAAGCTATCCTCAACTGTACAGTCCCATACTTGCACAGCCTTTAGATCCCTCTCATTGGGTGTGTATTTGATTCATTCATGTACCCCTCTTGCCGGAAGCCTGTCAGGAGCCGCTCCTTGTTTGTGCCTCATCTCTTTTGTACCTGATGATCACTCCCTGCTCTCGTTAGCACTCAGGATGTTGCATGCCCACCAGCTTTCGCTTGGTTCGTCCTCAAACCACACTATACTAGGAGAGAGGCCTTGCTCTAATACCACTTTGTAATGCCTGGCCGCTTTTAGGATCAGTGACTGTCCCCACAAATCAACACAAGACTTTTCAGTGTGCTTTGTCCTTACTCACATGCTTCCTAGAAAACTTTCTAGAAGGTCACCCATCCCAGAATTGCTCCAAGTCAAGCACACTTAATTGTGGAGTTCTTAAGTGATAGGCTACCGAAAAGTATATGCATCTTGTTGGTATAGGTAGCACTTATTAATTCCTTTAAGTTATCCTCAATTGTACAGTCCCATACCTGCACAACCTCTAGATCCCTCTCATTCGAGTGTGTATACAATTCATTCATGTACCCCTCCTGCTGGAAGCCTGCCAGGAGTTACTCCTTATCTGTGCCTCATCTCTTTTGCATCGATGATCACTCCCCGCCCTTGTCAGCGTCAGGGATGTTACAAGAACGATAGGTGGATATTAATACATATTGCCATCAATATCTGTTTATGATGAATTGGTTGTCATGCATACATGCATTGGTGCATAAGCATGCAGTATCGAAGGTGTTGGTATTTGTAGGATCGTGGTGCTAGTTGGGTGCGAAAGCTTGAGGACTACGGATGGCACGATTCCACAAGAGACTAGGGCCTTGCAAAGCTTGTGTCGTGGTGGCGATTCCCCCATACAAAAATCCTGACAAAGAGCACTAGTTCCTATGATCAGTTGTCGGTATTCCCTAAATGGTTTAGGCGCATGCCACTTTGAGATCCTTAGTGAGGGTATCTGTGTTTATTATACCATGATTAAGGAATATGCGGGCCGCTCGCTCAAGTTTTTAGATTTCCATGGAGAGTCCTAGGATCATGGTTTGCATTTGCATGCTTGGTTATCATTTGTTTTGGACTGATGAATGAGATAGATACCATGTGCTATGCTTACATGTTGTGATTTTGTATTAGTTACCTCCATGCTTAATATATTATATGCCTATTTTGCTATGTTTGCTTTTTGGGTAGGTTGTCCTTGCTTGTGTGTTTTGTGTGTGTGTGACTGTGATGATTGCGATGCTTCGTTGTCGCAAGAGCAGATGGATGGTGATCTCCCTAGACCTCAGATACTCTTCTGTCTCTTGGGGATGCATATCTGCACTAATAGGCGACGTCTTCTAGATCTCACCACGGTCAACGGATGACAGGAAGGAGGGATCATATTCGTGTACATGTTGGATCTTGACACCCCTACAAAGCTCAGTGGAGTTATTGTTCGATCCTTTGGGCAACCCTACAGCTTCTTTGGCTTGGCGTCGTCGGATGCCCTTAGAGGCGAGAGGCCCACACATATGGAAGTGGTAGAGGCAACTTAATCTTTACCACTAACCATGTGGCTAGAGTTTTAGGTTTTGGAGAGGAGATCTGTTTTGAATCATCCTTGTTTTGTCGGGTGAGTTAGTTATTATGACCAGCTTAGGATTAGGAGTGTCTATATGTATGAAACTCCCCCTTCTTTTGGCTGCATTTGTAGGATGATCACTTGTATTGGGCACACACATTTCACCTTAGAGTAGCATTTGATCTCCTATACAACGTGTAATGTTGATGCTTTCATGCTTATGAGATTTCTTTTATACCCATTGGAGTGAATTGGCATTTCTTTTTAGTTGGCATTATTGCTAGGGAAGTATATTTTCGTAGTTAAAGGAAAAAAAAATATTTCGTATTCTTTTTATAATAATAATGGAGATGTAATAGAGTTTTCCTGTGACAAAGATGGGTCATTACAGCTGCCCCTGAGGTATATTTTGCCGAGGTTGCTGTCACATTTATCCCCATCGGTGTGCACTGTGATTTTCATGTTGCCGGGAAGATGGTTGTGATCAACGACGCATGAGAAGAGGAATCGCCTATGAAGAGGCGTCAGGATGATCAGCCTTCTCTCTTTGTGGCGGAATTGGCTGACCAACACATTTTGGCCAAGAACGCAGCTATGTTTGAAAATAAAATCATCGGTGAAGTGAGCGCCATGCGAGGCGAATTGGGTGCCATGCAAAACAGGGTTGACAGGTTAGCCTCTTCCTCCAGCCATATGTTTCATGGCTATACTCAATACATGTTGATGAGGGAGGCTTTTGGCAGCCAAAACCCACTGGACACCTTGGCCGAGAAAGAAGCAGTCATCACCCAGTTGAATTAGGCTGAAGAAGGGGCACACATGGCCAAAAAGAAATCTAGCTACCAGATCGCCTATAACATCCCAAATTTCAAGTACTAGAAATAAACCACAAGATAGCTCTTAGTAGGACCTTTCCCTTGTGTTATTAGACAAAAGATGTCTTAAGAGTTATTGTTATTAGATCATTTATTATTCTTATTATTGTTCCTATCATTATTATTATATTTATTGTTGTTGTTGTTGTTGTTATTATTATTATTGTGTTGTGTTGTGTTATTGTTATTATATTTATTGTTATTATTACTATTGCTGTTATTATTATTATTGTTATTAATACCTTAGCATTATAAATTAATAAAAATGTTAACATAGAACCCAAAAGAGCATCTAGGGCTCAATAAGGGACTAAAGCTCACTAAGCCACTTACCCACGCATATGTTATAAGAAGAGAATAGAGAATGAGGGTTAGGTTTAGTCGTCACAAAATAGAAGAAGAAAGAAGTTAGAGAGAATGAGGAGAAAAAGAGGAACAGAAAGAGAAAGAATAGAAATCGAAGGATCTGAGCCCTAGAACTCAACTTTGCGTGCTCCCAAAGGTAAGTGCTCTCTCCCGTGTTCTTCCTTGTCCTTTATGTTGTTCTTGTTCATCTATTTACCTTTTTCCCCTCCTTATGCCTAAAATTAGGGATTTGATGGGTTTTGCGGGGATTGTGAGGGAGTAAGGAGTTTATAGATTAGATAGTCTTTGGGCAACTTTTCTTTAAAAACTGAGTCCGCGTTGGCGCTAGGCACACGAACCCACTAGGCAGGGTGCAACACCCGCTGGGCAGGTGGGGTCCTAACGTGAAATACCCGCTAGGCAGGTTCGCTGTTGGCGTGACTGCTAGGCGAACCTCTTGTCTCGCAAAGCGGATACAATCTTCGATATTCTGTATTTTGTGCCTATGAACTCCTTTTTACAGTTGTTAATTCATTATTGCTTCTTTTCTTATACCTCGTTGAGTTTATACTTGTGATTGTTATTTACCTTGAGAAAACTGAGTATGATATGAACTTATGTCAATGTTTCATGATAAAAGCCTATGAAAAGTTGTAAGCGTTATATGTGACTATGCATCATAACATTTGAGTTATATGATGAGGAAAGTATGTAAGAATCTAGCTAGTGGAGGCCGTGATGGGTTGTCTAACCCTAGCCTTGGGGGTTATCCAGTTAGGGAAACTCCAATGGTCCATGCTGATCCCATGGAATCGGGGTGTACTAGTAAAACTGGGTAACCTTGACTAATCACCGGGGGATATCATACTAGTTAAGGGTGCGAGAGCCAAAGGCATCGGTACCGATGACGCTTCTTATGGCTGTGCATTTACTCCTAGTCTACTTTCTAAAAAGTTTAGGTTAGTATCACATGTGCATGAGTTGTGGTTTAGGAACATAGCATGCATATGCATCTTGTATCATGTGATATGTTGAAGTGTGCTACAATTATAATTATGTGAAGTCTGTGTGACCTTCATGAGCGATTGATGTAATGTGAACATGTGTGAAAATGTAATTTTATCTTGTGATGAAGTGTCGAGATTATGCATATGTGCTCATGTTATGAATGTACTTTATGCTTGTTTGATGAAACAAAACAATGTGTATGTCTAGTTACTAGGCAAAAGATGTGAAATAAATGTATGCTTGTAATTAGAATTGTGTTTGCTACCTTTAGGATAAGTGAGAGGCTAGGCCCTAGCATAGTGTTATGAGGGTTCTGGTTGGATAATAATAGTTGTGAATAAGATAGAGAATAGGTGAATTCCCTCACAGTGTAATAGAAAGGTATAAGACAAGTAAGAAAGAATAAAATAAGAGTATTAAGGCGAGCGTTAAGGGAGTGTCAAGAATATTTTAGCATGTTTGTGACCTTAGACTTGACCCCTAGAAGACAACTTTGAATATCAAAAGAAAGAAAGGTAAATTCTAAACATAAAGGGTTTAAATTCTAAAGAAGGTTTTGGATAAGAAAATATAAGTAATGAGGACGACTTCTTTGGTTAAGAATGAGATAGTAAACCAATATAATAGTTGTGAGAATGAGAGAGTAGTTAACAGGAAGTATTGATCATTGAAAGGTGTAGACTCGACCATAGGTATGGAGAATTATGAAAGACCTAGTGAGGCTAAAGCCATGAGGGATAAGTGATGAAGGTTGTCAAAGTAGAAGAGTTTGACCTAGCCGTAGAACATTTAGAGCACTCACTAAGACATTATGTCGCACTCCTTTATGTTTCCCCTTTTTCAGGATACAGGTGAAGACATGTGAGGATGGAGATTAGAGTCATGTGCAAGAAGACATAGCCTAGTTTACATTGTGTTTTTGTATTCTTTATATTTTGTACGACACTTTCGGGTGATAAATGAGTTGTATTAGGCACGTATGTGTTTTTTTTATTGTATTGTTCGTGTATAATATCTAATTATATTTATGAGTAGTATTTGCATGTTATTTCTACATTTTTAAGTTTGTTTTTTTTTTCATTCTTAGAAATCTAGACCTAGTTACGGTAATACCCCTTAAGGTGTTGCATTGCCGAGCTGGAGGAGGAAGTACAAACCTTGAAGGAGCAACTGGTGGAAGAGAGAGCCGACAAACTACAGTTAGCAAAGGCTAAGGCCAACCTCCAAGTGAAGTTGTCTACTGCGAATGCCAAATATGTTGAGCTAGATATGGATCTATCCTCTCAACTCCAAGCTTCAGAAGACAAAGTCAAAATTTTGGAAGTTATGGTGCGAGAGTTAGAGGCCGGCGTGACAGCTTCTTGGGAGGAATCTCAATTAATGCGCTGTCACTGGATCAAATCCGTCTAGTTGTCTTTTGAAAATACAATGGAACAAGTGCTCTTCCTTCTCCAATGGTACATGGACATTGCGTGTGCTCGGCCGGATTGTGAAGTGATTGACGATGTTTCACATGCGAACGTAGATGGTGAGTTGATGTCGATAGATCGTGTTGTCCCTGCCGTTGATTCCAATGCTGATGATGATGTCGAGGAAGATGATGTCGGTCTAGTGCATCAAGGAACCGAGGTTGATTTTGGATCTCAAGGTGATAAGTAGGATGTCGAAGGGCAACTTGTACAGACAGCTTTATATCGACCCCACAAGTGATGCTGACCATCCCTCCTTCTGCCGAGGTTGTGATATTAGGTGATGATCCTGCACCAAGAGATGCTGGTGTCTCTCAAAGCACTGCCAACACCAGGGCATGAAGGGTTGGGATGCCAGTTTTCTTTGTAATTTTTTGTTTTTGTTTCTATAAGTTGTAAACAATTCAAGTAGTTTGAATAATAAATTGTACATTTCGATGTTTTCTTTTAATGTCTCTTGCATCGAATACAATTGAATGAACACGCTTTAGTTTTTTGCTCTTTTTGCAAATATTTTGTTCTTCGCGCTTCTCGTTCAACCCTTTTTTGTTTACTTTGACATTGACTTTTTGCACTTCTCAATTTCTGTCTTCGTCTTTTTTGAATCCACCCTGGCTGGAGCGAATCCACGTACACGGGGTAGATTATTTTATCTCAACTTGAGCGATCTTCCTACCCCAGCTAGAGCAAATCCACGTACACGGGGTAGTTCGCATTCTTTATCTTTGTCTTTAGCCTTTAATGATCTTTCTACTTTGGCTAGAGTGAATCCACGTACACGGGGTAGTTCGCATTCTTTATCTTTAGCCTTTAGCGATCTTCCTACACTAGCTGGAGCGAATCCACATACACGAGGTAGTTCGCATACTTTATCTTTGTCTTTAGCGATCTTCCTACCCCGGCTAGAGTGAATCCACGTACACGGGGTAGTTTGCATACTTTATCTCTGTTGCCCTTTTCTCTTATGTATTTGTAACACACCTACTTTTGTGTGTTAAATTATTCTATATGTTTAAAAATTGTTTTTAAGTCATCAATGTATTTAGAATAATTAATAATAATTTTGAATTTTTTTTAGAATTTATTAAGATAATTTTTGTAAAATAACAAAAATACCCCTAATTGACTACGGGAACCAACTAGAGACTTTTTGACATCTAAATATTTTGAAAATTTTATTTTAAGTAATTTTTATTATAAAACTTTATTTTGAAAGAAAAATAGTGAAAAATATAACAATCCTATTTCAATTCTTCAATTGTTTTTTTTAATATTTGACAATGTAATTCTGAAAAATCGAGATGGAATTTCAAAATTCTAATCCCCCCCATTACACTCAGAATTTCAAGAGCTATTTAATTGTGATTTTTAATAATTTTTCCAAGCCAGAGCCAGGAAAAATTAGGAAATGACGATTTTGTCCTTATTTCTCAATATTAGGGGCTGACATGAGAAAAAGATTCAATTGACATTAAAATGTTAATTTGAGCTTGGAAACATGTCATACATATTAAAATATAATTTTGAAAATTTTCTAGGAATTTTCTGGAATTCTTGTGTAAAATGACCAAATTACCCTTAGATGTCTGATAAGTTAGCTAGTATTGGTTTGATATCCAAAAAGGGTGAAAATGGTAATTTTAGTTTATTCATTGGTAAAATATTTAATTTTAAAATTTTCATAAGAATTTTGGTATTTATTGAATTAAAATGGATTTTTTATGAATTTTTTAGCTTAAAAATACAAAATAAATAGATAAAATTTGAAATAAATTAATAAAAATTAAAATTAATTATTAGAATTTTTTTTGATGAAAAATAATGTATTTGTCCAGTTTTACATTTAATTTCATTTTTTTGATATTAAAAGTCATTTTTTTCAAGTTTTGGCGGTATTATCGGTACTGGTTAATTTATCTGTAGATAAAATTAACATCTAGAAGATGGATAGCTAAGGGAGCACGTCCCCAACCTAGGAATAGCTTATTCATCACTCTAATTTTGATATGTGTCCCTAATTAAGTTAAAAATAAATCAAAAATGAGATTTATGACATAATAGCTTATCTCATCAAAGTGGACACCTAAGCTTGTTCCTCCTCTATAAATACCTCCCATTCTTGGTCATTTTTCACACATCCTCCACTCTGTCAAGCTACCAAATTCTTAGAGAGCTTCTCTCTCTAGAAATTTTTTTCTTTTACTTTGCTTTTATGCTAAAATTTTACTAGTTTTCCAACAACTAGTAAAGTTCTTTTCCTAGGAGCTTTGCCTCAACAATTCCATCCTCTTCATCAACCACCTTAGAGGTAATGGGGGGAGTGGGGTTGGTTCTAAATTATTGTCACTTTGTATGTTAGTAGGAAGGGTTTTTCCCTAAACCCATTTAGGCTTAAGTTTTATTATTGTTATTATTATTTAATATTAAACTTTAATTTTTGCTAAGTTGTTACTCTGCCTAAATTTAGATTATTAAATCATAATTACTAAATTTTTACTCTACTTAAATTTAAATTATTAAAGTTTACTTCCTAAGCTGTTACTTTGTTCAATTTTAGAAAATTAAAATGCATTTGCTAAGCTGTTACTCTATTCAAATTTAGAAAATCAAAATGTATTTATTTAATTGTTATTCTGCCAAAATTTTAGTAATTAAACAATTTCTACAAAATAAGGCAGAAATGTTGATTGTACTAGTGCTTAAATTAAATGAGACCAGGGAAATCTCTGCTTGAGAAGCTAGGAATTGATAGTTTAATGAGTAATGTAAAGTGAGTGACATGCAATGAATGACATCCTACTAGGGAAGCTACAGTTTGGTACGCTGAGGAATAAAAGGCAGGGACCCATTTGTGAAAGTCTTGGGGGTAGGCATCGAGTGGTAAGGTCCCAATGGCTAGGGTAGTGCCCTTGAGTCGAGATATTTGCCTGACCAAACTCGATAACCCCGACAACTGCTCAGCATTCTAGGATTGGTTTGAGAGTATACCTCTATAAATGGATATCCTGACTGTTATTTTCCTCAATGATAATGAGGATTGTACCACGTGATGATGTTGAGAGAAGTATATGTACTTCTAGTCACTTCCCAGGTTCTGTTGAGAATTATTACCCACTAATGGGAAGTATGGATCCATACCTAGTCAAGGGTAGTCTGATACAACTTAGAATGACCTTAGGATCCTTTTTGTTGTCAACTATGTTTTATCTTTGTTTTATGGTAGATTTCCTACCATACATGTAAAAGTGATTTTAGAACAAAACACCTCACTCCATTATTTTCTTCTGTGTATGATTGATCGTGATTATTGAAGACGACATTAATGCCCTGTGATGTTGAGTACGAGTTAGAGGACATCTCAATGAGGGAGGACTTGAAAACCTATAGTATTTTTTTTTCTTTTTGTATGAGGGACAGGGTAGATGAACATAGCTCTGTATAGGATCTTTTCATGTATTTTTTTTCTAGTTTTTTTGTATTATCAAACCATGATGTACAATTTTATGATATATGTATATACAATCATATCTTTTATCTTTTATTACCATTTCCAAATTTTGTTAAGTTTAGAATTTCTTTTAAAAGTGGAAAATTTTTACACACATTTTTATTTACTTAAACTTAATAACTAAATTAATATAAATTGTATTTAATATGAATGGGTGTTACAGTATTCGTTCGGCCTTATGTTTAGCTTTCTATGCCAGGAAAACTCTCATTTTATTAACCATGTGGGGCAAAAAATATTACAAGAGCCACAAATTATAGTATGCGACTCCGTCTAACTATACTACAGGCTTAAACAACTACGAAATCAAAATTAGCATTACCAATCAAGCCTCAACTGTAGTACTGTCTGAGGTTGCTTGCATTCCACATCCGCGGGATGGCAATCCCAGGTAACGTTTCCAGAGCATATACACCTGTGCTAGTCTTTGAGGTAACCCGGTATGGTCTTCTCATTTCTTGGCTAGTTTTCCTTGTCTAGCGTTCTCCCTCCTATGTTGGCATGCCTCAAGACTAGATCTCCAGGTTCGAAAGCGAGATGCATGACTTTCTTGTTATATCTCACCACGACCTATCTTTTCAAAGCAACTTCCCTTATGGCAGCAACTTCTCTTCTTTCTTCTGCTACGTCTAACTCTGTACGCAGTAGTCCATCATTATCCTCCAACCTTAGGTTAGCCACCCTCCATGTCGGCTCTCCAATTTTTGTTGGGATCATTGCCTCCATGCCATAAGTAAGGCAAAAAGGAAAGTCTTTAGTAGAAGAGTAAGGGGTTATGCGGTATGCCCATAGAACATGTGGTAGTTGCTCAACCTAACATCCCTTCATTTCATGTAGGTGTAGTTCGAGCCCTCTGAGGATGATTCAATTTGCTGCCTTTGCTTGCCCGTTCATTTGGGGATGTTCAATCGACGTAAAATGCTGCTTAATCTTCAATCCGGCCAAGAACTCCTGCAAGCTTCTGTCTGTGAACTGAATGCCATTATCTAACACTAAAACATCTAGTATTCTGAATCTACAAATAATCTACCGGAATATGAAGTTCTTGATGTTCCTTTCTATGATGGTGGCTAGTGCTTCTACTTCGATCCACTTGGTGAAGTAGTCAATCGCTACTACCAAATACTTAACTTGATCGGGTGCTTTTAGAAAGGGGTCGAGTATATCAATGCCCCACCATATAAAAGGCTATGGGGAAATGATCGTACTTAAATCTTCTGGAGGGGTCAGATGAATGTTGGAGCATTTTTGGTATTTATCACACCTTTTAGCAAACTTTATAGCGTCATTTTCTAGCGTCAGCCAATAATAGCCCGCTCTAAGTATCTTCTTAGCTAATGCTCTGCCTCCTAAGTGTTAGCCGCAGCATCCCTTGTGTATCTTGGCCATCACGTATTCAGACTCTAACTTCCTTAAGCATCTAAGCAATGGTTACTAGAAACCATGCCAATATAGTTTATTGTTCACGATACAAAAATGAGCTGTAGATCGCTCTAGCCTCTTTGCTTCCTTCCTGTCTTCCAGGGTGACCCCCTCATTCAGGTAGTTAATAATAGGGGACATCCAACTTTGCTCCAACTTAATCGCCATCACGAGGTTAGGCTCGTGAATTGTCTGTTGACTGACTGTCCTATTATTATCGGAAGACTTCGTGCGAGCCAACTTTGACAAGATATCTACCCTAACATTCTTCTCCCGAGGAATGTAGACAAAGTCTATATTATTAAATTTTGCGATGAGAGTTTTGAATTTTGTTAGATAATTCTGCAATATTGACTTTTTAGCTTGATACGCCCCATTAATCTGTGAAATCATCAATTGAGAATCACTGCATACGCGCAATGACGTGATGCCAATGTTGATTGCCATAATGAGTTTGGCTATGCATGCCTCATATTCTGCTTGATTGTTGGAGGTGGGAAACGTGATAGTCAATAACTGTTCCAACACAACGCCGTCCACGGACTCCAACATTATGTCGGTTCCACTTCCTTTTTCATTGGATGACCCATCTACAAAAAGAGTCTAGGTCAAAATTTTGGATGAGGACTCCACCGAAGTCAACTCTACTATAAAGTCGGCTAGTGCTTGGGCTTTCAATGCCTACCTTGGTTCATACTGAATCCCATACTTTGATAGTTCTATGGCCCAGGTCGTCATCCTCCCTGCTAACTCCGGCCTATGCAAAATGTGTCAGATTGGCTGATCTGTTCTAACTATAATATGATGCGACTGAAAGTATGATCTTAATCTTCTTACTGCCATCACCAGAGCAAATACAATCTTCTCCATCTTGGGATATCTCGGCTCAGCTCCTTGGAGAGCCCTGCTTACAAAATAGAGCGACTTTTGTCCTTCTGGCGTCTCTCGTACTAGTGCAGCACTCACAGCTTCATCGGCCACGACTAAATATAAGTACAAGACTTTACCCAACTCAGGTTTAATGAGTAAGGGTGGTGAAGATAAAGTCTCTTTCAACCTCGTGAATGCAATTTCATAGTCTTCCATCCATTCAAAAGGTTTGTCCTTCCTTAGAAGCCGACAAAAAGGAAGAGCATTTTGTGCTGATGTGGCTATAAATCTTGTCAACACAGCTAGATGCCCTGTTAATTTTTCAACCTCCTTTATGTTATGGGGGCTGTTCATCTCTAGTATAGCCTGACACTTCTCCAGGTTTAACTCGATCCCCCTCTCAGACAGCATATACCCTAAAAGTTTTCTTGCCGAGACGCCAAATACGCATTTGTTAGGGTTTAACCTTATGTTATATTTTTCCAATTAGGTGAAGGTTTCTTCTAAGTCCTGAAGATGTGCCGAAGGGGTGGCACTTTTCACAATCATGTCATCAACATATACTTCCAAGTTCCGCCAAATCTGTGCCTCAAACACCTTGTTCATCATCCTCTGATACGTGGCCCCAGCATTCTTCAACCCGAAGGACATCACCTTATAACAATAATTGGCTTTCACAGTCATGAATGTTGTTTTCTCCTGATCACCTAGATATAGAAGGATTTGATTGTATCCGGAATATGCGTCCATAAAAAATAGATAACGGAATCTAGATGAACCATCTACCAGCTTGTTAATGTCAGGGAGAGGGTACGAATCCTTCGGGCAATGCTTGTTGAGGTCAGTGTAATCAACACACATTCCACTTGCCATTTTGCTTCTTCACAAGCACCACATTAGCTAGCCAGGTGGTATACTTCACCTCTCGAATGAATCCAGCTTTCAACAATTCCTCCACTTGCCTTTCAATCTCTTGTAGGCGTTCAGGGGCCATCTTTCTCCTTTTTTGAGACACCGATTTCACAAAGGCATCAACTTCCAATTGGTGGCAAAAGAGATTGGGGTCTATTATGGGCATATTTTCCAGTTTCCACGCAAATAAGCTTGCATTGTTCTTCATAAGCGTCGACAGATCTTCCTTCATTCTTTCGTCAAGGTCGGCACCAATTCTCACGACTTGATCCTTCTCTTTCCCTATTTGAACCGGGATGCACTCCCCTTTAGGCTCTGGATGAGGTATCCAGGTATCTCGCTTTATCTCATCCTGACAGTCTAACTCTGTTAGAAGTACTTCACCCTCTCCGGGGTTGGGTTTATAATCCCCGTTGGGGTTGTGGTTGACTTTAAGGGACTCTTTGTACCATTCCCTTGCTTTCCTTTAGTCTCCCCAAAGGGTGACTACCTCCATATTATTGCTGACCAATTTCATAGCCAGATGTGAGACCGAGATAATGACCCCCAAAGCATTCAACGTCGGTCTACCCAAAATCGCATTATATAAGGACTTAGTGTCCACAATTATGAAGCGCGTGATTATGGTTTTTGTGCAGGGCAGCTTTTCAAATGTCACATGTAGCTTTATGTAACCCACCGGTGTTATGTAGTGTCTGGAGAATCCTATCAAATCTTCATTGTACGACATTAACTCGAATTCCAAGATTCTCAACTTCTTAAAAAGTTCAAAGAACATAACATCGGCAGAACTGCCGATGTCTACCAGCAGCCTGTGAACTTCCTTGTTCGCCATCAAAGCATTCACCACTAGAGGATCATCATGGTTTGGCATAGCGTTGGTGTAGTCGGAGTCATCGAAGATTAAAGGCGACGTCCTCTTCTTCGCGGGGCTATCGCCAGCATGAACCCCGGAAGAAGTTACAAATACTTCTTTAACATGCCTCTTTCTTGTGTTGTTCGATGGACCTCCTCTTGAAAATTCACCTACAATGACGTATATGATCTCTTGGCTCAACTTAGGAGAATGGGTGGGAGATCGCGTGGGTTGCTGGGATGACGATCATCTGGGAGATCAGTGGCGGATGGTGTGTACCTCGACATCGTCCTATGATGGCCGAGGTGGGGAGCGGCTTCTCATTGGACCATGTCGATGTGGTGATCTGTCTCTCCGGGGTGGAGAGCACCCCCTCCTTAGGCTCCTTGTTCTCTCTCTCCTTGGTGGTGCGGGACGTCGTCCCCTGTCACTACGACCTCCCATTTTGCTTAACAAAGCCGTCAAGTCTTCCTCATTTGATCAACACTTCAATTGCATCTTTTAGCTGAAAACACTCGTCAGTATCATGTCCTGACGCCCTGTGAAATCGACAGTATTTGGATTGATCTCCTGCTTCTTTATTTCTCATTGGCTTCGGGGGTTTTATTCCTTCTTCAACGAACTCTACATTGTATACCTCGTTCAATATTCTTACTTTAGAGGTGTTTAACAACGTGTATTCTTCAAACCTCAAGCCTCTTTTGTATAAACCCCAGTCCTTATGACGTGACGGTTTATCGGTCTTTGCTTGTGGATTCTTCTTTTGCAGTGCGATCTCGACTGTTTTCACCTCCCTGGCCTCCAGCACATTTTCGTAGTTGATGTATTTCTCCGCCTTCTTTAAAAACTCCTCCATTGAAGTCAGAGGTGTTTAAGCGATCGACATGAAGAAAGGCAAGCCTGGTTTCACCCCGTCTTTAGCTAGCATCAATACCACCCCAGGTTGCAGATTTTCGGCCACCCTTACCTTTTGGTTAAATCTATCGATGTAATCTCTCAACAGCTCATCTGTGCCCTAGCATATTCTCCTCATATCGGCCTCAGTCTTTGGCGTGGCCTTGCTAGTCACGAAGGTGGCTTTGAATTTTTCTCTTAACACTGTCCATGAGTCGATGGACCTTGGTTCCAGAGATTGTAACCACTTTAACGCCATTCTCTTCAATGAGAGTGGGAACGCTCTGCATGTCAAGGAGGCCAAAGCTCCGTTGTAAGACATCACTGATTCAAACATTGAGAGGTGGTCATTTAGATCAGTAGATCCATCATATAACTCCAGCGAAGGCAGTTATTGCAGCTGCTTCAGGACCTGCAGATTCAAAATCCTCAAGGAAAAAGGAAGGTTGAACGAAATCATCTCGTCCTCCTCATCCAACTTCGTCGTTATGTGCATATCATGCACCTCTAGTACAGGTTTCAGATTAGAAGCAGCGAACCTCTCAGTGTGATCGTAAATGTTCTCATAACTTTTCTACTGTCTCTCTCTGCCTAGAGCTCCACAATGATTTTCTCTTGCTCCTTCAGCACCTCTCTCTGTTGCTGCAGTAGCACAGCGAGGTTTGCCATGTTGACTGACGGTGCTGGAACACCATTCACGCTAGGAGCTGCCTCAGGAGTGGCAGAATTAGCTTTGCCATCCTTAGGTGATGATGGTGGAAGCTTCGGTGGCAAAGGTGCAACAAGGGACTTACAGTTTCTTGTGCTAACCATCACGATCAAATTTTCAAATAATGAAGAAAATGGAAAGAATCAGAAAGTGATTCCCACATATAGTGCCAATGTTGTGTCGTGAACGCAAGAATGCGTCTCCGGCGAGCTCCCACGGTGGTCGTTGGCGTCTTCAGTGGTGGCACCTGCAAGGACTTCGATGCCTAAGTCAATAAGGGTTCAAGTGTGAGTGAGAATGAGAGAGAGTGTGTGTACCTGATGAGCATGAAGTCCTTTATATAGTGTGTTTTGGAGGAAAATTCTGTTAGTACTAGGTGCCACGTGGCAACGTGCGTTTGGGTGCCTTATTACATGCGTTCCTTGTTGTTAGGTGCTTTCCATGTTGTGCTAGGATAGAAGTGGAGTTGGTCCAAGGTAGTAAGGGTTTATTAGTTGGGGTACCCACGACCATGACAGCGGGGGTAGGTGAAGTGAGAGCTGACCTAGAGCTATATGTCCGTGTAACCTCCAAAACAGTTGCTCCCAAGTTGATGATGCTTAGAGAAGGATCGTTGGCTTAAGAGCCTAAGTCGGCCCCATAACAATATATAAGAAGATTTTTGACATGTAATACTTTTGTAGATATTATTTTTCTACTGGAATAAAAATATTTTTTAATTCATTAAAATGTACAATTAAAATAATTATAATCAATGCTTACAAATTCAATTGAGTAATCTTTTTGTTGATTTGAGTATTGTCATGATTTCAATCATCAACATCCCTTTCCATCTATAGAAAATTGTTAATTTGTGCTTTTATACTATATAAATTAGGAACAATCAACTCATATACACTAATTTAAAAAAATAAAAGTAATTAAAGTGTACAGAGAACTCACATAAAAAGGACAAAATTAAGAAATTGAGAACCAAAATCATTGGTCACCTTCACTACCACTTCATTGTCATCATATATATTAAGTAAAAACTCAACCAAGATTGATGCTAAGACAACTTAATCACACCCTCGATATGAAATGGTCTTTTTTCAATGTTAATTCTCCGAGCCCTCTATCTTTACTCCTACAAAGTTGATTTTAAAATTTCTCTTTTTTACCTTTTGCTTTGGAATGTTCAATCAATAATTAAATATAAAATAGATCCTAACAATAAAAAATGGTGTTTCCAAATCAATGATTAATTGAATTTTATTTGCACATATATTTAGAATGTATTTGTTAAGGTACGAGTACCAACACAAATTAACATGTACAAAAGAAATTATGTTTCTTCTTTTTGTTTAAAATTTTTAATGACAAGTCATTTCATTTATGGTTATATCCAATAACAAAACAATAAGTATGGGTCTATCAAGTTTCACTTTTCATACACATGGTCAAGAATTAAATTCGAACTAACATGCTTAAAAAACTTAATTGTTTCTGATAAAATTAACAATATTATTTATAATTTATCTTTTTTATTTATCTTTGTATTTATAATTATTTTATCTTTGTATTAATAATTTATTTTTTTATTGTAATCTATAAGTTCAAATACCCACAAATCTTATATATATATATATATAATATTTTTATTAAATTATATATATATTTAAGGTATATACAAATATAAATATATTTATAAAAATAATATTTTTAAAAAATAAATATTTATATAAATTAAAATGATATAAGACATATGAGAATATAAAATTATTTGAATATATGTCAATATTCATGACAATTTTAATATATTTTTCAAATATTTATGCACATATACACTAGTATATAAAATTTTAAAAAGTTATTAAAAGTCATAATAATATAAAAAATTATAAATTGTAAACTCCACTCATGCAGGATACGATTTATTATACTAGTATATTGAAAACATAGGTTTTGGTGAATACTATAATAGTAAAGATCTTGATTTATTTTTAAAAATAAAGATATTGCAAAAAGGACAAACAAAAATAAGAGTTTAATTTATATGTATTGTTAGTGTAAATCATTTTTACATAAATATCTAATAGAAATTTACCATATTGTTGCATCATGTTAATGAATAAGATGATGTGATAAAATAATCAAAATTTATTAGACATTTGTATAAAAAAATTTGCATTGACATTATATATAAATTAAATCCTAAAAATAATTCAATACTCCACTAAAAATGTTAAATTATATCAAAAGATTATATTCTTTTTCAAAGACATGCTTTACATCTAAAATATTATTGAAATATTTGTAATTATTGTTATGACTAAACGTAGTTGATATGCTAAGGCATTGTCTTCTTTCTCTTTATCATTTTCTTTATGGCTACTTTAATGGCAACTTGTATTTTAATTACAAAGAAAACACAAAAAAGAAAAACAAAATTAGGCTGGAGAGAAAGTCAGAAGAATACAATTAAAAATCGAATAGAGAAAGTGACTGTCCAAAGTAACGTGGCAATGCACCCATCCTATGATAACACCGAAAAGTGCAGCACCACAAAGAGGGAAAAAAAAATCACCACAAAAAGACCCCCTGGGTACAATTCAATGCGTAAAAGTGGTTCAAAACCGTCAAATATCTGTTCATTGGTAGTTATTATTTGTTTTACTGAAAATGATTAAACATAATTAATTTCGATATTTGACAAGTCATTTTAGATATTAATGCTTTTTGTATTTCACAAAGATGTACCAGATTATTTATTGAGTTTAATTTTTATATATTGTGTACAAATTTTTATTTTGTTGTGTGTACAATAACAATAATGAGGATAGAATCTAGAATTTTATGTAAACTATATAAACTTTTACTGTATTAGCTAGATTGATTCTAATAATTAAGCTTAAAAATTTTATACCATTAGTGTATACACAATTTTTTTATTATTATTATTATTATTTTGCTTTTAATTGCATCCACTATTTCAGAGTGATAATTTTTATCTCTAAAGTCAAAAGGCAATAAAATGTCATAAAAAACTTGCTATAAGAGTCTCTTTGCATTTGACGTGAAACTCCTGCAGCGAATTTTTTTTTGCTTTGACAATAAATTGTATTAGAAACCATGTCAATTCTGTTTGATTTATAAAAACAGTGTTTATTAAAATATATGAGAAGTTATTTAAATGCGAATTTCTTACCAAAAATTAAAAAATGCGACACGTGTCCGATTATAAAATTGAGTCACTTTCGGTCTTTATGTCTCAAAATTATATTAGATTCTGAGTAATTGGATTCAGTGAATTATTGTACGGAAATGAAATTTTTATTCAACACTTTTAAGAGGAATCAAGTTCTTAACCATTTGGAATAGGCGTTAGTCAAAATGTTAGTCTAGCAATATTACCAATATAAATCAATTGTTTTGGGCTAACTATAAAGGAAATATGTCGTACAAAGTACTGTAAATTTTAGAACTAATACGACAAACATTACAAATGGCTATACATTAAAAAAAAAAAAAAAGCATGCAAAAAAAAAAAAACCAAAAAAGTAGAAAACGAACATTAAAAATAACAAGAACAAAGGGTGCACAAACTACGCTCCCGAGTATTTTGTTTCCTTGTTTGAAATGGAAGACTTTGCTGGTACATGTTTAAGAAATTATTGCATCCCCAAAGCTTGTTAACTCTTATAAGGTTTTATATTCACCCTAGTGTGATTGTAGCGCAGAATCATAGTGAACCATTATTTGTGTGAAATTTCGCATGTATAAAACTATATGGGGGTTCTTCAATTTATCCATAAACAAGAAATAATCAATGTATCAAATTATTTTGCAGTTTTTTTTCTGTCATATGCTCAATTTGACAATTGTTTTTATGTGATATCTGTGTCAAATGATGGTGCTACTGCTTAAGTGTTTTCTATTTGCATGGTGCTACTGCTTAAGTTAAGCGTTGTACAAGCTGGTATACCCTTTCAGGCTATTTTTGAAAGCTGCTACTAGTGTGACCTCATCAGGTAAAATTGTTCTTATCAGAGGATTGCCCTTCAAAATTTTGCAAGAAATATATCTCAATTATCATCTTGAAGCAAAGACATTGTCAATATGGCCTTCAACTACTAATGAATACGATGATTTACCACCTGGTTTTGAGAATATCATTTCCGGAATTAATCAAAGGCTGAACTCCCTCACGTTTGTCAGATTAAATGGAGATGTCCTCCTTTGGTAATGAGATATTAGAAATTTATTAAAAGAAGTTGGATCTTCATTATTTCTCTACTGTACATTAATTATAACTTAACTTTCCTTTGCGATATCTGTTTTAAGAGCTTTCCATCGATTATATTTTTCTTTCATGTTTTATACTCACCTGTTTCTTTTATATTCTGTTTAGTTGGTTGGTTGTATAGTAATTGATCACGTTCATTAATTTATTTACTTTGAAAACATTTTCATTTAGGTTATCATCGGCGCATTGCAGCTGGTGAAGAAAGTAGGGAGAATGATCAGAAGCTAAGAGAAATGAGAGTGCCTGAAGCAGTTTATCCTCGTATTTCTGCCATTCCTCCTAGGTAAAATGTCACATTTATTGAGAAAGCATTGTGGTACTTCATTTCCCTTTCTTACTAAATTTAATTTATTTATTTATTTATTTATTTGGTTGTGTAGACATTCTGTTTCTTTTGACGTGGAGAAGGAATGCTATATATGATGGTAGCCTCACTCCTCTCATCCCTCTCATTCCCATTGAGGAAGAAAAGTCAGTAGAAGATATTAAAGTTGATATTGCAGTCACAAAACGTGCAGACTCCCCCTCCAAATCGCAGTCACAAAATTTGCAGCAACGTCTCTCATTAATTCACAATGCACTGGAAAGCAATGAGCAAGGAAGCAAGATTGATATGGATTTACTCCTTAAAATAGTTAATGACCCAATAATGATTGGGAAATTAATTGACGAACATAGAACTGCTAGTGCCCCTGCCAGTACATCCTCAAATGCTGTGAGTATATATCTACTTACTCTAAACCTGCTGCTTTATCAATTCCATTGTCTTCACCTCCATCAATACCTAGACATCATATGCAGAGGCCTGTTAAGAAAAATATTTCCCATATGCCAAATGGAGTGTTGCCCTCTTTAAATACCCACTCTCCACAACAAGGGCTAAAGCGAGAAGCACCATTGGCTTCTACAAACATGCATGCAGGTGCAAAACAGGTGTGGTCCTGTCCTGGTTCAGTGCCTTCTCAACCAGGTGCTCTGAAAGATGTCAACTTTATAAGAACCTTACTTGAAAACATGGTACTGATAAGCGAGACATGCAGGACTCACGAACAAGTATCTGTTACAATAATTTCCAAGATTTGAAATGGCCACGTAATATCACTAAACCGGGTGAAGTAAAATTCAAAATTCAGAAACCATGTATATACTTTAAAAAGTTCAGGGGGTTGCTGTAATGGTTCTAATTGCCCTTATCAGCATGATATGTCAGTTCAGTGGGAAGCTGGTACCGTCCTAAATGACTCAAAATGCAAAAATATTGAAATTGTAGGGCCAGAAATTAAGGTGAGGATATGGCATATTCTGATGGTGTAGACTATAACCCCTTGTACATGTACAGACAAATGGGAGCCAGATAGTTAGGAATTGGGAAACATTTTTTTAAAAAAAAAATATTTTTATAGCTTTACAATGTATTTTATTCTTTTTTCTTTTTCTCCTGATGATGATGTCATAGACTAATATCGGGAAACTAGCGCGGGTAAAGTTTGGCTTCAGAACCTTGGATGGATGATTTGGTTGTTCTTTGACAGAGTCAATGAGACTGGAAAAATAGAGTTAGATTTTTTATTTTTTTTCAAAATTTGAACGAGTAAGTGTTTTCGTCCACAGATGCTAGCCTCCCACAATTACTTTTTATAAATAAAAGGAAAGAATTTAAAAAATTATACACGCAAACGAGTTTAAACGGGCAAAAAGAAAAAATCTTAATTAAAAAAATCGTCTGGGTTAGTATTTAAGGTTCTTTCATTAAGTTTGTTGCATGGTATTATATTTTTTTAGAACGATTCAAAACCAAAGAATACAAGATAGTTTAGAGTAACATAATCAAACATTTTTAATATACGTTACTTGATTGTATGTTAATTACTAAGTAGTTTAACAAATAATTAATAGCAAAATGTGAATTGTATGTTAGTTATTAAGTAATGTAGGAAATAATAAGAAAAATGAGAAAATTTTGAATCGATAAATAAAATTAGTTCATGTGCGAGTCGGAACATTCTTACAAAGAAGAACGACTTTGTCCACAGAACAGGAACTTTCTTCAAGAAAAATAACGAGTTAAATTAAAAATTAATAAAGAGAAAAGAAATTTAGAAGATAAAAGTCTTTTCTCATTAGATTGATCAAGCCCTAAGTCAAATTAAGAAATGTTTAGGTGAGTCACGTCAAATGGGATTTGTTATTATTGTTGTTGACATTAAAACATTAGTATTTTAGTTCCCAAATTTGTTTGATAATTTACATATTTATCAGTTTTGTTAACTGTGCTTACTTTATACAAAAGAAAGGATAAACATATTATTAGGTGGTGTAAAATTAGACAATTAAATTGACAGGAAAATGTATAGTTAACTAATATATTTTAAAACAATTTTATATTTAAATCAACTATAATTGTATATGCCTCATATGTTGATAAAATAATAAAAAATAATTGTAAGATGAAATAAGGTTAGGTGATAATAATAATAATTAAGTAAAATTATTAAATATTAATTAGAAAAATGAAAAATTGTTTAGAAAGAATTATTAATGTCTATAAATGTTTATCCAAGATAGGGAACCTTTTGGGCGTTGGGCACTCAAAATGGGATAGGCACACACATCCACGCGGGTCTCACTCAAATTACTGCTAAGATTTCCATGTCAATGCACATCATCACCAAAGTTATTGAACCCACCACTCACTGCTTCTACTTCTAAGTTTTTTAAAATATCTCTCTTTTAAACCCCAATTGTATCTTTATCAATTTCTCTGCAGCGCTTGCAAAGCAAAGCACAGAGAACAAGAAGCTCACACACAAAGAACGACAGACAGAAAATTATTTTCGTTAAGGTTTTTGATTTCTCATATTTGCTCCCATCAAAGATTTAATATGAAGCATTAAAGAAAATTGAAGAGGATTTTGTGGGCTCTTGAATCTCATCTATGTCAGGTATAAATGTCATATTCTTTCATCATAGCAAAATTTATGTTTTTGTTTTTCTTTTTTTTTCCTAATCTTTTTGCAATTAAATATTTTTAAATTCTTTCTTGTGGTTTTATTAGTTAACAAAAGCAAAATCCCCTCTTCCCTTCAATCTGTAATTCTAGTCCTTTTGTAGCTATGGAAGAAATAGATACATGGTACCAAAAATTAAAACTGAAAATAATAATAATAAAAAAAGAGTATACAAAGATGAAATTAAAAAATATATGACATCATTAAATTTTTTAATTATTAATTTATTTTTACTGAATTAATAAATGCACAAATAATCTTTTATGTTAATAGATAATAACTTTAATTGATGAAATTTTGAACTTATAAATTTGATGTAATATTGTATCACTAACTTAATTGATGAAACTTTAAACTTAAAAATTTGATGTAATGTTGTATCATTTAGAAACTTTGATATAAAGTTAACCATTCTTCTGAATAGCAAATGAATTAAGTGCGATCATTTGGATCTGTTGGACTGTTTGTACCTAACAGAATATGATGGGCAAGCATGCAAGCACGTGAGTTGTTGCCTTTCTATTTGTAAATTGTCTTTCACAGTTTAACTAATAAGCTCTCTGTATGTGACCACAGACTATATGGTTTTCCCATATACTTTTGCCGCTGGATTAACTTGTACACTATTGGTAAGTTTGACATTATAATTTTTCTGGTTAGACAAGTAAAGCTTATATGCTAGATCTGCAGTTCAACGTAGAATATTAATCCTAAGCTTGAATCTTTCTTTAAATTTGGTCACACGATTACATGTAAAATCTTGAACTCCTATACTTTTGGATTCTGTTACTAAAATCAACAATTGGAATAGAATAGATGGAAAAAATTACATATTAAAGCCAATCTTAACCACATCCAAGGCACTAACAGACTTAAGACAAAGAGATACACCATCAAGGCCAACATTTTCATTTCAATTATAAAATGCTGAGCTTCGACATTATAGTGTACTTTTTATGTTATGAATTTATGATGCCACTACACAAACTTGGCCCCAATGCAACTTCTACTAAAATGATAGTCAAAACATAATTAAAAAATTACAGTAAGGCAAAACCTGGATACTCAATTCGCCAAACTCTATGGGATGACAATCTGCACCAACCAAAGAAAGAATAAGTTACTGCCAAGTCATGGGCCTCTTAAAATAATTGATTGAGACCAACATTATGTTAATATACTATGTGAGACATCAAAACACCAGAGAAATATAGGAGTGCAATAAGTCATTCACTTGAAAATGTTATAAATTAGTAAAGGCCCCTTCTCAGTCAGTATAGATTAATTAGGAAGTACAAAACAATATTAAAAATTCAATTACTGGTACCATTCCAAGTTCACAAATGTTAGGAAGACCCATATTAGAAAAAGAATGATATTAGAAAGCCAATATTAGAAAATGAAAAAATATCAACATTCAAATTGAAATATCATAATTAATTAAAAAGGAAAAGAGAATCAAAATACTCATACCAAAGTGAGGATGAGTGCGATAAGAACGACTCCAAGAGGTGAAAGATGCGAAAAAATTTCACTACCCTATATTTACAACCAATTGAGAGAAAGAAAAACTTGTTATTTGCCATTTGAAAATTAAAAAAAGATAAGGATATATCTAAAAGTGTATTATAAAGCAAATCAAATCATTATTAGATTATAAAATATTCAGATTCCTAGAGTGTATTTCGTCGCATATATATAAATATCAGTAAAAGTAAGGTCACAAATAATTTGCATATGTCTTTATTAACATGAAACAGAGAAGTCATCAAATCGTTATTAGATTATAAAATATTCAGATTCTCATAGTGTATTTCATTGCATATATATAAATACCAGTAAGGTAATGTCACTCAAATAATTTGCATATGTCTTTATTAAAATGAAACAAAAAAGTCAATTATGTATAAACATATTATCAAAACCAATAAACTTCATAAAGAATTAGATTGGTAATAAAAAAACCTACGATGATTCCAAGGAGCAACTCCAAAAAGAATAAGATTAAGTAATTACAACACCTGCTATTCCAGTGAGCTCGTTCTTGTAATTTTAACAAATGATGATGATAAAGAAGTGTGAGATTTTTTAGGGGAGAAATAGTTTGTTATCCCCATAACAAAAGAAAGGATAATGGTAATGACAAATCATCACGGCCTCCACCAGCCAGATTCCTACATACTTTCTTTACCACATAACTCAAATGTTATAATATATGGTTACGTACAATGCTTACAACTTTTCATGAGCTTTAATCATGAAATATTAGCACAATTTCATATCACACTTAGTTTTCTCAAAGTAAATAATAGTCACACAATATAAACTCAACAACGCATAAAAAGAAACAACAATGAGTTAAAAACTGCAAAAAAAGGAGTTCATAAGCACAAGAACGAAATAGCCAAGGTCCTATCCGTTAGCCGTGCCAACAGCGAATCCACCCGGCAGGCTATATATCCCGCCTAGCGGGTCTATGCTGCAACCAACTCGCCTGGCGAGTTTGCGCCTGCAACCAACCCGCCGGTAGGTTATGCACCCCGCCTGGCGAGTCTGCGTCAGGACTCAACACACCCAGCAGATTGTGTATCCTGCTTAGCACCAACGCGGAGTCTAGTTTTTGAGGAAAGGTCGCCCAACAGCTATCTAACTCTGCCAGACGGATCCGAGATACAAATTTTAAAAAGGCAATCCATGATAATCATAAAGCATCTTAGTCTCAAGCATGGAGAGTAAAGAATACCTCCTAGAAAGTGCATCGGCTACCACATTAGCCTTGCCTTGCTTATGCTTGATCACATAAAGAAATTGTTCCAAAAACTCCACCCACTTGGCATGTCTCTTGTTGAGCTTTCCTTGGCCTTGTAAATGCTTAAGGGATTCATGATCACTATGTATCACAATTCCTTAGGTAAAAGATAATGTTGCCAAGTTTGTTAAACTCTCACAAGTGCATACAATTCTTTATCATATGTGGAGTAATTCAAATGAGCACCCTTCAACTTTTCACTACAATAAGCAATAGGATGCCCTTCTTGCAACAACACACCCCTTATCCCTATATTAGATGCATCACATTCAATCTCAAAAGATTTAGCAAAATTAGGCAAAGAAAGAATAGGTGCATGTGTTAATTTATCTTTCAAGCTATTAAAAGCCTCTTCTTGTTCACCCCCCCATTTAAACCCCACATTTTTCTTTACAATTTCATTTAAAAGGGAAGCTAGTGTGTTAAAGTCTTTCACAAATTGCCTATAGAAACTAGCCAAACCATGGAAACTCCTCACCTCACTTACATTTTTAGGTGTAGGCCAATCTCTAATAGCTTTTACCTTTTCCTCATCAACTTGCACACTTTTAGGACTCACAACAAAGCCAAGGAACACTGCTTGTTTAGTGCAAAATGTGCATTTGTCCTTATTAGGATACAAACTTTCTTTCCTAAGCACTTCCAAGACACTCCTAATATGGCCCAAATGATCATCCAAAGTCAAGCTATATATCAAAATATCATAAAAATAGACAACCACAAACTTTCCAATGAAATGTCTCAATACATGATTCATAAGTTTGATGAAAGTGCTAGGTGCATTAGTTAGGCCAAAAGGCATGACCAACCACTAATACAATCCAAACTTAGTTTTGAAAGCAGTTTTCCACTCATCATCTTCTTTCATTCAAATTTGGTCATAACCACTTTTCAAATCTATTTTGGAAAAATAACAAGAACCACGCAACTCATCCAACAAATCATCAAATCTAGGATTATTCGTCTATACTTGACGGTTATGTTGTTGATGGCTTTACAATCCATGCACATTCTCCATGATCCATCCTTCTTTGGCACCAAGATAACGGGTATAGCACAAGGGCTCAAGCTTTCTTTCACCCATCCTTTTTGCATCAACCCTTCCAATTGGTTTTGAATCTCCGTAGTCTCTTCTGGATTGCTCCTATATGCGGGTCTATTAGGAAGTGAAGCTCCAGGAATGAGGTCAATTTGGTGCTCAATTCCTCTTAGTGGAGGCAAGCCATGAGGAATGTCTTTAGGAAAGACATCCTCAAACTCCTTCAACAAGGCTTCAATACCTAGAGGCAAAGTCATAGCAATGGAAGACAAACATAAATCATGAGACATTAGCATAAACATAGGTTTCCTTACAAGCATCACTCTCTTTACCTCTTTAGCTCTCATAAACAAGCTCACCATCTTTTTCTCAACTATCTTTTCACTCTTCTCTTTCTTTTCACTTTTTTCGCTCTTTTTATTCTTTTTGTTTTTTTCTCCATCCTTTTGTTTTTCTTTCTCTTCTTTTCTCTCTTGTTCTCTTTTCAATCTCATTTTTATTTGGTCCTCACAAACCTCACTTAGAGAAAAAGGTGTAAGGGTAACCTTTGTTCCTTTATGTACAAAAGAGAATTTGTTAGTTAAGCCATTATGCACAACGTCCCTATCATATTGCCAAGGCCTACCAAGCAAAAGATGGTTAGCCTCCATAGGGACTACATCACAAAGAATTTCATCAAAATATTTACCTATGGAGAAACACACCAAAACTTGCTTATCTACAACTATTTCTCCATTCTCACTAAACCATTGGAGTTTATAAGGCCTAGGGTGAGGGGTGGTTTTTAAGCCAAGTTTCTCCACTAACCTAGCACTAGCAACATTAGTACAACTCCCCCCATCAATAATCAAAGAACATAATTTTCCCATAACCAAGTACCTAGTATGAAAAATGTTCTCTCTTTGTATTTCATCTCTATCCTTACAAACACTCCTCATAAGCATCCTAACCATCAAAAGGTCCCCCTTATGGGGTGGAAGGTCACCATCACTCTCATCCTTACTAAATGAGCTAGACTCACTAAATGAGGATGCACTAACCACATCATCATTATCCAAAACAATCATTGTCCTCTTATTAGGACATTGGGAAACAATGTGACCCTTCCCTAAACATTTAAAGCACTTAATGGAATTAGATTTAGAAGGATTAGAAGTAAAGTTAGGAGGGATTTTACCACTTGAAGAACTCTTCTCTTAAAGTTTGGATGAAGAATCCTCCTTCTTGAATTTGTCCATATCCTTCCAAGATGAAAAAGCATAGGAGGAAGACTTCTTGAATGATTGCTTCCTCTTCAATTGTTGCTTCACTTTGATGGCTTGGTGAATAAGCTCTTCCATAGTGGCATAATGATGTAACTCCATAATGTCTTGAATTTTCCCATCAAGTCCATGCAAAAATCTAGCCATGGTTGCCTCTTGGCTTTCGTCCACTTGAGCTCTTATCATTGCCATATCCATCTCCTTATAGTATTCATCCACACTCCTCCTCCTTGTGTAAGCCTTTAGAGTTTATTATGAAGATCCCACCCATAGTAAGAAGGCACAAATCTATCTCTCATAGTTCTCTTCATTTCTAACCAAGTGTTCACCATAGGTCTCCTCATCCTCATAATGTCATGTTTCACTTGGTTCCACCACACCAAAGTATATCCTTCAAACTCCAGTGAAGCCAATTTAATTTTCTTTTATTCACTATAGTCATAACATGAAAAAATTTGCTCCACTTTTATTTCCCACTCAAGGTACATTTCTAGGTCACAAGTCCCTTGAAAAGTAAGAATTTTAACCTTCACTCCCTCTATGTTATCCTCTCTATTATTTCCTCCCTCTCTATGTCTTCCTCCAAATCTCCCTCTCCTATGTCTCCTATACCTCCTTTTCTCCCTCATTTTCCCCATAACATCCATCACTCCTATGAAAAGATGAAGTATACCTCTTTCTTTCCACATTTTCCAATCTCACACTCATATCTACATTACTCTTCTGCATCATCTCCCACCTTGTCCCATTCTCCCTTTAAATTGCCTCTAACTTTGCATCATTTTCCATTCTCAACCTTCCCATCTCCTCCCCAATTTTAATCATGTCTACCATTAACTTTGCAGATTTAGGAGATGGTGGATCACTACTCACCGTTGGTGAAGCCATACCTACATAAAATGGTTAGCACAAATAATAGAAATCAAAGAATTCTCTCCACTCTCTAAGTGTTAACACTCAAGTCACTCATGTTTTACTCTTTCAAGCTATTTCTATAATTTGCTCCCTCACTTTTTACCACTCTCGTTCCTCTTAAGTTCTTGAAAAGAACCACCAAATTTCAATAACAAAGAAATTCTATGTGAAATATGCCACAAGATCCAAGACCAACTTAAGAAGCCTAAAAAAAAGGAAAACTCAATGATAAAACCAAGGAATTTAAATGACAAGCAATAAAAGCTATAAGAAATGAAAGGACCACTCAAAAGAAAGCCAAAGGAAGACAATAAGAAGACTCAAAGACAGAGATAAGAACAAGTAAGGAAAAATGAAGAGCATGTGTATATCCACCACTAAAAACAAGTTATAAGTATATGAAAGAAAAATAATATCATTATGAGAGTTGGCTCACCAAAGAGGGTAGGTTTTCTTTCATAATTTGGGCAATTTTGTATATAATTTTTTTTTGCAATTTGGCCCCCAAACTTTTTATAATTGCACTTGGGCTCCTAAATTTTTTGTATTTTCACTTGTGCCCCTGTTAAATTGTCAATTGGTCCTTGAATATTTTCTTTTTTGGACTTTCAATTTTTTTTATTTTCAAAAACTCCCCAACTCTCTCCAAACAAATTTTTAAGATCTAACAAGTATTCTACTACAAAAATCTCAAGAACACTATGAGTGTTCTTCCCCAATTTCAAAATTCAAAACTCCAAAATTCAATCTAAATCCCCAATCCACTAAATTTGACCTCAAATCAAGTATCTAGATGTAAAACAACTCATAAGAAGTATAAATCTAACACCAAAACATCAACTACCATGGAATCAAATGGATCACAATGTAGATCTACACATGAACACAATAAGAATAAGATGAACACAACTATAGAATTTCACATGAAATTTGAAGGAAATTAGAAGGAATCAACTCAAAAAGACTAGATGGACACAAACAAAAAAAGTAAGACATAAGAATTATGCAAGAAGACTTACAAATTTGCTGGATTTGCTAAATCGACATGCACTTGCCTAGCGGGATATGGAGGCTGCCTGACGGTCACGAAATCAACAAGTTGTAAGGCAAAATTGACACAAAAATTTGGCACAATTGGATATGTAATTGGTGTTGAATTTGGCTCTAGATACCAAATGATGAATCACAAAGTGGATCTTAATTTTCAACACCTCAAAATTTCCCAAATTGAATCCACAAAATAGAATTTGAAGAACAAGAGAAAATGGAAAAGAAATGGAATGGAGGAGACGCCACAATCAATTTATGATTGATGAGTCAATGAGGGTTAGCCATAAAGAAATTGTTCTTTGTTAAAAATCTAATGGTTCAATCCAAGAACCTAGAGAGAACACTCTCTTAGCAAAAATGCTCTCAATTCCTTAATTCATCAAAAGTGTCTACAAAGTGCCTATAAGGACCTATTTACACTAACACTAAAAATAAGGCAAATGCTAACAAGCCCAAAACAAATCTTAATAGGTCTAAACATAGTCAACTAAAAATTTAAGAATTAATAACTCTACTAAAGCCCAACAAAGGCCCAATATAAAAGAGCTAAAAAAATGTAAGGAAATCCTAATCTAAAATATGGCTCCAATTTATTATCTTTAAGCTTTAAAGGCCCTCTTCTTCCTTTTTCATGAATGTGTTAAGCATCTTGCCAAGTTCCTCTTGAATCTTCCTTCTCCTTCCTCTAATCATAAGACCTTCCATGTCTATCTCTTGTTCCTTGAAGTTCTTGGATAGTCCTCTATCAAGAAGAACATAAATTCTCAAAAGAGAAGATGATCTTTGGAGAAGATAAGGTGGTGATCATAACTAATGTTATAGGGAGAAGATATGGTGTCAATCTTTAGGGAAGATAAGGTGTCAATCATAATGATGAGAAGAGTGGGAGAAATTTCGGTGAGGAAGGAAGTTCGAGATTGTGAGTGAACAAATTGAAACCCCAAAGGAGTATTGGTGGTTAATTTTTGGAGAAGATAAGGGAACGGTGGTTTAAGAGAAGATCAGAGAAGCTAAACTTTCGAAAGAGAGGAGCAAAGTTGTTCTTGTAAAGAGTGAGGACACTTTGCATAGTGAGAGTGTGAAGTCCACGATGAGATGAGAGATTAGATTTTGAATAAAATTGAGTGTGGAGGAGAGTGGAGCATTCAAAGAGCAGATAGTTTTTCTCATTTTTATATATAAGGGGATTATTTGATCCTCTACAATTCTACAAACTTGCTCAGCTCGCATTCGACCCAACCAACAATTAGTTAGCCTAAAAATTGACAACTTTATCACGTTATATGCTGAACAACTTGTACAAGTAGATGCATTTCTTATGCAAAATATTAATGATAATTACATAACAAGATTATTAAATAACTGATGTCCATTTTTGTTAAATATATTTATACATTATTGGACACAAACATTATTTTAAGTTAAAGTTATCTCCCAAAAAATTAATAAAAATGTGCATGACAATAGTGCGATCTATCTTAATTTTTTCATCAATTTAATTTATGCAAATTGTCATCATTAATTCAAACATTTTTTGTTTTTAATTTGGTAAAAAAAAAGTTAAGGATTGTTTTTTCAGAAAAAAAAGTTCAAAAAAAGGCAATGTTTTATTTCATAAGTAAGACATTTTTTTAAGTACAAAAGTGACAATAAAATTTGAACCTAAAATTTCATGAAATTATCCAAATTTCTATCATTAGACTGGAATTAGTGGATATTTGCAATGCCTAGCCACTTTCAGGATCAAAGACTGTCCCCACAAACTAACACAATACTTTTTGGCGTGCTTTGTTCTCATGCACATGCTTCCTGGAAAACTTCCCAAGAGGATACCTATCCCATAATTACTCCAAATCAAGCACGCTTAACTGTGAAGTTCTTAAGTGATAGGCTACCGAAAAGTAAATGCATCTTGTTTTTATAGGTAGCACTTATTAATTCCTTTAACTTATCCTCAATATAGTCCTATACTTGCACAGCCTCTAAATCCCTCTCATTCTGGTGTGTATTCAATTCATTCATATGTTCCCTCCCACTGGAAACCTGCCAGGAAGCCACTGTTTATTCGTGCCTTATCTCTTTTGCACCAGTGATCACTCCCCACCCTCGTCAGTACCTGGGGTGTTACAATATTTATGGGTAAAACATAGGAGTGTTTATGGGTATGGGTATCCATGAACCCAAACCGACTCAACCCAATCCAAACACTTTGGTTTGATTTATTGGATTGTTTGGGTATAACCCAACCTAACCTAACCTAGCCCAATCAAACCCACTATTCTTTAGGTTGGGTATCGAGTTTTAGTGTTGAAATCACGAACCCAACCTAACCATTGATTTGGCATATTTTAAATTTTAATTTATTATTTATATATATTTTATAAAAAAATAAAAAAAAATGAGAAAAGACACACACGTGACAGGACTACACAAGTCTCATGAGTTAGTACACTAGTCATAGTTTCACTTCACTGCTTTAATCTCACACGCTTTCCTTTTCCTATCTAGGGTTCTTTACTTCTCTCCTTTCTTGTCCTATCTAAGATTATTACTTCAAAAGTTTCTTATTTTTATGCTTGCCTTATTAGGATTTTTTGAGTAATATTTACTGGGATTTTATATTCAATTTTTTTTATAAGCAAAAGGAAAACATCAAAATAATAAAATTTTGCTACCTTCTCGATTTCAGCTAATTAATCCTATAAAATTGTTATTTCAATGTTCTCAACAAATTATCTTTTATTTCTTAGCTTAGTAAAATAATTTTTTAAATTAAAAATGAACTATTGATCCTATAAAACTGAACTACTATTTAATCCTATTAATTATTAATTGATATTATAAAAATATTTGAACTATAGGAAAAAAATATAATTTAAAAAAAAATTAAAATAATTTTTAATTTTTTGTACCTATAGACACAACCCACGAATTTAATAGAAAAAGGCTTTTGCTATTTACACTCTCCCATTTGCTAAATACACTCCCTTTTCTAATTTTTTATATAAAATTACTTAAATAATTATTTTTTTTAACTTCTTTCAAACATCATTCCCTGCTTGTCTCGTTTCACTGTATTCCTACCCTTTGGTTTCACCATACTCTCCCACCTGTGGTTTCATCACACTCTTTCCTTTGGTTTTACTATATTCCCTACCTCTGTTTTCACTACATTCCCCCACTCGTAGTTTCACCGCATTCCCCTCTCTCTTAATTATTATTGTCTGACTTTTTATTTTGTATAAAATTTTTGTTAGATAGAAATAAAATTACTGAAAAACATCAAGAAAAAAAATGAGAGAGGGAAGTGTAATGAAACCGAGGGTATGGTGAAACTATATGGGGGAGTGCGATAAAACTAAAGGGGGAGTATGGTGAAACAAATGAGTGAGGAATACTATTTAAAAGAGATAAAAATTAAGGTTATTGAAGTAATTTTATATGACAAATTAAAAAGGCAAAGTGTACTTAATAAATAGGGGGAGTGTAAATAACAAAAGCTTAGAAAAATTACATAAATCCAACCTAACCCAACAAAAACTATTTTGATCAGTTTGGGTAACAAAATTAATGAAACCTAACCCAAAGTGACCGGTGAACACCAAAATAAAACATGTTAACAAATAAAAACTTCAAAATAAAAAATTAAAAATGCCTACTAAAATAAGATTATTGAGTATTTAGGTTAATCTTTCGATTATTGATTGAAACTATTGATTTTATTTTTTTTAAAGTAGATAGTTTACTTTTTTGGGTAATTAGATTTACAAACTATTATATAAAAGCCTAACCAAGATTTTTTTTTATGAAAATAATTTTTGTAAACCATAGGAAAAACATAAGAAAGGGGGTTAAATTGTGTTTTAAAAAAAAAATTGCAAATCCTTTTCACAAACTAGTATCGTCTGGTCAAGAGACAAAATATGTAACTTATTAAAACAGATTTCAAAAGAAATTTTAAAAAATTCCTTTTAAGAGACAAAGATTTATACTTGGTTCGTCTCACTCTAGAGACTACGTCCAATTCTTGGTATACTACCAAGTCTCACTATAACTTTAACACAGATATAAGTATTCTTTTATTCAAGCCTCTTCAGGCTTATCCCAAGTAGTGTTTCACTTGTCTCTCCAAGCAAAAAATCAAGTATTCTTTGAAACAAAGCCTCTTCAGGCTTTTACCAATTCATAGAGAAAATGGTTAAAGGGTAAGCTTTCACAGGCTAGGTTGTGTCTTATCAGACAAATATACACTAAAGTTCAATGTCTAACAAATTTAGACTAAGTCGCTTTTTTACAAGAGATTTCTTTTAAGAATGAAAGATAGCTAATCACTTAGAGAAATGAACTAGACAATTTAGCTTGCATCTATATCACTACTTGTACTAGTCTTCTCTTCTATTTTTAATGCTCCTTAAAAAGTATCCGTTGTGAGTACTTTAGAAACATCCTTTGTCTAATTTCGTGTAAAGTATAAAATATCTGTTGGAGCATTAAATGTTGCATTTAATGCTTTTCACTTACCGATTACACTAATAAGATAAAGCAGTCTACTTATCTTGTCTTTCTTGTACTGAACCTTGTTGTAGTAGGTGTGTTTTGCTTTTACTAACAAGTAATTGATGCTCTTTCTTTTTGGCAGATAGATATACGTTTTAGAAGTAGGTAGGTTGGCATCTTCTTTTTCAAGAAAGTAGGTACATGAACTCCTAAACAAGAATCAAAAGTTGTGTAAAACATATCAAATAATCACTTAAACCAATAGTTCTCGATAGCTTTCGTCTATTGTGAATAATCAACACAATTTTTATGTATTTCAAAAGCGAGTGAACAGATGGTCTTAAAAACATTAGTCTATTTGGCATAATCAAAATAAAATGAGGGTTATATAATTGTCCTTTGTCCTAACAATCTTTCTCTTTTTGATGATGAAAAACAACTACAATTCTAAAAAAGGTCCTTTTATAACAACGCTTTTGACAGTGTGACGACCCGCAAATCAACCACCATGAGTCATCACATTTTAAAACACAATTGGAAAAGAAAATGCGCTAGCTAACCGTCTAGATTGATTTTAAGTTCAATTCGAAAAACTCTCAATTTCTTGCTTGTGAAAATAATGGTAAGGATATTTTATTTTATTTTGTCAGCTTATCGTAAAAGCGCAACATAAAAGAGTGCATCAACAAGGAAATATAAGACAAGAAACATAGTCATACATAGGATATGTCCAACATACATCGTACGGAATCCATAACCAAATACAGTCAAGCATAAACTAAAATACTACATAAGATAGTTGGAGAGGTGTGTGACAATGAACCCAAACATACAACTCAAAAGAGGGAGGGATACATAACTCACTCCCTAATCTGGCCACCTCTACTCAAAAAAAGGATGCATCATGAACTGCATTGCCTTTTAAAGGCAATGGAGAGAGGTAGAGGGTGTGTCATTGTCATCGTCGTCACCTCTTACAAAGGAAACTGGACCAGAACCTTGACCACGCCCGGACCCATGGGAAGCTTGAGTGCTGAACAACCTCCGGTACTCATAGGCATTTCCTACTCGACGAGGAGCAGGAACGCATGCAGGAAAAGCAAGCGGGGGATGAAGTACCTCACAAGCAAACTTTGAAAAATCAACCTAAATCATGACCAGAATCATGGAGATCAAAGCATCACGTGTCGTGTAACAAGTAAGGAGCAGGCTGTCAAAACTTGCTTGAAGGGTGTCCGCATCGATAGTCCAACCATCCTGCCCGTCCTAGATGGTGGGTGTCAGTTCCACGATAAAGGCATCGCTCCTCGAGGGAAACGCCATTTGCTCCCATAATCAAGGTAATCGCGATCATCACAGTTACACACACACAAAACATACAAGCAAGGATAAGCTACCCGAAAGGAACCAAACACAACATTCTAGATACGTAACATACACTCGATAGAACAAGCACAAAATCAATCAATGTATAGATACAAAAATTATTTCATTTGTTATTCCTATTTAAAGTGTGACCAAGAATGCAATGCAGACCATGAGTCCTAGACTCTCCATGGAAATCTAAAAACTTGAGCAACTAGCCTAGATATTCCTTAATCATGGTGTAATAAACACAGATACCCTCACCAGGGTTCTCAAAGGGGCACGTACCTAAACCATTTGGGGAATACCGGCAACTGATCATAAGAACAAGTGCTCTTTGTTAAGATATCCGTATGGGGGTACTGCCACCACGACACAAGGTTTGCAAGGCCCTGACCTCTTGTGGAATCTGCCATTTGTAGTCCTCAAGCTTTCACACTCGGCTAACACCACGATCTTGTGAATATCGACACCTTCAGTACCGCATGCTTGTTCACCGATGCATGTATGCATAACAATCAATTTATCATACACAAACAATGATGGCAGTATGCATTAATGTCCACCTATCATTCACACCTGGATAGGCATTTTATTAAGTATCACCTATCTTTCACACCTAGATAGGCATTTTATCACTTATCTTTCACACCTAGATAAGCTTTTTGGTTAATGAGTTTATAACATAGTTATCATGCCATCAAAATCATAACATTCACCAAGTCATGCCTTTAACAATCTTTACTAGGAAACTCATTCAACCAAACATTTACCAACCCACACACACACACACACACACACACACACACACACATATATATATATCTCCGTAATTAGAATAACCAAGTATGAAAGTTAATAAGAAAACACTTTTATGAAATTGTCAAGCCCAAACTTAGGTCTTAGGTCCTTTGAAATACATAGCTTTATAACTTTACAAAAGTATCTTTTTATTAGATTACCAAATATATTCTTAAATTTTACAAACTTTAAAAATATATTTTAATATAATTTCCATATTTAATTTCTTCATTTTCAAGGAATCCACCATTAAATTCTATCACAAAAGATAAAACTATCAAGGGTTATGCATAAGCTATTATATTTATTTCCTAAAACCATTTTCCAGCAACTTCTAGATTCTTGTCTCTGTTTTGAAAATCATTTTGAAATAGTAAATGATTTTCGCTTAACATGATCTATGCATGGCTGAAAAGAGAATTTTGTCTATTTTCTAAAACAATAGATATTACCTAAATAAAAAATCTACAAAAAAAAGGACAAAAATAACAAGACAACAAGGTCAATGTGGCCTACTAGAGGACCAACAAACAAGTCTTGCCATTTTTCACTTACAGAGAAAATTTTCAAAGACCAAGTCCATTCCTTTATGAAAGTATACTTAAATTTTTTTTCAAAAAGTCCAAGAACACCAAAAACTAAGGTCTACACAATTTTATATGATGTTTGAAAGTTCACAGTTTTCAAAACTTCTTCCAAACAGAAAGTAAGTACAGCTTTTAGTTTCCAAAAATCATTAAAAATAGTGAAACGAACCAAATATAGACATATATGCTTGGAAATATTTTTGTGTCTACTTTTCATTCATTCAAAGGGTTTCCCCAAATACAAAGTTGATTCTTCCAAAATCACGTTTTTCTACCCACTATCGGGTCAATGTTTTCAGACAATGTACTCAACTTCCAAAAAGCTTAAATTTTTCGTTTCTTAACCTTTTGGTACATTTATTGTATCCATTTTGGAGGAAATTTTGTCTAGTTTACAACCAAACAACAAGCACACGAAAATATTCACCACAACTCCAGTTATCATAAAAATAATGCAACATGTTCAGAGAAGAAAGCCAAACAACACCAAGGACACATCACATACTTGCAGGAAAATGTGATTTCTCATCAAGTTTATTAATTTTGAGAATACCAACAACATTCTTTACAACAAAACACATCTAAACATGTCAATCATAGATTTAAACACATAAGAAAAAGGGTTAGCTTTTCTTACAATGTGCTAAGACTCTTTCTAGCTTGCAAGAGGTTTGGAGCAATGGGTGACTTCTTTCCAACCTTGAGGAGGTAAGCTGTCAACCAATCACCCAAAATGGTTGATTTGGAACATAAACATGAAAAGAAACAAACTTTAGAACCAAGAGTGTAAGGGGACCAAGACAATTTTGGTCTTGATAGGAAAGGAGAAGATGGAGAAAGAGGAATATGAAAAGGGTGGAGTTTTCTTACCTAGCACTCTTCCTTTGGATACCCTAGCTTCTTCCCACTCAAGAACTTGAACCAACTCTCCCTATCCTCTCTCTAAGTCCCACGGCCAAGAATGAATAAAATGGAAGGATTGTTGCATTTTGGAAACTTAATATAGAACACATTCAAGAAGGGCAATTTGGTAACTAGCGAAATGAGAAGTGTAATTTGAATTTAAATGGAAACAAAATCTTTTCTCTCCATCCAAGGAGGTGGACAGCCAAGAGGGAGGAAAACCATGGGTGCACATGGTTTTTCAAGTGTTTTAAGTACACTTGAAATGACTAAAAGAAGGTTTTATGAAAGGATGTTTATTTAGGTTATAACTAATTTGGTTTGCTTAGGACACATGGTTACATTTAGTTTGGTTGGGCTTGGCGAACGTGCTTCTTGAGGTTTGGGAGGGGAATACTGAAATTCCTCACACTGTCAATAAAGAACGCAATCAATTACAAAGTCTTGTGAGATTAGGTTTTAAATTTCTAGCACTTGAATCAATTAAAACAATTAAATTGACATTGGAGTCTAAACGAGTTTATGATTCTTTTAGAATTTTTATGATCATGATTGAACTAACCCTGTCCAAATCAGACAGCTGAATTCACTTTATCTGACAAGATTCTAGACAGACTTTTCAACAATTGAGAAAGAATTTAGCTTGGTAGTAAGGAAAGCCACTAACTTGTCTAGAATTTAATTATAATTAAATTTAATTAACTATAATTAAATTCTTTAACCCTACATTGCTCATCAACACTCCACAGATATATCTCTACTTATCTGTCAGCAGTGCAGATCCAATTCTTGTAGAATCCTCCGCAGGAACTCACACAAGCACCAAACAAAAGTTTTAACTAATTCTTTTCAAGGGAAATTAAATTAAATTTTCTCTTTTTGATTGTTCAAACACTTATTCGCAGATTATCAAGAAACAGGCATTACAGACAAACGATATTTATTACATTAAATGAACTTTAGTTTAGAAGATATGTTACTTATGTGATATCAAAACTGTATATGTTTTTCATGTTGGGTTATTTAAGACGAAAATTATCGGATGAAATAAGGCATAGACATGCTAAATTATTACCATGAGCAAAATAGAAACATATAGTTGTATGTTTACGAGTAAATATTCTGAATTACTCAAACAAAACTTGGAACAAAACATAAAATACACACACACACTCCCCCTGTATGTGTGCTCCTTGTGTTTCATCTCTTTTCCTTCTTCCATCTCTTCTCCCCCTTTTGGCTTCATCAATTAAAGGAATTGAAAACAGAGGGAAAGCTAGAGTTGGAAGATGAGCCTAGTTCTTCTTTGAATCATTTGGCCAACTTGGTAAGCAAGGCTTCAACTTATTTCTGCTTCCTACTTTCACGATTAAGCGCAACCGCCAGACATTGAACACTCTGCTTCAGCTTAGTGACTTCTTGTCGAACATCTGGGAGGGGATTAGAGGAAGAGGTGCCTGCTCTGTCTGCATCAGCTAGTTCTTCTACAAAACAAAGGTTATAAACATAAGCAACCGGAGGACCACATAATCAAAAATGGCTAATAGAGAGGAAGACTTAAAAGGTGGTGCCATTTGTGGAGAAGAAGACATAAGTTTTGGTGAAATTAAAGGAAATTTGGTTGGTGGAGTTTGTAACACCCTCAATTTTATGAAATAATATTAATATTTTATTTTTGATAAATGCTCATGTTTTTGTTTACTATATTTACTATTATCTTGATATCTAGAGACATTGCATGAAAGCTTAAATATAAATTTTTGACCCTGAGAAATTAAAACTTTCTTAGAAAAAAAATTGTATTTGGACTTATACAAATCAGAAATTCACAAAATTAACTAGAAATTCTAATAGTTAGAAACATAAACACAACAGGATAGATAAATATTAAATAAATATAAAAATATGATAACATGATATTTTGAACATGAAAATATGCTTAGAATATTATTTTATAATTATAGGAATTTTTCTATAATTTTTAGAGATTTCTCAATTTTGACTCAAGCACTCACAAGTAATTTTGCAAGCTCAACTATAGATACTTAGAAGAGTTTAAAAGTTATGAAAAAATTATAGAAGTTAAATTAAAGTGTCTAGAATGATCATGTAAGAAAAAATTTAAGATTTTCAATTTTAAAAATTTGAAAACACAATTTAGCATATAACATGTTTAAGAGGACTAAGTGGGTGATAAAAATAAGTGGAGGGCACCTACACACATACTAAAATCGTGGCAATTAGGGGCACATGTAGGCTGAATTTAGTTCATTAAAAGTAGAGTTAGATTAAGGTGATTAATAAAGCAATTAAGAACTAAACTTATCATTAATTAAACTGTAGGTTTTACTATAAATGAAAAATGTTGTGGTCTTTCGTTCTATTACAAAAATTGGCGTGCACACTCACATAAACCCTAAGGCACCAGATTTACTTCTCTTTTAGGAGACATACACCAAGCTTGGAATCCACCCTTGATCTAGCTTGGTGGGAGCTTAAGGCACCACAGAAGCTTGAAGATTTCACCTTCTTTTCTCTCTTGCTTCACATACTCAAAATCCACGATAAAGGGAGGAGGGATTCTTCACTTTTATATGGTTCATTTTTTTATGTTTAAATGATGTTTGATGGATTACTATTGGATGCCATAGTATTTAGGAACATTTAGGAAAAAGAATGGATGAATTTGACTTTGTTTAGAGCCTTGAAAAGCATACTTTTGTATCCAAATCAAGTGTTGTTCTATTTTCATTTTTGATAGCAAAATTTATAGCTAGAAAGGAGTTCTATCATGTTTGAAGGCAAAAGAAATGATTAAAAAGATCATAAGTGGTTGGAAATAATTGAATTGAATGAATTAATATTAGTAAAAATATTTGAGACAAGATTCATGGATAGGAGCAATTATGATCTTGCTAGCCTATATATGTGCTAGTTGGCCAATGAATGACAAAGGTGTGTGAATTTGCCTTGTTTTAATTACTTTACTTGAATTAAAGTATTGAAATATTATGTCATGAGATATGGAAATGTGATTAAGATATGTTTGAAATGTGCTATATGTATGGTAATCTTTAGAATTATTGAAAGATTTGGCCATGGATGCCTATGTGAATTGAATAGGTTTGAGAATGGTATTGGTGAGTAAATTGTTTGTCCAACCATTATGCTTGGATCAAAGTGTTATGATATGATGTTAAATGGTAATTAGAGATATTTATATAGTGTGATATGTGAATGGTAAGCTTGGGAGCCACCAAAAGATGAAGCTCAGGGAGCCCATGAGAAATGATTGAAATTGAGAATGATAAAGGATGGGAATGATGATAATTATTGTCTGGCAGGTTACGTCTTTATTTGTTTATTGACCATACCCATGTAGAGATATGAGGTTTGTTTATTGACTATACCCATGTAGAGGTATGGGAAAAAGTACCAAAAACAAAGAAAATTTTGCCATAATTTCATGAGAATGATAAGTTTTTGACTTAAGTGTCAATACTGGTTGGAACATGCATCATGTGCGTTGTATAAAGGAAGTGTGTATAAGGGGTTAACCACAGTATGGTACCTGAAGGATGTAAGCAGGACTTGCAGTGTCTAAGGGGTGAGAGGATTTGGGTTGTGAAATCCTAAGAGTTAGGACCTGCAATCTTGAGCTGAAAAACTGACATTATCCAACCCAATAAACTTGACAACTACTAAGCATCACTGGGATTGGTAGAGTATTCCTTCAAAAGTGGTTAAAGACTCCTGTATGTTTGTAAAATGAAGTACCAAGAAGGGATATGTAGTCCCAATCATCATCCAAAGGAAATGATAAGACCTTTAATCATGAGAATTAGGAAGCACTAGGTCCACATGCATGTTTCTATCAAACTAAGATGGAAACTTTAGTTTTCCTTGCATTGCATAATCATATAATCACTCACAGTGATTATTTTGTTTGATTGGAACTTATAAAGGTTCTTTATTTGTGACCTTAGATATAAGAGTAATGTGACCTCACACTTTTCTTTTCTTTCTTGTATGTATGTTTTTGCGACTTGTCGGAGGACATCTAACTTAAATGGAAGAATCCTAACATTGATGGGGCCTACACTTCGAGGCTTTAAGGAAGATCATTGTGATTACATTCTGAAGGCTTTAATACTAGGGAATCGGGATGGTATAGGACTTAGCTAATAGACTGACTACTCTAATTCTAGGTTCTTCTATTTTGATGTATTATATAAGTAGGGCTAGATTTTAGTTATGTGGCTGTGTATATGTAGTCAGTCAATTAACTTTTATTTTGAGATACTGTGATTTACTACAAATTGTTTATATGACTTTATCATGTACCTTGGATTTTGGTTATGACCTATGATATATCCAATATGCGTTTATGACCTTATAGGTATGATTACAGTTTCTATTTTTATTGAGATCAATAATATATGCTATAAAAAAAATTCCCCACGAAATAATTACTAAATATAATAAATAAAATAATTGTAAAAGTAAATGTCATGACAAAGGTGTTACAGAGTTGATGTCAAACAAAGATGATGAAGGGGTGACTTTAGTCTAGTGACCTATTGGACAAATGGCATCTTGATGGCTCAAAATATTCTTCTCTTCTGTAGTAAGATTGGATAAGTTAAGCTTCAACATGAGCTTAAAGCCTCTGACAGTTTAGGCTCCATAAAGTCTCTTTCCCTTTAAGAGTAGCAAGTTGTGCTGGGGAGAGGGCTCTTTGGCAAATCATAAAGTGCCTTCTAGGATCTCTCTTGAATTTTTTGCTCCTTTCCCTTGCCCATAGATAGATTTTTGCATTGATAGGTCTTTTGGCAACATATTCTAAAGGTAGTTCAGGTTCTTAATAGGGTCTTCACTTTTCCACCCATCATAGTAGGTATGCCAGCTTCACAGTTTACACAACTCTTTTCAAAGATAGCTTTGCAAAGTGTGATCTTCATCTTCTCCTTGAGATAATTGTTCATCACTCTTCTGAGCTCCCAATCATCATCACCAAGGCTCCATCTTTCAAAGTTTGAATTGTCTTCTAGACGAATGGCAAGCAAGTATGTTTTTATCTTCCTCAGGCAGAAAGGATATATAATCTTGGGCTTGTAGTTGTAAGTTCTGCACATATCAGATATTCAGAATAGTTACACTTGAGAAAAAAAGGGGAAGCATGGCAATGAAGTCCTCCTTATCTCCAAACTTCATAACCTAGTGGAAACTTTGTTTTGATGGTTGGTGGGTAGACGGATATAGGCGCATCTGATTTAGTGCTGTAACTCGATTTCCAAACATATGGCTTAATGCATGGCTCATATGTTAGGGCAGGGGTTACTTCACCTTGTTTTAACCAACTTTTCAGCATAGCCATGTCTTACAAGTAGTTGCCATTCTTCTTCGATAATTGTTCTCCATATCTTTGGGTTGTTCACTTCATCAAGTTCATATTTAATTAACGTGCAAAAAACTTCTGACTCTAAAGGTTCCTCAGGTTGGTATTCCTTAGACTTGCTGGTTGTCCTTGGGTCTATGTTTTTATAAGACTTAGCATCAGGCCTAAGTCTTTCTAAAGGAGGAGTCAATGATTTGAACAAGTCTGGAGCAATCTCTTTGACAATAATTTGTTCAGCCATACTACTAGACAGTGCTGCTTTTGAAGGATCTTCAATCTGAACTTCATGTAAGTATCAAACTGTGGCAGAGCATTTTTAGCAATCCTTTCAAACTATACAATGCTTGGCCTTGCCATAAGATCGTTTGATATACGTTTAAAAGCTTGAGAAAGAGTTACTAGAGGAGGAACCTCCCACAAAAGGGATCTTGGTAGCTTACCTTTGAAGCAGTAATTGTTTCTTCCATATTGTATTTTGTATCTTCATTAGTTTCTTTGATCACATCAAGTTTTGATTGTTCAATTACAAACTGTAATACAACCTCTTCAATCTACTCTTTTTCTTCTTTTACTAACTACTCTTCTTCCTTCTTTTTCTTTTTCTCAACTCTTTTGGAAAAAGATTTTGCCTTCTTTAGCTATTTTTCTTCTTTAGTTCTTGTCTTAGGTTGGCTTATCTTCTTCAATCTTTGTGACCTCCTAATGTCTTTCTTGGGAGCCATTTCTTCAGTAATATCTTCAAACGGTTGGTCAGTCTATTCAACAACATCTTCAAACTGAGGTTGTTTTTCTGCAATAGGTTTAGTTAGTTTCCTTTTGATCTTTCGGTAGCTTTAGGTCTTTGATGAGGGTGGCATCGTCTTGATCAAGTTCAAAGGCATGTTTAGGTTTTAAACAAATGGTGAGGGGTCTCTTTCTTGAGGGTTGGTCTAGTGTTTGAGGTTTAGACTTAGGTTCTGTTTAGGATGACCTTTTGATGGGTAGTTTGGGTCTAAGTGGTTTGGTCAGTTTAGGATTGAATATGTTGAGCTTGAGTCCATTGAATAGACTCAGGTTGATAGACGGATCAGCAGACGATCCTTTTCTATATGCAATACCTACTAAGTCATCAATAAGTTTTCTTTAATTATGGCCAATTCTAGATGTCTAGAAATATATCTAGGAAACAAATGTGCAATCCTTATTTCCTTAACAATAGAAGCATCAATTTTAGAACCTAGTTTGCTTCTAGTCTAGCCAACTTCATTTACTTCAATTTTTCTCAAGATTTTAGTAAATAACATAGCATAGGGAATAAGATACCTTTGCTTATCCTTCGAACTTTCCCTAGACTTAATTAGATAGGATTTCTAGTGGTTTAGAATAAGTGTGGAAAGGTTTACCTTCTGATCTATTATCATTCTGTACAGGTAGAATCAGTCACACGAGGAGACATTGTCCTTAAACCCTTTTCTTGGCATGATAATGTCGAGCAGAAGAATGTGTAGAAGTTAACAATCTCTCTTCATGCTTGAGGCATATTGGAACTTCTTCAAAACATCTTTATTGTCAATCTAAGGCATAGGTCTGCCATAGAGGGCTAGATCAATAGTCATAAAGGTTATAATCCTTTCCCAATCTTTTGAAAATAAATAGTGTAACGATCCTCTGTCGCCACAGTACTACAAACAAACCCCTATATATATATATATATATATATATATATATATATATATATATATATATATATTCTTAATAAAAATCAATCCACATATTACTCTAACATATACAAGATATGAACTAATACTGTATACAGGTCCATTTATAAAACATCAAGGGAGAAACACAAAATAAAACTCCTTATAGCTAGTCAGCTATACAACATATACATCAAACCAAAAAGAAAAGAGCTTCCATGAGAGCTTTGCCCAAAAAAGGCCTTCGACCACCACCATGGAGACCTCCATGCCTCAATTGTGGGAAGCTGGATTTGCAAAAGCTTCACCCTTTGCTCCCACGCCAAATTGACGTGATCATCACAATCACAACAAGATAATAACAGCAACAAGACATCCAACCAACAACAAAATAAGGCAAGGGTAAGCTTACAAAACAAAAACCAACATAATATATACAATTCATATTCTCACACCATCAACATACCAAGATGAAATCCAAATCATCAAAGAAATGGGTCTACATACAATACAACACAATGCATCATGCTGTCAACCTCATATGTCAATGTATGAATGACACGACTCTTAAGAGATTTCTACATTCCGAGCGATCAGCTAGGTCTTACCCCCTACCATGGCCTTCTAAGCACCATTCAGGGATTGCCAAAATTCTTATCAATGGATAAGCTTATGGTTGTTTGGATAAGTGAATGTGGGTGGTGGTATTCCACAACACAAGGCCTACACCGCCTTAGCCCCCTGTGGGATTACCCATCCACTTATCCCTTAGGCCCTTCTTTCAGACCCCACTTCTTACCCAGGCACTAGTTTGGAGCATATCTGAGTACCAACTCTGGTCATCATCTGACTTACATGCCTACCTGTACACGACATAAGGCCCACACAACCTCAGCCAACAACATATGCATACAAATGCTTGAATCACCACAACAATCAACTTAACCATAACAATCATCATATTCATAGACATATATGTATCAATATAATACCACGTGGCCTACTCAGCACCACTTGTGGTCCAACAATCATCGTCAACCCCAAATCAACCCCATGCATGCCCAATTCGACCTCTTGCATGGTCAACAGGTAAGACTTTATTCAAACAGCATATACCTCAAGAAATATCTTACACGTCTTAGGTGAGGTCTTATCTAAGCAACTAACACCCTCTATAAGATATTTCACCATCACAATACACTACAACTAGTGGAGGTTCTACGTGAGCAACCTTCCACTTAACTACTAATTCCTCGTAAATTCTCAGACAACATATAGGAACACATACTCGCTCAGCGACTCCTACGCTCTCTCAGTGAGTACCTTCTATACAGAGAGCACACTTCCCTCTCGAAGGCTCTCGCTCAGCAAGTATAAGTTCTGCTCAACTCCAGTGATAATCCACTTTTCTGTTCCCAGCTTCTCTCTCAACAACAACAAGGGTCGCTTAGCGAATCCAGCTCTCCTCCTCACCTCTCGCTCAGCGAACATGAGTGTCGCTTAGAAAATCCAACTCCAGAGAGCAACCAAGTCTCTGGCACTATTCTTACTCAGAGAGACACTTACAATAGAGAGTCACAACCTCTAAAGCTCCAATTCGCTCAGCGAAGACAGGTCTCACTCAACGAACCACTTTCGCACACTCTGTACACTCATCTTTTGCCTAGCAAGTGTTTGACTCGCTCAGCGAACCACATTCTGGAAAATTTCCAGAATTCAACTGATCACTTGCTCAGCGAAGTGATTTTCACTCAGCGATTCTCCGCTTTTCTTCACTCACTCATCCCACCTCAAGAACACTCATTTAGCGACAATGGTGGTCGCTTAGCGAACCTTCAACCTGACAATCTTTCTTCAGCTTTAGAGCACTCTCGCTCAACGAGGTCTCGAGTCACTCAACGACTCCCTTCAAACAAAACCCCAAAATCTCAACTTTTCTCTCATTCTTACACCAATCTCACTCAATCCCAAATCCGCAGGTTCACAACATATCCAAAATCACTAAAGTTAGCACAAATTCACAAACCAAACAATCCACACCAACAAGTTATTCAATTTCAAAACAAAACCCATTTCAACATACAATTCCACATAAATCCAATCAAATTAGTTTTCAATCCAAACCAAGGACAGAATCACACTTAGCCACAACCAAACAATCAACTTACAACCAAAGTAAGCTTCCCTTACCTCTAGAAGTCTCGAATTTGAATTCTGGTTCCTTGAGAAACTTGTGTCTTGAGCCAAAATCCTCCACAAATTGATCTTCCCCTCACCACAATACTGAACAGGGCTTGGGATTTCTCTTAATACCCTTAAAACTTGAGAGATTTTGAGAGAGGAAAGTAGAGAGAAAGAGAGAAGGTAGAGAGAGAAAGAAAAATGGGAAATGAGAGAACTTCCCTCCCCCTCTCCTTTTATACTCGACTCCCCCGACACTCTCACACAAACTTTTGGCCAACTGAGGCATAAATCTCAGTAAACCACTCCTTTTATTTCAAAACTGGTTTAACTCAATTGTTTTTCTCTCAAAACCCAAAATCAAACTCTCAATACATCCATATTGGCTCAAGTACATATTCTCAAGTTTCCTCAATTCAAACCAAAAATTCAAACATACAACACATAACTATCACCACATACTATGTACCATACATAACAATAATTCAATTATTTCTTTTAATCACCTAGATTATGTAACACCCTTACTTTTGTATGTTAAATTATTCTGTATGTTTAAAAATTGTTTTTATGTCATCAATGTATTTAGAATAATTAATAATAATTTTAGAAATTATTCTATAATTTATTGAGATAATTTTTATAAAATGACAAAAATACCCGTAGACAACTGCGAAAACCAACCAGAGACTTTGACCTTGAAATATTTTGAAATTTTTTTACTAAGTATCTTTCATTATAAAAACTTTATTTTGAAAGAAAAATAGTTAAAAATACAACAGTTCTGTTTCAATTTTTCAACTATTTTTATATTTGACAATGCAATTTTGAAAAAAAAAATCGGGATGAAATTTCAAAATTCTAATCCCTACCATTACGCTTAAAATTCCAAGATCTATTTAATCGTAAGTTTTAATAATTTTTCTGAGCTAGAGCTCGGAGAAATTAGAAAATGACGATTTTGTCCCTATTTCTCAATATTAAGGACTGACATAAGGAAAAGATTAAATTGACATTAAAATGTCAATTTGAGTTTAGAATTATGTCATATATATTAAAATATAATTTTGAGAATTTTCTGGGAATTTTCTAGAGTTCTTGTGTAAAATGACCAAAATGCCCTTGGGTATCAAATAAGTCAGCCAGTATTAGTTTGACATTTAACAAGGGTGAAAATGGTAATTTTAGTTTATTTATGGGTAAAATATTTAATTTTAAATTTTTAATAAAAATTCTGGTATTTATTGAATTAAAATGGATTTTCTATGAATTTTCTAGCTTAAAAATACAAAATAAATACATATAATTTGAAATAAATTAATAAAAATTAAAATTTATTATTAGAAATTTATTTTTGATGAAAAATAATATATTTGTCCAGTTTTACATTAAAATGCATTATTTTGATATTAAAAACTAATTTTTCAAGTTCAGGGGTTTTTATCGGTACCTATTAATTCACCTACAGATAAATTTTGACACATAGAGGCTTGGGACAGCTGGTGGAGCACGTCCCCAACCCTAAAATAGGTGATTAACCACCTATTTGGGATATGTGTCCCAAAATTGGATTAAAAATAAATAAAAATTGGATTTATGAGATAATGCTTATATAATGGTTATGTAAATTTTTGGACACCTAACCCCACCCCCCCCCCCCCCCCCCCCCGCCCCCCCTCCTTCTTCTATAAATAGGCCTCAAAGTTTTCAGATTTTCACTTATCATTTCCTCTCTCAAGCTACCTAATTCTTAGAGAGCTTCTCTCTCTAGAAAAAATTTTCTTTTACTTTGCTTTTATGCTAAAATTTTACTAGTTTTCCAACAACTAATAAGGTTCTCTTCCTAGGAGCTTTGCATCAACAATTCCATCCTCTTCATCAACCACCTTAGAGGTAATGGGGGAGTGGGGTTGGTTCTAAATTATTGTTACTTTGCATGTTGGTAGGAAAAGGTTTTCCCTAAACCCGTTTAGGCTTAAGTTTTATTATTGTGATTATTGTTTAATGTTAAACTTTAATTTTTGCTAAGTTGTCACTCTGCCCAAATTTAAATTATTAAATCATAATTACTAAATTGATACTCTGCTCAAATTTAAATTATTAAAATTTACTTGCTAAGTTGTTACTCTATTCAATTTTAGAAAATTAAAATGTATTTGTTAAGCTGTTACTTTGCTCAAATTTAAAAAATCGAAATGCATTTATTTAGTTGTTATTTTGCCAAAATTTTAGTAATTAAATTATAATTACTATATTTTTATTCTGCTAAAATTTTATATGATTATTAAATTGTTATTTCGTTAAAATTTTGGTATTATACAATTTCTATAAAATAAGGCAGAAATGTTGATTGTACTAGGTACTCAAATTAAATGAGACCAGGGAAACCTCTGCTTGAGAAGTTAGAAATTGATAGTTTAGTGAGTAATGTAAAGCGAGTAACATGTAGTGGCATGACACCTTACTAGGGAAGCTACAGTTTGGTACGCTAAGGAATGAAAGGCAGGACCCACTTGCGGAGGTCTTGAGGGTAGGCATCGAATGGTGAAGGTCCCAATGGCCAGGATAGCGCCCTTGAGCCGGGATATTCACCTGACCAAGCTCGATAACCTCAACAACTGCTCAACATTCCAGGATTGGTTTAAGAGTATACCTTTTTAAATGGATATCCTTACTATTATTTTCCTCAATAATAATGAGGATTATATCATGTGATGATGTTGAAAGAGGTATATGTACTCTCAGTCACTTCCCAAGTTCTGTTGAGAATGGGAAGTATGGATCCACACCTAGTCAAGGGTAGTCTGATACAACTTAGAATGAACATTAGGATCCCTTTTATTATCAACTGTGTTTTATCTTTTTTTTGTGGTAGATTTCCTACCATACATGTAAAAGTGACTTTAGAACAAAACATCTCACTCCATTATTTTCTTTTCTGTATGATTGATCATGATTATTGAAGACGTCATTAACACCCCGTGATGCTGAGTACAAGCTAGAAGACATCTCAACGGGGGAGGACCTAAAGACTTATAGTATTTTTTTTTTTTGTATAAGGGATAGGGTAGATAAACGCTGCTCTATATAGGATCTTTTGATGTATTTTTTTTAGTTTTTTTTTTCTATTATTAAACCATGATGTACAGTTTTATGATATATAGGTATATACAGTCTTATCTTTCATCTTTTACTACCATTTCCAAATTTTGTTAAGTTTGGAATTTTTTTTAAAAATGAAAATGTTTTACACATATTTTTATTTGCTTAAACTTAATAACTAAATTAATATGAATTGTATTTAATAGGAATGAGTGTTACAGATTACATGTTTAAGTTTCACTTTTAGTTATCCAAACACTTAATCATACATTAAGAAAAACAAGACATTACAATCCTCCCCAACAAAAAAAAAAATCGTCCTCGAAAATTCTCTTACCTAGGAAAAGATTCAGGTATTGTTTTTTCATCTTTTCTTCCAATTCCCATGTAGATTCTCCAGTTACATCATTCCACACCACTCTCACTAATTGGATATCCTTGCCTCTTAACTACTTTGTCCTTCTATCCATGACCCTCACTGGTAACATTTCATAGGTCAAATCTTCTTGTACTTGCACCAAATTCAATTCTATGACATGAGTAGGGTCATACATGTACTTCCTCAATTGAGACACATGGAAGACATCGTGGATATTGGACAGGAAAGGTGGTAACGCCATCTAGTATGCAACAGGTCCAACTCTACAAAGGATTTGGTATGGACCAAGAAACTTAGGAGTAAGCTTCTTAGACTTAATCGCCCTACTAACTCAATCACTAGGGTAACCCTCAAGAAAACATCGTCGCCCTCCTCAAACTCAGAGGTCTCCTACGCTTATCAGCATATGACTTCTGACGACTCTGAGCAATCCTCATGTTCTCTTGAATCTTCTTCACCTTCTTCGTCATTTGTTGTATCACCTTCTCCTCATGACGATTTTGTCCTTATTTCTAAGCATTAAGGGTTGACATGAAAAAAAGATTCAATTGAAATTAAAATCTCAATTTGAGTTTGGAATCATGTCATATATATTAAAATGTAATTTTGGAAACTTTCTGGAATTCCTATGTAAAATGACCAAAATGCCCCTAAGTGTCCAATAAGCTAGCTAGTACTAGTTTGACCTCCAAAAATGGTAAAAATGGTAATCTCAGTTTATTTATAGATAAAATATTTGATTTTAGAATTTTAATAAAAATTTTGGTATTTATTGAATTAAAATGGAATTAATATGAATTTTCTAGCTTAAAAATACAAAATAAATATATAAAATTTGAAATAAATTAATAAAAATTAAAATTAATTATTAGAAATTTACTTTTGAGGAAAAATAATGTATCTGTCCAGTTTTACATTTAATTTCATTTTTTTGATATTAAAAGTCAATTTTTTCATGTTTAGGCAATTTTATTGGTACCTGGTAATTTACTTGTAGATAAAATTGACACCTAGAACTAGACAGCTAAGGGAGCACGTCCCCAACCTACGAATAGCTGATTCATCACTCTAATTTTGATATGTGTCCCCAAATTAATTAAAAAGAAAATAAAAAATAGGTTTTATGACATAATGGATGACCTCACTTTGTGGACACCTAACCCACCTCCTTCTTCTATAAATAGGCCCCAAAATTTTTAGACTTTCACTCACCCCTTACTTTCTCAAGCTAGCCAAAATATTAGAGAGCTTCTCTCTCTAGAAAATATTTTCTTTTACTTTGTTTTTATGCTAAAATTTTACTAGTTTTCCAACAATTAGTAAAGTTCTCTTTCTAGAAGCTTTGCACCAACAATCTCATCCTCTTCATCAACCACCTTAGAGGCAATGGGGGGAGTGGGGTTGCTTCTAAATTATTGTCACTTTGCATTGAAAGAAAAAAAAAGGTACACACAAGAAGGGGGGTTGAATTATGTGTATAAAAACTTTTCTTGTGAATCGATAAAACAACATTTATAGTTCAAATAAAGCATGATAAGGATAAGGAACGAAAAAAGCAAACAGAAGTTTTTATACTGGTTCACTCAATCTTGAGCTACGTCTAGTACCTTCGTTCAGAAGGCTTTCCACTAACCAATCTCTTGGTTACATACAAGTATTTTTCTCTGCCTCTTCAGGCTTTACAAAGCTCTAGATCACTTAACCACCCAAGTATTCTTTAATCACCAAGCCTCTCCAGGCTTTCACAACAGTAAAACAATTGTTTAAAAGAAGATCAACTCACAATGTGAGGATATGAAAGTTTAAGAGCAGTACAATAACTTTCCTACACAAAGAATAAGAATTAGATAATTTCTCAGGGTCGTCTAGGCAGCAGAAAGATGGTTTTCTTTTCAATTTACTTCGTCTTTATTATCTCATTTTTTTCTCTTCTGAACTTATATATATATATATATATATATATATAGCCTTTGAGAAAATAGTCGTTGAGGTTTCAAGCTTCAGTCTTCAAGAAGGAGAATTTCGATGCTTTTTCTAAATGTATGCGTGTATATTAAGTTTACAGTAGAGACAGAAAAGCAACTTTTGTTTTGCACCAAAATGGAAGTTACAGTTCTACGTTTCAAAGTTGTTTTTCTAAACATTCCTTATTCAGTTTGATAGCTTGACAAGTTGACTTCCTTTTTTTGCATAGTTGTACTTATACATAAAAACATTCTGTCTTTCATTAAATGCTCATACGTTTGAATGTCAAATCATTTTAAGGAAGTAAAGCACTAGTCTCAATGTATATGTGAATACACAAAGTTAAAGCATTTTAATATTCAATCGTTAAAAGAAAACTTATCATATAGACAAGTATCATACGAGAACTTATCGGATGCTTGTTATATACTGGCGTGTTGGACACTAGATTTCATAAACGTATTGGACGCTCAAAAGACTTTTTAATAGAAACATAAGAATACTTAAAATTTAAGAAGTTATTGTTATCTTCAAAACTTGAGGGACTAAACGCTTCATACGTCTTTGGTTCCAACAATCTCCCCCTTTTTGATGTTGACAAACTTTATTAAATTTTTGAGTTTATGAACAACAATATATCAAGAACGCATAAGATGAGATCAAGTAGACTTACAGTCATACTCCCCCTAAGTTTAGTATTTCAAGCAGATCATCACAAATTCTCAACACACATTTGAAACATAGAGGATATAAATTCAGTTTAAACACGAATATTCAGAGCATATCTAAAAGTTTATGTGTATGAATGTCAGATGATAAGCATAAGTTTAAAAACAAGCTACTGTACAAAAACTAAAAAACAAACAAAACAAAAAAACTTTATCCTTCTTATCTCCACATTTTGGCATCGACAAAAAAGGAGAGAACTAGTCATCATAGTCACTGCGGGTTAGATGGAGGTGGAGGCAGAAGGGGTGAAGGGGATAGTTAAGATGTTTTGAAAATTGTCTGTTGATTTTGGAGAATTTGTTGAAGAAGAGTCAAGATAAATTGTAGTTGGGCGACTACATAGGTCTGGATAGCAGGATCAACAAGAGACAATGGTGGAAGGGCAAGGAGGAAGGTAGGAAGGCTGACAGAGGCTTAAGAACCAGGAGTTGGTGGAGGTGGGGATGTTGGGGAAGGAGGGTGAGGTGGAGTTTGGGTGTATGCGTCAGATGAAGGAGGTGGAGCATCCAAAAACTTAAGAGATGGAATATTGACTTAATGTGGATGGTTGTACCGATAAAAAGTGAATTGCCAAGGATAGGTGGTTTGATGTATTGTGGATTGGTCAAGGTACCCAAAATAGCATAAAGAATGGAGGTTTCACTGCTAATTAGTGGACACGCATCAGCTGGACACACAATGGTAGTAGAAGTATTAGAAAAGTGAAAGACACGAGCTGGACGCTGCGTGCACTAACAACTCTACAAGGATGGAGTTTCTACCTTGTCGTCTACAAATAATCCACTACTAGACGCTTGTTGCTCACAGGTCCACATGTGCTGATGCTAAAACTGTTTAGGATCGTCTGCATCCATGTCTTGTACCAATCTTTGAGATATATACCATTCTAAGTTAAACTAATTGTGCTGTTAGAACTCGACCTTAGAAGGTAGTGACAGAGAAGGTGGCTTGATCAGCAGTTTGACTTTCTTTTTATTGACGTCCACTGTGGGCAATCGCAGGCAAACCATGTTAGGCTGAATTCGAACAACAATGTTATAAGAAACATGTTATGAGGGAGGAATAAATAGCTGACATTTCAAATTCGTAGAGCTTTTGATACTTGCACAGAACATTTGCTCGTACGGTGATGGAAAGAATCCAGCCTTAGTGGGGTCTAGTGGCCTGAACTTCAAGTTTGTGGGTCTTATAGGAACAATTCATTATTTTATTCCTTATTGCTTTTTCTTCCGAGCAGTCTCAAGATTCTCCAATGGCGGTACTCGATGTTGAAGTACTCTAGGAGGGTATGCATCAATTCGCCATGTGTTGAAAATCTTAGGATACCTTCTATGGATGAAGCGTTTCAGGGGTAGGCTTCTATGGTTCCTGAAGGTAGTGCTAAAAATTCTTTAGAATGTTGGTGTGTGTAAGTGTCTGTGAATGAATCAAGTGGAATAGGGGAGTAAGTCAAACCTGTATTTTGGCTTTGGGTAAGGCTTTGGACGTAAAATGATGGCATTATCGTCCATAACATTTTTCTTGTTCCTTTTTTCAAATAGAAGTCTCCATTTCTTCTTCCCTTGAGCCTAGTTTTCAATGAGTCCATCAAATGCAAAAGAGAAATCTAGATTGATACTAGTCTTTGGATCCCTAATATAATCAACATAGGCTTGGGCTCACACCATTTTTGGAAAGAAAACTTTTCTTGCTTGGGTGGCTTAACAAAGAGGAACAGATTTTTTAAGCTAGGGGTAGGGATGGTGCACACATGACCTTCATCACCAAGAAACAACATGTCTGGTTCAATTGTAGTGTAGGTGGGTATGTACCATGATGCGTAATCTGGTGGTAGAGTTTTGTGGGTAATGGGCTTGCCTGAACTATCCATCAGTTGGTTGCCGTCAAAGTCTAAAACAAGCTACCTTGGACAATTATTTTGGATATAGGGTGAGGAATGATTTGGGTTTGTGTTTGGTTAGATGGAGGATCAACAAGTTCAATAATGATAGAATCAACAAAATCTTGTTCAGAGATAGTTTCAATATCAAGGTCTAAAGCAGACAACTTACTTCTTTTGTTCTTATCAAACACTATATCGATTTGGGATGTCCTTTTGCGAGGAGCAGCAACATTCACTAAGAGTGCTTCATCTTGAGATGCAGAAACTACTACTATGGCAGTACTTTGTTTCTTTAGTAGGACTGCAATAGACTCGCCATCCTCATCATCAGAGTCTTGTTGTAGCCTGAGTTTTCTCTTGGCAGTTGGTGCAGGTGGAAGAGCAGCAGCAACAAAAGCAACCTTGGACACAAGTGCTTGCTGTGGCTTTAGACTTCGTCACTCTGGATGTTGAAGGTTGTCTAGATGATCTTCCCTTAGACAGTTGTCGTTTGGAGGTGACAAGTCTTGATACAAAATAGGATGGACAAATAGAGCTTCATCGTCCACCTGTTCTTCTTGTGGTGCAACTTGTTCTTTTGTAGGTTCTTCCTTCACATCCTGGGACTTAGAAACCTTTTCAATGGGTTTCAAAATGAACTCAGCTTTCATTTGGTTTATATTGTTTCATCTGAACGATAATTAGGTGAACCTGAGACCAACACTTAGCCTTTTGATTTTAGCTTGCTCAGCACCGAACAAAATCAAGAACTCATAATACGTATATTGTAGCCAGAAGATCTTGTTCAACAAGGCGAAATACGTGATTTGATCACATAAATCCCTTCTTTTCATAGTTTTGAATATGTTGCTCAGAATAAGATGAGGAAGATTGAACTGCTATCGAATCACCATGTGAAAAAGGGCAAAGTGGTGCAAAAAAGTTACACCTATCCTTGGACCCCACCTTGTGAAGGATGCCTTTGTTTAGAAACTACTAAAAGACTTTACCTTCCTTCATCAGTTTGTTGTACTCTACACTGCCCTCAGCCTCTGGTCCCATCAAAGCAACATCTATAGTCTTGTGGCCACCATAGTTATTTTCCCACCCATTTTTTATATAGGAGCCAACACGTTCACATCCAATAGCTAGCGTGATGCTCCCAAGGTCTATGGTGACCTTTACCCCCAAAACAGTGCCAACAACACTATTGTTCATGAACTCAGCAAGTCCTCTAGAAGCGTCTGATGAGTTTTAGGTAAATGATCTCATTTAGATGGAAATAGTTCAATATTCCACACCTGAACGAGGTTATCCTTCACCTTTACACCCATCTCGTCGAGGGCATCAATATCAAATATGCTTTCTATGAGCATGATTGCTTCGTTTTGGCTTTCCACTCTTGCGACTGCCTTCATAGTGTTATTTGTCTTTTTGCTCACCATGGTTGATAGGAAAAGAGTTAGGGTTTAAGAGAGTAGGAAAGCTGGGAGAGAGAGAGATAGCGATATCCAAGTGAAAATGAGAATGATAGGGTTCAAATATTTGTGCAAAATGCTTGTGTGTATAGGAAGTAAACAAACGATTTTTGTATTTTTGGCAGTATTTGAAAATTTTTGAAGAGGGAGAGAGAACATGCGCATTAAATATTGGTTCAAGTGAGAGACGTGTGCGCATTTTTCAATGCCAATTGCGGCGTAGTCGTGACTCAGATAAGGAATAACGCATTTATTTCAAATCATTGTCAGTAAAAACATAATGGTACACAGATGAAGACATTTATGCTTTAAATATGAACTGTTACAATATATGGACGCAGCAATAATGGACACATGCACAAGGGACGATGATATGAGTATGGACTCTTTATGATATTGGATGATCAAAGCACATGAGAGAAATCTATTCCTTTATAAATTCCATACCAAGACGATCTCGAATATGAACGAGTTTATCTTCAGGAAGTGGTTTTGTAAATATGTTTGCTAGTTAATTTTCAATGCCAACAAACTGAATATCAATAACTCCTTTATAAACATAATGTTTTATAAAGTAATGTTTAATTTTTTCTTTTTTTTTTTTGCTCTAGAATGCCATATGGGATTTTTAGAAAGATTTATGGCAGTAGTATTATCACAAAGAATAGGGATTTTACTCTTGTAAATATTGTTGTCTTTTAGTTGATGCTTGATCCATAGATGCTATGAGCAACAGGATGCTGCTGATATGTATTCTACTTCTGTTGTGGATAATCCTTGCCTTTTGCTCGTCTAGGAGACAAGACTACCACTAATGAAGTGAATCCTCCACTAGTGCTTTTTTATTCTATTCTGTCTCTAGTATAGTCAGCATCATGGAGTCCAACTAACATGTATTCTTTAATTGACTTAAAGCATAGACCAAGGTTAGTGGTTCCTTTCAAGTATCTAAATATTCTTTTAACAGTAGTGAGATGAATTTCTCTAAGTGAGCACAAAGATATACACTAAACAAAATATCTGGTCTGGACACTATAAGATATAGTAGAGATCCAATTATACCTTTGTATGTGGTTTTGTCTACCTTTTTGGATGTCTTGTCTAGTCTAAGTACTGAAGATGAATGCATAGGTGTGCCCATTTCTTTAGCATCGTTCATCTTGTACTTCTTGAGTAGCTCTTTTGCCTATTTGGTTTGATGTATGTATATGCCACTGCTTGTTTATTTTATTTGTAATCTCAAAAAGAATTTTAATTCACCCATCATGCTCATCTTAAATTCTATCATCATAAGGTTAGAGAAATCTCTGCATAGAGCTTCATTAGTAGCGCCAAATATGATATTGTCCACATAGATTTGTGCAATGATAAAATTTGAGTTTGTGTTTTTGCGAAATAGAGTAGTGTCTACTTTTCCTCTTGTAAAACCATTTTCCAAAAGAAAAGAACTTAGCTTCTCATACCAAGCTCTAAGAGCTTGTTTGAGTCCATATAAAGCCTTTTTGAGTTTAAAAACATGATCAGGAAGAGTATCAGTCTCAAAACCAAGAGGTTGGTTCACATAAACTTCTTCATTTATTATACCATTAAGAAATGCACTTGTTACATCCATTTGATAAGCTTCATATTACTATGAGCAACAAATGAAAGTAGAATGCGAATGACTTCTAATCTAGCTACAGGTGCAAAAGTTTCAGTAAAATCTATACCTACTTGTTAAGAGTAACCTTGAGCTACAAGTCTAGATTTGTTTCTCACTACTTTACCTACCTCATCCAACTTATTTCTGAATACCCATGTTGTTCCTATTACTGACTTGTCATTGGGTAGAGGAACTAACTTCCATACGTCATTTTTCTCGAATTGATTGAGCTCTTCTTGCATAACACTAATCCATCCTTTGTCCAATAGAGCTTCATCTATCATCTTTGGTTCCATTTGAGAAATCAGAGCAGTATAAGCTTGTTCCCTGAAGGTTGATCTAGTTCTGACACGATCATGTACATCTCCCAAGATTTGATCTTCTAGATGATAGTTCTTCATTTGCAAGTTTCGTTTAGAAGGTTCTCTTGGTTCATCTTTTGATGAATTGTCTAGAGGTGTATTAGATGTTGTAACACCCCAAATTTCAAGTACTAGAAATAAACCACGAGGTAGCTCTTAGTAGAACCCTTCTCATATGTTATTAGAGAAAAGATGTCTTAAGAGTTATTGTTATTATATTTCCTATTATTATTATTATTATTATTGTGTTGTGTTGTTGTTATTATATTTATTGTTATTATTATTATTGTTATTGTTATTATTATTCTTATTCTTATTATTCTTATTAATACCTTAGTATTATAAATTAGTAGAAATATTATCATACAACCAAAAGAGCATCTAGGGCCCAATAGAGGATTAAAGCCCACTAAGCCACATACCCACCCACATGTTATAAGAAGGGAATAGAGAAGGAGAATTAGGTTTAACCATCACAAATAAAAGAAGAAAGAAGGTAGAAAGAATGAGGAGAAAAGAAAGAAGAAGAAGAGGAAAAGAAGAGGAGGAATAGAAACTGGAGAATTCAAGCCCTAGAACTTAGCTTTGTATGTCCATAAAGGTGAGTGCTCTCCCATGTGTCCTTCCTTGTTCTTGTTCATCTATTTATCTTTTCCCTCTTTATACCTAAATTTAGGGATTTGATCGGTTTTAAGGAGATTGTGAGGGAGTAAGGAAATTATAGATTAGATTGACCAATTATCAATGTAAAAGAGTGATTAAGAATCAAATTATTTATCTTGAAGCATTTAGAACCCAAAGACAATAGGAAAAATAAATTAAAATTAGTACCTCGGATCTGCCCGGTGGGATTAGATAGCCGCTGGGCGACTTTTCTTCAAAAACTGGATTCTGCGTTTACGATAGGCACGCAGACTCGCTGGGCAGGTTGGGTTCCGACACGAACCTGCTGGGCGGGTTCGCTGGACCGCCGAGCGAGACTTCTGTCCTGCTAGGCAGATACTACTTTTACTATTCCGTTCTTTGTGTTTTTGAACTCCTTTTTGTAGTTTTTAACTCATTGTTGTTTGTTTTCTTATGCCTTGTTGAGTTTATATTGTATGATTATTATTTACCTTGAAAGAAACTGAGTGTGATATGAAATTGTGTCAATGTTTCATGATAAAAGTCTATAAAAAGTTGTAAGCATTATTTGTGACCATGCATCATAACATTTGAATTATGTGATGAGGAAAGTATGTAGGAATCTGGCTGGTGGAGGCCGTGATGGGTTGTCTAACCTTAGCCTTGGGGGTTATCTGGTTGGAAAAACTCCAATGGTCCATGCTGATCCCATGGAGTTGGGGCGTACTGGCAAAACTGGGTAACCCTGACTAGTCACCGGAGGATATCATGCTAGTTAAAGGTGTGAAAGCCGAAGGCATCGGTACCGATAACGCTTCTTATGGCCTACATTTACTCCTAGTCTACTTTTCGAAAAGTTTAGGTTGGTACCACATGTGCATGAGTAGTGGTTTAGGAACATAGCATGCATATGTATCTTGTTATAGTGTGATATGTTAGAATGTGCTATGTTGTAATTATGTGAATTCTATGTGACCTTATTTATGTGAATTCTATGTAAGAATGTAATTGTGCCTTGTGATGAAATGTTAAAGTTGTGGACATGTGATCATATCTTGCACGAGTGTCATTCCTGTTTGATAAAACAAAACGAAGTATATGTCTAGTTACTAGACAAAGAATGTGAAACAATTATATGCTTGTAATTGGAATTGTGTTTGCTACCTTAAGGATAAGTAAGAGGCTAGACCTTAGGATAATGTTATGAGGGTTCTAGTTGGATAATAATAGTTGTGAATAAGATAGAGAAAAGGTGAATTCCCTCATGGCATAATAGAAAGGTATAAGACAAGTAAGAGAGAATGAAATAAGAGTATTTTAGGATGTCTATAACCTTAGACTTGACCCTAGGGGACAGCTTTGAATATTAAAAGGAAGAAGAGTAAATTCTAAAGAGGGTTTTGGGTAAGAAAGTATAAATAATGAGGATGAGTTCTTAGGTTAAGAATGAGATAGTAAACCAATATAATAGTTGTGAGAATGAGAGAGCAATTAATAGGGAGTATTGACTGTTGAAAGGTGTAGACTCGACCATAGGTATGGATAATTATGAGAAACCCAATGAGGCTAAAGCCATGAGAGATAAGTAATGAAGGTTGTCCAAGTAAAAGAGTTTGACCTAGCCACAGAACCCATAGAGCACTCACTAAGACATTATGTCTCACTCCTTTAAGTTTTCCCTTTTCAGGATACAGGTGAAGACATGTAGCAGATGAAGCTTGGACTCACGTGCATGAAGTCATAGCCTAGTTTACATTACTTATTTTTTGTATTCTTTATATTTTATATGACACCTGTGGGTGATATATGAGTTTTATTAGGCATGTATTTTAATTACTGTATGGTTCGTATATAATATCTAATTACATTTATGAGTAGTATTTACATGTTGTGTCTACCTTTCAAGTTTTTTTTCTTTTCCTTCTTAGAAATATAGACCTAGTTACAGTAATGCCCCTTAGGGTGTTACAGATGCTGGTTCCTTGAAATCATCCAGTCTCATATCTGTAAAAGATTTTTCTAGCTTTGATAGTTCTCTACCAAGCTTGTTGTCATTAAATCTTACATGAATGGCTTCTTCAGCTGTCAAGGTTCTAAAGTTGTAAACTCTATAGGCCTTGGATGTTTCAGAGTAGCCTAGCAATATTCCACTATCACACTTAGGATCAAACTTTCCAAGATTGTCCTTAGTGTTCAGAATGAAACATTGACATCCAAATGGATGAAAGTATGATATGTTGGGTTTTCGTCCTTTCCACAATTCATAGGAAGTCTTTTTCAGAATGAGTCTAATATATATTTTGTTTTGTAAGTAACATGCTGTGTTTATAGCTTCAGCCCATAAGTGTTTAGGAGTTGAGTTATCATTCAACATGGTTCTAGCCATTTCTTGCATGACCTATTCTTTCTTTCCACCACACCATTTTGCTGAGGTGTGCGAGGTGCAAAGAAGTTGTGAGAATTCCATTCTCCTTGTAGAATCTTTGAAAACTTTTGTTTTCAAACTCCCTTCCATGATCACTTTTGATTGAAGTTATGCAAACACCTTTTTCATTTTGAACTCTTTTACAGAATATAGATAATACTTTAAAAGACTCATCTTTTTGTCCTAAGAACATAACCCATGTCCATCTAGTATAGTCATCCACAATAATTCATCCATAGTGTTTCCCTCTAAGTGAGGCTGTTCTAATGGGTCCAAACAATTCAATATGTAATAGCTCAAGTGGTCTAGTAGTGAAAACAATGTTTTTTGAATCAAAAGAGTTTTTAACTTGCTTCCCTTTCTGACAAGCATCACAGAGAACATTGGATTTAAACGTAAGATTTGGAAGGCTTCTCACGAGGTTATACTTATTTAGCTTTGAGATTAATCTCACGCTTTCATGTCCAAGTTTCTTATGCCAGATCCATTATTCTCTTTGATGGACACTAGACAAGACACATTTTGATTGTCAAATCACTTAAGTCAATCTTGTAAAGATTGCTTTGCCTTTTAGTAGAAAACAACAAGGATCCATCCTTGTTTTTGACTATACACTCATCTTTGTTAAAGGAGACATCATTGTCCATTATCACATAATTGACTTATGCTTAGTAGAATATGTCTAAGTCCTTTAACATAAAGAACATTATCAATAGAAGGAAAAGATGCTTAACAATCTTACCTATCCCCACTATCTTGCCCTTCTAATTTCTGCCAAAAGTGACCCATCCACCATTTTTTTGTTAGAGGCTTTGGAATATAGACTTTTCTTCCATATGTGTCGTGAGCAACCACTGTCCAAGTACCAAGACTAGGGTTTCTTTTCTGTTATCAAGCAAATCTGCAATATGAATAATCATATATTTAGGTACCCAAACGAACTTGGATCCTTTTTTGTTAGTTATGAAGGCATTGAATGCCTTCTCAACTGGATGATGAATGCACTTGAATGATTCATGCCCACTTTTACCACAATGCTTGCAAAATGTAGTTGCTTTGGTTTTTCTAGAGGCTTCTTTTTTTATCAAAATCAAATTCGAACTTGTCATATGGACTCCGTTTATAAGATAGAATTTTATTCAAGTTTTCAGTTCTACTAACAAATTTGGATAAACTTTCTTTTAAGTGATGTACTTTCTTTCGAAGTTCTAATGCTTCATTAGGAGGTTTCATTTCAGAGAGATCTTTTGATTTTTCTACTTTTAATTTTTCATGCTCCCTCATAAGATTTTCATAATTCTTTTTAAGCAATTCAAGTTCTTTTGATACTTTTGAAAACTTTCTTTTTAATCCTTTATAACTCGCAAAGAGAGTTGAAGAATTAGAAAGCAGTTCATTATATGCCTCTTGAAGAGAAGTTAAGTTGTTGAAGTTTATTTCATCTTCTTCTTGCTCGTTTTTTGAGCTCTCTAGTCTTGTATCTGCTATAAGACACAAGTTAGCTTCTTCTTCTCCTTCTTCCTTTGAGGAGGACAGATCCATGTCTTCCTATGTTGTCATAAGCCCTTTCTTTTTCTTTTTGAAAAAGATCTTCTTTTTCTCCTTTTTTAGGCTTAGGCAATCAGCTTTGAAGTGTTTAGGCCTTTTGCATTCGAAACAAACATGTGGACTCTTTTATTGAACTTCTTGTTAAGGTGTCTGGCTATGGATCCTCCTTTCTTTTTCCACATTGCTTGTATTTTTCTGGATATGAAAGAGATCTCATCCTCATCAAAATCTTCTTCTTCAGACTCTTCCTCAGAAGATTCTTCCACTTTTAAAGCTTTGGACGATGACCCTTTTACTAGACGCTAAGCGCTTAAGGCCAGAGGCTTTCCTCTTCTTAGTCCTTCATCCTGCTTTAGTTCCAACTCATGGACTTTGAGAATTCCAAGTAGCTCTTCCATGGAAAGATTTGTTAAATCCTTATACACTTTCAAGGCTGTAACCTGTGGTCTCCACTATTTAGACAAACTTCTCAAAATTTTGTCAATATAATCATAATTATCGTAAGTTTTACCTAGAGATCTTAAGTTGTTTACAATGGTTTGAAATTTGCCAAACATAAGTTCAATACTTTCATTTTCTTCCATTGTAAATAACTCATATTGTCATACGAGCAAACTTAGCTTAGATCTTTTTACTTGTAAGGTAACCTCATAGGCAAGAGCTAGAGTGTTCCACATCTTTTTAGCATTTTTTAAACTATGTACTTTCTCGTATTTAGATTCAGATAAAGCATACATAATAGCATTTTGAGCTTTAGGGTTTAACAAATACCTCTTTTATGTGCTTCTGTCCACTAACTTGCATCGAAGAAGGCTATCATCCTAGTTTCTCATCAACAAGTAGATATTAACTTGTTTCTACAACATCCTACATGCCTATATGACATGCATCGAAGAATGCTATCATCCTTTATTTCTAGTAGTCATAGTTTTGATCTTTGAAGAGAGGTGGTCTGTTAACAGCTTGTCTTTCGTTATCCATGTGCACTCGAGATCTTTTTACCCCTGTATTGTTAAATGCTCAACCCCAAGAGGTTGAGCTCTGATACCAACTGAAAGGAAAAAAGGGTACACATAAAAAGGGAGGGTTGAATTGTGTGTAACAAAACTTTTTCGTGAATCGATAAAACAGTGTTTATAGTTCAAATAGAGCACGAATAAGGATAAGGAAAGGAAAAGCACACAAAATTTTTTATATTGGTTCACTCAATCTTGAGCTACATCTAGTACCTTCGTCCAAAAGGCTTTCCATTAACCAATCTCTTGGTTACAAGCAAGTATTTTTCTCTGTCTCTTCAGGCTTTACAAAGCAATCAACCCAAATCACTTAATCACCCAAGTATTCTTTAATCACCAAGCCTTTCCAAGCTTTCACAACATAAAACAGTTGTTTAAAAGAAGATCAACTCATAATGTGAGGATATGAAAGTTTAAAAGCAGTACAATAACTTTGCTACACAAAGAATAAGAATTAGATAATTTCTCAAAGTCGTCCAAGTAGCAGAAAGATGATTTTCTTTTCAAATTCAATTTGTCTTTATTATTTCTTTTCTTTCCTTCTCTTTTGAACTGATATATATATATATATATATATATAGAGAGAGAGAGAGAGAGAGAGAGAGAGAGAGAAGAGAAAGCCTTTGAGAAGATAGTTATTGAGGTTTTAGGCTTTAGTCTTCAAGAAGGAGAATTTTGACACTTTTTCTACATGTATGTGCATATATCGAGTTTGCGGTAGAGACAGAAAAGTAACTTTTGTTTTGCACCAAAATGGAAGCTGTAGTTCTACGTTTCAGAGCTGTTTTTCTAAACATTCCTTATTTGATTTGACAGCTTGACAAGTTGACTTCCTTTTTCTACATAGTTGTGCTTACACCTAAAAACATCCTATCTTTCATTAAATGCTCAGACATTTGAATGTTAGATCAGTTTAAGGAAGTAAAGCACTAGTCTCAATGTATATGTGAATACACAGAGTTAAAGCATTTTAATATTCAGTTGTTAAAAGAAAACTTATCATATGGACGAGTATTATACGAGAACTTATTAGGATGCTTGTTATATACTAGCGCGTTGGATGCCAGATTTCATAAACGTGTTGGACGCTCAAAAGACTTTTTAACAGAAACACAAGAACACTTAAACTTTAATAAGTTACTGTTATCTTCAAAACTTGAGAGACTATACGCTTTATCTGTCTTTGGTTCCAACAATCATGTTGGTAGAAGGGTTTTTCCCTAAACCTGTTTAGGCATAATTTTAATTACTATTACCATTATATTATTATGTTTGATGCTAAACTTTAATTTTTAAGTTTTTACTCTAGCTCAAATTTAAATTATTAAATTATAATTGCTAAGTTATTACTCTACTCAAATTTAAGTTATTAAATTATACTTGCTATGTTGTTACTCTAATCAAATTTAGAAAATTAAAATGTATTTATTTAGTTATTATTTTTTCAAAATTTTAGTAATTAAATTATAATTACTATGTCGTTACTATGCTAAAATTTTATGTGATTATGGTATTGTGTAATTTCTACAATATAAGACAGAAATATTAATTGTACTAATGCCTAAATTAAATGAGACCAAGGAAACCTTTGTTTGAGAAGTTAGGAAGTGATAAATTAGTGAGTAATGTAAGAAGTGACATGCAATGCCATGGCACCTACTAAGGAAGCTACATTTTGGTACACTGCGGAATAAAGGCAAGGACCCATGGTTAAGTCTATAGGGCATGGTATCGAGTGGTGAGTGTCATAATGGCCAAGGTAGCACTCTTGAGCCGGGATAATCACTTAATCAACTGGATAATCTTGATAACTACTCAGTATCATTAGGATTGATGAGAGTATACCCTTATAAATGATATCCTAAATTGTTATGTTGTTCCTTAATGATGACAAGGACTGTACCATGTGATGATGTTGAGAGAGGTATATGTATTCCTAGTCACTTCCTAGGTTCTAGTTAAGAACTATTACCCATTAATGGGAAGTATGGATCCATACCGAGTCAAGGATAGTGTAACATAGAATAAACTTTAGGTTTTCCTTTTATTGCCAGCTATGTTTTATATGTATTTTATGGTAGAATTCCTACCATACATGTAAAAGTGACTTTAGAACAAATCACCTCACTCCATTACTTTCTCTTTTATGCATGATTGATTGTAGTTAATGAAGACCCGGCGTTGATAAGGACCTATAGGGTTAGTTTGATAGTTTGTTATTTTATGGGACAGGGTAAACGGACACTGCTCTAACTAGGATCTTTTGGATGTACCAAGAATAAGTAATAACTATTTTGATGTATATTTTGATCTCCCTATATTTTAGTAATTTTTTGATTATGAAATCACAATGTACAGTTCTATGATTAATACATACAACTTTTATTTTTTTTACTACCATTTTCAAATTATGTTAAATTTACAACTTTTCTATTATTAAAAGTGAAGAAAAATTTTACTCCCATTATTAAATAAGTATGGGTTATGTTCAATGTGAATGGGTATCACAAGTTTCATGGTCACTTTAGATGGCGGTTATACAAAAACCTTTCTCATTTTGAACACGTTTATAGAATATTTCAAACACATTAAAAGACTCGTGTTTGTGAGCTAAGAAGTGTACCGGTGTTCATCTAGAATAGTCATCTACAATAACAAATCCATATGTAATAATTCCAAAGGCCTAGAAGTGGAAACAACATTTTTGGATTTAAAAGAGGTTTTAATTTGTTTCCCTTTCTCACATGCTTCGCAAAGAAGATGAATTTTCTAAGAAATCTTGGGCAATCCCTTTACTAAATGTTTTTTATGCAATTTTGAAATATGTTTCAAATTGACATGTTTAAGCTTTTTATGCCAAATGTATCTCTTATCTTCCTTGGACATCAAACAAGTTACATTTTGTTTGTTTAAGTCCTCAAGTTCAATCTTATAAAGATTGTTATGTCTTTTAACGATAAAAAGAGCAGACTCATCACTGCGTCTAACTATGCATGAATCTTTGTTGAAGGAGACAATAAACCCACTATCACAAAATTAACTTATGCTAAGTAGGTTATGCTTCAAACCTTTAACATACAGCACATTATCAATAGTAGGAAGAGGTGACTTACCCACTTTACCTATACTAATAATCTTTTCTTTTTCGTTTCCTCCAAAGGAAAATTGTTCCTTCATGTGGTTGTAAGTCTAGGAACATAGACTTTTATCTTGTCATGTGACATGAGCATCCACTATCTAAGTATCAAAATGAACTTTTCCTTCTCCTCATTATGGATATCTACAATAGGAATGATTTTGAGATTTTGGTACCCAAATATTCTTGGGTCCTTTTATGTTAGTCCCAATGATCTTATTTGACCTTTATTTTCTTTTGTGTTGACACCTTTGGGATGAGTGTCCAGATTTTTCACAAAAGTTGCAAAAAGTTGAATAAGACTTAGAAGATGATAGTTTAGAATCTTTTTCTTTACCAAAGCCTATGCCAAATTTGTCAAATGGAGGTCTTCTATGTTTTAAGATCAATTATAGTTTTGATGAGCCATCTACAAATTTGGCCTGACCTTGCTTAAGATTAATGATTTCCTTTTTTAGTTTGTTGACTTCAAATGAAAGCATAGTCTTATCAGGATCTGAAGCTTGACTTCTAGACAAGTTCTCCAGATCTTTCTTATGTTTCTTATTTTCTAACATAGCTTCTTTGTATTTCATTATACTCAAGAGAAATCGTGTGAGAATTTGCAAGAAGAATATCAGAAGACATCTCTTCTTCATCATCAAACTCAAATTCACAACTACTAGATGAATTTGAATCAGACTCACGAATAGAATTTACCTCAGGTATTATTTTGTCTGTATTTTTCATAAGACAAATGTTGGCCTTTTCTTCGTCTGAATTACTACTGTTGTTGTCTAGTTCTTCCTAGGTTGCTAGAAAGTTCTTTTTGTTGTTCTTTTTCTTCGAGTTCCATCTCTTTTTCAGCTTAGGACATTTTGCCTTCATTTGCCAAGTTTCCTACACTCAACGCAAATGATTTCATTGTTTTCCTCTTGAAGTGGCTTTTTAAACCTGTTGTCCTTTCGTCTGGAGGAGTGCTTGAATCTTCCTTTCTTTTTGAGCATTTTCTTAAACTTTTGGGTCATTAATGAAATTTCATCATCTATTGAACAGCTTGAACTTTCGTCTGATCTTTCTGACTCATTAAACTGAATGTTAAAAGCTTTGTCTTTTGCTTTAATCTCCGTATTTTCTTCTGTCTTTTGATTAGTTTCACTAGTCTTTAATGCTATCGAATTGTTACTTTTGATCTTGTCTCTTTTGAAGAGATGAACCTCATGAACTCTTAGAGCTCCTAGTAGCTCATCAAGAGTTAGAGTTTTCATAGTCTCTAATTTTTGCTATAGTTGTAGCTTTGGGTTCCCATACCTTAGGAAGACTGTCCAAAATCTTAAGATTATTATAAGCTTTGGTAAACTCAACACCAAGACTTTAAAGACTGTTGATGATTGTTTGAAATCTTTCAAACATTTCATTAATGGTTTCTGTTTCCTTCATGGTGAACATCTTATAATGTCTTTGAAGGGTTGCAGCTCTCCTTAATCAAACATCTTCAGTACCTTCATGTGTTATACAAATAGCATCCCACGCTTCCTTTCCGTTTTATAGTTGTAAAATTTGTTATATTTAGTTTTAGATAAAGCACAAGTACTAATATACCTTGCTTTAGCATTTAGTTGGAGCATGTTGAAATCATCTTGATTGTATTTGCTTTTAGGCTTTGTGATGATAAGGTCTCCATGTGTAATGATTCTCTAAATATTGTAATGGGCGGTCTTGATGAACATCTCCATTCTATCTCTTCAGTAAGCGTAATCTTCTCCATTGAAGGCCTTAAGCCTTCAATGGAGAATCCTTCAGGATTGAACTGTCCTTTAAGATTTGCCATAGTGGTCTTTGTCCTCTAATCACTTATTAAGGTGCTTAACTCTTAGAGGTCGAGCTTTGATACCAAACTATAAACCACAAGAAAACACAAGAAGGGAATTGAACTGTGTTTTTTTTTTAAATTGCAAATCCTTTTCACAAACCAGTATCGTTTGGTTAAGAGACGAAATATGTAACTTATTAAAACAAATTTCAAAAGAATTTTAAAAAAATTACTTTTAAGAGTTAAACGCCTTTAGTAAAACAAGGAGAGATATAAGGGAAAATAAACACAAAGATTTATATTGGTTTATCTCATTTCAAAGACTACGTCTAGTTCTTGATACACTACCAAGTCTCACTACAACTTTAGCACAGATACAAGTATTCTTTTATCCAAGCCTCTTTAGGCTTATCCCAAGTAGTGTTTCACTTGTCTCTCCAAGCAAAAAACCAAGTATTCTTTGAAACAAAGCCTCTTCAAGCTTCTACTAATTTCACAGTAAAGGGTAAGCTTTCATAGACTAGGTTGTGTCTTATCAGATGAATATACATTGAAGCTCAAGGTCTAACAATTTTTGAGTAAGTCACTTTTTTACAAGAGATTTCTTTTAAGAATGAAAGATAGCTAAGCACTTAGAGAATGAACCAGAGAATTTAACTTGCATTCATATCACTGCTTGCACCAGTTTTCTCTTCTATTTATAGTACTTCTTAAAAAGTGTCCATTGTGAGTACTTCAAAAGCATCCTTCGTTTGATGTCGCGTAAAGCATAAAATATCAATTGGAGCATTAAATGCAACATTTAATACTTTTCACCAACTAGTCACACTAATAAGATAAAGTAGTATACTTATCTTGTCTTTCTCGTACTAAACCTTGTTGTAGTAGGCATGTTTTTCTTTTTAGTACTAACAAGTACATTGATGTTCTTTCTTTTTGGCAAATAGCTGTACTTTTTCAAAAGTAGGTACGTTGACATCTTTTTTTTTTGGAAAGTAAGTACGTGAACTCCTAGACAAGGATCAAAACTTGTGTAAAACATATCAAATAATCACTTAAGCCAATAGTTCATGATAACTTTCATCTATTGTGAATAATCAACACAATTTTTATGTACTTCAAAAATGAGCAAACAAACAGTTTTAAGAACATTAGTTTGTTTGGCATTATATAATCGTCCTTTGTCCTAATAATTTTGTTTCATATTCTAGAAATCACATGTTGACTAATAAAAAATTTCGAGAAATGCCAAAATTTTCAATATTTGACATGAAGTGCGAATTTTAAGTACAAAATTAGAATTGTTAATTTAAAAATTAACACTTTAAATTTTAATGATTTTATAATTTATTATATATATTATTATAATTTTAATTATCAATTTTTAATTACCAAATATTATTTGTACTCCTAAATTGAATTTTGCACATTAGAAGAACAAATCTAAATTTCCATATTATCATTATGAATCTAGATTTTTTATTCTGTTATTCAATTATTATTTTTTTATGAGTTTTTGTTATTCAATTATAAATTGTTGTATATAAGAATATTGTTATTTTTTATAATAATTATTTTAAAAATTATATTTAAAATAATTTTTAATTAGTTCATGTATAATTTTTTTATAATAACAATATATTAAAATTAAATTCTATTATTATTATTATATTTTTGTCCTTTATAGAAGGGTTTTTTCTTTTATCCTTTTCGGAAGTGTGCAATAACCCAATTCCAACTTGAGCGCGTCCAATTCAACATCTGCATTTCCGAACCCAACCAAAACCAACAACCCAACCCGAAAACAGAACTAACCGAACTCGAGATTTTGACCCACCCACCCGTTTATCTCACCAACACCCAATTTGGGTATACCTATCAGAATCGGATCCAACTCCAAACAAGCATCAGCATCGGGTTCTCTCTCCCTCTCCCTTCTCTCCAAACCCTATCATGTCCTGCCGGACCATCGGATCGGACTCAAACACTGCAACCTATAGCACCCTTTCTCTCTAAGTAAGACTCTCTCTCTCTCTCATCAATTCAACTTTTTTCCTTTCCCCCTTTCTTTGAACTGGCAATTGCGTTATTTGACGGTTCAATTTGTTATCTGAATTGCAAAACATTTTTGTAAATTTTGCTTTTATTTAGAGGGTCTTGTTGCATATGGATGGCAAAATTGTGACAGTCCATGGTTTTATGCCCAATTTTGCCTTTTATTTTATTTTATTTTATTCCCTTCAATTAACTGTGGCTTTGATGTTTATTTAAGGTTAAGTTAGTTTGAGTCAAGATACATCTAGATTCTGATCTAAACTCATGGTTCTTGCTATATTTTGCTGAGGAGTATGCTAAGATTTAAGGTTATGTCTTTAATTTGAGTAGGGTTTTAAATTGTGGTTGTAATTGTGATTAAAATTATGTTGTGGACTCATGTAGGCCAATTGTGGATGATGCAGGCTGTGATCACAGCCTGATGCAGCTGCGACAGCCACAATTGAGATGATTGAGCCGCATCACGTGGTGTGGTTCGCAATTTAAAATCTTGCAGCAATGTAACATAACTTGTTCAGGTTTTTAAGCTCTTGAGATCTTGCTTGTCTAAATTTTGCAAGATTTGAGTGAGTTTATTAAAAGCTTAACTTTATCCCTCTACATCTTTGTCTAATTCATGGAAGAGTGAGGACAAGCCTTGGCGCAACAGTAAAGTTGCTGCCTTATGACATAGTGGTCACAAGTTCAAACCTAGAACAGTTTGCTTGCAGGTTAAGATTGTGTATATTTACCGTCCCCAAATCCCACTTGGTGGGAGCCTTGTGCATTAGCCTTTATTGACAGGAGGGTGCGAATGGCATTAGCCTTTTGATTCTATTCTACCCAGCCATCCTTAAATGCTTTGCTACTTAACAAATTTTGAAGTTATGATTTTTTTTGTCCTGCAATTTTTGGGTGATGACTTATCACTTAACTTTGTGTGATGTGCAGAGTGTTGGTAATCTGAAGCCTATGTAATGGAAATATCAAATGATTCAGGTACTAAGAAACCAAAAAGGCTGACATCTGTCGTCTGGAATCACTTTGAAAGGGTTAGAAAGGCTGACATCTGCTATGCTGTTTGTGTGCATTGTAACAAGAAACTTAGTGGATCAAGTAACAGTGGAACTACTCATCTGAGAAATCACTTGATGCGGTGTTTGAAAAGATCAAACTTTGACGTGTCTCAACTACTTGCGGCAAAGAGAAGGAAAAAAGATAATACCATCAGCGTAGCAAACATTAGTTTTGATGAAGGTCAGAGGAAAGAAGAATATATAAAGCCAACAATCATCAAGTTTGAACAGGAGCATAAGAAAGATGAAATTATTAACTTTGGAAGTAGTAAATTTGATCAGGAAAGGAGTCAACTTGATCTTGCACGCATGATCATATTACATGGATACCCATTGAGCTTGGTTGAACAAGTAGGGTTCAAGGTCTTTGTGAAGAACCTCCAGCCTCTCTTTGAGTTTCTGCCAAACAGTGCTGTAGAGATTTCTTGTATAGAAATCTACAGGAGGGAGAAAGAGAAAGTGTATGATATGATAAACAGACTACATGGTAGGATTAATCTGTCTATTGAAATGTGGTCTTCAACACAAAATTCTTTGTATTTGTGTCTATCTGCTCATTATATTGATGAGGAATGGACATTACAGAAGAAAATCCTGAACTTTGTCACACTTGATTCTTCTCATACTGAAGACTTACTTCCAGAAGTGATTATTAAATGTCTCAATGAATGGGATATTGACTGCAAACTTTTTGCCTTGACACTTGATGATTGTTCTGTCGATGATGACATCACTCTTAGAATCAAGGAGCGAGTTTCTGAGAAAAGGCCTTTCTTAAGTACTCGGCAATTACTTGACATACGCTCTGCAGCACATCTCATAAATTCCATTGCTCAGGATGCCATGGACGCATTACACGAGGTGATCCAAAAGATTCGAGAAAGCATCAGATATATTAGAAGTTCACAAGTAGTGCAAGGAAAATTTAATGAAATTGCTCAACATGCTAGAGTTAATACTCTAAAGATCTTATATCTTGATTTTCCAGTTCAGTGGAAGTCGACATATCTCATGCTTGAAACTGCACTAGAATACAGGAGTGCTTTTTCTCTCTTCCAAGAACATGATCCCTCCTATACATCAACTCTAACTGATGAAGAGTGGGAATGGGCTAGTTCTGTTACTGGATATTTAAAACTTTTAGTTGAAATTACAAATGTATTTTCAGGCAACAAATTTCCTACAGCTAATATATATTTCCCTGAGATTTGTGATGTCCATATTCAATTAATTGACTGGTGCAGAAGTTCAGATAATTTTCTTAGTCCCATGGCTTTGAAGATGAAAGCTAAATTTGACAAGTATTGGAGCAAGTGCAGTTTGGCTTTAGCTGTAGCTGCAGTCCTAGATCCCCGGTTTAAAATGAAGTTGGTTGAGTATTACTACTCCCTAATTTATGGCAGCACCGCTCTGGAGCGCATCAAGGAAGTTTCTGATGGTATCAAAGAACTTTTTAATGCCTATTCTATCTGTTCAACTATGATTGATCAAGGCTCAGCCTTGCCTGGCAGCAGTTTACCTAGTACTAGTTGTAGTTCCAGAGATAGGCTAAAAGGCTTTGACAGATTTCTTCATGAGACATCACAGAGTCAGTCCATGACATCCGACTTGGACAAGTATTTAGAGGAACCAATATTTCCTCGCAATTCTGATTTTAACATATTGAACTGGTGGAAAGTCCACATGCCAAGGTACCCAATTTTGTCTATGATGGCACGTGATGTTCTTGGGACTCCAATGTCAACTTTGGCACCAGAATTGGCATTTAGCACTGGGGGCAGAGTGCTAGATTCTTCTCGTAGTTCACTAAACCCGGATACACGAGAGGCTTTAATATGCACCCAAGATTGGCTCCGAAATGAATCTGGAGGTACCTACTTATCTTCTGCTTTTCCCCCCATAGAATAATGTTGATTGATTTCTTATTCTGATGCATTATTTCTACTCTGACTCTTATCAGATCTAAATCCATCCCCAATCCATTCTGCTCTGCCTCTTCTCATTGAATGAAGTTAATTTTTCCAAGGTATACTTCTGTAAAACTTGTGTCATGTGTTCCTAATCTCTCCACATTCCATTGTTGAACATTTTTCTTTGTACTTATTTATGGTCTGTGCTTGTGTTCCAAGATCAGTGGATCAGTTACCAGTTCATGAATAATCTTTTCCATTTTGTTTTATAATGTCAGGTCTTATTGAAGAAGCATCTTAGAATTGTCAAGTTCGCCTTTGAAGTGATCTATCTTGCAAATATTCTGTGAAGATGCACTGTATATTCTTACAACAACAATGTAGATTTTTAATATTTATAAATCTCTTTTCCGTTAGATGTTTTTATTGGACTAGCTTTCGTCTGAATCTGATTTTGTAGAGGGTTGAATGCCCTTGATATTAAAATCGCTCCTTGCCTGAAAATGTTGTCTTTTGCTTCATTGCTCATACAATAATGTCGCGCAGAAGGAATGATCTTAATTCTTAACGAATAAAGATCTTCAGTAGTGGCGTGGTTTTAACTGACATTTCATCTTCATCACCTCTATCAAGTGAAGTTTTTATCGACATTTTTATACTAAAACTTAGATCATATTCTCTATCATCAAATTTTCATATTAAACATTGACATACAGGTTTTTTTTTTTCTAATATTAAATAGTTTACATGCACATATGTTTTGGAATGTTATAAAAATGTCCACGTGCGATTGCCTGTTTTAAAGACTTGATAGCAAACATATAAGAAATTTGATAATAAGTTTCTTTTTATTACACTCTATTCATTAGATCATTACATATGGTAGAGTAAATAAATGGGGACTGTCAGGTTAACTTTAAAATAAAATCTAAATCATTTATTAACACTGCAACAATGTTCCACTACCACAATCGCCTACCCCCCAAAAGTTTGGAGGAATACAATCAATTGATCCTCGCAATTTTCTTTCCCAAGAAGTTTGAAGGAATAGACTCAATTTGTCCGAAAGAATTTTCTTATTAAAAAATATCAATCGTAGTAGGGCGCTTAGAATTATAGTTGGGCTTGTCACTGTGTTCCGTCCACCCCACGACTCGTCGGGTGGGTTCGGTTGAGGGTTTAGAGTCACCCGGATCCCATATATAAAAGCATAAATTAATTTTTTACTTGTAATTTTGTTTTTGGTTTGTAAGATGTCCTTTATTTATTTGGTAGAGCTGGTGAAAGTATTTAAGTATTTATATGTTTTTCAAGTATGAGATGGTTTTTTGTTTCCAAGATTGTGTTTGATAAGTTGTCACTAGTCAGTATAAATTTACGTTTGAAATTTTCACATAAGCAATGTGGGTTAGAATAACTGGATATTAAATAGTTTCATATAAGATAATTAAAAAATATAATCATGTGTTTGAATTAGTTTATTTTAAATAAATAATTTTTTATATATAAATTTTTATAGATCTTTAAAAAACAAAGCGATTGTTTTCCCATAAAGTTTTCATATATTCACTTGATCTAATCATAAAGTTCTATATATAAACTGTAGTGAATATATACAAACTTCGTGTAGGTTTGGATTAAAGTTTGCAAACTTAAGTTTGAATGTATTTCATTTTGTAAATTGAGTTTATAAATACAACTTTGATATTATTTTCAATTGAAATTTGGTTCTAGACTAAATGTAAGTGTGCTAACGTACTTTTGAAAGAAACCAAACATATCACTAAACTAAGTTTATTGGACAAACATAAGTTGGAAGATGCTAATAGAGTTAAATATAAGTAGGGTACAACAAATAAATCTCAAACAAAGATTATGCTTATAAGTACAGTTGGGAGTATCCAATTTTGAAAATAATTTTTATTATTGATTGATATTTATTAAAAATTATAAAACTTTTGGGTCCTATTTCTTATTTAATGAACATCACTAATAATTTTGTAATTTTCAATAAATTTTAATCAATAATAATGTATTAGAAGAAGTGTGTTAGAGTATATTGTTAACACTTTTCTATTATTTTATTTTTTTCTGGTTCAAGGGATGGGGGATGGTGGGTGAGATTTTAAGATGGTAGGGTCTAACTTCTAACCCTTACCCTTTTACAACATTACTAGCATTTAACTCGTGTTATACTAAGATTATATGATTTGAAAATATGTATACATATGGATATTGTTATAGATTATTTGAGAAGTTTTATTACTCGTTTAAAATTTTATAAGGCAAATTAGTTTATATTTTTTTGATAACCATGTTATAGGTGTGAAGTATCTACCGACTTTGCTGATGACTAATCTCTACAGGTGAACCTAGTTAGCCACCGTTACTGGGGTCTCCCCTCCTAACCACGTTTTTTTCATTTATAAGACTTGAATCCAAAACCTTACTTAAGGGATTCGAGCCCAGTACTTTTTAAATCAACGACATGTTGGTAAAATTGTTTTACATTTACTTTAAACTCAAACAAAAAATGACATTAAAATGAATATAAAGATTAAATTTCATAAAAACAATATATTTCATAAAAATTTATTTTGATAAAAATAATAGTGATTAGATCACATATTTAGTCAAAGATTAATTCTTTTAGTTTTGATTATTTTGTATACCTATCAAATGAATTTATTTTCTTTTATTCACAACTTCTTTGAGAAAAAAATTTAAATATAAAATCACTTTGAACTTTTTTATTTGAATCCCAATATTTGAGAATTTTAGAGGAGAATGAATTAAAAAAAATAATGTATTAATCTTGAAACAAATTTAAGTTTTAGTAAGCATTAATTTGATATTAGTGGTTTTGGCTTTTTTCCCCTAAATTGAAAGTACTAAAAAATACTAAGAAAAGAAAGTAATGTCTTATTAAAAGTATTAAACTATATTGAAAAGAGAAAAAAGGCCATACATTGACAGTGTAAAACTATTTTACACTGTCATCCAATCACAAACTACCATTTATTGTAAGTATGTTGACTTTTATAATAAATACTTTAAAAGTTATACTAACGATGAATTCTAATTGATTGATAAGTGTAAAACTTTTTACATTGACAATGCATGACCATTAAACTCTATTGAAAAACTAATTCTTTTTAAATGCATGCAATGTTTATAAAATATTATTAATAATACTTGCAATTGTTGTCATTGTCAAAAGAAATTTTTCAAAACTAAAATTTTTGGATTCAATTTGATATCAATTATATTACAAGATAGTGATTGAATAAATGGACATAGAGTGAGATGTTGAAATTACTTAATTATTAAATTTTAATTAACAATTTTACAGTTAAAAAATTAGAAGAATAAAATGTAAATTCATAAATTATATTAGAGTAGGATTCAAAACATAAAATTTGTCCAAGGCTTCAGAATTTCAAGACACAACCCTGTAGGACATACATTCAGTTATATGCTCACTGATATTTTTTATTTTATTTACAATATTTATAAAATTGTATGAGAAAACTATGTTTAAATTTTTTTAAAATATTTAAATTATGTAAAATATAATTTTTTTGTAATTTTAAAATGTGAAATGATAAGATAATTTAATTATTTTATATTTATATTGTAAATAGAAATATTTTATTAATTTTATAATTGAAATTTATATACAATATTTTAAATAATTTAAAATATAAAAATTAATTAAATTAGATGCAAACTATTGAAATCAAATATTACTTAAAATAAATTAATTATTATTTTAATCTCTAAACTTACATTTCATCAACACTTTTGTAAGATGAGTTGCTATAGGTGCTTAGTATTATCTTCTACTTGTAAGAAGAAAATATACTAACCGTTAAGTTCTCTAATGTAAGTATTTTTTTCTCGTTAACATAATTATGCAATATTAGTTAATAAAAGAAAAGTACACTAGTTGTAACAAATATTAAAAGAGTGATTTTTGTTTAAATATTTCAATCAATTTTCCATTAAGGATTTCTAATGATGTTAAAATGATTAAACATATTATATTATATTTAATATTATTCTTAAATTTAAATATTATTGTAATTTTGAAATACTTTAAATAATTAAAAGTATAAAAAGCAATTAAATTAAAAGAAAATTATTGAAATCAAATTTTAGTTAAAAATATTGTTTGAAACAAATTATAACTGTAATTTTTTCAAGTAATTGAGTTAAATAATACATACTTACGTAGCACTTAAATTAACTCATACAATACATAGAATAAAATTAGAGGTGTCAAATTGAACCTAGCCTAATGGCGAACAATTCATAATTAAGGTTGGACTATACTACTACTAAAATTTAGGCTTGAAAAAAATTGAGTCTATTTGGTCCAGCCTTATTAACTATTTTAATTTTATGTTTTGTAAATTTATATATATTCCTTAAGATTTTTTATATTAAATATGTTTTTTGTTTATTTTTAATTAGAGTCAATCTTGCTTGTTGGCTCGATATAGGGCAAGTTGGGCCCAATAAATTTGTAGTTCGAAAGAAATTTGGACTTGCTTGGTCCAACCCAGTTTCACTATTTGGCCTAACAGACTCAGGGTAGGTAAGGTCAGACAACCTAATTTAACAGTTCTAAAGAACATAGTTTATTACATATAAATGTTATATGACAATATAATACATGAAATAAAATAATAATAATAATGTTGAGAATTATAATAAAAATATTTTAATTTACAATAAAATTAGATATTTTAAAGCAAAAAATAATATAATATAATATATTAAAAATATTATATATTTTGCATTATATAGTGAAAATAATTATACACCTGAGTTTTATATTAACAGTATATTATGTAAATATTCATACAATTTTAAATGAGTTTACCATTTCAATATTATATAAATATTTTAAAATCATATAATATATATCATTATTAATATATCTAATAACAAAAATAGCTTTTTTTAACGAGAAATTATTTAAATTAATTATAAAATAGCTTTATTTCAAAAATACCCTTTGTAATTGATTTATATAGTTTATAAAATAATAATGTTAATAAATATGTTAAAAAGAAAAATGTGTATAAGAAGAGGGATATAAAAAGGAAAATATGTATAAAAAGAGAGGTATAAAAGAAATTCACTGTATAATGAATAGGAAAAGTAAAAACTTTTCAAATTTAGTTTGTCTTAATAATGCATAAAAAAGAAGAAGCTACAATTGACACTTAGTAAAACTTTCCATTTGGTGATTTTCAAATTTATATATTTCCCCAACTCTTCTACTGAGCTATGTATGGAGAAACCTTCAAATTAGACACTTTACAGTTAATTTTGTGTGCAGTCAAAATCTAACTAATTCTCAACTGCTGATTGATAATAATTAAGGAAGAGAGAATATAATGAATATGCTTTAAACTGGCTCAACGGAATTTTCATTTGAAAGGCCCATTTTGCTAGGGGCCCAAGATTATAATCAATTATTAACTTAACCTAATTATTCCATTTGACAAAAATAAAGTGAATCACATTCTTCTAACCTTGAGAATTCGTACCTATGTCTCAAGAATCTAATATGGCTATCAACATCTTTATGCTCTTCAGTACATCCTCGTCCACACCAGAGGAATCCCCCAAACCCCAACAAAAGGAAAAGGGAACATTTAGCGTGGTGTAGCCATGTGAGGATGATTCCAAGGCTAAAGTGCCTGATAGTGCCAAATAGGTGCAGGACAGGATAATAGAGCATTTGAAATAGGATCCTCTGCTCAGTTTTTTATAACGACGTTGCTACATCTGTAATTATCATTTCTTTTTTATTATCATCTAAAAAAAAAGGGAGTGTAAAATCAGAAAGGAAAGTATTCATTTCACATCAATTATTTTCATACTATCTTACACCTTTTATCGTATGAGAAAAATTATTAAATCAACATATATTTTTTATTATAAAAATTACGTGACATGTGAAGAAAAAAGCAAGGACACGTTTGGTAAGTATTTTTAACTTTTTTCAACTAGTTAAAATGTTTGTTTGATCATATTAGTAGTATTCGGTAAATAAACTTATTTTAGTAGCTTGTAGTGTTTTGTCAAAAACTATTATTTTAAGTAGCGTTTTAACTTCTTGTATTTTATTCTCTTTTTAACCTTTAAAATATTTATTAAATTTACATTTTACTTCTTTTTACATAAGATATGATTTTATTTTATTTTTTTTATTTTTCCACTTCCACTCGTGCATATTTGACGCTATGGCCTATTGCCTAGTTGCCATCTCTCTTTTCACTCATTCTTGTTTTGGTCGCTCATTCCTTTTATACTATTTTTTTTGTAATGTTTATTTTATCTATTATACTATTTACATTAATTATTTTATTATTTTAACATTATACTTCAAGATATTAATAATGAATTAGTATGATAATCGCAATATGCAATAGTATTTCAAAGTATGCTATGATATTACAAAATTAATCAACATAATGAAAGTATGATGTCTATTTAATTATATGCTGTTTTTATTTTATTTTAAACTTAGTTGAAAATATTTTAAGATATAATATAAGATAAATAGTAGAATGCACAATATGAAAAAAAATGAAATTAAAATAATTGATCTTTAAATAAAAAATTATAAGAGTCCAAAATTAATTAAAAAACAAAAAATTATAATTTCCTAAAAATATATTTTTATTTATAAAACAAAACTAAATTTTATATAAAATATTATACAAACATGCATATTTCTCTCATTTTTACATTTATCAGCTACTTCAACAAATAATTTTATCTAATACTTATAATTTAATAAACTAGCTTCACAACTTTCAAGTAACAACTTTCAACTACTCGTATGGCCTGTCTAAGCATAAAGCCAGCTAAGCCCTTGCTTTAGGCTTTTAGAAAAAAATTTAGTATTAGTATTTATATAACTTTTTTCTATTAGTTGATCTAGTGTAGTTGTAATTAAGGTGTGTTTTTTTTCTCTTGGTGAATGAAGTTGGAACATTGTTGGAAGAAAAACTTTTTTTTTTTTTATAAAGCCCCCAATTTTCATCTTTTAGCTAACTTATCAATTATTTTTTACTAAACATAACCAAATATAAACCATCATATGGTAAAGAAAAAGGAAAATAAAACTATTACCTTTCAAACAAAAAAGAAACACATTAAAGAAAAATATAAACCAACATTTGTTGAAGAAGTATACATTTATTATTATAGAATTAGAAAAGCTCATGAGCACTGTTCATGAGTGTTTTTTTTTTCATCAGTTATTTACAGACCTATTATGGACCATGGAGCCTTAGTTTTACTAATTTACCTTGGAACATAGTTTTTATCTTGGAAAATTGCTTAATAACAACGGGTAAAAGTATAAGAAAAAGATAAAAGAAAAAAAAATTCAATGAAATGTTCATGTTTTGAAGGGGGAAAAAATACGAAAATATGACTACGTGAGAAAAATAATTAAATGCTTGTGTTTCATAATAAAATTGCAAACATATCCATCCGAGGAAAACAAAATAAAAAAAAAAATTAGTTGGGCCTACAAAGATTATAAGTAACATTGAGTTAATTTTTTTTGAATTTTTTATTACAAAAATAATATTTTAAAGTTTTTTTTATATATACCACAAATATCTCCCATAAAAGGCAATTTTATTGGAACCGAGTAAGATTACTATATGAGGCAAAACTTGTAAGACCTGTCTTTTATAATTTGCGCATAAGTGGTTGATAATCTAAAAAGAGAAATTAAATTTAAATTCAGTTTTAGTGAACAATTAAAAAACAGTGCTTGTGTAAATTTCTATAGAGTTTTCTCTAGAAATTGAGCCTGCTTAGTTTTCAGTAGTGCAGAGGTACACTGTAAAGGTTGACAATGTAGAAAGCATGTTGATCCATAATAAGAGTGATTAGATAATTAATAAGAGAAATTAAATTTAATTTCTAGTGAAAAATAGATAACTAAAAATAGATCTTGTTCTTGTTTAAGATTCCTGCGGGAATCTATTTGTAAAGATATCAGCTAAAAAGGTATTTATTTGTACAAATGATGAGCAGTACATGATAATAGATTAATTATAATTAATTTTATTATGATTAGATTCTACTTGGTTCAAAAGCTTTCCTCATCAAAAGATTTAAAACACTATGCTTTATTCCTTTCTACGTAGGACCGATTCTTGATAAATCTAGTTAGATAAAGAATGTAATGCCTGTTTCTTCCTAATTTGTGAATAAGTGATTGAATAGTTTAAAAAGGAAAATTTAATTTAATTTTCCATGAAAAGAATTAATTAAAACTTATGTTTGAATTCTATGTAAATTTTTGCAAGAATTCAATTTGTACTGCTATAAGATAAGTGGAGATATATTTGCAAAGATTTGATGAACAAGTGTAGGGACATGAATTTAATTGTAATTAAATTAATTTAATTATGATTGAATTCTATACAAGTTGTTAGTTTTCCTTATTGTCGAGTTATTTCCATTTTTGATGAATCTATCTCTTAGATAATTTGTCCAAAATCTTGCCAGATAAAGTAAATCTGACTACCTGACTTGGGTAGAGATAGTTCAATTTATCCAGAGAAATTCTAAAGGGTCATAAATTCATTTAGATTCTAATGTCAATTAAATTGTTTTAATTGATTCAAGTGTTAAAAAAACCCTAAACCTAATTTGCTTAAGTCCGATATTTGACTGCTATTTTCTCTATCAGTGTGAGAAATTAAGATTTCTACTATCTAATTTTATAACTACTCATCCCAACCCAACTAAGGTAAATGACCAAATAAATTTCCCAAGTAAACTAGACTAGTTTCATCCTAACTAGACATCATATCCTAGTTTATACCTAAGTATGACAACTTATCTTACAAAATGTACCCTTTTATACAAAAACCACTTAGCCCACCCCTTGTTTTCCCTCTTGGACGTCCAACCTTTTCCTTCTAAGAGAAGTTGAGTGATTTTTTTAATTTAATTACCCAAAGTCCCTTCATTTTGCCATTTACCCTTTTACCTTCCATTAAGTTGTCTTATAAGTGACATAAAGCTAACACTTCCCCTCCTTATTCCTCCCCAAAACCGTGACATTAGAGATAGTTCCCTCTCTTGTTATGAAATTTCTACGTTCTAAGGAGGAGTGTTAGAAACTCCTAGTGTTCAAGAAGTTGTCTAAGTAAGTTCCATTCTTTTCATCCTCTTCTACTTTCATCCATCCATTTCTACCAAGGTCTAAGTGGTCTATGTAACACCTAGTTGCTTTTCAAGATCAATGACTGTCCCCACAAACCAACACAAGACTTTTCAGCGTGCTTTGTCTCCACTCACACGCTTCCTAGGAAACTTCCCAGGAGGTCACCCATCCCATAATTGCTCCAAGTCAAGCACGCTTAATTGTGGAGTTCTTAAGTGATAGGCTATTGAAAAGTAGATGCATTTTGTTGGTATAGGTAGCACTTATTAATTCCTTTAAGCTATCCTCAACTGTACAATCCTATACCTGCATAGCCTCTAGATCCCCCTCATTTTGGTGTGTATTCGATTCATTCATGTATTCCTCCTGCTGGAAGCCTGCCAGGAGTCGCTCATTGTCCGTGACTCATCTTTTTTGCACTGGTGATCACTCCCCGCCCTCATCAGTGCTCAGGATGTTAGAATCTAAACCATTCTCCTTGCTTCTATGGTTTTAAACCTTGTTCTTTTCTCATGTTCATCTCATATATTGACCATTCATAATGATGGATGATGGTCGATCTTGCCAAAAGTGGAAGGAGATACTCACCTTTTGCCATGCTGTCTTCCAAAGCTTTGAAGGACCTAGCTAGAAAGTAAGGAAAGCTAGCCTTTTTCTATGTCTTTTGGTCGTGGTGGTTCTATTTTTGATGTGTTTGTTGTCTTATAAATATTTTTGGTATTTTTAAAAGTTGTAAACTTGATGAAAGAAACCATTTTAGTGTATGTGTGCAAAGTGTTCCTGATGCTGATTTCATTTTGTGCTGAGTATGGTTCACTGTTTTTGCTATATCTAGAGCTTTGATTAATATTTTTGAGTGCTTGTTTGTTTGATTGTAAACTAGACAAATTTTTTTTCCAAAATAGACTTAAGAAACATGTTAAAAGGTTAAGAAATGAGAAGTTAAGCCTTTTGAAATTTATGCATGATTTCTAAAAATGTTGGTCTAGAAGCGTGTAATAAAATGCGATTTTGGAATATCTATTTTGTATTTGTGGAATATATTGCAACGACCAAAAACTAGACATAATAAGCTTTCCAAACATATATGGTTTGCCTATACTTAGTACAGTTCTCTATTTTTAATAATTTTTAGAAACTAGAGATTGTACTTGTTTTCTAAGTAAAAGTGGTTTTGAGAACTGTGAAATTTCAAAAATTATATAAAATCATGTAAAACTTAGTTTTTAATGTTCTTGGTCATTTTGAAAAGGTTTTTAAGTGTACTTTCGAAAAAATAATTGGTTTGGACTTAGAAGAGTTTTGGTTGGATGTGAAAAATACCAAAAGAGATTCGCTAGTCCTCCAATAAGTCATCCTAACCTTACTATCTTGTTATTTTTGTATCTTTTTTCATAGATTTTTTCTTGAGGTGATCTTTAATGATTTAGCAAATAGATAAAACTTAATTTTAACCATATAGGGATCATATTAAACAAAAATTATTTACTTTCCCAAAATGAATTTTAAAATTGGGAGCCAGAAACTAGTAGCCATTGGAGCCTGTTTTGACAAAAAGTTTTATGATCTTTTTACTAGTTTATAAAATGGTATATTTTTACACTAGAAATTTTATTGTGGATTTTTTTAAACAAAATTTAAACATGATTTTCAAGAAAATATGTTCTTTTTTGTTTTATGAAATTTAAAAAGGTATTTTAATGATTTAAAAGAAAAAAAGGGATACTGGTAAAACTTTTGACACTAAGTTTTATGAAGATTTAAGACCTAAGTTTTACGATGGTACTCTTAATTCAAAAACCTTTATCTAAATTAAACTAAAAACAAAATTATTTATTTTGTAATTATTATATAAGATTGGATAGAAATGATGTTTCTTCCAAACCTTTTTATCTAAATAAGCAGATTTAAGATAAATAACACGACCTTTAAAGCAAAAATAAGTAATAAAAGATTTAAAATAAATTGTTGATATCAATAAGGTGTTCCCAAAGAGAGGATCTCAATTTATCCTCATTAGGATTGCTTTGGGTAGGATCCTACAAAAAGGCCAATGCTAGATAGGGCTCTTTGTTGTGGCACATGATGATGGGCTAACACTAGATCGGGCCCAGTGTTGTGACACACGAGGATGTTATTTTCATGAGGATCAACTAAGTGAATCCATGATGTGATGAAAAATCGGGACTTGATGGCATGTCAATTATGCTGTAAATTGTTGATAAAGACTTATTTGGGTGTGAATGATAAGCGGTTGTTTTTATATGTTGCCATCAATGTTTGTTTATGATGAGTTGTTGTCATACACACATGCATTATTGTTGTGAGCATATGGTACCGAAGGTATTGGTATTCACAGGAATATATGGGTGTAAGCCAAGTGTGAAAGCTTAAGGACTACCGATGGTGCGATTCCACAAAAGATCTGGGTCTTGCAAACCCTAGGTCATGGTGGCAGTTTCTTTATACAAAAATCTTGATGAATGCACTGGTTCCCATAATTAGTTGCTAGTATTTCCCAAATGGTTTTCTGCACGCGTCGCTTTGATAACCTTAGTGAGGTATGGTAAGGAATATCTAGGCTGGTCGTTCAGTTTTAGTTTCCATGGAGAGTCTAGGATCATGGTTTGCATCTGCATTCTTGGTCACACTTTATAAAGAATAATAATAAAATAGAATTCTTGTATATGCTATATATTATGGATAAGTGCATGTTTGACCATATGGTTAGTATGTTATATACTTTAATGGTTTTTCTCTTCTGGGTAGCTTATCCTTGCTTATGTGTTTTGTGTATGTGACTATGATGATACGATGATTTGTCGTCATAGAAGCAGATGGACGGAGATCTTGCTAAAGCTCTAATTCTCTTTCACCTTTTGGGAATGTATATTAGTACTGAAGGACGGTACTGAAGGATGATGCTTTCTGGATCTTACCATGGTCAATGGACAACAAGACGGAAGAATCATCTTTGTATACATGTCAGATCCCGACACCCTTGTAGAGCTTGGAGGAGTTACTTTTCGATCCTTTCGACAGCCTTGTAGTTTCTTTGGTTTGGCGTCACTAGATGCCCTTAAAGGCAAGAGGCCTACACACATGGAGGTGGTAGAGGCAACTCATGCTATACCTCTCGCCATGTATCTAAAGCTTTAATTATAGAGATGAGATCCGTATCAGGGTCATTCCTCTTTAAGTATGTGAGTCAGTTCTTATGACCAGCTTAGATTAGGGAGTGTCCACATGTATAATCCCCCTCCCCTTCTCGAGCTACATTTGTAGGTTGGTCACTTGCATTGGCACACACTTCACCTTAAAGTATTTTGATTTCTTGTATTCAAGCTAGTGTGCGAAGCATCACCTATTACTTGTACATGTTAGTGTTGAGGTTTCCATGATTATGAGATTACCTTATTTCATGCTCATTGATGTAGACTTTAATTTCTATTCTAAGTTGGCACTATTATTAGAAAAGTAATTTTGAAGTTGCAAAAAATTTCCATTGGTTTTCATAAATAAATTAATAAAAGAGCTTTCACAATAGAAATTAAAATTGAATCCCGGTTATGTTAATTGAGTTTTCCTATGACGAAGTTGGGTTGTTACAATACTCTCTTCGAATATTTAATGTAGCTGTATATCCAAGATCATTGGTTACTGTAACGCCATGTTTTTCTTAATGTTTGATTTAGTGAGTAATAACCTAAAAGTGGAAATTTAATATGTGACCTTAGTGATTAAAATGAATAAATAAGTTGTTGTTGTATGGGTGTTGTTTTGTGTTGGTTGTCTTGGAGTTCCTGTCTAAATTTAGGGAACTGGTGGAAAATGTTCTTGAGCCAAAGTGAAGTGTTGGTTATATTTATATGGGTTGTTGAGAGGAACAAGTGTTGGGCCAGTTGTGAGTATTGGGGAGTGAGTAGATGGACCATGGGCATTAGTGGGCCCGAAGCCTTTGTAAGGCCTAAGGAAGGTTTTAAGACACTAAAACCCCTTTTCCTTCTCATTAAGTCATTCATTCATCTTTCACTCTCTTAAACTCTCTCATTTATCTTATCTCATTCTTTCAATCTCTCTCAAAACCACCAAGATTTCAAGCTTCGATTCTGTTTCTTTACATTGAGAAGGGCCGATTTCTTGAAGGATTGGCTCAAGAGCTTATGTTCTCCCTATTCCCCTCTTCCCCAAATTTTAGATTCGGAAGCACCAAAAGGTAAGGGAGCTTTCATTCGTTGAATTCTTGTTGTATGAATGTAGTAGTATGCATATGTTGTTGTGGATTGGACTGAAACGTGTGATTTGGCTAAGTTGTGTTGAAATATTGTTGAAAATAGGTTTACTAATTTCGTGGTTGATTTCTTGTTGAAATGTTGTATGCATTGAGTGTAACATCTTGTTTTTCCTAATGCATAATTAAGTGTTTTAATAACTAAAAAGTGGAAATTTGATATGTAATATAGGTGATTAAAAAGAATAAATGAATTGTTGTTATGTATGGTATGTGGTATGTGGTGATAGTTGTGTATTGTATATTTGAAATTCTGGTTTAAATTTAGGAAACTTAAAATATGTGCTTGAACCAAAGTGGGTGTGTTGTGAGTGTGATTTTGGGCTTTTGAGGGAAAACAGTTAAGTTAAACCAGTTTTGAGATAAGGGGAGTGGCTTGGTGGGATTTGGGCCTTAGTTGGCCAAAAGTCTATGTTAGAGCTCCGAGAGGTCGAGTATATAAGAGGGGGAGGGAGGAGTTTTCTTTCATTTTCCCATTCTCTTTCTCTCTCTTCACTTCATCTCTCTATCTCTTTCTAGAATCTCTCAAGTTAGTAAGTGTATTAAAGGATTTCCAGTTCAATTTCGTTCTTTGGGTGAGAAGAAGAGCAGTCTTTGGAAGTTTTGACTTAAGACACCGAATTCTCAAGGAACCTAGATTCAAATTCAGGAACTTTTAAAGGTAAGGGAATCTTACTATTGTTTGATTTTGTGTTTATGGTTGTTAACATGTCAATTTAATGCTTTGGAATCAGTTGATTTCGGTGAAATTTTGTGTATGTGGGTTTTGAAAACAAAATAGGTTTAGAAAGGGGATTTGAGATTTGTTGATGATTTGTGGATAAAATTGTTATGTAATCAGTTAGAAAGGTATTAGAAGTAGTTAAAATTGTTTTGTGATGCTTGGTGTTGATGGATTTTGTCAAAAATGGTTGTTGGTGATTGATTTGCGAAGAAAACGATTGCAATCGCATCCAGCAATGGATTCTGTCGCTTAGCGATGGATCTTGCAGTCACTAGAAGTCTGTCACTTGCTTAGCGATGAAAATGCTCGCTTAGCGACAAATCTTGATGATTATCTAGAAGTCATTCGCTTAGCGACGAAAATCTCACTTAGCGATGAATGCTAATGACTCTCTATAAGTCATTCGCTTAGCGACGAAAAAGCTCGCTTAGTGACAAAATTCACACTCAGCGAGAGAAAAGTAGGATTTTCTTTGCTTTATTATTATTGTTATTAGTTGTTGGTGACTTTATTGACTCCTATGGATGTCAAATGTATATTTTAAGATAATTGGATGTTCAAATAGATTTCTAAACTAGCTTTTGGTCTTTCTTTATTATTATTGTGGATTTGTTTGATAAATTGTTAAAAGTAGTAGTTGGGTGGAAAGTTGCTTAGATAAAACTTCCACCGATTATGTTGTGTTGTTATGGTGAGACTTCTCATAGGGGATGTAGGTCCCAATGTTCTGTGAGAATTCTCACAAGATATGTATTGCTTGGATAGTGCCTTATCTGTTGACCATGCAAGAGGTTGGATTTGGGCCTGCATGGGGTTGATGGTGATTGTTGGACCACAGGTGGTGCTGAGTAAGCCGCGTGGTGTAATGATGTGATATATATATATATGGATATTGATGAATGATTTTGATTGAGTTGTTATCGTTGTTGTGGCTTATGCATACATGCATATGTTGTTGGTTGAGGTTGTATGGGCCTTATGCCATATGCGGGTAGGCATGGAAGTTTGGGGTGAATGGAGCTGCGACTCAAACAGGCCTCTAGGCTAGTACCTGGGTAAGAAGCAGGGTCTGAAAGATGGGCTTAGGGCATGAGTGGATGGGTAATCCTACAAGAGGCCAAGGCAGTGCAGGCCTTGTGTTGCGATATACCATCACCCACATTCACTTATCTTGACAACCATAAGCTTATCCATTCATCAGAGTTTTGGCAATCCCTGAATGGTGCTTAGAAGGTCATGGTAGGGGGTAAGACTTGGCTGATTACCCAAAATGTAGAAAATCTCTCGAGAGTTGTGTCATTCATGCATTGACATATGGTAGTGAAAGCATGGGTGTTGGATTGTGGTATATGTGACCCATTCTTAATGAATTTGATTTCAATTTGGCAAATGATGGTTTGATGATATAAATTATATATGTTATGGTTGTTGTTATTTCGTAACCTTACCTTTGCCTTACTGTTTTGTGTTGTTTTGCTATGGTTGCTGTTGTTGCTGGTTGTGGTTATATGTGTTGCTATGACTATGATAATCATGTCATTTGGCGTGGGAGTAGAGGGTGAAGCTTCAGCAAACCTGACTTCCCATAGTTGATGGTGGAGGATTCCGGTTAGAGTTTGAAGGCCTTTGTGGGTAGATCTTTTGACGGGATCCTTTTGGTTTTCCTTTTGTTATGTATTGTATAGTTGACCAACTGTAGGGAGTTTTGTTTTTGTACCTCTCGTGGTTTTTTATTTTTGGGCTTGTATATCATATTATTTTATATCTTATACATATATTTGTATATATAGCATTTTGATTACTTATTATTGAATATCTTAATAGTGTATGGGAATGTATAGAATACTATAGCAATAGAGGGTCGTTACCTTGAGTATACCGTTGTGAATTATTGTATGGTTGTGTTCGACCTTTGTGAAGTTGATTTGGGGTGTGGGTGAGTGAAAAGTTTGAATTTTTGGGTTTTTGATGAGAGTTGTTGACTTTGTCATTTGATAGTCCCTGAGCGACTAGGGGTCTTGTTGAGCGAGAATGCCCCTGAGGCTAAAGTGAGGCTGTAGGATTGGTGGTTCGTTGAGCGACCCATCGAGTCACTGAACAAGTGTTCTTGAGTGGTAGAAATGGTTGAAGAGTAAGAGGAATTCGTAGAGCGAAATCTGGTTCACTAGGCGAATGTTCATGGAAATTTGGAAATTTTTCAGAAGAGCATTCGCTGAGCGAGTATGTGTTCGCTGAGCGAGTATGGGCATTCCAGAATGCTTGGGAGCAATTCATTGAGCGAGTATTGAGCTCGCTGAGTGAATTGGGGGCCTTGGAGAGTGGTGCTCTTTGTTATAAGTGGGTCGCTAGGTGAACGTTGTGTTCGCTGAGCAAGGAGCATATGCAGTTTATGGTTGCTCTCTAGAGTGGCTATTCACTGAGCAAGTAAGTGACTCATTGAGCGAAATGTTGTCAATAGAGATTTGGGGAAAGTCCTTGGAACAAATTTTGTTGAGCGACCCTAGCGAGTGACTCTGTTTCGCTGAGCAAAACTTGTGGTCATTAAGCGAGAACCTTCGTAAGGGAAAATTGGTCCTCTGTAAGGAAGGTCTTCGCTGAGCGAGCATATAGGTCACTGAGTGAAAGGAGTGTTCTACTGTTGATCAATTTTGAAAGTATAGTTGTGTAAAACATGGTTGAGAAGGACTCTTAGTGTGAGTTTAAGGCGAGAATTGTTGGGAATGGAAGGCGAGTGGTAGGTTGCTTGGATATGACCTTTACTCGTTGTGGATAAAGTTGTTGTGTGAGATTCCTTATGAGGTATAGGCTGCTTGGGTAGGGCCTTACCAGTTGACCATGCTTGGGGTTAGATTGGGCCTGCATGGTGTTGGTAGTAGTTGTTAGACCACGTACGGTGCTGATCGGGCCTCGGTGTTGTGTTGCTGTTATGTTGTCAGATATATGTTGACTTATTGCTGCTGAGTTGATGTTGTGTCGTGATACATGCATTCATGCATATGTTGGTGGCTGAGGTAGCTGATGATGGACCTCATGCTGTGGTATGAGTAGGCATGTAGTTGGTTGGCTGATTGGAGTAGTCGACTCAGACAAGGCCTCCAACCTAGTGCTTGGGTAAGACATGGGGTTATAAAGATAGGCCTTTGAGGATGAGTAGATGGGTGATTCCGTAGGGGGCCAAGGTAATGCAAACCTTGAGTCCCGGTGAGTCACCACTCTATACACTTATCCTGACAAACCACTAAGCTTATCCGTAGATCGGAGTTTGGAAATCCCTGAATGAGCGTTGGATCTTCATGGTAGGGGATAAGACCTGGCTAATCGCTCGAATTATTGTGAATCTCTCAAGAGTTATGTCGCCATTCATTGACATAGTTGTGGTGGATTTGTTGTGATATAGGATTCTGAATTGAGGACTCTTTGCTATATGAATGTATGATATATATGTATGAGTGTGAATGTTGAGAATTGTTGATGGTTTCAGTAATCGTATGTCATGTCGTTGTTTAGTAAGCTTACCCTAGCCTTGTTTTGTTGTTGTTGGTTGTCTTGTTGCTATTGTTGTGGTGCTGCTGTGACTGTGATGATCACGTCTTATAGTGTGGGAGCAGGTGGCGATGCTTTAGTGGACCCGCCTTCTAAGAGCTGAAGGTGGAGCTCGGTGTTGGAGATGGTGTGGCTCGAGGGGTCACACGTTCGTTTTGTTTTGAGATATATACTTCTGTTGTATTTTTTTAATGGGGATGTATAGTGTGGCTAGCCATAGGGAGTGTGTTTTGTACCACTCTCCCCTATTGATGTATATTTATTTTGTTATATGGCTTCGAGGTTATCCCCCCTATTCTTTTGTTCTTCAAAAGTTATAAAGACAAGCATGTATGGCACAAGAGAGATAGATCTCTCAAGTTGCATGTGTTCATTTATGTGCATGTGTTGATTATATTATACTTATATGAGATAGTAGAGTATAGTAGTGTAGTTGAGTAGAGGCGATTGGGTCATTATAGTTAAGCTGGAACAATCCCTTGTCTATTGATTCACATGCTTGGCAATTTCAAAAGGTTTAAATTATTATCATATTATTTTGGTAAGAAATTTATTAATAAATCTATTTCTTAAATATTTATAACCTATTTATATTAACATTGTCTGACTTTATAAATAGAAAAGCATAAATTATACAATGTGTGGGCTATAAATATGTGTTGGCTAAAGGAAAAGCTAAAAAGTGGTAGATTAGTCTAAAAATCCATGTTCTTAAAAGTAGTCATGTATTATTTATTGTACAAATTATTAATTGTGTGAAAGATTAGTTATTTAAATCTAATACCTTTTTTTTTCTCATGTAACCAAAAAAAATAAAATTAATGCACTTTTGAACTAACTCTTTATATTATTGCTTTTTGTCTTCTTTAATGTATTACAATTATATTGCTAGGTCTTATTTATCATACAAATTCTATAATTAGTAAAGCTTTGCCTATTCTTATTAAAACAAACACATTTTTTTTGTGTAGACCACAAGTATTTTGTACGGGAAGTAATCCTACTCAAGTCGGTAGGACCACTATGGGTTGCAAAACTCTCCCTAAACAAACACATATTTATTATATACTATATACTAATATTTTATGTGGATGACAACATCATTTAATTAAATATGTCACTAATGAAAATACAATTGATTTCATCTCGCGTGTTGTAGAGATTACATCTAGTTATTTAAAAACCATATTCAAATTAAATTTTAAAAATGAAATATTCATATATTAAATTGCAGAAGCCAATGTTCAAGCATCAAATCATTTTTTTTCAAATTTAAAATAATTCCATGGTTTAAGAATATGGGTGTGTTGGCATATAAAGAATTAAAGGGACCTCGGCAAGTAGAATGTACAGATAATCAACATAGGTACTTTGGAAAATTAAGCCGAGTCTAGGCCAGATGTACTTTAGTCGAAAGAGGTTGCCATGTGAGAATAGTTTGACTAATTTTGGCACTGGAGTATGTTTGGCTAGGCATGCTGGGGCAGACATTTAGAAATTCAGTTAAACTTACTGAAGGAGGAGTTAACATGTAGAATAAGCTGAAGGCTGTTGAGAATGATAAGATCTTCCATGATATTAAAAGACAAGAGGTCAGAAATAAGTTTGGACTTGGTCAAACCCACACTCCCTAAAAATGGGAGGAGGTTAGTGGCAAAAATCTAACAACTAGTAATGGTGGTTAGTGGCAGATTTCTAGAGGATCTAGGTAGTGGATCATGATTCGAAATATTTAGGAGGGTTTGTAGCCATTTTCATGCAAATGGGCCCACCAAGGTCAGTGAAAATAGGTTTCAGTCAATAGATCCAACCGCTAGGAATTACCTAATAGGTAGTAAACTAGCCAAATTGAATCTAAACCACAATTTAGGCAATTATCAAGTAGAAAAATGTGGTTAAGTAGATGTTATATGGTTTCACAGTATAAATAGGTCTTTGTAATCTAAATTATACATATTCAATCAATCAAACAACTTATTTATCAATTTATCTTTACTACTTTTATTTATAGTTTTTCAGCATTTATTTTTCCAGCAAATCCAATCTTAACTTTCACCTAGATCAAGTGCTCTTTGGAGTGACTTGGAAACTAATTAGCCGAGGAGCAAATTTCCCTCCTCGATACCAAATCATCTGATTTTATTTTGGAATTGTGTTGGAGCAAGTAATAGAGTCATTCGACTAACTATTCACTTGACAACAAAATTGGCATGCCCAGTGGGACCATAGGTGTTTATGTTCAGAAGTTTGAATCTTTAGGTCATGACTATACCTAGCACATGCACCTTAGGTCTAGAAGAACTCTAAACAATATGGAGCAAAACCTAAAGAAGAATGGTTTACATAAAGGAAATGAGGCAGTTACCTTAGGGATGCATACTTCTTTGGTAGTAACCACAACTTCTCAACTGATGCAAAACACACGAATAGCAGCTTCTACGCCTATTGCTTCAACTAGCACAATTATAGTAAAAGCACCTACTGTGATGACGACCTCATGCTCTAGTTGTCTAAGTAGTTGGTCGACATAATAAAGGCTATAGTACACAACGAGGTCCAATAGGTAAGAGAATTGGAAAATAGGCATATGAACATGGGTGATTTAGCCACTTTAGTTGTACATAGATACTTAAAACAACCAAATCATGTAATAGTTATTGAAACCCCCCAGGTACCTCTGTACACTTAGGAAGGACCTTCATTCTAAGACCAGCTGAGTTACATTTAGGCAAGACATCCCCAGGTGCTCTAGTCGAATGTTGTTTAAGTAGGATTGGGTTCTCTATTCCAACCGAACTTGTTTCAGGCAAGGTACCCTTAAGGACTCAATTGAACTACACAAATTCAGTACCTTTTAATTTGTTTTCTAATTCTTGTCAAGTTTTCACTACTACTAGTCCTAGGGGACAAGTAGCTAGAGATTATTTTAATTGGTTTGGTATGCAAAATCCTTAGGTGAATTTGGCTACAAGGCCGCCGAATGCAACAGGACACATTAGAATGCCGTACGTTTAGTCAAGTAATTCAGTTGACGGAATGAATACGTAGATAGTCAATACTACTAGATATGTCACTTTTGGTATGGGAATGTCCCTTACATCTATCAAATCAGTCATGGAATCCCATGCTAACAAGCCAACCAGTGTATTCGCATGTTGTTGAATAGATACCTCAATAGAAAGTACCCTTACCTGGGAAAACAACTAGGCTTGTTGTAATGACCCACTATTGCTATTAGACAATGCTATCATTCTTCTTTATTATTATTAGATAGGATTTAATGAAAACTACCTCAATCAACATACAACTATTATATCGTCAACATGTACACATACCTAAGAGACCATTTTTCTTGACAAAGATTCCTGTGCAGTATCTATATATGAACTAAAGAATTTTAAACCTTAAAATTTATGTGCCAATGCCACAACCAAAATATACATTAGTAAGGGAGAGGGTAAGGCTAGTTAAGCTATACATCAAATCTAAAGAGTAAAACAACTATCGAAAGAACAACAAAAGCGAGAATATGACTCATCACATCTCCTTATCTCTAAGTAGGCAGCTCCACCATCAACTATGAGCAGTTAGACTAATATAAGCCCCTCCATCTACTCCCATACGCATGAACCACACATGCAAAATAGTGCAAGGGTAAGCTTACTTGACAAAACATAGCATATAATATGAAAGGAAAGTAATATGAATTCTCCTACTCATACATCTACAGGTAATATACACATATACTATCATGAATCAACACCTTCATTTAAACACATACACAGGATTCACATACAATCCCATAATGTGTGGCAACATCATAAATCAGAAATATTAATTACCATGTCAATGCATAAGGACACTACTCTCGAGAGATTTACAACATTTTGAGCGATTAGCACAGACATGTTCCTTAACATAGCATCACCATAACTATTGGAGAACACTGTAGCTCTGATCAATGGATAAAATCAAGTGGTTGATCAGGATAAATATACATGGTATGACACCCTTTACCCCAAAGCTAATTATTAAATAAATATTACGAAAATATAACATACTTTTCATTTGTAAAATAAAACGATAGTTTATAATCTTTTTATTCACACGATAAAGGACATCACATGCACAACTCATATTTACTAAAGCTCCATAAGATGCTTTACTGATTAACCAAATGATGGTGACCCATAGTTGACCATACAAGTCAAAATAAAATAAAATAAACCAATTTAAAAGTAAAACTATTAGTCTAAAGTTTAAAAGCTAAAATAATAAATAACTAAGACCCCGATGTCACATTACTATCAGAGTTGACAAAACCGTAAAGAAATTGTAAAATAAACTGCAATGGGGCCAATGCCCCTACTCTAAGATTCCTCCTCAAGGTCTTGCTGGACGTCACATGTATATCACAGACACATACAGAAAACACCAGAAAACAAGAGGGTGAGATACATCTCACATCATGCTCAAAGTATGACAATGGAGACAGGTAGAATACACATCACATACATAATCAATTAACAGTAATTTGCAAAAAAAAACCAGAATGCACAAAAACATATGTAATGCAATACCTAGCTTCTACTTCTTATGCACATGTGGTACCAACTTAAACTTGTCGGAAAGTAGACTAGGAGTAAATGCACGGCCATAAGAAGCGTCATCGGTACCGATGCCTTCGGCTCTCGCACCCTCAACTAGTATGATATCCCCCGGCGACTAGTCAGGGTTACCCAGTTTTGCCAGTACACCCCGGCTCCATGGGATCAGCATGGACCATTGGAGTTTTTCCAACCGGATAACCCCCAAGGCTAGAGTTAGACAACCCATCATGGCCTCCACTAGCCAGATTCCTACATACTTTCCTCATCACATAACTCAAATGTTATGATGCATGGTCACATACAATACTTACAACTTTTCACAGGCTTTCATCATGAAACATTAACACAATTTCATGTCATATTCAATTTTCTCAAAGTAAACAACAGTCGCACAATATAAACTTAACAAGGCATAAAAAGAAACAACAATGAGTTTAAAACTACAAAGAAAGGAGTTCATAGACACAAAGAACGAAATAGCCAAAATCGTATCCGCTCGTAGTGCCAGCAGCGAATCCGCCTGGCGGGCTATGTATCCCGCCTGGCGGGTTTGCGCCGTAACCAACCCGCCCAGCGGGTTGTGAGCCCCGCCCAGCGTGTCCACGTCAGGACCCAACCCGCTCCGCGGATTGTTCATCCCGCCCGGCGCCAACGCGAAGTGTAGTTTTCAACGAAAGCTCGTCCAGCGGCTATTTAGCCCCGCCGGGCGGATTCAAGGTACAGATTTTAAAAAGACAATCCATGATAATCCATATAAATTAAACATAGAATTCTCATAAAGCATATTAATAATTTGGGGAAAATCGCATTCCCCTTTGCACGTATACAACCATATAATTCACAAACAATTGGGGTCTAGGGCCAACCCCTCTACCCACGACCAAAGTCATACCCATGAGCGAGATAACTCACTCCCCCCTTACCTTGAAAGAGGCGATCTCCAGCAAGAGGATGCGAACGGTGCAGTAACGTCTTTCTAAGGTTTCTCACTTCTTGACTGCAAAGGCTCTGATGGCACGGTATCTCCAAGGAGGCACAAGCGAAAGAATAAGGAAGAAGGATTAGGTTTTCAAGAAACCTAAAGAATACTTAAAGCTAACTTTGGACTCATAAAACTAAGCCCAATAGAAGGGTTTTAAAACTTTTAAAAAACACTCTAATTATAAAACCCCAGTTTAAAAGTCCAATATTTCTTTTTCTCAAATATCATTTTATTAAAAACATGGCAAACGAATAATAATAATAATAATAATAATAATTAACGAAAAACATTGGGGTGTTACACATGGGTAGTGGCTCACCACTACATAAGGCTTGCAACGACCTTGGCCCTCTATGAAATTGCCCGTCTACCTATCCCCAAGTCCTAGGTATAATGACCTCCACTAACCCTTCTAACACTAGGTTGGAGGTCTGTTTAAGCCTTAGCTCCTGTTAACCAACCAACTTACGTGCCTGCTCATAATGCAGTCACTACTGCGGATTTATGCATTAATACATGTATCACCCGTCCACCATCAAACCAACATCAATAATTTACTAAAATTTAATAGCAACGATCTTAACAAAGTTTAACAACAACACCATGTGGCTCAATTCAGCACCCCACATGCTCAACAACCACCAATAATCCCATGTAGGCTCAATTCAACACCTAACATGGTGAACAAGTCAAACCCTACCTGAGAAGCCTATACCTCTTTTGGATTTCACAAACGAATCCTGTGAACAGTAAGGGGAGGTTCTATCTAAGGAACTTCCACTTTAACAACATATCCAACAATCAACAACAATTTGAAAACCAAAACCATCTTTAAAAACCATTTGAAAGACCTAACTTATCTTGAATTATACATTTGACATCTTTAAGGATCAAAATTTGTAGATTTATAATCATTTAGAAGATTGGTCAATCTTGAGATTCATAAAACTTTTCAGAATAATTCAATTCCTTAGTTTAAGGAAATCATATTTAAACTGGACATCTTTTCATCATTCCCAGATAGAACTTTTGAAAATGCATAACACCCTTTTTATAAACACATGTATATAATAGATCAAATTATAAAGTGGTAAATTTAAATTCTAAAATAACATATTAAATTTTGAAATAACAGATTAAGTACTGTACTAACAATTATCTCTTGTAATAACAGATTAAACTAGTTAGAAATGCACTAGAAATAATTTCCTGATAGAGATAATCGATTATGAATCTCTATAATCAATTATTTCAGAACCAGTGTTAGGAAAACAATTCCTAAAGCTCGAATAATCGATTATTAACTTCCATACTCGATTATTTCAGAACTAGTGTCACGAAAACAACTTTTGGAACTCTAAACAATCAATTATGAGGCTCCCATAATTGATTATTTGCGATAGAATTACGAAAAACGTGATTTTTTTGCAAAAAATTCGATCTCCACCATAACACAAATCCATATTTCGACTCAATGAGAGTTCTAACATCATCAATCCATCTCAACAAAGCTTATATGCATCAAATTGTACAATTAATGCAACATTTTGTCACCTAAATCTCAAATTTCTCATCCCAAACCCATTTTTATCAATATACCACCACAAAGCTCATTCTAACAGAAATTTTGTAGATCTCTAGCATATATAAGTATAACAACACACACACAACACAAAACAACTATGAATAAGCTTTCCTTACCTCTTGGAGCCTCCAAGATTTGAATTAGTGGAAGAGGAGAAAAAGGGGAAACAAAACTCTTGAGCCAAACAAAGGGAAATCTTAATTTGGAAACCCACGGCTATTATAAGGAGAATGGAATTTGTCTCGAGGGTTTTCTCTAATTCTTGAGAGATTAAAGTGAATAGGGAGAGTTTACGAGTATTTGTAGAAGTGTGAGTGACAATATAAGGAAGAGGAAGAGAGTTTTGCTTCTTAAAAGAAGGTTATGGGCTTTAAGAGAGGTCTTGGGCTCACTAAGGCCCAATAACCCAACCCCATAGTTCATATATTGGACCAACAGACATACAATCTGTAGAGATATTTGGCTTAAACACATTTTCTCAAATTCCACAATTCAAACCGAAGTTTCCAAGACAACACAACATAAAACAATAACCATACACCTGCAATTTATTTATTACCTTTTTAATTACAAAAACTAAATTTAATTTTCACTTTCAATTATTAAATCACTAAATCATACATTAGGAAAACACTGTTGTTATGCTTGTGATACTGAATGGAGCCCAATGTACTTCACCCCAATTAGTTGATCTTGGGCCAATAGTTGAAATTATAAAGAAGTATTTCGGCATCCAGCTGAAGCTAATGGAGAAAGCAGTGTACCGAAAACCCTATCTTGAGTAGGTAAATCAAGTTATGCCTTTGCCGAAAAGGTTTAGGACCCTAGATTTCACTACTTTTTTTGGCAAAGATGGCAAGTCCACCATAGAGCATATCGGCAGGTTTACTGCTCAATGTGGTGAGGGAGTCAGAATGAGTACCACGAGCTTCAGTTATTCTTTTTATCTCTAACAAGGACTGCTTTCACTTGGTACTCTTCCTTGCCCCTTAACTCGGTACAAAGTTGGGCTGATATGGAAAGATGTTTCCATGACCATTTCTACAGGCCTCAGCTCGAAGTTACGATGGCCGATTTGATGAACCTTAAACAACAAGTTAATGAATTGGCAATGAACTTCATTGAGAGGTTTAGGAAAATGGCTAGCAAATGTTCTATGCAATTCCTTGAGGCCGAATACGTGATCATGACCATTGGAAACATGCACCCTTAATTGAGGGAGAAGTTAATGGCTCAAGAATGTGCTGACTTGAGTCAGCTTGCCTCTAAAGCTATCTAAATAGAGTAGTTTATTATGGATAAAGAACAGAGGCAAGCTAGCCGAGGCAGAAGGCCACATTCGGTGTCTATTGTGGAGATTGAAAGGTATGACAAAGTGTCGAATGACCTTAAAGCTGAAGTTGTAACACCCATTATAATAAGACATACATTCATTTTATTTTATTGATTCTTAATTCGTTTGTTAGAACGTTGGCTTGATTTAAAACTAATACGTACTCATTTTTTGCAAACGTTTAGTAATTCACATTATTTAAAGAACCATGATCATGAAATAGACGTCAAGTCTTCATACTAAATCATAGTACATATATAAGGAATACATCAGTAAATACAACAAAAGTACGTCTTAAAAACCCTCCTGTAATTGTACAATAAAATGACCTATGTCAAAGCAGTATATGTCTATACTAGGCTAGCCCATCCTATAAAATCTACAAAAGTTATACGTAGAGTAGTCGTCACTGCCAGTCCTTAGGGTCCATCTGCTTGTACCATGATTGTATATGAAAAGAAACAAACAAGAAAGGAGTGAGGTTTTTATAAAAGCCTCATTCGTTTCTTTATAGGCTACAAACAACAAATTAAACAAGCAATCAGGGGAAATCCTAAGGTCTGACCTACATTATTACGACTCAATCTCAACCTTTACCAGATGTATGGATCCATACTTATCTCTGATGATTTACTTTAACCATCAGGAATCATTGGGAAGCGATTGGAAGTTCGTATAATCCCTTAGAAGGTACAGACATCCATGTCATAATCATCATCCTCGAGGAAAGGGCCACACGCCCATTAGGGATATACACTACACCAATCATGATGATGCTGAGTAGGCGTCAGGGTTGCCAAGTCGGTTTACGTGATTTACCCCGGCTCAGGGTGCTAACCTAGCCATTGGGATGTTCACAACTCAGCACCTTTACCCTCAAGACCCGACCAATGGTCCTTGCCTTTCATCCCACAGTGTACCATACTATAACTTCCCAGACACCGGCACTTATGCTTCTCAGCATAGTCCTAACTCAATCGGGGTTTTCCTATGATTTTGCTTTCTAAGTTTCAAGACATACTCTCTGGATAATCCAATAGAGTTCTAGAGTTACTCATCATAGATATTTCATTCATCCATCACTTACTTAACACTTAGAAATAATTTGATACGAATGTCATAGGAAGGAAAATATCAACAATCAAAGTTACATATATATTCATTCTCATACATTCATACATTTATCATAGTTCTTATTTTAATTACTTTGTTTTATCCTTATCCTTTTCTAACTTTTCAAATTAGACTATTTTAAAGGAAAAATCTTTTGTCTACAATTATGACTAGGACGTAGTAATAAAATTTTAAGAGAAGTTCTTTTCTAATGTGGAAGGTCAGACTATGCTACAACCATAGAGCATACTTAGAGATTCTCTCCGGTCATTTCCTTTTACTAAAATTTGGTTTGTTCATCTCACAAAACCAAGACTTCTAATTTCTTGAAGAAAATTTTGTAAATGCATGCATTTTACCAAAACATTTGTTAACTTTATTTGAACAAGATTATTTATTTATTTCCATACTAGCCATAATTTGTTCAAAATAATAGTCGAATGGTAACAAATTAAAATTTGTCCAACTTGTAGAGTTGTCAAAGTGAGCCAGCCCGACTCACCCGGGTTGGCTCACCACGGGTTGGTCAAAAAGTGAGCCAACCCAACCCAGCTCCCTTTTTGGTGACAAGTTGGTGGGTTATGTGGGTTGACTCACTTAAAATTAAAAAGAACAAAAAATAGAATACATAAGTAAAAAAGTATCAAAAAATATACAAAAGTAAAATTAAGGTGATAAAAATTTTGATGTGCTTAATGAAAACTAGAGTATCATAAATTTATTATGTGGATAATAGTATACTAACTTATCTTTTTATATAGAGTACATCATCAAAAATAATCCTCATTTAATAGTTCATTAATCAACATTTGACATATAGAATAGTACATGAAATGCATGCAGACTCACTCCATGGAGACTTTTCAACAGTTTGAGCAATCAGCTTGGACACATCCCTTACATGATCAACAACACGACACGTGCCAAAAACCATTGGAGGATTGCTAAACTCTGATCTATGGACGAGATTTAATAGTTTGTCAAGATAAGTACATGTGGGTAGTGGCTTATTGTGCGACTCATGGTTTGCAAGGACCTTAACCCCCTACAAAATCGCTCATCTACTTATCCTCTAGGCACCATCACACGACTCTACGTCCCACTTAGCACTAGGTTGGAGATCCTATATAAGTCGTCAGCTCCAATTAACCAAACCAACTTACATGCCTACTCGGTCACAGCCACCAATGTGGACATATGCATGAAATGCATGTACAACTCAACAATCTAATAATCAATAAATTTACAACAATCTCAACCAACATGTCAACATGGTTGTACTTGGGTATCCTTGTGGTTTTAGATATAGCAGCTCCATACTTGCCATCTCAACTATGGCTTGCCTCAAGGTCCTAAGCATTATCAATAACAACAACAAACCAACATCATTTCACAACATGATTCTTAAACCATTGATAGGTAACCAACTCTCTTCATTATTTGTTGGCTAATTGATGAAACATGTTATTCATGTGTTATTATTTGGGCATTAAGGTTCTACTTTCAAGTCTCATTAATCTTTATTATTCTTAACTCATCCAATACTTTTATAGTTATCTAAGGTTAAGACAATTATCTTCATTAATTAGCCACTTAGGATGTGTAGGGGAAAATTCCATTCAACTATGGGAAGCTTTCTAGTCTTCTAAGTTAACAAAACCTTTAAGGTTTCACTTTTAATCTCATTATTTGTTAAGTTCAACTTATCTTTCCATTCATGGTTTTCTTAAGTTTTTCAATAATCATGTTATATACTTATCTTCTTAAGGTTCCTTAGGGAAAGGTAAAAGATCAACAACTAGGGCTTCATTCCTAACCTCTTGTATGTCATTATGTTTTAGGGAGTGATAGGGTTCTATGCTTAGCATGACCATATAGTGCTTAGCGCACTACTTGCTATGAGTTATACTAGTCTTAATTTCAACTAGCACTTAATGTAATTACCATCACGCTTAGCGCTTGTCATTATAAAGAGCTAATATTTTCAAGGGTATCTAACACTTAATGTGTTTTTCTATGCCTAATGCCCTTTAGTGAGAACACTGTTAAATTAAAATATAAGTTCTACCACTAAGCATTTTATTTCTATGCTTAGCATGACCATCCATGCTTAGCGCTGATCATACTAGGGTTCTTATCATTTTCCCAATTTCACATGACGCTAAGCGCACATTTGTCGCACTTAGCCCCCCTTCAACAAGTTCTTTAATGTTATAATCTGCACTTAGCGCACATTCACCACACCTAGCTTGGGGGTTTGAACTCAAAAACCAAAAAACACGATTTTTCATATTTTCAACATAAACAACATAAATACACCAAAATGGTTCACAACATCATTATACAACCATAGAAATGTGTTACAAACATCAAAATTTCCAACAAACAGAGAATCATAACAATCATGCATTTTTCATGAAACTTCCAATAACCATTAAAACTCAACCATAATTGAAATCTAAAGTAACAACACACTTCCTCATTGTGTTCTTCAACATTTCAAGGCAACATACAATTGATTTACAATATAAAACACAAAAGAGACTATGCTTCCCTTACTTGGAAGGTGAAACTTCAAAGAAAATGATGAAAACTCAACAAAATGCAAGGCTCCTAGATGCTCCACAAAAATGCAGTAGCAAAGGGGGTAGGAAAGCTTTTGTTTTAGCCAGGCATTGATATTTAAAGAGAGATTATTAGGGGAAGGGTTTTGCATAATTGTCATTAAGGGTTTTGTTAACCAATGGATTAACAACAAAAATAGAAGCTAACTTTAAGCAATTATGGTAAATGATGTAGCTGATTTTTTTTTTGCCATTTATAGGGGAATCTCTTTTGAATTTCTTGCCAAAAATGGTAAGTCAATAGGTGATTATCCTCGAACAACATATTAACTGTCTAGGGAAATGTGTCAATGACACTCTCACACTAAATCATATTACACCTCTGCTTAGTCACTTACTCCATCAAGATGCACTCACTCTAACACAATACAACAAAACCAACTCTAGTAGGATTTCCTCACTAAAATCCTCATTGGAAAAATGTGCAACATTAATTAATTAAATCTTCTTAGGAATTAAATTTAATTTTTTTTATAGTTATCCTCAATCTACTTAATTAATCACAATGAAGGAAATCGCGGTGTTACATCTACCATGGACAATGCCCCGCATACTAGTCACCATTGATGCTAGCAAAGCTGCCAATGAAACCTCACCTATAGGTCACTACTATGAACTGGCCACTTCCAGTTTGGGTCGAGTCCTTGTTTCAGGCGTCAAGGTTACTTATTTTTGTGCTTATTTCATGCAACATTTTATTTGGTTTTATTCCTGTTTAGTTGTTGAACATGATTTTGAGGTGTTTACTTACACTTTTGTTTGTTTCATTACTCATGAAGCATGCCAAGTTGCTCATACCACAATGACATGTGAAAATCATGGATTTGGCCCCTTGCAAGTTGTCTAGTAGCCAAATGACATGGTTGATAAACACCCATGGCAACCTTAAGGTCTCTGGCACCATCCATTAATTTATAGTTTAGGTTGGCATATCCAACAATTATGTATGCATTATTAATTGCAAAAGAAAGACAAAGTTCCATTTCTTTATGAACTTTTATCATCAAGGAATATTTTCTTAGAGATAGAAAAAGTTATTTTATTAAATAAATGATTTTGTTAAAGGGGCAGTACATTGTCATTGCTTCCAGTTAAGTATAAAGTATACATGCATTGATGTTATTCTTTCCCAGGGGCAATGGTAGTGAAGTATAAACATAAAGCCTTTTTACCAAAGATGTTCACCTCTCCCTTAGAGTATTTCAGTTGTACATCAGAGATGTTGTTTTCCTATATGCAATGCCTTTAAGCATCAAATTAGATAGAGTCTGAGGCTTACATCTCGTTTTTGGTAGAGTTTGCATCAAGCATTGGGAATGAAGGTGAGACTTACACTTATAAATAGATGTCCAAATGGAAAGAACGATCCAATCCTTAGAAGATCTGTTACAAGCATGTGTTTTGGGCCATTTAGGAAGTTGGGACGAAGTTCTACCCTTAGTAAAGTTCACTTATAACAACTGTTTCCATGCAAGTATTAGTATGGCGTCATTTTAAGCTCTATATGGAATAAGGTGTCAGACACCACTTTGCTAGTATCAAGATGAAGAGCACTTGTTTGTTGGACCTAAGTTAGTATAGTAAACAACAAAGAACATTAAGAAGATCTAGGGGGACATGAAGATTGCCCAAAGTTGTTGAAAGTATTATGCTAACAAGCAAAGGAAAACTGCTTGAGTTTAAGGAAAGTGATCATGTCTTCTTGAGAGTCGCACCAACGACTAAGGTAGGAAGGGCAATCAAATCCAGAAAACTTACCCCTAAATTCATTAGATCCTACCAGATTCTACATCATGTCCTATAACTTACTAGATAGCCTTACCTCTTCCCTATCCAATGTGCACAATGTCTTGCACGTTTCCTAATGAGAAAGTATACCTGTGATCTCACATGTCATAAAACCCGATTCAGTACAAATTTGAGAGGACCTGACCTGTGAGGCTTAACTTGTAAAGGTTGAGGATCAAAGGGTAAGCAACTTAAAGGCCCTTAAGGATTTTAGTCTTGTCAAGTTGTGTGGAGTGACGTAACTAGTGATGCTACATGGGAGTTTGAAGACAATATTTGAGAACAGTGTTTGCAACTCTTCCCAACTAAGTGAAATTTTGAGGACAAATTTTTTTTTGTTGGGAAGTATTGTAATGTTGTCATTTTTCTTTGTGATTAATTAAGTGATTAATGATAATTACAAGAGACATGTAATTTATTTTCATGAAATGTTTTAAATAATTAGTGTTGCAATCTTTTTGGTGAGAATTTCAGTAGAGAAATCCTACTAAAATTGGTTAAGTTGTGTTACGTCAATGTAATTGTACACTAAGGGAGTAAGTGACAGAACAAAGGAATACCATGATCTAGTGCCAAAATGCCATTGACTTGATTCCCTAGACAATTAGCACATAAATCGAAACTAATTATTCATTGACTTACCATTTTTGGCAAAAAGCTTACCATACCATTTGTAGTAAATCATCTTACCATTTTTGACAAGAAATTCAAAAAATAAATATCTCATAAGTGGCAAAAAGTAATCAACCACATCTTTAGCCATTTATGTTAAAACAAGTTTCCATTATTATCTTAAAGACCATTGGTTAGTAAAACTGCATGGACCCTTAGTTACAAACCCTTCTAAACTTGTATAATTAGACCCTTGGCTGAAACATCTAAAGCTTTTACCCTTCTTGTTGTTGCAAATTTCATGGAGCTTTGGAGATACACTCTCATTACCTTGTTTATTCAACTTTTACTTGAGAAAACTCACCAAGTAAGGGAGCTCTGTAATGTCTTGTTTTTCTTAATGCGTGGTTGAGTGTTTGATAAATAAAAAGTGGAACTTAGATATGTAATCTAGGTGATTAAAAGGAATAAATGGTTTATTGGTATATGGTGTGTTGTATGTGATGGCAGTTGTGTGTTACCTGTTTGAAATTTTTGGTTTGATTTTAGGAAACTTGAGATATGAATTTGAGCCAATGTGGATGTACTGTGGATGGGATTTTTGGGTGTTGAGAGAAAAACAATTGAGTTAAACCAATTTTGAGATAAGGGGAGTGGTTTGGTGAGTTATGAGCCTCAATCGGCCAAGGGTCCATGTGTGAGCTCCGGGAGGTAGATATAAATAAGAGGGGGAGGGGGCTATTCTTCCTCATTTTGGTCATTTCTCTCCTTATTTGTCTAAGATTTCTTGAGTTAGTGAAGTTGTAAGCGAGTTGTGAGTTTAGTCTAGCGATTGTGGTAAGGAAAGGAATAATCTTAGCTAATTTTGGCTCAAGACAGAAGATTCTCAAGGAAGCTAAAATCAATCCAAGAACTTTTAGAGGTAAGGGAAGCTTACTTTGCTTATAAGTTGATTAGTTTGTTGTTGTTAAGCATGATTCTCGGATTGGTTTTGATTGAAAGTTGATTGGATTGAAATTTTGTGTTAGAAATGGGTTTTGGCTTGATTTTGATGATTTGTTGTTCTATGTGATTTTGTTTGGAAGTTTATGTTGAATTTATTGATCCTGATTGTATTGGAAATTGGTTGAACTTTGTTTGAGTGAGATTGGACTAAGCATGAGAGAAAAGTTGAGATTTTTAGGTTTGGTTCGAAGGGGAGTCGTTGAACGACTAAGGGCCTTACTAAGCAAGAGTGCCCTAGAGCTAGAGAAAGTTGTTGGGATGAAGGTTCGTTGAGCGACCACCATTGTCGCTAAGTGAGTGTTCTTGAGGTGGGATGAATGAGTGAAGAAATGAGGAGATTTGCTGAGCGAAAATCACTTCGCTAAGCGAGTGATTATGTGAATTCTAGAAATTTTCCAAAATGTGGTTCGCTGAGTGAGTCAAACACTCACTAAGCGAGGGATGAGTGTTACAGAGAGTGCTAAAGTGGTTCTTTGAGCAAGACCTGTCTTTGCTGAGCAAGTTGGAGCCTTAGAGGTTGTGGCTCTTTCTTGTAAATGTCTCGTTGAGTGAGACTTATGTTCGCTGAGCGAGAATAGTGCCAGGGACTTGGCTGCTCTTTGGAATGGTTATTCGTTGAGCGACACTTATGGATCGCTAAGCACGCATGTTGACAGAGACTAAGTGGTTCTCTGTAGTTGGATTCGCTAAGCGGCATTCATGTTCGTTAAGCGAAGGGTGTGGATGAGAGTTAAGTTCACTGAGCAAAGCTTATACTCGCTAAGCGAGAGCCTTCGAGAGGGAAGTGTGCTCTCTATATAGAAGGTACTCATTAAGCAAGCGTATAGGTCGTTGAGTGAGTACGTATTGCTGTATGTTATGTGAAAAATTGTGTGGAATTGGTAGTTGAGTGGAAGGTTACTCAGGTAGAACCTCCATTAGTTGTAGTATGTTGTAATGGTGAGATATCTTACAGAGAGTGTTGGTTTCTTAGATAGGACCTCACCTAAGACATGTAAGATATCTCTTGAGGCATGTGCTAATTGAATAAAGTTGTAATTGTTGACCATGCAAGAGGTTGAGTTGGGCGTGCATGGAGTTGGTTGGGGGTTGATGGTGATTGTTGGACCACAGGTGGTGCTGAGTAGGCCACATGGTATTGTGTTGAAACATATATGTCTATGAATATGTTGATTGTTGTGGTTGAGTTGATTTTTGTGGAAACTCATGCATTGGATGCATATGTTGTTGGTTAAGGTGGTGTAGGCCTCATGCTATATGCGGGCAGGCACGTAAGTTAGATGGTGACCAAAGTTGGTGCTCAAATGGGCCTTCAACCTAGTGCTTGGATAAGAAGTGGGGTTTGAAAGATGGGCCTAGGGGATAAGTGGATGGGTAATCTCGCAGGGGGCCAAGGTAGTGCAGGCCTTGTGCCGTAGTATACCACCACCCACACACACTTTTCTTGACAACCATAAGCTTATCCAACTTATCAGAGTTTTGGCAATCCCTGAATGGTGCGTAGAAGGCCATGGTAAGGGGTAAGACTTGGTTGATCACCCAAAATGTAGTAAATCTCTCGAGAGTTGTGTCATTCATACATTAACATGTAGGGGTTGAAAGCATGGTGTGTGGTGTTATGATGTATGTAAACCCATTTCATTGATGTTTTGGATTCCAAATTTGGCATATTGATGGTTGACAATATGAAGTGTACACTATATGTTGATTCTTGTTTCATAAGTTTACCCTTGCCTTGCTGTTTTGTTTTGGTATGGTTGTTGTTATTGTTGTATGGAGCTATGATTGTGATGATCACGTCATTTGGCGTAGGAGTAGAGGGAGAGGCATCCGCAAATCTAGCTTCTCGAAGTTGATGGAGGAGGTCTCAAATGGAGACTTTTGGAGGCCTTTTTTAAGTGGATCTCTCATGGAAGCTCTTTTCTTTTTGGCTTGACATTTTTGTTGTATAGTTGATCAGCTATAGGGAATTTTAATTATGTATCTCCCGTGGAATTGTATATAAACTGACTTATATGTTACCTTGTTCTATATCATATATGTATGTTTTACATATAGAATGGTGATGAGATGATATTTAATATAAATGACTGAATATCTTAATAGAGTATGAGGATGTAGGTAGTACTATAACGACAGAGGGTGGTTACAAGCTCACTCTTTTCTGCATTTTGATATTTCAAATTTGTTATATGTTGCTTTGAAATGTTGATGAACATGATAAAGAAATGTGTTGCTACTTCAAATTACAAGTATAGTTAAGTTTTGACGGTTGTTGTAAGTTTTATTAAGAATACATGTTTTCTATGATTCTTTGTTTGTTGATGATTTTGATGTTTATAAGGTGCTTTTGCAATTGTATAATGATGTTGTAAACCATTTTGGTGTATTTATATGTTGTTAAAGTTAAGAATATGAAAATTCACATTTTTTGGTTGGGAGTGTCAAACTCCCGTGTTAAGCACAGTGAATGCGCACTAAGCATAGATCAAAGATCAGGGTTTTGTTGAATGTGCGTTAAGCACAAATCATAAAACTTATGAACTTGTTAAAAGTGGGTTAAGCATGAAGACTGTCACACGAAGCGCCTTGTGAAATCTATAAATTTCTTAGTTAAAATATGATTGATGCTAAGTACCTTGAATGTGTGCTAAACACAGATAATAAACCTTGGAACCCTATGAACATGTTGAAGGCCGCTAAGTGTGATAAAGTTACACTAAGTGCCAAAACTTAGATTTCAATAGAACAATATTCTTGCAAAAGGATGTTAAGCACAAAAGAGCACACTAAGTGCCAAACAACCTTAAAAACATTAACTCTTTGTAATGTGGCATGTTAAGTGCAACTAAGATCGCATTAAGCCCCTCTAATCCCTTGATAACTAGCTCTCTGTAATGATGAGCGCTAAGTACGATGGTAGTCATGCTAAGCGCTAGTTGAACCTAAGACTTATATGACTCATAGCAAGTAGAGCACTAAAAGTAGAATCCTCTCACTCTTAAAACATAATAAAATACAAAAGGTTAGGGATGAAGCCTTAGTTGATGATCCCTTACCTTCCCTAAGGTAACTTAGGAGGATAAATATGTAACATTATTATTCGAAAACTTAGGAAAACCATGAATGAAAAGACAAGTTGAACTTATAGAATAATAAGATTGAAAGTGAAATCTTAAAGCCCTATTCATAAAAGGAAATGACATGCGATATTCGTTGATTAACAAATGGCAAATAAAACAAAGAAGCATTTATTGATGAAATTTTGACTTTGTAAAGGTTGGTTACTGGGGCCTCTACAAAGCTATTGTTGTTGACGATGCTTAATACCTTAAGGTCAGCCATAGTTGACATGGGGAGTACAAAGCTGCCATATCTTAAACCACACGGGTATCTAAGTACAACCATGTTGACTTGTTGGTTAAGATTACTATTAGAATTGTTGATGTTGATGTTGATGTTGTATGCATGCATTCATGCACGAGTCCATAGTTGTAGCTATGGTGTGAGTAAGAACGTAAGTTGGGGTTGCTTGGTTGGACTTTCAACCTAGTGTCGGAGAGTTTGTGGGGTCGTGTGATGGGGCCTTGAGAATGGGTAGACAGGAAGATCCCACACTGAGGATAAGGTCCTTACAAACCTTGTGTTGCAGTATGTTGCTGTGTTATTTGAGTATGTTGCATTATTTTGACAAACCATTACTACATCTCCATAAATCATTTGTATGACGTCCCCCAATGGTTTATGGCACATGCTGTGTTGAGGATCTGAGTGGTTTGTCATTGTTGTATCATGTTAGGCAAGTGCCCGTCTTAGTCACCCAAATTGTTGGAAAGTCTCTATGGAGTGAGTCTACGTGCATTTCACAAATAATGTTGTGTTATTTGTATGATGTTTGGATAGATTGATCTTTAATGATAAATATTACCCATTGATTATTATTATATTTAAATTGAGATAAAAACTATGATGCTTAATTCTATATGTATTAGTTAGCGCAACATGTTTGTGGGAGTGGATGCCGAGGTTGTTAAGATAGATGAGGATGCCAAGAGTTCACATGTGCGTAGGCCCTTACCACATTAACTTTTGGGAGATTGTTGTGGGAGACGACGATGCATAGAGGATAAACCGTGAACTTTAGAGGATTTGGTACAGGGGGAGCTTACTCTCTCCTATGCCCCAATGAATTCACAGTTTTTTTCTCTTGTGTTGCATACTTCAGTGCAGTTCTGGCTACCTATGCAAAAGATGTGGAGAGCACTTGTTTGCACCATCTGACCTCGTATCATGCTATTGAGTACCAACGTTTGTTTCGTCAGGGACCTCGTCCCCAAAGAGCTTCTAATGCTGTTGTGGAGCAACCTGCTACTGCTCTTCTTGTCGCTCCTCCTTCTTAGGCATAGGGTTTAGTTGTATAGTTAGCTAGGGTGTGTGTGATGTATTTAATTCCCCACTCCTTGTTTAATGTATTTCATTGATAGGTACACGTGTAAAGCACACACCACCTTCTAAAACACTTTGATGATGATGGTTGTAATGCCATAAGGCATAATGTTTTTATTTTAGATGACTTATGAAGCATGTATATATATTTTTGTATGCCTTGATGTTTATCACTTAATTCTCACATGTGGAGTTTTAGTAAATGAATGTATGATGAACACAAAAAATTTACACGTTATCATGAATAAATTAATTAAAGAGTTTACTAAAATTGAACCTTTCCATGCTTTAGTAGTTTGGTGTCATGTAGCGACAACGAGTCATTATAGAATGCAAATTCATAGACTCTTTTTTTAAAATTTTATTCAATTCAATGATTAAATTGACAACATTTTACAATTTTAGAGACTAAATTGATAATATAGTAAAAAAAATTCCTTAATTCTATCATTTAAAACATTTTACATCATGTATATTAACTTATAAAAATATAAAGTAAAAAATATCAATTATATTAGTTCTTCCTAAAATTAATGTATTTAATATTTAAAAATTAAAGTTAACGATATTTTTAATTTTAAAATTTAAGATGTGATTCTTATAGTTTTAAGAATTAATATAATTTATTTTAAAATTTAATAAACTACTTTATAATTTATTAAAAAAATAGTAGGATAAATAAGGAGAGAATGAAAAGGACTAGTGACATCACTTGATATAAAGTCATAAGGAGGGAGAAAGCGGGAGACGAATATATGTATATATATATGTATACACACACACACACACACACACACACACACACACATATTCTAATGTATATCTATTTATTTTTAAAAAATGATAAATTTATATTCTAGTTTGAGTAGAATATAGAAGAAAAATAAAAATAAAAGATAAAAAATGTGATAAGTAGTGTGATAGAAAAAGAAAAAGATATGAAGAAAATAAGATGAAAAAAAGATAAAAAAAATTATTATATTTTTAAAAATTATTTTAATAAGTTATAATTTCTAATTTTTAAAATATATTTAAGCGGTAATTAGTTAAAATATTTTTTAGAAAAATAAGTGAGTGTTTATTAATAAATCTCAACGAATATCTGTGACACTCGTTCACATTGTATATAACTCGTACTTATTTAATTACTTAATTAATTATTAAGTATGAGTTGATGCAATTACAAGTAAGATTTTTTCTCAATTTTTTATATTAGAAAAATTTTAAATTTAACCGAATTTGGAAATGGTAGTAAGAGATAAAAGATAAAGTCTGTATATATATCATAAGTTCATAATACATCCCAGTCATAAAAGAAAACACCTAAATGTAGAAAAGAAAAAAAATACACTGAAAGATAAACACTACACAATCCAACATATACATCAAAAAGATTCTATACAGAGCAGTGTCAATTGTAACGCTATGATTTTCTTAATGTATGATGTAGTAATTTAATAACTAAAAGTGAAAATTAATACGTGATTATGGTGTTTAAAACAAATAAATACATAGAATTGTTGTTGTGTGGTGTTGGTTGTATGTTGTAAACTTGGAATTCCTATCTGAGTTTGGGAATTGAGACAAAGGTGCTTGAGCCAAATTGAGGGTGTTGTTAATACTGGTTTGGGTTGTTGAGAGAAAAACAATTGAGAACCGTTGTGAGTTTTGGACAGTGAATAGATGGACCCTGAGCTTTAGTGGGCTTGAAGCCTTGTAAGGCCCAGGGAGGGTTTCAAAATATAAAGCCCCCTCCCCTTCTCATTTCTCTCATTCTTCGGTCTTTCTCTCTCACTCTCTTCTCTTATTCTCTCATTTTTCTCCAAACCTTGCTGAGACTCTTGAAGCGTGAGACCCAAACCCGGTGAGGAATCACGTTTCTAAGTGTGGGAGGGCTATTATATCTTCACTTTCACAGAGTTTGGCTCAAGGTCCTGCATATATCCCTTTTTCTCTTCCGCAAGCTCGGATTCGGGAGCTCCAAGAGGTAAGGGAAGCTTACACTTGTATATTTGTGATGTATGAGCATGATTTTGTGTGAATCTTACCTTGGGTTCGTTCCAAATCTGGTTGTGCATGAGTTGGGTTGTGGATTTGATGAAATGGATTTTGGAGAAAATTGTGGGAAATCTGAAAAGAGAATGGATTTGGAACAAAATCTTGGTGATTTATTATTGTATAATCGGTTAGAAATGTATTAAAAGTGTTTAGAACTGCTTTGTGGTGCTTGGGATGGATTGATATGGTCTAGAACTGCAGTGGGTCGTCTTCCCTGCGATTGTAGAAAATCGCGATTTGGTGCCGAACGTCAATTTATGTCGCCGAGCGATAGCTGATAGCATGCTGTCTAAAATGTTGTCAATTAGCGACGGAATTTTAATTTAGTGATGAAAATTTTGCCTATAGCGACGGATTTTGTCGCTAGGGGCGACAAAAAGTGATGCCGAGCGACATTTTCTCCGATTTTTGCTGATGCTTGTAACACCCCAATGTTTTCCTTTAATTATTATTATTATTATTCGTTTGTCGTGTTTTTAATAAAATGATATTTTGAGAAAAAGAAATATTGGGCTTTTAAACTGAGGTTTTATAATTAGAGTGTTTTTAAAAGTTTTAAAACCCTTTTATTGGGCTTAGTTTTATGAGTCCAAAGTTAGCTTTAAGTATTCTTTAGGTTTCTTGAAAACCTAATCCTTCTTCCTTATTCTTTTGCTTGTGCCTCCTTGGAGATACCGTGCCATCAGAGCCTTTGCAGTCAAGAAGTGAGAAACCTTAAAAAGACGCTACTGCACCGTTCGCATCCTCTTGCTAGAGATCGCCTCTTTCAAGGTAAGGGGGGAGTGAGTTATCTCGCTCATGGGTATGGCTTTGGTCGTGGGTAGAGGGGTTGGCCCTAGACCCCAATTGTTTGTGAATTATATGGTTGTATACGTGCAAAGGGGAATGCGATTTTCCCCAAATTATTAATATGCTTTATGAAAATTCTATGTTTAATTTATATGGATTATCATAGATTGTCTTTTTAAAATCTGTACCTTGGATCCGCCCGGCGGGGCTAAATAGCCCCTAGACGAGCTTTCGTTGAAAACTACACTCCGCGTTGGCGCCGGGCGGGATGAACAATCCGCTGAGCAGGTTGGGTCCTGACGCAGACCTGCTGGGCGGGGTGCGATACCCGCTGGGCGGGTTGGGTTCCGGCGCGAACTCGCTGGGCGGGTCCGCTGGACCGCTGGGCGGATACAACTTTCGCTATTACGTTCCTTGTGTTTGTGAACTCCTTTTGGCAGTGTTTAACTCTTTGTTATTTGTTTTTTTATGTCTTGTTGAGTTTATATTATATGGTTGTTATTTACCTTAAAAAAATGAATGTGACATGAAATTGTGCCTATGATTCATGATAAAAGTCTATGAAAGTGTTGAGCATTATATGTGACCATGCATCATAACATTTGAGTTATGTGATGAGGAAAGTATGTAGGAATCTGGCTGGTGGAGGCCGTGATGGGTTGTTTAACCTTAGCCTTGGGGGTTATTCGGTTGAGAAAACTCTAATGGTCCATGCTGATCCCATGGAGCCGGGGCGTACTGGCAAAACTGGGTAACCCTAACTAGTCACCGGGGGATATCATGCTAGTTGAGGGTGCGAAAGCCGAAGGCATTGGTACCGATGGCGCTTCTTATGGCCTGCATTTACTCCTAGTCTACTTTCCGACAAGTTTAAGTTGGTACCACATGTGCATAAGAAGTAGAAGCTAGGTATTGCATTACATATGTTTTTGTGCATTCTGGTTTTTTTGCAAATTACTGTTAATTGATTATGTATGTGATGTGTATTCTACCTGTCTCCATTGTCATACTTTGAGCATGATGTGAGATGTATCTCACCCCCTTGTTTTCTGGTGTTTTCTGTATGTGTCTGTGATATACAGGTGATGTTCAACAAGACCTTGAGGAAGAGTCTTAGAGTAGGGCATTGGCCTCATTGCAGTTTATTTTACAGTTTCTTTACGATTTTGTCAACTCTGATAGTAATGTGACATCGGGGTCTTAGTTATTTATTATTTTAGCTTTTAAACTTTAGACTAATAGTTTTACTTTTAAATTGGTTTATTTTATTTTATTTGGACTTGTATGGTCAACTATGGGCCACCATCATTTGGTTAATCAGTAAAGCATCTTATGGAGCTTTAGTAAATGTGAGTTGTGCATGTGATGTCCTTTATCGTGTGAAGAAAAAGATTATAAACTATCATTTTATTTTACAAATGAAAAGTATGTTATATTTTCGTAATATTTATTTAATAATTAGCTTTGGGGTAAAGGGTGTCACATTTAGTGGTATCAAAGCAGGTCGATCTTTCTGACTTATGTGTTATGTGTCTTCTATGTTTCCTATGTGTACTCTGAGAAGTTGTTTGATGTTGTTTGAGTTACACTAACTATTTTTGGTTGTTTCCTATGCCATAAATCCTAACTGCCTTGTCATGGAATATTGAGACTGGCCACCTCAATACTTCGTGCAATGTAGGTGGGAAATACGGCAAGTAAAATTTGAGTTTAAGAGCAGGTCGATTCATTTAGCTTTGTGTGTTATGTATCCATTGTGTTTCCATGTGTACTCTATGGTTTATTTGTTGAATTTGTATGTTGTGGTTGATTACTTCTGGCTTGTGCAGGAAGTAATGGCTGCTGGTAGAAACGACCGTGCTATTGCTGATGCTCTTCATGCCTTAGCTCAGGCTGTGGGGAGGAATCAGAATAGAGAGGATGGAGCTGCTGAGTTTCATGGGCTGGATAGGTTCCAAAGGAATAATCCACCGACATTCAAGGGGGGATACAACCCTGATGGTGCACAAAATTGGTTGCGGGAAATCGAAAAGATATTCCGGGCCATGTCGTGCACAAATGCTCAGAAGGTGACTTTTGGCACCTTCATGCTAGCTGAGGAGGCCGAGTATTGGTGGGAGAATACCCGTCAACGCTTGGAAGCTGGAGATAGAGTCATCACTTGGGAAGTCTTTAGAGAGGTGTTCTTGGAGAAGTACTTTCCCGAGGATGTCCGTAATCGCAAGGAGATGGAGTTCTTAGAGCTCAAGCAGGGCAACATGACTGTGGCTGAGTACGCAGCCAAGTTCGAGGAGCTATCGAGGTACTTTCCTCATTACCATAACGAAGCTGGGGAGCGTTCTAAGTGCGTAAGGTTCGTGAATGGCCTACGACCTGAAATTAAGCAAGCTATCAACTACCAAGAGATTCGCCAATTTCCTATATTGGTGAATAGATGCAGAATCTACGATGAAGACAATAGGGCAAGAGCGGCACATTACAAAAGTATGGGTCCCCTTCGTGAGAAGAAATTCGGTAACCAGAATCGTGGGAAGCCATACTCGATTCCATCTGGTAACCGTTTCAGTAATCAGAAGCTTATAGCGAGTCAGCCTACTAGTGGTTCCATCATTACCTCCAAAGTTTGTTTAAATTGTCCTGTGTTGATTTCTGATAGAGAGTTTATGGTTGACTTGATTTGTTTGCCTCTTAATCAACTAGATGTTATTCTTGGTATGGACTGGTTATCTTCCAATCATGTCCTCTTAAACTACTTTGACAAATCTATTGCGTTTGGTAAGCCAGTTGAAAGTGAGGATGCGGGATTCCTTACCGCCAACTAGGTAAAGGCGTCTTTGAAGGAGAATGCCCAAGTGTACGTGATGTTAGCCACCCTGAAACTCGAGAGCAAGGTTGTGATTAGAGATGTGCCTGTAGTGAGAGATTTCCTTGAGGTATTCCTAGAAGATGTTACTAGTCTACCCCCTGAGCGTGAGGTTGAGTTTTCCATAGATTTAGTGCCTGGAACTGGGCCTATATCTATAGCACCTTATAGGATGTCTCCTTTAGAGTTAGCTGAGCTTAAGAAACAGTTAGAAGACTTGTTAGAGAAACGGTTTGTAAGACCTAGTGTGTCACCCTGGGGAGCGCCAGTTTTGTTAGTGAAGAAGAAGGATGGGAGTATGAGGTTGTGTGTAGACTATCGTCAGCTGAATAAGGTGACGATTAAGAATAGGTATCCTCTTCCTAGGATAGATGACCTTATGGACCAGTTGGTAGGAGCCTGCGTGTTTAGTAAGATAGACTTAAGATCAGGTTACCATCAAATCCGTGTGAAGTCTGAGGACATCCCGAAGACTGCCTTTAGGACACGGTATGGTCACTATGAGTACTTGGTTATGCCCTTTGGCGTGACCAATGCACCTGGTGTGTTCATGGACTACATGAACAAGATTTTCCACCCCTATCTAGATAGATTTGTAGTGGTCTTCATAGATGATATCCTAGTGTATTCTAAGTCTAGAGAGGAACATGCTGAGCATTTGACAGTTGTGCTACAAACCCTTAAGGACAAGCAATTGTATGCTAAGTTGTCCAAGTGTGAGTTCTGGTTAGATGAGGTTAGCTTCTTAGGACATGTCATATCTAGAGGAGGGATAGCTGTAGACCCATCTAAGATAGAAGCTGTGTTAAGATGGGAAGCCCCTAAGTCAGTTTCTGAGATTAGGAGTTTCTTGGGCTTAGCAGGATACTATAGGAGGTTTATAGAGGGATTTTCTAAGATAGCCATGCCTTTGACTCAGTCAACACGTAAGGGTCAAGCCTTTGTGTGGGATACCCAATGTGAGAATAGTTTCCAAGAACTTAAGAGGAAGTTGACATCCGCACCTGTTTTAGTTTTGCCTAACCTGTGCGAGCCTTTTGTAGTGTATTGTGATGCATCTAAGATGGGCTTAGGTGGTGTGCTTATGCAGAGGGGGCAGGTGGTAGCTTATGCATCTAGGCAGCTTAAGACCTATGAGAGAAATTACCCTACCCATGATTTAGAGTTGGCAGCAGTAGTATTTGTGCTTAAGTTGTGGAGGCATTACCTGTATGGTTCTAGGTTTGAAGTCTTTAGTGATCACAAGAGCCTTAAGTACCTGTTTGATCAAAAAGAATTGAACATGAGACAAAGGAGGTGGTTAAAGTTTCTTAAGGACTATGATTTTGAGCTTAATTACCACCCAGGTAAAGCCAATGTAGTGGCTGATGCCTTGAGTAGGAAGTCCTTACACATGTCCGCGTTGATGGTTAGAGAGTTGGACCTCATAGAGCAGTTTAAAGACATGAGCCTAGTATGTGAGGTTACCCCTATGAGTGTAAGGCTAGGTATATTGAGAGTGGCTAGTGGATTGATAGATGAGATTAGAGAAGGTCAGAAATTCGATCCATTTTTGCTAGCCCAGTTAGAGTCTATAGCCCAAGGTAAGGAGAGTAACTTTAAAGTAGGAACGGATGGAGTCATTAGACTTCAGGATAGGATCTGTGTACCTAGAGTGTTAGAGCTTAAAAAGATGATCTTAGAGGAAGGCCATAGGAGTGGTCTGAGCATCCACCCAAGAGCCACAAAGATGTATCAGGACCTTAAAAAAATGTTTTGGTGGCCGGGCATGAAGAGAGAGGTATCTGAGTTTGTATATGCTTGTCTAGTGTGTTAGAAAGCTAAGGTTGAGCACCAAAAACCATAAGGTATGTTGCAACCCTTGGACATTCCTGAATGGAAGTGGGATAGTATATCCATGGACTTTGTGGTGGGTTTACCTAGAACCCCCAAAGGGTTGGATGCGATTTGGGTAATAGTGGACAGGTTAACCAAATCTGCTCACTTTATTCCAATTAACATTAGATACCCTTTAGAGAAGTTAACTACCATATACATTAGTGAGATTGTGAGGTTGCATGGTGTGCCTTCAAGCATAGTTTCAGATAGAGACCCTAGGTTCACCTCTAGATTTTGGGAGAGTTTGCATAGGGCCCTAGGGACTAAGCTTAGATCGAGTTCAGTTTACCATCCACAAACGGACGGTCAGACTGAGCGAACCATCCAATCCCTAGAAGACCCTTTGAGGGCCTGTGTGTTAGAGTAGAGTGGTAGTTGGGATAGTTTCTTACCTCTTATAGAGTTCACCTATAACAACAGTTACCATTCTAGTATTGGGATGGCACCTTATGAAGCCTTGTATGGGAGGAGATGTAGAACACCTTTATGTTGGTTAGAACCAGGTGAGAACCTCATTTTAGGACCTGAGGTAGTGCAACAGACTACTGAAAAAGTTAGGATGATCCAAGATAAGATGAGGACAGCTCAGAGTAGGCAGAAGAGTTACCATGATAAGAGAAGGAAAGATCTTGAATTTCAGGAGGGTGATCATGTGTTCTTGAAAGTCACTCCGTGGACTGGGGTTGGTCGGGCATTGAAGTCTCGTAAACTTACTCCGCGTTTCATTGGTCCCTTCCAGATCCTAAAGAGAGTCGGTGAAGTCGCCTATCAAATTGCTTTACCTCCGTCTCTTTCAAACCTTCATAGTGTCTTTCATGTTTCTCAACTCAGAAAATATGTTCATGATCTGTCACATATAATTGGGTTGGATAATATCCAAGTGAAGGAGAACCTGACTTTTGAGGCATTGCCATTGCGAATTGAGGACCGAAGGGTGAAACAGCTAAGAGGAAAGGAAATCCCCTTGGTCAAGGTTGTTTGGGGAGGAGCCACAGAAGATAGTGCAACTTGGGAGTTAAAGAGCCAGATGAAGAAGTCTTATCCAGTGTTGTTTGCTTCAGGTAAATTTCGAGGACGAAATTTCTTTTAAGGAGGGGGAATTGTAACACCCCAATGTTTTCCTTTAATTATTATTATTATTATTATTATTATTCGTTTGTCGTGTTTTTAATAAAATGATATTTTGAGAAAAAGAAATATTGGGTTTTTAAACTGGGGTTTTATAATTAGAGTGTTTTTAAAAGTTTTAAAACCCTTTTATTGAGCTTAGTTTTATGAGTCCAAAGTTAGCTTTAAGTATCTTTTAGGTTTCTTGAAAACCTAATCCTTCTTCCTTATTCTTTCGCTTGTGCCTCCTTGGAGATACCGTGCCGTTAGAGCCTTTGCAGTCAAGAAGTGAGGAACCTTAGAAAGATGCTACTGCACCATTCGCATCCTCTTGCTAGAGATCGCCTCTTTCAAGGTAAGGGGGGAGTGAGTTATCTCGCTCATGGGTATGGCTTTGGTCATGGGTAGAGGGGTTGGCCCTAGACCCCAATTGTTTGTGAATTATATGGTTGTATACGTGCAAAGGGGAATGCGATTTTCCCCAAATTATTAATATGCTTTATGAAAATTCTATGTTTAATTTATATAGATTATCATGGATTATCTTTTTAAAATCTGCACCTTGGATCTGCCCGGCGGGACTAAATAGCCGGTGGACGAGCTTTCGTTGAAAACTACACTCCGCGTTGGCGCCGGGCGGGATGAACAATCCGCTGAGCGGGTTGGGTCCTGACGTAGACTTGTTGGGCAGGGTGCGATACCCGCTGGGCGGGTTGGGTTCCGGCGCGAACTCGCTGGGCGGGTCCGCTGGACCGCTGGGCGGATACGAGTTCGCTATTACGTTCCTTGTATTTGTGAACTCCTTTTGGCAGTGTTTAACTCTTTGTTATTTGTTTTTTTATGTCTTGTTGAGTTTATATTATATGGTTGTTATTTACCTTAAAAAAATGAATGTAACATGAAATTGTGCCTATGATTCATGATAAAAGTCTATGAAAGTGTTGAGCATTATATGTGACCATGCATCATAACATTTGAGTTATGTGATGAGGAAAGTATGTAGGAATCTGGCTGGTGGAGGCCGTGATGGGTTGTTTAACCTTAGCCTTGGGGGTTATCCGGTTGGGAAAACTCCAATGGTCCATGCTGATCCCATGGAGCCGGGGCGTACTGGCAAAACTAGGTAACCCTAACTAGTCACCGGGGGATATCATGCTAGTTGAGGGTGCGAAAGCCGAAGGCATCGGTACCGATGACGCTTCTTATGGCCTGCATTTACTCCTAGTCTACTTTCCGACAAGTTTAAGTTGGTACCACATGTGCATAAGAAGTAGAAGCTAGGTATTGCATTACATATGTTTTTGTGCATTCTGGTTTTTTTGCAAATTACTGTTAATTGATTATGTATGTGATGTGTATTCTACCTGTCTCCATTGTCATACTTTGAGCATGATGTGAGATGTATCTCACCCCCTTGTTTTCTGGTGTTTTCTGTATGTGTCTGTGATATACAGGTGATGTTCAACAAGACCTTGAGGAAGAGTCTTAGAGTAGGGCATTGGCCTCATTGCAGTTTATTTTACAGTTTCTTTACGATTTTGTCAACTCTGATAGTAATGTGACATCGGGGTCTTAGTTATTTATTATTTTAGCTTTTAAACTTTAGACTAATAGTTTTACTTTTAAATTGGTTTATTTTATTTTATTTGGACTTGTATGGTCAACTATGGGCCACCATCATTTGGTTAATCAGTAAAGCATCTTATGGAGTTTTAGTAAATGTGAGTTGTGCATGTGATGTCCTTTATCGTGTGAAGAAAAAGATTATAAACTATCGTTTTATTTTACAAATGAAAAGTATGTTATATTTTCGTAATATTTATTTAATAATTAGCTTTGGGGTAAAGGGTGTCACAATGCTCTCTGTGATGTTGATGCCGAGCGACAAGAGTGTGGGGCTGGGCAACAAAATTGTAGATCTTCTATGTGATGTTGGTGCCGGGCGACAGTCTAATGGTGTTGGGCGACAAAACCCCTGATTCTTCCCTGTTTTTTAGATGTTTGGTGTCAATTTTGTGATGCCATATATGAACCATTAAAGTTGAAATTTTAAAAAATATAAAGATGGGGTTGAATGATATGGGTTTGATGCTTGGTATGACAATTGGGAACTTTGGAAAAATATTAAAACTCCACAAGAAAGGCCAATTCATATTGTATACTTGATTGTTGAGGATGTTTGTGTCATTATATAATGAATGGCCATGAGTGAGGTTGATTGTTTCAACCACTTTTAGATTGTTGGATATGTTGTCGAAGTGGAAGGTTGCTTAGATAGGACCTCCACATGTTGTTATAATTCTAAACTAAATTCTTGGTTTTCTTTATTATTGTTGTAGAGTTGTGTGATAAATTGTTGGAAAGTGGTAGTTGAATGGAAGGTTGCTTAGATAGGACCTTCACTCATGATGTATGATATTGTTCCTCATGAGGTGGGCTGCTTAGATAAGGCCTTACTTATTGATTTTGATTGAAGCATGATATTGTCCCTCATGAGGTGGGCTGCTTAGATAGGGCCTTACTTGTTGGTTATGATTGAGGCCGATTGGGGCCAATATGGTGTTGATGGATGTTGAGTGGTAATGTGAGGTAGCTGACAATGGACCTCTTTGCCACTAGTTGTATTGATATACATCTATATATGTCGTATGTTTGTTGGTTGTGGTTGAGTAGTTGATGATGTGTAGTACATGCATTCATGCATAGTTGGCGGCTGAGGTACCTAACGATGGACCTTATGCCGTGGTGTAGGTAGGCTCGTAAGTTGGATGGTAACTAGAGTTGGAACTCAGATGTGCCTCCAACCTAATGTTGGATAAGACGTGGGGCAGCTGACGATGGGCCTTTGGGGATGAGTGGATGGGCAACTTCGCAGGAGGCCAAGGTGATGCAGGCCTTGTGTCGCGATAAGCTACCACCCACATACACTCATCCTGACAAACCACTAACCTTATCCATAGATTAGAGTTTGGCAATCCCTAAATGGTGCTTAGATAGGCCACAGTAGGGGATGAGCCTGGCTGATCGCCTGATATGTTGTAAATCTCTCGAGAGTGGTGTCATCATGCATTGACATAGTTGAGGTGATTGTGATGAAATGTGGAGTCCTGAGTTGAGAACCCTTCTGTATGAATATTTTTGTGTGTAGATGTTGAGGACTCTAGAGGTATGATGAGGTGCTATATATTCGTAATTGAATGTTGTGAATTATTGGTGATTACTCGTGATTGAATGTTTTAAATTATTGATGATCTCCATGATTATATGTTATGCCATTGTTGTAGTAAGCTTACCTTTGCCGTGTTTGTTGTTGTTGGTTGTCCCGTTGTTGCTTCTTGTGCTAATGTACCTGTGATGATCACGTCCTATGGCGTGGGAGTAGACGACGAGGCTTCAATGGACCCGGCTGCTCAGAGATGATGGTGGAGTTACTTGCGGGGCAACCCTTTTTGTTTTAAAGGTGTTATTTTGTATACTTTTCTTTTGATGGAATTGTATAGATTGCCTAGCTATAGGGAGTGAGTTTTGTGTCCTGTTTCCCTAACACTTGTATATTTTGATATATGTGTTGTTGGCTGGTGTTATTCCATTGTTGATATGATATGTTATATAGTGATGTATGATGATGACAGGAGATATATATATATATATATATATATATATATATATACAGATATGCTATGATTGATTTATTCACCTGATAAGAAGTGTGGGGTGTATGTTTAGTGGCGACAATTGGGTCATTACATCAATCTACCCTAACCTTTATACAAAAAGAGTAATACTATAAACTAAGTGTACAAAATCCTCATCCTTAGGGTATCCTCTAACTTGTCCTCAACATCGTTGACCATTTTTGCCATCTTCAATAATTGCGATTAAATATACATGGAAGTAAAACAATGAAGTAAGGTGATTTGTTATAAAATTACTTTCACATGTATGGTAGGAATTGTACCATAAAATATAGATAAAACACAGTTGACAATAGAGGAAAACTTAGGGTTTATTCTAAGTTGTACTAAACTACCCCTAATTTGGTATAGATTCATACTCCCCATTAGTAAGTAATAATTCTTAACAGAACCAAGTGATTGGGAGTACATATACCTCTCTCAACATCATCACATGGTACAGTCTTCATCATATTGAAGAACAAAATAACAGTTAGGACATACATTTATAGAGGTATACTTTCACCAATCCTAGTAATGCTGAGTAGCTGTCAGGGTTATCAAGTTGGTTAAACGATTGTCTTGGCTTAAGAGCGCTACCTTGGCCCTTAAAATGCTCACTACTCGATATTATACCATCTAGACCTTAACAATGGTCCTTGCTTTCATCCTACGGTGTACCAAACTGTAGCTTCCCTAGTAAGGTGCCATGCCACTGCATATCACTTGACATTACTCACTAACTTATCAATTTCTAACTTCCCAAACAAATGTTTCCCTGGTCTCATTTAATTTGAGCACTAGCATAATCAACAATTTTGCCTTATATTGTAGAAATTGCATAATAACAATTTAGACAATCCATAAATCAAAAATTTTAGCAGAATAATAACTTAATAATCATAATTTTGTTACTAAAATTTTAGCAGAATAATAATTCAATTATACTTTAATTATCTAAATTTGGGTAGAATAACAACTTAATAATTATAATTTAATTATTTGAATATGAGTGGAGTAACAACTTAATAAGTATAATTTAATTATCTAAATTTGAATAGAGTAACAACTTAGTAAGTATAATTTAACAATCTAAATTTGGCAGAGTAACAATATAGTAAAAATTTAAGATTTAGCAACAAACATTATAACCATGTAATGATAATAGTAATAAAACTTATGCCTAAATGGGTTTAGGAGACAACTCTTCCTACCAATATGTAAAAGGACTATAATTTAGAACCAACCTCACCCCCCAATTACCTCAAAGATGATTGATGAAGAGGATGAGAGTAGGTGTAAAGCTCCTAGGAAGAGAATTTTACTAGGTGATGGAAAACTAGGAAAATTTTAGTGTAAAAATTCTCTAAATTTTTTTTTTCTAGAGAGAGAAGCTCTCATATAATTTCCGTCCAACCAAGAGAGGGAAGGGATGAGTGAAAGTCTAAAAGTTTGGGTGCCTATTTATAGAAAATGGAGTGGGGTTAGGTGTCCACTTGCTTACATAAGTCATTATGTCATAATTTCCATTTTTAATTTGATTTTAGGACACATATTCAAGATAGGTGGTGAGTCATCTAGGAATAGGCTAGATATGTGTCCCATGAGCTATCCCAACTTTATCTATGTTAATTTTATCTGCAATTAAATTAACTGATACCGATAAAATCACCTAAACATTAATAAATTTGATTTTAATATCAAAATAATACATATTAATGTAAAACTAGACATATACATTATTTTTCATTAAAAATAATTTTTAATAATTAATTTTAATCTTATTAATTTATTTTAAATTTATACATACATATATATATATATGTGTGTGTGTGTGTGTGTGTGTGTGTGTGTGTGTTATATTTTTGAGCTAGAAAATTCATATTAAATACATTTTAATTCAATAAATTCCTAAATTTTTATAATATTTTACCTAGAAATGAACTAAGAATATTATTTTTACTATTTTTGGATATCAAACCAAAATTGGTTTGGTTTATTAGACACCTATGAGAGTTTTGGTTATTTTACACCAGAATTCCAAAAAATTCTTAGAAACTTTCTAAAATTATATTTTAATGCATATAAGATGATTATATACTCAAATTGACATTTTAATGTCAATTGAATCTTTTTTTCGTATCATCCCTTAATATTGAGAAATAAGAACAAAATTGTCATTTTTTAATTTTTCTGGCCTCCGGCTCAAAAAAATTATTGAAAATCACAGTTAAATAGTTCTCAACATTATGAATTCAACTATAGGGAATAGAATTTTGAGATTCCTTCCCAATTATTCAAAAATAAACCATCAAATATTAGAAAAATAGTTAAAAATTTGAAATATGAATGTTACATTTTTTACAATTTTTCTTTCAAAATAAAATTTTTATAATTAAAATATACTTATTATAAAATTTTAAAAATATAATTGAGGTCAAAAAGTCTCTAGTTGGTTCCCACAGTCAAATAGGGGTATTTTTGTCATTTCACAAAAAACTATCTCCATAAATTTCTAATTTTTTTTTGAAATTATTATTAATTATTCTAAGTATAATGATGACTTAAAATAATTTTTTAAACACTTCTAACTTTTTTTTCTATTAATATTTTTATCTGACTTTTAGTGACAAAATAGTCATTTTACCATTTTCCAGGCTCTGTTCCCCCAAAAATTATTAAAAATCTAAACTAAGTACGACTCACTAATATGAACATAACCGTAGGGATCAAATTGTTAAGATTTTCATCTGGTTTTTCAGAAATAAAAACAAACTAATTAGGAAAACAGTTCAATAGGCAAAAGTAGGGGTGTTATAATATCTACTTTTTAGAAAAAAATTACCAAATTAGAATTTCATTTTTTAAAATGATATTTAAAATGTAACTTCTTGAAATACTTAATGAATGGATATTGCAAGTTGCTAACTACAAAAGCTGACTCTCCACCATGCTAGTAGATAATCCCATAGTTTTCAAGGCTTCAAAATCAATTTGCTTTTTAACTTTTAGGATCTGGAATCGAAGTGGATATTGGGGGGACCCCTTCAAACTTGTTAGGTCTCTGTCACTTCAAATCAAATATTTGTACAAACTTTGAGGATGGACAAAGAAGTCAAATTTTGAGGTGGACATGTAATTTTTTAAATTTTTTAAATGATTTTTTACTTTTAAGAATTAGATATTCTTAAAAAAATTGTTTTTGAAAAAATAATTTAAATTTTTTCTATAATTTTTTTTAATTTTTTATTTATTAAATAAAATATATCTTAAGATATTAAATATATTTAGTTTTATTTAATATTTTAAAATATTAAAAATTAAAAGAAAAATTTTGTAAGAAAATACATATTACTCTTTTTGAAATTTTATATTAACCATATTTGATATTTCTGGTTTAAAATTGATTGTTAAAAACATTTTCTTATAAAATAAAAAATATTTTAAAGATAAACAATCTCTTCTCTATTATAGTACTAATTATCTATGCTATTAAAACTTGACTCATTTCAAATAAATCAGTTAGACAGATGACTCTTTATAAGCATTGTTTTGTAGAAACAATAAGAAATAAAATGCCTAAAAATTAGTTTTAATAAGAACTAGTATTTTAAGCCTTTGTAATGTATGAATAATCATTTAATTATATAAATTGAAAATATTTTTTTATATTCTTTCAAATAATTAAATTAATATGAAAATATAAAAGTAACATTTAATTTGATTTAAATTTGAAAATAATAATATAATTATAACAACAATATTTTTAAAATAATAAAATTTATTAGAATTTAAAATAAAATAGGATTTAATTTGAATATGAAGATAATAACATATTATAATAACAATAATTAATATAATTTAATTTTAATTTAAAAATAAAAGTAAGTATTACTGTTGATGGTAGAAATTTGTTTCAAGTCTTGGCATTTCAATTTTCTACATACAGTCTCAAAGAGATTACTTTTTAGTTTTGATTCTAACAAATATATTTTTTTATATAGGACACTTAGTGTAACAGTCTCATTTTAGTACCATATTTAATTTTTTAATATCTGTAAAATTGTCTCTAATAAACTAGAAAATTAAGAAACTAGTAGTTAATCTTAATTTCTCTGCATTGGGACTGACATATGGGTATAGAAATATGTCACATATATTAAAATATAATTTTTAGATTTTTTGAGAATTTTCTGAAATTCTTGTGAAAAATAACCAAACTCTTCATTGTTTACTAAATCTATAGCTAGTATAGGTATAATATATAAAATAGACAAAATGAATATTCTTAGTTCATTTTGGGTTAGATATTTAATTTTATAATTGCCATAAAAATGTTGGAATTTTCTGAGTTAAAATGAAATTTCTATGAATTTTTAACACAAAAATAACAAATAAATATTTAAAAATTTGAATTTAATTATTAAAAATTAATATTAAATTTTGGAAATTATTTTTAATCAATAATTAATATGCTCACAAATTTTTAAAGAAAAATTCATTCAAATGGTATAAAAATCAAATTACCAAAGTTTAAGAGGTTTTTATCAAAACCGATCGATTCGTCTGCGGAGATAACGAAACGCAGAGACTTGAGGGAGCAATGGTATGGCACATGTACCATTGCTCTGCAGATCCACACCCCATAATTCCTCACATGTCATAAAAAGAAAAATCTAAAAAGGAAAAAGGAAAAAGTGAGTTTACTTTTTTGTGCCCGACTTTTTAGCAACCTACTCCTTCTATAAAAGGCTATGTTGGGACAACTTTCTTCACTTTCTCCTTTCTCCTAGTCTGGAAGAAATACTCTCCTTCTCCCTCAAACTCATTAAAAAAATTTAAAGCACCCAAAGTCTCCATTCTCCTCCTCCTTCCAGCCTCCTTCAAGGCACTATCCACCACCACCTTGTTGGAGACTTTAGGAGTATATCTTCTCTTCTTCTTGGCAACACATGAGGTATAACAGGGGGAGTGGGGTTATTCTTATTTTAAATGCTTTCATGTAGATGGTTTGGGTGGGTTTTACCCCCAAAATCCTTAGCTTCTTGCTTTCTTGATGCTTCTATCTCTATCTTTCCTTATTCTTGTTGTTACCTTTTATTCATGTTGTTTCCATTTATTTTCTTGCTGACCAAATTTGAATATGTGGCTTGAATGCTTGTCTAAATATTGTTATTAACTTGAAAATATTGATTTGTGTGGAGAACTCAACATAAAATGGTAAAGGCTTGAACACAAGCCCTAAAATCCAAAGCTATGGTTCAAAGCTTGCAACTTTTCTTCTTAACAAAATGAGAAGTTGAAAAAGGATTTGAACCATGGACCCTCCTTAAACCCTTGATTAAGTCCTTCCAAAGGGGACCTAAAAGATAGTCACATTCTTAAGACAAGTTTGAAACCCTATCCACCAACAAAGGACTCTTAAAATTGAACCCAGACTTAGCTGATACTAAATGTTGGTATTTTTTTTTCTTTCTCCTCACTAAGTCACGGTTGTTGTAGTGACCCACTACCGCTACATGACAACATTTCTACCTTATTTCTTTAAAGGTTTATTTTAATAAAGATATTAGATTAAGTATTACAAAAATATGTCGTTGTTTTTCTCCTTTGTCTAATTTATAGATAATAATAAAGAAAACTATCCATTCCAACCAAAAGAATTACATCAATATGTACATCAAGCAATCAAAGAAATACAAATATCAACATTAATAACATCTTTATATCAACAGGTTAGGGATACAAAAACTCACTCTCTATAGCTAGTCACCATATACATCATGTTAAAAAAACAACAACATAAAGGAATATCAATTCCTCTAAGGAAGACAATAAAGGAATGAATCCTCCATCCTTATTGCATCTCACCACTAGTTAGAGCAAAGCATCATCATCAACCAAGAGAAGCTAAACCTGCTGAAAATCAACATCTGCTCCCACGCCAAAGATGTGATCATCACAAGCACGAACCACACGTGCAAACAACACAAGAGTAAGGCCTTATCTGAGCAGCCTATACTTCTTTAGGATTTCACCAATAAATCCCTTCCACAACAAATGAAGGTCCTATCCAATCAACCTTCTACCTCAATAGCATATCCAACATTAACAATAAATTTTGAAATCAAAACAACAACATGTGGAGGTCTTATCTAAGCAACCTTCCACTTCAATAGCATATTCAAGATCAACAACAATTTGAAATCAAAATAACAACATGTGGAGGTCCTATCTAAGCAACCTTCCACTTTAATAGCATATTAAGATTCTAAAATTGGTTAAGACAACAACATCACAACCTAACAATAACATCACAAACCATTAACAATATCACTTGCACCCATTCATTATATAATAACACAAATACCCTCATAAATCAAGCATATAGGATGAATTTATCTTTCTTATGAAGTTTAAACTCTTTCCCAAAGTTCCTAATGATCACACCTACATTAAACCATTGGCAATCAAATTCATTTTAATTTTTCTTGGAGTTGCAACCTTAATGGTCTATACCTAGTGCCACAGAATTGGCACCAAGCACCTCAAAAACAGGGGAGAATCAGAAACCTCGTCACCTAGTGCCACTGGGCTGGTGCTCGACGCCAAACCAATAGAGATGGTTTGCCTTTTTTTCGCCTAGTGCCACAAAGCTAGCGTCCAGCGCCAACATCACAGAGAGAATCGGGGATTTTGGCGCTAGGTGACAGGTCGCTATAGGCCAAAATTCCGTCGCTAAACACCAATTTTGTCGCTAAATGCCAAAATTCTATCACTAAGTGACAATTTTCCAGACAGCTTTTTGTCAACTAAAGCCTGGTGACAGAAACTAGCACCCAGCACCAAACTACAATTTTTGCAGTTCGTAGGAAGATGAACCAAGTCATTTTTGACAAAATCAATCAATACCAAGCATCACACAACAATTCTAGTTACTTTTAATATCTTGCTAACCAATTACACAATAATTTCATTCACCAATCATCAAAATCTTTCAAAAACCCCTTTCAAAACCCTTTTTTTACCAAGAACAAACTACATGATAGCATTCATATAAATTCAACTATTTCAAAAGCATGAAATCAACATATTAGCAACCACTAACACAAAATCAACCAATAGTAAGCTTCCCTTACCTCAAAGTAGTCATAAGGCTAAGGCTCCAGGGAGAGAAGAGAAGAGAAGAGAATTTCTTGAGACAAAAAGGAATTAGCTTTCCCCACACCACACTAACTAGTTTCCACTAGCTCAAAAGAGGAAGATCGACTCTTGAAAAGGGAAACCAAAGTCGAACCCTATGAGAACTTGGAGAATTTTCTTGACAGGAAGAGAGGAAATGAGAAAACAAGAAAGAAAAGGTTAGGGGATTGCGTGGGTTTTTATAAAAAAAAGATACACACACACACAGAAAATGACTAAACTCATTAGATTGATTATAGAAAATACCCAAGGCATTCATGTAATACCCCAAATTTCAAGTACTAGAAATAAACCACGAGGTAGCTCTTAGTAAAACCCTTCCTATATGTTATTAGACAAAAGATGTCTTAAGAGTTATTGTTATTATATTTCTTATTATTATTATTATTATTATTATTATTATTATTATTCCTATTATTATTAATATTATATTTATTGTTATTGTTCTAGCAGTTATTATCATCATCATCATTATTATTATTATTATTATTATTGTGTTGTGTAGTTGTTATTATATTTATTGTTATTATTGTTGTTGTTGTTGTTGTTGTTGTTGTTGTTGTTATTATTATTATTATTATTATTATTGTTATTAATACCTTAGTATTATAAATTAGTAGGAATATTATCATACAACCCAATAAGGGACTAAAGCCCACTAAGCCACATACCCACCCACATGTTATAAGAAGGGAATAGAGAAGGAGAATTAGGTTTAGCCGTCACAAATAGAAGAAGAAAGAAGGTAGAGAGAATGAGGAGAAAAGAAAGAAGAAGAGGAAAAGAAAGTAGAAACCGGAGAATTCAAGCCCTAGAACTCAGCTTTGCATGTCCCTAAAGGTGAGTGCTTTCCCCTGTGTCTTTTCTTGTTCTTGTTTATCTATTTATCTTTTCCCTCCTTATACCTAAGTTTAGGGATTTTATAGGTTTCGAGGGGATTGTGAGGGAGTAAGGAATTTATAGATTTGATTGAACAATTATCAATGTAGAAGAGTGATTAAGAATCTAATTATTTATTTGAGAGCATTTAGAAACCAAAGACAATAGGAAAAATAAATTAGAATTAGTACCTTGGATCCGCCTGGTAAGATTAAATAGCCGCTAGGCAACTTTTATTCAAAAACTAGATTCAGTGTTGGCACTATGCGCGCGGACCCGCTGGGCAGGGTGAAACATCTGCTGGGCGGGTTGGTTCCTGACGTGGACCCGCTGGGCGGGACTTCTGTCCTGCTGGGCGGATACGACTTTTGCTATTCCGTTCTTTGTGTTTGTGAACTCCTTTTTGCAATTTTTAACTCAATGTTGTTTGTTTTCTCATGCCTTGTTGACTTTATATTGTATGATTATTATTTACCTTGAAAAAACTGAGTGTGATATGAAATTGTGCCAATGTTTCATGATAAAAGTCTATAAAAGTTGTAAGCATTATTTGTGACCATGCTTCATAACATTTGAGTTATGTGATAAGAAAAGTATGTAGGAATTTGGCTGGTGGAGGCCGTGATGGGTTGACTAACCTTAGCCTTGGGGGTTATCCGATTGGGAAAACTCCAATGGTCCATGCAAATCCCATGGAGCCGGGACGTACTGGAAAAACTGGGTAACCCTGACTAGTCACCGGAAGATATCATGCTGGTTGAGGGTGCGAAAGCCGAAGGCATCGGTACCGATGACTCTTCTTCTGGCCTGCATTTACTCCTAGTCTACTTTTTGAAAAGTTTAGGTTGGTGCCACATGTGCATGAGTAGTGGTTTAGGAACATAGCATGCATATGTATCTTGTTATCGTGTGATGTGTTGAAGTGTGCTACAATTGTAATTATGAGAAGTCTGTGTGACCTTCATGAGCGATTGATGTAATGTGAAAACGTAATTGTGTCTTGTGATGAAGTGTTGAGATTATGCATATGTGATTATGTTATGAATGTATGTTATGCTTGTTTGATGAAGCAAAACGATGCGTATGTTTAGTTACTAGGCAAAAGATGTGAAATAAATGTATGCTTGTAATTAAAATTATGTTTGCTACCTTAAGGATAAATGAGAGTTTAGGCCCTAGGATAGTGTTATAAGGGTTCTAGTTGGATAATAATAGTTGTGAATAAGAAAGAGAAAGAGTGAATCCTCACACAACATAATAGAAAGGTATAAGACAAGTAAGAGAGAACAAAATAAAGGTATTAAGGTGAGTGTTAAAGGAGTGTCAAAAGTATTTTAGAACGTTTGTGACCTTAGACTTGACCCCTAGATAATAACCTTAAATATAAAAAGGAAGGAGAGTAAAATCTAAACATGAAGGGTTTAAATACTAGAGAAGGTTTTGGGTAATAAAGAGTTCTTAGGTTAAGAATGAGCTAGTAAGATTGTATAACAATTGTGAGATGAAAGAGGAGCTAACAAGAAACACTGATTATTGAAAGGTGTAGACTCGACCATAGGTATGGATCATTATGAGAGGCCTAGTGAGGCTAAAGCTATAAGAGATAAGTAATGAAGGTTGTCTGAGTAGAAGAGTCTGACCTAGTCATAGAACCCTTAGAGCACTCACTAAGACATTATGTCTCACTCCTTTAAGTTTCCCCTTTTTCAGGATATAAGTGAAGACATGTGCAGATAGAGCTTGGAGTCACGTGCAAGAAGACATAGCCTAGTTTATGTAATTGTGTTTTTTTTGTATTCTATATATTTTGTACAACACCTTTGGGTGATAGATGAGTTGTATTAGCCATGTATGGTATTTTATTGTATTATTCTTATACGAATATAATTATATTTAAGAGTCGCTTCAACATGTTTCTGTGTTTTTAAGTCTTTCCTTTTTGTTCTTAGAAATCTAGACCTAGTTATGGTAATACCCTCTAAGGTGTTACAATTCAGAGATAAAAGAAAATGGCTTAAGGAAACTTTCTCAGTTTTCAAAATTTCCCTACTTAGAACTACAGAGTTTAGTTAAAAGACTACTATTCTAATTCACGATACCCAAGCAACAGTACAACTTACAGAGAAATTTAATTATGACTAAACTTGACTAATCATAGATAAATTCGCAAGACCTCTGACTGTTTGCTCACTTTCACAATGTCAGTTCACAAGATAGTCCTAATTTCTGTAGAATCTTCTACTGAAACTTACACCAAAATTCACCAAATACTCATTCATTATATTTTTCATGAAATTAAATTTAAATTTATCTTGTAATTATCTTAAATCACTCAAAACACAGATTAGGAAAGTAACTGATGATACAGTTGTGGTGAAGTGTAAAGATGATTGTTTTAGCTTTTGATGTGCCTAATAGCCTCAAAATTTCGTTTTGACCATTTAAAATTCATAACTTGGTGAAAAGAGTGATTTTTATGAAGAGGTACTCAAGTTCCAGCAAGCTGTTTTTGAATCCTATCTAAACACTAGTCACTATTTTTGTAATATTTCAGGCTACATTCAATATTTTTAAGTGCTTGTTTTTTTCTTTGAAAACTAGACAAAATTATCTTCAAAATAGGCATAAGAAGTGTTTAAAAAAGGTTGAGAAACGATGAATTTACACTTTTTAAAATTTGGAGTTTTATTTTTTGGAAACAGTAACTGGTAGTATGCACGAAAAATGGATTTTCAAAAATTCTATTGGGTGTTACCCAAAACCACTAAAATGACTAGAAAGTATATTCATTCAGGGACATATAGTTTGCCTATATTCATCTTCGTTTACTATTTTTAATAAATTTTTGAATTTGGAGGTGCTACGTTTTTCTGACAAAAAACGACTTCTTACAACTATAAACTTTCAAAAATCACTATAAATAGTATAGACCTTGGTTTGTGGAGTTCTTGGACTTTCTAAAAAGAGTTTTTAATGTACTTTCATAAAAAAATGGGCTTGGTTGCTAAAAGCATGAGGTAAGCTGTAATAACCCCCTGTTGCTACAGTACCACTTACTACTTCATACATTACTAAGATGTTCAAAAATAAATAATCAACATGCTATTATAATCTCATCCATACCATAAAGTATATATGTATATATATATATATATATATATATATATGTATATATATATATATATATCTAAGATATGAAACAATATAATATACAAGCCAAGTTATACAATATTGAGGGAGAGGGATACAAAAGAAAACTCCTTATAGCTGGTCAACTATACGACATATACATTAACCAGAAAAAGAAAAGAAACAAAAGAGCTTCCAGAAAAACTCCACCCATAATGGGCCTTCTACCAACTCCACTGAAACCTCCAAGCATCAATTGTGGGAAGCTGGGTCTACTGAAACTTCACCCTCTGCTTCCACTCCAATGATGTGACTAAGTAACCAATATTTGACAAATTGATTGCTAAATTCTCGTTGTCCTCTTAATTGCTTGAAATTATACTTAGCTTTTACCCTTATATATTATAGTATGGTAAAACTCAACCTCTAATTAGGAGGCAGAGATATTACATAGAAATTGTACTGGTGCTTAGATGTAATGAGACCAAGAAAACCTCTGTCCAAATTATGAGTGTTAAGGACAGTAAATAAAGTACGAGTGATGCGAGGGACATGCAGTGGCGTGGCACCCTACATGAGAAGTTACAGTTGGTGTACGTTAAGGAATGAAAGGTAGGGACCCACTTACGGAGATCTTAGGGGTAAGTTATCGAGTGGTGAATGTCCCAATGACTAAGGTAGTGCCTCTTGGGTCAGGATATTCGCCTAACCAAGCTTGATAATTACTCAGCATTCCAAGATTAGTGAGAGACTATACCATGAGCGAACGATGAATGTCTTAAGTCGTTGCTTTATTCCTCAATAATGATGAGAATTATACCATGATTAATGATGTTAACAGAGGTATATGTACTACCAATCGCTTCTCGATTTTGTTGAGACCAGTTGGGAAGTATGGATCCATACAATGTCAAGGATAATTGTTATAACATAGATAAACCCTAGGTTCCCCTTCTTGCCATCTATGTGAAAGTGATTTTAATAACTAAATCGCCTCACTCCTTTATTTACCTTCTTGAGGCATGACTGATTGTGATTGGTACTTGAAGATTGTCGCCTTCCTGATTCTACTCAACATGCTCATTGAATACGATGATGTGGGACATGGACCTAGGACGAGGCGACTGACTATTTGACTTTCCGAGGCCTTGTTAGGGTTACCTTCTTATCCCCCATCCCTGGAATGCACATGCCTCCCATGACATGGACATTCCTGATCTTTGTCTCCTCTTTGCCGCCACCTCATTTCGAGTATGTTCCTTCGGCATCGCCGTCACCACCTGAGGATCTTGCAGTGCCTTTTATGGTTCATTACCTGGATTTTGCTTTACCTGCCGTGCACCTGCGTTCGAATTTGCTGCTTACTGCACAACTTATTTTGGAGGACCCTGAGGGATATCCAATGGAGGTTGTATTAGATGAGTCACCTATGGAGTCATCGATAGTTGAGTACCCAGTTGGGATGGCTAATGGTTAGCACTCCTCGACGTCTTTGGTTCCTTCTAGTGCTAGGTCACCCCTTGAGGAGCCTAACAAGCATGTCCACCATCCAGCTTTCGACAATTCTGAGGAGACATGGACAGATGAGGATTAATAGTGCAAGGGTAGTACTTTTTTTGTATACAAGGGCTAGGAGTAGATCTGTAGTTGGGATGGCTGGTGTCTTTTGATGTACTCCTTTTTTTTATTTTCCTATATTTTATGATTTCAGATGTATTTCGTTTACAGTGTATCTAGCTTCTTTTGTATCTAAAAAACTTTGATGTACTTAGTGCTGATGATGACTATATGACATATCTTATTTTCTTATCTTTTACTCCCATTTCCAAATTCTATTTTACTTTCAGTTCATTTATTTTAAGAAAGGTTTGTGAGACAATCACATGTAAATTGGAACATGAAAAATTTTCCTTGTATTATTCGTTATCTTAAAAATTAAATAACTAAATAATTATTTAAACAAACATGAGTTGTGTCCAACATGAACGAGTGTCACACTTAGAATTAAAGAACTAGTTGTGGGTTCTTTTTGATAAACCAATAGTTTTTTACTTTTAACTTGAAGGTACAAGTCAAGTTAAAATCTCAATTAAAAATATCTTTGGTCAAGATTATAATTAGAAAGTAAGATTCAGTATTCGATTTATTAAAATCGAATTTAACAATGATCCCAATTATGTGACTTTTAACAAGTGTTTGAACTTGAACACAATGCATTTGGTTCTTAGATTAATTGTGAATCAAATTTTAGTCAATTTAATATTAAAATGAAACTTTAAAGGCGAATGCACGAATTAACTGGAATGTATTTAAAATGAATTTGTAAATGTGTAAGAAATAAAAAAGACTTGAAATGTAAAGTACTTGAAATTTAAAGAAATGTATAAATCTAAAAATACCTTGAAAGGAAAAGAATAATATAAAATTAATCTGCAGAAAGGATTCAAATAACTTAAATTTAAACACAAAAATGTAACTTTAAAAATAAACGACTGAAATTCTAAATTGTAAAGAGAAATAAATTGCTAAATGAAATATAAATAACAATAAACATTAGGAATAAAAATAAAAAGAAATGAAAATTGAAAAGAAATGGCAAAAAAAGTAACAAGTTATATTGAAACTTGGGTGAAAACATACATATTGCTCTTTGAACCACTAGCCATGTTCAATGTGTGGCATGTAGGTGTTACAGAGATTTAGTGTAGTATGTTTCAACCAAACAAAATGGCATACAATGGTCTCTTTTTATAATTAAGCTCTTGTGAAATTTTAGATTAATTTTGACACTGCAAATTAAGATAATATTATTTTAGCAGTGTTGTATACATGCTTTATGAGAAACTTTTTTGAAGTAGGCAAAATACCTTGATTAGTCCCCACTCATGTTTCATGACTAATTAATCCTTTCATGTCATTAACATGCTAATGAAGTCATTAAAGACATTAATCTTAATTAATTTAAAACTTTCACCAATTAGAGAATATTGCATTTTGTGCCCATTTTCAAGACCTTACACACATATGAGAAAGGAAACAATTCAAATGAAAAAACCCCATTGGTTCTACAAGTTTGGCCAAGAGTCCTAAGGCCATTTGGGAGGGAGATTTAATTATTTTTTTTTAGAATTAAAATGCTACCAAAAACCCTAAAGGTGCCTACTTCTCTCATTCACCACACTTTGCCTCTCACATTTCTCTCTTTCTCTCCTTCCTAGTGCCATATACACTCTCCTATCTCTCTCAACCTTTTTTCTTAAGTTCTTCACTTAGAAACCACACTCCAAAAGGTTCTAAGGCCTTCTAATCCACTCAAGAGCAAGATCATCAGAAGCTTCATTCTTCCTTAAGATTGGTGAGTTTTTCTCCAACCTTTCTTCCCCTCCATTTGTGCGCAAATCTTTCTCCACTATCTTACCATATTTTCTTCATTTTCTTTCACAAATCTTGGATCAAGTTTGTAACACTAAAATTTCCAATGTTTGTAATTAAACTTGATTAAATATAATTATAAGAGAAAAACCTAAATTCAATTATGAAAATTTAACCAAATAAATATATATGATTTTTTGTGTAAGATTTAGTAGAGAATTCAACTAAAACGTGAACTATGTTATAAGTTGACAGTGTAGAATTAAACTATGAAAGTGAGCTAATAGTTAAGGAATTCATGAAATTGATTATAATTAAGTCCTTGTAAAAAAATTTAAATTAATTCTGACACAGTTGATTAAAATAGCCTTATTTTAATTTGGTGTCGAATACCTGTTTTTAAGAAAGCTTTCAGGAGCAAAAAAATACTCTGAGGTTATATAATTATTTCTTTAGAACCAATGAGTCTTGATATGCCATTAAAACATTAAGCAATGTAATTAGCACCATGAATTAAGGGAGGTGACATCTTTTACTATATATTTGGAGTGAAATAACTTTTGCCTTACTTTTTCAACAAGTTTTCACCAACTTTAGTCTACCAAGTTCAAATCAAGGACTAGGAGACCTCCCTAACCCTTGGCCAAAAATATCTTTACTAGTTTAAGAGGGAAATGCATTTTTTAAGCCCAAACTGCCACCAAATGAAACCCTACACCGAAAGCCTTCTACTACTTAAACTTGGAGACAAAGTTTCTTTCATTTTTCACCATCCTTGCCTCCATTTGGCTGTGAGCTACTTTCCCCTTTCTTCTAAAATTTTCTTACTTCTCATACCTCCCAAAACCTCAAGAGAACAAGAGCAAAGTGGTTCATCCTTTGGAGACACCATTTCCTTCAGTCATTGTTGGTTCTATAGCATTTTAGTGAGATTTTCTCCTTAGTTCTTCCTCTCTATTCTCCAACAAAATTTTCTCCTCCTCTCTTAACTCTTTTCTTTGAATTTTCTTCATGGAAACCTCTCTTTGTTGGCACCATTTTGGATTTGCAAGGAGCTAGCTTCAAAGTTTCAAGTTTCTTCAGTTTTCCAACCTTCCAAAGTTTTAAATCTTCAAGGGTAAGGGAGCTTACCCTATTTCTCCAACTTTTGACCAAATAAAATCCTCTTAAAATGCTTATGATAATGTTTTGTTACTTGGTTTTGTGCCTTGACCAGTTTGAAATTGATCTTTGGCTTGAATGATGGTGTTTTTTGACTATATGTTTATATTTCTTAAAAAAGTTTAAATCTTTGAGTCTCTATGTTATTTTCACATATTAAAAATATGTGTTCTTTCCTTTGGATGTTATGTGGCTATATGCGTGCTTTTAAATATGTTTTATATGAATTCTAACAATTTAAATATTTATTTGAAATACATGTGTGTTGGATGATAATGGAAGTTGTTTTGGAATTGTTTGAGCTTTTGGATGCACCACAAAATTTTCTATGATATGTATTATGGAATGATGATACTGTTAATATTTCTAGTTTGTCTTAGAATATGTGCATCATGCACATATTCCCATTTTTGTTTTTAAAGTAAGCTTACATTTGCTTGTTTATATAGTGTGTTTGACTAGTATGATCGTGATGTTTGCAAGAGTAAATGTTGGGACCACACCAGTATTTGGGTACCTTCTTTGATTTTAGTGAGATTGATGTTGGTTATGATAGTGTGTGGTTCATGGGTTTGCCTTTCCAAATGGTTAGATATACTAGAGACTTTATTATTATGTATGTTTCGGTTGGGTCCCCCCTTCCTCTCGTTTTTATGAATGCGACTCTAGAGTTCTGGCTTCCTATAGTAGTGCAAAGATAAGGCAAGCATCTCATTATGCCCCACAAGTTTCATCCAAGACCTCATCTATCCGTAGTAAAGTTTGTAGAAGACCACATGATCGAGTTTGTGACCATTCATGTCTTTAGTTCGGAAGAGAAGGAGGGTTTATCTAAGGCCTCCCAATAATAGATGTAGGTTGTTTAGGATGGTCAGCTAGGGTGTGTATGTTTTATATTAGTATCCTGCTCCCCTATTCACTGATGTACTTCCTCTGTTTGATATTTGATTTGTTAATCATGTATTTCTAAATTTTGAAATACTTTTGATATTATTTGATTATGGGCTATACTGCAATAAGGCATAGTATGTTGTTCTACCATTTTATATGCAGGTGTAGTATTATCTAGTATTTACTTTTGTTTAATGCTATATCCTTAAATTGTGAAATTGATTTAATGTATGATATTTGTTCACAAATGAAAAAAATTTACTAACATTACATTGTCATAAGAAAGCTAATAGGAGTTTTTATTAAAATTGAATTATTCCGCACTTACATTAGTGAGTGTCATGTAGCGATAGTTGGTCGTTACAAAGTTGGTGCTGGGTTGATTTTGGTCTAAGGGAAGTTCTGGTGATCAAAGCCTTCGTCTTTTTCAAGTTCTTCACCTTTTTCTTTGAAAACTTCAATAGTAAGGGAAACCTACCCCATTTTTTTTTTATCAAATATCTCATTTTTAAAATGTTGTATGGCTATTTTGGGTAATTAAAATGTTGTCTTGGTGGATTTTGTGCTTGAAATGCCCTAGATGTTCATATATGTTCATAACCATGTATGAAGCTTTCATCTTGAGTTGCTTTTTCTCCATTTTGCTACACAAAATTTCTACCTACTGTTCTGGATGATTAAAGAGTGTTATGAATTTTTAAAAGATGCTCCTATTAGAACCTAAGATTTTTGAATCCCTTAGAATTTTAATGATTAACAAGCAAAGCATAAGACTGGTGATTTATATATTTCATCTTAGATAAGCAATTCTACCCACATCGTCCTATGCATAATGAAGACCCTTTTTTAGAACTCTAATAAGATATTTTGAAAGCACCATGTTATATATAAATCATGCGAAAAAAGCTTCACAAAAGTTTATCTTGAAAATCAAGTAAAAAGAAAAGGTCTACCAACTGTCATACCTTGATGAATATGAAGAAAAGACAAAAGTTAGAAAGATAAGACAACATTTCACCAACTGATACATGCACATGAATACGTGGCAACAACAATGTACATATGTCAATATCATTATATACTTTATCATATCCAACATCTCACATTGAGTTACACTAACTCAACCACGTGTTCAAGGTCTACACCTCAAATCCATCATCCAAACCACTACGCGGTGTTAATGTACCACCATATGCATACTAAAATATTTTCAATACAACCTCAACAAATATTTTATTAATGTCTTATAACTAATTACACATTAATTCTTTAACTTGTATGTAATACACATATTGAAAAGGTTTAAGATAAAAGTGATTAAAATTTCATGTACATCTTACAACTAAATCTTAATTAAAATCATTGTTATTTTTATTCCATTATTCTATAAAAAAGTTTATGTTTAAATAAATTAAATTTTATAAATCATTAAATTATTTCTTTTAATTAATACAATTTCCTAACTTCAACATTTTATTCCTAAAGCATTATAAAGCATTTTAATATAATTCATTCACTAAAATTTATCATTATTTCAATATTATAAAATATATAGTTTTTCGGAATCATAATTGCAAATCACAAGAAAACACAAGAAGGGAGCTGAGTTGTGTTTCTTAAAATTTTCACAATTTTTTTCTTAAAACTTGTTTATCAAACAAACAAATGCTCCATCTTAGCTTAAACATAATTTTCTTATAGTTCCTTTAATTTACAAAACGAAAGAATATGTAACAATATCAACTCCTTTGGTTAGTAAGCAATAAAAATCAAGAGATAAATAGAAAGCACACAGAAAGTATTATATTGGTTCATCTCACCCAAACACTACATCTAGTCCTTGGCAACTCACCAAGATTTCCACTAAAATGAGTTATCGGAAACAAATTTCCAAACTGTTATAAGTTTTATTCTTCAAGCCTCTTTAGGCACATGTGCAAGTATTCTTTGGTCCTTACCTCTTCAGGCAATTACAACAAATGTTCTTTCTCTACTAAGCCTCTTCAGGCTTTATGCAAATCACTAAGAAAGGTTTATAAGGAAAAACACTAGGCTATTGTCCTAGATGACAAATAAAGACTTTAATAGCCTACGCACTCGGAGAATGTTCAACTAAGTTACAGAGATTATTCACAAAGAATTTAAAGTAATTTAATCTCTTGTCACTTTAATTCATGTAAGTGTCCTTTATACTTGTTCTCCTAAGCTTTTATAAAGAATTAGAATATGTCTATTCCAGTGCATTGAAGTTTTCTTGTTTTTTCTTCATAATTTGAACGTTAGTACATTTAATGTTGCATTTAATGTTTTTCACCAATTAGTCACATAGGACTTGATAAAGCATTTTGCTTATCTTTTTTTCTTGGTACTAGGCACCATAGAACAGGTAATGATATCTTCTTTTTCTAAGCCAAGTACTAGTCACCATTGTTCGCGTTGTCTTGTCTATTGCTTTCTAGTTTTTCACTTTTTTTAATGTAGAAGTAGGTAGTCTTCTACTTTATCTTTTCCTTTTGAAGGAAGAAGCTCTAAATCTTCTTGGATAAGCTTATAAGCTTATAGTAGATATACTATCCTTCTATGTAGACTTCTCCTTCTTTAGGACAAAGCAAATAAAGCATATGGACAAATGAACTCTTAATAGACAATTTGTGGTGTACTTGAATAAATATAAGATTAAATTACTAAGTGGGTCCTAAACGATTTGAAAATTTTCAAATAGGTCCCTAAACAATTTTTTTTTAATTAGGTCCCTAAACTAAAAAAGTATGTCCCTACGATTAGTTTTTGGCAGCTTGAAATTGTTTGAAAATGACAATTTGTGGCAGTTTTAAAAACTCTAGAAACTCAATTAAAAAAATATTTGCATGATCAAAGACCCCATTAATTTTTTTTAGTTTAGGGGCCTATTTGAAAATTCCCAACTAGTTTAGGAACTTACTTAGTAAGTTAACCTAAATATAAACCAACTAAGGACAAATAATACAACAAGATTAGTCATTCTTATTAAAACATATTTTTACATTTTAGTTTTTTTTCATTAAAGCGTAAGGGTTTTAGATCGTTCTTGACCTAACAATAACTATTTTGTAGTGAAATTACTATTTTGCCCCTAGGTTTAATATATTACTATTTTTCTAGTTTTCCTACTATCTTAGGTTCCAATAATTGATCCTTTCCACTTTAAGACTTGATGAAAGTATTATAATTAAATTTTAATATTTAATATCATATTTTACATGAAAATTTTGAAATTACAATTTTTCCTTTAAGATTTTAATTTTGCATTTCCATCCACTAAACGAGTCTAAATTCACTTCTAATTGGTCAAACTTTTTCCCAAAGCTTAAAACTTTATTTAAATTTTAATCACTTTTAAACATCTAATCCCTCAAAAATTATGGTTATAAAAATTAAAGATGCCTCTATTTTAAATTCGACCAAAGTTTTATAAAGTTTTTAGTGCTTAATGTTGGAACCAAATATGTTGAAGCGTCTAGTCACTCAAAGTTTTGAAGATAAAAAACTTATTAAAGTTTAAGTTTCTATTTGAAATTAATGAAATTACAACATCCAAAACCATGGCGTCCAACGCATCAGTCTTAATGAGTGTCCAAGACTCATATGATGACCGTCCAAGAGTAAGTCTCATTCATAGACTTAGTGTCTTAAGCATTAGACACTTATGCTAAACGCATCTAGACGTAAGTTCTTAAACTACTAAATTTTTAAGTCTAATTTGAACGCCTCTCTCATATATATATATATATATATATATATTTCGAGTCTAATGCCTCACCTTTTTTAAGATCTAACATTCAAATATTTCAAGCATTAAATGGTAGACAGAAACATTCTAGTGCATAAGCGTAGCTATACAAAAAAAGGAAGTCAACTTATCAAGCTGTCAAGCCAAAAGAAGAATGTTTAGAAAAGCAGACCACCAACACAGTCCTGCACTTTCTGTTTTGGCAGAAGCTCAAAAGTTACCTTTTCTGACCTATCTGAAAGCTCGATACGTGCGTCTCTTTCTTGAAGACTAAAACTGAACCATCTTCAACGACTCTTTGTTTGAAGACTATATATACTAAGATGATCACAAATTAAGAGAAGAGCAATACAGACGCTAACTGTGAGACATTTTGAAAAGAACACATTACTTTCTTGCATCCATTGGACGATAGTTGAATATTCTCTAAAACAATTTTGTATTGTACTTAATCTTTACATCCTCACTTTGTCAGTTGATTTTCATTGTAAACAACTATAATTGTTGTGAAAGCCTAAAGAGGCTTAGTAAGAAAGAATACTTGGGTTGTTAAGCAATCTGGAGTGATTGCGTTGTAAAGCCTGAAGAGGCAGTGAAAGAATACTAGTAACCTAAGGTTGGTTATTATATACCTTCTGGGTGAAGGGACTGGATGTAGCTTACGGTTGAATGAACCAATATAAAATCTCTGTGTTCTTGTTCTTCCCTATCCTTTTGCTCAAATCGGTTCACATTTTTTAAGTTAAAAGGTTTAAAAAGAATGCATAATTCAACCCCCCTCCCTTCTTGTGTGTTTCTTGCTCTTTCAATTGGTATCAAAGCTTAGCCTCTTGGGGTTAAACATCTAACAATACAGGGGTAAAAAGATCCTGAGCATTCATGGATAGTGAAGGACAAGCTATAAATAAACCACTGCTTTGCAAAGGTCAAAATTATGACTACTGGAAGCAACGAATGATAGCCTTCTTCGATGCTTGCCACATCGACATGTGGCATGTGGTGGAAACTGGTGACTATCTGTCCCTAGATCAAACTGGAATTGAGTTATCTAGAGGTCAGTGGACAAAAGCCCACAAACAAAGGTATCTTCTTAACTCTAAAGATAGAAATGCTATTATGTGCGCTTTATTTGAATCAGAATATGAGAAAGCACAGTCAGAAACTTTGATGGATCTATATTATTTTATGCTAAAAGGCAAAGCAACTTATATAAGATTGACTTAAATGACCTTACAAATCAAAATATATCATGTCTCGTATCCATCAATGAGAATTAATGGATTTGGCACAAGAAACTTGGACATACAAGCTTGAGATTAATCTCAAAGCTAAACAAGAATAACCTTATAAGAGGACTTTCAAATCTTGTATATGTAATGACCAAACTGTCGCTACTAAACAACCCTACTAAACATACACCTTACCACATATCAAGTGAATAAAAGCAATCATATTTGTATATAAGTCATACACATCAAATGAGAGACCCATCATTAGCTGCCCCACGTCTCATCCAGCATTAGGTTGGAGGCCCATCTGAGTTCCAACTCTGGTCACCATCCAACTTACTTGCCTACCCGCACCACGGCATGAGGTCCATCGCCAACTACCTCAGCTGCCAACTATGCATGAATGCATGTACTACACACCATCAACTACTCAACCACAACCAATAAACATACGACATGTATATATGTATATTAATACAACTAGTGGCAAAGAGGTCCATTGTCAACTACCCCACATGACCACTCAACATCCATCAACACCATATCGGCCCCAAACCAGCCTCAATCATAATCAACAGGTAAGGCCCTATCCAAGCAGCCACCTCATGAGAAACCTCATGCAATAGTATCATATACAACAAGCGGAGGTCCTATCTAAGCAACCTTCCACTTTAAAGACATATCCAACAATCAATTCATAATTTAAAACCAAGACCTCTTTGAAAACCATTTGGAAGATAAGTAAATCTAGAAATTTACAAAAACCTTTGAAACAATTTGCCTCTTTAAATTAAAGAAATTCATAGCCTAACTAGGACAACTCTCCATTTTTCTCAAATAGAGCTTTTGAAAATGTATAATACTCTTTTATATGTGTATATACAAAATACTTCAGCGTTTTGGAGTGAAAACTATGAAATCTTAAATGGTACATTTAGTTCTGAAATAACAGATTATGTACTGTAGTAACAAATTATATCAGTTTAGTAAAAATGCATCAAATTTCATTTTTCAGTAGGGATAATCGATTATGGGTCTCCATAATCAATTATTGCAAAACCAAAATCAACAGAAATTTTTTGAAACCCAGATAATCGATTATTAGATGCGCATAATCGATTATTACCAAGCCAATTTCACGAAAACTGATCCTAAAGATCCAGATAATTAATTAGTCAACTTCCATAATCGATTATCTGCGATAGGATTGTCGAAAAACATGATTTTTGTAGCAAGAACTCGAACTTCCATCACCCAAACTCAAATTTTCGAATCAATGAGTTTCCAATATCATCAATCCACCTCAACCAAGCTAATATGCAATAGATTTCACCACAAATTCAACATTTCATCACACAAATTATGGTTTCTCCTCAAAAATTCAAATTTCTCCCTAAAACCCTTTTTCATTCAAAATCTTACCATAACCAACATATAATCCGAATTTGGACCAAACCAAAGTGAAATTTACACACAAACATGTTTATACATCACAAATCTAGCAAGAGTAAGCTTCCCTTACTCTTGGAGCTTCCGAATCCGAGCTTGGGGAAGGGAAAACATAAGAGACACAGAACCTTGAGCCAAACTCCTGTGAAAGCAAAGCAATAATAGCTTTCCAACGCCTAGAAACAGGATTCCTCACTGGGTTTGGGTCTCACACTTCAAGAATCTCAGTAAGATTAGAGGAAAAATTGAGAGAATGAGAAAAGAGAATGAAAGAAGAGAGACGGAGATGCGAGAATAGGGGAAATGAAAGAGGGAAGGGGTTTTAAACTCTTTTGGGCCCCACGAAGGCTTTGTGCCCACTAAAGCTCAGGGTCCATCCATTCACTCTCCAAAACTCACAACGGTTCTAACTTAATTGTTTTTCTCTCAACAACCCAAACCAAAACCAACAACACTCTCAATTTGGCTTAAGCACATTTGTCTCAATTCCCTAAACTCAAATAGGAATTCCAAGTCAACAACATAAAACTAACACCACACAATAACAATCAACAACAATCTATTTATTTATTTGTTTTAAACACCATAATCACATATAAATTTTCACTTTTAGTTATTAAACCACTAAATCATGCATCAAGAAAAACACGACGTTACAGTATACAAATATAATGTTCTCTATGATGCATGTCAAAAAGGAAACAAGTGAAAAACTCTTTTGATTCAAAAAATGTTGTTTCCACTACTAGACTACTTGAACTTCTACATATCGATTTGTTTGAACCTACTAGAAAAGCCTTTCTTAGTGGAAAACGATATAGGTTAGTTGTAGTAGATAACTATACTAGAGGGACATGGGTTATGTTCCTAAAACACAAGGACGAGTCTTACAAAGTATTTTCTATATTTTGCAAAAGAATTCAAAATGAAAAAGGTATTTGCATAGCCTCAATCAAAAGTGATCATGGAGGAGAGTTCGAAAATGAAAGTTTTCAAGGGTTTTGTGAGGAGAATGAAATTCTCCACAACTTCTTTGTACCACGTACACCTCAACAAAATGGTGTGGTAGAGAGAAAGAATAGGTCATTGCAAGAAATGGCCAGAGCCATCTCAATAATAACTCCACTCCAAAACACTTTTGGGTTGAAGTTGTAAACACAGCATGTTCCTTACAAAATATAATATATATTAGACCTATTTTAAAAAAGACTCCCTATGAATTGTGGAAAGGACAAAAACCCAACATATCATATCTTCATCCTTTTGGATGTCAATGTTTCATTTTAAACACTAAGGATAATCTTGGAAAGTTTGATTCTAAGTGTGATGATGGAATATTGTTAGGCTATTATGAAATGTCCAAGGCATATAAAGTTTACAACTCTAGAACCTTAGTGGTTAAAAAAGCCATTCATGTAAAGTTTAATGACAATAAGCCTGATAGAGAACTATCAAAGCTAGATGAATTCTTTGCAAATATGAACTTGGACGACACCAAGCCATTAGAGTCTAGAATCCAGTTGGATGATCCAAAGGAAGAACAAAAGGAATCAACTGGACGACAATGGCAAATGAAGACATATCATCCAGAAGATCAAATTTTTGGAAGTATACATGATCATGTCGGAATAAGATCAACCTTCAAGGAGCAAGCTCAAACTGCCTTAATTTCCCAAATGGAACCAAAGACAATAGACGAAGCTCTCCTAGATGAAGGATGGATCATTGCCATCAAAGAAGAACTAAGTCAATTTGAATGAAACAACATGTGGAAGCTAGTTCCTGCACCTAAAGAAAAATCTATAATAGGAACAAAGTGGGTATTTCATAACAAGTTAGATGAAGCAGGTAAAGTGATAAGAAACAAAGCTAGACTTGTAGCTAAAGGCTATTCTTCTTGAGATTACAAGTGAAACAAACTAACAATGGCATATACATACATCAAACAAAGTATGTAAAAGAACTACTCAAGAAGTACAAGATGGATGATGCCAAAGAAATGAGCACACCAATGCATCCATCTTCAGTACTTGAACTAGATGACACATCCAAAAAGGTAGATGAAACCACATATAGCGATATGACAGGATCTTTACTATATCTAACAGCTTCCAAACCTGATATCATGTTTAGTGTATGTCTATGTGCTTATTTTCAATTTGATCCTAGAGAAACACATCTCACAGTAGTAAAAAGAATATTTAGATACTTAAAAAGAATCACTAACCTTGGTCTATGCTTTAAGTCGAACAAAGAGTACAGGTTAGTTGGATTTTGTGATGCTGATTACACTAGAGATAGAATAGAACAAAAAAGCACTAGTGGAGGATGTCACCTCATGGGTGGTAATCTTGTCTCCTAGATGAGCAAAAGACAAGGGACGATTGTCCTATCCACAACAAAAGTAGAGTACATATCAGCTGCGTCTTGTTACTCACAAATTATATGGATCAAGCATCAACTAGAGGACTACAGTATTTATGAAAGTAAAATTCCTATCCTCTATGACAACAGTGCTGCCATAAACTTATCTAAAAATCCTATATTGCATTCTAGAGCAAAGCACATTGAAATAAAACATCACTTTATAAGAGATTATGTTTAGAAAGGAGTTATTGATATTCGTTTATTAACTCTGAAAATCAATTAGTAGACATATTTACAAAACCACTTCCTGAAGATAAACTCATCCATATTCGATATTGTCTTGGTATGAAATTTATAAATGAATAGTTTCCTTTTATGTGCCCTGACCGTCCAATGTCAAGTAGGGTCCATTATCTTTACACCATCCATTATGCGTATGTCCACAACCATCTTTATTCGCATTCTATAACAATTCATATGTATGTGCATAAAAATCTTCATCCGTACATGATCATGTTTCACTGATAATGATTTGAAATAAATGCTTTATTCTTGTTTGAGTCACTTATGCGCCGAAAACTGCCCTTGTGAAACGTGTGCGCTTGAACCAGCATTTAATGCGCTTTTCAAAATTTGAAAAATCGCCAAAAAGAGAAATTCATCAGTTGCTTCCTACACACTCTAACACCTACAAACCAAACACTTACCTGACATTTGCCTTCTCTCTGAAACATTCTCTCTCTTTTTCCCAAAAGCTTTCAAACCTAACACTCAAATCTTCAACCATGGTGATGGAGAAATTGATGATGCCATGAAGGCTATAGCTCGAGTGGAAAGCCTGGACAACACTATGGTCCTAATAAAAAGCCACTTCGACATCCAAACCCTCGATGACATGGGTGTCAAGGTCAAGGATAATCTGATGAGCTATGGAATTCTCAACTACTTCCACCTGAATGAGATTATCTACCCAAAGCTCATCAGATGCTTCTAGAGATCTATAGTGTTCTCTCAAACTAACATAGTTGGTACTGTTCTAGGAGTAACAGTCACTCTAGACCTAGGGAGTGTCGCACAAGCCGTTGGATGTAAGCGTGCTGGCTCCTGTATCAAGAACGGCTGGGAAGACAGCTTCGGAGGACATGAAATGGTGGACACTGCCTTGATAGGACCAAAAGGTGAAGGACCTGTCAAGTACAACAAGATGACAAAGGAAGGCAAAGTATACCAACAATTCTTTAATAAAGGTATATTGCACAAGGCAAGGTTCAAGGATAACATAACCTTTTTGCATAGGTTCGCGCTGTTCTATATGATTACTGGATAGCAATTCAACCTGCCTCACCTCATACTGAGCAACATCATGAGGACCTTGAAGGGACAGGGAAAACATAACCAGATTACCTATGTTGCACTCCTGAACAGAATACTTTGGCTGCAAAAGGTATATTATGCCTTAATTGCTCTGTCTGTTGGTGAGCAAACTGAGATCAGAATGCTGGGTGGCGGCCACAGATTCACCCAGGTGCCTTTTGGACACAATATCATAGCCCAGATGAGAGCTGGGTTTGTGTTGGCGCCACTAGAGAAGTCTGACAAGTTGGTGGACGTCAAGGAAGAATTAGTTGAGGAGGCACCTCAACTAGTTGAACAACAAGCCTTCCAACCAGCTGAGCTGATGAACAACGAGGCTCTTTTCATCCATCCTATCGCTTTCGCCAGACCGTCTACTAGGAGGCAACCATCTAGAGCGAGGTCATCCAGAGTAACAAGATCTAAGACGCAACAACCTACAACTGCTCCTTCACCAACTGCACCTACACCGACACCTGCAAAAAGAAGACTCCAGTGAATTGTTGAATCTAATGATGAGGATGATGAGCCCATCAGAGTTCTTCTTAAGAAACAAAAGACAACCATAGTCGCTGTTCCACCCCAACCACAAGCCTTAGCTGTTCAACCTACTTCATCATCTAAACGACTAGTAGAATCACAATCAACAATAGTACACCCAAAGATAAGTAAGCTATTTGCTCCTGTTGCTGCTATATCTGAAGTTGATTTTGTTGAATCACTGATTATTGAACCCATTGAGGAACCCCTTGACCAAACACAAACACAAACAAAAACCACACCTGAACTAGACATGTTACTGCCTAGTGATGATGGTTATACCTGCTCCATTCCCACTCTCGAATTCTCAAAACTATACCTTTCCATCAAGCCCCCCAAATAACCTTCTTTATCTGTTGTCATTCCCATAGACATATCATCCACCCAACAAGAAGACTTGGAGAAAGTCAAACAATAGTGGCCTTTATTGTTTGTTGAAGGCAACCAGCAAAAACTGGTGGACGATAATGTGATCATCTTGCGTCCAAATCCTTTTCTTGAGCCAGATTTTAGCTTCGACTACTCAGCCAATCTTCCTAAAGAAATTTATGGATGACTATGTCCATTAGCCATCTGAAGCTTACTTGGCTCTACCTCTTGGATCCATTGAACATTTGTCGCTCAAGCAGTTCATTCGAAGGAGATATCCAAGACTTATGCGAGCCTGGCGTCTAATTGCACATCCTCTTGGAGTACTTCAACATCGAGTACCTCCAGTGGAAGAAATTAAACAGGCCTTGCAACAAAAGCATAGTAAAGCGTCCGAGCGGATTGTCCACATAAGGCCAACCAACTTAAAGTTCAAGCCATTGGACCTTAAAGAAGCTGGATTCTTCCTTTCACCATTCAACCAGATGTTTTGCAGCTCTATGAAAAGCTTTGCAACCTTGAAGACCTAACTATTCATCCTTCCTACTCAACACATTAAACCGTCCACAACCGTCCGCAGTCCAACCTAACCGTATCTGCCTAAGGCTTCCAACCTTGGATGTTAACAGCAAGAAGGTAAAGCTACTCACCAAGCCCCTTTCTTTACCACTACCATCCAGAGCTTAAATTCAATAGCATCCAACCATTACTCCAGAATGGTGCTTAGCTCAACAATTTTCGCAAGACATGGATGAGGACAACGCTGAATGTTTCTGGCACCAACACATGTTCACTTGTGAATAAGAAATGTCTAGTAGCAAAATCTCACAAGACAACAAAGTTGAAACTCCAATAACGCAAAGTTGTGAGTACATACAATGTCTAGCTCGTGTCTTTCACTTCTCAAACACTTCTGTCACCTTTGTCCGTCCAGAGGTCTGATTTTGGTACTAAAACTTACATTCTCTACATGATCATTACTGCCTTAACTCATCCCAACACCTTCAAACCGCCTTACCCATGGACAACCCCACGTCCATACCAACTCTAGATTCCCAACATAAAATTCCTAGAAGCACCACCTCCCCCCACTGAAGTTCAACCACCAACCCCTTCTCAACCACCCTCACCCACACCTCCACCGCTACCTACTCCCGATTCTAAGCCTTCGCAAGCCTTTCCATCTCCATTACTGCCCCTCCACCTATCTCAATTGTTGACCCTGCCGTCTAACAGTATGTCACCAACCACTCCAATCCATTCTCACACTTCTCCAACAAATCCTCCTAGAGCTAACAAGAACTCCTTCTACACATCGCAACCTTCTACACTTCCAGCTCCCTTAGTGCCCAAGTGATCATGATGATACTTTTTTCTTCTTGCATCTATTTTTTTTTTTATAATGACAAGAGGGAGAAATAAAGTAGAGTTGTTTGTATGGTCTTAAGTTTTGTTAAATAAAAGTATAAGTCTTCTGTATGATCTGTCTCAAGTTTTTCAGTGTTTTGTCTAATTGATTGCTCTGATACATTAATCTCTGACTACTCTGATACCTGTTCCTTTTGCATTACATTCATGCATAAACATTCTATACGCTGATTGGATGTTTATCTGGACTAATATCTTATATGTCTCAAGTATGCAAAATATGACATATCAAACTCAGGGGAGTATAGTAAGTCCATCGAAACCTAGCTATACCTGTGTTCTCTTTTTGAGATATTTTCGCAAAACTTAAAAATTAATAAGATTTGTAGGAACCAAAGACGTTGAAGCGTCTAGTCCCTTAAAGTTTTTAAGATAACAAACTTATTAAAGTTTAAGTTTTTGTTTGAAATTAACGAAATACAACATCCAAAACCATGGCGTCCAATGCACTAGTCTTAACGAGCGTCTAATACTCATATATGATGATTGTCCAAGAGTAAGTCTCATTCATAGACTTAGTGTCTTAAGCATTCGACACTTATACTAGACGCATCCAGACGTGAGTTCCTAAATGACTAAGTTTTTAAGTATAATCTAAACGTCTCTCTCATATATATATATATATATATATATATATATATCGAGTCTAATGCCTTACCTTTTTTAAGATCTAATGTTCAAATATTTCAAGCATTAAATGGTAGACAAAAACATTCTAGTGCATAAGCGTAGCTATACAGAAAAAGGAAGTCAACTTATTAAGCTGTCGAGCTAAAAGAAGAATGTTTAGAAAAGCAGACCACCAACATAGTCCTGCACTTTTTTAGCTAAGTACTTAGCCCATCTGAAAGCTCGATACGTGCGCCTTTTTCTTGAAGACTGGAACTGAACCATCTTCAACGGTTCTTTGTTATAAAGATTATATATACCAAGATATAAGATGAAGATGATCACGAATTAAGAGAATAGCAATACAGATGCTAACTGTGAGACATTTTGAAAAGAACACATTACTTTCTTGCGTCCACTGGACGATAGTTGAATATTCTTTGAAACGATTTTGTATTGTACTTAATCTTTTACATCCTCACTTTGTGAGTTGATTTTTGTTATAAACAACTGTAATTGTTTTGAAAGCCTAGAAAGGCTTAATGAGAAGGATTGTTAAGCAATCTAGAGTGATTACGTTGTAAAGCCTAAAGAGGCAGTGAAAGAATACTTGTAACCTAAGGTTGGTTAGTGTATACCTTCTAGGTGAATAGATTAGACGTAGCTCAAGGTTAAGTGAACCAATATAAAATCTCTATGTTCTTGTTCTTCCCTATCCTTTTGCTCAAATCGTTTCTCATTTTTTTAAGTTTAAAGGTTTTTAAAAAAATGCACAATTCAACCCCCCTTCTTGTGCATTTCTTGCTCTTTCACTTATTCTTCTACTAATTATCACTAAGCACTTATATTAATGAGTTTAATCACTTTTAACTGTTTAAATTAAATTTTATGAACATTAATACCCTTTGTACAGTGGCAGTAAATTTCCTCCATTGTTCCAAGATGTCATCTTTTGTCTTAAAACTTCATTCAAGTATTTAAGTCTCAATCTTTTTGGATCAACAAGGTGTGTCACAAACCTAGTCATATAGAATCAATATTTCAACTTAAGCAAACCATGTATTAAATATCAAAAATTAATAGCATGTTCATACTTTTTTAGAAGAAAATCAACCGAGAAGCAAACTTTTGCAACAGAGAATAACGCTTTTTAGCATGAATATCAAACCAATGACATAACCCTTCACAAAGGGTTCACCTAATCACAAAACCATCTTAACACACACACAAGTCCACAAAGCCTCAATAGACTTGTGCCTTCAACTCCCCTCAACTAAAAAATCCAAGAAAATGCTTGCTGGATTTTTTAAGCTTGAAGAATCACTTACAATCTCCAAACAATTCAAAGATCCTACCATTAGGAACCAAATATCAATCATTTTTAATCAAAAGGGAGAAGAGAATGAGTGGGGTGATATTTGAACCATTAGAGAAGTGAAAAGGAGAGAATGAACCTTACATCTTGTTGGAGTCCTTAAAACACATGGAAATTCTCGCAATACAAAAAAATGGAAACTTTTATGCTAGGGGTGTAAACCAAGGAGAAGAAAAGAGAGGAAATTGGAAACTTGGTTACCAAGTGTAACATTATTTTTTTCATAAATCTTTAATTTACTTGATTAATACAAGTGACGATATAATTTAAATTATAAAATTAATTAAATGAATTTTTGTGAATTTCTATGTGGGTTTCAACGATTAATTCAACTGAAAATTAGACTATGTTATGAAGCAGATAGTAAAATCTCTTACTATATTTTGTGAGCAGATAGTTAAATATTTCAAGGAATTTGATATGATTAGTCATTTTTAATCATAATTAAGCTTCTATGAAATTTTGACTCTTTTAGTTAAAATAACATTATTTTATTGGGTGTCAAATGCACATTTTGTAACCCCCATTCATATTAATTATTTAATTTTTTAATTTAATTATTAACTTTAAATTAATAAAAATATGGGTGAAATTTTTTCAATTTTTATAATAAAAAAATTCTAAGCTTAACAAAATTTGAAAATAAGAGTAAAGGATAAAGGATAAAGATTGTATATATATATATGTGTGTGTGTGTGTGTGTGTGTGTCATCAAATGTACATCATGATTTGGGTAGTACATAATAGTCATAAAATATAGAAAGAGTAAAAGTGCACCAAAAGATAAACATTACACTATCTAGCCCAATATATACATTAAAAAGTTCCTATACAAAGCAATGTCAATCTATCCTACCCCTCGTACAAAAAGAAAAATACTATAATATAGGTTTTCAGATCCTCACTCGTTGAAGTGATCTCTAACTCGTTCTCAACGTCACAGGTCGTTATCGTCATCTTCAATAATGACGATCAATCATACATAAAAGAAAAACAATGGAGTGAGTTGATTTGTTTTAAAATCATTTTCACATGCATGGTAGGAATTCTACCATAAAACAAAGATAAAATACAACTAACAATAGAAGGGAACATAAGGTTCATTCTAGGTTGTACAAACTACCTCTAATTTGGTGTGGATCCATACTCTCCATTAATGGGTAATAGTTCTCAACAAAATTGGAAAGTGACTAGGAGTACATATACCTCTCTCAACATCATCACATGGTACAATCTTCATCATCATTAAGGAATAGAATAACAGTCAAGACGTCATTTTTAGAGGCATACTCTTATACCAATCCTGGAATGCAAAGCAGTTGTTGGGGTTATCGAGTTGGTCAGGCGAATATCCCAGTTTATGGGGCACTACCTTGGCCATTGAGACTTTCACCACTCGATGCCTACCCTCAAAACCTTCGCAAGTGGGTCCTTGTCTTTCATTCCTCAACGTGCCAAACTATAACTTTTCTAGCAGGGTGTTGTGCCACTATATGTCATTTGTTTTACATTACTCATTAATCTATCAAATTCACTTTTCAAACAGAGGTTTTTCTGGTCTCATTTAATTTGAGCACTAGTATAATCAATATTTTTGCCTTATATTGTAAAAATTGCACAATGTCAAAATTTTAACAGAATAACAATTTAGTAATCACATAAAATTTAAGCAAAATAATAACTTTGTAATTACTAAAATTTTAGTAGAATAACAATGTAGGCAAACTAACAACTAAATAAATACATTTTAATTTTTTAAATCTGAGTAGAGTAACAACTTAACAAGTATAATATAATAATTTAAATTTAAGCAGAGTAACAACTTAGTAATTATAATTTAATAATCTAAATTTGGGAAGATTAACAACTTGGTAAAAATTAAAGTTTAACATCAAATAGTATAACAATGATAATAATAATAAAACTTATGCTTAAAGAGGTTTAGGAGAAACCCTTCCTACCAACATGCAAAGTGACAATAATTTAGAACCAACCTCACTCCCCCATTACCTCCAAGGTAGTTGATGAAGAGCATAGAATTATTGGTGCAAAGCTCCTAGAAAGAGAACTTTACTAATTGATAGAAAACTAGTAAAATCTTAGCATACAAACAAAGTAAAAAAAAATCTATAGATAGAATCTCTCTAAATATTTTTGGTCAACCAAGAGAGGGAAGGAGTGAGTGAAAATCTTCCCCAAATGATGGCCATTTATAGAGGAAGAAGTGGGCTTAGGTGTCCAAAAAATGACATCATGCATTATGTCATAAAACCTATTTTCATTTTCTTTTTAATTTAGGGACACATATTCAAAAATTAGAGGTGAATCACCTCTCCTAGCCTTGGGGACGTGCTCCAAGAGCTATCCTTAAGCTCCACAATATAAATTTTATCTGTAATTAAGTTAATACGTATCGATAAAATCGCCTACACTTGAAAAATTAGCTTTTAATATCAAAATAATGCATTTTAATGTGAAATTGGACAAATGAATTATTTTTCATCAAAAATAAATTTTTAATAATTAAATTTTATTTTTATTAATTTATTTTGAATTATATTTATTTATTTTATATTTTTAAGCTAGAAAATTCATAAAAAATTCATTTGAATTCAATAAATACCAAAATTTTTATGAAAATTTTAAAATTAAATATTTTACCTACAAGTAAATTGAAATTACCATTTTCACCATTTCTGGGTGTCAAACCAATATTAGCTAGGGTTAATAGATACTTAGGAGCATTTTGGTCATTTTACACCAGAATTCTAGAAAATTTTCAGAAAATTCTTAAAATTTTATTTTAATGTATATAACATGATTCTAAGCTTAAATTGGCATTTTCATGTCAATTAAATCTTTTTTTCATGTAAACCCTTAATGTTGAGAAATAAGGACAAAAAATTGTTATTTTCTAATTTCTTCAGGCTCTAGCTCAAAAAAATTATTAAAAATTACAATTAAGTAACTCTTGACATTTTGAGTGTAATGGTGGGAGTCAAAATTTTGAAACTCATTCCCTATTTTTATAATTAAATCATTAAATGTTAGAAAAACAATTAAAAAAATTGAAATAGGTTTGCTATATTTTTTATTATTTTTCTTTGAAAATAAAATTCTCATAATGAAATATATTTAGTATGAAATTTTAAAAATATTTTGAGGTCAAAAAGTCCCTAATTGAATCCTATAATCAACTATTTTTGTCATTTCACAAAACTATCTCAATAAATTTTTGAAAAATTTCTAAAATTATTATTAATTATTCTAAGTATATTGATGACTTAAACATAATTTTTAAATACTTCTAACTAATTTTGTTATCTGAAAAAATGATTATTTTATCAATTTTGGGGCTCCATTTCTCAGAAATTATTAAAAATAAATCTGAACTAAGTACTACTTATTAATACGAACGTAACTGTAAGGATCAGATTTTTGAGATTTTCATCCGACTCTCCAGAAATAAATACAGAACAATTAGGAAAACAGTTTAATAGGTAAAAGTAGGGGTATTACACATTTTACAAAGAGCAATTCTAGAGCAAAGATACACCTAGAATCATTGACCATACATTATAATTTATCATTTTATTCCTCATTTGTCTTAAATGGCTTGATAAGACAAGAATACACATTAATCTTGACTAGAAAGTGAGATTACACAAATTTGGTAAGGAATCTCCTTACACACAATAGTCAAAAAGCCTTTTATGCCATTTCCATGCAAACATTTGAAGCTCACTCACACGAGAGTTGCCCCATTGAGTTCGTATAGCTGGGTGGTCCTTTGGGAGAGAAAATTTCACTTTATTAAATTGAAAATCTATTATTTCATATACATAAAGTAAATAAAAAAATTTAATAATTTGAAATCCCCAAAACCCTAAATCCTTCTCCAACTTCCTTCTCTTCCTAAGTTTTTCAGCAGACCCTCATGATACTCCTTCTCCCCTACTATCACTATAACACCTTGACTTTTACATACTAAGTTTTATAATTATCCAATACTTTTATAAAGCGTAACTAAAAATGATATCAACATTCTGACTATAATATTGTGTCCAAAATCTTGAAAAACACTTTGTTTAGATTTTTAATAATTTTTTTGGACTATGACTCGACAAATGATCGTATTGCCTTTGACTTTATAAAATAGGTAAATAAATAAATAAAAATATTCAAAAATTTATAAAAAAAATTGAGTTCAAAATAGTGATTAGAATAATAAAATATATTTTTAGCAATTTTCTAAAATTTATGTAAAAAATAACCAAAATGTCTCCAAATAATTGAAAAAACTGAATCAGTGGCTTTTAGTTATCCAAAAGGGATGAAAAATTTATTTTAACTATGTTTTCATGTAAGATATTATGTTCTAGAATGATCATAAAAATCTTAAAACTTTTACAATTAAAATGAATTTTTCTATTCATGTTTTACTTAAAAATGCATTAAAAAACTAAAAAGTCATATAAATGTGAGAAAAATTCATTTTAATTCAGATTCATGTAGAAACTAATTAGGTGTCATCTAGAAAAAAATTTATTGGTCAAGAGAAGATAAATTCAAGTTTTTAGAATTTTTTTAACAAATAAATAAATAACCATTCTAATTAATTTAAATGAAAATTTTTGGATAATATCTATTTAGCACTATTCAAATTTCGGCCTGTACATGTTAAATACAATTCATTGTTGACAATATTAATCATTTTAACTTAAAAATAATTTAGGAAAAATGGTAAATATCTAGATATTTTCATCTTAGTTTAAAACCTCAAGTTTTAACCATTTGACCCAAAACTTTACCACTTTTCTTCCCCAACCTTTGTTGGCCAAACCTCTCCCTTAGCCCTACACCTATATTTGCTTTGATTTCTCACTTCTACAACACCTTACAAACCAACGTTTCCATAGATCTACATTTGGTGCTTCTTGGACAACTTATTGGAGGCTTTAGTTCAAGCTTTTGGACACCCATTGCCATCCTCTCCTCCAACCCATCCACTTGAGGTATAAGGGGAAGGAGGTGTAGTTTTCTTATTTTAGCTTTCATGGAAGGATGTAGGAAAGATTTGGCACCAAATCTTTTCTAGACCCTTTTTGTGTCTAACTTTTGTTATGTTGAGTTAAGTTGGATTCTTGTATTATTTCTTATTTCTTACTCATGTATATTGTTAGTGTTATAATATTGATTGTATGTATAGTTCTCTTGTGATGGTTGTAACATTAGATCTATCATTTTCAGTAGTGACATGAATATTGTATGGTTATGTTTATGTGAGATATGAAGGAAACTAAATAACTATGGATATACTTTCTTATATTAGCTTATGTAATTATTGGAGTTTTAAACTAAAGACAATTATTTTAGAGGTGTTTCTCTACATTAAAATATCCTTTTTTCCAACTATATATATTGCTATAGCAACTTAAATTATGAGTTGAAGTACAAAAACCTTTAAAATAAACCTTTCAAATTAAATTAAAATGCTATAAAGATTCCTAAAATAAGTCTTCTTAAAACAAGCATTTTATTATAAATATAAGTTCTTATACACACACACACACACACACACACACACATATATATAAATGGGATTTGCTAACATACACACACTTATTTTTTAGTTGGGGTATGTTAATAAGTTATAACTATAATGTATCTTAAAATACACACATGGTGTAGCTTGCTAACGTACTCCAACTAAAAAATAAATGTGTATGTTAGCAAATGGTTATGGTGTTTGCTAACATACACACTTGTTTTTTAGTTGAAGTATGTTAACAAGCTCTAACTACAATGTATCTTAAAATACACTTATAGTGTAACTTACTAAAGTATGTGTATGTTAGCAAATTCATATATATATATATATATATATATGTAAAACACAAAGATAATACAAGAAGGGGGTTTGAATTGTGTTATAGCAAATTTTTGCAAAACCTTTTCTTTTAAAGACTTATTGTCTGAAGGATTTAAATAAAAAAGATTTTCAAAACATTTTGAAGGAAAGACAAGAGCTGAAAAACAAAACTGGAATGCACACAAGAGATATACTGGTTCGTCTCATCCTAGAGACTACGTCTAGTTTTTGGCAACAACCAAGTTCCACTAACTTATCCAAGTTACATGTATTCTTTTAACAAGCCTCTTCAGGCTCAACCCAAGTAGTCTTTAACTTGCCTCTCCAAGCAACAACCCAAGTATTCTTTGAATCAAAGCCTTTTAGGCTTCCACCAATTTCTCTGGGAAAAAGGTTAAATGTGAGTTAGCTCACTAGGTTTAACGTCTTAACAGAAGAATATACAATGAAGAACAAAAGAAAAGTTTTACACACAGATTACACAACGAGAACTTTTCAATAGCTAAAGATTTCTATATTGCATCAGTCCTGAGATTGAGGTTTCTTCTTCTATATATAGGCTTCTCAAAAGTATCCGTTGTGAGTGTATGTAGGAGACAACCTTCATCTTTTGAAGAGAGTCATTGGAGCATTAAATGCCTATCACTAACTTGTCACTTTGATAAGATAAAGCAGTATGCTTATCTTTATCATTTTCGTACTCAATCTTGTAGCAGTAGTCAAATCTACTTTCCCGTTCTGACATTTGCACACATATTCCTTCTTTTTCACATAAAGATAACTTTCCTCAAGAGTAGGTATGTAGGCTTCATACATATAGAGGTAGTTTACATTCTAATTGATGCATAGATCACTTAGATCATTGTCTGAAAGTTGTTAATTACTGAATTTATTAGACAGTTGCTTGTGAATATATTACGAATGACCAGATGATTGCGTAAAAACATACTTATTAACTGTTTGTTATTATCAAAATATTTTAGGGTTATAAATTCATCCTTTGTCTTAGCAATCTCCCCTTTTTTGATGATGACAAACATATGTAAAGTTTATAAAGCATATTTATATGAAAAGCTTTTTGTGATGTGAGTTTTTAGTTTAGAAAGCATTTTTCATACTGATATACTTCAGTTAAGTAGATGCAATATAAGAGTGAGATAAATCTAGACGATATAACTAATATTACTGAATGAAACTAAACGATATTTATATGTAAGAAAAAAAGTTCATTGTATATAAAGAAAAAGAATACTCCCCCTAAGACTGATACTTTTTGTTTGTTTATACTTCTTTTCTTTTCTCCCCTTAAGACTTTATTCTTTCTCCATTCGTTCTCCTCCTTTTGGCATCGTCAATCAGAAGATTTAGAGTCTGAGGGTGTAGACGATGAGCCGAGGTCACCCTTGAAGCGCTTTACTAGCTTGGCTAATAAAACTTTTGCTTGTTTGCGTTTCCTGCATTCTTTGATAAGATCAGCTTCAAGACGCTGCATAGTTTGCTTCAATTCATTAAAAGCTTGTCTGTCGTTTGAAGGTTGTGGTACAGGTGCAGACCTGGTAGTTGCGCCATCATCGGGTTCCTTTACAAAACATAAATTAAACACATATGGTATAGAGGGACCACAAAACTAGAAGTGGTTGCAAGGTAGAAAGATTTTAGTGGTGTCTGAGGAGAAAAAGATGTAGGTTTTAGGTTGGTTTATTGAAAGTTGATTTTGGGGGTTGGATGTAAAAGGAGAAGGAGATAGAGAGATTTGTAACCAGTGGCTGGTTGGTCTAAGGGCAGCTTCATGGCTTAATAGATTCTTCTCTTTTGCAGTGAGACCTGAAAAGTGTTGGAGTGCTTCAACAAGATCTTGCAATCTCTTTTGGTCTATGCTTTGGAGAGTTTTTTTTTTTCCTTTAAGTTTAGCCAGCTGTGCAGATGAAAGAGCTCTCTATCTGATCATCAAGTGTCTTTTGGGATCACGTCTGAACTTTGGTTCTTTCCTTTTTCCCATAGAAAGATTTTGACACTTTATCGTCTTTTGACAACAGATGCAGAAGGTGGTCCATGGCTTCATCAGAAGTGACATTCGAGTAGCCATGAGTCTAGGCAAGCCTAGCTCAAAGTTTGGACATCTTCGTTCGCATATGGCATGCAACAATGAAATCTGCATTTTCTTCCTCAAGAAGTTGTTCATCTTTCCCAACTCCCAATCATCATCATTGATCCGCCATTCTTCAAAGTCCAGGCTATCTTCTGGTCGGATGGCGAGGGGGTAAGTTTTGATCCTCCCATGATAGAACGGGTAAATGATCTTAGGCTTGTAGTGATATGTTCTGCACATGATTAGATACTCAGAATAATTACATTTGAGCATAAAAGGAGAAGTGTGGTAGAGAGCCCCGCACTGTCTCCATATTTCACTTCCAGGTGGAAATTTGGTTCTAGTTAAGGTTGGGTAGATGAAGATCGGAGCATCTAATAAAGTGCTGTACCCTTCCTTCTAGACATATGGAGTGATGTTGGGCTCATATGAGAGAGCTTGGGTTGTTACGTCTTCAACATCAAGGAACTTCTTAGCATACCCATGGCGCACCAAGAGTGGCTATTCTTCAATGATAAGGGTTGTCCACATCCTTGGATTATTGACTTTGCCTAGTTTATAATTGATGAGAGCTTGAAGAACTTCTGAGTTGAAGGGCTTTGATAATTGATATTCTTTGCTTTTCCCATCAGTGCGAGGCTTTTGTGGAAGGTATGTGACTTGTTTGATGTGCATACGTTTAGACGGAGGAGTTTCAGAGTGATACTGTTTTGGTGAGGTATTGTCTATTATTGGTTCAGCTCCTCCAGACGAAGTTCCTTCTACTTCAGGTTCCACGAAGGAAATAGCCCTTGCAGGCTGATCATTGCTAGGTGCAGCTGTCAAGTCTACAGAAATATGTTCGAAGACTTGAGATAAAGAAACAGATTGAGAAATTTCCCAGAAAAGAGATCTAGGTAATCTACCTCTTAAGGTAGCTATGATGTCTTCTTGAGTAAATCGCTCATCCTCATCAGGTTCTGTAGGGGTTGTTTGTAGCGAGTGCTCAATAATCAATTGTAGCATTGCTTCCTTAATTTTGTAACACCCCAAATTTTAGGTACTAAAAATAAACCACGAGGTAACTCTTAGTAGGACCCTTCCTTTGTGTTATTAGACAAAAGATGCCTTAAAAGTTATTCTTATTATATTTCTTATTATTACTGTTTCTATTCTTATTAATATTATATTTATTATTGTTGTTGTATAAGTTGTTGTTGTTGTTGTTGTTATTATTATTATTATTATTATTATTAATACCTTAGTATTATAAATTAGTAGGAATATTATCATAGAACTCAAAAGAGCATCTAGGGTCCAATAAGGGACTAAAGCTCACTAAACTACATACTTACCCACATGTTATAAGAAGGGAATAGAGAAGGAGGGTTAGGCTTAGCTGTCACAAAATAGAAGAAGAAAAAAGTTAGAGAGAATGAGGAAAAGAAGGGAAGAAGAAGAGGAAGAGAAGGAGGAAGAATAGAAACTGGAGTATCCAAACCCTAGAACTTAACCTTACATATCCACAAAGGTGAGTGCTCTCCCCCGTATTCTTCCTTGTCTTTTATGTTGTTATTTTTCATCTATTTACCTTTTCTCCCTCCTTATGCCTAAGATTAGGGATTTGATAGGTTTTGAAGGAATTGTGAGGAAGTAAAGAGTTCATAGATTAGATAGTATTTTGACGACTTTTCTTCAAAACTGGATTTTGCGTTGGCGCTGGGCGCGCAAACCCGTTGGGCGGGGTGAAACACCTGCTGGGCGGCTCGAGTCTTGACGCGAACCCGCTGGGTGGGTTGGGTTCCGACGCAAATACGCTGGGCGGATTTGCTGGACCGCTGAGCAGATACGACTTTTGCTATTACGTTCCTTGTGTTTGTGAACTCCTTTTGACAGTATTTAACTCATTGTTATTTGTTTTTTTATGTCTTGTTGAGTTTATATTGTATGGTTGTTATTTACTTTGAAAAAAATGAGTGTGATATGAAATTGTGCCTATGATTCATGATAAAAGTCTATGAAAGCTATAAGCATTATATGTGACCATGCATCATAACATTTGAGTTATGTGAAGAGGAAAGTATGTAGGAATCTAGCTGGTGGAGGCCGTGATGGGTTGTTTAACCTTAGCCTTGGGGTTATCCGGTTGGGAAAACTCCAATAGTCCATGCTGATCCCATGGAGTTGAGGCGTACTGGCAAAACTGGGTAACCCTAACTAGTCACCGGGGGATATCATGCTAGTTGAGGGTGCAAAAGCCAAAGGCATCGGTACCGATGACGCTTCTTATGGCCTGCATTTACTCCTAGTCTACTTTCCGAAAAGTTTAGGTCAGTACCACATGTGCATGAGTAGTGGTTTAGGAACATAGCACGCATATGTATCTTGTTATAGTGTGATATGTTAGAGTGTGCTATGTTGTAATTATGTGAATTCTATGTGACCCTATTTATGTGAATTCTATGTAAGAATGCAATTGTGCCTTGTGATAAAATGTTAAAGTTGTGGACATGTGATCATATCTTGCACGAGTGTTGTTCCTGTTTGATAAAACAAAACAAGGTATATGTCTAGTTACTAGACAAAGAATGTGAAACAATTATATGCTTGTAATTGGAATTGTGTTTGCTACCTTAAGGATAAGTGAGAGGCTAGACCTTAGGATAGTGTTATGAGGGTTCTAGTTGGATAATAATAGTTGTGAATGAGGTAGAGAAAGAGTAAATCCCCACACAGCGTAATAGAAAGGTATAAGACAAATAAGAGATAACAAAATGATGGTATTAAGGTGAGTGTTAAGGGAGGGTCAAAAGTATTTTAGAATGTCTGTGACCTTAGACTTGACTCATAGAGAACAACCTTAAATATTAAAAGAAAAAAAAAGTAAAATCTAAACATGAAGGGTTTAATTACTAGAGAGCATTTTGGGTAAGAAAGAGTTCTTAGGTTGAGAATGAGATAGTAAGCTAATATAACAGTTAGGAGAATGAGAGAGTAGTTAACACAGAAAGTATTGAAGATTAAAAGGTGTAGATTAGACCGTAGGTATGGCGAATTATGAGAGACCTAGTGAGTTTAAAGCCATAAAAGATAAATGATGAGGGTTGTTCGAATAGAAGAGTCTAACCCAACCGTAGAGCCCTTAGAGCACTTACTGAAACATTATGTCTCATTCCTTTAAGTTTCTGCTTTTTCAGGATACAGGTGAAGACATGTGTAGATGGAGCTTGGAGTCATGTGCAAGAAAACGTAGTCTAGTTTATATTATGTTTTTGTATTCTTCTTTATATTTTGTACGATACCTTCAGGTGATAGATAAGTTATATTTGGCATGTATGTTTTTTTATTGTATTATTCGTATATAACATTTAATTATATTTATGAGTAGCATTTGTATGTTGCTTCTACCTTTTTAAGTTTTTTTTTTTTTTTAAATCTAGACCTAGTTACGGTAATGCCCTTTAGGGTGTTACAAATTTGCTCTTGCTTTTCCTCAACAAGTTTCTCTTCTTCTTCCTCCTTCTTCTTCTCAGCCCTTTTTGATTCAGTTTTGGCTTTCCTGAGCTGCTTTTCCTCTTGGGCTTGAGTTTTAGGTACAAGAATCTTTTTGGATTTGGAGAGCTTTTTGGAAGGTTGGGTAGAGCTAGTTGGTTCAGTGGTAGGTGGAGGAGGTTGTTTTGATGGAGGTTTAGGGATGGTTGTGCTTGTGGTTGTAAGAATGGTGTTGATAGGTAGGTCATTGTCTGAGTCAGGTTGAGGAATTGGTCTGGATCTCAGATGAATGGTTAACAGCTTTTGTTTTTTATAAGGAGAAGATGGTTGAGGTTGTGTTTGTGGTTTAGGGTCTTGTGAAGGTGGTCTTTTTATGGGTAACTTGGGTTTCTGTGATTTGGTCTATTTGGGTTGTGGTTGGGATGGGTGAGGTTTCCTCTGTAGCGGAGGTTAAGTAGACGCAATACCAGTAGAAGGATCAGCAGATGATCTAACTCTAAAAGCAATTCCAATAACTTCTTCTGGAGGTTCTTCCTTAATCAAAGCCAACTCAGGATGTTGGGCTACGTATCTAGGGAAGAGATGCGCAATCCTCATCTTCTTGATGATTGATATGTCAATCTCAGAACCTTCCTTTTTCTTCTCCCATCCAGCTTCGTTCACACCAGCCAGACGAATGATTTTGATGAAAAGTATGGTGTATAGAATAGGGTGCTTTTGTTTGCTTTTTGCACTTTCCTTTGTAAAGCACAAACTAAACACAAGAAGGGGGGTTAATTGTGTTAAGGCCAATTTTCTCAATCCTTTTTTCCTTTTTTTAAAAGCAACTTAATTATTTAAACAAGATCAAAAATATTTTCAAAACATTTTAAAAAGCAGACGAAAGAAGAAAGAACAAATAGAAAGGCACACAAATTTTATACTGGTTCATTTCACCCCAGAGACTACATCTAATTCTTGGCAACAACCAAGTTCCACTAACTTTTCAAGTTACAAGTATTCTTTCCACAAGCCTCTTCAGGTTCCATCCCAAGTAGTCTTTCACTTGCCTCTCCAAGCAAACACCCAAGTATTCTTTGAAACAAAGCCTCTTCAGGCTTCAACCAATCTCGTAAAGAAAGAGATTGTGTGAGTTTACCTCACTGGGTTTAACGTCTTATCAAACGAATATACAATGAAGTTCAAAACAGATTTTCAAACTGATTTTACAAAGACTTTTTCTTTTCTCCAAGCAGTTATAAATATTTGGATTCAGCAGCAAATATATCAACAACACTTGTAAATTTGACAACAGCTTGAAGGAGGTCTCTTCTTCTATTTATAGGCTTTTCCAAAAGTATCTGTTGAGTATTTTGTAGGAGATGGCCTTCGTCTGATGAAGAGAGTCGTTGGAGCATTAAATGTATCATTTAATGCTTTTCACCAACTAGTCATATGATAAGATAAAGCAGTCTGCTTATCTTTTCTATTCTTGTACTCAATCTTTTGGTAGTTGTCATGTTCGTTTTCCTGTTCTGACATTCACACACATATTCCTTCTTTTTCGCTGACTTTCCTCGAGAGTAGGTGTATAGGCTTTATACATTTTGAGGTAGCTTACGCTCTGATTGATATGCAGATCATTTTGGAACGTTGTCATCATCTGTAAACTTTGTTAGTTATGAACTTTATATGAATAAAGATAAGACGATATTCAATTTGAAAAACATCAAACGATATACTGCGAACTAGAGATCAAACGATAATGTGAGCGAGAGATCAGACGATAATGTGAAGACATATAATTTTAACTGTTTGTTATTACAAAATATTTGAGGACTACAAATTCATCCTTTGTCTAAACATCCTTCAACTTGGCTAAACAAGATCACCAGTTGTCCAGAATAATTGCTAGCATATTTACCTTTTGACCAGTCAGCATTTTGTAGATGCAAAACCTGTCCTTGGAGGTTACATTATCCTTTGAGCATTTCCTGGGTAGGATAATATGTAGCAACACATTGTGAATGAGTCTGCATTCTGGCTTCATGTTTGAAGAGTATAGAAACCTCTTTAGAACATCTTTGTTGTTTGTTTGTGGTCTTGGTTTCCACACACCGCTTGGTCGACAATCTCTAGGGTAATAACCTTCTCCTAGTTTTCTATAAAAAGATCACCTTCTTCCTTACGGCTAGACGCTGTAGCAATGGTGTCTGTGGAGATGATGATGACCTTATTGTCAATGATTCCAGTGATGGTGCCATTCACTTCAGATGCAGAAGCCCACAAGTAGGCATACGACGCATGGTACTAGGTGGTTCATTTCTACATGAATGCTTCCCATCCAACATTTTTGATATACATCTGCAGAGGGAATCCTTCTTCTTCAAGCTTTTTGAGGTCAACCCATTTTTCGATAACAAAGTCACCTTCTAGGAATCTCTCCATGGGGACAAGTTGTTTTAGGTGGCCATTAGTGTAAGTTTAAAAGTTAAAAATGAGAGAGAAGGTTTGAGTTCAGAGGGTTTGAAGAGTTTTCAGAGTTGTGTAAAGAGAAAGAAAGAGCAGTTATTTTGAATAAAAGAAGAGTTTTGAAAGCATTGAAGGGACGTACATTAATGACAATTTGATGTAGCAGAGGAGGCGGCGCATGTTTCGTGGATGGTTATCAAGAATAATCATAAGGGGAAATATCAGACTAATAGATTAAAAGCTTTTCATATTCAAAGAAGAACATGTTAGTAAGACGAAATATAATAAAAGTAAGACGAAACTTAAATAATTAGTTAAGACAATGCATGTAAGATGCTTTATTCTTGTAATATTTTCATGTGCAAGTTTTCTAAATGAAGTTAAAACGTTCTTCGAGTAAAGCTTTTGTAAAGATATCAGCTCATTGATGATTTGTATCAATGAACTTAATATCAAAGCACTTTTTTGAACATAATCACAAATAAAGTGATGTCTTATTTCTATATGCTTTGCTTTGGAATGTTGAATAGGGTTTTTAGATAGATTGATTGCACTAGTGTTATCACATAACACAGGAATGTTATGCTCAAAACTAGAGTAATCTTCAAGTTGATACTTTACCCATAGAAGTTGTGAGCAGCAACTAGCAGCAGATACATATTCTGCCTCAGTAGTAAATAATGCAATTGAGTTCTGCTTCTTGCTGCTCCAAGATATGAGACATGGTCCAATGATGCTCTTATGTTTTGGTTTAGGGACAAGAATCCAAACATCATTTATTGTGAATTGATGTAATTCTTCTTGCGTAGCTATTACCCAGTCATTGTCTGTCAATGCTTCCTTTATCGTCTTAGGTTCAATTTCTGAGACTAGAGCATAAGATGCTTGATTCTTTAGTGATGACCTTGTCTGGACTCCTTCAGTTCATTCTCCAATAATCTGATCTTGAGGCTGATAGGTAACGAACTTCTAGTCCTTGTGAGATTCCTTCGTCTAATTGTCGATCTGTTGTTGTTGAGAAGTATGTTCTGATTCTTTTACTTCGTCTGTTCTTGTTTGATCAGACAATCCTATCTGTAGATTTATAGAATCTTCTTCCAAGTTTGATAGTCTCCTATCAAGGGTTAGTGTATCATTGAATTTAACATGGATAGATTCTTCTACAACAGAAGTTCTAGAGTTGAATACTTTAAAGGCTTTTGATGTATCTGAATATCTTAGAAAAATGCCTTTATCAACCTTAGAGTCAATTTTTCCTAATTGATCTCTAGTGTTGAGAATGAAACATTCACATCCAAAAGGATGAAAGTATGAAATGATGGGTCTTCTACCTCTTCATAATTCATAAGGAATCCTTTTAATTATTTGTCTGCTCAATATTCTGTTTTGAACATAACAAGCCATATTTACAGCTTCTACCCAGAAGTACTTAGGAATTGAATTTTCGCAAAGCATGGTTCTTGCCATCTCTTGTAGAGTTCTATTTTTCCTTTCAACTACCCCATTTTGTTGAGGTGTTCTCGGTGAAGAGAAGTTGTCGAAAATTCCATTCTTTTCACAAAAGAATTTGAACTCAGCATTATCAAATTCAGTTCCATGGTCACTTCTAATTGTAATAATGCAAAAACCTTTTTCATTTTGAACTCATTTACAGAATATTTCAAACACATTGAAAGACTCATGTTTGTGAGCTAGGAAAGAAACCCATGTATATCTAGAATAGTTATCAATAATGACAAAGCCATACTTTTTCCCACCAAGACTGAGAGTCTTTATAGGTCCAAATAAATCCATATGTAATAATTCTAATGGTTTGGAAATGGAAACAACATCTTGGATTTAAAAGAGGTTTTAATTTGTTTCCCTTTCTGACATGCTTCACAAAGAATATGAGTTTTCCAAGAAATCTCAGGCAATCCTTTTACTAAGCTCTTTTTGCATAATTTCTAAATATGTTTCAGATTGATGTGCCCGAGCTTTTTGTGCCAAACCCATTTTTCATCTTCTTTGGTCATTAAGCAAGTAACATTTTGTTTGTTCAGACCTTCAAACTTAATCTTATACATATTGTTATGTCTTTTGGCAGTAAAAAGAATAGATTCATTATTTCTTTTGATTATGCATGATTCTTTGTTAAAGGATACAATAAACCCACTATCACAGAATTGACTTATGCTAAGTAGGTTATACTTTAATCCTTCAACACACAAGACATTATCAATAGATGGAAAAGGATGCTTACCAACTTTACCTATACCAATGATCTCTCCTTTTCCACTTCCACCAAAAAAGATCGTTTCTTCATGTGGTTGGAGGTCTAGGAACAAACACCTTTCTCTCGTCATGTGATGTGAGCATCCACTGTCCAAGTACTAAAATGAATCCTTCCTTTTTCCTATTAAGAATATCTGTAGTCCCAATGATCTTATTTGACCTTTGTTTCCTCTTATGTTGACACCTTTGGAATGAGTGTCCAGATTTACCACAAAAGTTATAGAAGGTTGAATAAGATTTAGAAGACGTTGGTTTAGAATTTTTGTCTTTTACAAATCCTATACCAGATTTGTCAGACAGAAGTCTTTTATGTTTTAAAATCATATGGAGTTTTGAATATCCATCCACAAATTTGGTTAGATCATGTTTCAGACTAATGATCTCTTTTTTTAGTCTGTCAACTTCAGAAAGAAGCATTATATTCTCACAATCCAAGACTTGGCTCTTATGCATTTTCTCTAGATCTTTCTTGAGTATTTTGTTTTCTGAAGTAGCTTCTTGATATTTTTCTTTATATTTCTTATACTCGAGCAATCATATGAGAATTAGCAAGAAAAGTGTCATAAGACATATCTTCATCATCAGACTCAAATTCACTACCATCAGACGAATGCAGGGAATTTTTAAAGATAGAGTGTACCTCAGATATTACATCCTCAGTATCTACCATAAGATAGATATTAGCCTTTTCATCATCTAAACTGTTACTGCTTGTAACGACCCAACTATCGTTACTAAACAACCCTACTAAACATACACCTTATCCACATATCAGGTGAATAAAAGCAATCATAACATATCTGTATATAAGTCATACACACCATCAACTGAGAGATCCACCTCATCTCTCCTAGTACCATGCATGCATATCTGTTCAAATGTCATCATTATATACACGACTATGGGATAACACCAGCCTAGATCAACAATATAAAAAAATATATACATAAGGGAAGCGGGATACAAAACTCACTCCCTATAGTTGGTCAATCTATACAATCCCCTCAAAAGAATAACTATATAGAACAACATTTCCAAAACAAAAAAAGTTGTCTCGCAAGCAAGTCCACCATTATCTCTGGGCAGCCGGGTCCACTAAAGCCTCACTGTCTGCTCCCACGCCATAGGACGTGATCATCACAGGCACATCAACACAACAACAACAACCAGACAACCAACAACAACAAAACACGGCAAGGGTAAGCTTACTACAACAATGGCATAGCATATGATTATGGAAATCATCAACAATTCACAATATTCAATCACTAGTATATGGCACACCATCATATATCCAGAGTTCTCAACATCTACATACAGATGTACATATATAAAACATTCATTTACATGGCAAAGAGTTCTCAATCCAGAACTCCATATCACCACCAATCCGTCACAACTATGTTAATGCATGATGACACGACTCTCGAGAGATTTACAACATATTAGGTGATCAGCCAGATCTCACCCCCTACTGTGGCCTATCAAAGCACCATTCAGGAATTATCAAACTCTAATCTACGAAAAAGCTTAGTGGTTTGTCAAGATAAGTATATGTGGGTGGTGGCTTACCGCGACACAAGGCCTGCATCGCCTTGGCCTCTTGCGGAGTCACCCATCCACTCATCCCCAAAGGCCCATCGTTAGCTACCCCATGTCTTATCCAGCACTAGGTTGGAGGCCCATCTGAGTTCCAACTCTGGTCATCATCCAACTTACGTGTCTACCCACACCACGACATGAGGTCCATCATTAGCTACCTCAGCCGCCAACTATGCATGAATGCATGTACTACACACCATCAACTACTCAACCACAACCAATAAACATACAACATGTATATATGTATATCAATACAACTAGTGGCAAAGAGGTTCATCGTCAGCTACCTCACATGACCACTCAACATTCGTCAACACCATATCGGCCACAATCCGGCCTCAATCAAAATCAATAGGTAAGGCTTTACCTAAGTAGCCTACCTCGTGAGAAACAATATCATACATAACAAGCGGAGGTTCTATCTAAGAAACCTTCCACCTCAATAACATATGCAACCACCAATTCATAATTTAAAACCAAGACCCTCTTCGAAAACCATTTGGAAGATTGGTAAATCTTGAAATTCATAAAAACCTTTGAAACAATTCACTTTTTAAATTAAAGAAAATAATATCACAACTTGACCACTCTCCATCATTCTTAAATAGAGCTTTTGAAAATGTATAATACTCTTTTTATATGTGTATATACAAAATACTTAGCATTTTGAAGTGAAAATTGTGAAATCTTAAATGATACATTCAGTTCTGAAATAATAAATTATGTATTGTAGTAATAGATTATGTATTGTAGCAAAAAATGCATCGAAATTCATTTTTCAACAAGGACAATTGATTATGGGTCTCCATAATCGATTATTTCTGAAGCAAAACCAATTTTTTTTTCTGAACAGTAGATAATCAATTATGAAGCTCCCATAATCGATTATCTGCCACAGGACTGCGAAAAACCCCCAATTTTCTACAGAAAACTCGAACTTTCACCACCCAAACTCAATTTTTCGAATCAATGGGGTTCTAATATCATCAATCCACCCTAATCAAGCTCATTCATCACAAATCTAGCAGGTGTAAGCTTCTCTTACCTCTTGGGCTTCCAAATTCGAGCTTGGGGAAGGGAAAACGTGAGAGACACAGAACCTGGAGCCAAACTCCGTGAAAGCAAGGCAATAACAACCCTTCCATGCTTAGAAATGTGATTCCTCATTGGATTTGGGTTTCACACTTCAAGAATCTTGGCAAGAGTTAGGGAGAAATTGAGAGAATAGAAGAAAAGAATGAGAGAAAGACAGGAGAATGAAAGGATCCGAGAGATGAAAGAGAGAATGAAAGGGGGAATGAGAGAAATGAGAAGGGAAGGGGTTTTAAAACTCCCCTTGGCCTTACAAAGGCTTCAAGCCCATTAAAGCTCAGGGTCCATCCATTCACTCTCCAAAACTCACAACGATTCTAACTAACTGTTTTTCTCTCAACAACCTAAACCAATATCAACAACACTCAATTTGGCTCAAGCACATTTGTCTCAGTTCCCTAAACTCAGATAAGAATTCCAAGTCAACAACATAAAACTAATACCACACAGCAATAACGATCAACAGCAACAATTTATTTATTTGTTTTAAACACCATAATCACATATTAATTTTCACTTTTAGTTAATAAACCACTAAATCATGCATTAAGAAAACACGGTGTTACAACTGCTGCTGTCCAGGTCTTCCCAGGTAGCCTAAAGATTCTTCTTCTTGTTCCTTTTCTTTAAGCTCCATCCTTTTTTCAATTTGCGGCATTCAACCTTAATGTGTTTAGGCTTTTTGCACTCGAAATAGATGATTTCGTTGTTTTCTTCTTGAGGAGGCTTTTTGTATCTAGTGTCCTTCTTTCTGGAGGATTGCTTAAATCTTCCTTTCTTCTTGAGCATCTTTTTAAATTTCTTGGTTATGAGAGATCTCATCGTCCATTGAGCAGCTGGAGCTTTTGTCTGAGCTCTCAAATTCATCAGCCTGAACCTTTAGGGCTTTGTTCTTAGCTTTCATTTCAGTCTTTTTGTTTGCTTTTCGACTTCATTCTCCACTTTTTAGAGCAATTGAGTCATTATTTTTGACTTTATCTCTTTTGAAGAGATGAACTTCATGGACTCTTAGAGCTCCTAATAGCTCATCCAGAGTTAAAGTCTTCATGTCCTTTGCTTCAGCTATGGCTATAGCCTTGGGTTCCTACACTTTTGGAAGACTATCCAAGATTTTGAGATTATTCTGAGCCTTGGAGAACTCAACATCGAGACTCTGAAGTCCATTTAGAATTGTTTGAAATCTTCCAAACATTTCATCAATGGTTTCTGTCTCTTTCATAGTGAACATCTCATAATGTCTTTGAAGAGTGGCTGCTCTTTTAAGACGAACATCTTCTAGGCCTTCATGCGTTATGCGTATAGCATCCCACATTTCCTTCACAATTCTATAGTTGCAAAATTTTTTATATTCAGTTTTGGATAAGGCACAAGTTATAATATACTTAGCTTTTGCATTTTGTTGTAACATGTTGAAGTCATCTTAATTGTACTTATTTTCCAGCTTTGCTACAACGAGATCGCCATGTGTTATGATTCTCCAGATGCTATAATGAGTGGACTTGATGTACATCTCCATTTAGTCTTTCCAGTACACATAATCTTCTCCATTGAAGGTTGGAGGCCTTAACAGTGAGGCTCCTTCAGGAATGAACTATCCTTCAAGGTTTACCATGCAGATCTTTTCCTCTAACACTTGTTAAGGTGCTCAACCCTTAGAGGCTGAGCTCTGATACCAAATTGTAAAACACAAAGATAACACAAGAAAGGGGGGTTGAATTGTGTTATAGCAAATTTTTGCAAAACCTTTTCTTTTAGAGACTTATCGTCTAAAGGATTTAAATAAAAGAGTTTTTCAAAATGTTTTGACGGAAAGACGAGAGCTGAAAAACAAAACTAGAATGCACACAGGAGATATATTGGTTCATCTCACCCCAAAGACTACGACCAATTCTTGGCAACAACCAAGTTCCACTAACTTGTCCAAGTTACAAGTATTCTTTCAACAAGCCTCTTCAGGCTCAACCCAAATAGTCTTTGACTTGCCTCTCTAAGCAAAAACCCAAGTATTCTTTGAATCAAAGCCTCTTCGGGCTTCCACCAATTTCTCTAGGAAAAAGGTTAAATGTGAGTTACCTCACTAGGTTTAACATCTTAACAGACGAATATACAATGAAGAACAAAAGAAAAGTTTTACATGCAGATTACACAACGAGAACTTATTAATAGCTAAAGATTTCTATATTGCGTCAGTCCTAAGATTGAGGTTTCTTCTTCTATATATAGGCTTCTTAAAAGTATCCGTTATGAGTGTATGTAGGAGACAACCTTCGTTTGTTGAAAAGAGTCGTTAGAGCATTCAATGCAACATGTAATGCCTATCACCAACTTGTCACTTTGATAACATAAAGCAATATGCTTATCTTTACCATTCTTGTACTCAATCTTGTAGCAGTAGTCAAATTTACTTTCCCGTTCTAACATCCGCATGCACATTCCTTCTTTTTCACATAAAGATAACTTTCCTTGAGAGTAGGCATGTAGGCTTCATATATAGAGGTAGTTTACGTTCTGATTGATGCGCAGATCACTTAGATCATTGTTTGAAAGTTGTTAGTTATTGAATTTATCCAAAAGAAAAATACAAACGATATGGACTTAAATTATCAGACGGTTGCGTAAAAACATACTTATAAACTGTTTGTTATTATCAAAATATTTGAGGGTTATAAATTCGTTCTTTGTCTTAACAATATATATATATATATATATATATATATATATAGAGAGAGAGAGAGAGAGAGAGAGAGAGAGAGGAGTGCTAGCAATACATTCTTCTTAACACACACACTATGATTGATTGAAATTTATTGAAAATATTAAACTCACGAGAGATAATCATTTAATAAGATGTGGGACCAACAATTTTTTGTAATTTGACATATATATATATAAGGTGGGGATCAAGTTATTCCACTTAATAACTCTTAGTATATATTAAATTTCAACAATCCAACCGTTGAATCAAAAGTTTTTATTAAATAGATCAAGTTTACAATTGTTTATAAAGTTTGAAAGCTATTTGATACTTCATTAAACAAATTCAAATGAATATAATTTTAGAAAACTATATTATATGTTAATTTGAATTTATTTAATGAAGTATCAAATAGTTTTCAAACTTTACAAAAATTTGTAAACTTGATCTATTTAGTAAGAACTTTTGATTCAATAGTTTGATTGTTGAAATTTAATATATACTAAGAGTTATTAAGTGGAATAACTCTATGAAGAGTTACTCTTTGAGTAACTTGATTCTCACCCATGAGTTATTACGTGGAGTAACTCTATGAAGAGTTACTCTTGAAGAGTTGCTCCAAGAGTAACTCTTCATAGAGTTACTCCACTTAATAAGTCCTAGTATATATTAAATTTCAATGATCAAACCGTTGCATCAAAAGTTCTTATTAAATAGATCAAGTGTACAAATTTTTATAAAATTTGAAAACTATTTAATACTTTATTAAATAAATTCAAATTAACGTAATTTTAGAAAAGTATATTATATGTCATTTTGAATTCATTTAATGAAGTATCAAATAGTTTTCAAACTTTGTAAAATTTGTACACTTGATTTATTTAACAAGATCTTTTAATTCAATAGTTTGATTGTTGAAATTTAATATATACTAAGAGTTATTAAGTGGAGTAACTCTATGAAGAGCTATTGGAGTAACTTGATCCCCACCCATTACTCCACTTAATAACTCTTAGTATATATTAAATTTCAACAATCCAACTGTTGAATCAAAAGTACTTATTAAATAGATCGAGTTTACAAATTTTTATAAAATTTGAAAACTATTTCATACTTCATTAAATAAATTCAAATGAACATGATTTTAAATGCGTCAGATATAGTGTAGTCAGCTAGGTTATAGCTATAGTTAGTGAGTTAGTTCACTGGTTACCAACAAAGGGATCCGATACACCTAAAGATTTCCTTGAGCCAAAGTGATCAACCAAGTACATAACCTCTAAAACTTTAAAGTAGCCTCTGAGATTAACTGCATAAATCTCATAAAAACCTCTAATCCAAACTTTTTTTCCTAAAATTCCATTTAAAACTTATGCTACAATTTGCTCCAATCCCACCTTGCCCATTGAAAATAACCTGATCACTTAAACCCATATCAAAATACCACCTCATTCCTTCCATGTTATGTGTGTGTGTGTGTGTGTGTCACCACACCCTCCACATTCTTCCATTTCCTCATTCTTAGTCCCTTCATGTTCCACCCACTTCCTATAAAAACCCATTCAATGCCCTTCCCTCTCTATTTTTCTACCTTCTCTGTCTTACTAACTCACATGCCCATCCTCCTCTTCTCTCATCCTTCTTTTTCACCACTCCCACACCTACCAAGCGCCTTTTTTCTTTTATTTTTTTAACTCCACGGTTCATCCTTTTTCACCACGCCCACCATGCAAGCCCCATGAGACCACCATGAGCTCGCCAACCACCCTCCTCTCTTCCCTCACCTTGATCTCTCCTTCCTCCTCCCCACATAAGCAAACCACCATGAGCCCAACACAAGGCTGCTACAAACCATCTCGAGCCACCACCATGTAGATACCAAAAACCCATTTTGCATGTGAGTTTCTTCCCCTCCTCTTTAAAGCCGAACTTAAACCAAGCTCAATGGAATGCTTTGAGCTAGCCTACGAAGCTTGAATTATATCGAAGTAGCTATCTCAGAGTGTAGGAAACCATCGTGAGCCAAAGTTGCAAAACCCTTTCCTTTTTCTTTCTTTTGGCACATTTTGTAAGCTTTACACATGGGTCTTTGGACCTCCAAAAGCCACATGCAATGCCATTTTAGTATGCTACGTGTTATGAGCTTTATTTTGACAAGTACTGATCATCGATTCGACAATCGAGGAGAAAACGGCACCAATCGCTAGATCGAAGGCAAAAAGAGTAAGATACACGAACGTAAACCTAAATCGTGACCAACAAACCTCTCACCACCCAAGGTAAAGGGGTAGTGAGATAGCCTACATGTAGTAGGTGCATAGAGTCAAGTAGAAGCACCTCACCCCTAGCAACTCATAGCTCTGAGTAATTAAAACTACGCATTTTTGTCTTTTTATGCCTTACTTGTGATTTGATGTATTGTGGATGAACATGATTATTGGTTGTTCTGTATCTATTGAGTAAAGCCTTGGGGATTTGAAACAAACACCTAAAGTACTACGAAGCTATAAGGTATAGTGACTCACTAAGCTACTCTACAGGTCACAACTCAAAGGTCAAGAAACATTGTATATTTTATATATGTGATTGCTGGATTCTAGCCTATTTTTTTCCCTATTTTCACTTAATTTGTGTAGATTGTCCTTAGGGAAACAACCTTTGATCTTTTGCAATCCATTAATTGTAAGTGTCTTCTTTCAAACCTAAGTGGTCCCATAATTTTCTCTAATTCCTAGAATATTTGTCGAATATTTTGCCAAGACAGGTTCAACCCATTTAGGTGTAGGGTATATTTGAATGTTAGGACTATTTGTTCCATTTGAGAAGGCTATGTGCCATTCTATATTGGGATTATTCCCATGTATCCACACAACTTAGAAAGGTATAAATATGTCCATGGCCATGTGCCAAGCCTTACTTAAGGCTATGTAAAGCTAGAAGTTCAAAACCATGTTAAAAATGAATACTGGAATTTCTAGACAACATCAGCCTTGTGTTTGAAAGCTTCTTGTGAGTTGTATTGTTGGAATTAGTTAAAACCCTTTGGTGGACATATAGCTTTAGATGTCTTTTTTCTAACCTATTTGGTCTCATAATTTTTAGAGTTTCCTAGAATATTTAGTGAATATATTGGTGAGGTATGTCAAATCTGTTGAAGTGCAAGACAACTTGATGTCTAGTGGCTATTTTCACCAATTTGAGAGGTGAATTGGTGGAACTCTATATTGGGGTTGTTTTCCCTGTTTCCCTATACCTTAAAGGTGACTGGAATCATCTTTGCCTAAGCCCCTATCCATGCTAGAGTCTACAACAAACTAAAAATCCAAACTAAGTTATAAAGAGATGCTGGAATCTCACTTTACATGAGGCCTGTCTTTTTCCAAAATTCGTATTGATGTAGGATGAATTAGAGAAAACCCTTTAGTGGTCTTGTAGCCTTGTCTATTACCTTCCAAATGAAACTATTTCACCTCAATTAAAGGTTTCTGTGATTTTTAGTAATTTTCAAAGTAATGCTAATTCCATGGCCAAATTTGCTGGGCAGCTTGCTATATTTGGTATTTTTAATACTTATACATGATGTGTATTCCTTGGATATGTTGTTAGTAATGCCTTCCCTATGATAGTCTGATATGTGTGTGTGTGTGTGTGTGCTTAGACACTACTTCTGATTAACTCATGACTTGTCTGTAGACGTGCAAACTTTAAATGCCTTATTTGATGCATAAATAATGTTACCTCCCTTTTGCACCGATGATCTATATTGTTTGTACCACCAATGATAGTACATTGGAGCTTAAAGGCATTACTTGATATGAATGAGTTATATGTTACTAGTTTATAAGTAATTTCTTGGTTGATAAACTATATATGTGAGTCATGATGAATTGATTGCTACAACATATCCTATGTGAATAAAAAATTAATTTGAATATCATTGATTGTGACTAGTTATCTAAATTTTAAATGCTATAGTGCTTTCCCTATAATTGTAGTCTATACGAGACACCTAACTATGCCTATTGTAACACTGTGTTTTCTTAATGCATGATTTAGTGATTTAATAACTAAAAGTGAAATTAATATGTGATTATGGTGTTTAAAACAAATAAATAAATAGAATTGTTGTTGAGTGTTGTTGGGTAGTGTTAGTTGTATGTTGTTAACTTGGAATTCCTATATGAGTTTAGGGAATTGAGACAAATGTGCTTAAGCCAAATTGAGAGTGTTGTTGATATTGGTTTAGGTTGTTGAGAGAAAAACAATTAAGTGAGAACTATTGTGAGTTTTGGAGAGTGAATAAACGGACCCTAAGCTTTAGTGAGCCTGAAGCCTTGTAAGGCCCAGGGAGGGTTTCAAAATATAAAACCCCCTCCCCTTCTTATTTCTCTCATTCTCCCATCCCCCTCTTTCTCTCATCCTCTCATCTCTCACGTCTCTTTTCTTTCACTCTCTCAAAATTCTCTCAAACCCACTGCATAAAGGCAAAATTCGTAGCCTTTCTATCCTTTTGGTGAGGAGTAGTGGTTGCTCTAAACGTTTGGCTCAAGAGTTGGGTTTTCTCACGTTTTTCCCTTTCCCAAGCTCGGATTTAGAAGCTCAAAGAGGTAAGGGAAGCTTACACCTATATATTTGTGATGTATAAGCATGATTTTGTGTGAATCTTACCTTAGGTTCATTCCAAACCTGTTGTGCATGAGTTGGGGTATGTTTTTGACAAAATGGGTTTTGAAAAGGGGTTTTCAAAATTTGTGGATGATTTGGTGGGAGAAATCAAAATGTAATCGGTTAAGAATGTATTTAAAGTATGTAGAATTGTTTTGCGGTGCTTGGGACAGATTGATTTAGTCAAGAACAGCAATGGGTCATCTTCCCTGCAACTGTAGAAAATCGCGATTCGGTGCTGGGCGTTAGTTTATGTCGCTGGGTGACAGCTGATAGAGTGCTATCTGAAATGCTATCAATTAGCGACGGAATTGTAGTTTAGCGACGAAAATTTTGCCTATAGCGACGGATTTTTGTTGCCGGGTGACATTTTCCCCGATTTTTGCTGATGCTCTCTGTGATGTTGACGCCAGGTGACAAAATTGCAGACCTTCTCTATGATATTGGTGCCAGGATACAGTCCAATGGCGCTAGGCGACAAAATCCCTAATTCTCCCCTATTTTTTAGATGCTTGGTGTCAATTTTGTGGTGTCATGCATGAACCATTAAAGTTGAAATTTTAAGAAACATAAAGATGGGGTGGAATGCTATTGGTTTAATGTTTGGCGTGATAATTGGGAACTTTGGAAAAATGTTAAAACTCCATAAGAAAGGTAAATTCAATTGTATACTTGATTGTTGAGGGTGTTTGTGTCATTATATAATGAATGGCCATGAGTGAGGTTGTTAATGGTTTGTGAGGTTGATTGTTTCAACCACTTTTAGATTGTTGGATATGTTGTTGAAGTGGAAGGTTGCTTAGATAGGACCTCCACATGTTGTTATAATTCTAAACTAGATTCTTGGTTTTCTTTATTATTGTTGTGGGCTTGTGTGATAATTGTTGGAAAGCAGTAGTTAAGTGGAAGGTTGCTTAGATAGGACCTTCGCTTATGATGTATGATATTGTTCCTCTCAAGGTAGGCTGCTTAGATAGGGCCTTACCTGTTGATTATGATTGAGGCTGGTTTGGGGCAAATATGGTGTTGATGGATTTTGAGTGGTAATGTGAGGTAGCTGACGATGGACCTCTGTGCCATTAGTTGTATTGATATACATATATGTCGTATGTTTATTGGTTGTGGTTGAGTAGTTGATGGTGTGTAGTATATGCATTCATACATAGTTGGCGGCTGAGGTAGTTGATGATGGACCTTATGCCGTGGTGCGGCTAGGCACGTAAGCTGGATGGTGACTAGAGTTGGTACTCAGATAGGCATCCAACCTAGTGCTGGATAAGACGTGGGGCAATTGACGATGGGCCTTTAGGGATGAGTGGATGGGCGACTCCGCAAGAGGCCAAGGCGATGTAGGCCTTATGTCGTAGTAAGCCACCACCCACATACACTCATCTTGACAAACCACTAAGCTTATCCGCAGATCAGAGTTTGGCAATTCCTGAATGGTGCTTAGATAGGCCATAGTAGGGGGTGAGACTTGGCTGATCGCCCGATATGTTGTAAATCTCTTGAGAATCATGTCATCATGCATTGACATAGTTGTGGTGATTGTGATGAAATGTGGAGTCCTAAGTTGAGAACTCTTTTGTATGAATAATTTTGTACGGAGACGTTAAGAGTTCTAGATGTATGATGGTGTGTCATATACTGTGACTGAATGTTGTGAATTATTGATGATTTCCATGATTATATGTTATGCCATTGTTGTAGTAAGCTTACCCTTGTCGTGTTTTGTTGTTGTTGGTTGTCCTGTTGTTACTACTTGTGCTGATGTGCCTGTGATGATCACATCCTATGGCAAGGGAGCAGACGGCGAGGCTTCAGTGGACCCAGTTGCTCAGAGATGATGGTAGAGTTGCTTGCGAGGCAACCCCTTTTGTTTTGGAAGTGTTGTTTTGTATAGTTATTATTTTGATGGGATTGTATAGATTGACCAACTATAGGGAGTAAGTTTTGTATCCCGTTTCCCCAATGTTGTATATTTTGATATCTTTGATATGGGATGGTGTTATCCCATAGTTGTGTATGCATGATATGCTATATATATGATATGTTATATAATGGTGTATGATGATGATAGGAGGGATAGATGGATCTCTTAATCAATGTGTATGACTTATATACTGATATGCTATGCTTTTATTCACCTGATAAGGTGTGTGTGGTGTATGTTTAGTAGGGTTGTTTAGTAGCAATAGTTGGGTCGTTACACCTATGACAGTGGGTTTCACTCCAACTATACTATGTATAGAACAATTATATAAAATTACCCAAGATGTTGAGGGAGATGGTACTAATTTACTGTGCTTTATTCTAAATTGATATTTCTGACCATATTTTAGTGCCCAGTGTGGCTGTCTTTTTGCAAAGAATCGTAAGGATTCTAAATAGTTTTTTTAGAAAGCCCTTTTCTGAAACTTGGCTAAAACTCCAATATATACAAAACCTTGATATTTTCCTCACCCAATCGGTTATTTCAAAAATTATCCCTAATATCTTCTCTTTAGACTTGATTTGGTCTTGATTTACATTCTACAAAGCTACATTTTAATTAGGTTGATATCTAGACTTATGTACAAAGTCTAAATGTCTCTCATACATTTGATATATATTTAATTCATGGGTTTTATCTTAAAAACAATAAGTTTGAACTAAAAGTATTCCTTTGAATCACCCTTAGCGATGCATGACTTCTTGTGTTTTAATACTTGCCATGAGTATGAAAATGAATTTATAAACTATTTCTTTTAGGGTTGAGGAAAATGATTTTGAAAAAAAGTTTTCCCTATAAGAAGGTATATAGGCTTTTCTCTATAAAATCTATCTCCAATCCTCCCATCTTGGTACAAAATAAAGGGAAAGACTTAATAAATCACCATGCATCATATAGTTAGCCCTACATAGGAGAGTGGTAGTCCGACATGGGTGAATGTTACCCCTAAGGTTAATATGTGTTTAGCCCCTATATGGGAAAGTTGATTGCTCATTTAAAAAACATTTTCCTCATGTAACGACCCACTACCACTATAGAAAAATACCATTCTTTAGTTCTTCGAGGGAATTCATTTTATAAAATATTTTATGTTTAAGTATTTCAAAATCACATATTAGTTTTTCATTCTACCATTTTAAAGAATATCACATCAATCATCATTCCATTGCAAGCCAACATCACATGTATGTGTATGCACATATACATATAAACAGCAAAGGTAAGACCTATTTGTCTCATCTTTGATGTTTATACAAATCAAAGGATTTACAAAAGCCTACGGATCAACACAAAACCCAAGGGGGAATACAAAAACACACTCTATATGGTTGACCACACTATACATCATGTAAAATGAAATAAAACAAATGTCCGAAAGAAACATCCAAAAAGGAAAATGTGATCCATCACATTCCATCATCTCCAACCAACAATTCTGCCATCAACTTTGAGCAACTAGATCCACTACAGCCTCACCATCTACTCCCACGTGAACAACATGATTATCACAATCAAACAATAACAACAACAAGGCAAAGGTAAGCTTACATAAAAATAACATAACACGAAATCAATGAAATAACCAATAGATAAGTTCATACTCATCAATCAGGGAACAAGCATACATCATTCTCCACAGTAAATATTAACCTTCACCTACTTCAAATTCAATAATTAAATTCATTATGCATGACTACAATGCAACTCAACTATATTAACAACCATGCTATGCATGTAGACACTACTCCCAAAAAATTTTCAATATGTGTCATTCGCCATTTAGTGATTGTCAAACTCCGATCAAATTATGTGATCTATCAGGATGAGTGTATGTGGGTAGTGGCTCACTACGACTTAAGGTTTGCACTACCTTGGCCTTATGCAAAATCGCTCATCCACTCATCCCCAAAGGCCCATCAACAGTTGCCCCATATCTTATCCAGCACTAGGTTGGAGGCCCTGTCTGAGCCATTTGCTCTAGTCAGCCAACCAACTTATGTGCCTACTTGCACCACAACATAAGGTCCATCAGCTACCTCAGCCACCAACATATGCATGTAATGCATGTACAACAACAACATCACCTCAACATCAACAAGTCAACAAGTTTCAATAACAACATCATGTGGGCTCAATTTAGCACCATACATGACCAATAACCACTAAACAACTCCATGTATTCCCAATTCAGCACCATACATGGTCAACAAGTAAGGCCTTGTCCAAGCAGCTTATACCCCATAGGAAATCCAAAATAATTTCCCATCTAAAACATGTGGAGGTCCTATCTGAGCAACCTTCCACTTCAACTGCATACTCAACATATACAACAAAACTTATGTGACACCCATTCACAATACTAATTTAGGAATTTTATTAGTTGTTAAGTTTGAGTTAATGAATATACAAGTAAAATTTTTCCGATTTTTATGATAGAAAATTTCTAAACTTAACAAAATTTGGAAATAGGAGTACAAGATAAAAGATAGAGTTTGTATATATATCCTAATTTCGTAGTACATGTCAAAAAATAACTAAATACAGAGAGGTAAAAAGTACATTAAAAGATAGTTATTACCTAACCTAATATATACATAAAAAAGATCCAATATAGAGCAGTATCAATCTACCTTATCTCTCATACAAAAGAAAAATACTATAAACTAGATCTATGGGTCCTCGTCTATAAGAATATCTTCTAACTTAGCCTTAGCATCATTGGGCGTTATGACCATCTTCAATAATCACGATCAATTATACATAGAAGAAAAATAATGGAGTGAGGTGATTTGTTCTAAAATTACTTTCACATGTTTGGTAGGAATTATACCATTAAATATAGCTAAAACATAGTTGACAATGGAGAGAAACCTAGGGTTTATTCTAAGTTGTATTCAACTACCCTTAACTCAGTATGGATCCATACTCCCTATTAATGAGTAATAGTTCTCAACAGAACCAAGTGACTGAAAGTACATATACCTCTCTCAACAATATCACATGATACAGTCCTCATCATCATTGTGGAACAAAATAATAGTTTCGGACGTCCATTTATAGCAGTATACTCTTACACCAATCATGGAATGCTGAGCAGTTGTTAGGATTATCAAGTTTGGTCAGGCGAATATCCCAACTCATAAGCACTACCCTAGCCATTGGGACCTTCACCATCCGATGCCTACCCCAAGACCTTCGCAAGTGGGTCCTTGCCTTTCATTTCTCATTGTACCATATTGTAGCTTCCCTAGTAAGGTGTCATGCCACTGCATGTCACTTACTTTACATTACTCACTAACTTATCAATTTCTAACTACTCAAACAAATGTTTCTCTGGTCTCATTTAATTTGAACACTAATACAATCAATATTTCTACCTTATATTGCGGAAATTACGCAGTAATTTAAACAATCCAAAAAATCGCATAATATTAATCATCAAAATCTTAATAGCATATCTACCTAGTAAATAAAATTTTCCAAATTTAAGCAGAGTAACTACTTAACAAATGCATTTTAATTATCTAAAATTGAGCAACATAACGATATAGTAAGTATATTTTAATTATAAAATTGGGTAGCATAACAATTTAGTAAAAAATAAATTCTAACATTAAACATTATAACATTATAAGAAAACATACTAAATTTAAGCATTAAAAGGTTTAGGGGAAAACCTTTCCTACCAACATGCAAAGTGATTAAAATTTAGAACCAACCCCACTCCCCCCATTACCTCTTCAAGTAGCTTTAGAGAAGGAGAATAGTTCATGGTAATGTTTGTTCCAAGCTCCTAAAGGGAGAAGTTTACTAGTTGATGGAAACTAGTAAACTTCAAGCGTATTAATAGAGTAAAAAAAAATTCTAGAAAGAGAAGCTCTCTTATAATTTGGCTAGCTTGAGGAAGAGGAGAAAGGTGAAAATTTGTTTCAAACTCATGGCTATTTATAGAAGAAGAAGAGGGGTTATGTGTCCACTTTGATGACATCATTCATTATGTAATATTTCCATTTTTGATTTATTTTTAACTTAATTATAGAACACCTAAACATATTAGAGTGGTGAATCAGCCCTCCTAGGCTTAGGACGTGTTCCATGCGCTATCCTAGCTTTATCTGTGTTAATTTTATCTGCAGTTAAATTAACCGGTACCAGTAAAATCATCTAAACTTAAAAAAATTAGCTTTTAATATCAAAATAATGAAATTAAATGTGAAACTGAACAAATTTATTATTTTCCATCAAAATAAATATCTAAAAATAATTTTTAATTTTTATTAATTTTATTGATTTATTTTTATTTTTAAGCTAAAAAAATTCATATTAAATCCATTTTAATTCAACAAAAAGGAAAATTTTTATGAAAATTCTAAAATTAATTATTTTATCAAAAAATGAAATAAGAATGTTATTTTTACTATTTTTGAATGTCAAACCAATATTGTTTGATCTATTAAACACTTAGGGGCATTTTGGTCATTTTACACCAAAATTCCAAAAATCTTTTAGAAAATTCTCAACATTATATTTTAATGCATATAACATGATTCTAAGCCCAAATTGACATTTTTAACGTCAATTGAATCTTTTTCCTATATCAGCATTTAATGCTAAGAAATAAGGACAAAATCATCATTTTCTAATTTCTCCTGGTTTTGGCTTGAAAAAATTATTAAAAATCACAATTAGATAGTTCTCAACATTTTAGACACAACCATGAGAATCAGAATTTTTAAATTTCTTCCCGATTTTTAGAAATAAATCATCAAATATTAGAAAAATAATTAAAAAAACTAAGGGAAGGGCGTTACAAATCACGCCAAAATTTCTCTTTAAAACCATTTGAGACATAGGTTAAAACTCAACAAGGTGTAACAAACTGCCTAACCAACTCGCTAAGTGACCATTATACCTACTTAGCAAAGACCTTCTTACTGAGGGTCTACTTTTCTCCGCAAAGATTTCTCACTCAGCAACCCTAAGTGTCACTTAGGTAATACCTAACTCCAGAGAGCACTTCTTTCTATCTCTAGGAACTCTTGCTTAGCAATAACTAAGATTGCTCAGCGAATACCAAACTCCAGAGAGCAATATAATTCAGAAACATTCCTCTCACTAAGCGAACACATTACTCGCTCAGCAGGAGGCCTACCCTAAAGAGCACCAAAATTTCCAAAACAAGAAATCGCTCATCGAGGCTAATCTTGGCTCAGCGAACCACTTCTAGACATTCTAGAATGCTTGTAACCTACTCGCTCAGTGAACCACTTTTTTGGAAAATTTCCAGATTTCACACAAACCCTTGTCTAGCAAATTGAATATTTGTTTTGCGAATGACTCCACTCATTCCAATTACAACAGGATCAAGAGCACTCGCTTAGCGACATCATGGGTCACTCAGCGAACTATAAGGCCAAGAACATCACTCTACTCTAAGGGCATTCTCGCTCAATGAGAGCCCTTGACGCTCAGCGACTACTCACAATTAGAAACAGAGGCTCTCTTCAAAAAACACAAAAATCCAAACTTTTATCCCTACCCACGCTCAAAATTAGTCTCACAAAGGTCAAACGACATCACCCAACATCCGACAGCAACATATCTATCAAATTTCATAATCATTGCAACATTTCACAAATTAGACAATCAATACGTGTAAACTTCTCTTACCTCTTGGAGCCTCTGAATCCAAACTTGTGGATGAGAAGAATGAAGGGGAAGAATCCTTGAGCCAAACTTGTGGAGAAAACTTGGTGACAACTTCACAACTCTCACATAATCTAAAGAATGGGATTAGTCTTCGAAACCTTATTCTTCACTTGGGAATTCAAAATAGGTGAGTTGAGAGAGTTTAAGAGTATTTTAAAACTTGGGAGTGACAAAATGAAAGGGGGAAAGGCTTGGTGCCTTAAAGGCTATATGGGCTCCTAGGGAAACTTTGGGCTCACTAAGGTCCAATAGCTATTTAATAACTTTCTATGATCCAAAACTAATCCAGCGCCACTATCCACTCACTAGACCCATACAAATATCATCAATAGGAGTATTTAGCTTAGGAAACATTTTCCTTAAATTCCACAATTCAAACTGGATTTCCAAGGCAACACAACAGAAACAAATAAACACACCTCATTAATTACCTTTTTATTGCCTAATTAAATTTAATTTCAACTTTTAATTATTTAAATCACTAAATCATACATCATGAAAACACTGGTGTTACACCTCACTCTTTTATAGGATAGTTAAACATTCCCTTGAGGAATTTTGTGACACCTATTCACATTAACAATACCCCGTACTAATTTAGTAATTTTATTAGTTATTTAGTTTAAGTTAATGAATATGCGAGTAAAGTTTTTCCATTTTTATAATAATTTTTTTAAAATTTAACAGAATCTAAAAATGGTAGTAAAAGATAAAAGACAAAGTTTGTCTATACACACACACACACACACACATATACATATGTATATATATATATATAGACAAACTTTGTCTTTTATCTTTTACTACCATTTTTAGATTCTGTTAATATATGTGTAAGTATGTATGTATGTATCGTAAAACTGTATATCATGACTTCATAATATCTGTCAGAAAAACAATTGGAATACAGGGAAATCAAAAGTACATCAAAAGTCAGACACTACCTAACCCAATATGTACATTAAAAAGATCCTATACAGAGTAGTGTATACCCTATCCCTCATGAAAAGAAAATACAATAAACTAAGTCTACAAATCCTCTTCTATAGGAGTTTTGTAATGCCATGTTTTCTTAATGTTTGATTTAGTGGTTTAATAACTAAAATAGGAAACATAATATGTGACTTTGGTGATTAAAATGAATAAATAAGTTGTGTTGTATGAGTGTTGTTTTATGGTGGTTGTCTTGGAATTTCGGTCTAGATTTAGGGAACTTGAGGAAAATGTTCTTGAGCCAAAGTGAGAGTGTTGGTTATGTTCATATGGGTTGTTGAGGGAAACAACAATGTTGAGCCTGTAGTGAGGCTTGGGGAATGAGTAGATGGACCATGGGCTTTAATGGGCTTGAAGCCTTTGTGAGGCCTAGGGAAGGTTTTAAGACACTAAAACCCCTTTTATTTTTCATTCTATCATTTTCTCTTCCTTCACTCTCACTCATTCTCACAATCTCTTTCAAACCACCAAGAGTGTAGAAGGATTTCAAGTCTTAATCCCGTGTTCGTGTGTCAAGAAAGGTGGATTCCTTGAAGGTTTGGCTTAAGATCTTATTTCTCACATTCTCCTCCTTCCCCAAATTTAGATTCGGAAACTACTAGAGGTAAGGGAAGCTTACAAGTGTTAAATAGTTATTGTATAAACATAGTTGTATGCAAATGTTGTAACACCATGTTTTTCTAATATATGATTTAGTGGTTTAATAACTAAAAGTGGAAATAGGATATATGATATTGGTGATTAAAACAAATAATTAAGTTGTTGTTGTTGAGTGCTGTTTGTGTTGGTTGTTTTAGAATTCTTGTCTGAATTTAGGGAACTGAGGAAATGTTGTTCTTGAGCCAAAGTTAGAGTGCCGATTATGGTTATGTGGCTTGTTGAGAGAAACAGTTGAGTTGGGTCAGTTGTGAGTAGTGGGGAATGGTTAAATGAACCATGGGCTTTAGTGGGTCTGAAGCCTACGTGAGGCCCAAGGAGGATTTTAAGGCCTAAAGACCCTTTTTCCTCTTTATTCTCTCATCTCTTTTACTCTCAAACTCTCTCATTCTCTTAATCTCTCTCCAAACTACCAAGAGTGTAGCAAGATTTCATGCTTTAATCCCTTGTTCGAGTGTTGAGAAAGGTAGATCTCTCGAAGGTTTGGTTCAAGAGTCTTACATTCTCCCCTCTTCTCCTAAATTCCAAAATTCGGAACTCTTAGAGGTAAGAGAAGCTTACTTGTGTTGAATATACGTTGTATGAACGTGATAGTGTATGTATGTTGCTATGGTTTGTGTTAGAACGCATGATTTGGATGAGTTTTATGGCAATATATTGAAAAATGGGTTTTCTTGATTCTGTGGTTGATCCCGTTGGAATGTTGTATAGATTGTTGTATGTGTTTATTATGTTGTTGTGTGCTGTTGTGTAGTCGTATTCGACCTCTGTAGGATCGATTTGAGATAGAAATAAGTAGAAAGTTTGGATTTTTTGGGGGGGGTTTTGAAGAGAGTTTTGCTACTGTCTTCTGTTAGTTGTTGAGCAACTGTTGTTCTCACTAAGTGAGAATGCCCTGGGAGTGGTATAAGGATCTTGGGTTAGGAAATCACTGAGTGACTATTAGTGTCGCTAAGTGAGCGTTCTTGAGTTATAGAGTGACTGAAGGAAAGAGGAGACTGTAACAACCTTAACTGTCACTACTAAACAACCCTAATCTTACTCTGATCGTCATGTTGAGTAAGGAAAATCATGACATGTAAATGTAAATCATACAAGAGCTGGGAGATTCATTCATCTCCTACTACCATACATCACTATCTATACAACATAAGTATCCACAAAAGAATGGGGGTATCATCATATTAGTTTCATCTGACCAAAAGTTAAATAGCTTTGTCAACAGGGGAAGGAATAAAAAACACACTCCCTAAAGCTGATCACTCTATATAACCACATCAAAAGAATAAACTAAATATATAACAAAAGAAGCAAAAGCTTGACTCCTCAAGCTAAATGTATCCCTCTTGCAGCTCCATGCTCAGCTTTAAGAAGTCAAACCACCCACGCCAAAAAGACGTGATCATCACAGTCTTGCCAACACACAATAGCAATGGAGGAAACCACAACAGAAACACAAGGCAAGGGTAAGCTTACTAAAATAACGATATAGTATATATTCACCAAAACCAACAATAGATGCTCAACATTCACATTCGCAGACACACACGCACACACACACACACACACACACACAACAAGCATCCCCAATTATATATCTCATATCACAACAATTATCCACAATTATGTATATGCATGATGATAGGACTCTCGAGAGATTTACAACATCTCAAGCGATCAACCAGGTCTCACCCCCTACCATGGCCTATCTAAGCACCATTCAGGGATTGCCAAACTCTGATCTGTGGATAAGCTTAGTGGTTTGTTAGGATGAGTGTATATGGGTGGTGGCTTACCACGACACAAGGCCTGCACCGCCTTGGCCCCCTATGGAATTGCCCATCCTCTCATCCTCGAAGGCCTATCGTCAGCTACCCACATCTTACCCAACACTAGGTTAGAGGCCCGTTTAAGCTATAGCCCCGGTCAACTATCCAACTTATGTGCCTGCCTGCACCACGGCATGAAGTCCATCGTCAACTACCTCAATCGTTGACTTATGCATGAATGCATGTATCACACACCACATCTAGTCAACCACAACCAATCAATATACAACATATCTATATCTGTATGTCAATACAACTCATGGCACGAGGTCCATCATCTGCTACCTTACATGGCCACCCAACATCCATCAACATCATGAAGGCCCAAACCGGCCCCCAAACGTAGCCAACAGGTAAAGCCTTATCTAAGCAACCCACCTCATGAGAAATCTCACACAATAACTCATTCACAACCAGTGGATGTCCTATCTAAGCAACTTGCCACTCTAGGGGCCCATCTGAGCGGCCTACATCAAATAGTTAAAACTATAAACAACCACAACACATACGTTAAGTGAAGGTCCCATCTAAGCAACTTGGTACTTTTCCCACTTTTTCACCCTTAGACTCACTCTAGGAGTCCTTCTCAATCATAATTTACACAACTATATATCAGCATGAAACACAAATAGAACATTGTATTCATTCAATGAACCCCTTGCTCGCTCAGCGAGGACCTTCCTTACAGAGAACCAACTTTCCCCTATGAAGGTTCTCGCTCAGCGACCATGAGTCTCGCTCAGTGAATCAGGGTCACTCGCTCAGGGACATCTAGAGTCGCTTAGCGAATCCGTTCCAAGGACTTTCTCCAAATTCTCTCAACCACATTTCGCTAAGTGAGTCGTCTACTCACCCAGCAAATGGCCATTTCAGAGAACAGCCAAAGTCTACACACACACTCTTCGCTCAGTGAACTGGTTGTTCACCCAATGACTCACTTATAATAGAGAGCACCACCCTCCAAGGCTCCCCATTTCGCTCAGCGAGCTCAGTGTTCACTCAGTGAATTGCCTCCAACCATTTTGGGATACTCACCTTCGCTCAATGAACATCACGTTCACTCAACGAGCCACATTTTGGAAAATTCCCAAAGTTCTCATGATCACTCACTGAATGAATAGGCCATCACTCAGCGAGTTCCCACTTTCATTTAGCACTACCAGCAGCTCAAAAACACTAGCTCAACGACATAAGTAGTCGCTCAACAATTCGCCAACCCGAGAGTCTCACTCCACTCTTAAGGCCACTCTCGCTCAACAAGCCCTCCACTTGCTCAGTGACTTTCAGATGATAGTAGTAGAAACTCTCATCAAAAAACCCCAAAGATCCAAACTTTCCCTTTCCCACGGCTTAAATCGACCCTAAGTGGATCGAACTATAGCATACACCCTTTCACAAACACATACTCAATGGATTTCACATCGATTTTCAACATATCAATAACAAATCATCACACTTTTAAGGAAATCCATTTCCAAATGAAATTTCAACATAACTCATCCAAATTCAGTTTTTAGCACAAACCAAGGTTACATTCACATACAACAACTTTTCAACAAAAGTAAGCTTCCCTTACCTCTTAGAGCTTCTGAATCCGAGTGTGGGGAAGAGAAAATGTGAGAAGTGCCAACTATTGAGCTAAATCTTCGAGGACAGTGATACTCCTCGATAAAAGGACTTAAGGGGACTACAAATCTAGCTTTTTACTTGGTGAGTTCAGAGATTTTGAGAGAGATAGAGAAATGAAAGAAGAAAAGAAGGGTGGGGAATAAGGCTTAACCCTTCCTTTATGTCCTAAAACTCCCTAAGGTCTTCGCACTAGCTTTGGGCTCACTAAGGTCCATGGCTTATCTAACCATTTCCTAAGACCCTCAACTGATCCCACTCAACTGTTTTTCTATCAACAACTCAAATAAACACTAGCAACATTCTCAATTTATCTTAAGAACATGTTCTTAGTTCCTTAAACTCAGACAGGAATTCCAAAGCAACTAACATAAAACAACACTCACACATTTACAACCATTAACAGAAATTAACAACAGTTTATTTATTCGTTTTAAGCACCAAAATTACACATTAGTTTCCACTTTTTAATTATTAAAACACTAAATTGCACATTAGGAAAAACAAGGTGTTATAGAGACTTGCTGAGCGATGGCCAATTCGCTAAGCGAGTGATCATGAAAATTCTAGAAATTTTCTAGAATTTGGCTCGCTAAGCAAACGCGATGTTTGCTGAGCGAATGTGGGCATTCCAGAATGCCTAGAACGAATTCACTGAGTGAACCCTAAGCTCAATGAGCGAATTGGAGGCCCTAGAGAGTGGTGCTCTTTGTTGCAAGTGAGTCGGTGGGCCAACAACTGGTTCACTAAGCGAGGAGTATGTGTGGAGTTACTAGTTGTTCTCTGGAATGGTTATTTGCTAAGCGAGTAGGTGACTCGCTAAGCAAAATGTGGTCAATGGAAACTAAGGGAAAGTCCCTGGAACTGATTCGCTAAGTGATTCTAGTTATCACTAAGCGAGTGACCCTAATTTGCTGAGTGAGACTAATGGTCACTGAGTGAAAAGCCTTTGTAGGGGAAGTTGGTCTTTGTAAGAAAGGTCTTCGCTGAGCGAGCATGTGGATCACTGAGGGAATGCAGTGTTCTATTGTTGAACTATTTGAAAGCATAGTTGTGTGAGACATGTTTGAGAAGGGCTCCTGGTGTGAGTCTAAGGTTGAGAATGTGAAAGGAGTGGTAGGTTGCTTGGATAGGACCTCCACTTGTCGTAAGTGTTATTGTTTGGGTTTTACCCATAGGATGTGGGCTACTTGGATATGGCCCTAGAGTGGTAGGTTGCTTGGACAAAACCTCCATTGGTTGTGAATGAATTGTTGTGAGATTTCTCACAAGGTATGCGCTACTTGGATAGGGCCTTACCTATTGACCATGCTTGAGGCTGGACTAGGCCAGCTTAGTGTGGATAGTTGTCTGTTGGACCTTGTGTGGTGCTGGTCGAGCCCACATGGTGTTGTGTTGCTACACATGTATGTATGTAAGTTTTGTTATTGTTGAGTGAATATGGTGTTGTGATACATGCATTCCATGTATAATGTTGTTGGCTAAGGATGTGTGATGGGCCTCATGTTGTTGTGCAAGTAGGCGCGTAAGTTGGATGGTTGACAAGAGTTATGGCTCAAACAGGTCTCCAACTTAGTGCTTGGATAAGATGTGGGGTCTTAAAGATGGGCCTTCGAGGATGAGTGGATGGGCGATTCCGCAGAGGGCCAAGGTAGTGCAGGCCTTGTGTCTCGATAAGCCACTCACATACACTTATCCCGACACACCACTAAGCTTATCCACGGATCAGAGTTTTGGCAATCCCTGAATGGTGCTTGGATAGGCCATGGTAGGGGGTGAGACCTAGCTAATCGCCTAAGAAGTTGTGAAATCTTTCGAGAATCATGTCATCATGCATTGACATAGTTGTGGTGGACTAGTTGTGATATGGTGTTCTAGACAGAGAACTCTTGCCACATATGAATGAATGCTATATATATATACATATATATATATATATATATATATATATATGTACGTATGGGTATGAATGTTGAGAATTGTGACAGTTTAAAAATGTATATGCTATATTGTTGTTTTAGTAAACTTACTCTTGCCTTGTTTTGTTGTTGTTGGATGTCTTGTGGCTGTTGTCCTAGTGTGCCTTTGATGATCATGTCTGATGGCATGGGAGCAGATGGCGATGCTATAGTGGATCCGGCTTCTCAGGGCTGAGGAAGGAGCTGCGATGTTGGAGACATTTGGCTTGAGGAGCCAAGCTGTTGTTTCTTTTATTATGTTTTAGTTTCATCTTTTTGATGGGGTTGTTTAGTGTGACCAGCTATAGGAAGTGAGTTTTTGTATCCCCCTCCCCCGGTGATGTATATTTGATTATTGTTTTAACATGGCTTGGTGATATCCCTATTCTTTTGTTAGACGAAAGTTGTATATAAATTGGATGTATGGCAGTAAGAGAGATGGATGAATCTCTCAGTATGTGTATGTTTCAAATATATATGTTATGATTTTATTTACCTGATACAAAGATAAGAGTATAATTAGTAGGGTTGTTTAGTAGCAACATTTGGGTCGTTACAATTTGTGGTATCAGAGCCTAGTTGTGTCTTCTAGTTGGCCTTTAGAGAATAGGTCTAGTATGCTTTGTTGTGGTCTCTAATGTGTTGATTGTTTCTGTTGTGTTGATATGATGTGGATTGATCTATGAGAGAAGAGATCATGTTTGAATAGCTTTTGAGGTGTTGTTGCTGTGGTTGGTTTTATAGGATCTCAATGAGGTGATCTAACCCACCACCGCCTCTAGTTGACTTCTCTCATATCACAAGGGCTATGGATGCGATGGTTGCTGCTATGGCCCAATAGCAGAATATCGTGGCCCAACAACAGACTGCCATGGCCCCACAGCATCAGACTGTTATGGCTTAGTTGGAGTTGTCTCGAGCCGTTGCTGAGGTTGCCCATGTCACTGTGCTACCTAAGTTCCAAAGGTTGGCTGAGTTCTGGAAGAGTGACCCTCCCCAGTTCAAGGCTGATTCGGGTCCAAACGCGACTGATGTGTGGATGCGATGTATGGATGTGGGAGATAAAGAAAATCTTCAGGCGATAACTTGTTTGAATGAACGAAAAGTCACCTATGTCACCTATATATTGGTTGGTGAGGTAGAATTTTGGTGGCAAGGAGCCCAACAGCTTATGGAGGCCTAGGGTGAGGCTGTCACCTGGCCTAATTTTCAAAAGCACTTTCTGGAGAAGTACTTTCCAACAAGCGCAAGGCATGCGAAAGAGATGGAGTTCCTGAGGTTATACCAAGGGAACATGACGATGAGTGAGTACGCGAGCAAGTTTGAGTACTTGGCTCGGTTTTACTCACAAGCAACCACAAAGGAATGGAGATGCCGCAAGTTTAAGGAAGGCTTGAGGTATGAGCTGAAGAGGATGTAGTTCCCATGACTATTAGGGAGTTCCCCACATTGGTGGAGAAGTCCAAGACAATGGAGCAGTTAGAGTATGGTACTAGAGTGTGAGGACTCAAAATAGTGGATCATCTGGGTCTAAGAGAGGATGACATTAGAGAAAGCCTTACAATGGATCGCAAGGTCAATAGCAACCCTCTAGACTCCAACAGTTTGGAGCTTCGGGTTCTCAAAGCTATTCGTTGATTACACCTCAAACTAGATTGTCAAAGGTCAAATGCTTTAGGTGTGGTGGACCACACGACCTCAGTCAGTTCCCTCTGAAGGGCAATGTGTGCTACAAGTGTCAGCAGCACGGACACATGGCTAAAGAGTGTTTGGCCTTAATGAAGGCAAAGTCTACCATGAATGCCACCAGAGCTACGAAACCCATGGCAACTAGTTATGTTTTTCCTATGAGTGGAGCTAAAGCCTCTCGTTCTGACGATTTGATATAGGGAGAGTGTGAGATAGCTGGCAATTTCTTATTTGTACTATTTGATTCAAGTGCCATGCATTCTTTCATTTCCTTTGAATGTGTGGAAAAGTTGAAATTGTCTACTTGTCTGTTGCCTTTTGATTTGATTATTTCCACACACCACTATTCCTATGGCGACTTCGGTTGTTTGTGCTAACTGCCGGGTTGTTGTTAATGGGCGCAGTTACAGAGTCAATTTGATTTGCCTTTCGTTGTCAGTCTTGGATGTGATCTTAGGGATGGATTGGTTATTTTCCAACCATATCCTGATCGATTGTGCCAAAAAGACCTTGATCTTCCCTAGTTTGAAGATTCTAGATTTGTCACTGCCAAAAAGGAGCTCAAGGGTACATAATCTTGTCATTCCTAGAAGTCAAGAGTAGCTTGGACCTAAACTTAGTGTTGATAGTTCGAGAGTTTCCTGAGGTTTTTGCAACACCCTATTTTTCTAATGCATGATTCAGTGCTTTAATAATTAAAAAGTGGAAATTAGATATGTAATCTCAATGATTAAAAGAAATAAATGAATTGTTGTGATGTATGACTTGTTGTATGTGATGATGGTTATGAATGGTTTTTTTGGAATTCTAGTTTGAATTTAGGAAATTTGAGATATGTGCTTGAGCCAATTTGGGTGTGTTGTTGGAATGATTTTAGGTTTTTGAGGGAAAACAGTTAAGTTAGACTAATTATGAGATATGAGGAGTGGTTTGATGAGTCATGGGTCTCAATTAGCCCAAAGTCCACGTGAAGGTTCTGGATAGTTGAGTTATATAAGAGAGGGGGGAGGAACTTATCACTCATTTCTCCCATTCTCATTCTCTCTCTTCTCTTCATTTCTCTCTATCTCTATCTAGATTTCTCAAGTTATTAAGTGTAGTCAAGGGATCCCAAGCTAAGTTTAGTGTCTGTGGTGAGAGGGGGAGCAATCTTTGGAAGGTTTTGGCTCAAGACACCAAATTCTCAAGGGACCTAAATTCAGATTTAGGAACTTTTAGAGGTATGGGAAGCTTACTTAAATTATAATTTGGTTTGTTGAATGTTGTTAAGTGTGATTCTTGCATTGGTTTGTATTGAAAACTAATTTGACTGGATTTATGTGTTAAAAATGGGTTTTACTTGTGTTTGGATGATTGGTTGGCGTATATTGTTTTGTTTGCAAATTTTTGTTGAATATATTGATCTTAGATGTTGTGTGAATCTTTCGAACCTTGATAGAACTAAATTAGAGTAAAGATGAGAGAAAAGATTAGATTTTGGGTTTTTGTTCAAAGAGAGTTGCTGAGCGACTCAAGGACTCACTGAGCAAGAATGCCCTATAGCTGGGATGAAGTTGTCAGGCTGAAGGTTTGCTGAGCAACTACCATTGTCGTTAGGCGAGTGTTCTTGAAGTAAGATGAATGAGTGAAGGAAAAAAGGGAATTTGCTAAGCGAAAGTCGCTTTTGCTGAGTGAGTGATCATAAGGATTTTGGAAATTTTCCAGAAAGTGGATTTGTTGAGTGAGTAGAACACTCGCTAGGCAAGGGATGAGTGTTACAGAGTGTTTTGAAGGTGTTCGCTGAGCGAGACCTGTCCTAGCTGAGCGAATTGGAGCCCTGAAGATTTATAGCTCTCTGTTGTAAGTTTCTCGCTGAGTGAAAAACATGTTTGTTGAGCGAGAATTATGCTTAAGACTTGGTTGCTCTCTGGAGTAGCTATTCGCTGAGCAACACCTATGTTTGCTGAGTGAAGGGTGAGAGGGAAAGCTTGGATTCGCTGAGTGACCCTATGGTCACTGAGCGAGAACTATGGGTACAAAGAAGAGGGTTATCCCTTAAGTTGAGTTTGCTGAGCAAGGACTTACACTCGCTGAGCGAGAACCTTAAGGAGGAAAGTATGCTCTCTGTATGGAAGGTACTTGTTGAGTATAACACCTTGTTTTTCCTAATGCATGATTAAGTGTTTTAATAACTAAAAAGTGGAAATTTGATATGTAATATAGGTGATTAAAAGAAATAAATGAATTGTTGTTATGTATGGTATGTAGTATGTGGTGATAGTGGTGTGTTGTTTGTTTGAAATTCAGGTTTGAATTTAGGAAACTTGAGATATGTGCTTGAGCTAATGTGGGTATGTTGTGAGTGTGATGTTGGGTTTTGAAAGAAAAACAGTTTAGTAAACCAGTTTTGAGATAAAGGGAGTGGTTTGGTGAGATTTGGGCCTCAATTGGCCAAAAGTTTGTGTGAGAGCTCTGGGAGGTCCAATATATACAGGAGGAGAGGAGGAAGAGTTTTCGTTCATTCTCTTTCTCTCTCATCTCTTCATCTCTCTTTATCTCTCTCTAGAATTTCTTAAGCTTGTGAGGTTGTAAAAGAGTTTTAAACTTAGTTGAATGGTTGTGGTGAGAAAAGGAGCGGTTCTTGAAAGAATTGGCTCAAGACAATAAATTCTCATGAAAGCTAAAAATTCAAATTTGAAGACTTCTAAAGGTAAGGGAAGCTTACTCTTGGTTGATTTTGTGGTTGTGGATGTTGATATGTTGATTTAATGCTTTGAAATCGATTGATTTATGTGAATATTGTGTGTATGTGGTTCTTGGAAGAAAAATGGGTTTGGAAAGGGGGTTTGAGATTTGTGGATAAAATTGTTATGTAATCGGTTAGAAAAGTATTAGAAGTAGTTAAAATTATTTTGTGATGTTTGTTGTTGATTGATTTGATAAAAATGAGTGTTGGTGAGTGATTTGCGAAGAAAAAGATTGAAATCTCACCCAAGGATGGATAGCTCGCTTAGCAATGGAAATTTTCACTTAACGACAGATTTTGACGTCACTGGAAGTTTATTATTCACTCAGCGATGGAATTGTCGCTTCGCGACAGATTTTGAGGTCGCTAGAAGTTTGTCACTGGCTTAGCGACTTTTCACTTAGCAACGGATCTTGTCTCACTTAGTGACAGAGTTTTCACTTAGCGACGAAAACTAATGACTCTTTGTAAATCATTCGCTTAGCGACGAAATTTGTGGTCAACGAGATAAAAACAGAATTTTCATTACTCTCTTATTATTTTTATTGGTTGTTAATGATTTTATTGACTCCCATAGATGTAAAATGTATATTTTAAGATAATTAGATGTTCAAATAGTTTTCTAAATTAGTTTTTGGGTTTTTCTATATTATTATTGTGAATTTGTTGGATAAGTTGTGAATGTCTCACTAAGCAAAACATATGTTCGCTAAACGAGAATTTTACCTGAGTATAATTGAGTTCTCTGAGCGAGACTTATACTCGCTGAGCGAGAACCTTCAAAAGGGAAAGTGTGCTCTCTGTTTGAAAGGTACTCTCTGAGTGAGTATATGAATCGCTAAGCGAGTGTGTAATTCTATTTTGTTGTGTGATAATTTGTATGGAAGTGGTAATTAGGTGGAAGGTTGCCTAAATAGGAAACTCCACTAGTTGTAGAGTGTTATGAGATGAGATACCTTATCTTGTTAACCATGTATGGGGCTGGATTGGACCTGCATAGAGTTGGTAGTTGTTGTTGGGCCACGTGAGGTAGCTGACGATGGAGCTCATGTCGTGGTGTTGTGTTGCACATATATATATATATATATATATATATATATATATATATAGTGTGTGTGTGTGTGTGTGTGTTTGTGTGTGTATGTATTCTTACATGTTGACTCGTTGTGGCGATGTTGATGTCATGTTGTAAAGCATGCATTCATGCATATGTTGGTAGCTAAGGTAGCTAACGATGGACCTTATGTCGTTGTGTGGGTAGGCGACTGAGGTAGCTAACGATGGACCTCATGTTGTTATGCTGGTAGGAGACTGAGGTAGCTGACGATGGACCTCATGCCGTGATGCAGGCAGGCACATACGTTGGATGGTTGACAAGAGCTTCAGCTTAGATGGGCCTCCAACATAATGCCCTTAGAATGTAGTAAATCTCTTGAGAGTTGTGTCATTCATGCATTGACATTTTGGGGTTAAAAGCATGATGTGTTGTGCTGTAATGTATGTAAACTCATTCTTTGATGATTTGGATTCCATTTTGGTATGTTGATGGTGTGAGAATATGAATTGTATATATATGTTGGTTTTTGTTTCGTAAGCTTACCCTTGCCTTGTTTTATTGTTGGTTGGATGTCTTGTTGTTGTTGTGTTGCTGTGACTGTGATGATCATGTCAATTTGGCGTGGGAGCAGAGGGTGAAGCTTCTACAGATCCAACTTCCCACAGTTGAGGTATGGAGGTCTCCATGGTGATGGTAGAAGGCCCCTTTTGGGTGGAGCTCTCATGGAAGCTCTTTTCTTTATGTTTTTTTATGTATATATTGTATAGCTGACCAATTATAGGAAGATTAGTTTTTGTGTTTCTCCCTTGGTGTTGTATATAAATAGGCCCGTATACAGTATTATCTTATATTTTGTATATATTAGAGTAACCTATTGATCGATTATTATTAAGTATCTTTATATATATATATAGGGGTTTGTTGGTAGTACTATAGCTATAGAGGGTCGTTACACTAAGCGAGCATAAGGGTTGTTGAGCGAACCTGTATTTTTGTTGTGTGGTGTGAGAATTTGTAAGAAAATGGTAATTGAGTGGAAGGTTTTTCAGGTAGAACCTCCACTAGTTGTAGTGTGTTATGATGGTGAGGTATCTTACAAAGGGTGTTGGTTGCTTAGATAGGACCTCACCTAAGACGTATAAGATGTCTCATGAGGTATGTGCTGCATGGATGGAGCCTTATCTATATTAACCATGCAAGAGGCTGGATTGGGCTGCATGGTATTAGTGGTGATTGTTGGACCACAGGTAGTGCTGAGTAGGCCACATGGTGTAACAGCCCAAATTTTAAGTACCAGAAATAAACCATGAGGTAGCTTTTAGTAGAATCCTTCTCCTATGTTATTAGACAAAAGATGTCTTAAGAATTATTGTTATTATATTTCCTATTATTATTATTATATTATTATTATTGCGTTGTGTTGTTGTTATTATATTTATTGTTATTATTATTGTTGTTGTTGTTGTTGTTATTATTATTATTATTATTATTCTTATTATTATTGTTGTTATTAATACCTTAGTATTATAAATTAGTAGGAATATTATCATACAACCCAAAAGAGCATCTAGGGCCCAATAGGGGACTAAAGCCCACTAAGCCACATACCCACCCACATGTTATAAGAAGGGAATAGAGAAGGAGGGTTAGGTTTAGCCATCACAAAATAGAGGAAGAAAAAAGTTAGAGAGAATGAGGAAAAGAAGAGAAGAAGAAGAGGAAGAGAAGGAGGAAGAATAGAAACCGGAGAATCCAAACCCTAGAACTCAACTTTGCATGTCCACAAAGGTGAGTGCTCTCCCCCGTGTCCTTCCTTGTTCTTGTTCATCTATTTATCTTTTCCCTCCTTATACCTAAATTTAGGGATTTGATGGGTTTTGAGGGGATTGTGAGGGAGTAAGGAAATTATAGATTAGATTGACCAATTATCGATGTAGAAGAGTGATTAAGAATCTAATTATTTATCTTGAAGCATTTAGAACCCAAAGACAATAGGAAAATAAATTAAAACTAGTACCTCGGATCCGCCTGGCGGGATTAGATAGCCGCTGGGCGACTTTTCTTCAAAAACTGGATTCTGCGTTTACACTAGGCACGCGGAGCCACTAGGCGGGGTGAAATACCCGCTGGGCGGGACTTCCATCCTGCTAGGCGGATACAACTTTTGCTATTACGTTCCTTGTGTTTGTGAACTCCTTTTGGCAGTGTTTAACTCATTGTTATTTGTTTTTTTTATGCCTTGTTGAGTTTATATTGTATGGTTGTTATTTACCTTAAAAAAAATGAATGTGACATGAAATTGTGCCTATGATTCATGATAAAAGTCTATGAAAGTTGTGAGCATTATATGTGACCATGCATTATAACATTTGAGTTATGTGATGAGAAAAGTATGTAGGAATCTGGCTGGTGGAGGCCGTGATGGGTTGTTTAACCTTAGCCTTGGGGGTTATCCGGTTGGGAAAACTCCAATGGTCCATGCTGATCCCATGGAGCCGGGGCATACTGGCAAAACTGGGTAACCCTGACTAATCACCGGGGGATATCATGCTAATTGAGGGTGTGAAAGCTGAAGGCATCGGTACCGATGACGCTTCTTATGGCTTGCATTTACTCCTAGTCTACTTTCCGAAAAGTTTAGGTTGGTACCACATGTGCATGAGTAGTGGTTTAGGAACATAGCACGCATATGTATCTTGTTATAGTGTGATATGTTAGAGTGTGCTATGTTGTAATTATGTGAATTCTATGTGACCCTATTTATGTGAATTCTATGTAAGAATGCAATTGTTCCTTGTGATGAAATGTTAAAGTTGTGGACATGTGATCATATCTTGCACGAGTGTCGTCCCTGTTTGATAAAACAAAATGAGGTATATGTCTAGTTACTAGACAAAGAATGTGAAACAATTATATGCTTGTAATTGGAATTGTGTTTGCTACCTTAAGGATAAGTGAGAGGCTAGACCTTAGGATAGTGTTATGAGGGTTCTAGTTGGATAATAATAGTTGTGAATAAGATAGAGGAAGGGTGAATTCCCTCATGGCGTAATAGAAAGGTATAAGACAAGTAAGAGAGAGAATGAAATAAGAGTATTTTAGGATGTCTGTAACCTTAGACTTGACCCTAGGGGACAGCTTTGAATATTAAAAGGAAGAAGAGTAAATTCTAAAGAGGGTTTTGGGTAAGAAAGTATAAATAATGAGGATGAGTTCTTAAGTTAAGAATGAGATAGTAAACCAATATAATAGTTGTGAGAATGAGAGAGCAATTAATAGGGAGTATTGACTGTTGAGAGGTGTAGACTCAACCATAGGTATGGATAATTATGAGAAACCCAATGAGGCTAAAGCCATGAGAGATAAGTAATGAAGGTTTTCCGAATAGAAGAGTCTAACCCAGCCGTAGAGTCCTTAGAACACTCACTGAGACATTATGTCTCATTCCTTTAAGTTTTCCCTTTTTCAGGATACAGGTGAAGACACGCGTAGATGGAGCTTGGAGTCACGTGCAAGAAAACGTAGTCTAGTTTATATTATGTTTTTGTATTCTTGTTTATATTTTGTACGATATCTTCAGGTGATAGATGAGTTATATTTAGCATGTATGTTTTTTTTATTGTATTGTTCGTATATAATATTTAATTATATTTATGAGTAGTATTTGTATGTTGTTTCTACCTTTTTCAGTTTGTTTTTTTTTTAAATCTAGACCTAGTTACGGTAATGCCCCTTAGGGTATTACACATGGTATTATGTTGATATATATATACATATAGATGTTGATGAATGGTTATGTTTGAGTTGTTGTTGGTGTGACTCATGCATTCATGCATCTATTGTGGGCTGAGATTGTGTAGGCCTCATGCCGTGTACAGGTAGGCATGGAAATTGGATGATTGACAGGAGCTGCGGCTCAAATGGGCCTCTAACCTAGTGCCTGGATAAGATGTGAGGTCAGAAAGATAGGCCTAGGGGATGAGCAGATGGGTAATGTTGTAGGGGGCCAAGGCGGTGCAGGCCTTGCGTCGTGGCAAGCCACCACCTACATTCACTTATCCTGACAAACCACTAAGCTTATCCATAGATCAGAGTTTTGGTAATCCTTGAATGGTGCTTGGAAGGCCATGGTATGGGGGTTTGATGATATAAACTGTACATTATATGTTTGTTTTGTTACGTAAGCTTACCCTTGCTTTACTGTTTGGTTTTGTTTAGTTATAGTTGTTGTTGTTGCTGGTTGTGGTTATATGTGTTGCTGTAACTGTGATGATTATGTCATTTGGCATGGGAGCAAAAGGCGAAGCGTCCACAGATCCAACTTCTTGGAGTGGATGAAGGAGGTCTCAGATGGACTTTTGAAGACCCTAATTTAGGGTGGTCTTTTTGAGATTTTGTATAGTTGACCAGCTATAAGAAGTTTGTTTTTGTATCTCTCTCGTGGTTTTGTATAACTTAGCCTGTATCTTATATTATTTCACCTCTTGTACATATATTTTATGGCATATATGATATTGTAATTGTGATGCCCAATCACATTGACTCTTAAACCCATTACTTATGATTGATTTTATTAAATATATTGATTTTATACTGAGTCTTTAAATCTCAATTTATCTAAATTATAGAGAAAAGATAAATGACATGCTTCTTACATTCTTGTATTATGCCTTAACAAAGAACACACATCACTATTATCAATATGATTACTTTAAACATCGTTGTGGAATAGATATATAACCAAAAAGATAAATGATCACCCCTCATAAAGGCCCTAAACCAGAGTAATAATTACATAAAATCCCACTTTAATCCTAAGACTAACATAAAAAGATCTACTACAAGCGCAGCAATCCTTCAGTGGCTTTGTCTTCCTTTGAATTCTTCCCAGATTTAGCGTCCTCATTATTAGCATTGTTCATTTCAAATACATACACAAGATATAAAAGAAAAAGAAGGAAACAAACAAAGGAGTGAGGATATATATAACCTCAATCATTTTCACAAAAGGTTTATAGGACTAATCCACAACATATAAAGCAAACAATTCTTAGCAAATCAATACAATATGGAACCTAGAGCCTGACTTAAGTCATCATAAAACAACCCAAACTTTCATAACTCGTATGGATCCATACCCGACTGATGCTTATCAACAATCATCATCTATCTTGGGAAGTGACTGGGAGCTCGTATCCCCCTCATCATGGTACCAACATCATCATCATCATCATTTTTCTTGAGAAACGAGCACACAACTCCTTAAGGGGTATACACTACACCAATCCTAGTGATGCTGAGCAAGTGTAAGGGTTATCAAGTTGGTTATGTGATTGTCCCGACATCCAGGGCGCTACCTTGACCATAGGACTCTCACAACTCGATACTAGTACCCTCTATACCTTATCAGTAGTCCCTACCTTCATCCCACAGTGTACCAAATTGTAACTTCCCATTCCATAGGCATACATGCTCTCACAGCATGGTCATCAATTCAATAGTCTCATCATATTTCATCAATGCATGTTAGACTTAACAATATTTTACACAATATTACTTCGTAATATCTGGTAAGGACTCAATACTTTACACAATATCCCACCGAAATATTCGACAGAGTTTCTTTAGAATTTGGTACTTGATTACTAATACCTTTCTAAATAGGTATTGTCACAGACCTTAAGAACACAATTATCTCAACTCATCAATTACAAACCTAATTTATTATTAAATAATTTAATATAAATCTTTTAACCTTTTTATAAAATTTATAAGTTAAAATACATAACTTATTTTATTTCCTTTTAATTTTACATTTTTAAATTCAAGTAACTAAATTAAATTAACATATTTAAAAATCTAATTATTTATAAAATATGCAATTTGGGCTATAAATTGTCAAGAATTATTATAATTCTTCTCATACTAATATTTATAATAAATTCTATTAATTTTCTCAAATACTAACAAAATTTATATAAAACTTAAATATTTCTTTACTCAATACCGTTTTGTAAAAATTTAACATATTTTTATAACATACACATATTCAGAATAATATATAATATTATTATTTTTAATAGACATTCATTTATAAAACGTAATATATGATTACGTTTACTAAATATACTTAAATAAATAGTAGCATGTTTACAAATTTGTAAAAACCTTATATATAAATCAGAGAAATATATTTATATATTTGATTCCTTTTCCTAAAATAAACTATGTTTACGGATTTTGAACGTACATAAAAGATTAATTTTATAATTTGAATCACCGAGTATATATATATATATACCTTATTTTATTCTAATAGTAATACATATAAAATTTTATATTTTAATATTATAAACAGTATAACAACCGAAAATATATTTTATGAAATATGAATAATAACAATCAAATATAAAATGAAATAACAACCGAAAATATGAACAGTATTTTTTAAATTATATTACTGTTAATATAACATAATAATAACAGTAATAATAATAACAACCGAAAAATATAAAATGAAATATGAATTTAAATAAATTATTATCCAATCAAAATAGTAGCTATAATATTTGTTCAGATCAAACCAGTAGCTATATAAACAGTAGATAATATTAATAATAATAAATATAATAACCGAACTAAATAATTCACAAAATAATCTCAACACAATAAACCATCATAAAATCATTATATAAAATATGCTGCCATAGAAATTATAAACAACATATACAAATAAGGAGAAATAGAAACTATATGAGATTTGGGGGACAAATCTCCCCATAAGATTTTGTGTAAATGAAATAGAGAGGTTAATCCCCACTCCCCCTTACCTTAATAGAAGCTTTGATGGAAAAGAGGAGATTGTTGGAGAAGAAGATCCAAGCAATAACACCACAAGATGACCTTTCTTGTTTCCAAAACCAACAAATGTTTGTTTTGTGTGAGTTTGGGTGAGAGATAAAAATGAAAAGTGAGAGGAGAGGGAGACGTATAAAAGATGGAGAGGAGAGTGAATGAGAAAATGTAAGGAGCCGTGGCCTTTTGATAGGCAATTTTGGTGGATTAGCAAATCTTATCCAAGATTTACTAAATCTAAGAAGATTTGTAGTTATCCATAACCTTATCTCTAAGAAACTAATGTTTATCCATAAGAAAGCAATGCTTATCCATAGGAAACTAATACTTATCCCTAAAAAACTAATACTTATCTCTAAGTAATTTGTGTTTATCCATAAGTAACTAAATATTAAAATAATGTGTCATTTTCATCTTATTTTTAAATTCTTTTTAATTTGGACTTGGACTTTGATTTTGGGCTCACTAAAGGAGACCCATTTCAGCCCACATTTGGACGTCCAAATTGCTAGCCCATGTAGGAAAATTGACAAAAATTTTATCTCCTAAGTTTTTCCTTTTACAATTATTTATTAAACCTATACATTTCTAAGCTAAAATTCTACCGTAAATGGGTTTTAATTTATTTAAATCTAAAAATTATAAATTAACTTTAGAAAATTAATTTTATACAAAATATGGTCTAGAGAATTTTCTTGTAAACTTTGAATACCAAAAAGTCCCTGTTTCGCTTTTTTGGCATTTAAGGGCATTTTGGTCATTTTACGCGAGAATTTTAGAAAATCTTTAAAAAAATTCTCAAAATATATTTGATTATTCTAAACATGAATTTAAGCCTAAATATAAAATTTTCTAATTATTAATCATTTTCACCTATTTTTAACTAATTTAGGATTTTAGGGGTAAAATGGTCTTTTCACTTAATTTCGGCCTAGAAATATTTATTAAAAATCTAGGCTAAATGTTTTTCAACGTTTTAGAAACAACAATGCAGTTAGAATTTTGAGATCATTATCCAGTACAGAGATAAAAAATATTGGAAAATAAAAAAAAATTAAGTAAGAAAAAATTAGGGTGTTACAGTAATAGTATTTGATATTTATTTTTAAACATCTTCGTAATGAATGGGGTTGTATGTAGCACTGTAGTGACAATGGGATGTTACAGTTTTCCCTAAGGAAGTACCTAGTATACCTCCACAACGAAAAGTGGAGTTTGCAATAGATTTGGTTCTAGGAGCGGGGCCGGTGTTAATGGCTCCTTATAGAAAGGCACAAGTGGAATTGTTGAGTTGAAGAAACAAGTGGAAGATCTGTTAGAGAAGAAGATAATCAGACCAAGTGTTTCCCTTGGGGAGCATCGGTGTTGTTGGTAAAGAAGAAAGATGGTAGTTTAAGACGATGTGTAGATTATCAGCAGTTGAACAAGATCACCATCAAGAATTAGTATTCGTTGCCAAGGATTGACAATCTGATGGATCAGTTAAGAGGAGCAAAAGTGTTTTCAAAGATAAATTTGAGGTCCGGATACCACTAGATACAGGTAAAGGATGAAGACATACCAAACACTGCTTTCAGGACTCGGTATGGGCATTATGAATATATAGTGATGCCTTTTAGAGTGACTAATTCCCTTGCTATATTCATGGACTATATGAATAAGATCTTCCTGCCTTTTCTTGGACAAGTTTGTTGTTGTGTTTATCGATGACATTCTAGTCTATTCCCGTTCGTGTGACGAGCATGAAAAGCACTTGAGGACGATGTTGGATGTTTTGAAGGAGAGACAATTGTATGCTAAGCTGTCCAAGTGTGAGTTCTTGTTGGATGAGACGAAATTCTTAGGGCGTGTGATATTGGTTGGTGGAATTGTAGTGGACCCGGAAAAAGTGGAGACTGTGTTCCAATGGGAGCGTCCAAAGACTACTACTGAAATTAAAAGTTTTATTGGCTTAACCGAGTACTACTAGAGGTTTACAGAGGGATTCTCGAAGATAGTTGCGCCGTTGACCCAACTCATCCGTAAAGATCAAACTTTTGCTTGGACCGAAGCTTGTGAAGAGACTTTCCAAGAGTTGAAACAAAGGTTGACAACTTTGCCAGTCTTAGTGTTGCCTAATCCTAGTAAGCCTTTCAAGGTTTACTATGATGCTTCTCATCAAGGATTGGGGTATGTGTTGATATAGCACATGAAAGTTGTGGTTTATGCGTCAAGGCAGTTGAAAATCATGAGAGGAACTATCCTACCTATGATTTGGAGTTGGCCGCTATAGTATTTTCCCTGAAGATATGGAGACATTACCTGTATGGGGTGCGGTTCGATGTGTTCAGTGATCATAAGAGCTTGAAGTACCTGTTTGATCTGAAGGAGCTAAACATCCTAGTAAAGCGAATGTGGTGGTTGATGCTTTGAGTTGAAAGTCTATGCATATGTCGACTTTAATGGTGAAAGAGTTAGAATTGGTGGAGAAGTTTAAAGACCTGAACTTTTATATGGAGATGTCGCCTGATCGTATTTGTTGTGGAATGATCACGGTGGCCAGTGGTTTTCTTGAGATGGTCAAAGAAAAACAGTTGCTTGACCCTAGTCTTTGTAGGACAAGGAGTTGCTGGGTACAAAGAAGGCGGCAAAGTTCAGTTTGAGTGCAGACAGTATTTTGAGGTTCAAGGATAGAGTATGTATACCACAAGACCTTGAGTAGAGGAAGCTTGTCTTGGATGAAGGTCACGAAAGTAAGTTGAGTTTGCATTCGAGTACTACCAAGATGTATCAGGACTTGAAGAAGATGTTTTGGTGGTCTGGTATGAAAAAGGACGTGGCAGAGTATGTTGTAGCATGTTTGACCTGTCAAAAGGCAAAGATAGAGCATTAGAGACCCAGTGATTTGTTGCAAACGATGGAGATACCTGAGTGGAAGTGGGATAGCATCACTATAGGACTTTGTAGTGAGTTTTCCTAGAACGGCAAGAGGCGCTGATGCTATTTAGGTCATTATTGATAGGCTAACGAAGTGTGCTCACTTCTTCCTATTAATATCAAATATTCCTTGGAAAAGTTGACGCAATAGTACATAAGAGAAATAGAAAGGTTGCACAAAGTGCCTTCTAGTATTATCTCTAATAGGGACCTGAGGTTTACATCGAGGTTCTGGCAAAGCTAGCATCAGGCGTTGGGTACAAAACTGAGGCTTAGTTCTGCATATCATCCCAAAACGGATGGTCAGTCGGAGAGGATAATTTGGTCCTTGGAGGACCTTTTGCAAGCATGTGTGTTGGATTAACTTCGAAGTTGGGATGAGATTCTACCTTTGGTGGAATTCACATACAACAACAGTTTCCATGTGAGCCTTGGTCTGGCACCGTTTGAAGGCTTGTATGGCAGGAGGTGTAGGACACCTTTATGTTGGTATCAAGGTGGAGAAAGTATGCTTATGGGACCAGAGTTGATACAGCAAACAACAAAAAAAGTGAAGAAGATTTAGGAGAATATGAAAGTTGCTTGGAGTCATCAAAAGTCTTATACTAATAAGCGTAGGAGGCCACTTGAATTTGAAGAGGGCGACCATGCTTTCTTGAGAGTCACGCCTGTGACGGAGTTGGCAGAGCAATCAAATCCAGAAAGCTCACTCTTAAGTTTATTGGTCCTTACCAAATTCTTCACCGGATTGGACCTGTTGCTTACCAAATAGCCTTACCTCCTTTCTTATCCAACATCCTTAATGTCTTCCATGTTCTTAGTTGAGAAAGTATGTTTATGATCGTACACACGTCATCGAGCCTGATTCTATACCGATACAAGAGAACTTGACGTATGCGACACTACCTGTGAGGATTGTAGATCGGAGAGTGAAGCAACTTAAAGGCCAGGATATCCAGTTGGTTTGAGTAGTGTGGAATGATGTGACTAGAGAATCGACTGTGGGAGCTTGAAGGGAAGATGAAGTAGTAGTATCTGAATCTTTTCCTAGGTAAGAGGATTTTCAATGATGAAAATTTTCTTGTTGGGGAGGATTGTAACACCATGTTTTTCTAATGTATGATTTAGTGGTTTAACAACTAAAAGTAGGAAATATAATATATGATGTTGGTGATTTAAACATGATAAATGAGTTATTGTTGTTGTTGAGTGTTGTTTGTGTTGGTTGTTTTGGAATTCCTATCTGAATTTAGAGAACTGAGGAAATATTGTTCTTAAGCCAAAGTGAGAGTGCCAATTATGGTTATGTGGGTTATTGAGAGAAATAGTTGAGTTAGGCTAGTTGTGAGTAGTGGGGAATGGTTAAATGAACCATGGGCTTTAGTGGGTCCGAAGCCTACATAAGGCCCAAAGAGGATTTTAAGGCTTACCGACCCTTTTTCCTATTTATTCTCTCATTTCTCTCATCTATCTTACTCTCAAACTGTCTCATTCTCTCAACCTTTCTCCAAACTACCAAGAATGCATCAAGATTTCATGCTTTAATCCCTTGTTCATGTGTTGAGAAAGTGTTAAGACAAAGGACGAATTTATAACCCTCAAATATTTTGATAAAAATAAACAGTTAATAAATATGTTTTTATGCAACAAGCAATCGTCTAATAATTTAAGTTCATATCATCTTTATCTTTCACCTAGATAAATTTAGTAACTAACAACTTTCAGACGATGATCTAAACAATCTACACATCAATCAGAACATAAAGTATCTCGGTATGTATGAAGCCTACATACCTACTCTCGAGGAAAGTTATCTTTATGCAAAAAAGGAGGAATGTGCATGCGAATGTCAAAATAGGAAAGTAGATTTGACTACTGCTACAAGATTGAGTACGAGAATGGTAAAGATAAGCAGACTGCTTTATCTTATCAAAGTGACAAGTTGGTGATAGGCATTAAATGCTACATTTAATCAACGACTCTCTTCAACAGACGAAGGTTGTCTCCTGCATACACTCACAATGGATACTTTTGGAAAAACCTATATATAGAAGAAGAGACCTCAATCTCAGGCCTAATGCAATATAAAATCTTTAGCTATTAAAAAGTTCTCATTATGTAATCTGTGTGTAAAACATTTCTTTTGTTCTTCATTGTATATTCGTTTATTAAGATGTTAAACCCAGTAAGGTAACTCACATTTAACCTTTTTTTCACAAAGAAATTGGTAGAAGCCTGAAGAGGCTTTGATTCAAAAGAATACTTGGGTTTTTGCTTGGAGAGGCAAGTTAAAGACTACTTGGGTTGAGCTTGAAAAGGCTTGTTGAAAGAATTCTTGTAACTTGGATAAGTTAGTGGAACTTGGTTGTTGCCAAGAACTAGACGTAGTCTCTAAGGTGAGATGAACCAATATATCTCCTATGTGCATTCTAGTTTTTTTGTTCAGCTCTCATCTTTCTTTCAAAACGTTTTTGAAAAATTCCTTTGTTTAATCCTTCAGAGGATATGTCTTTGAAAGGTTTTACGAAAATTGGCTATAACACAATTCAACCCCCCCCCCTTCTTATGTTATCTTTGTGCTCTACAATTTGGTATCAGAGCTCAACCTCTAAAGGTTGAGCACCTTAACAAGTGTTAGAGGAAAAGATCCGCATGGCAAACCTTGAAGGACAGTTCATCCTTAAAGGAGTCTCACTGTCAAGGCCTCCAGCCTTCAATGGAAAAGATTATGCGTATTGGAAACACATAATGGAGATGTACATCAAGTCCACTCATTATAGCATCTAAAGAATCATAACACATGGCAATCTCGTTGTAGCAAAGCTAGAAAATGGGTATAATCAAGATGACTTCAACATGCTACAACAAAATGTAAAAGCTAAGTATATTATAACTTGTACCTTATCCAAAAATGAATATAATAAATTTTGCAGCTGTAGAACTACAAAGGAAATGTGGGATGCTATACGCATAACGCATGAAGGCACAGAAGATGTTCACCTGAGAAGAGCAGCCACTCTTCAAAGACACTATGAGATGTTCACTATGAAAGAGATAAAAACCATTGATGAGATGTTTAAAAGATTTCAAACAATTCTAAATGGACTTCAAAGTCTCGATGTTGAGTTCTCCAAAGCTCAAAACAATCTCAAAATCTTGGATAGTCTTCCAAAAGTTTAGGAACCTAAGGCTACAGCCACAACTGAAGCAAAGGACATGAAGACTTTAACTTTGGATGAATTACTGGGAGCTTTAGAGTCCACGAAGTTCATCTTTTCAAAAGAGATAAAGTCAAAAATAATGAATCAACTGCTTTAAAAAGTGGAGAGTGAAGTCGAAGAGTAGACAAAAAAACTAAGACAAAAGCCAAGAACAAAGCCCTAAAGGTTTAGTCTGATGAATCTGAAAGCTCAAACGAAAGCTCCAGCTGCTCAACAAACGATGAGATCTCTCTCATAACCAAGAAATTTAAAAAGATGCTCAAGAAGAAAGGAATATTTAAGCAATCCTCTAGAAAGAAGGACACTAGATACAACAGGCCTCCGCAAGAAGAAAACAATGAAATCATCTGTTTTAAGTGCAAAAAGCCTGGACACATTAAGACTGAATGCCCCAAACTGAAAAGAGGATGGAGCTCAAAGAAAAGGAACAAGAAGAAGAATATTTTAACTACCTAGGAAGACCTGGATAGCAGCAATAACAATTCAGATGATGAAAAGGCTAATATCTATCTCGTGGCAGATACTGAGGATGTAATATCTGAGGTACACCCTATCTATAAAAATTCCTTGAATTCAGTTTGATGGTAGGGAATCTGAGTTTGATGACAAAGATATGTCTTATAACACTCTTCTTGCTAATTCTCACATGATTGCTCTTGAGTATAAGAAATATATATATATATATACTATATATATATCAAGAAGCTACTTCAGAAAACAAAATACTCAAGAAAGATTTGGAGAAAATGCATAAGAGCAAAGTCTCAGATCATGAGAAGATAATGCTTCTTTTTGAAGTTGACAAACTAAAGAAAGAGATTATTAGTCTAAAACATGATCTGGCCAAATTTGTGGATGGATCTTCAAAACTCTATATGATTTTAAAACATAGAAGACTTCCGTTTGACAAATTGGTATAGGATTTGTAAAAGACAAAAATTCTAAACCAACGTCTTCTAAATCTTATTCAACTTTTTGTAACTTTTGTGGTAAATCTGGACACTCATTCCAAAGGTGTCAACACAATAGGAAACAAAGGTCAAATAACATCATTGGGACTAACATAAAAGGACCCAAAAGTATTTGGGTACCAAAATCTCAAATAATTCCTATTGCCGATATCCTTAATAAGAAAAATGGGGGATTCATTCTAGTACCTGGACAGTGGATGCTCACATCACATAACAGGAGAAAGGTCTATGTTCCTAGACCTCCAACCACATGAAGGAACAGTTTCCTTTAGTGGAAGTGGAAAAAGAAAAATCATTGGTATAGGTAAAGTTGGTAAGCCTCCTCTTCCATCTATAGATAATGTCTTATGTCTTGAAGGATTAAAGTATAACTTGCTTAGCATAAGTCAATTTTGTGACAATGGGTTTATTGTATCCTTTAACAAAGAATCATGCATAGTCAAAAGAAATGATGAATCTATTCTTTTTACTACCAAAAGATATAACAATCTGTATAAGATTAAGTTTGAAGATCTAAACAAACAAAATGTTACTTGCTTAATGACCAAAGAAGATGAAAAATGAATTTGACATAAAAAGCTTGGGCATATCAATCTAAAATATATTCAAAATTATATAAAAAGAACTTAGTAAAAGGATTACCTGAGATTTCTTGGAAAATTCATCTTCTTTGTGAAGCATGTTAGAAAGGAAACAAATCAAAACCTCTTTTAAATCCAAAGATGTTGTTTTTACTTCCAAACCCTTAGAACTATTGCATATGGATTTGTTTGGACCTACAAAGACTCTTAGTCTTAGGGGGAAAAAGTATGGCTTTGTCATTATTGATGACTATTCTAGATACACATGGGTATACTTCCTTGCACACAAACATGAGTCTTTCAATGTGTTTGAAATATTTTGTAAACGTGTTCAAAATGTAAAAGGTTTTTGCATTACTATAATTAGAAGTGACCATGGACTAAATTTGATAATGCTAAGTTCAAATTCTTTTGTGAAAAGAATAGAATTTTCCACAACTTCTCTTTACTGAGAACACCTCAACAAAATGGGTAGTTGAAAGGAAAAATAGAACTCTACAAGAGATGGCAAGAACCATACTCTGTCAAAATTCAATTCCTAAGCACTTCTGGACAGAAGCTGTAAATACAACTTGTTATGTTCAAAACAGAATATTGATCAGACCAATAATTAAAAAGACTCCTTATGAATTGTGGAGGCAGAAGACACAACATTTCATACTTTCATCCTTTTGGATGCGAATGTTTCATTCTCAACACTAGAGATCAATTAGGAAAATTTTACTCTAAGGTTGATAAAGGCATTTTTATAGGATATTCAGATACATCAAAAGCCTTTAGAGTATTCAACTCTAGAACTTTTGTTTTGGAAGAATCTATCCATGTTAAATTCAATGATACACTAACCCCTGATAGGAGACTATCAGACTTGAAAGAAGATTTTGCAGATCTATAGATGGGATCGTTTGATCAAACAAGAACAGACGAAGTAAAAGAATCAGAAGACACTTCTCAACAACAGATCGACAATCAGACGAAGGAATCTCACAAGGATTGGAAGTTTGTTACCTATCATCGTCAAGTTCAGATCATTGGAGAACGAACTGAAGGAGGTAAGACAAGGTCATCACTAAAGAATCAAGCATCTTACACTCTAGTCTTAGAAATTGAACCTAAAACGATAGAAAAAGCATTAACAGATGATGATTGGGTAATAGCTATGTAAGAATTACATCAATTCACAAGATATGATGTTTGGATTCTTGTTTCTAAACCAAAACATAAGAGCATCATTGGAACAAGATGGGTATTTCGCAACAAGCTCGATGAAAATGGCAAGGTAATTAGAAATGAAGCAACGCTAGTGGCTCAAGGCTACGATCAGCAAGAAGGTATAAACTTCACTGAAACTTTTGCACCTATTGCTAGATTAGAAGTTATTAGAATCATGCTTGCCTTTATCACTCATAAAAATATTAAGCTTTTTCAAATGGATGTTAAAAGTGCCTTTTTGAACAGTTTTATTAAGGAAGAAGTCTATGTTAGACAACCTCCTGGTTTTGAGGATCCAATTCTCATAGACCATGTTTTTAAACTCAAAAAGGCTCTATATGGTCTTAAACAAGCACTTCATGCTTGGTATGACAGGCTAAGTAGTTTTCTAATTACAAATGGGTTTATGAGACGCAAAGTAGACACTAGCCTTTTTAGAAAGGAATCTAACAAGGATTTCATAAAAGTTCAAATTTATGTAGATGACATAATCTTTGGAGCTACTAATGAAACTCTATATAAGGATTTCGCAAATTTGATGCAGAGTGAATTTGAAATGAGCTTGATGAGAGAATTAAAATTCTTTCTTGGCCTACAAGTTAAACAAGAGAAGAAAGGTATATACATTCATCAACAAAAATACGCCAAAGAACTACTTAAGAAGTATAAGATGAATGAATCAAAGCCAATAAGCACACCAATGCATCCGTCTGTAGTCATGACAAAGGACGAATCAGGTAAACCAGTAAACTAGACTATCTATAGAGGTATGATTGGCTCACTTCTCTACTTGACTGCTAGCATACCTTATATCATGCACAACGTCTGTCTATATGCCAGATTTCAATCTGACCTCAAAGAGTCTCATTTAAAAGCAGTTAAAAGGATTTTAAGAAAAAGCACAAGTGGTGGATGTCATTTCATTGGACCATGTCTTATATCTTCAACCAGCAAAAGGCAGAATTCAATTGCATTGTCTACTACTGAAGCAGAATATATATTTGCTACTAGCTATTACTCACAACTTCTATGGGTAAAGTATCAACTTGAAGATTACTCTAGTTTTGAGCATAACATTCCTAAGTTATGTGAAACACTAGTGTAATTAATCTATCTAAAAACCCTATTTAGCATTCCAAAGCAAAGCATATAGAAATCAAACTTCACTTTATTCGTGATTATGTTCAGAAAGGTGTCTTTGTTATTAAGTTCATTGATACAAATCATGAATGGGCTGATATCTTTACAAAAGCTTTACTTAAAGAATGTTTTAACTTCATTTTAGAAAAGTTGCACATGAAAATATTACAAGAGTAAAGCAGTCTTACATGCATCATCTTAACCAATTATTTAAGTTTCGTCTTACTCTATATCGTCTTACATTTTATTATATTTCGTCTTACTGACACATTCTTCTTTGAATATGAAAAGTTTTTAATCTATTAGTTTGTTATTTCCCCTTATGATTATTCTCGATAACCACCCACAAAATGTGTGCCGCCTCTCTGCCACATCAAGTTGTCATTAATGCACATCCTTTAGTGCTTTCAAAATTTCTCTTATATTCAAAAACACCTCTCTTTTCTTTCTCTTTACAAACTCCTCAAACCCTTCTTTCTCTCTCTCTCGGTTTTACTCTCAAACCTAAATCTCTCAAACTTGTACTAATGGCCACCCAGAAACAGCTTGTCCCCATGGAGAGATTCCTAGAAGGTGACTTTGTTGTTGGAAAATGGGTCGACTTGCACGAGCTTGAAAAAGAAGGATTCCCTCTGCAAATGTACATCAAAAATGTTGGATGGGAAGCATTCATGTAGAAACAAACCACCTAGTACCATGAGTCGTACGCCTACTTCTGTGCTTCTACGTCTGAAGTGAACGGTACCATCACTGGAATCGTCAACAATTAGGTCATCATCATCTCCACAGACACCATTGCTACAGTGTTTGGCTGTAAGGAAGAAGGTGATCTTTTTACAGAAGACTGGGAGAAGGTTATTACCCCAGAAATTGTGGACCAACCATTGTATGGAAAACCAAGGCCACAAACTAACAACAAAGATGTTCTGAAGAGATTTTTTTAATGCAGACTCATTCACAATGTTCTACTGCACATCATCTTACCTAGGAGGGGGTCAAAAGACAATGTATCATCAAAAGACTGATTCTATATCTACAAGATGTTGACCGGTCATAAGGTAAATCTGCCAGCTCTTATTCTGGATAATTGGTGATCTTGTTTATCCAAGTTGAAGGAAAGTGCAAAAAGCAAATAGAAGCACCCTATTCCATACACCATGCTCTTCACCGAGATCATTCGTCTGGCTAGTGTGAATGAAGTTGGATGGGCGAAGAAAAAGGAAGGTTTTGAGATCGATGTATCAAGCATCAGGAAGATGAGGATTGCACATCTCTTCTCTAGATACGTAGCCCAACATCCTGAGTTGGCTTTGATCAAGGAAGAACCTTTAGAAGAAGTCATTGGAAGTACTTTCAGAGTTGGATAGTCTGCTGATCCTTCTATTGGTATTGTGTCTTCTCAATCTCTGCTACAAACGAAACCTCAACCATCCCAACCATAACCCAAACAGACCAAACCACAAAAACCCAAGTTACCCATAAAAAGACCACCTCCACAAGACCCTAAACCATAAACACAACCTTAACCGTCCTTCCCTTATAAAAAACAAAAGCCCTTAACCATTCGTCTAAGATCCAAACTAGTTTCCCAACCTAACTTAGACGATGACTTACCCATCAACACCATTGTTACAACCACAAGCACAACCATCCCTGAACCTCCATCGGAACAACTACCTCCATTACCACTGAACTAGCTATCTCTACCCAACCTTCCAAAAAGCCATCAAGATCAAAAAGGATTCCAGTCCCTAAAACTCGAGCTTAAGAGGAAAAGTAGCTCAGAAAGAGCCAGAGCTAAATCAAAAAGGGCTACGAAGAAGAAGAGGTGCTGGCTAAGGAAGAACAAGAACAAGCTTGAGGAAGTAGTGCTTCAATCCGTTATTGAGCACTCACTGCTAATAGCCCCTGCAATGTTTGACGAGTAAGAGTTTTCTACTCAAGAAGACAACATTGAAGCCTCGAGAGGTAGATTACCTAGATCTCTTTTCTGGGAAGTCCCTCAATTTGTTTCTTTATCTCAAGTCTTTAAACGTGTTTTTGTAGACTTGATAGTTGCATCAAGCCATGATTAGCCTACAAAGGTTGTTTCCTTTGTGGAACTTGAAGCAAAAAGAACTTCGTCTAGAGGAGTTGAACCAATGATAGATGATGCCGCACTAGAACAGTATCACTTTGAAACTCCTCTGTCTGAATGACTGTGCATAAAACAAGTCACATATTTTGCACAAAAGACTCGCAGTACTGGGAAAACCAAAAAATATCACCCACAAGACCCCCTCGACCGAGAAAAACTTCAATATGCTATCAATTATGAATTGGGCGAAGTTAACAACCCGAGGATGTGGACAACTCTCATCACTAAAGAATGGCCACTTTTGGTGCACCATGGGTATGCTGAGAAGATGCCCCTGATTGAAGAAGAAGCTACCCCAGCACTTTCGTATGAACCTTACATTACTCCATACATCTGGGAGGAAGGGTATAGTACTTTATCAAACACTCCCATATTCGTCTACCTGACCTCAACCAAAACAAAATTCCCTACTGGACACAAAGTTTGGAGACAATGTGGGCTTTTCTGCCACACCTCCCCTGTTTATGTCGGAATGCAACTACTTTGAGTATTTAATCATGTGCAGAACATACCACTACAAGCCCAAAATTATTTATCTATTCTGCCATAGGAGGATCAAAACTTATCCCCTCGCCATCCGACTAGAAGATAGCCCGGACTTTGAAGAATGGTGGATTGGTGATGATGATTGGGAGTTGGGGAGGGTGATGAACAACTTCCTATAGGAGAAGATGCAAATATCCCTGCAACATACAATCTGTGAGTGAAGGTGTCCAGACCTTGAGCTAGGCTTGCCTAGACTCATGGCTACTCAAATGCCACTTGTTATGAATACATGGACCATCTTTTGTATCTACTATCAAAAGAATTATCAGTGCCATAATCTATCTATAGGGAAAGGAAAAGAACCAAAGTTCAGATGTGACCCCCGACGGCACATGATGATAAGGATGCGAGCACTTTCCCCAGCGCAACTGGTTGTATTCAAAGGAAAGGCCACTCTCCAAAGCATAGACCGAAGAAGATTGTGATATGATCCTGAGTGGATTCATATTGATTTTACAGATCATCCTTGAGTTGGTTATCTTGTAACAAAAATTATAGGAACAAGAGAAAATGAAGAAAGGTAGAAGATAAGACTTGTGCAAATAGATAAGAGAATTAAGGTAAATTGCGAACAAAAAAATAATAGCAAGAGAATTAACAAGACGAAATAGAAAGAACAAAAAAATTGGCATGAAAAATAAAATAAAGAAAACACAATGGGAAGAAGGTGAAAGAAGGTGCCACACTCTATGAAGAGTGATAAGCCAAGCGAAGATTCGCCATAAAGGTATGGAAACCTTTGATAAGAATCAAAAGGTTATAATCCAAGAACCAAAAAGAGGAGCCAATGCTCTACTCACACTCACAAATGAGTAAACCTCAATATTATTCAACTCTGTCAAATGAAAGGGGTTACATCTCTATTTATCGAGTTTATTCTAAGGAGGCTAATCCTAATTCTAAAGAAACATAAGCAAAGGCCCAATAAAGATTAAGGCCCAAATTACAACTTATTTTTAAACTTAAAAGAAACTTAATCTAGGACTAGAAGTTGAGCTTCTAATTTAGTATTAAATTAGCCCATTTATTATAAAAATGTACACAAACACGTAAATAAAAGCTAATAAAAAATCAGGTTGCAAGCCTATAGTTGGTGCATTAAGTTGGGCCTTCTTCCACTTAAATCAAATGCACCATTTTAAGCTCTTCTCTCCTACTTTAGGCTTGAGCTTGTATGTGTTGATCTCTTCTTCAAGTAAAATGTCCTTTATTTTCCTAGCTCTTGCCCTAGCTATTGGGCCTCCTAGCCTAATGAGACTCTTCCTCTCCTTAGCTCTTCCTTTTTCTCTTAAAGGCTTTCCTGATCTTTATTAGATTACAAGATCATGTTGAAGCCCTACAACACTTTTCAGGTCTGACTGCTGGTGAGAAAAATCTCTTGAGTCATGAAGCTGCCATTTGTCTGGTCGGTCACTAGAAGCAAGTCTCTCCTTCCCCTTCCACCTGTACATCCACTTCCAACAACCAACTATCAATAAACAACCCCAAAACCTACATCTTTTTCGCCTCCGAAACCTTTGAAATCTTTCTACCCTACGGCCACATCTGGTTTTGTGGTCCCTCTGTACCATATGTGTTTAATTTATGTTTGTAGAGGAATCTGATGATGGTGCAACTACTAGCTGTGCACCTGCACCACAACCTTCAAACGACAAACAAGTTTCAATGAATTGAAGCAGACTGTGCAGCGTCTTGAAGCTGATCTTATGAAAGAACGTAGGAAACACAAATGAGTGGAAGTTTTGTTAGCCAAGCTGGCAAAACACTTCAAGGGTGACCTCGGCTCATCATCCACACCTTCAGACTCTAATTTTTCTGATTAATGATGCCAAAAGAGATAGAAAATAGAAGAGAAAGTCCAATGGAAAAGGAGAAAAATAAACAAATGAAAGATATCAGTCTTAGGGGGTGTATCTATTTATCTATTCATCTATTTCTCTTATACACAATGAATTTTCTTTTGTCCAAATTCATTCAGTTATATTGTCTAGGAATATATCTCTATGACATTGCATCTGCTTAACTGAAGTATACCTATATAAAAATGCTTTCTAAATTAAAATTCACTCACTCAAAAAGCTTTTCCATATAAGAATGCCTGGAACGAATTTGCTGAGCGAACCCTGAGCTCACTAAGCGAATTGGAGGCCTTGGAGAATAGTGCTCTCTATTGTGAGTTGCTGGGCGAACAACTAGTTCGCTAAGCGAGGAGTGCATGTGAAGTTTTTGGCTATTCTCTGGAATGGTTATTCACTGAGTGAGTAAGTGACTCACTAAGCGAAAGGTGGTCAATGGAAATTGAGGGAAAGTCCTTGAAATGGATTCGCTAAGTGACTCTAGTTGTCGTTGAGGGAGTGACCTTGATTTGCTGAGTAAGATTCATGGTCGCTGAGTGAAAAGCCTTCATAGAGAAAGTTGGTCCTCTGTAAGGAAGGTCTTCGCTAAGCGAGCATGTGGTTCGCCTAACAAATGCAGTGTTTTGTTGTTGAACAATTTGAAAGCGTAATTGTGTGAGACATGTTTGAGAAGGACTCTTGGTGTGAGTCTAAGGTTGAGAATGTGAAAGGAGTGGTAGGTTGCTTGGAGAGGACCTCCACTTGTTGTAAGTGTTATTGTTTGGGTTTTACCCATAAGATGTGGGCTGCTTGGATAGGCCTTAGAGTGGTAGGTTGCTTGGATAAGACCTCCACTGGTTGTGAATGAATTGTTGTGAGATTTCTCACGAGGTATGCGCTACTTGGATAGGGCCTTACCTGTTGACCATGCTTGAGGTTGGATTGGGCCAGCTTGGTGTGGGTAGTTGTCTGTTGGACCTCAAGTGGTGCTGGTCGGGCCTACGTGGTATTGTGTTACTACACATGTATGTATGTAAGTTTTGTTGTTGTTGAGTGGATATGGTGTTGTGATACATGCATTCAATGCATAATGTTATTTGTAACAGCCCAAATTTCAAGTACTAGAAATAAACCACGAGATAGCTTTTAGTAGAACCTTTCTCATATGTTATTATACAAAAGATGTCTTAAGAATTATTATTATTATATTTCCTATTATTATTATTATTATTATTATTGTGTTGTGTTGTTGTTATTATATTTATTGTTATTTTTATTGTTGTTGTTGTTGTTGTTATTATTATTATTATTATTATTCTTATTATTGTTGTTGTTATTAATACCTTAGTATTATAAATTAGTAGGAATATTATCATACAACCCAAAAGAGCATCTAGGGCCCAATAGGGGACTAAAGCCCACTAAGCCACATACCCACCCACATGATATAAGAAGGGAATAGAGAAGGAGGGTTAGGTTTAGCCGTCACAAAATAGAGGAAGAAAAAAGTTAGAGAGAATGAGGAAAAGAAGAGAAGAAGAAGAGGAAGAGAAGGAGGAAGAATAGAAACCGGAGAATCCAAACCCTAGAACTCAACTTTGCATGTGCACAAAGGTGAGTGCTCTCCCTCATGTCCTTCCTTGTTCTTGTTCATCTATTTATCTTTTCCCTCCTTATACCTAAATTTAGGGATTTGATGGGTTTTGAGGGGATTGTGAAGGAGTAAGGAAATTATAGATTAGATTGACCAATTACGATGTAGAAGAGTGATTAAGAATCTAATTATTTATCTTGAAGCATTTAGAACCCAAAGACAATAGGAAAAATAAATTAAAATTAGTACCTCGAATCCGCCCGGCGGGATTAGATAGCCGCTGGGCGACTTTTCTTCAAAAACTGGAATCTGCGTTTATGCTAGGCACGCGGAGCCGCTGAACGGGGTGAAATACCCGCTGGGCGGGTTGGGTTCCGACACGGACCTGCTGGGCGGGTTCGCTGGACCGCTGGGCGGGTTCGCTGGACCGCTGGGCGGGACTTCCGTCCTGCTGGGCGGATACGACTTTTGTTATTTCGTTCTTTGTGTTTATGAGCTCCTCTTTGCAGTTTTTAACTCATTGTTGTTTGTTTTCTTATGCCTTGTTGAGGTTATATTGTATGATTATTATTTACCTTGAAAGAAACTGAGTGTGATATGAAATTGTGTCAATGTTTCATGATAAAAGTCTATAAAAAGTTGTAAGCATTATTTGTGACCATCCATCATAACATTTGAGTTATATGATGAGGAAAGTATGTAAGAATCTAGCTGGTGGAGGCCGTGATGGGTTGTCTAACCTTAGCCTTGAAGGTTATCCGGTTGGGAAAACTCCAATGGTCCATGCTGATCCCATGGAGCCGGGGCGTACTGGCAAAACTAGGTAACCCTGACTAGTCACCGGGGGATATCATGCTAGTTGAGGGTGCGAAAGCCGAAGGCATCGGTACCGATGATGCTTCTTATGGCCTGCATTTACTCCTAGTCTACTTTCCGAAAAGTTTAGGTTGGTACCACATGTGCATGAGTAGTGGTTTAGGAACATAGCACGCATATGTATCTTGTTATAGTGTGATATGTTAGAGTGTGCTATGTTGTAATTATGTGAATTCTATGTGGCCCTATTTATGTGAATTCTATGTAAGAATGCAATTGTGCCTTGTGATGAAATGTTAAAGTTGTGGACATGTGATCATATCTTGCACGAGTGTCGTTCCTATTTGATAAAACAAAACAAGGTATATGTCTAGTTACTAGACAAAGAATGTGGAACAATTATATGCTTGTAATTGGAATTGTGTTTGCTACCTTAAGGATAAGTGAGAGGCTAGACCTTAGGATAGTGTTATGAGGGTTTTAGTTGGATAATAATAGTTGTGAATAAGATAGAGGAAGGGTGAATTCCCTCATGGCGTAACAGAAAGGTGTAAGACAAGTAAGAGAGAGAATGAAATAAGATTATTTTAGGATGTCTGTAACCTTAGACTTGACCCTAGGGGACAGCTTTGAATATTAAAAGGAAGAAAAGTAAATTCTAAAGAGGGTTTTGGGTAAGAAAGTATAAATAATGAGGATGAGTTCTTAAGTTAAGAATGAGATAGTAAACCAATATAATAGTTGTGAGAATGAGAGAGCAATTAACAGGGAGTATTGACTGTTGAAAGGTGTAGACTCAACCATGGGTATGGATAATTATGAGAAACCCAATGAGGCTAAAGCCATGAGAGATAAGTAATGAAGGTTGTCCGAATAGAAGAGTCTAACCCAGCCGTAGAGTCCTTAGAGCACTCACTGAGACATTATGTCTCATTCCTTTAAGTTTTCCCTTTTTCAGGATACAGGTGAAGACACGCGTAGATGGAGCTTGGAGTCACGTGCAAGAAAACGTAGTCTAGTTTATATTATGTTTTTGTATTCTTGTTTATATTTTGTACGATACCTTCAGGTGATAGATGAGTTATATTTGGCATGTATGTTTTTTTTATTGTATTGTTCGTATATAATATTCAATTATATTTATGAGTAGTATTTGTATGTTGTTTCTACCTTTCTTAGTTTGTTTTTTTAAAATCTAGACCTAGTTACGGTAATGCCCCTTAGGGTGTTACATTATTGGCTAAGGCTATGTGATGGGCCTCATGTCGTTGTGCGAGCAGGCACATAAGTTGGATGGTTGACAAGAGTTGTGGCTCAGACGAGCCTCCAACCTAGTGCTTGGATAAGATGTGGGGTCTTAAAGATGGACTTTTGGGGATGAGTGGATGGGCGATTCCGCAAAGGGCTAAGGTGGTGCAGGCCTTATGTTGCAATGAGCCACCACCCACATACACTTATCCCGACACACCACTAAGCTTATCCACGGATCAGAGTTTTGGCAATCCCTGAATGGTGCTTGGATAGGTCATGGTAGGGGGTGAGACCTGGCTGATCACCCGAGAAGTTGTGAAATCTCTCGAGAGTCGTGTCATCATGCATTGACATAGTTGTGGTGGACTAGTTGTGATATGGTGTTTTGGATGGAGAACTCTTGCTATATGAATGAATGCTATGTGTGTGTGTGTGTGTGTGTGTGTGTGTGTGTGTGTATTTGGGTACAAATGTTGAGAATTGTGATGGTTTCAAAATGTATATGTTATAATAGTATTTTAGTAAGCTTACCTTTGCCTTGTTTTGTTGTCGTTGGATGTCTTGTTGCTGGTGTGCTGGTGTGCTTGTGATGATTATGTCTGATGGCGTGGGAGCAGATGGCGATGCTACAATGGATCCAGTTTCTTAGGGCTAAGGAAGGAGCTACGATGTTGGAGACATTTGGCTTGAGGAGCCAAGCTGTTGTTTCTTTTGTTATGTTTTACTTTCATTCTTTCGATGGGGTTGTATAGTGTGACCAACTATAGGGAGCGAGTTTTTGTATCCCCCTCCCCTAGTGATGTATATTTGATTATTGTTTTGATATGGCTTGGTAATATCCCCATTCTTTTGTTAGACGAAAATTGTAAATGAATTGGATGTATGACAGTAAGAGAGACGGATGAATCTCTCAATATGTGTATGTTTCAAATATATATGTTATGATTTTATTTAGCTGATATGAAGATAAGAGTATGATTAGTAGGGTTGTTTAGTAGCAACAGTTGGGTCGTTACAAATGTGGTCGTGGTTTGTATTGAAACTGAATTTGAATAAGTTATGTTGAGATGTTGTGTGGAAATGGGTTTCCTTTGAATTCTTAATGATTTGTGCTGAAATGTTGTGTGGATTGTTGAATGCCTTGAGTATGTGGTTGTGGGCTGTTATGTGGTTGTATTCGACCTTGATGGAGTTGATTTGGGACATGAGTGAATAGAAAGTTTGAATTTTTGGGTTTTTCGATAGGAGTTGTTGGTTCTGTCATCTATTAGTCACTGAGTGACTAGGAGTCTCACTAAGAAAGAATGCTCTTGAGACTAAGATGAGGCTGTTAGGTTGATGATTCGCTGAGCGACCTATCGCGTTGCTGAGCAAGTGTTCTTGAATGGTAGAAATGACTAAAGGGTAAGAGGAAATCGCTAAGCGAAATCTAGTTTGTTGGGTGAGTGTTCATGAAAATCTAGAAATTTTCCAGAAGAGTGTTCACTGAGCGAGTACGTAGCTAGTTGAGCAAGTGTAGGCATTAAGAAAGCCTGGGAGCAATTTGCTAAGCGAATTGAGGGCCTTAGAGAGTGGTGCTCTCTGTTGCAAGAGGTTCATTGGGCGAACAACATGTTCGCTAAGCAAGGAATGGGTGCAGGTTCTAGCTATTCTCTAGAATGGCTATTCATTGAGCGTAGGTGGCTCATTGAGCGAAATATTGTTCATGGAGGTTTAAGGAAAGTCCTTTAAACAAATCTGTTGAGAGACTTCAGTTGTCGCTAAGCGAGTGTCTTTGATTCACTGAGTGAAACTCATGGTTACTGAGTGAAAAGCCTTCATAGGGGAAGTTGGTCCTCTATAAGGAAGGTATTCGCTAAGCAAGCATGTGGGTCGCTAAGCGAATGAAGTGTTCTGTTGTTGATCAATTTTGAAAGTATAGTTGTGTGAAACATGGTTGAGAAGGACTCCTAGTGCAAGTCTAAGGTTGAGAATGTGGGAAGAATGGCAGGTTGCTTGAATAGAACCTCCACTTATCGTAAATGTTGTCACTTGGGTTTTACCCATGGGATGTGGGCTGCTTGGATAGGGCCCTAAAAGGGTAGGTTACTTGGATAGAACCTCCACTAGTTGTGAATGAAATCGTTGTGTGAGGTTTCTCACAAGGCATAGGCTGCTTGGACAAGGCCTTACTTGTTGACTATTCTTGAGGTTGGATTGGGCCTACATGATGTTGGTAGTGGTTGTGGACCACGTGTGGGGCTAGTTGCGCCTACGTGGTGGTGTTGCTGCATATATATATGTTGATTTGTTGTTGTTGAGTGGGTGTGGTGTTGTGATACATGGTTAACAGGAGTTGCTGAAACGGGGCCTCCAACCTAGTGTTTGGATAACATGTGGGATCTTAAAGATGGACCTTCGGGGATGAGTGGATGGGTGATTCCATAGGGGGCCAAGGCAGTGCAGGCCTTGAGTCGCAATGAGCCATCACCCACATACATTTATCTCGACACACCACTAAGCTAATCCATAGATCAGAGTTTGACAATCCTTGAATGGTGCTTGGATAGGCCATGGTAAAGGGTAAGACTTGGCTGATCGCCCAAGGTGTTGTAAACTCTCGAAAGTCATGTTATCATGCATTGATATAGTTGTGGAGAATGGGATGTGATATGGGGTTTTGAATTAAGAATTCCTTACCATATGAATGTACGATATATCTTAAGCGTGAATGTTGAGAAATATTGATGGTTTCAGTGATCATATGATATATCATTGTTTTTATAAGCTTACCCTTGCCTTGTTTTATTATCATTGGTTGCCCTGTTGCTGTTGTTGTATTGGTGTGGCTTGACGATCACGTCTTATGGCGTGGGAGCAAATGGTGATGCTTTAGTGGACTCGGTTTCTCAAAGCTGAGGATGGAGCTACAAGCTAGAGATATATGGCTTAAGGAGCCAAGCTTTTGTTCCTTTTGTTGTGTAATTCGTTTCATTCTTTTGACGAGGTTGTATAGTGTGACCAGTCATTGGGAGTGCATTTTGTATCTCTTCCCCATGTTGATGGATTCGTATATTTGACTAATTTGATATGGCCTGGTGTTATTTCCCCCATTCTTTTGCATCTATAGTAGTTGTAAAGACAGTGATGTTAACAGTAGTAGAAATGGATGGATCTCTCAGCACGAATGTGTTTCATATACATATGTTATGATTTTATTTACAGTTGATGATAGTAAGAGAAGGATTAGTAAGGTTGTTTAGTAGCGACAATTAGGTCGTTACAAGTTTCCTGTGACTTATCCCTAACATCACTAGGCATTATTATCATCTTCAATAATCACAATCAAACATATAAGGAAAAAAACAATGGAGTGAGGTGATTTGTTCTAAAATTACTTTCACATGTATGGTAGGAAATTTACCATTAAACAAAGATAAAACACAACTGACAATAGAGGGGAACCTAGGGTTTATTCTAAGTTGTATTAGATTATCCTCGACTAGGTATGGATCCATACTCCCACTTAGTGAGTAATAGTTCTCAACAAAATCGAGAAGTGACTGAGAGTTCACATACCTCTCTCAACAACATCACATGGTACAATCCTCATCATCATTGAAGAACAAAATAACAGTCTAGGACGTCCATTTATATATGTATATTTTCAAACTAATCTTAGAATACTGAGCAGTTATAGGGGTTATCAAGCTTGGTCAGGCAAATATGCTGGCTCATGGGTGCTACCTTGGCCATTGGAACTTTCATCACTCGATACCTACCTCCAAGACCTCCGCAAGTGGGTGCTTACCTTTTATTCCTCAGTGTACCAAACTCTAGCTTCTTTAGCAAGGTTTCATGTCACTGCATGTCTCTTGCTTTATGTTACTCACTAACGTATCAATTTCTAACTTCTTAAACAAAGGTTTCCCTAGTCTCATTTAATTTAAGGACAAGTATAATCAACATTTTTACCTTATATTGCAAAAATTGCATAATGGTAATTTAGATAATTCATATATCACAATCAAAATTTTAGCATAATAATAACTTAATAATTATAATTTAATTTAAGAATAACAACTAAATTTGAGCGAAATAATAACTTAGTAATTATAATTTAATTACTAAAATTTTAGCAAAATAACGATTTAGTAATTATAATTTAATTATCTAAATATGGGCAAAGTAACAACTTAGTAATTATAATTTAATTATCTAAATTTGAGTAAAATAACAATTTAGTATAGTTTAATTATCTAAATTTAGCAAAATAACATTATAGTAAAAATTTAAAATTTAGCAACAAACATTATAACATTATAAGGAAAACATAGTTAAATTTATGCATTGAAAGGTTTAGGGGAAAACCTTTGCTACCAAAATGCAAAATGACTAATTTAGAACCAACCCCACTCTCCCCATTACCTCAAAGATGGTTGATGAAGAAGAGAAAAGTTGATGAAAATGTTGGTGCAAAGCTCCTAGGAAGGGAGATTTACTAGTTGATGGAAAACTAGCAAAATTTAAGCATAAAAAAATTTTTAGAGAGAGAAACTAACTCTCTATATAAGTTTCGGCCAGATTATGTAGGAGTGAAGATGGTGAAAATCTGTCCAAAAGCTTGGGTATTTATAGAGGAAGAAGTGGGCCTAGGTTTCCAACAAGTGATGTCATGTAAAACCTATTTATTATTTTATTTTTAATTAATTTAGGAGACAAATATATAAAATAGGTAGTGAATTAGATGTTCTTAGGGGTTGGATGTGGTATGTGAGCTATCCTCACTTTATCTATATTAATTTTATCTATAGTTAAATCAACCAGTACCAATAAAATTGCCTAAACTTTAATAATTTAGGTTTTAATATTAAAATAATGAACTTTAAGGTAAAACTGAACATATATATTATTTTCAATCAATAATAAATTTCTAATAATTAATTTTATTTTTTTATTAATTATGTTGAATTTTATTTATTTAATTTTATATTTTTGAGCTAAAAAATTCATATTAAATTCATTTTAATTCAATAAATATCAAAAATTTTACAAAAATTCTAAAATTAAATATTTTACCGAGAAATGAATGGAGATTATCATTTTCACCATTTTTGGATGTTAAGCCAACACTGGCTAAGCTTAATAGACACTTAGCAACATTTTGGTCATTTTGTATCGAAATTTTAGAAAATTCTCAAAAAAAAATTAAAATTATATTTTAATGCATATAACATGATTCTAAGCTCAAATTTACATTTTAATATCAATTAAATCTTTTTTTTATGACAGCCTTTAATGTTGAAAAATAAGAACAAAATTGTTATTTTTTAATTTCTTCAGGGCCACATCTCGAAAAAATTATTAAAAATCACGATAATAGTTCTCAACATTCTAGACATAACTGTGTGGAGACAAAATTTTGAAATTTCTTCTCAATTTTTCAGAAATAAATCATCAAATATTAGAAAAACATTTGAAAAAAATTAAGGTAGGGGTGTTACAAATTTGGCCATTACCCTTGATAATTTGGCCTTTGCCCTTTATGGGAGAGTTATGTATTCATTATGGAATCTTCGCCCCTTGTGGAAGAGTTGTGTTATTCGTATGTGGAAAGCATTCCCACCCACGTAGTGGAAAAGTTTATGCTCTTACAGTATACATAGCATATATGTAGGATAAATCAACTAACCCTTGATAAAAACTTGCTTGTGCTTAATAATGCTTGTAATACCTTGTCTAGTTGCATGATTGCCATACATTGGCTTAAACATGCTATGCATTGTGAAACAATTATCTATGACTGTGATACTATAATATTATGCCTTCTTGGACTAAATTGGTAAATGATTAGATTAAAGAGCTATGATACATGCTAGCATGATATATTAATTCTTGATACTTTCTGGTTCATGTATGGATGCTTGTAATTGTATTGCTACCCAAGTTATACATGTGTCTATGTATATGTGTGGGTTGCTACCAATGAACGTGGCATTCCCCTTGAGCTTTCCATGCCATGCTCTTTTGGCAAGTTTATTTGTGTAACTGTTTATCACACCCCCTTTGTTTTATTTCTTAGTTGTGGCCTTACTTGTCACCAAGCAAAGTATGGATAGATGTTGTCACATATAGATCACTTTGGGAGATAAAGAGTGGACCAAGCACGGTGAGCAGCCTAACAAGAGTGTCTTCTAGGGTAAGGTGACTTTCTGGCACAGTGACATCGACAGCAACGATACTAGTTAGGCGACTCTAATGGTGTATAACCTACACCTATCTATGTTGGTTGATTGCAAGACCTACCAATTCTGAGCCCTTACCCCTTCCTCTTCCATAGCCTCTACCGCCTCAACATCTGGTGAACCAATGGTTCAAGAAAGAGGGGGAGTCGTAATGATCCCAGTGGTCGATATTGCAGCACAAGGGCGTGGTAAAAGCCATGACCCTGATGGGAAACATGACCCTCTGGCCATTAGGCCTAGGGGTGGCAAGACTAGAATGATTGCTAGGAAGGCAATACTTCTGTGTATGTCTACTTTCTCTTGGACTATTGGGCACCCAAGAGCCTCCCAGGACAAAATCAAAAAAGAATTTCAAATTTTTTCTCCCACTGTTGTGTTCAGAATGTCAAGAGTTATCTAATCATAATTTTTAATGAATTTTTTGAGACAGAGCCCAAAGAAATTACAAAATGACTAGGTCAACTATGTTTGGGGTGATGACTTTCTCCCAATCCTCTGTGAATAAGTCGCCTTCTTCCTTGCAGCCAGACGTAGTTGCAATGATGTTTGTTGAGATGATGATGACTTAGTTGTCAATAGTTCCGGTGATTGTTTCGTTCACCTCAGATGCAGAAGCCCAAAAGTAAGCGTATAGGGCGTGATACCAAGCGGTTCGTCTTTGAATGAAGAATACCCATCCAACATTCTCAATGTACATCCGTAGAGGAAATCCTTCTTCTTCATTAAGATCGACCCATTTTCCAGCAACAAAGTCACCTTCTGGGTATCTCTCCATAAAGGCAAGTTGTTTCTGAGTGGCCATAAGTGCAGGTTTGAAAGATTGGGATTTTAAGAGTGAAAGCGAGAGAGAAGGTTTAAGTTCAAAGAGTTTGAAGGTTTTTCAGAGTGTGTAAAGAGAAAGAAAGATCGGTTATTTTGAATATATTGAAGTTTGAATGTATTGAAAGGACATGTATTTATGATGACTTGATGTGGCAGGGAGGACGACGCATATTTCTTAGGAGGTTATCGATGAGTAATTATGAGGGGAAAGATAAAACGAATAGATAAAAACTTTACATATTCAGAGAAGCATATGTTAGCAAGACGGAGTATAATAAAGTGTAAGACAATATAGAGTAAGACAAAATTAAAATAATTGATTAAGACGATGCATGTAAGATGTTTTACTTATGCAAAACTTTTAATGCAAGTCTTCTAAAATGAAGTTAAAATGTTCTTCAGGTAAAGCTTTTGTAAAGATGTCAGCCCATTGATGGTCTATATCAATAAATTTAATATCAAAAACTCCTTTTTGAACATAATCACGAATAAAATGATGTCTTATTTCTATATGCTTTGCTTTAGAATGCTTGAATAGGATTTTTAGATAAATTGATTGCACTAGTATTGTCACATAACACTGGAATGTTATGCTCAAAGCTAGAGTAATGTTCAAGTTGATATTTTACCCATAAGAGCTGTGAGCAGTAGCTAGCAACTGATATGTATTCAGCTTCAGCAGTAGAAAGTGCAATTGAGTTCTGCTTCTTACTAGTCCAAGATATGAGACATGGTCCAATCAAGTGACATCCACCACTTGTGCTTTTTCTTTCAATTCTGTCACCAACATAATTTGCATCACAGTATCATACTAACTTGAAATATCTATTTTTCTCATAGAATAAGCTTAGGTTAGAGGTACCAAGATATCTAAAAATCTTTTAACAGCTTTTAAGTGAGACTCTCTAGGGTCAAATTGAAATCTAGCACACTAAGCAAACACTATACATGATATCTGGTCTACTAGTAGTTAGATAGAGAAGTGAACCAATCATACCTTTATAGACAGTCTGGTCTATTGGTTTACCTGATTCGTCCTTTGTCATGACAATAAATAGATGCATTGATGTGCTCATAGGTTTTGATCCTTTCATCTTATACTTATTAAGTAGTTCTTTAGTGTATTTTTGTTGATGAATATATATACCTTCCTTCTCTTGTTTGACTTGCAGACCAAGAAAGAATTTTAATTCTCTCATCATGCTCATTTCAAATTCACTTTGCATCAAATATAAGAAATCCTTACATAGAGTTTCATTAGTAGCTCCAAAAATGATGTCATCTACATAAATTTGAACTATTGTGAAATCTTTGTTAGATTCTTTCTAAAGAGAGTTGTGTCTACTTTGCCTCTCACAAAGCCATTTGTAATGAGAAAACTGCTCAATTTGTCATACTAAGCACAAGGTGGTTTTTAAGACCATACAGAGCCTTTTTGAGTTTAAACACATGGTTTGGGAGGATTGGATCCTCAAAACCAGGAGGTTGTCTAACATAGACTTCTTCTTCAATAATACCGTTTAAAAGGGCACTTTTAACATCCATTTAAAAAAGCTAAATGTTTTTATGAATGGCAAAGGCAAGCATAATTCTAATAGCTTCTAATCTAGCAACAGGTGCAAAAGTTTTAGTGAAGTCTATACCTTTTTGTTGATTGTAGCCTTGTGCTACTAACCTTGCTTTATTTCTTATTACCTTTTCATCTTCATCAAGCTTATTTCGAAATACCCATCTTGTTCCAATGATGCTTTTATGTTCTGGTTTAGGAACAAGGATCCACACATCATTTCTTGAGAATTGATGCAGTTCCTCTTGCATAGTTATCACCCAGTCATCGTCTGTCAATGCTTCTTCAATAGTCTTAGGTTCGATTTCAGAGACTAGGGTGCAAAATGCTTGATTCTTCAATGATGACCTTGTCTTGACTCCTTTAGTCCTGTTCTCCAATAAACTTATCTTGTGGATGATAGGTAACAAACTTCCAGTCCTTGTGAGATTCTTTCATCTGATCATCAGTCTTCTATTGTTGAGAAGTATCCTCTGATTCCTTTACTTCATCTGTTCTTATTGGATCAAACGATCCTATCTATAAGTCTGTAAGATCATCTTCCAAATCTGATAGTCTCCTATCAAGGGTTAGTATACCATTGAATTTAATATGAATGGATTATTCTACAACAGAAGTTCTAGAGTTAAATACTCTAAATGCTTTTGATGTATCAGAATATCCTAAAAAAATACCTTTATCAACGTTAGAGTCAAATTTACCCAATTGATCTCTAGTGTTGAGAATGTAACATTCACATCCAAAAGGATGAAAATATGAAATGTTGAGTTTTCTACCTCTCCACAATTCATAAGGGATCTTATTAATTAATGGTCTAATTAATATTCTATTTTGAACATAGCACGCTTGTGTCTACAACTTCTACCCAAAAGTACTTAGGAATTGAATTTTCATAGAGCATGGTTCTAGCCATCTCTTGTGGAGTTCTATTTTTCCTTTCAAGTACCCCATTTTGTTAAGGTGTTCTCGGTGAGGAGAACTTGTGGAAAATTCCAATCTTTTCACAAAAGAATATGAACTCAGCATTATCAAATTCAGTTCCATGGTCACTTCTAATTGTAGTAATACAAAAACCTTTTTCATTTTAAACTCATTTATAGAATATTTCAAACACATTGAAAGACTCGTATTTGTAAGTTAGGAAGTAAACCCATGTATATTTAGAATAGTCATCAATAATAACAAAATCATATTTTTTACAACCAAGACTAAGAGTCTTTGTAGGACCAAACAAGTCCATATGCAATAGTTCTAATGGTCTAGAAGTAGAAATAACATCTTTATATTTAACAGAGGTTTTATTTATTTCCCTTTCTGACATGCTTCACAAAGAAGATGAGTTTTCCAAGAAATTTCATGCAATCCTTTCATTAAACTCTTTTTATATAGCTTTGAAATATGTTTTAGATTGATGTGCCCAAGCTTTTTATGCCAAATCCATTTTTTATCTTCTTTGGTCATTAAGCAAGTAACATTTTGTTTGTTCAAATCCTTAAACTCAATCTTGTACAGATTGTTATGTCTTTTGGTAGTAAAAAGAATATATTCATCATTTCTTTTGACTATACATGATTCCTTGTTAAAGGCTACAACAAACCCACTGTCACAAAATTGGCTTATGCTAAGCAAGTTATACTTTAGTCTTTCAACACATAAGATATTATCTATAGATGGAAGAGAAGGCTTACCTAGTTTACCTATACCAATGATTTTTGCTTTTCCATTTCTTCCAAAGGAGACCATTAATTCATGTGGTTGGAGGTCTAGGAACATAGACCTTTCTCCCATCATGCGACATGAGCATCTATTGTCCAGGTACCAGAATAAATCCCTTCTTTTTCCCATTAAGGATATCTACAACAAGAATTATTTGAGATTTTAGTACCCAAATACTTTTAGGTCCCTTTGTGTTAGTCCCAAAAATATTATTTGACCTTTGTTTCCTTTTGTGTTGACACCTTTGAAATGAGTGTCCAGATTTCCCACAAAAGTTACAAGAAGTTGAATAGGATTTAGAAAACAATGGTTTAAAATCTTTGTCTTCTACAAAGCCTATGCCTGATTTGTTAGATGGAAAGTCTTCTATGCTTTAAATTTAATTGAAGTTTTGAAGATCCATCCACAAATTTAGCCAAATCATGTTTTAGACTAATGACCTCTTTCTTTAGTTTGTTGACTACAGAGAGAAGCATTGCCTTTTCAGGATCTGAGACTTGACTCTTATGCATTCTCTTCAGATCTTTCTTGAGTATTTCATTTTCTAAAATAGCTTCTTGATACTTTTCTTTATATTTCTTATACTCAAGAGCAATCATGTAAGAATTGGCAAGAAGAGTGTCATATGACATATCTTCTTTGTCATTAGACTCAAATTCACAGCTATCAGACTCATGCAGAAAAATTTCAGAGATAGAGTCTACCTCATATGTTACTTCCTTGGTGTCTACCATAAGACAAATATTAGCCTTTTCATCATCTGAACTGCTACTACTGCTGTCCAAATCTTCCCAAGTGGCTAGAAGATTCTTCTTCTTATTCCTCTTCTTGGAATTCCATCCTCTTTTCAATTTGGGGCATTCAGCCTTTATATGTCTAGACTTCTTGCACTCAAAACAAATAATTTCATTGTTTTCTTCTTGAGGAGGCTTCCTATATCTAGTGTCCTTCTTTCTGAGGATTGCTTAGATCTTCTTTTCTTTTGAGCATCTTCTTGAATTTTTTGGTTATGAGAGAGATCTCATCGTCTATAGAGCAATTGGAGCTTTCGTTTGAGCTCTCAAATTCATCAGACTGAACCTTCAGGGCTTTGTTCCTGACTTTTGTCTTAATCTTTTTGTCTACTCTTCGACTTGATTCTCCACTTTTTAGAGTAATAGAGTCATTATTTTTTATTTTATCTCTTTTAAAGAGATGAACTTCATGAACTCTTAAAACTCCCAACAACTTATCCAGAGTTAGAGTCTTCATGTTCCTTGCTTCAGCTATGGCTGTTGTAATGACCTACTGCCACTACATAACAACTTTTCTACTTTTTCTCTTGAAAGGCTTCTCTTAATAATGATATTAGATTAGGTATTATAAAAATACGTCTTTATTTTTCGCCTTCTTCATCTTTAGAGATAGTAATAGAGAAAACTATTCATTCCAACCAAAATAATTACATCAAAGTGTACATCAAGAAATCAAAAGAAAATACATACACGAACATTATTAAACATTTTGTATCAATAAATACAAGATACAAAATACTCTCTCTATAGCTGGTCACTCTTTACATTCTTTTAATAGAAATAAACAACAAAAGGAATATCAATTCCTCTAAAGGAACAAAAAGTAACCCTCCATACTTGTTCCATCTCCCTACTGGCTGAAGCGAAGCTTCATCATTAATTAAGAGAAGCTAAACCTGCCAAAAACTCAACAATCTGCTCCCACGCCAAAGTTGTGATCATCATAGGCACGAACCACATGTGCAAACAATGCGAGGATAAGCTTACTTGAAATAATAAAATATATTTTTAAAAGTAAAGTAATAAAAAAATCCATTCATTCCATATCAATAATCAAATAGAAAATAGTAATGATGTCAACAACAAGGCATTATTCACACCTCTACCACCACCTCCAACCAAAATAGCAACCACAATAATAAATCACCGCAACAATAATACTACCTCCGCTACCAACATACATCACAACCACAACCATAATTTCCAAGTAACTATAACGACAACAACAACACTACCATTACCACCACCACATCATTATTTACAGACAAAAACTTCATTTATATATAAAAATTCAAATAAAGTTTCATGATATATGGTCACATTCTTACTTAGTGATATCAATCACCATAGTAATGCATGAAGACACTACTCTCGAGAGATTTTCAACATTCTAGGCATAGGCACTAAGGTAGAGGCCATTTAAGTTCCTACTCTGGTCACCATACAGGCCCATCTAAGTTCATACTCTGGTCACCATGCTGGCCCATCTAAGTTCACACTCTAGTCACCATGCAAGCCCATCTAAGTTCCAACTCTGGTCACCCCTCATTTTACATGCCTACCCACATCACGTCTTAAGGCCCACACAACCTCAGCTCACACATATGCATGTATGCATAATCTACGATAACAACTCAATCACAACAATCATTAAATCATATATATATGTATCAACATATCACCACGTGGCCTACTCAGCACCACTTGTGATCCAACTGTGACTACCAACTCCATGCAGGCCCAATCTAGCCTCTTGCATAGTCAACAGTAATATATTTCATTATCATAACATTCTACAACTAGTGGAGGTCCCTACTTAGGCAACCTTCCACCTGACTACCTCTTTCCAATGATTTATCAAAATAACTCGACAGCAATAAAGAAGAAAACCAAGAACCACTTTAGAAAACCATGTGAACATTTTATTATCTTAAAATGTACATTTAACAATTACATGTGTCAATGAAGTCATCACACATAACCACAATATTATAACAACACAATAACACTGTCAACAACATCGCAAGCCTCCAATAACATCACTCACAAGCACTAATTTATAACAACATAAATATCCTCAAAATCAAGCATACCATAAGAATTTAAATTTCTTTTAAATCTAAACATTTTTCTAATATTTCAAAGGATTATCCCTACACATCAAATCCAAGACAATCATTTACCTTTCATATTCTTACTTGAATCCAAGTCTCGCCCAATCAAAATCACATTACTTTTATTTTATTATATTTTTATTTTAATATCCCGCCCGGCGGCACATCACTGCCGCCCGGCGGGTTTATCGCCCGGCGGGATAGAATCTTCGCCCGGCGACATTCTTCTAGGGATCTCATTCTGGGCTCGGGTAGAACGTCGCCCAGCAGGAAGGGCTGTCGCCCGGCGCCACCTGCGATGCGAAAGGGTATCTAGACTTCGATTCTTCAATCCCATGAGTTCTAACTACTATACAATCATTCCAAATCAATGGTAAACACTTTTAATGCACTTTTAACCGATTATACAACAATTTTAACCACAAAACAACCTCAAATCTCAAAATCCCTTCTTAAAAGCCATTTTATATCAAAGCTTCCATACTCAAGATTTCCACCAAAATCAATCCATTCCATGGCAAGAAATCCACATATCAATGACCACAAACACGAAATCAAACAATAGTAAACCTCCCTTACCTCAAAAGCTTCCAAACTTGAATTTGGGTTCCTTGAGAGTTTGGTGTCCTAAGCCAAAATCTTCCAAGAATCCACCCTCCTATACATAAGAGCAAGGAATCTAGGCCGATATCTTGCTAAACCCGTGATCACTAAAGAGACTTGGAGAGATTGGAAGAGATGAAGAGAAAAGAAGAGAGAGAAACTAAAGAGAGAGAAAAAGAATGAGAGAATGAGGGTTTCCCCACCCTCTCCTCCTCCTTTTATATCCAAGCTCCCAGAGCTCTCGCACGGACTTTTGGCCAACTGAGGCCTAAATCTCACAAACCACTGCTCTTATCTCAAAATTGATTTAACTCAACTGTTTTTCTCCCAAAAGCCAACATCACACTCACAGCATACCCACATTGGCTCAAGCAAACATCTCAAGTGTCCTACATACAACAAACCATGCATAACAACAATTCATTTATTTCATTTAATCACCTAGATTACATATCTAAGTTCTTGCTTTTAGTTATTAAAACACTTAATCAGGTATTAGGAGAAACAGGGTGTTACAGCTGTAGCCTTGGGTTCCCACACTTTTGAAAGACTATCCAAGATTTTGAGATTGTTCTGAGCCTTTAAAAAGTCAACACCTAGGCTTTGGAGACCATTGAGAATTGTTTGAAATCTTTCAAACATTTCGTTAATAGTTTCCATATCCTTCATGGTGAACATCTCATAGTGTCTTTGAAAAGTTGCTTCTCTTCTAACGACGAACATCTTCTATCCCTTCATGTGTTATGCCTATAGCATCCCACATTTCTTTTGCTGCTCTACAGCTGCAAAATTTGTTATATTCAGTTTTGGATAAGGCACAGGTTATAATATACCTAGCCTTTGCATTTTGCTGTAGCATGTTGAAGTTATCTTGATTGTATTCATTTTCTGGCTTTGTTACAACAAGATCTCCATGCGTTATAATTCTCCAGATGTTATAATGAGTGGACTTGATGTACATCTCTATTCTATCTCTCCAATATGCATAATCTTCTCCATTAAAGACTGGAGGTCCTTGACAATGAGGCTCCTTTAGGAATGAACTGTCCTTCAAGGGTTTCCATGCGAATCTTTTCCTCTAACACTTGTTACAATGCTTAACCTTTAGAGGGTGAGCTCTGATACCAAACTGTAGAACACAAAGATAACACAAGAAGAGGGGTTGAATTGCGTTATAGCAAATTTTCGCAAAAACCTTTTCAAAGACATATAGTCTAAAGGATTAATCAAAGATTTTTTTAAAACATTATTGAGAGAAAGACAAATGATGTAAGAAAAATAAAGAGGCACACAAGATTTATATTGACTTGTCTCACCCCAAAGACTACGTCCAGTTCTTGGCAACAACCAAGTCCCACTAACTTAAACAAGTTACAAGTATTATTTCAACCAAGCCTCTTCAGGCTCAACCCAAGTAGTCTTTAACTTGCTTCTCCAAGCGAAAACCCAAGTATTCTTTGAATCAAAGCCTTTTCAGGCTTCAACCAATTTCTTAGAGGAAAAAGGTTAAATGTGAGTTATCTCACTAAGTTTAATGTCCTAATCAGACAAATATACAATGAAATACAAATAAAACTTTTTGTAAGCAATGTATTTGAATATTACAATATGAGAGCTTTTCAATAATTAGAGATTTTCAATCATCCAGCTAACTATCTCACTAACTCTTGAGATTGAGGTCTTGTCTTCTATTTATAGGCTTTTCCAAAAAGTATCCATTGCGAGTGCTTGTAGAAGACAACCTTCGTCTGTTGAAAAAAGTCGTTAAAGCATTAAATACAGCATTTAATGCCTTTCACCAACTTGTCACTTTGATAAGATAAAGTAGTATGCTTATCTTTACCATTCTTGTACTCAATCTTGTAGTAGTGGACATATTTGCTTTTCCGTTCTGACATCCGCACGTACATTCCTTCTTTTATGCGTAAAGTGAGCTTCCTCGAGAGTAGGTACGTAGACTTTATTTATTTCAAGGTTGTTTACGCTTTTACTACTAAGCAGTGTGCAAATTGTTAGAACATCGTCTAAAAGCCATTACTGAATCTTTAAAAAGAAAGATAAAGACAATATAAGATCAAGTTATCAGACGATAGCGAATATACAAATTACGAGTGACTAGACGATTGCTTAAAAAAGAAAATTTAACTGTTTGTTATTATCAAAATATTTGAAGGTTATAAATTTGTCCTTTATCTTAATAGTATTTTTCTTTTGTATGTGGGATGGGTTAGACTGATATTGCTCTGTATAGGATCTTTTTAATGTACTTTTGATCTCGTTATATTTTAGTCGTCTTTCTTTTATAACGACATGTACTACGAAATTATGATATATGTGTGTGTGTGTGTGTGTGTGTATGTAGAATGTGAATGGGTGTCACATGCCACCCAAATGGACAAAGATCAAAGTGGTAGTGAGGATGATAAGGACTCTTCTAGCGACTTCCCTAATGATAGTGACCCTAGCACGTCTTACCATATGGGTCAAGGTAGTCACCCTCACAACCAGCAAGGCTAATGATGGAGTCAGTAGTTCTAATTGGTTGGGTAAGCCATTAGTGGGTCATGTTCTATTGTCGGTGGTTGGGATAGGATTGACTAGATTCACTTAGATGACTATATCTTTATTTTTTGATATATACCCCTTGGATCTGTAAACATCTTATAACTTATTTTTTATTTGGATTCATGTATGGAACCTGCACTTAAATGTATTTACGATTTTTGTATATTCCCTCTCCCAATATTTTGTATATTAATTGCTATCAGGTACTAACGGACAACAGTGGTATGTTTTAAAGTATTTTATTTATGTTTTATATTATTGAGTGTTATACTCGCCTACTTGATCAAGCTTATTTACATTTATGCATATATAAATTATCTATCAGGCACCTGTAGACATGGGTCACTATAAGTGACCAATCTTTTTTTATGTTTTCCCTTACGCAAGGGTATTATGATTTGTTTTCTTGCATACGTTCCATGTTTTGCAAAATAAGAACTCAAGTTTACATAAACGTGAAAAATTTACCTACTTTTGCATCAACTCAAATTACTCATTATCATATTTCCCTAATTTTAAGGCCTTGTTTGGAAGAACTTATAAATAGCTTATTTAAACTTATCTTCTACCATAAATGCTTATAAGAGTGTTTGGAAGAACTTACAAAAGTATCTTATAGATAGCCCATAAGATGTTTTGAGCTTATTTTCATATGCTAATATAGCTTATGGCAAACAACTTATATTGGATTTTTAGGAAAGCACTGGTTCGAATTCCTCTCAGACCTTCCTACACTTATAATTTTAATTTTTTGTTTCTTTTTAAAAAGCACACTAGTCACAAGTTTGAACTTCGAATTTAGTCACAAAAGGCATGTGTTCACTCGTTTATCTTATTCTCACAATTAAAAGTGTATTAATTATTAATAATCATAAAATATATTTTATTATATATATTGGGTATAAATAGAGAAGAATGTATATTTATATAATATAGTAATTATTGTTATATTAATATTTATGGTTATATTTAAAAATGTTAAAAATTAATTATATATTCCAGCTTAATTACAATAAAAATATTTAATTAAAAATTACAATTTATTCTATATTTTACATGCTACATAAATATTAGCTGTTAATAAATATTGTTAGCTCTCAAATGTGTGCGTGTGTGTGTGACTTTTTTAGTGATATTTTGTTTTTAATATTTTTGGGATATATAATGTTATTTTCTTAATTATTTAGTTACTTTTTAAATTTTTATTTTATTTGTAATAATAATTTCATTCTTTTTTTTTTAATTTTTAAAATGAGATAACATCTTATAAGTGTTTATATAACAATGCATCAAACACTTCAAAATTGTGTAAGAACTTTTCAACAAGCATATCCAAACATAAATAGCACATTGAATTTTAAGCATTTATGACATAAGTTCTTATAAAATAAGGACTTCTTGAATAAGATCTTAATTAAGTTGTTTATCCAAACGGATCCTAAATCAATTCTAGTTAAGTTCTAATCCCAGCAAGTTGGAGCCTTACACATTTGACACAAAGTAAAATAATAAATTTTTATTTCAAAGTAACAAAATCATTTAAAACTTCATGGTGAATTAACCATGATTAATTATCATTAATCTCATTAATTCCCATAAGAAAATTGTCTGTCTACCCACAGGAATCAGTACAATCTAATATTAATTTTTTGCAACACAATCTAAGTTTTAGTTGAATTAACAACTGAAATTCAACCAAAAAATCAATTAATTAAATTTTATGATTTTCTGATCATTTACACTTATTTAAGGATGAAATTAAGTTATTCAATAAAAACAGTAAAACATAGGTGCTACAAGTTCAAGTTTCACTTTTGAAATATGATTTTGAGAAATCAAAATGAAGTAGTGAAAACTATCTTCCAATACTTAAAAAAAATTTACATGTTGACACCGACAATAATTTTACTTACCAATCCAATTTTTTATGCCTTTTCATTGAGATTGATATTTATTTATATATCTTTATTCTATATTTTATCAAATTTCCATTTTACAACTACATCATAACTATCTATTTATATGGGTGCTAAATATTTAATCATATTTGGTGTGGGGTTAATAACTAGTTGAAAATATTACCAAGATTTTGAATTGTGGATCATTGGGGATGGAATTATTTTGATGGATTTTGAGTTAAAGACATAAATATTTTTATAAAATATTATTTTGTAATTTTTATTTGTTTATTATTTTATACTAAATATCTTAAAAAATGTTTATTTTTAATTATTTTTCTACCCATTTTTATTTTATTTCTCTCTTAAACAAAGCAATGTGTTGGCTACCTTTAATTGTGGATCATTGGGGATGGAATTATTTTGATGGATTTTTAATTAAAGACATAAATACTTTTATAAAAGAATATTTTTTATTTTTATTTGTTTATTATTTTTATACTAAATATATTAAATAATATTTATTTTTTAATAATTTTCTTCTATCCATTTTTTCTTCTTTATTTTCTCTCTTAAACAAAGCAATGTGTAGCCACCTTCAATCAGGGGAGGGGCTGTTTGGATTGTTTTTGTTGATTAAGCATCGATGCTTAATAAGAATCTCCCATTAAAGCTTGTGCTTATCAAGATCCCTCAAGCTAGGAGTGTTCATGACATAGTTCGTCCCACTGATCCATTCTAACTCGAAGTTAATATTGACGTGTTAGAGTTCAGAAATTTGACTCAATGTATTTTGAGATGGGTTCAAGTTATATTTTAGGTTGTCCCAACTTGGCCTAAAGTCTAATATTCTTTTAATAAAAATATATTATTTTTAAATAATTATTTATTAATAATATATTTTTTTGACTATAATGTTTTATATAACATGATATTATATTTATATTGATATTATTTATCTTGAAACATATATTTTATTTTACAATTTAACTTAGATAATATTAATATTAATATATTTTGTCAACAATTGAGTTAATTCGTTATTGTCCCATATATTTTGAGTCTTAATTGAGTTAGGTTCGACTTCAAATAAATGACCCTATCAATTTTTTGTGTCAAGTATGAATAAAGATAAACTTGTCCTAGCATGTCCCATGAACATTCCTTTCTCAAGCATATTTAAGTACTTGTTCTTATCATTTTTTTTGGCCCAATTATATCACAATAATATTAAAAAAAGTAACTAATAAAAATTAATGATGATATAAATATATGTCTTTATTTGTCAAATTTTTAAATTTGTTAGGTTAGAGAAAAGAATTACTTAAATTGTAAAAAATAAAATTTAATAATATATAATAACGAGACCTACTTAAAATGTATAAAAAATTAAAAAGAAAAGTATTGAACCGGAGATACAAGTGTACACGGATTCATCGATTTTACATTACACGCCCCGAAACCTAGAGATTGGAGAATAAACTGAGTGGGAACAGGCATTTTAAACCATAACCGTGAGTTTTTGTTAATAAATAAATAAATAAAACTTTTGAAAAAGAATAAAAAGGGGGAACAAATTCCCTGCAGACAAAAGAGCTCCCCGCCAAAAGAATTCCGGGCCTAATGATACCGTGTCTCCTAAAAAGCTCTCTTTCTCTCTCGTTCTTCTCCAAACTATTTAAACACTTCCCATTCCTTTCTTCCTCTTTAAGAATTCACACTTTCTCTGTCTTTCTCTTCCACGGCAAAAGAAGCATTCTCGCACTTACCCATCGCTCCGGTTAGTTTATTATTTATTTACGTATTCTCTTGCTCTGTCTTTTGCCATAGGTGAATTTTGTGGTTTTGCTTGTTTTGATTAAATTGAGTATGATTTATGTAATGTTCCATTTATTTATTTTTCCTTTGCTTTCTGGCTTTTGATTGTGATATTATTATTGTTCTGCTTTTCTGTGGTTTAATTTAGATGACCTTTTTTGAATCTTTGATAGTGAATGCTATGTGTTCTGTCTGGTTGCTGAAAATTTGAGTGAAACAGTTCAACAATAAAAAAAAAATTCCAATTTTTTTAAATTTTTTTACTCTTATTATATTTGGTAAATTTTCTCTCATATACTTTAAGATAAATTCATCTTCAACGTTAAAAAAGAAAAAGAAAAAGTCATTCTTTAAATAAATTTCTTAATAAATACTTATAAAAAAATAAAAAGATAAAATAAAATGAATTTCTCTCTAAATTAAAATTAACTTACAGATAAGCTAACTTATAAAAACTTTTTCATTTAGCTTTTCCAAAAATCAATTTTAATTTATACATAAACTAATTTTAATTTATAAAAAAATTATTTTATTTTATCTTGTTTTTTTTTTTATATAAATATTTATTGAAAAACTTATCTAACCAATACCTCATAACGGTAAAAGCCGTACATTCATACTAGTTATGTAGATCAAGCAACTCTTGTGACACACACAATAAGGATTAAGGAACCGATTGTGGATCGCAGAAATTAAATGATCCTCTCTTACTATAAAATATAGATATACTAGAGTCCATCTGTTGGAGTAATTTCAAATCGTGGAGAGTGGACTGGTCAAATTCCGTGTATTCAATCATACAAGTCGTCCATGTCGTCTTATACAAAGGGTTTATGTTAGTAAAAACTGTCTTAATTAAGTAGTAGTTTTATCTTGATAATTTACATAATAAAAATTGATATTAAATTAAAATTTAGTTAAAATAAAATTAAAGAACAACACTAAAACCCTTAAACATTAATTTTTGTCTCATATATTTAAACAAAAAACTGAACTAAACACACTTGAGAATTCTTTTACACTGTGTTTGGTGCAATAGAGATTAGGGGTGTGCAAAAAATCTAAACTGATCTGAACCGCTCCAAAATTGAACCGATCCAAATTTTAAAAATAGATCCATTTTTTAAAAAATCTGAACCAAACCGCTTTTTTAGAAACGGTTTGGTTATCCGATCCATTTTTCACAAAATGGATCGGTTCAATTCAATTCGGTTCTTTGAAAAACCTATCCATATATAAGTATAAAATGGACAATTGAACTGAACCAATTCGGTCTGAATCCAAAAAATCAAACCGTTTTAAAAGAAATCCGAACTGAATCACTATATAAAAAACGGTTCGGTTTGGTTTTTTGACATATCCATTTTTTTCACACCCCTAGTAGAGATAGAGGGGAGGAGGGTGGAGAGGAAGAGAGGAAAAATAGTAAAATGTAGAGTGTTTGATATAGTGGAAATGATGAGAAATTTTTTAAAAAATGAATGGGTCCCACAACATAAAAGTTTCTCGCAAAAATGAGATGATTTGTGCAGAAGAGAGGGGAATCGTGTTCTCAAAATCAATCTTATTTGGTGACTAAATTGATTTGCTCCAGTCTTGTGAACTAAGGGTGTGTATTTTTATGTACATCAAATCAGTTTTGTAAACAAACTAAATCGATTTTGTATACTGCTCAAATCGATTTTTTTGCAAAATTTGGTTTTATGCATGATTTTGTATACAGCCACCAAATCAATTTATAGGCTTCCCATGTTTCATTTCTTTTTATTAATAATAATAATAATAATAATAAATATTAATAATAAAAATAAATATTATTATTAATAATAAAAATAATATTAATCATAAAAATAAATAATAATAATAATAATCTCAAAAAGTTAATTTCTCCTCTATTTTTCTTCAACTAGACAACTGCAACTTTCATTTTATTTCTCACCTATTTCTCTTTTCTTTTTTTCTAACCTCTTTCCTTTCTTTTCTACTATTTCTTTCTTCTCTACCAAACACATCCTTAATTTGAAGGAAATAAAAAATAAGTTCTTGTTTGTTTTAAAGTAAAAAAAAAATAATTCTTTTAATTTTCAATAAAAAACACGTTTTAATATAAACAATTTGGTTTAATTTATACATATATTTTAATCATGTTAACAGTTTAAAATTAATTTTATAAAACTTTAAACTAAATGTACACTAAGTATCTTGGTATGGTAAATTAACTCAAAACTAGTCATCAATCATATCCATGGTTCTAAATTGCAATCTGTAACCATAATTGCAATCGCAATGTAAAGGTTTTTTGACTCACTGCAACCACATCATGACCGTAATTGCAACCGCATCAATCGCATTTTTCCACAACGTCAAGAAACGCAACAAAACTGCAACGGCAACTGCAATTGCAATTTAAAACCATGATTTGGGTGTTGTGACTAGAAAGAAAACAAAAGCTATTTCATTACGCTTTGAACCACACCTTCCACACGATAATCATGCAAAAGAAAAAATCAAAAACAAAGAGTAAAATGTCAAGTTGACTGTACGCCAGTCAAGGTTATGCCGTCAACTGTTTAGCATTGGATTTGGAACAAGCGAGGACAACATGGCCGTATAAAATGCGTGGCACGGTAATTTGAAAGTGAAATTTCATGAAACGCTTCCTGTGTGCTTATTCCGGTGGTACGAACTGCATTTTATGTAGTTAACACTGCATTCTCCGGGAGAAATTATTATATGGTATGTCAGTCAATCTCTATATAATATATAATGAATGAAATTATTTTTTTAAAATTGAAAAACTTGGTTACTAATCATGTAAAAATTGACTATAAACATGTGGTAGTTTTGGATTATGCAATAATTTTTCCTTTTCAGAACCACGGTATTTGAGTTGTCTCTTCATATTACCAATTGGAAGTAGAGACGATACTTAATAGATTTTCTTTTTTAAATGAGTTAATACCATTTTTTTTTTTGAAAAATACAAGTGTTATCAATTTAATATTAAAAAAAATAAAAGACCATTTTGGAAATTTATAATTAAAATGGATGCTTTTCTTCTCTCACAAACACACACACACATAGAAATAGGAACTTTGTGCTCTTTAAGTAAGAAATACAATTAGGACTTTTATATACAGAATTTACAAGTAATATTGAAAATTACAAAATAAAATTTATATGATTCAAAAAGTTACTTTTTAACAAAATAGCGAGTTAAGAAGAATTGTTTTTGTTTAATGTAGAATTACTTTCTTGAAGTATAAATAAGATATAATTTATAAATTTCACGATCAGAATCAACATTGCTCAACAAAAACAAAATGAAGCCCGTAAGATTGTTTTACCATATTAAGTTGATAACAGCTTTCTAGTTTAGATGGAAATCCAAGTGAAAGTTATCACCATATGACCAGCTAAACTAAAATGATGCCAAAAATATATATGAAGTGGGTTGACTCTCGTTGGAAAGTGTCAAATGAATGCCTTGTTTAGCTTATTTGTCTTACGAAGTCAATGTCACATCCTTTCCTAAGATGCAGTTGGTTGGCTCATTCTTTCTCCTTTATTGATCAATGGAAGCTTAGTGTCTATCTATTTCTTTAATTTTTTTATAATTAAGAGAAATAAAAAAAAAAGGAGAGAAATTACAATAAAATGAGTTATATGATTAAAAAAATAAAGAGAAAATAATGAGTTGCGAAAAACAATTGTAAAAAGTGTGTAAAAGTAATGTAATTTAATCCTAAAAGAATACTAATATTTACGTAGATTTTTTTCGTTGACCATTTTTTAATTCTCTTGTAGTATATACTTCTACCTTAGGGTCATGCATTCCATGAGAATAACTTATTGATAATCAAACGTATTGTTTCCTGGAATTACTAGGTATTAATGGGGGCGATTTTTTTTTTAACTAATGATCTTTAATTAAAATTTTAATTTTCTTTACAGACATGTATAATTTATTAATTAATAAATGTTATTATAAGCCTTTATTGTGACATGCGACGTTTATAATCAAAGGATAAATACCTTTTGACACCCTTAGGGCGTTTGATAGGGGAGAAGTCTTTAGTTTCTTGAAAATCTTAAATTGGGAATATTGATTTTCCATATTTGGTATCTATTTTTTTAAAAAAAATATTTTCAGGAAATATTGTTTCCCAGGAATCATTTTTATCCCACTTTCTTGCAAAAATATTTTTGAGTGAGGGGTTGGAAATCTAACTTCCTGACTAAGGAGGAAAGTTTTAATTATATAAAAAATCAAATCTAACTTTCTCAGGAAACATTTAAAAATATTCTAAAAAATGTTTATGACTAACCAAATGAATTTTAACTATTTACAAGAATCATGATTCCCAGGATTTTGTAAATCCTAGAAAACATAATTCTTAGGTATGAAAAAACTTCCTCAGTACCAAACGTCCCCTAGGAATGTCTAAACATCCGTTTAGAGGTAGGAAGAAATAAAAGATAAAATGATAGACATCATGCTGAAAAAAGGAAGAGAATGATAAAGATATGTAAAGCCAAGTAAAGTAAATATAAAAGTTAATGATGTGGGAAAAAAAATAAGATTTAATAATCAAACATCCTTTTATCATACCAACAGAGGCATGCATACTGCCCCAAATAATATCATGTCATCTGTCATCATTAGACCATTTTATGACAAAACTTCAATCAATTTTTTATAAATTAATTTATCATTAAGTTTATAAATAAAACAACGACATGTGAATGATTTTTTGAAAATATAAAAGATATATCGTAAATAAAAGTTAATTTTGTAAACTTGATTTCAAAGATCTTAAGAAAGTTACCAACGTTAGTTCAAGTGAAATTGAATTTGGATTCCTTAAATAAAGTCTTAAGTTCAAGTTTTGTAGAGAAAAAAATGTAATTAGAAAAAGAAATTTACTAAAAGTGGTGAGTCAAGTTTTTTTATAGAAATTAGTTATCGACAGAATGGATAGATACTTCACACACATAATAATAACCTAAAAGAGATCTAAGAAATTTATGTTAATAAAGAGTATATTTAAAAGAGTATTTTTAAAATTATTATTATTATTATTATTATTATACAATGTAGTGGTCTTCCTTGGATGATGCTGAGTTCAAGATACAGAGTCTGTGATGGGCCCATAAAACTTGTGGTTTTCTTGCAAGTTCGACAAATTTATGGTTTACTTCATTTACCTGGCCATCTTCACGGGTCCCATACCTTTTAAAAGTCGAATCCGACGTCAAGCAGCAATAATGCGATCTCCACTAGCCTCCATTTACCGCAGAAAATAGAATATAACAAGGCTGCATGCAAGTCCTTTTTCTTGATGGCTGCTTTTGTCGCTTTTTATTGGACCTTTAGTCCATTATGTCACATGTTTCGATTCGTGGAGGTCGCCAATTTCCTATTTTTTTAACCTTTACAAAAGGTACTCCAATAGGTATTTCTTTTTTTTTTTTTAGATTATGATAAAAAAAAAATATTTATAATTTTTCTCTTATTTGATAATATTAATGAAATTGGGTTATAATATTATATTATTTTTAGAATTTAATGGCTATGCATTGTCAATGTAAAAATATTTACACTATCAACCAATAAGAAATTATTATTGATATGATTTTTAAGGTAATTATTGTAAAATTAACAAACTTACTATGCATGGTGATTTGTAATTAAACGACAGTGTAAAATTATTTTACACTATTATTAGTGTATAACCTATTTTCTCTTATTTTTATTACAATTGAAAAAGTTTTTTCAAATAAATAATAATTTGGAAATTATGATTAAAAGTTACTAATAATTTATTTATTTTATCTAATTTTTGTTTCTTCATTTTATCTTTCAACAATTAATTAATTAAAATCTAAAATCAACTATTACAAATAACTTTATATCCTTTTCTGTAATTTTATTATAAAAAAACTGATTATTTTAGATAATTCAAACCAAGTAGATTATTTAAAATCATTTTTACCTAACATCCAACATAACTGATTATAACAGTAATAGAATATATTTATAATCAATTATTGGAATAATATTTAAAAATAATTAATCTAAAACACACTAATTAGTATTTTTGATTTAACAATTTATCTTATTTTAATGTCAAAGTAATTTTTCAAAACAGAAAAATAATTATATATGTTAAGTGTCTTAATTTTAACAGAAAAATACACTCTTGAAATACCGAAGTTTTTTCCTCTTACATTGCCATTTCTAACTTTATTCCTCTTGTTATTGTAGTTTTGCTATTGACCCATATATGCGTAAAACTTTGTACTGAACTTTTTCATCTCGAGTATGCTGCATGATACAAAATAGACTTGGATGTCTGGATTAGAATTGTATTGCATCATTAACTCTATTTCCTTACGAACAATAGTTCTAGCAAATATTTTTATATTATTCATATTAGTTTATAATTTTTTTTTTCAATATGACCTTTTATTATCTAAACTACCCAAGCCTTTCATTATCATCCCAATCTTTGTGAATTTGCTTTCGACATTATTCTTGTTTTTTGTTCATTCTTTCTGTTCCTTTTTCCCTGTTTTTCTTGTCTTTTTTTTTTTTAACTGTGAACTGTTTTCCTTGTCATCTTGCATTAGTTTAATGATTTCCATGTTTTCCGCCAAGTTGTTAGGTCATTTGCTTACTTAGAAAACATACCAATTTTTGGTCAAGGTATAACTTTCAAGATTTTACTTTTTAATTGCTTCCTTGGAATGCGCATTGTCTTGTGCTTAGTCGCATGATGAATCCTTGCTTGTTTAAATTAGTTTTATTTAGACTAAAATACACTTTTTGTCTCTTATCTTATTTTTTTAGTTTCAGTTTAATTCTTAAGTTTAAAAAAGTTTCACTTTTGTCTGTTAAAGTATCACCGTTAGATCAAATTGATCCTTTCATTAGTTTTCTACATTAATGATAGTAATTTTGACTAATATGACATCTTTCATAATTTGTTACATGTCACTAAATTGAGTAAGTTAGTGTACTAAACTGACAAAAGGACCAACTTGGTCCAACAAAGATGTTTTAAGGAATCAAAACGAAAACTTTTTAAATTTAGGAGACCAAATTGTAACAAACAAAAGAAAAAAGATTAGATACTAAAAGTATATTTTAGCCTTTTGTTTAGGAGTGAAAAAAAAAAAGAATTAATCAAAAACTTTTAGAAAGAAAAATTATTTTTTTAAAATTATTTTCATACATGTTGTTCATACTCTATCATTGTAGGATTTTTTTGGTAAAATTAATTGAAAACCTAGGTAAAAGCTATAAAATACCAATAAAGTCCAATACCATTGGCAAATAATTGGTTCTCTTAAATTGTCGACCCAAACTTGATTCTTGACTATGTTTGTGGAAAATACTTTAATTTATTGGGAGATACAAATAACTCATTTTAATCTTTGCGTCTTGAAATATGTTAGTCTCTAATTGTTGGCTAAAAGATATGCATAGTGCATAACAACAACAAAGAAGTTAAAAAGTTAACTAAAAACTAAAAGTTAATGTTTAGTTAAAAGCTAAAGGTTATTAAGTGAATTTATGAAATTAGAAATGTTTAATAAAATTAGTTGTTGAAAAGTACATAAATACTTTGGCTTAAAAAGAATCATATAAATTAACCACAAATATTGATCACAAAATACTTAAAATTTAAAATCACGTAATGGAACCAAAAAATCTGAAAATTTTGAAATTGAATCGCTTTGGACCTTTGGCAATGGCGAAAGTGCGTTTAAGTTGTAAAAGTTTTTTACTTTTCTTTATAGGCTCCCTCGACCTAGTTTTAGAATCTGTGTGACACTTTCTCAAGTAAATGAGGGCTCTTAAAGCCACAAAATAATATCTTAACATGACATTGTGTAATCTTATATGTAGAAACAATGGTAACCATCAAAATCAAAATAAAGGAAAGAAAGTTGCTTAACCACCCATGAAACGGGAAAGAAGTTGAAATCGATTAACTTAACCAGCCATAGGTTAAAACTAAAACCTTAACCACCCATGAAATGGGGAAGAAGTTGAAATCGATTAACTTAAGCAGCCATAAGTTAAAAACTAAAACCAAAACAAAAAACAATGGATAGACTAAATCCAAGATAACATTATTGTAAACCAAAGGCAAAAACAACCAAACACAACTGTTGTGGTATGCCATAAAGTCATACATTGTTTAGGAATCGAAGCCAATGATAGTTTATAAACATCCACTTCCTTAATCCACCAAGGTGTCTTTTCAAGGACAAAATTGTGATGGCCCGGCTCACTGAGCGCCAAAGCAGACAATATTTCGAATGCGGTGGCCCTAAGACCGTAAGACGTTCCAATGCACCAAAAGTTGGGAAGCAACTTCAATGTTAAAAATGTGAGTTTAATGCCAACACCAATTACAAATCAAATATTGAAACACAATAAGAAACTTGGAGTTTATAAATGTCAGTTTATAATTTGTATGGGAAAAATTTAGCATATTTTGGCTTGGCTTAAATCACAAGTGAATTTGAGTTCAACAAGTTTGTGTGTTGACCCTTTTGTTTACTTAAAAAGGATTAGAAAGCTATGAATGAAGACTTAACATGTAAAAGTAAAATTAGTGAAGTCTATACAAAAGATAGAGTCATGTTAATTTTGCCTCTCTCTCTCATAATATGACAAAAATTAATATGAGAGCCCTCTCCCTCACTTTCTCACCTCTATCTTGATTTGTCTACCAACTATTGCTGTATTGTGCCTAACAATCAAGTGCCAATTAGTTGCCAACGAAACCTTGCAATCAGAAAACCAAATGAAATTGTTAAAATGTCCACATTTGATCTTTTCATCAACGTTTATCACTCCATTTTCCTTCAATATGAAATCTTCAGAAGAACAAATTTCACCAATACTTAGAAAAGTAAATCATACTGTGAAGGAGGAACAAGTTCAAACCTTAGAAAGATATAATAATTTGGGAGACAGAGCATCCTAATGTGAGAGCTTGAGGGTTAGTCTTGCAGCAATTTCTTGGGGAGCTACCTAGTCAAACACAAAGAAAAAACAATATCCACTGCATAAGATTTGATCTTCAACAGCAAAATTTGAGGCAAACAAAGAAGCGCAAGAAATGGAGACACAATAGAAAATAGCAAACCATGGAAGACAGAATGATGGAAACATCCTGAAATGGTGAAGAAATAGATTCCAACATGAATGTAATATATTTCTGCAAAATGAAGTGAAATTTGAAAAATAAACACAGACGATAGAAAATTGAAAATATATGAATATAAGGACCCTTTACTTTTGTTTTTGTTTCCGGTTTATTTTCTATTTTCACTTCTTAATTACAAAACTACTGGTTGTTTTCAATTTTTTTCTTGTTTTCAAATATTTGTACAGAAAACAGAAAAAAAAAAGCTTTTGTTTTCATTGAAAACAAGGTGACAAATTTGTAATTAAAAAGTGAAAAGAGAAGAAATGAGCCCAAAAAAGATAATTATAATGTAGATTTTGCAACTTAGAATTGGATGAGATGATCAAGCTAGTAATTAATTGGTGACTCATCAAATCAAGCTAGTAAACTAATTTTTATCTAATAATACTAAAATTTAATTAAAATGTAACATAAGACTACAATTTTAACCTCAAGGGGTTGGTCAAGTGAAACAACTACAAGACAAGGTTTTGTATTTGATAAGTCGCATGTTCAAACCTTTATTTATTTTTTGGAAATGAAGTATCTGTAAGCGCTTCGGACTCAACTGAGGTGTCATCCCCTCGTCCTACACATCACACAATAGATATCATGTCATCACTTAGGTAGATTAATGTTGTCTTTAATTTAATTAATTACATATTAACCTTTGATTAATTAGCACTAGAAACTGAATGTAATAGTTAACGTTGAAAAATGAAACCGAAAAAATTGTTTACATTTTCTTTAATAATACAAGAATATATTATTAAATGATTGTAGATATAAAATTAAGATTTAATTGACCCTACTACAGACAACCAATGCACTTTATCGTCTAAAGTGCGTATATATTTTAGAGGAAACAAATCTTAAAAATTAAACCTATTCTTTATCCTAATTAGCCTTTGGACTTTTGACAAATCACATCGATCCTTTTAATCCACTAATTACTTGCATAACAACCATTGTGTGAGGAAAAATAGGTGAAGGTAAAAACAGTTCCTTTTTGCCCGAGAATTAAGTGCTTAACGTAAAACTTATTATAGATGTTGGTACTCTTATGTGACAGCATGAGTAAGGATTAATTATGAAGGTGATGTTTACTTGTTCCCTTCATGTGAGCGTCAAGTGCGGAGTCCAGTGTTGACCATAAATTTAGGCGCTAGCCTTCGTATATAATGGACTGTAGACGTGATCTTTTCCACCCTATTTTGGTCAAAGATTCTTCTCCTTATTTTGCTAAGCTGTTAATAGAATCAAATTAAAAATCTGTTGATATGCGCTATTAAGAGACCGTTTGATAAGTTTTGATGATATATATCTTCTATATAAATTAGAATAAGAGTTTAATAGTCATATATTGTTGGTGTAAAAAATTTTACATTGTCATTTAATCAGAAATCCCCAATAATATGAATTTTAAAGTATTTATTATAAAAGTTAACAAACTTACAATAAATGGTAGTTTGTGATTGGATGATAGTGTAAAACTACTTTACATTGTCAGTGCATCATCATTAAACTCTTAGAATAATTATCTTAAACGAGAGTATTTTTAAGGTCTATTCTTCAATGAGAATGGTTTTTAGCTGATTTTCTTCAACAAGAGCGTTTTTGAGCATTTTTGTTAATCTCTTATTTCTTTTAATCTATCTTTTTTATTTTTAAATTGAATATTAATATTTTCTTAAAAAAATTTATCAATGATTAAAAATAATCTTGCATCACAATATAAATAGTTTATCATCAATCTAAAATATAATTTATATGTTCAAAATATTTATTTATTACCAATTTTAATTATATTATAATTTATATATTTAAAAATATTTATTTATTATAAATTATAGTCATATAAAATAAACATTTATCTTGTACATTGTAGAGGCTAAAATACTAGCATATATATATATATATATATACTAGTATATTGCATCATTGTTGTGTTACTTAGATTAACAAATAACTAATAAATCAATGGATTATATAGGTCATACTTAGATACATAGATGTTTATTGAAATTTATCGGTCGTATGGAATTATATATACATGCTGCTTATTTAATGCTAGAGATGTAATATTTATGTTTTAGACCTTATAAAATGAGCGAATTTTAATTTTGGTCCCTGTAAAAATGTTCTTTGTTTTTCTCCCTCTAAAATTTAACTTCACTATTTTTTGTTTCTACAAAATGAGTGAATTTTGATCCCTATAAAACATTTTTATTTTTATTTTTATTCCTCTAAAATTTGAAATAACTATTTTTGCTCCCTAACATTTATTTTAAGGCAAATAAATAATATTTATTTTAGGGATCTAAAAAAATTTGAGGTATCACATGCTGTCATTGTGCTACACACACTAGTGGGTGTCACTTTGGACCTTACGTTAAATACATGAGCAATTAATGAGTATCACATAATAGTAGGGACCAAAACCAATGATTTTAGTTTTTTAATGATGAAAACTAAAGAAAAATTTATAAGGACTAAAATTAAAACTCACTCATTTTTTAGGAATTAAAACATATTTAAGCTTTTTTTTTTTTTATAAAGCACTATTAGCATGGAGAGTTTTTGTTCAAAGTGATTAAAGAGTTAATGTTACAAAAGGAAAATAGAAATACTAGTTATTTGGAAATTTTCAAAATTACTTTATGAATTGTATAAGTATTTTTCTTTTGTTTTGGTGAGAAAGATTGATTTCTACACTTATATAAATTTATATTGGTTCTAAGTAATTGTTTAAAATTATATGCTTCCTTATTAAAAATTGTTTTTTTAAATAAATTATAAAAAAATAAATCAGATTCTTATTTAAACTCTATACAAAGGCATTTCGATTTTTCAAGTGATTTATAGGTTAATTGTGTTAATATAAGTTAAGATCTGAACGAAACGTACAAATATCCGTAGTAGATATTCAAATGATTTGAGAGAATGAAATAAAAACATTGTGAATTATGCTTTTCGGCTTTTCCCTAATGTCAGTATAAAACGGACTTGAGAAAACCATATCAGCGGTTCTCTGTTCCTTAGGAAAAATATTCAATAGAAATTTATTCTATTGCCAATGAATGAGATGATATGATAAAATAATTAAACTTATTAGATATTTATATAAAAATATTTTACGCAGGAAGTGTATATAAATTAAATTTAAAAAATATATTCCTTTTTCTTTAATTACAATATGCAAATATAAAATTCATTACTACTTTCTTAAGTCAAAGACTTATTATAAATTTGGAGGTTGATATTTCGATTTAATGTGGTGGAGACGAAGTTTGTAGAAAACGGTGGAGTATCCGTCATTATCATTTATCAGTGGGCACGTATTTATTTTTATTAAAAACGCTTATAAGATTAGCTTTTCTTTTTTCATTTTAAATTCGGTCTTCCTAGTTCCTACCCATATTTTCCCACCTTAACGTTCATGTTATTTTAAAAAATAGTATTTACATATAAAGAATATCATAGGATTTTTATACCATATTATTTAAATAATAAAAATTATAAAATGAGAAAAATACGCATTAATCATTACTTTATAAAAGACATCATTAATTTAAAATCTTACTTAGCAAAATTGTTTAGACTGTTCTATAGCAAGAGTTGACATTTCTATGCGAATTCCGTTAAGATAAGCTAAAAGTAATTATAGATTTATTTGCAGTTTTATATATGTTTGGTATCTTTATTTTTCTAAGAATATTACCTCTCACTAGTTAATAATGATTAACATTTACACACACACACACAAATTAATATGTTAATTATACATAAACCATTATTAAACATTATACCAAACATTAATATACTTTAATATTAAATAATATGTTAATTATACATTGACCATTCTTTTATTTAAATGCTAAAATAGTACCTTCTTAAACATAAAGAATCTGCATTGATTCTTTTCTTTCATTCAAGTATGACAGCCCAGAGTACTTTTATTACTTTAACTAAAATAAAAAATTTATTTCAATAATTCAAGTAATAAATAAATTTTTATTACACAAGCTACCCGAATGAAAATTTAATTTAATTAAAAAATAACATTAAAAATAGAGTTTAATAAATATGTATTGTCAGTACAAATTTTTTATATTATCAACTAATTAAAAATTATATTTAATATGATTTTGAATTGTGATCAGATAATGGTGTAAAACTATTTTATAGTGTCAATACATATCTTATTTACTCTTAAAAGTATTTATTATTAGACTTAAGTTTCTTCTTAAAAAAATTTTTGGTATGACTTTTACATAAATATTATCAAAATCAATAAACTTATTATTTATGTTCGGATAAAAGTATAAAAAGACTTTATACAGATATTCTTTTCTCTTTTCACTTTGTCGCAAAATAAAACAAACGTTTTGGCCCCGGTTTTCAACTAAACTTGTGTGTCACCTGCATGCAGGGAGGCCTTCAAGTGCCTTGTGAAGCTTACACGAGGATTCCACTTCTTCGCTGTTTCTTTTCTTCGAAGTGATTACTCCTGTCATTAACTCAATTCTCTGCCATTCAGATTCTGCAAATTTCCCACTCACTCCCCACCTCTTCAAGTTCAACCCGTCTCACTCCAACGCACACACGCACACAGCTGTTAACTCGCTGTCCAAACACTTCCCAAAGATTTCGCGGACAGGATTCTCTGTCTGTTGCTTCTCGTGGACGCTACTTCTCGAGGTGACTCCTGAATCAATTGCCCATTCAAACTTGTCCCTGTAGCTTCATTTCCCGTGTCCTAACTATTTCTAGTCCATAACTTCATTTTTCTGCGCTATTATTGCCTCCTCCTCCTCCTCACTATTTTCAACATATATAAATTCTGTTTTGCATAAAACTTACATGAGTTTACCTTGATAGTGCGCTTAATAAACATTTACATTTAAGTTTAGCATAAACTCTAATTCTAATCAGAAACAATAACATACTTAAATAACTGTATCTAAGTTTTCTTGATTTTGTTTCATGTCATGCAATGCCATGCTGCCCTGTCAAATCTGTTCCCGACACCCTGCTTTGTTTAATGTTTTTCTATATAAAAATAGAAATTTCGAGTGTGAAATCTCCAATTCATTGGACTAAGTAAATTGAGTCCAACCTGTTTCCTATTTTCCTTGGGTAATTCTTCGCTCTGTTCTCTTTTACAAGCATAATTTTCTTTTTTTATTATCACTTTCTGATGAAATATGCATATAATTAATTGTGTTGGCAACTGAACTGATTAATTGAACGTGTTATGGAATGCAGGGAAGGAACTTTGAGCTTTCTTTCGAAACTGATATTCAATTTCAGCGGGGTGTGTGCTTGGAGAACGAGCGTATGCCTGGGAACAAGTATAACGGTAACTCCAACGACATTACGGACCGTGTGGGACGGCTTGTGAGAGACAGAGAATTGAGAAAGAGCGCGAGGGCGAGTCATTTGAACGAGCCGAGTGAGAACAATGGTACTAGGGTTAGTGGCGAAGCTTTTGAGCACGAGCACGTGCGGTTGAGGGAAGAAGAGAACGTGGGCGATGTTGCTGAAGGGGGTGCGGCGACGAAGGGGATTGGGGAGGAAAGGCAAGAGGTGAAACCGTTTAGACAGAGGCTGCTGGTGGTGGCTAATAGGTTGCCAGTGTCGGCAGTCAGGAAAGGCGAGGATGCGTGGTCGTTGGAGATAAGTGCCGGTGGCCTCGTCAGCGCGCTGTTAGGTAAGTGGCGGTCATGATGATGGTGCTCTAAAGTGTGTGTTTCATTTTCTGTTTGGAACACAGAGGGTCGAGGTAAAAACAAATAGTTTAATTACTAATTTGGTTTTTATATTTGCATTATCTTTATATTTTGGTCTTTATATTTAAAAATTATCTATTCTAGTTTTTACTTATATATTTTTAATATCGTTTTGGTTTTTGCTGATGTTGTAAAATCGTCACAGATTTTTTGATAGTTATTGAACTGCTACAAATTGGTCTCATAAAATAAAAATGTGCAAAATTCGATTGTGGTTTTATACCGTCAATTTTTATTTTTTAATTGTTTTACTTCATAGAGTTAAGACATAATTGATGGTAAAAATCAAAATGATATCAAGAGTACATATGTAAGAATTAAAACAGATAGTTTCTAAATATAAAAATTAGAAGGTAAAATGATATAAGTACAGAGATCAAATGAGTAATTAAATTATAAAAAATTTATCCCTTTTTTTGTGTGTAATAATTACATTGAAATTAGAACCTGTGATGTCATGCATAATACCCAACTTCTTACCACAAGGTCGATCCTAGTAAATTTAATTTTTTTAAATGTTTGGGTAAAATAGTTTTTTCATAAAATATTTCAAAAATCGGTTTTACTCTTTATAAAAATTTAATATTTTTATATTTTTATATTTGGAAAAAGTGATGTGATTTTAGTCCCTATCACATGTTTTCAGTCTTTGATGAGGAAATAAAATTACGTCACTTTTCTTAAATATAGAGACTAAAAATATATTAAATTTTTATAAAGATTGAAACTAAATTTTGAGATATTTTAAAGGATAAAAAACATATTTTATCCAAATATCTTCTCTTCCCAATCGTGTGCAACTTTTCAATGGGTAGCTAAATACATCCTAAGTGGGGTTGGTGGTGTAACTGTAACATCTTTTTGATGTCTGCTCTCATGGTTTTGCTTTTGAAATGAAGTATAGTTTGGAAAAATGCTTTTTTGAGGAGTTGGAAAAATGTTTACATAGCTTATTTGAGTGTGAAATTTATTTCAACTTGTATAGACTAAGTATTTAGGTTATGTTTGGCCTAATTATTTTTTTTGGTTTAAAAACTACTTAAATTTAAAGCTTAAAATAAGAGCTTAAAAATAAAGTAGATGATTTGGTAATTTTATCTTTTTAGATTTAAAGCTCCTTTTAAGCTGAAAGTTGTTTGATAATTTTTTTTAAAATTTTACATATACTTAAAACTAATTGTCTCACTCAATAGAATAATATATATATATATATATATATATATATATATATATTGATAAAATAAAATATTATGTATAGTTAATTTTGAGTTATAATTATGTAAAATTAATTAATCAACATAAATTTATTTTAAAGATAATAAAATACATAAAGTATTAAAATACATAAATTTCAAAATTTTAATATTAAAAATGTTAAAACTATTTTAATTAATAAAATTTAATTTTAAATATGATTATAAATATTTTATTACATATAATAGTAATTACAAAAATATTAATTACAAAGATAAATATTTTTAAAAGTTGTATTGTTGTTCAATAATATTTTCAAAGTTAAAAAATAAATAATTTAAACTGAATTCAATAATGTCAATATATATTAAATAGTATTTAACAAATAATTGAAAAAGTATTTAATAAATAGATTGTTATAATTAAAAATTTAAAAACGTAACTACAAATTGAAAATTAAAAAAAATCTTAATTCTAAATTAAATTTAAAGAATAAACATCATAAATATTTTTACATATTAAATTTTTATTTAACAATATTATTTAAAAATTTTAGTAACATTTTTTATTTATTTCATGTAATAAATATATTTAAATTTTTTAATTTTAAAAATGTAAAAAATTAATTTGATTAACAAAATTTAATTTTAAAGATAATTTATAAATATTTTATCATATATAATATTAATTAAATAAATTTAAGTATTAACTACAAAATTTAAAATATTTAAAAACCTTTATAATGTTGTTTAAAAATATTTGAGAAGATAAAATATTATTTATTTTAAAAAAATTAAATAATGTCAATATATATTAAAAAGTATTTAATAAATATATTGTTGTAATTAAAAATTCAAAAACTTAATTATAAATTAGTTTTTTTTTAAAATATGGCATCTACATTAAATTTGAAGAATAAAAATTATAAATATGTTAAAATAAAAAAATATTTAACTATATTATTTACTCATGTTATTAATGTTCTTTTATTTTATGTAAAAAATATTGAAAAGTTTAAAAAATAAATAATATTTAAAAACCTTTATATTATTGTTAATAATATTTTTAGAAGTTAAAATATAATTTATTTTAAAAAAATTCAATAATGTCAACATATATTAAAAAGTATTTAATAAATATATTGTTATAATTAAAATTTTAAAACTTAACTATAAATTAAAAACTTCTAAAAAATATGACATCTAGATTAAATTTAAAGAGTAAAAATTATAAATATTTTAAAATATAAGAAAATTATTTAACTATATTATTTACTCATGTTATTAATGCTCTTTTATTTATGTAAAGAATATTTAAAAAGTTAAAAAATAAATAATATTGTTTAATTTTCTAAAATAAATAATTTAAAAATAAATTAAAATCTTACAATAAATAAACATAATTAAAATAAAGTATTATTTAATAGGAAAGCCGGTGAAGCACTCAAATTGAAAAAATAATGAAAAATAAAAAAAATGGTATTTTTGGTTGTGTTGAGATTCGAAGAGAGGACTACATGAATAAGCTCCTTATAAGTGGAAAAAAAGCTCCCCTTATTAACTTAATTATAAGCTACTTTTTTCAAAATTTGTTTTATAAAAATAAGTAGCTTATTTTTTTAAGAGTTTTTCGTGAATTGTGTTTGGCCCAACTTCTTCTTTTAAGGAGAAAATAAGCTAAAAAAGGCTAGACCAAATAAACTCTTAATTTCATTTAAATATTTTTTACCGTCAATCATTTAGAAATTATCTAAGTATGATTTTTAAAGTAATTATTCTAAAATTTAATAAACTTAGCATATGTGGTAATCTTTAATTGGATGACAATGTAATTTTTTTTATATTGATATTTCATTCTAATTAAATTCTAAAAGTAATTTATAAATTATAATCTTTATATAAGTTTTTCTTAATTTATTTCAATAAGATTTTAGAAAAGAAAAATTAAGATAAGCTATATATGGTAAGTTCTGATTAAGTGAGTCTATAATTAAGCTAATTACTCTCTTCGTCTACTCTAACCTGACTATGTTCTTTAACAAAGGTGTGAAGGAGTTTGAGGCAAGGTGGATAGGTTGGGCCGGTGTGAACGTGCCAGATGAGATTGGACAGAAGGCACTTACTAAAGCCTTGGCCGAAAAGGTAAATCGTTAAATAACTTTTGTAATTATTAAAATGGGTTTTGCTTCTGTGAGATAAAAATAAATATTTTGTAACTACTTGGTTTTAAAAACTTTTCCTGCTGGGTTACTATTTTCTCCCTCTAAATTTTAATTCATAAAAAAAAAAGTGGCAGAAAATGTGGTAAATAATTTACGAAAATTGTTGTGCTCGTCATGATAGCATATTTGCGTTGCAGAGGTGTATCCCTGTATTTCTTGATGAAGAGATCGTTCATCAATATTACAATGGCTACTGCAACAACATATTATGGCCCCTTTTCCACTACCTTGGACTTCCACAAGAAGACCGCCTTGCCACCACACGCAGTTTTCAGTCTCAGTTTGAGGCATATGAGAAAGCAAATCAGATGTTTGCTGATGTTGTGAACAAGCACTATGAAGAGGGTGATGTTGTTTGGTGCCATGATTACCATCTTATGTTCCTTCCAAAGTGCTTAAAGAAACATAACAAAAAAATGAAAGTTGGATGGTTTCTCCACACCCCTTTTCCATCTTCTGAAATTCACAGGACACTGCCGTCTCGTTCAGAGCTCCTGCATTCCGTTCTTGCCGCTGATGTAGTTGGGTAAGTCTCAACTGGCTCCTCCAGTTAGCAGTCGGGCTTTCGTATCATTATTCTAAATTTGATATGGGTACGTGCATTTTGGTAATAAAATTGTTTCACGGGAGCATTTGACAATTTGGGTGGTTAATTGGTTATACAATATGCTGTGCATTTGACTCTTCCTATAAATGTTTAACATGTATTGACTGTTTGGGCAAGTTATAATATACCACTAGTTTTTTGTTTTTTTTGGTATACAATTGCGGTAAAAAGTTAGAACCTTGTACATACTATCCAACCTCCCCTCCCCCACCACTAGGCCCGCCGTAATGGATTTAATAAACCACTAGTTTAGTATATCAAGTTTGCCGTTAACCATGTAACCTGACCCTTGATTTGGCTGGCAAAACTGCACTCGATAGGAAATCCAGTTTCCTGAGCTAAAGATATAAAGGATGGTGTTATAAATGTTTGGTGCTATGCCCCAGTACATCTTGTCTGTAAAGAAGGGGACTTGATTTCCTCATTCGTTTGACTCTTGCAAATATCGTCAATAACCTTCTACAATTTCCTTTCTGATTAATCAGCTCATATACATGCATAAAACTAACAACTGCAGTCACCTGATAGTAACCCCAACCCCAATTTGTGTGGCTAAAACTATTGACTGCTGTCTAAACGTTATCAGTTTCCTTGTGGGTGGGTGGACAAACCACTGGTCAAAGTGGCTGCAAATCATTTGATTGAAAAGAGCTGATAGTCCTGGTAGTGGACACAAATGACTATGCCTATTCAAAAGTGGGTTTAAACTTTAAATAGAAATTTGGGAGTATTACACCAATTCAATAAAAGCATAACACAAGAAACAGAATACAAATGAATACATGCCATTAAGTTAAAGTGATAATATTTCATGATAAAATTTTAATAATATTTGAACTGTTCGGATTATTATTACCTGTGTCAATCATGCAAATGGTGATAGTATGGTGCTATAATTCAAGTTGACTCTGCAAACATTTCCTATTTAGTTTGACAATATATTTCTTTTCATTTCTTCTAGGTTCTTATCTTGCAATTTTCTCTGTTTATATGTTGTATTCTTTGGTTTAATCATTTTCATTTTTCTGTTGTTACTGTTTTGATTTGGTTTGGTGTAACTTTTCTTGTGCAGTTTTCACACGTACGATTATGCAAGACATTTTGTTAGTGCTTGTACTCGCATCCTTGGACTTGAAGGTACACCTTATGGGGTTGAGTATCAAGGGAAGCTAACCCGAGTTGCTGCAGTATGTGCTACGAAATTTGTCTACAAGCTGACTCTTGCTTTGTCATTTGAACAGTTGTTTAAAAATTTTGCACCAAACTTTTACCTATTAAAGGAAAAGGAGGGAAAAAGAAAAGAAACTTTTTATATGAAACTCCTCATTTCAAGATTTAACCAATTACAATGTTTAGCTTAAAATTAAAATTGCTTATTTAATTCTGTTCCCCTTGAATGTCAGTTTCCAATTGGGATAGACTCAGAACGATTTATACATGCTCTTGACCTTCCTCCAGTACAAGATCACATCAAAGAATTACAAGAAAGATTTAAAGGCAGAAAGGTGCTTCTTGTACTTTGTAGCAAACACTTCTTTATATCTTACAACTTACTTTACTTGTTCCTATTAATTTTGGAATTGTTTTAGATTTATGGTTCTTGCTTTTCAGTCTTTTATGATTAAGGGTTTTATTCTCATTTTCACAAAGTGAAAGGCTTTTAAGGATTGTCAAGATAAAATATGGATGAAAACATATAGGGTGGAAAAGGAAGAAAAATGGTGTTAAAAGCATTGAAACTATTGCTGGCCACAATGAGCTGTCATCTTTATAAATATAATTTGTCATCAAATCATGAGATCTATTTGATTTATTTTGTACCCTAATTTCTGACATATGTTAATACAATTTTAAATTTCACTGGTTGTTTTCTGGAAACAAATTTTAGGTTTGCATTGCAGGGGTTGCTTTAGTTGTTCATCTCTTGTTAATAAAATATCAGAGAAAATAATGATTTTGGGGTAAACAATTAAGCATATAAATCTTTGGCTTCTTCTATTATCTTTTTATTCTTATAAGAAAACTCACGCTCTTATTGTTAATTGAAGAGGGCTGATAGTCTTGGCATATAATCTTCTATAATTTCTTTCTTAGTCAGATCCTTCTTCAAATCGATTTGTCTGTGGAAAGCTGCATCATTGTTAGGTATAAAACTATTAATGAGCTTCATGTTGGCTTTAGCCTTTAGGAAAATCGGTCATTGACATGATATCAGAATCTCTATCACCAAGTGGTCAAGAGTTTAATACTTGCCCCTGCATTCTTCTAGAAAAAGGGTTGAGTTTCAGCACAAATGGCCTTATGCAATGTCGAATTCCACGCTTTAGGCCAAAAGGGGTCTTGCGTGAGGGGGCATGTTAGATGTAAATCTATTCATGAGCACCTAATAACCTAAGTTTTTAATGAGAGTTGGTCATTGATCTTCAGTATAAGGCAAGCAAAGCATTTACCATGCTATCACTGTGATACTAATAAGGAATTGTTTTCCTTTTTGATTTGTTTAGAAAATGTTACTTTTTAATTAATACCACGTTGGGGCACTTAATTTGGGACTGACCTAGTGAAGATGTTGTTTTCCGCATTTCACTGTATAAGTTGTATTTGTTTCGTATGCAGTGCCATGAGCCCATGGCAACCGCTTTTCTTTTCTTTTTTCAATCTAAGTGCTTATTTGATTTGGTTCTATTGATTGAATTATCACAACCTTTTCCTGCCTTGACAGGTAATGTTAGGTGTTGATCGCCTTGATATGATTAAAGGAATCCCTCAGAAAATTCTAGCATTTGAAAAATTTTTGGAAGAAAATGCTTATTGGCGTGATAAAGTTGTTTTGCTTCAAATCGCTGTCCCGACAAGAACAGATGTTCCTGAGTGTATGCTACTCACATTATTTTATTTGTTCTTGTGGCTTCTTTGGTATAGTTCCTTCAAAATAGGTTCCTCACTTTCAATTACAAGGAAGTTGTAATTTCTTTTAAAAATAAAAGGAAGTTATAATGTTTTCTATTTTACTGTTATTTGTACTTGTACTTTATGTTGGACAAAAAGAAATTGTTTTGTGCTTTAAGATGCTATCATTAATGGGAATCATTTCAGAGATCTATTGTACGTTAGAGTAGTATATATACTGCAGTGTTTGCTTGTGTTTTGAAATATATGTATAAATCTTTCATTAATGAAAAAAATATTTTGTTGAATACTAAGTTCATAATCATTGTAATATCTTTGTAGCACTATTATTATGCCACATTCACTTTACACTTTTCATACTTAATGTTTGTGCTGGGATACTGAATTTTGCTGATCTCTTTCTTCTTTCAATTTGTTTGAAATACTTGACTGTGGGAACATACACACTGGCATGTCAAACATCATGTACTCATTTTTCTGTACATTTTCGGTTATGGTCTTATTTTTGGCTTCGGAATCATGACTGATCAACTTTATTTCTTGCATATTTATAGATCAAAAGCTTACAAGCCAGGTTCATGAAATAGTTGGTCGCATCAATGGCAGATTTGGAACATTGACTACAGTTCCTATACATCACTTGGTGCGTTCTTAACATGGTGTGATAATTGAAATTATATTAATGCTGACTCACCATCACAAACAACACAAGGGCATACTCTTCTCTTTTTTCATTGAATGATTTAATTCAGCTGTCCTGCTTGTGCATAATTTTGTTAGTTTCTGCCATACTGTGGTTATCCTAACTCTTTTCTGATGGGTGAAAAGGGAAGAGATCGATTTTGGGAGAACAGAAATTAAAAGTCATATTAACTTGCTTGTGAAACAAAAGGATATATGGAAGGAATAAAAATAAGGAAAATATTAGCTACATCAAAATCAATTCCTCAAAAAGTGGATAGAAAAAAAGAACAATTTTAAGAACTTATACACACAGATCTACACAGCTATCCTTCCTAAAATGCCATCTCAATAGCAATCAACTGTTGTATGTGTAAAATTTCAATTTTTTTTTTTTTAATTTTGATTCTTGTCATTTTTATGCAATCAAATTGGAGAGGGAAAATAAAGGGGGGGAGGGGGGGTGTTGGTCTGCTTTCTATTTTACTTTACATTCTTCCTAGTTTAAATGACAAATAAATCAAATAAAACACCCTTTAATTTTGCACTTACTGATGTTGATTCCTTTCAGCCAAAATTTTTTCCTTCAAGCTTTGTTGTCAAACAAATGTAAAAAAATTGTTAAACCAACATATGAACTGAGGCATCCTTTCCTATATGGTTTTTTTTTATGTATCTGCATGAAGCTCACGTAAATCAGCAGTACAAAAATTTTGGTTCAATTCACAAAAATTGTCAAACTATGCAAGGTGAAAACTGTGATGAATTGTCTGACTTGAAAACAATTGAAACTGTAAAAATTAGAGAATAGTCAGTTTGATATGAATATTGAAACAAGATTTAATATTCCTATTGTTGTCGACTGAAAATTGCACATGTTTATATCTGATTTAGGAAAAGGAAGAGTAAAGGTCAAGTTAATCACAAATGATACAACATAAATTGATTATAGGCCAAGTTTTTCTTTTTCCTCAGAATGAAGTTAACAGTGACCAAGGATAGAGGTTTATTCATAACTATGAACTTTAAATGTTATACTGGTCATGATATCATATATAAATGAGATTTGATATTTTTATATGCTTGTTCTGATGATTGATCAATAGTCTACATCTGTTATTGAATTGGCTGAAGAATTTTCTCTTCATGATAATCTAACAACTTTTTTTTTGTCTATACAGGATCGCTCACTTGACTTTCATGCACTATGTGCTTTGTATGCTGTTACTGGTAAATTGTGTTTTTACATTTCTTTTAATTTGACTGAGAGCTATTCTGTGAATAACTTTTTTTGTGAAATTGTCAGTTGTCAGCATATACCAATTTATTATGCTTAAAATTCTATATCTAAAGTTGAAAGTTCTTTTTCAGCGTGCTTCTAGAAATGATTCTTAAAGCTTTATATATACTATGAAATTAAAAAGGGAAATCTTAGGGATCAGGTTTCCTTTTGAGAAATGATACTTGTACAACAAATTATACTATAAATTTTACAACCAAGAGAGAGCAAGGAAGAAAAGAGAGAGAAATTTGAAATGTAATTAATAATGTGATAGAGAGAGATAGACACAAAAAAACATATTGTATAGATTGTTGTAAAAATTGTTATATGTATATCACATTTTCCTTTTTTGTTTTGCATTGAAATGTTGTATACATTTTTCTGCCCTTTCTTTGTCCATTATGTATAAATTTGTCTGGCAAACGAAAAGGTAAAGGGTTGGAAACTGCTTTGAGAGTGGTTGGTTACCCTAGTACCCCAAACTGCAGTCTGTGTTTTACCTAATAGTCTTAAAATCTGATTGATTCTTTGAAGCGTCCACTATGTGCTTGTTGTCTTGATTAGCATCAATATACTTTTTCTAATTAATACAACGCAATTTTCACTCAGTCGTGATGTTTCTCTTCCCTTATTGACATATAGATATGATTTTATGTTTTATGAAAAGGCAACAAATTTAACATTTTTAGTAGTTGCTAGCATTTGATGCCTTATTTGCAAAATCAGAAAACAAAATGTTTCATGCAAATAACCATACAAGAGATATGCCAGGTAAGCCATTTTTAATAATTCAACGACATGTACACCAAATTTACTACCAAAGACTTGCTTCCATGCTGTTCATTTATCGTATGTATACATGCAGTAATACTGAAAAATTTAATGCATTTTGAGCGAAATGAACTCTAGCATTATAAGACAAATTGGAACTATTATCTTGGGGAAAGGTGAAAGCACGTTGGATGTGTCTAGGACACTTCCTCATGTATGTTAATACTTCATTACACATTTTCTTGAATTCTTGATTGTCTTTGAGCATTAAACTTTATTTCTGATAATCAGTTTATTATATTGTAAGTTTTCTACTAATTTTGTATTTATACTCACTATTTCTTACCCAGATGTAGCTCTAGTCACATCTTTGAGGGATGGAATGAATCTTGTCAGCTATGAATTTGTTGCCTGCCAAGAGAAAAAGAAAGGGGTCCTCATTCTTAGTGAAGTAATTACAGAAACTTGTTAGTGTATTTATGTTTTATTTCACTTTGTCAATTCAGGCTATGTTAAGGTTGAGTTATTGTATAATAAGAGAATAAATTCAAAAATTGGAAGAGTTGGTCCTGATAAAACTATCTACAATGCTCCATCTTAGAGATATAAAACTGGTGCTAAGTCTTAACAGTTTGAGCTTTTAGAAGAGTTAGTTCTTGACATGGTATGAATGCCGCTATGACCAACTGGTCAAGATTTGAATCCTGGCTACCTGCATTCTTCCAAATAGAAGTTGAATTTACCCACATAATAGAATGAGTCTGTGTGTTGTCCATGCTTCAAGTCCAAAAGGAGATCTTCTGTGAGGGATTGTGTAAGAGATATAAAATCAATCTTGAGCCTTCACCTAGCAGCTTAAGCTTTTAGAAGAATAGGTCCTTGACACCCCGAACAGTCATGACAACCCTCTCCTACAGGAAAATGAATTCAAACTTCAGTTATCATTTAGGTTGTTGAAAATAATCCTTTTAGGGAGAAGAGTGAAACGCCAAGGAAGAAATTTAAGTTGTATTAGTGTCCATTTGATATGCCATCATACCCATCATAATCAAAGTACCACATCGAATAATTTTATTTTTTTCTTTTTAATTCCAATATTGAACTTCTTACAATATAACTTTGCACTGTGCTTAAACTTTTACCATTTAAAGTGGTTTGAATTAATGATAGGTATCAATGTTTCATTTCTTTATTCCTGTCTGGATCATAGATTTATAGTTCCCATCTTGGTTTATAGAAAGCTTTCATGTGTTGTATGGATAAATTATTTATTGCATATTGATTTCTGTAACTAGATATGTATTATGTTGATATGATGACTGATATTCAGAATGCTTCTTCTTGTAGTTTGCTGGTGCAGCACAGTCTCTTGGTGCTGGGGCACTTCTTGTCAACCCCTGGAACGTTACAGAAGTTGCTGCTGCAATTGCCAAGGCTCTGCATATGCCATCTGCGGAAAGAGAAAAGAGACATAAGCATAATTTTCTTCATGTAAAATCCCACACTGCTCAAGAATGGGCTGGAACTTTTGTAAGGTATGCATATTAGTATGTGGATTTTGTTAACTCATGCCCTAAAATCATACGTGAAGGAATAAAAGTAGCATTTATAACTTATCCTAATTACTTAAAGAAGAAAATTTAAACATTTTTTTTTATATTTTCGAAATTTTAAATACTTATAGATTTCATTTAAATTTAATAGCTTCTATTTTTTCGTTCTTAATAAAATCCTTGGTATTTTGAATATCTTTTCTTATTTCTTAGGAGTTTGTCATTTATTATGGATGTAAGTCATCCTTTTAGAGTGTGCAACTTTTATACATACGAGTTCAAAGAGTCTGGAATTTAGACTATGGACCATAATTCAGGTGGTTGTTTGTAAATCCACTGGCAGTTGTTTGCCTTGATCGCAGCCTTGGTTGTATCTTAAAGCTTCTGCTGCCTGTGATAAAATTGCAAAGCTATGAAGATAATTTCATGTTTAATTATGATGGTTAATTACATGTTACATCTGTATTTTAGGCATAGTATAAAGACATGATGATTTGTGATTGTAATTTATCAACCAAAATATGTTAGTAAATAATACATCTCTTGCTTTGTTTTTTAAGAGAGATCCACATTACCATGATGAATCTTTGAATATTTGCAGTGAACTAAATGATACTGTTATTGAGGCACAACTAAGGACAAGACAAGTTCCGCCTTGGCTTCCAACCAAGACTGCAATTGAACGTTATCAGCAGTCAACTAATCGATTGCTCATTTTGGTATGCTTTCTAACAATGAAGCTTGTGACTTCTCTGAATACGTCTTTTTGTTTCCTCCTTGTCTTTTACTCCTTATCTGAGTGCTTTCTACAAGATAGTGCTTCATTTCCTGGATAGATAGTGAAGTCTAGAGTGCAGCTGAGCAAGACTAGGGTATTTTGATAGGAAAAGATCCCAATCACACAGGTTTATGCAAGGCATACTTAGAAGGGTCCAGAGGATAACTAACTACGGGCAGTTTGTTAGGTCAATTGTTAGTTAAACACTTTAGGTAGTAGGAGGGAGAGATTAGGGGAAGAGAAAATAACAGAATTGGGAGAGTAATGGAACTCTTGAAATTTCAGTGAAATTGTATTGCACTCTGTTCTTCTCATTTGGGTGTGTCTCATAATAAAGAATTGGAGTTGTTCTTGTGGGTGTGTGTTTTTATTGATTCCAGTTTTATCAACTGGTATTAGAGCTCCATTCAGGAGCTTGTGGGTACCACAGAAGTGAAGGAATATGATCGGGGAGCCGTGGGTGGTGAGTGGAAAATTCTTGATCGCACTGCATCATGGTCTTGAATGACAACTAGAGCCGTGGATGGATGAGATCCAGAGGCAGATGGAACAAAGCAAGTATGAGTTACAGAGACAGTTGGACGGAATGAAGGGGATGTCGGAGAAGCTGGTAACACGCAACGAGGGTGACTCAGAAATTTTGTGCAGTCCAAGGATGAATAAGGAGGTTATATGGAAGAGGAGGTGGGTAGTCGAAAAACCTACTATTCCATTTCCAACATATGACGGAACTGGGTACAAGGAATGAAGAGCTAGGTTTAACAGTATTTTGTTTTGGAGGAGACATCCAAATCACAAAGGGTGAAGCTCATATTAATGGTAATGCAAGGCAAGGCATTTGTGTGGCAATAAAGGCACTATATAGCCAAGATTGGGAAGGAGAATTTGAATTGACAACAGATTCTGTACGATGCAGTGTGCAAGTTTGATGATGGAAATTACGATGACCCATTATTGGAGCTAACAAGATTGAAATAGAGTGGGGTTTTAATGGAGTACATGGGGCTTTTGATGAGTTTCTGGCTTGGGCTTGTATGGACAAGTCCATTGCCTTGAGTTTTTTTTTTGGGATGTTTGAGGAGTCCATGGGAGAACACAGTCAGGTTACATTGACCTCATTCAGTACAGAAGACGACGAAGATTGCCAAATTAAAAGAAAACTTGCAGGAGTTAGGTGGGAGTTGAATGGGTGCCCAAGAAACAAGATTTTCGAGCCCAGTACTGGTGCAGGCAACAATTGGAGGGGAAACCCTTCACAACCTAAGCTGGAAGGAAGCTCCACCCAAAATTCAAATAGTGTAAATAATGATGGTAAATTCAACACTAATAGTGGGACTTTCAGAATCAAGATGGGAGGGTTTAAGAGGCTGTCCAAGGCTGAGATGCAAGAAAAGTTCAAAAAGGGAGAGCGTTTTAGGTGTGATGAAAAATATAGCTCAGATCTTGTTACAAGAACAAGCAGTACTAGGTCATGATTTTAGTAGAGGCTAGCCTGTGGAGGAAGATGGAGTGGAACCAGATGACTAGGGTAGACAAGAGGAAACAGGTTTTGCAACCCTAAGCATAGCATTGTGGGGTTTACTACTAAAGGTATGGGGTACCATAGCGAACAAGAGTGTGGTAGTGTTGATTAACTGTGGGGCCACTTTTTATTTCAAGCAAGTTAGTGGAAGAGTTGCAACTTCCTATCACAGCAACCTCATCATATTATGTGGAGGTGTGAGATGGTCACAACTAACAAGATTAAATGCAAGGAGATTTGTCAGAATGTTAAACTAGAATTGCAGGGAATACACATTAACCAAAACTTCTTTCTTTTCGGTTTACTGATGTTGTTTTGGGGTTGGATTGATTAATTGGGCTAGGAGAGATAATGGCTAATTTTGAAAACTTACCCATGAATATTAAGGTTGAGGGGCATGATAGCTATGCCAGCAATTTCTATTAAATCCCTTGTGAAGGCACTATAGGAGGGTCAGGGATATATCATTAGTTGTAATTCAATGACTGAAAATTCCAGCAGTTATGATCCCATTCTAGAAGCTGTGGCTGATGTTTTGGCAGAATTTGTAGAATTTTTCCAAAGCTGAGAAGGATTACCTCCCATGAGAGGACATGATCATGCAATTCACCTAAAGGAGGGAGCTTTAATACCCAACTTGAGACCATACAGGTATCCTCATCATCAAAAAACCAGAAATTGAAAAGTTGGTTAATGAGATGCTTTCTGCTGGTAACTTTAGACCATGCATTACTCCTTATTCAAGCCCAATTACTTTAGTCAAAAAAAAGGATGGAGGATGGTGTTTTTGTGTAGATTACAAGGCCTTGAATAAAATTACAATACCAAATAAATTCCCTATACCTGTCAGTGAGGAGTTATTAGATGAATTAAGAGGAGCTGTGTTTTCAAAGCTGGATTTGAAGTCTAGGTACCATTAAATCCGAACGAGGGAGGAAGATATTAAAAAGAGAGCATTCAGTAGACACGAGGGGCATTATGAATTCCTTGCAATGCCCTTTGGCTTGACCAATGCACCTTCCACCTTTCAATCACTTATGAATGAAGTGCTTAAACCAATTTTGAGAAAGTGTGTGCTTGTCTTCTCTGATAATATTCTAGTGTACAACAAGGATTTAGAGACTTTCGTTTATCAGTTTAAGTTAGTTTTTACAGGTGCTGACAGCAAATGATTTAAAGGTGAACAGGAAGAAGTGCACATTTGGGATTTTAGGCATACAAAACTAGAATTGGGGTTCTCCTATCAAACATTGCACGGGCTTGTCTTACCTTCTACTGAAATTTAACTTTTTATTTAGAAAAAATAAGGACAAGATCAAATTTTTGACCACTTGGTTATTGATGCTTTGGTACTATGTCCTGAACCAACTATCCGAAATGCTTCAGTTGTTAGATGAAGGCTCATGAGTGGTTTATATCTAACAAATGTGATATATGTGTATGTCTATGTTGGATTTACACTTTACAGATGTTATAAGACTTTCTCACAGTGATGTTTGATTCCAGAGTTTGAGTTCACACACCCTAAAGCAAAACCATTGTCATTGGAAAACTGGATATTTTTCGGTTTTTTACAATGTTTCAGTGATAATAAATCTGGACTGAGCATTGGTTTACATTTATCAATTTTTGTGTTAACATTTTCTTTTGACACTGGTTATACACACTACAGGGATTCAATGGAACTTTGACTGAACCAGTCGAGAAAACAGGGGATCAGATTAAAGAAATGGAAGTTAAGGTGCATCCAAAATTGAGACAACCCTTGACAGCACTATGCAGTGATCCAAATACCACAGTTGTTGTGCTCAGTGGAAGTGGTAGACAAGTCCTAGATGATGTAATTCTTGGCACATTACTTCCTTTCTTTGTGAAATATTATATCAGTCAACTTTTAACATATTTCCTATAACAGAACTTCAAAGAATATGACATGTGGTTGGCAGCTGAGAATGGAATGTTTTTACATCCTTCAAAGGGTGAGTGGATGACAACAATGCCAGAGCATCTGAATATGGAATGGGTAGACAGCGTGAAGGTACTCAATTTGAAGTTTAAATTCATTTGATGTTTGATGTCCTTTCTCTCATGTTATTGACTTACGTTGCTGGTCTTGCATTTCAGCATGTTTTTGAGTACTTCACAGAAAGAACACCTCGGTCACATTTTGATTTTGAAGAAAGGGAAACTTCACTTGTATGGAATTACAAATATGCAGGTGCTTAAATTGTTCTTATGGAGATTTTAGTTTTTCCAGCTGTCTTTTTGGTTACTGATCCTGTGATTTCAACCAGATGTTGAGTTTGGAAAACTTCAAGCAAGGGACATGCTGCAGCATCTCTGGACTGGTCCAATTTCTAATGCATCAGTTGAAGTTGTTCAAGGAAGCCGATCTGTTGAGGTGCGAGCTGTTGGTGTTACAAAGGTGATCTCTTGTTTCCAATAATTGACCTCTCTCAGTTATATTTCTACTTGAAGTTTTTCATACATATTTAAATGTCTACTCTAAACTCTTTCTAATCAGGGAGCAGCCATTGACCGCATCTTGGGTGAGATAGTGCACAGTAAATCCATGACATCACCAATTGATTGTGTTCTTTGCATAGGACATTTTCTGGGGAAGGTAAATTGATGTTTTGAAAACTATTTTTATTAGGCTGTAAATTTTTTCCCATAAAAGGTCGATGATAAGAGTCAGTACGATTTTCACTTTCTTGCTTGATTTTAGATTTGTTAAACTCAGTTACCCTGTTTTGTTTCATTCTTTGCTACTAAACTGTAAGGACATTTTTAAAATTATATAAACCACTGTACAATTGATCATTTAATATTTCTTCATTGTCCTACACTTATTTTGATTGCAATGAAGTTTTGGTCACTTTTAAATACTTTGGAGCACCAAATTTAATATTATTAATTGTAACAGGATGAAGATATTTATTCATTTTTTGAGCCGGATCTCCCCTCTATTGGTGTGGGTCTTCCAAGAACCAAGGTAACAACAGATGGAGTTGAGAGGAAACCATCTTTGAAGGTCCCTGCTAGTAAGAGTGGACCAAAGTCATCTCAAAATAGGGCACAACGACCAGTGTCAAATTCTGAGAAGAAAACAGATAACCATATATGCAGTACACCACGAAGGCCACCACCTGAAAAGGTATCATGGAACGTCCTTGACCTTAAGAAAGAGAATTACTTCTCTTGTGCTGTTGGACGAACTCGAACAAATGCTCGGTATACGCTTGATTCACCAGACGATGTTGTTTCATTTCTGAAGGAACTAGCGGATGCTTCTTTCAACCTTTACCACTGAGTCAAAATACTGTACCTTGGTACAGGGAGAATTTGGGTGGAGCCGGATTCAGTGCAGTCACTTTTTCATGCATTCACATATTCAGTGTATTTATACTGTTGGATGAAAATCTGCCTGCGATATCTCTCAAATTACGTGTTTTAAATCAGACTGCTTATATAATATGAGCTGTCCGATCTTCATCCTGAGTGCGTGAATGCGTAAAAATAATGAATCCAAATCCGACATTTGGACACCCTTCACTCCTCAGTCCCCACTCTAAAAGATTTCTAACTTCTACCATACAAGTGTGGAAATGAGAATAAATTTATAAAAGAAGAAACAAATGTATAGAAAATTTATGCTGATCTCCAATTGGAAGATAAAGAAAGAATGTAAGGCTTTCTAGTCCAACTAACACTTTGATATTAGTACGTCATTTGGTTATCATTCCCTTCTGCACAAGGCTGTTGCCTTCAGGATCCTATAGCAAATGTTGTGTCTCACTCAATTATGAAGTATACAACTAAACGCAATTGAGCTGTTAAATTCATTAAATGATTGATAAATAATCATTTTAATGTTGTGCATAGGAAGTTTTGTATGGCCTTGAATTGTGACTGTAGCATTATTTTTTCTTAACTTTTTAACTTTTTTGTTTACTGATAATTTTGACAGTATAATATATTAGTAGTCAAGGGCAGCACTTGAGTATCATTTACTTCCCTCAAAAATAAATTGATTACTAGATTCCGTGTCCTGTGCTCTGCGATACACGGGTTTATAAATATATGATATATTATTTTTATATTATTAACTATTCATAATTTATTAATAATAGTATTAAATAATTTTTATTTACATTATTATTTAAAAATAAATTATAATAATTTAGTTTTTAGAAAATAATAAAATATTTATTTAGTATCTTGTAAATTCATTTGATATTAATTTGGTTATTAAAAAAGTTTAAGGATTATTTTAAATTAAAATGACTTCAAATAACGTTGAAATAGTTTTTTTATCAAGTTATCATAAAACTTTCTGTTTGTAAAATTCTCTTTGTAAAATTTTCTGTTTTCCAAAATTCATTAAAATGGATTACAGGATTTTACATTTTCTCTTATTTTTAAAAGTTTTTAAAATAGAGTAAACGTTAAATTTGGTTCAGAAAAAAATTACTAGACTCAATATGGTCTCTGAAGCAAAAAAGTCATCAAAGAATCTTTTAGACATGGGACAATATTTTGAATTTAGTCATTAGTCATTTTCTCTTTATGCTTTTAGTACATGATTAGTTCTTAATTAGTGAATTGTGTATTAATTTATTTCCTCAGCACAATATTAGTGATCTAAATTAGTTCATGAGAATGTTAATTTAAATGAATAGAAGGATTAAAGTGTCCTACATTTATAATTTTGAACGACTAAATGATTTTTTTTTTCTCTAATGATCAAAGTGTGTTCCTTTTTTATGATGCATTGTTTGGTTCAAAGGATGAGAGAGATTTTAATGGATGAAAGGGAAGGGAAGAAATTTTAATAGACGAGAATGACACTTTGTTTGGTTCATAAGGAGAGGATAGAAAAATAAACAAATTTAATATTATATATTTAAAAATGGTTAGTATAAAAGTTTATTTTCTCCTCCTAATTTTACCTTTTGGGGGGTGGGGTGGAGGGGGAGAATGAGTGAAGAGATTTTAGCTCCATCTCATCCCTCCAAAGTTTGAATCAAATAAGAAAAGTTTATAAATTTCTCTCTCCTACCTTTGCCTCTCTTCCATTTCCTTCCAACTAAGTGATCAATTTGGATATTTACTTTTAAAAATAATGAGATAATGTCATGCTAGAGAAAAATATACTATAAGTAGTTTTTAATCCTTATATATTTTGTCCTTTAAAAAAATTATTTGCTTTGGTTCTCATAAATTTTACAAATTTTAAAAATAGTCCTTATCACTACTTAATGGTTATGTAGCATGCATTTGACTATGACATATCGGTGACCATTCTAAAATGATTTATGATGATATAATACGTTTAGATGCATATCATGTCATTAGTAAATAATAATAAAAAGCATTTCCAAAAATTTTAAAATGTAATGAGAGCAAAATAAAATAAATTAAAAAGATGAAAAATAAAATGTAAACATATTTAGAAGAATTAAAAACATATTTTTATCCTATACATAATAACTCATTTTATCACAACCCAATTATGTGGAGTATCACTAGTACAAAATTAAGCACTTTCAAACTCTCGAAGTCTCATTTTGACGTATTAAACACAATATTTTATCATAACCCAATTAGTTGTGAAAGTTTTAGCTCATGATAGTTGGATAAGAGACCAAAATTTGTGGTCCACAACAAGATTTATCAAATGAAAAAAATCTTTCAATGCATAGAACAAAAGATAAGGGGTAATTGGATCACCTTGTTTGATATCCTTAGAGGGGGAGTGTAACAACCCACTGTTGCTACATCCATCGCTACTACTCGTTTTAGGAAAATCTTATAAGTAAAGTTTATTCCGAAAATGTAAGATTGTTTGTGCCCCCCTTTTTTTCCAAGAAGCTAATTGACCAGACTATTCAACTAGTAAAAATCAAACTGTCTTAACATCCTGCTACAAAAAGAATAAAGATGTGTGTGAACCAAATTATTAGTTTCAACATATACATTCTTTACATCATTCTAAAAAGAGAAATACAAAATGCACTCTCTATAGCTGGCCACCCTATACAACTTAATTGAAAGGCAATAATCATGAATCAAAGAAAAACATGTGCCAAAACGAAGTTTGTCATAACTCGTTGTCTCCAAGCGAGCAACTCCACCATCATCCACAAACTACTGAGCACACAAAGCTTCACGCCTCTACTCCCACGCCATTGATGTGATCATCACAGTCAAACAACACAACACCACCACTAACAACAACAAGGCAAGGGTAAGCTTATGTAAAGCAATTTATTTCGTAAACAACAGCAATATGATTAATAAATAATCCACGTCTGCATACATATAAAAAAAAAGATAACATGGTGGAAACATCAAGCTACATTCATCAAGGAGAATTTCACCTAGCATATCACCATTTACAACATTAATAACTACTTCAACAACACCATATAACTCAATTTGACACCACACATGAACAATGACCAACAACACATTGATAATGCTTTCATTAAGATACCCTTGAGGTTTGAGACACGACAACTTTTTACCCGCCATCTCAACCATGGCCTACCTCAAAGTCTCATACAATCATTAACAACAAAATTTCAACAACACCATGTAGGCTTAATTCAACACCACACATGGCCAAAAACATCTCAACAATACCAATTCATACATGATATGTGATGTGTACAACAACTGCTCCATGGAGACTCAACTGTCGAGGGACTGGGTAGATAATTCCTTAATCATGATAAACAACACCCATCATGGGCCAAAGCAGCACGTGCCAAAAACCATTGGGGAATATCTGACATTGATCTGCGAAAATGATAAAACGACTTGTCAAGATTGATAAATGTGGGTGTTGGCTTTACTGTGGTACATGATCTGCAGTAACCTTGGTCTATATGCTGGGTTTGCTCATTTGTCTATCCGCAAAGAAATCCATCCTCCACTAACCTTTCCCACACTAGGCATGAGGCCCCACCTGGACTAGCCAACATACTTACGTGTGTCCTCTTAGGTACAACTCAGCCAAAGCTGCAGACTCATGCATGTATGCATGTCAATCATAACAACCATAATCCATAGTTCAAGTCTAAGTTTTTTATCAGCTTTTCATCATCAATCATGCAACAATAACAACCATCATACCAACATCGATAATCAAATCCAATTATCAAGCATATATTCATTAGACCATGGGGGCTCAACTTACCACCACACATGGCCAACACCAACTTAACAACACTATGCAGGCTCAATTCAACACCATTCATGGCCAACAGGTAAGGCCCTATCCAAGCAGCCAATACCCCATAAGAGTTTCAAAACAACATCATTAATAACAAGTGGAGATTCTGTCCAAGCGACCTTCCACTTTTGCCACATACTCAACTGATACAACCATTTCCTAACTCACTCCCTCAGCGACCCATATAGTCACTCAACGAAGGCCCTCCTCACAAAGGATCTACTTTTCCTTCCCGAAGGCTCTCGCTCAGCAACTATAAGTCCCGCTAAGTGAATACCCACTCCAGAGAGCACACCTTTTTGCCTTTGAAGCCTCTCGCTCAACGATAACTGGGATCACTTGGCGAATTCATTCTAGCGACTTTCACAATTTTCTCTCAATCACAATTCACTCAACGAGCTATATACTCTCTCAACGACAAAGAGAAACTAAATTTTAAAATATGTCTCTCACCGAGTGAACACATTATTCACTCAGCAGAAGGCTTGCCCCAAATAGCACCAACTCTCTAAGACATGGGGTCACTCAGCGAGTCTAGTCCTCACCCAGTAAACCACTCCCAAACATTCTAGAATGCCTATACTCGCTCAGCGAGTCTCCTACTTGCTCAACAAACTATATTTTGGAAGATTTCCAGATTTCCATGACTGCTCACTCAGCAAACTAAACATCGCTCAGCGAATTTCTTCTTTTCCTTAATCACAACAACAACTTAAGAACACTCGCTTAGTGACATCAAGGGTCGATCAATGAAGTTCAACCTCGAAAGCCTCACTTTACTCCCAAGGACGTTCCCACTCAGCGAGAGCCCTCATCGCTCAACAACTACGAGGTAACAAACCAGAGACTCTTGTCGAAAAACCCAAAAATCCAAACTTTACTCCTGTCCAAACTCTAAATCAGTCCCATACAGGTCAATCAACATCGTCCAACATTTCACAACATCGTATTCAATAGGATTCACAAACATTTCAACATATCAACCATAAATCATTAAATTCACCATCAAACCCATTTTTTAACAAATCTCAACACAACTCATTCAAATTACGTTTTTAGCTTAATTCAATGCAATATTCACACACAACCATGTTCATACATCAAGGATTCAACAAATGTAAGCTTCCCTTACTTCTTGGAGCTTCCAAAGTTTGAATTTATGGAAAAGGAGAATGAGGAGAGGAAAACTCTAGAGCCGATTGTAACACCCTAAGGGGTTTTATTGTAACTAGGTCTAGATTTAAAAAAAAAAACAAACTTAAAAAGGTAGAAACAACATACAAATGCTACTCATAAATATAATTAAATATTATATACGAAAAATATAATAAAAAAAAATACATGCCAAATACAACTTATCTATCACCCGAAGGTATCGTACAAAATATAAAGAAGAATACAAAAACATAATATAAACTACACTACGTTTTCTTGCACGTGACTCCAAGCTCCATCTACGCATGTCTTCACCTGTATCCTGAAAAAGGAGAAACTTAAAGGAATGAGGCATAATGTCTCAGTGAGTCCTCTAAGGACTCTGCGGTTGGGTTACACTCTTCTATTCGGACAACCCTCATCATTTATCTTTTATGGCTTTAAACTCACTAGGTCTCTCATAATTCGCCATACCTACGGTCTAATCTACACCTTTTAATCTTCAATACTTTCTGTGTTAACTACTCTCTCATTCTCCTGACTGTTATATTAGTTTGCTATCTCATTCTCAACCTAAGAACTCTTTCTTACCCAAAATGCTCTCTAGTATTTAAACCCTTCATGTTTAGATTTTACTTTTCTTTCTTTTAATATTTAAGGTTGGTCTCTATGGGTCAAGTCTAAGGCCACAGACATTATAAAATACTTTTGACCCTCCCTTAACACTCACCTTAATACTGTCATTTTGTTCTTTCTTATTTGTCTTATACCTTTCTATTATGCTGTGTGAGGATTCACTTTTTCTCTACCTCATTCACAACTATTATTATCCAACTAGGATCCTCACAACACTATCCTAGGGCCTAGCCTCTCACTTATAGCAAACACAATTAATTACAAGCATACATTTATTTCACATCTTTTGCCTAGTAACTAGACATACACATCGTTTTGTTTCATCAAGCAAGCATGACATACATGCATAACATGAGCACATATACATAATCTTGACAATTTATCACAATACACAATCACATTTCATACGTGTACACATTACATCATTCGCTTATGAACAAAGTCATGTAGAATTTACATAATTACAACGTAGCATACTTCAACATATCACACTACAACAAGATACATATGCATGCTATGTTCCTAAACCACTACTCATGCACATGTGGTACCAACCTAAACTTTTTGGAAAGTAGACTAGGAGTAAATGCAGGCTATAAGAAGCGTCATCGGTACCGATGCCTTCGGCTTTCGCACCCTCAACTAGCATGATATCCCCCGGTGACTAGTCAGGGTTACCCTAGTTTTGCCAGTACGCCCCGACTCCATGGGATTAGCATGGACCATTGGAGTTTTCTCAACCGGATAACCCCAAGGCTAAGGTTAAACAACCCATCACGACCTCCACCAGCCAGATTCCTACATACTTTCCTCATCACATAACTCAAATGTTATGATGCATGGTCACATACAATGCTTACAGCTTTCATAGACTTTTATTATGAATCATAGGCATAATTTCATATCACACTCATTTTTTCAAAGTAAATAACAACCATAAAATATAAACTCAACAAGACATAAAAAAAACAAATAACAATGAGTTAAACACTGCCAAAAGGAGTTCACAAACACAAGGAACGTAATAGCAAAAGTCGTATCAGCTCAATGGTCCAGCAAACCCGCCCAGCGGGTCTGCGCTGGAACCCAACCCGCCCAGCGGGGTTTGCACCCGCCCAGCGGGTTCGCGTCAGGATCCAACCCGCCTAGCGGATGTTTCATCCCACCCAGCGGGTCCGCGCGCCTAGTGCAAACGCGGAATCCAGTTTTTGAAGAAAAGTCGCCCAGCGACTATCTAATCTCGCCGGGCAGATCCGAGGTACTAATTTCAATTTGTTTTTCCTATTGCCTTTGGTTTCTAAATGCTCCCAAATAAATAACTAGATTCTTAATCACTCTTCTACATTGATAATTGTTTAATCTAATATATAAATTCCTTACTCCGTCACAATCTCCTCAAAACCCATCAAATCCCTAAATTTAGGAATAAAGAAGGAAAATATAAATAGAGGAACAAGAACAAGGAAGGACACGGGGGAGAGCACTCACCTTTAGGAGCACGCAAAACTGAGTTCTAGGGTTTGGGTTCACCAGTTTCTATTCCTCCTTCTTCTTTTCTTTTTCTTCTTCCTTTTTCTCGTCATTCTCTCTAACTTCTTTCTTCTTCTATTTTGTGACGGTTAAACCTAACGCTCCTTCTCTATTCCCTTCTTATAAAATGTGGGTGGGTATGTGGCTTAGTGGGCTTTAGTCCCCTATTAGGCCCTAGATGCTTTTTGAATTCTATGATAATATTCCTACTAATTTATAATACTAAGGTATTAAAAAAAATAATAATAATAACAATAATAATAATAATAATAACAATAATAATAAATATAATAACACTAACTCTTAAGACATCTTTTGTCTAATAACATATGGGAAGGATTCTACTAAGAGCTAGCTCGTGGTTTATTTCTAGTACTTGAAATTTGGGGTGTTACACCAATCCTTGTGGAGGAAACTCGACAACAACTTCACCACTCACTCTCACACCACCCAGAAAACAGGATTTATCTTGGAAGTCTTGCTCTACTTGGAGAACTTTGACGAAGGATTAAAGAGTATTATGACAAATGAGGGAAGGAGGAGTGTTTAAGTTTTAAAAGGTTTCATGGGCCTTATGAGACCTGGGGCTCACTAAGGCCCACTATCACTCTGCAACCTTCTAAAGTCCAAAACTAAGCCCAACATCACTACTCACTCACCCAAAACCAAATACAGGAACCATCAATAAAGGTGTTTGGTTCCAACAACATTTCTCTCGATTCCCACAATTTCGATTGAAATTCCAAGGCAACACAACATAAGCAAGTAAATGCACAACAACATATCATTAACTATATTTTTAATTGCATGAATTAAATTTAATTCTCACTTTCAATTATTAAATCACTAAATCATGTTGTAGGGAAAACACAGGTGTTACAGGGAGAATTCATTTAGGGTCTCGCCATTCGAAAGGACTCTCATTTTTGAAGATGAGATGTATTCCTAGATCAAGCTAACAAAAGTATATGACAATCTAATGTCCTCCAGAATATCTCTAACAAACTTCCATTTCAATTTGTTATAACCCTTTTTTAGGTCCATCTTTATATCATTCATCTTACTCTTCCTTTCTTTTGTCTCATAGAGTGAAACACTTCCTCGACAATTATAATATTGTCTTTACTTTGTCTTTTAGGAAAAAAATTGCAATGGCAAGGATTTATCAGCTCTTCCATCACTAAATACAATTAAGAAACCAATATCTTCGTAACGATTTTGTAGGAAACATTATAAAGGCTTATCGGCTTGAAGTCCTTCATCTTGACCACACCTTCCACCTTTTAGGGATTAAGGTGTCATTTACTTCATACACTTTTGTTGGATCTACAAAATGTCAAGAATTAGCTCACAAAAAGACTTACCTGCTATGTCAATTAACTTTTATAAAATATTGCTTGCAGACTATCCAAGCCAAATACTTTAAAAATCCCCATTAGCATACTGTTTACCAAATCTCCTCTTCCGTGACAGAATTCTAGAAGAGCTTAAGAGAATCTACCACTTGTCAATTGTATTATTTTAATCGGAAGAGCAAAATTAGAAAGGGGTGATGAAATGTGTTAAAAACAAAAGAGTATTACAAGGTTCCTTGACACTAGAATCGTTCTCAAAGGACTAATGTTAGCGGTTAAAGCTCAGAGGAGATTGTGTTGTATAAAGAAATAAAACACAACTAAAAGAGAGTGACAATAGAGTAAGAAAAAAAATGAAAAATTGGGGGATTGTTTAAGTACAACGCTTGAATGAATGTGGGAACTTCAGTATTAAAAATATCAATTCTTGGGATTTAATATCTAGTTCAATAACTATCTTAGATCATGTAACATCCTTCAATTCATGTTACTATTAAGTGCTTAGTTTAGACCTAAATGAACATATGACATTCTTAAGTCTTGATTGTCTATTGAGACAAATGCCCAGAATACGATTTAGTTAAGATAAGAAAATAACACGAGTGACTTTCCAAAGTTCAAGACCAATCTAAGCACATCATTCATGTCTTAAGTCGAGTAAGCCTCTTCTTAACTAAAATCTCAAACATATCCAGAGTTAACAATAAAATGTATTAATGAAATTAGCATATGCGGTTTCATTCGTTAAAACAAACAAGATTCTTGTGATGAAAGATGAAGAAAATAGATTAACTTAAACAATAAACATAATAAAAAAAATAGGTCAAGGCCTTAAGTTAACAAACAACTAGTATTAAAATTCCAAAGCTTGATTATAGGGTTAGCCACTCATGGCTAAAAACAAAATATTCTCTATGTGAAATATGAAAAAGGAGGAATCTAGTAAGAAAACTAGACTCTCCTTCACTTGGACTTTTGCATTCCTTTCATTACCTAATGCAACTTGAATTAGGCTCAAAACAAAGCCTTAGAAGCAAGACTTGAATAAAATCAAGTGTACACTCAAGGGATTACACATCATCGTTTAGCTTCCAGTTACTCTATTCGTCTATGAAGACTCTACAACTATTGTCCTACACATTGGTGGCTTTCATCTATCTCGATTTAAAGCATTCGTCTTATGTAGCTTTGATAAACACTTGCTCAATTAAGACCTATGAATGAAACAAAACATTATGATGATAAAAACATAAAATTTACTACTTTTTTGGACAAAATATGAATAAGACTCATTGATACAAAATTTATCTAATTCAACCCATAAAAGTCTAATAGCGAGGCAAAAAGACTAAGTTTAAAGATAGAAAAGATATGAAAATAATTGCATTATCAAATAACCCCATACTTAGCCTTTTGCACTCTTAGGCAAAACTCTAAATTGGAATAAGATAGAAAAAATAAGTGTCTAAAATTAAAAATAAAAAGTATCATAAAACACAAACTATTGTACAATTAAACAAAAAAGATAAATTGCTAAGGAGTGAGACAAAACAGATGATTTGAACAATGAAGAGTAAAGCAAGAATAAGTTTTATTTCACAATAATTTAAATTACATCAAAATATATTGAATCTCAAAACTTTATACAATTGTAGTAAGAACCTCACAAATACACTTTCAACTATTAGTATTTACAAATTGTATTTATAATCAAATTGCTCACAAAAATATGCACTAACATAGGTTTATCTACTATTTATTACACTTGCTTTAAAAGATCATGAGGGTTTTTTATTTAATACAGGACATGGAATGCATAAAGAAAGAGCATGGGCACTTTTATTTAAGATCAAAAGTGTTTTTTATTTATTTATTTAAGACAGCAAGGGCCTACTAACACTCTTCCTTGGAGGGAAAAGAACACTTTTCCTAAAACCTCCTTTGGATTCTTCTCCTTGAATTGATGCCCCTTCTAAAAAGGACATATGAGGGTTTGCCCTATTCTCTTCACATTACCTTGATTTTCACATTGAATTGGTGTGAAAAGAATGGAGGATGGAAAAGTCTCTAATTACTTTGATTATCTCTACAAATATGCTTCCAACGACGAAGTGCACCAAAAATAAAATAGGTATTAACAACTTCCATTTATACGGATGAAACAGTATGAAATGTGAAGAACGAAGGAAAGAGCAAGTCATCTTAACTAATTACTTGATTATCTTTGATATCTCAAAACATAGAGAAAATCGAGGTAATTAGGCACGAGAACTGGTTATGGATTATGAAATTGAATGGGAAGAGTTATCTTTTTATAGGGAAAACTTTGATACAAAATGCCATAAACAATAATTGCCTTGAAACAACAACGCCCTGTGACGCGTAATCACATTGACTTTTAAACCCAATACTTATAATAAATTATGTTCAATTAATTGATTTTATTTAGCATTGAAATTTTATTTAATAAAGAAAAATTCAATTGAAATTAAATTGTGTAGTTAATTTTTTTACAACGTATTAGTGAAGAGATAAGATAAATCTTTAAGACATTCATTGTGCATTCATATATCACACATTGAAGAGAAACATATATCACAATTATTAATATGATTACAATCATCCAAAGTAAAAAGTGTTATATTTATACATATACATGTTTAAAAAGATTTTGACTACCCAACAAAATTCCTAAATTAAAGAAGCGACAATATAAAATCCCATAGCTATCTTAAAATACAAGATAAAGTGTCTTCCATAGCAACGGTGAATCTTCTGTAGCGTCATCCTCAGTGTTTCTTTCCTCCTCTCGTATAATGTCATCCTCCTTTGAATTCTTCCCACTCTTAGCATCTCGATATTAGCATCCACCATTTCTATTCATTATCGTAGTAATTTCGCACCATGCACCTATACAAATAATGAAAAAGAAAAATAGAAGGAGTGAGGTGATTTGTTTTCTAAATCACTTTTACAAAAGGTATGTAGGATTATCCTACATAATAACACAAGGATAAAACATAATTGACTAATACATGACAAAGGGAACCTAGGGTTTATTTTAAGTTCTCTTAATCTACCCTAATTTTCTAGACACTTTGTATGGATCCATAGCCTCAGCTACTATTGAGCAAAATCTAATTTCTCATAATAGGGAGGCGATTGGGAGTACATATACTTGCGAAATATGGTACTAGCATTACAACTATCATCATCATCATCACCAATCTCAAGATATGAGTGCAAAGCTCCTTTAGGGTATACTTTACACCAATCCTGGTGAGGTTGAGTAGTTGTTAGGATTATCAAGCTAGTTAAGTGATTATCTCAGCTCTAGGGCGCTACCTTAACCAATAGGACTCTCATCACTTGATACAATACCCGTTAAACCTCCAAAGGTGATCATGCCTTCCTCCTGCAACATACCAAGTTGTGACTTCCCTCACTCAAGAACTCATGCCCACTACATGATCCTCTACAATCTCATCAGCTTACTACATGCCTTAAAAAACTTAAGGACTTATCTTACTTTCTCACAAACTTTAGTAGAGGTATCTCTACACTTAAACTCTTTAACATATGTCTTTGCATCTAAGTCTAGAGACCATGTCCTTATTCGTAACCATTTTTATCCATAAGATTAAATAGCAAAAAAATATATAATTACTTAAATTTTAATTTTAAGACTAATAAAAATCTTTAGAATTTTATATTTTCTTCAAAAATATTTGTAACTTATAGAAAGTATTTTCTCATTTATCTTAATAATCATAAGAATTAATTTTCTTACTTTTTATTTTGCTATAATTGAATATATATATACACATATATCAAAATACTTAATAAAATGTTCAAATTAGAATAAATTAATCAAAATATAATTAAAATACATATTAGTATTGTTTATAACATCTATTGACTAATTTTGTAAAAAAAATTCTTTTGATTTTTTTATGAAGTGGCCGAATATATACCTATGGCCCAAAATTTAATTTTCTCATTATTTAAAATAATTTATAATCACATAACATTACTATTGGAAATAAAATTTATTTCTTTGCATAAAAAAATGAGAATAGGGTTGAAACCCTTTTTATTCTAACAAATTTTTTTATTTTATAATAATATAATTTATTGTATAAAAGAGTCAAATTTTTATATTGATCTAATAAATATTCTTGTACACCATAGAAAATAATTTGTCCTATTTACTTTGAGAAAACATGGACTAAGAGACTTATAGCCTCTTAACACAAGAAAATCTCATTTTCATTTTACCAAAACCTGTTTATATGTACTTTTTTTAATTTATATCATAAAATAACAAATTAACAAGATAATTAATAAGTAAAAAATTTTGTGCATCTTCTACAAAAGGAAGATCAAGACTAAATGATAAGAGAATAAAACCATGAGGTTTTGTTTCCTCTATGAACCATACTTCCATAAATCACTTATGTTACAATGGTATCAAGTCTTGACTCTTGGGAAAGAGCTTCATAGCTTCAAGAGAATAATGGCCTCAAACAATTATTTTCCACAATAGGGCAAATTTATAAATCGAGCTCTTGTTTTTAACTAGTAAAAGGATATACATATGGGAAATACTGTATGAAATTTTTTATTAAATCAATTAATATAGATGCGTAGGATGCGGTTGAGAATGATGCTTCCATTCCCACTACTACTGTCAATGGGAAGGTAAAGGAAAAACCTAGAAAAAATTGGAATAATGATAAAAAGAGGAATGCTTAATATAATTTAAAAGTAAAAAATATTATTACTTCTACTTTGTCTTATGATGAATTTTAAAGGATTTGTAATTGTAAATCATTAAAGAGATGGGGGATACCTTGCAACTTACCCATAAGGGTACTAGTGATGTTAAAAGAACAATGCTAAACACCCTAACCCATGATTTTTTTAGAATGAAGTAGGGTAAAACTATTTCTGAAATGAAAAAATGCTTTACTCACATTATTAACCATCTCATTGGATTGGGAAAACAATTGACCAATTAAAAGATGGTCAACAGAATTTTTGAGTTATTTAGACGAGACTTGGTAGTCAAAGGTAACAACTATTAAAGGATCTAGAAGCTTCAGGGTCATGGATCTTGCAACACTATTTAGGTAGCTCCAAGAACATGAACTACAATTGAATTGATTGGCTACGAATGCGGAGAATGATAGGAAGAAGAAAAGCATTGTCTTTGAGGCAACTAAAAAGGAAAGCCAAGATAGTGACTATAAAGAAATTAATGTACACATGATTCTGGTAGCCAAGCAACTCCCAAAGCTTATGAGAAAAAGGTAGAAGCAACAAATCCCTTAACCAAAAAAAGAAGGATTGCCTTCTACCCCCACTTGATTTGAATGTGACAAACCAGACACATTAGAATAGATTATCCTACTCTCCAAAAGAAGCTTGAAAAATATGAGAAGAAAAAGAAGAAAGAAAGAACATACATTACCTGCGAAGACAATGATACAAACCCATCATATGCTTTGGATGAAGAATCCAACTTATGTCTAATGGTTAATCCTCATGCTAATTGTAACAACCCAACTATAGCTATTGAACACACTACTACCACTAAACACACACACACACACACACACACACACACACACACACACACACACACACACACACACACACACACATATATATATATATATATATATATTTATAATCATACTTGAGATCAACCACCCCAAGTTCCCACTAGCATGAAATAACAATATACGTGTATCAGTCCATAACTATACAAGGTTCTGCCCAAAAGAATACAGTTATACCATATACATCTGTGCGGGGAAAGGATAAAAAATGCACTCCCTAAAGCTGGTCAAGCTATACATCATATACAAAAGAGAATAAAAGGATTGTCCAAAAAGAAACCCAAAAGACACCCTGTCAGTCACCTCCTTAACCAAGGCTACACCTTCAACTCTAAGCTGTTGGATCCATAGAAGCCTCACCATCTACTCCTACGCTATAAGACGTGATCGTCACAGTCACACCAACATAAACAGCAACAAATACACCACAACAGAAACACAAGGCAAGGTAAGCTTACTAAAACAATGATATAATACATGCTTACTGAAACTGTAACACTCCTTTAATTTTAAATATAATTCATATTAATTTAATTATAAATTTAAGTTGGTGAAAATGTGAGCAAATTTTTTTTGATTTTATAATAAAAAATTCTAAATTTAACTAGAATTTAGAAATAGAAGTGAAATGATAAAAATTGCTTATGTATGTGTGTGTGTGTGTGTGTGTGTGTGTATATTGTGTATATATATGTATATGTATATCAAACTATACATCATGGTTTGAATAATACATAACTGTCAAAAAAAAAACAAAAGTACATCAAAAGATATATACTACCTAGCCCAATATATACATCAAAAAGATCTTATACAAAGTAATATTTATCTACCCTATCCCTCAAGGAAAATATTATAAACTAGGTTTACAAATCTAGAGGAGTATCCTCTGACTCATCCTTAGCATCATCATGCATTGTCGTCATCTTTAATAATTGCGATCAATCATACAAGAAAGAAAAACAATGGAGTGAGGTGATTTGTTCTAAAATCACTTACACATATATGGTAGGAATTAAAACATAATTAACGTAGGAAACCTAGGGTTTATTCTAAAGTATATTACATTACCCTTGACTTCATATGGATCCATACTTCCAATTAGTGAGTAATAGTTTTCAATAGAACCTGGGAAGTGACTGGAAATACATATACCTCAGCAACATCATCACATGGTACAGTCCTCATCATCAATGAGGAACAAATATCAGTTAGGACGTCCATTTACAGAGGTATACTCTCACACCAATTCCGAAATGCTAAGCAGTTATTAGGGTTATCGAGCTTGGTCAGACAAAAATCCCAGCTCGAGGACACTACCCTAGCCGTTGGGACCTTCACCACTCGATGCCTACCCCTAAGACCTCCTTAAATGGGTCACTGCCTTTCATTCCTTAGCGTACCAAACTATAGCTTCCCTAACAAGGTGTCATGCCACTGCATGTCACTTGCTTTACATTACTCACTAACCTATTAATTCCTAACTTCTCAAGTAGAGGTTTCCTTGGTCTCATTTAATTTGAGCACCAGTACAATCAACATTTCTGCCTTATTTTGTAGAAATTGCATAATGCTAAAATTTTAACAGAATAACAATTTACTAATCATATAAAATTTTAGAAAAATAATGACATAGTAATTATAATTTAATTAAATTTTGGTAGAATAACAACTAAATAAATACATTTTAATTTTATAAATTTGAGTAGAGTAACAGCTTAGCAAATACATTTTAATTTTCTAAAATTGAACTAGAGTAACAGCTTAACAAGTATAATTTAATAATTTAAATTTGGGCAGATTAACAATTTAGTAATTATGATTTAATAATCCAAACTTAGGCAGACTAAGAACTTAGCAAAAAATAAAGTTTAACATCAAACAATAATAACAATAGTAAAACTTAAGCTTGAACGAGTTTAGGGGAAAACCCTTCCTACCAACATGCAAAGTGTCAATAATTTAGAACCAACCCCACTCCCCTCATTACCTCTAAGGTGAGTGATGAAGAGGATCAAATTGTTGATGCAAAGCTCCCAATAAGAGAACTTTACTAGTTGTTGGAAAACTAGTAAAATTTTAGCACAAAAGCAAAATAAAAGAATTTTTTTCTAGAGAGAGAAGCTCTCTAAGAATTTGGTATCTTGAGAGAGGAAGAGGTGCTGAAAAATGGTCCAAAACCATGACTCTTTATAGAGGAGGAGAAGGGGTTAGGTATCCACAAAATTACATAAGCCATTATGTAAGCATTATGTCATAAATCTAATTTTTAATCTAATTTAGGGACACATATACCATATAGGGTGGTTAATCACCCATCCTAGGCTTGGGGACATGTTATATGAGCTGTCCTTAAGCTCTTCAGTGTAAATTTTATCTGTAGATGAATTAATTGGTACCGATAAAAAAGCCTAAACTTGAAAAATTAGGTTTTAATACCAAAATAATGCTTTTTAATGAAAAACTGGACAAATACACTATTTTTCATCAAAAATAAATCTCTAATAATAAATTTTAATTTTTATTAATTTATTTCAAATTATATGTATTTATTTTGTGTTTTTAAGCTAGAAAATTCATAAAAAAAATTCATTTTACTTCAATAAATACCAAAATTTTTATGGAAATTCTAAAATTAAATATTTTACCATAAATAAACTAAAATACCATTTTCACTCTTTCTAGATGTCAAATCAATATTGGTCAAGCTTAACAAACATTTAGGGACATTTTGGTCATTTTATGCAAGAATATCAGAAAATTTCAAAAAATTTCAAAATTATATTTTAATATATATGACATGATTCCAAGGTCAAATTGAAATTTTAATGTCAATTAAATCTTTTTCTCATGTTAGCCTTTAATGTTGAGAAATAGAGACAAAATCGTCATTTTCTATTTTTTTGAGCTTCGACTTGAAAAAATTATTAAAAATCATATTTAAATAGCTCTTGAAATTATAAGTATAATGATGGGAATTATAATTTTGAAATTCCTTCCCGATTTTTCAAAATTATATTGTCAAATATTAGAAAAACGGTTGAAAAAATTAAAATAGTGGTTATATTTTTTACTATTTTTCTTTTAGAATAAAAATTTTATAATGAAAAATACTTAATATAAAATTTTTAAAATATTTTGAGGTCAAAAAGTCTTTGGTTGGTTCCTGTAGTCAACTAGGAGTATTTTTGTCATTTTCGAAAAATTGTCTTAATAAATTTTTGAAAATTTCTGAAATTATTATTAATTATTTTAAGTATATTAATGACTTAAAAATAAATTTTAGACACTTCTAACTATTTTTATCTATTTTCTCAATTATTCAGTCCTTGTTGGTGAAGAAAAAGGATGGTAGTTCAAGGTTGTGTGTGGATTACCAGCAGTTGAACAATATCACCATCAAGAACAAGTATCCATTGCCAAGTATTGATGACCTGATGGATTAGTTGAGAGGAGCAATAGTGTTCTCAAAGATAGACTTGAGGTTGGGTTACCATTAGATACAGGTGAAGGACGAAGACATATCGAAGATGGCTTTTTGGACTCGGTATGGGCATTACGAGTATGTTGTGATGCCGTTTGGAGTGATGAATGCCCCTGCCATACTTATGGATTATATAACTAGGATCTTTCGTCCTTTCTTGGACATGTTTGTCATTATGTTCATCGATGACATTCTAGTTTATTCCTGTTCGTATGAAGAGCATAAAGAGCACTTGAGAACAGTATTGGGAATTTTGAAGGAGAAACAAGCTATATGCCAAATTGTCTAAGTGTGAGTTCTGGTTAGATGAGGTGAGATTCTTGGGGCATGTGATATCAGTCGGTGGGATTGTAGTGGACCCTAAAAAAGTGGAGACAATATTGTAATGGGAACGTCTAAAGACAGCCACCGAGATTAGGAGTTTTGTTGGGTTAGCTAGTTACTGTTGAAGGTTCATAGAAGGTTTTTCAAGGATAGTTGCATCGTTGACCCAACTCACCTGCAAGAATCAACTGTTTGTTTGGATTAAAGCTTGTGAAAATAGTTTTCAGGAGTTGAAGAAAAAGTTGACTACTTCTTTTGTCCTGGTGTTTCCTGATCCTAGTAAGCCTTTCAAGGTTTATTGTGATGCTTTTCATCAAGGATTGGGGTGTGTGCTGATGCAGCATAGAAAGGTTATGGCTTATGCATCGAGACAGTTGAAGAATCATGAGAGGAATTATCCTACCCATGATTTAGAGTTGATTGCAGTCATGATTGCCTTGAAGATATGGATGCATTATCTGTATCGAGCAAGGTTTGATGTGTCCAGTGACCGCAAAAGCTTGAAGTATCTGCTCGATCAAAAAGAGTTGAACATAAGGCAGAGACGATGGATGGAGTTTCTGAAAGACTATGACTTTCAGTTGATGTACCATCCTGGTAAGGCGAATGTAGTAGCTAATGCTTTGAGTATAAAGACTATGCATATATCAACTTTGATGGTGAGGAGTAGAGCTAGTGGAGCAGTTTAGAGACCTAACTTGTATGTGGAGATGTCATCTGGTTGTATTAGTTGTGGTATGATCATGGTAGCTAGTGGTTTCCTTGAGATGGTCAAAGCAAAGTAGTTGGTAGATCTTTGTCTTTGCAAGATTAAGGAGTTGTTGGGTACAAAGAAGGCGGTGGATTTTAGCTTAGGTGCAAATGGTATTTTGAGGTTCAAGGGTAAAGTATGCATACTGCAAAACCCCGTGTTGAAAAAGCTCGTCCAAGATGAAGGCCATAAGAGTAAGTTGAGTTTGCATCCCGGTACCACTAAGATGTATTAGAACTTAAAGAAGATGTTTTGGTGGTCTGGTATGAAAGGAGATGTAGCGAAGTATATTGCAGCCTGTCTAACCTATCAGAAGGCCAAGGTGGAGCATCAGAGACTTGGTGGTTTATTTTAGACTGATGAAAGTTCTCGAGTGGAAGTGGGATAGCATTACTATAGATTTTGTAGTAAGCTTGCCTAGAACGATGAGAGGTTTTGATACTATTTGAGTCATTGTTGATAGGTTGACAAAGTGTGCTCACTTCTTGCATATTAACATCAAGTTCTCTTTAGACAGGTTGATGTAGTTATGCATAAGGAGATAGTAAGGTTGCATAATGTGCCTTCTAGCATCATCTCTAATAGGGATCCAAGGTTTACGTTGAGGTTTTGGAAGAGTTTGCATCAAGCATTGGGTACAAAGTTGAGGCTCAGTTCTGTATATCATCCACAAACAACTGGCCAATTGGAGAGGACGATTCATTCCTTAGAGGACCTTTTGCGAGCATGTGTGTTAGACCATCTTGGTAGTTAGGATGAAATTCTACATTTGGTGGAATTCACATATAACAACAGTTTCCATGCAAGCATTGGAATGACACCTTTTGAAGCTTTGTATGGTAGGAGGTGTAGAACACCTTTGTGTGGGTATCAAAATGGAGAGAGTATGTTTGTGGGGCCAAAGTTGGTACAATCGACAACAGAAAAGGTGAAGAAGATTCAGGAAAATATGAGAATTGCTCAAAGTTGCCAAGAGTCGTACACCGATAAGCGTAGGAGACCCTTCGAGTTCGAAGAAGGTAACCATGTCTTCTTGAGAGTCACACCTGTGACTGGGGTAGGCAGGGCGATAAAGTCCAGGAAACTCACTCCTAAGTTTATTAGTCCTTATTAGATTCTTCGTCAAGTCAGACCCGTTGCTTATCAAATAGCTTTACTTCCTTTCTTGTCCAACATTCATAATGTCTTCCATGTATCTTAGTTGAGGAAGTATATCCATGACCTGACGTACATCATTGAGCCTGATTCTGTACAAATTCGAGAGAACTTGACTTATGAGACGCTACCTGTAAGGATCATGGATTGGAGGATGAAACAGCTTAGTGGCAAGGACATCTAGTTAGTTAGTGTAATATGGAATGACGTGGTCGGAGAGTCCACATGGGAGCTTGAAGAGAAGATAAAGGAATAACATCTGAATCTTTTCCTAGGTAAGAATTTTTTAGGACGAAAATTTTCTTATTAGGGAGGATTGTAACGCTCGTGTTTTCCTTAATGTGTGATTTAGTGATTTAATAACCAAAAATGGAAATTAAAATATAATTTCAATAATTAAGAAAAATTAAATAAGTTGTTGCTATGTGATTGTTTTTTTATGTTTTTTTTGCCTTGCAATTTCAGTCTGAATTTTTAGAACTTGAGGAAAATGCCATTTAAGCTAAATGAAATTGTTGATGGTATCTACTTAGGTGGTTGAGTGAACAATGATGTCGGGACAGTTTGGATCTTAGGGAGTGATTAGATGGACCTTAGGCCTTACTGAGCCTAAAGCCCTTCTGAGGCCTAAGAGGACTGTAAGACACCAAAGCTCCCCTTCCCCTTCCCTTTCATTTTGCTAGACTATCCTAAACATCACTTCCCCCAATCTCTCTCAAACTCTCAATCTTTCTTAAACCCTTCAAGAAAAAAAAAAGATTCCTAGACCTATCCCATTCGCTTGAGGTGAGAAGAACTACTTTTCCTAAAGATTTGGCTCAAGGGTTCACCTCTCCACATTCTCCTTTTCCACAAATTCAGATTTCAGAAGCTCCAAGATGGTAAGGATGCTTACATTTGCTAAATCCTTGATGTATGACCGTGGTTGTGTGTGAATATTGTCTTGGTTTGTGTTGAAAAATGAAATTGAATAAAGTATGTTGGATTTTTGTTGAAAATAGGTTTGTTGATGAATGTGACGATTTATTGTTGAAATGTTGTAATGATTGTGAATCCTGGAGAATATAATGTTGTGAAATGTTAGATGATGTCGTTTGACTTCTGTGGGACTAATTTAAAGTATGGATAGGAGTAAAGTTTGGATTTTTGAGTTTTCGACCAGAGTTTCTGGTTCTGTTACCTCATAGTTGCTGAGTGATAAGGGCTCTCATTGAGCGAGAATGCCCCTAGGAGTAAAGTGAGGCATTCGGGTTGAACTTCGCTAAGTGATCCTTGATGTCACTGAGTGAGAGTTCTTAAGTTGTTGTTGTGACTGAGGAAAAGAAGAAATTTGTTATGTGATGTTCAGTTCGTTGGGCAAGCATTCATGGAAATCTGGAAATTTTCTAGAAGGAAGTTTGCCAAGTGAGTAGAAGACTTGCTGAGTGAGTAGGGGCATTCCAGAATGCCTAGGGGTGGTTCATTGGGTGAGGACTAGGCTCATTGAGTGATTTTGTGTCCTGGAGAGTTGGTGCTCTCTGTGGCAAACCTTTCGCTAAGTGAGTAATATGTTTGCTTGGTGAGAGACATGTTTTAAAATTTGGTTTCCCTCTGGAGCCTTGGGTCATTGAGCGAGAGAGGAACTCACTGAGCGAAGTGTGATTGAGATGAATTTGTGAAAGTCCCTGGAACAAATTTGCTGAGCGATCCTAGTTATCGCTAAGCGAGAGACTCTAGAGACAAAAAGGTGCTCTCTAGAGTGGGTATTCACTTAGTGAGACTTATGGTCATTAAGTGGGAGCTTTCGTGGGGGAAAGTAGGTCCTCTGTAAGGGAGACCTTTGCTAAGCAAACATATGGATCACTGAGTGAGTTGGGTAGTCAGTTCTTGTCTTAGTTAAAGATTTAACTGTGTTAAAATTGGTTTAGGGAGGACTCTTAATGTGAATCTATTGTGAGAATCATTAAGTCTATGAGAGAAGTGGAAGGTTGCTTGGATAAGACCTCCATTTGCTATAAATGATGTTGTTTTGAGATTCTTCATGGGGTACGGGCTGCTTGGATAGTGCCTTTCCAATTGCCATGTACGACACTAAATTGAGCTTGCATGGGGTTGGTAGTGATTGTCTGGCCATATGTGGTCTTGAATTAAGCCTAGATGGTGTTGTTGAAGAAAATTAATTAACTTGTTGACGTTGATCTAATGTTGTGGTGTTGTACATGCATTCATGCATATGTTGGCGGTTGAGGTTGCTGATGATGGACTTCACGCCGTAGGGCGAGCAGGCACATAAGTTGGCTAGCTAATTGGAGTACACAGCTTATACAAGACCTCCAACCTAATGTTGGATGAGACGTGGGGTCGCTGTTATGGGCCTTCAGGAATAAGTGGATGGATGATTTTGTAGGGGACCAAGGTAATGCAAACGTTGAGTCGCGGTAAGCCACCACCCACATACACTTAACCTAACAGATCACATAATCTTATCCATAGATCAAAGTTTGGCAATCCTTGAATGGTGAGAGGCATGTGACGAGGTCCTGTTGACACCATGTCGGGGGTGAGATCTAGTTGATCGCTCGCATTGTTGCAAATCTCTCGAGAGTCGTGTCCTTATGCATTGACATGGTAGTGGTGAAATGGTTGCTTCATGTGGCCTAACATTGTGGAATTTACTGTAGAACTATATATTCATATACATTTGAGTGATGATGTGAATTGTTGATGACTCCTTTGATGATATGATATGTCATTTTTACGTAAGCTTACACTTGCTTTGTTGTTTTGTTGTGGTTGTTGCTGTTGCCATTGTTGCTTTCTGTTTGACAGTGATTATCACGTCTTTGGGTGTGGGAGTAGACGGTGAGGCCTTGGTGGATCCAACTACCCAGAGCTGAGGGCGGAGCTGCTAGCAGGAGGTAGTGTGACACAATGAGTCACATTTCACTTTTTAAATGTTTTTGTGATTACTATTTCATCTTTTGATAACATGCATAGTGTGACTAGCCCTAGGGTGTGTGTTTTGTACCCTTTTCCCCTTTATTGATGTATATTTTAGCCTTGGTGTCATTTGTAACGACCCTCTGCCGCTACAATACTACTCACATTCCTTATCTTTTGACCATAAGTTTGATCATTAACAAAACCTTGATTATATCACCATTCATAACCATAAAATTTATACAAATCCAAAGATATCATGTACGATTAAGGTTACAATATAATAACATAACTTCCTATAGTTGGTCACTTTATACATCATCTTAAAAAAAAAAACAACGATTAGGAATATCAATTCCTTTAAAGAAAAGAACAAAATATAATTCTCCATGCTTATTCAATCTCGTCACTGGCTAAAACGAAGCTTCATCACCAACTAAGTGAATTTGAACCTATCAAAAACTCAACATCTTACTCCCACGCCAAAGACATGATCATTACAAGGCACGAACCATACAGTGCAAACGATGCAAGGGTAAGCTTACTTAAAATAATAACTATAACAACAGTATAACCATAACAACAACAACCTTCAACACAACAACAATCTTATATCAACAATACCTTTATCATTTCCATCACCAATCATAACAATTTCAAACAGCCACAATAACCAAGTAACAATAATAATACTGCCTCCGCTACTAACACCTAACACCACCACAATAACAATTGCCAAGTACTAATAGCAACAACAACATCGAATAACCATAATGACAATGTCATCATCATACAAGTTCGGATTCCCATTTCATTAGAAAATGAGTTTGTATACATACAACACAACTCATCATAATACATCTAGAGTTCTCAACGTCTATGTACATGTGTATAATATATATATAAGATACATTCATACAAAAGAATTCTCAACTCAGGACTCCACGTCACATCACAATCATCACAACTATGTCAATGCATGATGACACGACTCTCGAGAGATATTCCACATTCCAGGCGTAGGCACTAGGGTGGAGGCCCATCTGAGTTCCTACTCTCGTTACCATCCAAGCCCATCTGAGTTCCTACTCTGGTCATCATACAGGCCCATCTGAGTTCCAACTCTGGTCACCCTAAGGCCCATCTGAGTTCCAACTCTGGTCACCTTTCCACTTTACATGCCTACCCACATCACGGCTTGAGGCCCACACAACCTCAGCCAACCACATATGCATGCCAATGCATGAGTCACCACAACAACTCAAACACAACCATTCATAAATATCTATATGTACATGTATATCAATACATCATCACAACCATCCACTCAACGACAATAATCAACACATCATATATATATCAACATATGACCACGTGGCCTACTTAGCACCACTTGTGGTCCAACAATCACTACCAACTCCATGCAGGCCCAATCTAGCCTCTTGCATGGTCAACAAGTAAGATATCTTATTATTACCTCATTCTACAACTAGTGAAGGCTCTACCTGAGCAACTTTTCACTCAATTACCATTCTCTAACATTTTATCAAACCTAATCCATAACAATAATAAAGAAAACAAACCACCAAGTTTGGAATAATAACAACAACATGTGGAAGTCTTATCTAAGCAACCTTCCACGTCAACACATATCCAACAACATCATAAGCCATCAACATCATTCATAACCATTCATTATATAACAACACAAATATCCTCAACATACAATGTGAATTTGTCTTTCTTGTGGAGTTTAAACATTTTTCCAAAGCTCCCAATTATCACACCAAACATTAAACCAATAGCATTCAACCCCAACTTTATGTTTCTTAAAATTTCAACTTTAATGGTCCATGCATAGCACCCGAAAATTGACACCAAGCATCTCAAAAACAGGGTAGAATCAGGGGTTTTGTCATCTAACGCCACAAACTTATCGCCTCGGCACCAACATCCCCGAGAGCATTAGTGAAAATCAGCGAAGATGTCGCTCAGCGCCACTTTTTTATCGCCCGGCGAAAAAATCCTGTCGCTATAGGCAAAATTTCCGTTGCTAAACTAAAATTCCGTCGCTAATTGACAGCATTTCATGTCGCCCGACGCCGAATTGTGATTTCTACAGTTCGCAGAAAGATGATCCATGTTGTTTTTGACCAAATCAATCCATCACAAAATAATTCTAAACACTTTTAGTACATTTCTAACCAATTATATAACAACTTTATGCACCCATCATCAAAATTTTCCAAAAACCCTTTTCAAAACCCATTTTTCCCAAAACCCACAGCCACACCAGCAATCACCAAAATCAACCAATTTCAAGGCAAGGAATCAACATATCAATGACCACAAACATGGAATCAAGCAATAGTAAGCTTCCCTTACCTCAAAAGCTTCCAAATTTGAAAGTTGGGAAGATGAGAATATGAGAAAGAGAACTCTTGAGCTAATCTTCCAAGAAATCTACCCTCCGCAACTCAAGAACACAGAATTGGGGTTAAGAAACCTCTAACATCCCTAACTAACTCGAGAAATCTCAAGAGAAATAGAGAGAGATGAAGAAAAGAAAGAGAAGGGATGAGAGAGAAAGTGAAGAGAGAGAAGGAGAATGAGAGAATGCGGTTCTCCCCCCTTCTCCTCCTTTTATATTCGAGCCCGCCGGAGCTCTCACACGAATGTTTGGCCAACTGAGGCCCAAATCTCACCAAACTACTACTCTTATCCCAAAACTGATTTAACTCAATTGTTTTCTCTCAAAAGTCCAAAATCACTCTCACAACATATCTAGGTTGGCTCAAGCACATATCTCAAATCCCCTAAAATCAAACTCAAATTCAAACAGATAATTCACCACTTTCACCACATATAACAAACCATACACAATGACAATTCATTTCTTCCTTTTAATCACCTAGATTACATATCTAAGTTCCTACTTTTAGTTATTAAAACACTAAATCAGATATTAGGAGAAACAAGGTGTTACATAATCCCTTTTGTTCCACTCATTCTTTGTGGGTTGTAAAGGGTTATAGTGATATTGTTTGAGATGGGTAAGTCTTTTTTTGTCAGTTGTACGTACATATATATATATATATACATATGTGTGTGTGTGTGTGATGTTAATTTTCTTTGATGATATGGTATTTACTAGGTTTCTCCTTCGATGGCGAAAAAATGAAAAAAAAGAAAAGAAAAACTCCATATACAAGGTTTACCTAATTAGATCTTTTCTTAAAGGTAGTTAGAGAAGTGGTGTCATGTTGTAGCGACTGTAGGTTGTTACATTGGGTGGTTATGATAGAACATATTAATAAACTGCTTTTGTTTTAAGAGCCTTTTTTTTATGAAAACTTATAGTTTTAAGATTAATCTACACATGAAACTCACATATTAGTTAATCATAAATTTTAATAACTTTTGTTATTATCAAAACTTTTTAGGGGTCAAACTGCTTTATACATCTTTAGTTTCAACAATTTCTCGCTGTTTGATGATGATAATCATTATTAAAATTTTGAGCAAATATTAGAGCGTAAGGGATAAATATTATCAAAGCATATGGATATATATATATGATAAACTCGACCAATGCAATATTTATGCATAGATGTTGTAATGCTACCCTTTAGTCTATAGACTTATAACTATAAAAAGATATATATTAGTGCTATATATTAGGATGCATCAAATCAAAAGATATCAAAACATAAATGCTATACATAAAAACATCAAAATTTTATCCCAATACTCCCCCTTTTTCATTAGACAAAAAGAAAGGAGGGTCATCATTGTCATTAAAACACAAAACAATAGATAAAATAGAGCAAACGAAAAAAAAAATTAAGGTTAGGGAGGAGGTTGATTGGGGGGTTGTGAAGAAGGTGGAGGTTGTGGTTGTTGGAGTTGGGCGTTCAAGAGAGCTTGTAGTATGGCTTCTGGATAATTGAACTTAGCATCAACATAGTCTTTGGTAACAAATACATAAGAGTTTGGTTGACTAGTTGATGTTGAAGTCGGATGATGTACGATAAGTGGAGTAGGTGTGAGAATCTCAGTTGCTTGGGGCACGGTGGCTTTCGAAGTAGGTGGAGTTAGTGGAGGAGCTTCAAGCATCAACAAAGATTCAAGCATGGGAAAGTTCCATGGAAGAGGGTCTTTGTAAAACATGAAGAACTTTTCCCAAGGGTATGGTTGCTCCTTTCCAACCATATTAGTCCAGATATGAGCTAAGGCATAAACAATTGCAGTTTCCAACCCAATAACCTGTCTATTTGTTAGATGAGGTACCCACGTAGGTGTAAGGAAAGAATCAGAAAAGTAAGTTACCTTCCTTGTATTCTGCATGTAATGTCTAGAATGGGTTTGGGTGTTTTCCTTCTTTTCTATAAAAGGCCACCTTTAGACGCCTTTTGCTCATGCACCAATAAGTGTTGTTCCTAAAAAGCAATAGTCGTATCTTGATCAAACTCTTCTTTGTGCATTTGTGCTAGTAATCAAGAATTTGAACGATCAAAGTGTCGCCTAAATTTTGGCTTGGATAGTTGTGGGAACACTATAGGTTTATGCTTTTCCAATCTCTTCTTTTTATTCAAGTCTAGAATAGGTAGTCTTGGTCATACCCTATCTGGTCGAATGAGAATCTTGGTGATATCTTTGATAAACAAAAAGGGTGGTGCACATAGTCTTACTTGCCTCAAAGCGTTCTCTCCATTCAATAGAGAGCACCATAAGTTATCAACATTGGACGGTGTAAAGCCTGGTCTACAGGGTCCAGAGGTGCTTGCTTCAATGCTACAGGATAAATCTTTACAAGTTTTCATTATGGTATACTTATTCTTTTACCCCTTGTTGGGCACTTCTTGGATTAATCTTGCACAAGGGGGAAAGTATGTTGTTGGACACTAGGCAAACTTTGCTTGAATCCTCTATCCTTGATTAACCCTGGATAAAATCTCCTTGGAGGAAACCTCTTAAGTGGAAGAGGTTGGCAAAGTGGACCATGCTTATTTTGTATCTGACTTGCAAGTTTGGGTGCATTTAGTGGAGGTGTGTAGTATTCAAGATAGGGGATTTTTTGGGATGGCAATAGGTTTATATGTATAGGAAAGTAGGGTAATTTGGTCTTAGTATACTGGGTTCAGGCTCAATAGGCTTCATAAACAATAAGGGCCATTTCTTTTAACATTATCCCAATTCTCAAATTTATTTTCAAAGACAACATCAAAATCAAGTGGGATACCTGAATGTGGCAATCACAGGAATGACTTTGGTTGTGCACCATTCCTCCAAAGATGTTCTTTTCTCAACTTTAGAGAACAGTTTGTACTAGCTTGGTAATATTGTGCTTATGTCAAAATCTGGCATCCCAAGCAATACTAGAGTTGGGTTATGATTTGTAATCATTGATGGAGTGTACCATGATGGTTGTTCTACTTGGATGAGGGTTAGTAGATGGTATGATGGATAGTTGAGGAGAGGATATATGAGGAGAATGTACGGGTAAGTGTGTGTGGGAATGGTTCGGAGAATCTAAGTCTATGAGAGTGGGGTTGGATAGTGAGGGTATGGTTTGGGTTTCACCTATGTTCACTCTTTTGGCTTTGTGTTTGGGGATAGATTTGACTCTTAGGAGCTTGGAAGGTTGGGAAATGACAACGGGCTTGTCTTTGGATAGTCCCAACAGTGGTCACATTCTGATTTTTTTTACCAAGTGTTGATAGGCAAATCATCATTATCCTCATTATTGTTCTCAAATTTTGGTGGTAGAACCAACTTCCTCTTAGTGTTAGAAGCAGTAATAGCAGTAGTAACTACACTTCTAGTTGTCCTTGTGTTGCCAGCCTTAAACATTGCTTGCTTGGACAATCTTTTGATTGAAGCCTGTACATCCACCACAGGCTCATTGTCCAAAGGAGCTTCTTCTAAAGTATCTTTAGTAGAAAGATCATGAATTGTGTCTTCTTCTTCCTTGGCCTTAGGATCCTTCAAAACAATAGGCAGTCACATTTGCTTGATGTTGTGCCTATCAAACAAAGCTTGCCTAAAATTTTTTGCGTATCTCCAAGTCTTAGTGGATTTCAAGGTATAAAGCCTCTCATAGACCTTCTAATCCTAGAAGATCTTCGTTAGCAACATTAAGTATGTGATGTGTTTTACAAAACCTTTCCCCTTTGTATTTCTCAGCATGTTTAAATTAATAAGGTGGGGGAGGTTAAACTTCTGACTTGTAAGCATATGAAATAGTATGAACTTGTGAACCCTCTAAGTACTACTCTTTGAACCAGCCTTGTGTAGAATGGCCTTGTTCAGTATTTGCTGAATGATTCTGCCTTCCACTATCATCTTCATCATCGTGAGTAGCCTTTTGGCTTCTATCTTAATGATGGCTTCTTCTATGATAGCCTCTCCACCTTATGCTTCTTCCCACCTAGTATGAATTTGGGTACCTTCTCAAATGTACTAGGTAGCTTGAGCGATGCTACCTATATCAATAATCACTTCAGTATCCAACACCGCACCTATAATGTGTTGATCATGGAAATCAACATTCCTCTAGAACTCTCGAACTAGTTATAGGTGAACAACAATATCTCTATCGAAGAACTTCGTGATTCCACACCTATCTAGGTAATTTCTGACATTAATGTTGATATCTACTATGTTCTTTTGATCAAAGTGGCTCTTAATGAACATGATAGTAGAGTTTGAATCGATGGGTTTGACTTTTGTGGCTCGCTTAAGTTCTTCATTGTTAGGGTTTATGTTTTTCATGATTACAAAGGGTTGAAGATGAAGTTTCTAGGTTTTAGGTTCTTTTAGGCATTTGCTTTAGAGGAAACTTTTCGAACAAAAGAGAAAAGTAATAGTTGAAAAGTAGAAAGAAACTGAAAATATTTTTGAAGGAAGGAAAAAAAAAACATTTTTATAAAAATTGTTCGTTTCACATCAAAAATTGTCATATTGCCTTTGTAAAATGTGTCATATTTAAAGCAATTGTGACTCAACATGGGATAAAACATACATTTTAAGAGATAAAAAAAGAGTTCATGCACTAAACACACTGAGAAATGTGATGATGGCATGTATATGCACGTGGAGTTTCATGTCACATGGACGATCATGCATTGGATGCTAATATGCTTTGGACGCTACCATGTATTGCACGATGATATGCATTGAACAGTAACTTTGGACGCTCTCATATAATGATTAAACTATCATTGCTTTATAAATTCCATACCAAGATGTTCTCGAATATGGATAAGTTTATCTTCGGGAAGGGACTTGTAAAGATATCAACAAGTTGATTATCAGTGTTTATAAACTGAATGTCAATAGTCCATTTTTGAATATAATCTCTTATAAAGTGATATTTAATTTCAATATGCTTAGCTTTAGAATGCAGAATGAGATTCTTAGATAAATTGATAGCAACAATATTATCACAAAGTATAAGAATTTTACTCTCAAAGATGTTGTAGTCTTCTATGTAAAACCCTACCTTTAGTTATAACTACTTTTTTATTTTATTTTCTTTCAATTTTATTTCTAAACAATTGGGCAAGAATCTTAAAATTCTGATTTCCATGGTTGTGTTTAAAAATTTGAGAACTATTTAATTATAATTTTTAAAAACTTTTCCGAGTTAGGTCCTAGAAAAATGTTAAAATGACGATCATGTCCTGGAAATTTTTATAAAAAGAATTAAAATGCAATAATTTTAAAATGGTTCAAGTGGTAATAAAAAAATTTTAACCCTAAAACAATGTTACATATATTAAAATATAATATTAATTTTTTTTTGAAGTTCTTGTGCAAAATGATTAAAATGCCCTTAGTTAATTATAGAGTCAAACTAGTGTCTTTTTAATATTAAAAAATAATGAGAAAATTATTTAAAATATGCTTTCATATGAACAATTTATTTTCACATTTATTTTACAAATTTTGGTTTTAATTTATTAAAATTAGATTTAATAGTAGTTTTTAGCTAAAAATACATTTTAATTAGTTAAAAATTAGAAGAAATATATATAAAATTATTTTTAATTTCTAGAAATTATCTAGGACCTTAATGTCACATGTCTAACGAGTATCAAGGTCATTTACCTTTAATTAACACAAAATCAATTTATTTACAAGATTGGATTAATTAGGTTTAATTAACTTTTAATTGATAAAAATTGAATAAAATGCATTTGGGCCAGTACAAGTGTTGCACATGCAACACTGCAAAGGAAAGGGATCATATTATTTTAGCCTAATTAAAAAATGGAATTTTAAATAAAAATTAAAATTGCAATAAGAAACTTAAGAATTAAGATTAGAATCATTCTAATTAAGGCATGTGTTCATAAAGTGGTAACTAAACACTGACTAGATTGTAAGACTTTGTTTCTTAGAGATGATTTTCGATTTCTTAGAGATAGAGTCTATTAGTTAGACATAATACCAAGTAAATTAGATTAAACTAAATTCTAAATATTGCATCACCTACCATGACCTCACCCTTATGATAGCACCTCCTAATATAAAAACCCAATTTCACTCATTTCCTTCATTTTCTCTTGCTAGTCAAGAAACATGCCACACCATCCTCTCTAAATCTTCATTTTCTTCTACTTCCTAAAGCCTTGAACCACCACACTTCACCATACCCAAAGTGAGCTTATATTGGAGACTAAGAAAACACCATTTCCCCCCACTCAAGAAGCTCTCGTCCTCTCATTTCTCTTCAACTTCTCCTTGATTCCCAAAGGTATAGGGGGAGGGGTTGAGGTTCTTTGCTTTGAGCACTTCATAAGGGTAGCAGGAATGGAGTTTTGGCCTCCCAAACCCATCTACCATCTTTATTACATTCTTGGATTCATGTTCCCTTATTGGTTTTATTTTGTGTGATGCAAATGATTTATGATGCATCTTAATGTTGCCCATGTTTTTGTAATGGGTTTGAAAAGCATTATGTTGGATTGATTTCAAAATGGTCTTTGAATGTGGCTTGCTGGTAACCATGTTGGTTTATGGACTCTTTAGTGAATGGAAGTTGAAAAATTGTTTGACGTTTGGTGATAGGCCCCTCGACCTTGTTCTTTATTAGGGGATCTTGGACAAATTTTTTACTGAAGTCATGTCATCTAATTGTTCATAAATATTATTTGCTTCCTATACAAAAATGGTTGATTTTGAGAGGTAGAAAAATTGAAAATCTTGGCTTTGCCTTTTTTTTAGGGCATTCAGCCATGGTGTTTAAAGGAGGAGGGATGAACCTTTTTTTTTTTTTTTTACCAACCATTTGTGTATTAACTAATACATATTGTATTGTGTAAGAAAATGGTTTGAGTAATGAAAAAATTATTGAAATTTCGCTTGGCAAGTTCTCATCCATTTTGGTTTTGGCATGAAAACCATGAATACCAAATACAAAAAATTATTGTCATACACACCATATTACTAGAACACTTTACACTTCGTTTTGTGGATTAAAGATTAAAAAATTTAGCCATTTTTTGGCCAAACATAGCCACAACCATGTTCACTATGTTTTAATAAAATTTTTCCTTTTCAAAACTTAATTTTTTGTTAAAAATATAATTATATAATTTTTTAAGTTATTTATATATTAAAAATAGCTTTCAAAAATAAGAATTTGTTATTTTAGGAAGATAGGGCTCACGACCCTTAAAATAAAGTTTAATAAAATTTCCAATTCTTATTTCAATATTTTATAATAAATTGAAATAAATTTTTATGATTTATTGGTAAATTAAATTGATTTTACATAATTTTTAAATATCTTTAGTGTATTAGAAGTTACTATCAAAATAATAAATTTATTATGAGAAACAAATTATTGTTGTGATGTATTGTTAATGGCAAGTCTCTATAAGTTGAGGCAGAGACAATGATGATGTGTATTGGTTCTCAAGTTTTGAGACCAAAGATATTGATAAATTTACATTTTATATAGATTTATAGAGCAAGTTCACATGATTTTAGCATTAGCTAATAGGAAATTTGTGAGAAAATAGACCATTAATGAAGGATTTCATGTGATGTACGTTTCTAAACTTTTATTTAAAATTACATGAATTGCCTTAATTTTGTTGGATTTTATGAAGGAAGTGTGATGAGTAGAGAAAGGAAATATAGTCCACACACACAACGAAGTATTATACTTATCAAAGTGGATTTAAAAGAAGCAAGAACCAAAGTGAGGACTACAAAGAAGCCTTCAAGCACAAGAATGGGCCAAAAAGGAGACTTGAAGTGCAAAACATAGTGCATAAGGCTGCACCTACCAGGTGGGCTCTATAGGCCACCCAGCGGGCCTTGCTTCAAAGGTATCTCGCCCAGTGGGTTGTGTAGCTCACCCGACGCCAAAATAGAGCAGATTCCATCCGCAAAAACCACCCAACAATGTTGGAAACCTGATGGGTGGGTTTGAGGTCCAAATTTTAATTTTATTTTAATTTTTAATGGGCTTAGATTGTGCGAGATGGACCAGGTTAAGCCTCCTATTCCAAAATTCTAAAATTGTATTACAAATAACAAGGAGTAAAGCACAATGAGGGATCATCTCTATCTTATCTCGATTCTTTCCCTAGTTTTCCTTTTTGTCTTTGGCTTTTGGAGAAGGATTATTGGAGGCCAATAGGATACTCAAAGTCAGAGACTAGAAAAAGACCTTTTTTCTAAAAGATTTCTTCTTCTCTTTCCTTTGATGTATTTCTTTAAAATTATGACTTCTCTTCTTGCCATGAGTAGCTAAATTCCTTGTTAGGATTGTGGTGTACTTAGTGTTTGGAACCCTAAATGTTTAATTTTAATTAAATTCTTGTTTCCATTCAGTCAATTAAATTGCTCTATTATTTTCATTCTTACTTGGAATTGATCATCCCTTGTATGCTTCGAATCGATTAATTGAATGACGTCCGTACCACAATTAATTGGTAGACTGTAGGGTAATCAAACTAGGTTTTGTCATATGATCAACCTTCATTCCTAATTTCCAATTGGATTAAATAATTAATTAATCCTCCCTTTTGTTGACAATAAAATGCATAGAGGAATATTGGTAATTGACAAATAGTATGAGGTTCAATTAGAATTAGATATGAAGGAACTTAAGAGCAAAAAGGAATTTTTTCTCTATTTGCCACTGCTTGTTGTGCAATTCTTGTTACATGTTTATTATTATTGAATCAATCTACTACCTATTTGATTTCACCTAAACAATATAGAATCTTTGGAAATTGATAATTACCATTTAGTCCTTTAGGTTCGATATCAAGACTCATATCTTTTTGTTACTACTACAATAAGGGTGCGCTTACCCTTGAGCATACTTTTAGAGCATCAGATATCTCTGGTAAAGAGATAGATCTTTGTCGGAATGTGTTGAGTTGAAGTTTGATGAGTAGTTAAAGATGTGTTGGTCATGTCGTGAGAATGAATCCTTGAGTTAGGGAAGTGACAATCTGGTATGCTGCGGGATGAAAGGTAATGACCACTAAAAAGGTCTAGAGGATATGGTATCGAGTGATGAGAGTCCTAATGGTCGGGATAACGCCCTAGAGTTAGGACAATCACTAAACTAGCTTGGTAACCCTAACACTTGCTCAGCATCACCAAGGTTAGTGTAGAGTATAGCTTTGTATAGGTTGTGATAGCTTAGAGCTGAAAGATGGCTCGTTTCCTTGAGATTGATGATGAAGATTTTGTACCTTGATATGAAAGAGGTACCCAATCGCTTCTTGGTTTTGATATATATGTTGCTCATCAATGGGGTGTATGGATCCATATAGAGTCTTGGGTAGACTAATACAACTTAGATAAAAATCCTAGGTTCCCATTTTTCAGTCAGTTGTGTTTTATCTTTGTGCTTAATGGTAGGACTTCCTCTTTATTTTTGCGAAAGTAATTTCGAGAACAAATCACCTCACTCTTCTATCTTTTCTCTGTGCGTATGTATGTTCGTGGATGGATATGAGAAGATGATGACCATGCCAGTCCTGATGAATCTGCATATTGAGTATAACATTTTCAAGCACTGGACATACGATGAAGGATCCAAATATTTGACTTATAAAGGGTTCCTCACCATAAGTATGTTGTTCCCTTTATTCAGATATATTTATCCCAACTGTCACTTCTACCATCCCAATCATACGCCTCTACTCGGGTTTGTTAGAGTAGTACCACCACCACCACCTTCTCCAAGGAGAGATGATTTTGCTATTGCAGCCTTGATTGAGAACTTCTATGTTCCACCGCCATTCCCTATCATTATTGACTCTTTTTGGATCATATGGACATGGTCCCTATTCTTTTTCCTGTTCATTCCCTTCTTATTGACTACCAGCCTGAGATAGGGAATAGTTGGGTGACCTTCGTACCATTATCCTCTTCAGATCTTAGATCACCTCACCTAGTGCCCAATGGCCATGCACATTACACTAATTGATGATGAGGGAGATTCATAAGAGACCGAGTTAGACTTTGGAGAAGACTTCTTGATGGTGAGGCTGTGTTTTCTTTTATTGGTTGTGGAGATGGGTGTAGATATAGCTATATAGGCCCTTGTATTTTGATGTATATATAGCGAGTGTAGATATTTGACTTTTGGATGTACATTTTGATTAACTTTAGACTTTGTATTTTGGACTAATGTATGACTATATCTTGATGGACATTATACAATATATATATATATATATATATATATATATACAGATGTTTCGATGCTTATATTAATGTTGATTTTCGTTTTATTTACTATCTTTACCATTTGATGTATGACGCCAAGCGAATTACACTCTTATTAACTTGACGTAGAAACCAAAAAAATTTACTCTCGATTAAAAATGAATGTAATAATGAACAGGTTTAGAAGTAATGTGAATGGGTGTCATATTTAGTGGTATCAAAATAGTTCTTTCCTATTAAGCTTGGGCTGTGGACTTGACTACTTTTGTGTTGTATGTTCTTGCATAGAACAAGAGTGTGAGATGAATTGTTTGATATGATTGTTTGTAGTTATGTATTGTGAATTCTAAACATGTAGCTTTTCAGGCACAGATAGCTAGAAGACCTAAGAATGATGCTATTTAACAATTGTTGGAAAGGATGGCTATTGTTGTTGAGAACAAGAACCAAGGATGGGAGGCTGAGCCTACAAAATACTAAGGTTTAGCATCTTTTAGAAAGAATGACCCACCATCATTCAAGGGAGACTTTGACCTAAATGGAGCCAGAATTGGATTGTTGAGATTGAGAAAATCTTTGCTGCCATAGCTTGTACTAATGCACATAAGCTAACGTATGTTGTCTTTATGTTGTTTGGGGAAGCTGAGCATTAATGAAGGTACACTAAGCAATTGTTGGAAGATGTGGGGAGGCAAATCACTTGGGGAGTGTTTAGGTGGAAGTTCTTGGAGAAGTATTTCTTAAGGATCTTAGAAGGAGGAAAGAAATAAAGTTCTTGAACCTGAAGTAGGGATCCATGTTTGTAGGGGAATATGTAGCAAAATTTGACGAGCTATCAAAGTTTTTCCCGTATTTCTAAGAAGGAGTGGACAATTAATCCAGATGCTCGAAGTTTGAGAGTAGATTAAGACTAGATATCAAGCAGGATGTAGGGTACCTAGAGATTGCCCAGTTCCCTACATTGGTGAATCGTTGCAAAATTTATGAAGATAACATAAGGCTAAGCTGACTTAGTGGAAGAATGGAGGACCCTAAAGAAACAAGAGGAGGGACTTCTAAGAGAAAAAGAAGCCATACCAACTCCCTCGATGTTTACTAGAAACTCATTTAGCCAGAGGAATACAACTGTTGTTGGGAATCCTAACACTCTAATGCGTTGTTTGTACTTTGGAGGACCACAATGTGTCAAGGACTACCCTTAGGCAATGGTTACTTGTTTCAACTATAGGAAGGTTGGTCGATACAACAACAACTACAAGAAACTGAAAAGAGAACAAGGAAATGGAGGAAGAAGTAATGGGAAGCCCTAGCTAGAAGGCCAAAGACCATTGGAAGGGTGTTCACCATGAGTAGGACCAAAGTTGTTATGTTCGATGACCTCATTCTGGGTAAGTGCATCATAAAGAATAATCTCTTAAACGTACTGTATGATTTAAGTGAAACACACTCTTTCAAATCTAATGACTGTGTGAAATACGTAAACTTACCTATTTCCTCATTACCCTTTGACCTTGTTGTCTCTACCCTTACCAATGTTCTTATCGTTACTTCATGAGCATGTTTAAACTATCAAGTTATTATTAAGGGTAGAAAATTCCTTGTAAATCTACTATGCTTACCTTTGTCACACCTAGATATAGTGTTAGAATGGAATAGTTATCTTTCGATCATGTCTTTCTTAATTGTTATGATAAATCATTGATATTTAAGTCAAAACCTAATAGTTTTATTGGATTTGTGATGGTAATTGCTACCTAAGTGGGTGCTTCTGAAACCAAAAAGGCTCAAGTATACATGATCATTTCTTCTTTGAGAATTGAAGGGGACTCTAATATTAGAAACCTGCCTATAGTCTGTGATTTCCTTGATGTCTTTTCCAAGGGTATTCTTGGATTGCCCCAAAATGAGAGATAGAGTTTACGATAGACTTGATACTAGTATCAAGACCCATATTTGTAGCACTTTACAGGATGTCTCCTTTATAGTTGGCCGAGTTGAAAAAGCAAATAGAAGAACTTCTAGAGAAACAATTCATTAGACCTAGCGTTTTCCTGTGGGATGCTCCTATGTTGTTAGTGAAAAAGAAAGATGGGAGCGTGAGGCTATATGTAGATTATCATTAGGTCAGTAAGATCATTATCAAGAATAAGTATATGCTTCCTAGGATATATGATCTTATGGACCAGTTAAGAGGAGCCACAGTATTTTCTAAGATTGGCTTGAAGTTTAGGTATCATCAGATCAAAGTCAAATATGAAGATACACCCAAAACAAATTTTAGGACGAGGTATAGGCATTACAAGTGTTTAGTGATGCTTTTTCAGTATAACTAATGCTCCTATGATATTTATGGACTACATGAATCAAATTTTCCATAGTTTTTGGATAAATTCCTTGTAGTTTTCATAGATGACATTCTGGTGTATCTAGAAGTCATAAAGAACATGAAGAACACCTAAGGATAATACTGCAGATCTTAAGGGAAAGGCAATTGTATGCCAAATTCTAGAAGTGTGAATTCTGGCTAGAGCAAGTTTGCTTCTTCGGGCATGCGATATCACAAGGAGGAATCTCTATGGATCCTAGGAAAGTAAAGGCTGTGTTGCATCGGGAGTAGCCTACGACGATAACAGAGATAAAGAGTTTCTTAAGATTTGTAGGTTATTATCAAAAATTCATTGAAGGATTTTCAAAACTAGCTATGCCATTGACTAAGTTAACTCGTAAAGGACAATTGTTTCTTTAGAGCAAAGAATGTGAAGCTAGATTTCAAGAGTTGAAGAAAAGGTTGACTTCTGCACTAGTGTTAGTTTTGCCTAACCCCACCAACAAGTTTGAAGTATATTGTGATGCTTCTGGGTAAGTATTGGGGTGTGCATTGATACAATATGGAAGGGTGGCTGCATAAACTTATAGGCAGTTTAGGCCGCATAAGGTTAACTACCCAACTCATAAACTGGAATTGACTGTAATGGTGTTTACAATGAAGATTTGGAGGCACTATCTTTATAGTGTCAGGTTTGAAGTCTTTAGCGATCACAAAAGCTTGAAGTATTTGTTTGACTAGAAAGAGCTGAATATGAGACAGTGGAGATGGATGGAATTTCTAAAAGACTATGATTTTAATCTGCACTACCATCTAGGAAAAGCTAATGTGGTAAAAGATGTTTTAATGATGATGATGATGATGGTCAAAGAGATAGAATTAGTAAAGAAGTTTAGAGACTTGAGTTTGGCTTTGGATTGAGGCTAATGAGTATCTATCTTGTGATGCTACAAGTATATGGTGTGTTCTTGGAATAGATTCAAGAGACATAGAAAACTAATTAGTATCTTCAAGAAAAAAGTGAAGCAAGGAAGAAAGACAAGGAATTGGAGTTCGATCAAGATTCTAATGGAGTCCTTAAATTCCAAAGAAGGATCTGTGTGCCAAGTGAAGGTAAGATAAGAAGGCTAATTTTGGAGAAGGCTCATAAAAGTAGGTTGAGTATTCATCTTGGTCCTACCAAAATGTATCAAGATTTGAAGAAGATATTCTAGTGGCCTAGGAATGAAGAAGACAGTAGCAGTGTATGTGTCATCTTGTTTGGTTAGCCAGAAAGCTAAAGTGGAGCATCAGATACCTTTCGCAGAGTTTTAACCTCTGAACATCCTAGAATGGAAATGGGATGGCATAGCAATAGACTTTGTGATAGGTTTGCTAAGGACCACTTCTAGTCATGATGCTATATAGGTAATTATGGATAAACTGATAAAGTTTGTTCATTTTCTACCCATTAACATCAGTTTTCTTTAGAAAAGTTGACTAGTTGTACACCAGAAAGATCATTAGATTACACAGAGTGCCTTTTAGTATAGTCTCTAATAGGGATCCCCGTTTTACCTCTAGGTTTTGGGAGAGCCTAAGCAAGTCTTAGGGACTAAGTTAAGGTTTAGTTCAGCATATTATCCCCAAATTGGTGGATAGTCTGAAAGGATGATCCAATCCTTAGAGGATTTGCTGAGAGCATATGTCCTAGAGTGGAAAGGTAGTTGAGATCAATGTTTACCATTGATTGAGTTTACCTATAGCAATAGTTTTCATTCTAGTATTGGAATGGCTCCCTATGAAGCCTTGTATGGGAGAAGGTGTACGACTCTACTTTATTTGTACGAAGCTAGAGAATCTCTAATTGTGGGACCTGAAATGATTCAAGAACCTATAGAGAAAGTTAGGATTATATGAGAAGGAATGAAGGTGTCACAAGACCGATAGAAAAGCTATTATGATAAGAAGAGGAACACTTTGCGTTTCAAGAAAGGGAGCATGTATTCTTGAAAGTTACACTAGTAACTGGAATTGGCAGAGCCTTTAAGTCTCGAAAACTTTGTCCAAAATTCATTGGTCCTTAGCAAATCCTTAAAAGAGTTGGTCTTATTGCCTACCAAATAGACTTGGGTCTTTTGTTATTAGTCTTGAAGGCTTTGCACACCTTTTGTGTTGGCCTGTGAATACACTTGGACGATGCATGTCCAATCTTTCCACAATAACTACAATAGAAAGAATTTGAGGATTTTTCATTTGTTGCTTTCTTTCCACATTAATTAATACCAAATTTGTCATTTGGATTTCTTTTATATTTCAAGATCTTATCCAAGTTTTTAGATTCATTAACAAATTTGGAAGGGCCTTCTCTCAAGTTAATAACTTCTTTTTGAAATTCCTCAACCTTAGCCAAAAATCTAACTTTAGAGGAATCCTTTGGTATTTCAAGTTTTAATCTTTCATTTTTAGTAATGAGTACTCCTTTTTCTTTCTTTAAAATCTTAACCTCTCTTGTTATGTGAAAAAATCTTTTTCAAATCTTTGTACCCATTGGAGAGAATGGAAGAATTTGATGGCAACTCATGATATGCTTCTTGTAAAAAAGGTAGGTCATGAAATAAGACCTTTCCTCTTGTTAGTATCTGATGTAGTGTCTATAATGAGATAGATGTTTGCTTCTTCTTCATTTTCCTCTTTAGAAGAGGACAAATCCAGGTTTTTCCATGTTGTCATGAGACCTTTGTTTTTCTTCTTGAAGAAGGGCTTTTTCTTGTCCTTTTCCATGTTAGTGCATTCAAACTTGAAGTGTCCAAGCTTTTTACATTCATAACATACCACTAGGCTCTTCTCCCTAGCCTCCTTTAGAAATTCCTTCTTAAAGTTTCTTATTCTGGAACCACCTTTTTTCTTCCATATGGCGTGGATTTTTTAGAGATGAAGGATAGCTCATCTTTATCTGAACCTTCTTCTTCAGATGGTTCATCTGAGGATTCTTCAACATTAAGCACTTTGGACGATGACCATTTTTGAGCCTTTTAAGGTTTCAAAGCAATGGATTTTCCCTTTCTTTGAGCTTTATTCAGCTCTATCTTGTGTACTTTTGGGGTCCAAGGAGCTTTCTAATGGTAGAGTCTTCAGATCCTTAGATGCTCTTAGAGACTGTAGGTTGTTTATAATGGTCTAAAATCATCCAAACATATGTTTGATGGTTTCATGTTCTTCTATGTTAAACAACTCATATTGGTGAAGAAGAATACTTATTTTAGAGTCATTTACCTGCGAGGTTCCTCATGTTGGAACCAAAGACGTAGAAGCGTCTAAACCCTCAATGTTTTGAAGATAACAAAGCTTATTAATGTTTGTATTTATGTGTATAAACTAACCCTATCACAGCGAAAGACGAAGACTCGCCAATAATGACCGTCCAGCTAATGCAATAATGACCGTCCAGTAGACACTTTGAAGACCATCCAGTAGACACGATCAAAGACCATCCAGATGAACAGACTGAAGGCGATCGTCCAAATCCCGAGGATCATATATTCAAACGATCAAGTTTTTCATTGTGAAAAACAATCATGGCTATCCACCTCGAAACCTACAAAGTACCACTTCAGTGAACCAACGTTCAAAACGGTTAGAAACATCAACATCAAGTCAGTACAAAGCACAGCATAATGGATAAAGCAAGTCAACTTATCAAGCCGACAAGACAGATGAAGAAAGTTCAGAAGAACAGACTATCAGCGCAGCCTTGAAACTTCTATTGTCGTGCAAGTTTTCAACTGCCACGCCTGACTCTTTTGAAAAGTTAGTCTGCACGCGCCTCATCACGTGAAGAGACAAGTTATCTGTAACGGATCTCTTTCCTAAAGATCGTATATATACAAGCATCAACAGAAAGCGAAACAGAGAAAAAAAAATATAAGAAAAACTTGTTAAAACAACAACGTACACATTCTTTCTGTGATATTCTGTTAAGAGCTTCCAGTGGATGATAACCAATTTTTTTGTGTAAAAACCCTCAAAGTGATCCTGAGTCTAAGTTTTCAAATCCTCACTACATGAGTTGATCTTTTATCTGTAAAACTCTTGAGCGTTGTGAAAGCCTGGAGAGGCTTAGTGTAAAAAGAATACTTGGGTTAAACAATCTGGGTAGATTGCGTTGTAAAGCTTGAAGAGGCCACGAACAATACTTGTAACCAAAGATTGGTTAGTAGAAACCTTTGGGTGAAAGGACTAAACGTAGCTCAGTTTAAGTGAACCAGTATAAAATCTTTTGTGTTTTTCTTCTCTCTAGTCCTTCGTTTTAAAAACGTTCTTGTTGATCTGGTTTTAGTAAAAATTTAAAACACACAATTCAACCCCCCCTTCTTGTGCGCCCTTTTCACATTTCAATTGGTATCAGAGCTCGGCCTCTTGGGGTTGAGCATCTAACACTGCAGAGGTAAAAACGATCCTAATCTCCCATGGAAAACGAAGGACAAGCCATTAATAGACCGCCTCTTTTCAAAGGTCAGAACTACGACTACTGGAAGCAAAGAATGATAGCATTCTTTGATGCTTGTCACATAGACATGTGGGATGTAGTAGAAACTGGCGACTACCTGCCTCTTGATCATGATGGAGTGGAACTCCCAAGAAGTCAATGGACAGAATCTCACAATAGAGGTATCTTTTAAACTCAAAAGCTAGAAATGCTATGATGTGTGCCTTATCTGAATCTGAATATGAAAAGGTACACAGTCTAAAAAGTGCCAAGAAAATGTGGGACACCCTGTCTCTTGCTTATGAGGGCACCTCACAAGTAAAGAGGTCAAAATTAAGCTTACTCGTAAGACAATATGAACTATTTACTATGGAGCAAAATGAAACCATTGAACTAATGTTTGGTAGATTTCAAACCATAACAAACAACCTAAGGTCCTTAGGCAAAACCTATGATAATTATGATCATATTGACAAAATTTTGAGAAGTCTGCCTAGGCAATGGAGATCGCAAGTTATAGCTTTAAGAGCTTCCAAAGATCTAACGACACTCTCAATAGAAGAGTTACTTGGAACTCTTAAAGTACACGAACTGGAGCTAAGCAAGACGAAGGACAGAAGAAGAAGTCCATTGCTTTAAGCGTCCAGCAACCATCCAAAGGACCCAAGTCCATTTGGGTACCTAAGTCTATGATAATACCTGTTGCAGATTTGCTTAACAACAGAAAGAAGACCCTAGTCATGGTACCTGGACAGTGGTTGCTCACGGCACATGACGGGAGAAAGGTGTATGTTCTAAAGCCTACAACCCAAGAATGGTGGGTGGGTCACCTTTGGAGGAAACCAGAAAGGAAAGATCGCAGGTATAGGAACAATCGGTAAGCAGTCCTTTCCCTCTATTGAAAATGTTTTATATGTTGAAGGTCTCAGACACAATCTACTGAGCATAAGTCAATTATGTGACAGTGGACATAATGTCTCCTTTGACAAAGACAAATGCACTATCAATAATCTAGATGGATCCATATTATTCTCTGCCAAGAGGCAAAGCAATCTTTATAAGATTGATCTAGTTGACCTCACAAATCAAAATGTATCTTGTCCAGTATCCATCAAAGAAAATCAATGGATTTGGCACAAGAAGCTTGGACATGCAAGCTTGAGATTAATCTCAAAGCTATATAACCATAACCTCGTAAGAGGACTTCCAAATCTTGCATACAAGTCTGATATTCTCTGTGATGCTTGTCAAAAAGGGAAACAAGTAAAAAGTTCTTTTGAATCAAAAAATACTGTTTCCACATCTAGACCTCTTGAACTATTACATATTGATTTGTTTGGTCCAACTAGAACAGCCTCCCTAAGCGGAAAACGATATGGACTAGTCATAGTAGATGACTACTCTAGATGGACATGGGTGATGTTCTTAAAATACAAAGATGAGTCTTACAAAATCTTTTCTACTTTCTGCAAAAGGATACAAAACGAAAAGGGTGTTAGTATAGCTTCAATAAGAAGTGATCACGGAGGAGAGTTTGAAAATGAAAGTTTTCAATGGTTCTGTGAGGAGAACGGAATTCTCCACAACTTCTCTGTACCACAAACACCATAACAAAATGGTGTGGTAGAGAAAAAGAACAAGTCATTGCAAGAAATGGCTATAACCATGCTAAACGATAACTCAACTCCTAAGCATTTCTGGGCTGAAGCTGTAAACACTGGCTGTTACTTACAAAATAGGATTTACATAAGATCTCTTCTGAAAAAGACTCCCTATGAATTGTGGAAAGGACGACAACCCAACGTATCATATTTTCATCCCTTTGGATGTCAATGTTTCATTCTAAACACTAAGGACAACCTTGGTAAGTTTGATTCAAAGTGTGATGATGGAATACTGTTAGGTTATTCTGAAACATCTAAGGCTTATAGAGTTTACAATTCCAGAACCTTGGAAGTTGAAGAAGCCATCCACATTAAATTTAATGACAAAAAGCCTGATAATGAAATATCAGAGCTAGATGACTCTTTTGCAGATATGAAACTAGACGATGCCAGACCTTCGGCGTCCAGAGATCAAATGGACAACCCAAAAACAAAAGAAAGAGAACCAACTGGACGCTCCTGGCAAATGAGGACCTATCACCCAGAAAATCAAATTCTTGGAAACATTCAAGACTATGTTAAGACAAGATCGACCTTTAAGGAGCAAGCTCAAACTGCCTTGATCTCTCAGCTGGAACCAAAGACAGTAGACGAAGCTCTCCTGGACAACGGCTGGATTAGTGCCATGAAGGACGAGCTTAGTCAATTTGAAAAGAATGATGTCTGGATGCTAGTTCCCGCACCCAAGGACAAGTCTATCATTAGAACAAAGTGGGTATTCCGCAACAAGCTTGATGAAGCTGGAAATGTGGTAAGAAATAAAGCAAGACTTGTAGCACAAGGCTACTCTCAACAAGAAGGTATAAACTTTACTGAAACTTTTGCACCAGTAGCTAGACTAGAAGCCATTCGCATCTTACTTTCATTTGTTGCTCATAAAAATATGAAACTCTATCAAATGGATGTAAAAAGTGCATTCTTAAATGACATAATAAACGAGGAAGTCTATGTGAAACAACCACCTAGTTTTGAGTGTGATACTTTTCCCAAACATGTTTTCAAACTGAAAAAAGGCTTTGTATGGTCTTAAACAAGCCCCAAGAGCTTGGTATGAAAAGCTAAGCTCTTTTCTTTTAGAAAATGGATTCTCTAGAGGAAAAGTAGATACCACTCTTTTTCGCAAAGACGTCAAAACACATTTCATTATTGTACAGATATATATAGATGACATTATTTTTGGAGCTACTATTGACTAGTTATGCAAGGATTTTTCTAAGATTATGACAGCGAAATTCGAAATGAGTATGATGGGAGAACTAAAGTTCTTCCTAGGGCTGCAAGTAAAACAGACTGGAAATGGAATATTCATACATCAGACAAAGTATGTCAACGAACTTCTGAAAAGGTATAAGATGGACGATGCAAAGAAATGAGTACACCCATGCATCCGTCATCAATGATTAGCCTGGACGACTCTTCTAAAAAGGTAGACCAATCTACATATCAAGGTATGATTGGATCTCTTTTATATCTCACAGCGTCCAGACCTGATATTATGTTCAGTGTATGTCTATGTGCTCGTTTTCAATCTGACCCTAGAGAAACTCATCTAACAGCAGTTAAAAGAATTTTTAGATACTTAAAGAAAACCACTAATCTGGGTTTATGTTTTAAGTCGACCAAAGAATACAGATTAGTTGGTTTCTGCGATGCTGACTATGCGGGAGATAGAATAGAACGCAAAAGCACCAGCGGAGGATGTCACCTCATTGGTGGAAATCTAGTCTCTTGGACTAGCAAAAGACAAGGAACAATTGCTCTATCAACAGCAGAAGCAGAATATGTCTCAGCTGCGTCTTGTTGCTCACAACTCTTATGGATCAAGCATCAGTTAGAAGACTACAGTATCTACGAGAGTAAAATTCCTATTTTTTGTGACAATACTGCTGCTATAAATCTGTCAAAAATCCTATATTGCACTTTAGGGCAAAGCACATTGAAATAAAACATCATTTTATAAGAAATTATGTTCAGAAGGGAGTTGTCAATATTCAGTTTATTAATACTGAAAATCAATTGGCAGATATATTTACAAAACCCCTTCCTGAAGATAAACTCATCCATATTCGAGATCTTCTAGGTATGGAATTTATAAATGAATAGTTTTGTTCAACATGCCTTGATCGTCCAAGGATCAGTAGCGTCCAATAATTCACAGCGTCAAAAGTTTTCATAGCATCCAATACATCATCATCCATTTTTTTATATATAACTGCCTTTACTTGCATATATTTTTTTCGCATTCCATAATAACTTTAAATTGTGTGTGCATTATTATTAGTACTCAATCATGTTTTCTCTGAAAAGGATTTGAAATAAATGTTTTCTCTGTCTGAGTCACTCATGCGCTGTATAATCGACCTCGAGATACGTAAGCGCCTAAGCCAGCATTTATTACACATCATCTCTCTCTTTGAAAGTAAAAGAACCGCCAAAAAGGCAAAACCCTTCAGTTTCTTCATATACACTTAAATCCAACCCGTATACTCACTTCTTTTCAAATTCACCTGAACTTATCATCTTCTCAAAACCCTAAACCTCTCTTCAAGCTCTCAGATATGGCAACCGAAAAAGTTGGTCTCGATGCAAAGGCCGTGGCTTGTGTGGAGAGCCTAGACAAAGCTGTCGTTCTCATCAAGAGCCGCTTCGATATACAAGCTCTCAACGACATGGGGGTGTTTGTAAAAGACAATCTGCTCAGCTGTGGCATCCTCAACTATTTCCATCTGAATGAAATCATTTACCCAGAACTCATCCGACAGTTCTGGAACTCTGCTGTATTTTCAAAGACAGAGATTACTGGAATCGCCCTGGGAGTCAAGGTCACTCTAGACCTAGGCTCCGTCGCCCAAGCCATTGGATGTGAACGAGCTGGGTCCTGCATCAAAATGGCTGGGAAGATACCTTTGGAAGGCATGACACAGTCAACGCTGCACTGATGGGTCCCGAAGGACAAGGCCCAGTCAAGTATAGCAAGCTGACGAAAGAAGGGAAGATATTCCAGCAGTTTCTAAATAAAGGAATTCTTCACAAAGCTGGATCCAAGGACAGCGTCACCTTCCTGCACAAGTTCGCGCTGTTCCACATGATCACCGGACAACAGTTCAACTTACCGCACCTCATCCTGAGCAACATCTTCAGGACCATGAGAGGACGCGAAGAGCGCCACCAGATCACCTGTGCTGCCCTTCTCAACAGAATCTTCTGGCAACAACAGGTATTCCATGCCTTCTTTGCCTTGTCTTTGGGGGAGCAAAACAAAATAAGGATTCTGGGTGGTGGACATAGATACACCCAACTGCCATTCGGACGCAACAATGTTGCACAAATGAAGGCTGGGTTTGTATTGAAGCCTTTAGAAACCACGTCCAAACTCGTGGATGTCAAAGAAGAACCAGTTGAGATGGCACCCTTACAAACAGTAGCCCCAAGCGTCCAGCATGTTGCACCTATGGACGACGAGGTACTGTTTGAGAATCCAATTGCTGCAAGACCATCCACCAGAAGGAGGACGTCCAAGGCACAGGTGGCCAGAGCTACAAAGTCCAAAACTTAACAACCTTCAGCTTCACCTGCTCCACTTGCAGTTGCTCCTGTTTCTGCATCTGCTCCATCTGCTGCACCAACCACTCTTCCTGCAAAGAGATAGCTGTTCATCGCCTCTGATGACGAAGACGATGAGCCCATTGGCAAGCTTGTCAAGAAACAGAAAGCATCCACTGATGCTGCTCCTGCTCAACCACTATCCCATCCATCCACCTCACCCAAACGACCAGTAGACACGCTAACAGGGGAAGCACAGTCTAAGAAACGTAAGATTTCCTCTACTACTGTTGCTGATGAACCTAAAAATGTTGTGATAGAATCCATTCTTGATGAACCTCTCACCCTACCACAAATCAAAACACAAGTTACACCTGAACCAGGAATGCTGTTACCTGGTGATAAAGGTTACACCTGCACCATTCCAACTCCCGGCATCTCCAAAACTTACCTCTCCATAAAACCACCTAAATCATCTCCTTCCTCAACCATCATCCCCTTTCCTACCCCTCTCTCAGAAACCTTGGCTCAAACCAAAAAGAAATGGCCTTTGTTGTTTATTGACAGAAATGCTCAAAACTTCTTAGATGACAATGCAATCATTCTACGTCTAGAGCTTCCAAAGCCAGACTGTGGCTTTGACTATTCTCCAATTAATATGGAGAAGTACATGGATGACTACGTCCATCAGCCGTCTGAGCAATACCTGGCACTACCTCCTGGAGCCATTGAACACCTGCCGCTCAAGCGGTTTATTAGACGGAGGTATCCGAATGTCGTACGAGCTTGGCGCATAAATGCTCATCCTCCTGGAGTACTTCAACACAGAGTGCTTCCAGTTGAAGACACGGAAAAAGCTCTACAACAACGGGGACGAATGGACGAACAGATTATCCCACTAAGGCCTACAGATTTGAAGTTTCGGCCTTTGGATCCGGAAGAAGATGGATTCTTTCCATCTGTCTTTTAGCATATGTTCTACAACATCCTTAAAGGCTCAGCTTTCCTGAAAAATCAATTATTCATTCCCCCATCCCAACATATCCGACCTTCCACAACCATCCGCATCCAACCCAACCAAATATGCCCAAGATTGCCAATCATTGATGAAAATCGCAAGAAGGAGAAGATTCTGACCAAGGCACCGTCTTTGCCTCTACCGTTCAGAGCTGAAATTCAACATAACCCAACCCATTCCCGTGAATGGTTTTTAGCTCAGTGTCTTCATACAGACATGGACGAGGCGGATGCTGAACGCTTCTGGCATCAACATATGTTCCAATGCGAATAGGAAGCATCCAACAGTGGCGTCTCCACAGACGACAAGGCCGATATCCCAATTGCAACGGACTGTGTAGTCACGCAGTGTCCAGCTCGTGTCTTTCACTTTTCAGACACTTCTGCTGCCTTTGTCCGTCCACCAAATGCACGTCCACTCCTTGGTATGGAAACTTCTATCTTATATACAATGATTGCTGCTCTTACGCATACCAACACCTTCCAACCACCCTACCCTTAGAACCCCCCTCGCTCCTATCAACTTGACGTGCCTTACCTCAAGTTCCTAGAAGCACCTCCTTCTCCCTCTAAAACTCGTCCACCTTATCCACTAGCTTTACCCACACCTCCACCACCGCCTACTCCTGGCTCCCAAATCTCCACCAGCCTCCCTGTTTATACTACCCGCCCCCTCAACCATCCCACCTGTTGACCCTACCGTTCAACAATATGTCACCACTCAACTTCAACCCATCTTCACTCTTCTGCACCAAATTCTTTAGAACCAACAAGCCCTTCTCCATCCTTCTCAACCTCCTCCTCCGCCGCCGTCGCCACAGTGACTGTGATGACGACTCCTTCTTTTTGATAATAACAAAGGGGGAGAAAGCATTATGGAAACATTTTTTTTCTTATATATAGTTTTTTTGTTTTTTTTTATATGTATATATTCTTGTCAGATTTTATGCTCCGAATAGTTAAATAAAAAGTTGATGTGTTTATTTCACATATTGCTCCATCTGTTATATAATATGCTTAATACTTGGTATATCCGACTCAGGGGGAGCATAGTAAGTCTTTCAAAAACTTCGCTTTACGCTTCTTTACTTAAAACAAAATAAAAAAATTAATAAGGTTTGTCATCATCAAAAAGGGGGAGATTGTTGGAACCAAAAACGTAGAAGTGTCTAAACCCTCAATGTTTTGAAGATAACAAAGCTTATTAATGTTTTTATTTATGTGTATAAACTAACCCTATCACAGCGAAAGACGAAGACTCGCCAATAATGACCGTCCAGCTAATGCAATAATGACCGTCCAGTAGACAATTTGAAGACCGTCCAGTAGACGCAATCAAAGACCATCCAGATGAACAGACCGAAGGCAATCGTCCAAATCCCGAGGATCATATATTCAAACGATCAAGTTTTTCATTGTGAAAAACAATCATGGCTATCCACCTCGAAACCTACAAAGTACCACTTCAGTGAACCAACGTTCAAAACAGTTTGAAACATCAACATCAAGTCAGTACAAAAGCACAACAGAATGGATAAAGCAAGTCAACTTATCAAGCCGACAAGACAGATGAAGAAAGTTCAGAAGAACAGACTGTCAGCGGAGCCCTGAAACTTCTATTGCCGTGCAAGTTTTCAACTGCCACGCCTGACTCTTTTGAAAAGTTAGTCTGCACGCGCCTCATCACGTGAAAAGACAAGTTATCTGTAACGGATCTCTTTCCTGAAGATCGTATATATACGAGCATCAACAGAAAGCGAAACAGAGAAAAAAAAATATAAGAAAAACTTGTTAAAACAACAACGTACACATTCTTTCTGTGATATTCTGTTAAGAGCTTCTAGTGGACGATAGCCAATTTTTTGTGTAAAAACCCTCAAAGTGATCCTGAGTCTAAGTTTTCAAATCCTCACTACGTGAGTTGATCTTTTATCTGTAAAACTCTTGAGTGTTGTGAAAGCCTGGAGAGGCTTAGTGTAAAAAGAATACTTGGGTTAAGCAATCTGGGTAGATTGCGTTGTAAAGCCTGAAGAGGCCACGAACAATACTTGTAACCAAAGATTGGTTAGTAGAAACCTTCTGGGTGAAGGGACTGGACGTAGCTCAATTTAAGTGAACCAGTATAAAATCTTTTGTGTTTTTTTTCTCTCTACTCCTTCGTTTTAAAAACGTTCTTGTTGATCTGGTTTTAGTAAAAATTTAAAACGCACAATTCAACCCCCCCTTCTTGTGCGCCCTTTTCACACTTCACCTCATAGGCTAATGCCAATGTATCCCACATTTCCTTAGAGGATTTACAACTATGAACCTTTTTATATTTAATTTCAGTGAAAGCACACATGATAAAGTCCCTAGCTTTAGAGCTTAGTAGATACCTCATTTTTGTTCTTCTATCCAGGCAGAGGGAGGGAGCTCAACTCTATTCTCACTTTTGGGGATGCAGTTGCCTTTCTTTACAATGACCCACATGTCTATATGACATGCATCAAAGAATGTGATCATTCTTTTCTTCCAGTAATCATAACTTTGTCCCTTGAAAAGAATAGGCTTTTCACAGTATGTCCTTAATTTTCCATTGTGCTTAAGGATTGTTTCATTCCATGCACTGTTAGATGCTTAACCCCCTAGAGGTCGAGCTTTGATACCAATTGAAATAAATAGGATACACATAATAAGGGGGTTGGATTGTGTATATGTGGACTTTGAAAACTTTTCACAAATAAACTTGTTTGATATAATACTACTACTAAAAACATATCGTCCAATAAAAGGGTGTGCAAATATAAATGGATAAAGGATAAGAGAAGGCACACAAAAAGTTTTATACTGGTTCACTCTTCAACCAATAGTTACATCTAGTCCCTTCTACGTGAAGGTTTTCTACTAAGCAACAACACTTACAACAAGTATTCTTTACAGCCTCTTCAGGCCTTACATAAGACCAAATCTCAACCCGATATTACTTACAACTATTCCTTTTCCCTAAGCCTCTTCAGACTTTCACAAAAAAATTCTTTGTAAGTTGACTCATATAGGTGAGGAAGTGCAATTTTAAGTTTAGAGTACAAAGCTTTCTGAATACAAGGAGAATGAAAATATGAGTGCTATAAGTATTGTCCAATGACTTAAGTTTAGAGCTTTCAAAAAGATATGGTGAGCTTGCTCTTCCTTTCTTTTCTTCATCGAGAGAGAGCTCTTATATAGATAAAGGTGAAGGCATCCTTTGGAGGGAAATTTATTCCCATTCAAGTGATACATTAAATGCATAAGATACGTTCTTCACACTATATTAAAAACTTTTTCCTTTAATAACATGAGAGAGAGAGAGAGTATGATGTAGACAACTTCTTAAACAAATATACCTAAAAGGTATGCTGGTTTTCTAACACTTTGAAAGTTTTATGTTTTTCTCTTCTTTTCACGCTTTGGGAAGTGCTCATGGCTGAAAAGTTGACTTGCTTTGTCCTTTAAGCTACTATGTTTCAAAACTTATTAGAATGTTTAAATCGAGATGTTTTTGCGTTATTAAAAAGACTTAGCCAATTTTCAAAAACTATTTTCAAATAGAGCGTATAGGCTTTTTGAAAGACACATGTTGATAAGATGATGGTCCAAGTTTGAAATACCTTGGACGCTTTGCTTAAAACATGTTTAACAGTCTTATCGCAAAATGTTGGATGGTTAGCTTAGCAAAACTTTGGACAGTTATGATACAAAAGTGTTGGACAATTATGAAATAACAAATCGCTTTTGTTTTAAGATCATTTTTTTTTTTATATATGAAAACTTATAGTTTTAAGATTAATCTACACATGAAACGCACTTGTTAGTCAATCGCAAATTATAATAACTTTTGTTATCAACAAAACTTTTTAGGGGTCAGATGCTTCTTACGTCTTTGGTTCCAACAATGGGTACCTAAATCTATCTAAATTTGTGATGTAGGTATGCTTCAAGGTCAAGAGCAATGACTGGTACATTGATAGTGGATGCTTAAAGCACATGACTGAGGATAAATCTAAAGTTCTTCACTTTCCCCAAAGAAAGGAAATGTCAGTTATGGAGACAATATAAAAAATGAAGGATTTTTGACAATAGAAAAATATGTAATTGCTCTTCTATCTCTATTGATAATGTTCTTCATATGGAGGGATTAAAACACAATTTGCTTAGTTGACTTTGCGACAAGGGATATAAGGCAACTTTTAAATTTAAAAATTGCATAATTAAAAATAGTGAAAATAAAATTAAACTTATAGGTCATAAAATTGGGAATTAGGAATGTTTACATGATTAGCTTAGAAGATATACCTTTAAATAATGAGTATTGTTTATTAAGTAAAAATGAGGATCATTGACTGTGGCATAGGAGAGTTGCTTACATTCACAGGAACTGCCTAAATAATCATATTTCTAAAGAATTAGTAATTGACTTACCTAAACTAAAATTTGAAAAAAGATAAATTGTGATGCTTGCATAAAAGGAAAACAAGTAAAGGTCTCTTTTAAAGTGAAAAATATTGTTTCTACCACTAGACCTTTACAACTTTTGCAAATAGAATTATTTGGTCCATCTAGGGCAATGAGTTTTGATGGCAACTATTATGGGCATGTGATTGTGAATGATTTCTTTAGATGTACCTAGACTCTATTTCTTCCTAAGAAAAATAATGCATTTGAAGCTTTTAGAAAAATGGAAAAAATAATTTAAAATGAAAAAGACTTAAAAATTGCAACTATTAGAGGTGACCATGGAGGGAAATTAAAAAATCATTGTTTTGAGGAATTTTCTAAAAAACATGACATTGAGAATAATTTTTAGCTCTTAGAACTTCCCAACCAAATGGAGTAGTGGAAAGGAAAAATAGGTCTCTAGAAGAGCTTGCAAGAACTAGGCTTAATGAAAGCCTTTCCAAAATGCTTTTGGAATGGTATTGTTAATATTACCTGTTATATTTTTAATAAGGTTATTATAAGGACAAATTTTAAAGAAAATGCTTTATGAAATTTATAAAGGTAGAAAGCCTAATATATCTCATTTTCATGTTTTTGATTGTAAATGTTTTATTTTAAATAATCGAAAAGACATTTAGGCAAATTTGATGCTAAAGCTGATGAAGGCATATTTTTGGGATACTCAAATACTAGTAAAGCCTTTAGAGTTTATAATAAAAGAACTATAATTATGGAGGAATCTATCATGTTTTTTTTTTTTCACAAATCTAATCCCCTAAAAGGAAGAAAAGATATTTGTTGATGATTTTGTAGGTGATTTGGATGAGCCTAAAAAGGAAATAAAAGAAAAAGAAAAGGAAGATAAAAATCAAGAAGTCTCTATTTCTAATCCACCACATGAATGGAGGACGTTTAAGGATCACTAACTTGACAACATTATAAGTGGTTTTTCAAAAGGGATAACCACTAGATCTTTTCTCCATAATATAAGTAATCATTTGATTTTGTTTCCTAAATTGAACCTAAAGATATTGATGATGCAGTAAATGATGAAAACACACTAACGGCTATGTAGGATGCATTAAACCAATTTGAAAGAAATAAAATTTAGGATTTAGTACCTAGACTTACTAATCATCAAATAATTGCTACAAAATGGGTTTTCAGAAATAAATTAGGTGAAGTTAGAGTAATCATTAGAAATAAAGCAAGATTAGTGTCTAAGGGATATAATAAGGAAGAAAGAATATATTATGAGGAAACATTTGCTCCTATAACTAGATTAGAAGCCATTAGACTATTACTTAACAAGTTTTAAATTGTTTCAGATGGTTGTAAAAAATGTCTTTCTAAATAGATTTATTCAAAAAGAGATATATGTAGAACAACCCTTGGTTTTGAAAATTCTGAACTATCTAACCATGTCTTCAAATTGAAAAGGCCATTTATGGACTAAAACAAGCCCCTAAAGCTTGTTATGACAGGTTGAGTAGTTTCTACTTGAAAAGGGGTTTAATATAGGTAAAGTGATATTACTATTTTTGTTGAAAATAAATCCAATGATTTGTTAATTGTTTAAATATATCTGGATGATATTATTTTTTAATATATTAATGAATTATTGTGTATGGAGTTTTTGACCTTATGATAAATGAATTTGAAATGTCAATGATGGGAGAGCTTAAATTCTTCCTTAGATTACAAATCAAGCAATTAGAAGGAGGACATTCATTAGCCAATCCAAATATTGAAAAGAACTCTTAAAAAGGTTTGGGATGGAAAATGATAAGGCTATGACTACTTAATGTGCACCTCTTGCTATTTAGACAAATATAAAAGTGGTAAGCCAATAGAGCTAACCAAATATAGAGGTATGATTAGATCCCTACTTTATCTCACTATAGTAGACTTGATATTATGTTTGTTGTCTGCCTATGTGCTTACTATTGAGTCAATCCTAAAGAATCACACTTAGTAACTGTTAAAAGAATTTTTAAATATTTAGTAAGCACTACTCATTTAGGGTTGTGGTAACTAAATAGTACCCTTTGTACCTTAGTTGGATATTTTGATTTTGACTTTGTAAGGTGCAAATTGAATAGGAAAAGTACTAGTGGAACTAGCCACTACAGTAGATCAAAGAGTCACTAGAAAAGGGTTAAATAATGATCCTTGACAAATTATGCCTTTTTTTTCCCACACAAATAAAGGTATCTTCTAATTTTGTATGTTCAAGAGCTTTTTGAAAATTAGAAGTTGGTTAGGAGCAAGGAAATGCTTTACAAACTTAACAATAAATCTTAAATAGTAAACTAACCAAATTATGGTGTTTAGAAATAGCTTCTCAAAACAGTTTTATCAAAAGATCAATTTATGACTTAAATTAGAATCTATTTTTTTGTTAAAGTGATTAGTACTACAACTTCTAAATTGTAAAAAAAATAAAATAATAGTTTATCTAGTTTTCAAGGGAATCAAGTTTAGATTTAAACAACTTATCTTAAATAGAAAACAAATAACAGACAACTGATGATAAGGAGAAGCAAAGAGAAAGAATATTGCACACAGTGTTTTATACTGGTTCACCTTTCAACTTGGGCTATATCCAATCCCTACAACTTGTAGGATTTCCACAATAGCACAAACATCAATTATAGTAGGCATTCTTTGTCCTTAAGCCTTCAGAAGATTTCACAAAATATTCTTCTTAAGCCTCTATAGGCTATACAGTATTCATCTCAAGCCTTTATAGGCTGCACAACACTAGTATTTTCACCTCTACAGGTCTACCCCAAGTATTCTCACCTCTTCAGGTCTGCACTTTAGTATCCTCACCTCTCTAGGCCAGTATTCTTGCCTCTATAGGTTCTGGACTAGTATTTTAACCTTTGCATGTCTTCTGAACCCAAGTATTCTTTCACAAGCCTCTCTAGGCTTCAACCCACAACAACCTTGCTACAAAACCACACAACTAACTTAGTTGTGCCTGTAGACACACTCTAAAAGCATCAGTCCCTTAATTGATCTTTTAAGTTCCCTCACAGGTTCTGTTTGGATAGACTCTGGTGTTCTAATTTTCAACACTCATTACTTGAGTTTTACATGAAGAAAGGAGGTTTATATACACTTTTTAAGGTGGACACAAGGTTAACACATGGCTAGACTGTTTAGGCTAAGGAAGACTATTTTATCAAAAGTCAAAAACTCTGTCTTTAGAAGCACTAATTTTGATCTTTACCCCTCTTGCTTGTTTTCCTTCCTTACAATGACCTTCTTTGAATGAGGTCCCTTATAGGTCTCAAAGTAGTTGTGTATAGCTGTTGAAGAGAATTCAAACTTAGTCAAACAGTGTATGAGTTGTCCTTTTCATACAGCTATTCATTTGACTATCTTCCTTGTCTTTTTTACTACTTCTGAACTTTAATCCAAGTGATTTTTGCTTCCTTCTTTTGAGGATTACTAGCTCAAATTCAAATTTGAATTTGTGACAATTAGTGTTAGCTGAATCTCTAGTGGTTAATTCTTTGACTACTTTTGAATTTTGTCAGGAATGCTACTTCTGAAGATTGTTATCTACAAAATGCTTCTCAGACTTGCTTTTGGTAACGACAGTGCTTGTGCATTAGTCTTCTTTGCTTTTACTTGCTTTGTTTCTATCAGAACTTGATGAGTCATGCAAGTTCTTACTTTTGAACACCTGTTGATTTGATTTTGAGTATGATTCTACTTTTGTTGTTGCTTTTGAATAATGTCAATATCTATGTCCTATTCTTTATCTAGACTTGCATCTTCTTATGAATATTATGGTCATATGTAGCTTCTAGTTGTAACACCCATTCACATTGATTATAACCTATATTAATTTAGTTAATTAATGAATTATTAAGTTAAGTTGATAAAAATGCGAGTAAATTTTTTTGATTTTTATAGAAAATTTCAAATTTATTTGAATTTGGAAATGGTAGTAAAAGATGGAAGATAAAGTCTATCTCTCTCTCTCTCTCTCTCTCTCTCTCTCTCTCTCTCTCTCTCTCTCTCTCTCTATATATATATATATATATATATATATATATATATATCATGATTTCGTAGTACATGTCAAGCCATACAACTAAATACAGAGAGATAAAAAGTACATCAAAAGATAAAGACTATTTAACCCAGTATGTACATAAAAAATGTCCTATACAGAGTAGTGTTAGTCTACCCTATCCTTCGTGCAAAGAGAGTAATATTATAAAACTAGCTCTATTGGTCCCCATTCATAGGAAGAGAGGTTTCTTAAGGAAAGGAAAACTAGCAAGATTGGTATATAAAAAAAAAATTATGGTGAAGGATGCCTTGTGAGTGCTTCGTCTAGCTTAAGGAAGGAGAAGATGGTGAAAATCTATCCAAAATGTTGGCTATTTATATTTTTTTATAGGAGACATAAACAAAATAGATCGATGAGTCACCTAGAACTAGGCTGGGACACGTCCTAGCTGATTTAACCCAATATATTTGTTTTTATTTTTTTCTAAGATTAAATCGACCAGGATCGATAAAATTACCTAAACTTGAGTAAGTTGGCTTTTATTATCAAATCAATGATTTCTAATGTAAAACTGGACATATATATTATTTTTCATCAAAAATTAATTTCTAATAATTAAATTTAATTTTTATATTTTTTTCGAATTATTATTCATTTATTTTGTATTTTTGAGTTAAAAATTCATATTAAATCTATTTTAATTCAATAAATACCAAAATTTTCATGAAAATTTTAAAATTAAATATTTTATCTAAAAATGAACTAAGATTATCATTTGGCTTAAATATGTTTTTAGTCCCTCAAATTTGGGGTAAATCTGTTTTTAGTCTCCTAAATTTTGAAGTGATCTTTTTAGTCCTTGTAATTAAAAAAAAAACATATTTTAGTCTTTTACCCAAACACAGTTAGTGAATTTGCCACACAAAACCCATCCAGTAATGTCATTGTCAGTGAAAACATTACATCGAACTTAACTGATGTTGTACAACTAACTCAATCTGCCCAATCAATGATACTATAGGTGGTCTTGAAGGACTAAAATAAACTTTTTTCAAATTAGAAGGACTAAAAAAGTCACTTTTAAATTTGAGAGACCAAAAACATATTTACCCCAATACTAACTTAGCTTAATAGACACCAAGGGGCAATTTCGTTATTTTACATAGGAACTTTAGAAAATTCTCAGAAAATTCTCAAAATTATATTTTAATATATATAATATGATTCCAGGCTCAAATTGACATTTTACTGTCAATTGAATCTTTTTCTCATGTCAGCCTTTAATATTGAGAAATAAAGGCAAAATCATCATTTTTTAATTTCTTTAAGCCCCATCTTGAAAAATTTATTAAAAATCACAATTAGGTAGTTCTTGACATAATGATGGGCAATAGAATTTTAAGATTCTTTCCCAATTTTTCAGAATTAAATCATCAAATATTTAAAAAGTTGAAAAAATTAAGGTAGGAGTGTTACACTAGTCATACCACCCTTTGGCATGACTCATCTTCTAAACACGCTTTTGATCATATATAACTTCTAATCTTACTGCACTTTGATCTTCTGACAGCATGGTCAGTCTTGTACGCTTTTGATCATTTTTCCTTCTAATAGGGGGTAGTTTTGATAGGCAAATCCTATTTCTAGAGGTTGACAAGTTGTCTCATGCTTATTGATCTAGTCCTGTTCTATAGGCTGTAACACCAGTGTTTTCCGTAATACATGATTTAGTGATTTGAATAATTAAAAATGGAATTCATTTTAATTTTTATATTTAAAATGTAACAAATAAGTACTTGTGTTAGTAGTAATTTTATGATTTGTTATTTTATGTTGAGTTGTCTTAAAAGCCCAAGTTTTGAATTACGGGAATTAAGGAAATGTGGCCTTAGCCAAATATCTCTGTTAGTAGTGTAACACCCCAAATTTTAGGTACTAGAAAGAAACCACAAGGTAGCTCTTAGTAGGACCCTTCCCATGTGTTATTAGACAAAAGACGCCTTAAGAGTTATTGTTATTAGATCACTTATTATTATTATTAATTGTTTGTTATGGTGTTGTTATTATATTATTATTGTTATTATTAGTGTTATTGTTATCGACACCTTAGTATTAGAAATTAATAGGAATGTTATCATAAAACCCAAAAGAGCATCTAAGGCCCTAATAGGGGACTAAAGCCCACTAAGCCACATACTCACCCACATGTTATAAGAAAAGAATAGAGAATAAGGGTTAGGTTTAGTCATCACAAAATAGAAGAAGAAAGAAGTTAAAGAGAATAAGGAGAAAAGGGAAGAAAAAGAGGAAGAGAAAGAGAGGGAATAGAAACTGGAGAACCCAAGCCCTAGAACTCAGCATTGCGTGCTTCCTAAAGGTGAGTGCTCTCCCCTGTGTTCTTCCTTGTCCTTTATGTTGTTCTTGTTCATCTATTTACCTTTTCCCCCTCCTTATGCCTAAGATTAGGGATTTGATGGGTTTTGAGGGGATTTTGAGGGAGTAAGGAGTTTATAGATTAGATAGTCTTTGGGCAATTTTTCTTCGAAAATTGACTTCACGTTGGCGTTGGGCACGCGAACCCGCTGAGTGGGGTGCAACACCCACTAGGCGGGTTGGGTCCTGACGCAGACACGCTGGGCGGGATTCAATACCCGCCGGGCGGGTTCGCTGTTGGCGTGATCACCAGGCAAACCTCTTGTCCCGCCAAGTGAATATGATTTTTGTTATTCTGTTTTTTATGCCTATGAACTCCTTTTTGCAGTTGTTAATTCATTATTGCTTCTTTTCTTATGCCTCGTTAAGTTTATATTTGTGATTGTTATTTACCTTAAGAAAATTGAATGTGATATGAACTTATGTCAGTGTTTCATTATATGTGACCATGCATCGTAACATTTGAGTTATGTGATGAGGAAAGTATGTAGGAATCTAGTTGGTGGAGGCCGTGATGAGTTGTCTAACTCTAGCCTTGGGGGTTATCCGGTTGAGAAAAGTCCAATGGTCTATGCTGATCCCGTGGAGCCAGGGCATACTGGCAAACTGGGTAACCCTGACTAGTCATCGGGGGATATCATACTAGTTGAGGGTGCGAGAGCGAAGGCATTGGTACCGATGACACTTCTTATGGCTGTGCATTTACTCCTAGCCTACTTTTCAAAAAGTTTAGGTTGGTACCACATGTGCATGGGTAGTGGTTTAGGAACATAGTATGCATATGCATCTTGTTATCGTCTGATATGTTGAAGTGTGCTACAATTGTAATTATGTGATGTCTGTGTGACCTTCATGAGTGATTGATGTAATATGAACACGTGTGAAAATGTAATTGTGTCTTGTGATGAAGTGTCAAGATTATGCATATGTGCTCATGTTATGAATGTACGTTATGCTTGTTTGATGAAACAAAATGATGCGTGTGTCTAGTTACTAGGCAAAAGATGTGAAATAAATGCATGCTTGTAATTAGAATTGTGTTTGCTACCTTAAGGATAAGTGAGAGGCTAGGTCTTAAGATAGTGTTATGAGGGTTCTAGTTGGATAATAATAGTTGTGAATAAGATAGAAAATAAGTGAATTCCTTCACGGTGTAATAGCAAGGTATAAGACAAGTAAGAGAGAATAAAATAAGAGTATTAAGGTGAGTGTTAAAGGAGTGTCAAGAATATTTTAGAATGTCTGTGACCTTAGACTTGACCCCTAGAAAACAACTTTGAATATCAAAAGAAAGAAGGGTAAATTCTAAACATGAAGGGTTTAAATTCTAAAGAAGGTTTTGGGTAAGAAAATATAAGTAATGAGGATGAGTTCTTAGGTTAAGAATGAGATAGTAAACCAATATAATAGTTGTGAGAATGAAAGAGTAGTTAATAGGGAGTATTGACTATTGAAAGTTGTAGACTCGACCATAGGTATGGAGAATTATGAGAGACCTAATGAGGCTAAATGGATAAGTGATGAAGGTTGTCAAAGTAGAAGAGTCTGACCTAGCCGTAGAACCCTTAGAGAACTTACTGAGACATTATGTCTCACTCCTTTAAGTTTTTCCTTTTTCAGGATACAGGTGATGACATGTGCGGATGGAGCTTGGAGTCATGTGCAAGAAGACATAGTCTAGTTTACGTTGTGTTTTTGTATTCTTTATATTTTGTACAAGACCTTCGAGTGATAGATGAGTTGTATTAGGCACGTATGTGTTTTTTTATTGTATTATTCGTATATAATATCTAATTATATTTATGAGTAGTATTTGCATGTTGTTTCTACATTTTTAAGTTTGTTTTTTTTCATTCTTAGAAATCTAAACCTAGTTACGGTAATACCCCTTAAAGTGTTACAAGTAGTATGTCTGTTGGTCTAGTAAGCAAACTGTGATGTTGGGCCAGTTTTTGGGCCTTAGAGTGGTAAAAGTGTGAGTTGGGCCTTAGTGAGCCCAAGACACCTCTTGAAACCCATATTCCCTTTTAAGGGACATAACCTTCTTTTCTTCGCATTTGGTTACAAGACCATTTCTAGACATTGTCAAACTTTCTCAATCTTTTTCCCCCAAATTTCTCAAGAGTAGAGCAAAAATCTTAAGACAACTCTTCTTCTCTTTCTTGGGTGGGAGAAATATTATCTTCTATTAGTGAGTCTCTTGTCTACCACCCCTTTTAAGACAACATCTATGGAATTGATATTGGGACATGAAAGTTGGTGCTAATTCTAAGTATCCCTTGTTGAAAATTTACGAGTTTTGTTGTTGTAGTGATTTTTCCCAAATTTGGCTCCAAGGTTCTTGTTTTGTCATTCTCCTCTCCTAAAATTCAAGTGCTTGAAGGCTCCAAGAGGTAAGGGAAGCTTAGAATTGCTTGTTTATAGTTTGTTGATTATTGATGTGTTGATATGTTGCCTTAGATTGGTTGAAATTTGGATTTATGTTAAGTTGTGGTTAGTTTTTGATGAAATGTGGGTTTGAAGAGAATTTGTGAAGGAATGATGAATGGATGATAATGGTTGCTCCTTGATGTTGAAAACATGTTTTAAATGTTGAAATGTTATTTAGAAACCTTTAATGAACATGGATTGAGTTGGAAGATTTTGAAAATGGGATTTGGGGAAGAAGAAGTTTTTTCGCAAACTAATTCTATAATTTTCATTGGGCGAGAATCAATCTTGCTGAGCAAAAATGCCACAAAGATGTAGGGATATTTTTTGTCCCACATTTGATGAGCGAATGGAATATTCGTTGAACAAAAGTTCAAACTTTTTGAGTGAATTTGACTTGGGAACAAGGGTATTTTTTGCCTCATTTGTGCTAAGCAAAATTAGAAATTCACTAAGTGATTCGAAAATTCACTAAGCTAATCAGAAAATGGCTAAGCTAATTAGAAATTGGCTAAGTAAAAATATCCTTGGAAGAAACGATGTTTCCTACCTCATTTTCGTTGAATGAGCAGATGGACTCGCTGAGCGACAATGTGACTTCGAGTACATTTGCTGAGTGAGCAAATGCTTCATTGGGTGAATGGACTACTAGGAATCATAGGCACCTTTTGTCTCAATTTTTCTAAGGGAATAGAGGGTTTGCTGGGTAAAAATAAGTCTGATGCGAAATCTTCTCCCTATTTTTAAATTCTAATCAATTTATAAACTGGTTAAATAATTTGTAAGTGCTTTGAGGTTTTCTAAGTGAATAGAGGGTTCACTGGGTAAAAATGAGTCTAATGTGAATTCTTCTCCCTGTTTTTAAATTCTAATCAATTTCTAAACTAGTTAAATAATTTGTAATTGCTTTGAGGTTTCTAAAAAGGTTAACACTGTTTAATTTTAGAATGATTTAAATATGTTTTCAAAGAGGAACTTTGTTTTTAAATTGTTGTTTTTGACCATGTATGGTGCTGAATTAAGCCTACATGGTGTTGTTGTGTTATTTGACCATGTATAGTGCTGGATTGAGCCTACATAGTGTTGTTGTTGGCCATGTATAGTGCTAAATTGAGCCTGCATGGTGTTGTTGAGTTGTTATTGACCATGTGTGGTGCTAAATTGAGCCCACATGGTGTTGTTGATGAAAATTTTGTTGATGATTGATCATGATTGGTTGGTGTTGATAAGGATGTTTAGTTGATTGGGTGGTACATGCATTCATGCACGAGTCCACAGTCATACCTATGTTGTGAGCAAGCATGCAAATTGGTTGGTTGACTAGAACTGAGGCTCAAATAAGACCTCTAACTTTGTGTCGAAAAGGTTGATGGGGCCATTGCACCTAAGGCTTGGGGGACAGGTAGACGAGCAATTTCAAAGGAGGCCAAGGTTGCTGCAAGCCTTGTGTCGTGGTGAGCCACTACCCACATATATTTATCCTGGTCAACCACTTGATCCTATTCATTGATCAAAGCTATGGTGTTCCCCAATAGTGGTGGATGGCGCTATGTTAAGGAACATGTTTGTGTTGGTCGCTTAAAAATGTTGAAAATTTCCTAGGAGTAGTATCTACATGCATGGTATAGTTGTTGGTTGGTTGAGTTGTATTGTTGTCATGCATAGTCGAATTGATTATTGAATTTAAATTATATGAACATTGATAAATACTTATGGTGAATGGTGCATGCTTGCTCCCTATTGGTAAATTGCTTGGAATAAGTATGAAATTATTTGTTGTTCATTACAATTAATTATATGATATTTTGTTTTTATGTAAGCTTACCTTTTCCTTGTTGTTGTTGTTTGACTATGATGATCACGTCGTTGACATGGGAGCAGAAGTTGAGGCTTCTATGGATCCAGCTACTTATAACTGAGGGTGGAGATGATGCTTAGAGGTGACGAGATATGATGAGTCATATTTCCTTTTTGTGTTCTTTTTTTAGATGTTAGTGTTTTTCGCTAACATGATGTATAGTGTAGCCAGCTATAGGGAGTGTTTTTTATATCTCCTCTCTTTATTGATGTAATCCTTGGTTTTTGATGTTGGCACACAGGCTTTAATTGATCTTTCGATTTGTATATTTACACAGTTGTTGTAGTTGAGACAAATGGGTCTCATATTCGATGTTTACTCATATATATATGTGATGTTGGTTTCCAGTTGGATGATGATCAATACAGTTTTCTTGAAAATTGAAAAGCGAAAAACAAATGCGTGTTTTCAAAATTCTTAAAGACAAGATCTATTATAAAATGAATTTTCTCTAAGAATTAAAGAGGCAGTGTTGTTCTGTAGCCGCAGTGGGTCATTACATTTGTGGTATCACAACTTGTGGTGTCTTTTGGTTGAACTTGTGTGAAATAGGTCTAGTGTTTTTTGGTTTCATGATCTTGATCTAATGTTGTTGTGCTAATTGTTCTTGTTATGACAAAATAGTGTGAATCCATCCATGAGAGAAGCGGTCATTATTGAATGACTTATGGTCATGTTGTTTCCTCTTATGGTTGGTTTTACAAGATCTCAATGAGGAGACTTAACGTACTACCACCACCACCTCTAGTTGATTTCTCACAGATTGCCAAGGCCATAGAGGCGATGGTTGCTGCTATGGCTTAACAATATAATACTGTGGCCCAGCAACAAACTACCATGGCTCAACAGCATCGGGCTACTATGGCATAACTGGAGTTATATTAAGTTATTGCAGAAGCTACTCATGCTGCCATGCCTCACGAGTTTCAAGGGTTGGCCAAGTTTTGGAAGAGTTACGCTCCACAATTCAAAGGGGAGTCAGATTCAAATGCAATTGATCTCTGGATATAAGAGACAGAGAATATCTTTAGGGCTATATCCACTTCAGGTGATCAAAAAGTCACTTATGCCACGTACATGCTAGTTAGTGAGGTAAAGTAATAGTGGCATAGAGCCCAGCAGTTGATGGAAGACCTAGTGAGGCTATAATGTGGGATAGCTTTTGAAAGCTCTTCTTGGAGAAGTATTGTTCAACAAGCACTAAGTATGCAAAGTGGATGGAGTTCCTGAGGTTATACTAAAGGAATATGATTGTGAGTGAGTATACGAATAGATTGGTGTACTTGTCTCGATTTTACTCATAGACGACCACCAAGGAGTAGAGGTGTCACAAGTTTGAAGAAGGCTTGAGGCACAAGTTGAAGAGGATGATAGTCACCATGACTATCAAGGAGTTCCCTACTCTTGTGGAGAAATCCAAGATGGTGGAGCGCTTGGAGTCTTGCACCCGAGTGGTGAGGACTTATGGTAGTGGATTGTCTGGATCCAAGAAAAAAGATAGTAGAAGAAGCCCTATAGCAAACCACAAAAGCAGCAGAAGTCCTCTAGGCCCCAATAGTCTAGAGTTTTAGTTTCATAGAGTCATTCATTAGTCACACCTCAGACCAAATCCTAGGGAGTTCTGTGCTTCAAGTGTGGAGAGCCACACTATGCCAGTCAATGTCATCTGAAGGGCAGTGTTTACTACTAATGTCAGAAGCCTGGCCACATTGCTATATATTGTGGAGCATAGATTAAGGCGAGTTTACCATGAATACTGCGAGAGTTGCAAAGCCCATAGCAATTGTTCAGTTACAACTTGAGCCTACAACATAGGTATTATTATGTTTCTTTTTCTTTAATTGTTTATCTTTTTCATTGTAAATACATGTGCTTAGGAAAAAGAGGCATCAGAGTTATGACCCTATCAATTTTGAAACACTTGATGACCATTGTAAATGGGTAATGGAGGAGTCACCACCATTCTTCACCAATGAGGAGGTGGAAGCATTACAAGTAACCTTGCAAATATGACCATCCAACTAATTTCAAGTGATGTTGGTATGTTTTTATTACATTATTCTTACAGTTTCATTGTTTCATATTTGTTATCACTAGATGTTAGTTACTAACTTTTATCTAAAATGATGTTATAGATCAATTAAAATTGGATGAAGATACACAAGACAATACCATGAAAAACATGAATCTAAATGAAAGCAATGTTGAGGAAGCTACTAGGAAAAGTTTTGAGTTCTTTGATGAAGGAGGAGTGCCTAAAGTTGGCCCAACTTTTACTCCTTGGGCATAAATAACTTTTGGACTTGTTTTGAACTTGTTGTTTAATTATGTTTAGAACTTATTTTTGGACTTTGTTATGTGAGTTTTTTCTTTGTTTGAGCTTTGAAGTTTGAACTCAGTGTCATTGGAAGTTTGAAACTTATGTGAGTTGCTTGTTCATAACTTGTTTTATTTGTTTAGACTTTAGAACTCTTGGACGATGGATGTTAATGGATTTGAATTTGAAGAATGCTCTTGTGGAATTATGTTAGTTTGTGTTATGATTTTTTTTTATTTTGGCTTTTTTTAAGCCATGGTATAAAATTTTAATAATTTTGGAGGTACAAAATTTGTATGTCATGAACATTTTTAAATTTTTTTAATAAAGACTGGGTCACTCGGCTCAACCATTGACCCAGTGATTCAGTGCCCTAACCGAGTCGATGACTGGTTTGAGTTTTAAAACACTGATCTCAAGCCTCTGTAGGTTGCACTCTACATGTTCTGGACCAGTATTCTAACCTCTGCAAGTCTTCTTAACCCAAGTATTCTTTCACAAGCCTCTTTAGGCTTCAACCTACATCAACCTTGTTGCAAAACCATGCAACTAACTCAATTGTGCCTACATGGTGTTACTGCAAAACCTTGTGTTTGTTGTGTCAACTGTGTGTGCAATTGCGTGTTTGTAAAGAACAAGTGATTTTAAGTGAAGAATCTCAACCAGTTTGGTTGAGGACTAGATGTAGATCACAATGGTATGATCGAATAAGGATAAATTGACTTGTGCTCTTCCCTTTCTCTCCTGAACTCTCTATTTTACAATCTTGATCTTGCATTAGAAGTTAGAACATGAAACTTGCATATGTGCATACATGATATCTTAGTCATATTGTTTTTAATTGGAGCATTGATTAATTTCTAATCCATCCCAATGTTTTAAGTTAATTGGTAACAAAACTTTTTGAAAGAATTTTGAAAAGTTTGTGAAAACCTTTTGGGACATGTGCTAATTTTCGAAAGATCCAATTTACCCTCCTCTTAGATCTTGTCATTTGTCTAACTCTTTAATTGGATTATATATTAGATGGTATCCATTTAAAGTATAAATTATCTGTTTATGAAACAGTGAAATGCCCCTGAAAAAGAAAAGAAAAACCAATATAAAGAGGTACTTGTTCTTCAAGTTGTACCATGATACTTTTCGGAGCGCAATAGCTACTAACATTGTATGACTAGTGCTTCGGATACATGACAAATGTTTGAGGGAAAATTAATATAATGGAAAGGAGTTGTAAAGGGTCTGCATGCAGCTATACTCAAATGAACAAATAAACAAACTAATAAATAATGAAATGAATAAAGAGCCCCACTCACCCAAAAAATGTCATAATAATAGGCCTCGAGTGTTCACCCATAAATAAACTAACAATCTCATGTCCAGCGGGGTACTCGTGATGCTAGGACAAACAACGTTCGCAACGCTCCTTGCAGTAGCGTGGTACTCGTTTGCATAAAGAAATTCTTTCGAGCTTTGGAATTAACTCAAGTATTTGTTTTTTAAATGCTTTACCACCCCCATGTACCATCTCCTATATAGCATTAAAAATATAATTATTATGAAAGAAAGTGATGATGGTTAGATTATATTTAGATTTTTATTAACAAGTAAAATAAAACAAAATATAATGATGAGTTTAATTTCCATTTTCTATCTATGTAAACAAATTTTATACTGTAAACTAATTAGAAATTGTGATAAGTGTGACTTTTAAGATAGATATTATAAAAGTCAATAAACTTAACATATATGATTTTTGGTGATTAGGTGACAATATAAAAACTCTTTATACAGTTAGTACATAAACTATTTTTTTCTATATGTAAGGATACAAGGTCGAGCGAAATATAATGATATAAAGGCATCATTTTATTATTAATGCTTGTTGGTGCAAGTGATAAGTATTTCATTAGTTTTCGGTTTGAGTTCAATGACTGAAAAGAAAATAAATTTTACAAGAGTTTTATCTCCTTAGATGAATCTGTTGATTTAACTTAGATTAGTTAGAATCTAATGTAATATGTAAATATTAAGAATTTAAGATAAAAAAAAAATGTTACTTCCCCATACTAATGGTTCAAGATAAAAATTAAAAGAAAAGTTAATATTCCATTTTAGGATATGAGTGTGTGATAAAATTGGAAAAAGAACATACACACACAAAAAGAAAAAAAAACACAAATTCCTTCTAGTATCCTCAGGTATATCAAATTTTATTCTATTTTATTTTATTTTAAATATTTCAAATAAAGAAACCTATATAATTAATTCCATTTCAATGCACTCTATATCAACCTTTTTCATCTATACAAATTATTGTCTTAAAAGCTTCTATTATGAAGGTTATCCGGACATTCAGTCTAAGTCAGCTCACTTACGCCTATCTCAGCTAGCACAGCCTCATATACCCTAAATGATAATCCCTTGCCATTTTGGTCCGAGTTCATACCTACCCTGGTTTGGCGTGGAAAGCACCTAATAGCAAGGAAAATGTGTAATGAGGTACTCAAATGCATGACATCCATGTGGCACCCCACCTTAACAGATTTTCTCTCCAAAACATTATATAAAGAACTTCGCACTCACCAGGTACACAGACTCTCATTATTTTTCACTCATATTTGCACCTTACTAACTTAAACATCGGAGTGCTTACAGGTACCACCACCGAAGACACTGATAACTACCATGGGAGCTTATCAGAAATCCTTCCTCGTATCCATCACACAACAGCTTCCAAGTCATTATATCACATTTTGCAACACCAACGTCACCTCCACCGCTGCTCATTGCATCATCCAACACCACCACCACCACCATGCTGTCGGTGGAGGTAACACAGATCTCATTAATTCTATGGGGGAAATTGAAATCATGATTGCACATTTTTTAATGTCCTCTCGTGCATAGCGCTAGAACCCAACAAAACACTGTTTATGTTGAATTTTACCAACCACATTACGCTATTTTCCACAGAATATCTGTAGAAGTGTTTATGGTTTTAATCTTTTCTTCTTTCTTTACTAAGGATATTTTCTTATCAGATTCAAAATTAATCTCTTTTACCTCGTTCAACAATTTTTTTTTCATACTGTTAAAATTGAATTTTGATTTTTTGTCAACATATTTAAATAACTCAGTTAGATGCCAATGTTGTCAAGCTTTATTGGATTTATGGTTTCAATTAGGGATGGCGCAGAATGACAAGTAATATCCATGAATTTTATAAGTATCTTAATGAGTATTTGCGAATATTTGCTAAAATATAATTTTTTTAAAAAAAATACAAAATAAAATAAAAACAAACATTTTTGAAATATATATTATACTAAAAATAAATAATTTGAAGGCTTTTTCTATTTACACTTTCTCATTTTTTAAATACACTTTTCTTTTTCTTTTTATTTTTAATAAACCATCAATTTAGTCTCTGAAATATTTCTCTCTCTCTCTTATATATAGTCCCTAAAGTAATAAAATTATATAAGTAGTACCTCAACTATTAGAAATCATAATATGTAGTTCTCCAAGTATTGAAAAATCCACGAAATTAGTCTTTCAACGTTAGTAAAATATATCAATTCAAGGATTAAATTGCTAGATATTCAATACTTGAAAGATTATTTATATAATTTTATTACTTTAAGGACTATATAGGAGAGGAGGTAATAGTTTAGGGACTAAATTGATGATTTATTTCTTTTTTTTAATTTTTTATTATTATAAATACCTAGAATATCCTTATATATAAAAAAGGTATAAACCTTATTCTCTATGCCCAACTCCATTGTTCTCTAAACTATTCTCATCTATTTTCTCTCCTTTTTCTTTTTCACTATCAAAGGTAACTTAATCTCGTTTATATCATATACATAAAATACTTCAATCAAATTATTGATACTATGTGCGATGAGGTAAGCTACAGTTTTTTTCTTCAATTCTAGAAATTACTTTTCGAATACAATATAATCACTATTTCAAAATAGTAATTGTATTGCAATCTATAAAGTACTTCCAGAAAACAGCGAGAAGAGAAACAAGAAGGGTGAGTGTAGTGAAACCAAATGTTAGGGGGGGTACAGTGAAATCAGAGGGGAAGGAGTGTAGTGAAACTGCAAGTGAGAGAGTAAAGTGAAACTACAAGGGAAGAGTGTAGTGAAACCATAGGTGGCAGAGTACGGTAAAACTAGAGAGGGGAGTGCAATGAAACGAAAATGAGAAGTGATATCTAAAAAAAAGGGAAAAATAATGTTATCAAAGTAATTTTTTATAAAAAAAGAAAAAATAAAGGAAGTGTATTTAGCAAATAGGGGCAGTGTAAATACAAAAGTCTAATTTGAAACTTATATTTGTGCTAAAATTAAATAATTTTACCATGTTCTTGGTCAAAGTGAAGCAAGGCTCGAATCCTTTAAGTAAGGTCTCGAGTTTGACACTTGTAGATGAAAAAAAAGTGATTGAGAGGAAAGAATCCATTAAAGGTGGCTAGCCAAGTTTTCTGGTGAAGATTAGTCATCAATAAAGTCGATAGATAATTCACACCAATAACATAGTGACAAAAAATATTTTAGATTATATATATTAAATTTATACTAAAAACAAATTATAATAACGCACTTTCTACATAATAATGACATTTAAGCAATTTCAAATTGTAGATATACATGGGTATGAGTACCTTCCTAATTCACCTGCTTCACTAATAAACAACTACCTATTAAGCTGTCAATTTTCAACCTATAACTAGTTTTACCTGTAGATATCTATAGGTGCAGGTTTTTGTTTTTTTTTTTGTTATCCCTAATTTTAGTCTTACAAGAACTGTAGGAGTTTTTAAATAAATAAATTATATGATTTTAATTAAAAGAGTAAATCACACTAACATTTCCCAAGATTTTTTCAAATTGCATATGATACCTCTCCTTTTTTTATCTTTACACTAACCCCTTTAATTATTTGAAAAATATTACACTAATATCCCTTATGCGTTACACTAACCTCCCTTAATTGTTTGAAAAACATTACATCATATACCCTTATAAAGGAGGTTGTAAACGTTAAAAAATAGGGGGATTATGTGCAATTTGAAAAAATCTTAAGGGATGTTAGTGAAATTTACTCAAATTATAATAACACATAACTATTATTATGTTTTTGGTGTTCACTAATTAAAATTGAAAATTTACTTGATAAATAGTATAATAAATGTTTGCATTAAAGGTCAACAAAGTCAACAAAATCCTAAGTCTGATTAGAAAAGAGCACTAAAAATAAAATATCTAAGAAATTACATTTAAATTTTGTCATTTTCGCTTCAAACAAAACTTAGTTATAGTTCGTTAAGTACTTTTAGTGTTGTGCACTAATTAAAATTAAAGTTTTACTTTAGTAATTAACATAATAAAGGTTTGCATTAAAGGCTATCATAAATTATTGAGGTGAAACTTAAATTGTAAACTAACTCAAGACACTTAAGGAACTGCATATAAGTTTTATCTTTTTCTTTTCAAACAAAACTGAAATATAGTTTTCTACGTACTTTTAGTATTGTTTTCCAAGTAAAATTGAAGTTTCATTTCAATAATATGTATAATAAAAGTTTGTATTAAAGATTAACTTAAGTTACTGAATTAAAACTCTAATTCTAATTCGAGAGTATTACCGAAAACACTTAAAGAAATGGTGTATATATCTTCTCTTATAGTAGAGGTCTAGTAGGAGGGAAATAATGATAAACAAAATTTAAAACGCTCACCTCCGAAGAGCATACGCTCATACACGCTCCTAAAGAACTGAATTAAGTTTTGTCGTTTTCTAAAAGAATTGTTGACTTGCTGTTGAGGCATTTTCGAGTTCTTGACTTGCTGCTGAGGCATTTAACTTGCTGTTGAGACATTTTCCCCCGCTTACTGTGAGTTCTAATAAATTTTAATTAATAATAAAAAAAATGTAATTTCTCTTCCAAAAATTTTCGAATACAAATATAATTATTTCTTTTTTTATTAATAAATATAATTGTTTCATGTCCATTGACTTAATTCATTCGTATATTTAGAAAATCGGAAGAACCCCCAACAGCGACTCTTTCAAAATTGAGGACAGAATGCTTGAGGAATGTTACTATACAAATATATGACTACACCAAAGGGTTAATAATATAATATCGCATCATCACCCAATATCTGGAGCAAACCTAAGCAATTAGGAATAAAAAGTAAATTACGTTAAATAAGAACAATGAAATTAGCATTATCATTTTAGTTTAAAAATAACAAATAATTTCTTATTCAAAGACTTTCATTCTATATTACAGATAAATATCCCAGTACATCTCAATAAGGTAAAAAATTATTTTAAATTTTCATTCTAGATGAGCAATAAAAGAACACAGCCCTTGCACGGTGCAAAAGTTGCCCATCACAAGCTTTGTAGATAACAAGACATCTTCTACAAGCTGCTATTACCATAGGACACTTGAATAAAACTGTAGAAATGAAGACTTAGGATACAAACCTAACACAATTGTAAAACTAGCCACACTCTACATACAGTAACTGAAAGGAGCTAACAGTGGAATAATGAATGATCTATATATAGCCTGAACACATAACTGCCTTGTCTAACTAACATGAAGCTGCCTATTTCTTGTTGGCTCAAAGACATATTTGATCAGTGATTCTTTGATGGAAAGTAATTCTGGGAATTCCTTCTTCAATTTGGATGCATCCATCTCATTGTTGCTTCGAGGAGCAACGATCACCTTCGCTTGCTCTTCAAGGGTGAAGTTAACCCACTTGAAGTTGGGGTCAATGTAATCCCTGTACATCTCAAGGATCTCATTGTGGCTCACAACCCAGGATTTGTGAAGTTCCAAATTCCCCCCAAGTTCCTCTTTGCCATCTCAATTGAGATAGGCAAAAGTTCATCCAAAATAGTCATACTGTTTGGAAAGTTAACTACTTTGTTATAATGAGAAATCTTCGTGATGAAGTTGCGAGGGTTGCTCAGGTCAGACGAAATCGGCATGCAAACCCTGAGGGTGCATACATTGTCATATTCTCTCAAGAGCTCCTCAACCTGATCAATGTTCACATAAAAGTTATTATTTATGATAATTCATAATGAAAAGATAATAAAACCATACCAACAACCAAATAAGAAACTTACCATAGCTTTAGCTTTGGAATAGAAAGAGCCAATGAAATTGGGCTTGTCTTCCTCCTTAAAACCAATGCCAGAGCCTTCAGAATGTGTTGCATTATACTCAAATATGCACCCGGTAGCATAATTTATCATCAAGATCCCATGCTCTCTGCAGACATCAGCCAATGTTAAGGTACCGGCAACATTGGTTCGGATTGTTTCTGTTTTATGAGATTCGCACCAATCAACATTGGGTCTGCCAGTTACTCCTGCAGCATTAAAAACATGTGTTGGCTTCACATTCTGAATATCAGCCACAAGTGAGGAGCAGTCCTCTAGGCGCCCCTTTCCATATTCAAACGGAATTCCTTGCTTTTCACACAATTTTCCCAGCAAACCCCCAATCCACCCAGTTCTGCCATAGATCAAGAACTTAAAAGGATGTTTCTGTTGAGAGCCAGTGTTCTTGGACGATGGAACCACCATCTTGGTATTAGTTGAGCCAAAAGATGCAGGTTTTTCCTCTTCAGATCCCTCGAAATGCCTCTCCATCCCGCCAGGCATCATCAGCATCCTTGGATGAGGAAGCAATGCCCCAGTGACATCACCCCACCAATCAGGGTTATTGATATACCAATCCATGGTTTTCTTCAAGCCTTCTTCCCAAGTGGTCCTCTCAGACCAACCCAAGTTCTTCAGCTTTTGATCATCAAGAAAGTATCTCTGGTCATTAAATGGTCTGTTCTCTACAAATTTTATGCTAGTAAAAGTCTGCATATATCTTTGGCTACATCAATGACTCTCCTTTCCTTCTTTGTCCCAATATTGTAAACATGGCCAACCTCTCCCTTGTGAAGAATAACTTCAAAAGCCTCTGCAACATCTTCACAATATAAATAACTCCTCACATTAGAACCATCCCCGTGAATTGGAAGATTCTTTCCCTGCATAGCCAGAAGGATGAACTTTGGAATTAACTTCTTGGGAAACTGATTGGGCCCATAAACATTGTTTCCACGCGTTGTGATAACAGGTAACCCATATGACCTACCATATGCCATGACAAGCATTTCTGGCCCAGCTTTTGTTGCACAGTATGGGTTTGTGGGAAGAAGTTGAGAAGCCTCATGGTTTCCGACAACAGCATCCTCTTCCGTCTCTCCATAAACCTCATCAGTGCTCACATGAATGAACCTTCTGATCTGGCCAGTTACCTTGCAGGCTTCTAATAGGACATGAGTTCCATATATGTTGTTCTTTGTGAACTCAAGGCTATTACCAAATGAGTTGTCAACATGGGTTTGAGCAGCAAAGTGCATTATAGTGTCAATGGACTCAGTGATGAGAAGGTAGTTGACAAGATCAGCACCACCAATATCCCCCTTCACAAACTTGAAGTTGGGGGATGATTTAGAAGGAAGGAGGTTCTTCAGATTTGAACAATAATCGAGTTTGTCAAGCACAACAATTTTGTAGTCAGGGTAGCTCCGGACAAGCCGGTTGGCAACATGAGACGCAATAAATCCAGCTGCCCCAGTCATGAGGATATTTTTTGGAGTATATGAAGCCATGTCAGGCAACCTCTACAATAAAATCAAAGACAAATAAAAAATATCCATTAGAACTATATACAGAAAATAATCAAAATATCATTTTACAAAAGCTCAAAGTAAAATAAAAGCATACTACAACCATAACAGAAATTGAAAAGAACTTTGAGGAGATTAAAGCATTCGAGGAGTTAGCAGGATTTTGCAGTTTCAACTTTCAAACCTTCATGCTATCAGTTCATAAGAGAAAAGAACCAAAAGGGAATTATAGCGCCAAAGCTCACTATCAATCCAAGAGAAAGAAAAGAGTAAAGGAAAACAAAATAATTTCTTGATTTTAGTTAGTCAATATGTAGAAACAAACAACATACAGACAAACAAAAGGTTAGATTCTTCATCAATGAATTGCTAGAAAGAAGTTCCAATCTTCAACATCTACGGAGAAGACAAAAGACAACAGAACATGAAATGCACAAAATTCAATCCCCAAAGAAAAACTAAACTACCTCACAAACGCTACAACTTGCAACGATTTTTTTTTTTTTCTTTTTCCTTCAACATAACCAAACACATAGAACATATCCTAGCACACTTAAGAACCCACAATTGCAAACACAACACAGTTCTATTTTTCACGCTGCCAGCAGCTGCAATGCTCACGTGGAAATCAAGCACCACAATTGGGAACAGAGAAAAACACCATCTTCACAGTCACCAAAGTTCATAAAAAAGGAGCAATACCCAGATCATGAAAAACACTCATTTTTCCCCAAGCTCAATTCTTTTCACCAAAAAATTACAAAAACAGGAAATGGGCATCGCCAGGATTCATAAGCACCTGCCACAGTAACTCAAAAAACAAGGAGGGAAAGAGTAAAACTTACAAAATGGAAGCAAACCCAGAACGAAGAAGAAGAAGAAAAGAGAGAGGTTTGAGACAACAATGGAAGAAGGTAAAGGTGGAAGATTCGTTCTCACTTTCCCTCTGAGTTAATGAGAAGAGGGAAATGGTGGGGCTGCGAAATCGTGTTTATGTACGCGTCTATATGTATATCATCATAGACAGTTAAAGGAAGCCTGGGGATCCCTCAAATGACGCAAATGCCCCATTGCCCCTGGCTCTTCCACTCAATCACACGCTCGCCCCCTTTCTGTTTTGGGGGGTAAATTACATTTAGTTCCTTATAATTGTATATTTTTTAACTTATTAATTATTTCTTATATTTTTTATCATTAAACTTTTCTAAATTTTAGATTAAAGTAAAAGATATTATAACTACAATATTCAAATCATGATTAATAAATTTAAAATTGTAATTAAATTCAACGAAAATAAGGGATAAAATAATTTAGTGATAAAGAAAAAGTGTAAGAAAATTTAGCAGTACAATAAAAGCTATAAGGATTTACATGAAATGGACTAAATTTTTATAGGAGGTGTACTAGTAATACATTTTTAAATACATTTTTTTTAGCACAATCTCTATAATTGATTAAAATTTATTAAAAATTACAAAATTATTAGTGAGATTCATTAAATAATGAGTGCAACCTACACAATTTTATGTTTTTCAAAAAATTTCAGTCAATAATAAAGAGTGTGTTGCTAGCATTTCTTATTTTTATATCTTAAAAGGTGTTATGGAATAGTTTACGACCTAAGAAAGGGCCAATGGCTTGTCCTCATTAATGAGAAGGTTATAAAAATCCTAAGCTTAGCCTTTGAAAAGTACACTTTATTCTCCCACTACCTATTGACTCTAACTCAAATTGACTTGAGCATCAAAATCCTTATAGGTACACTCCCTCTAATGCGAAACACGAGAAACCACCATTGAAGATCCTACTCATTCCTTTAGAATCCACCATTAAAGAACCATTGCACTCTCCTTAAACCATGAGATACATGATCATTTCTCTCTCTAAACTTGTGTTGAACAAAAGATAATTTAAAATTAAAGTATAAATAAGAATTTTAAAATTAAAGGTAAAATTGTTTGACAAATTTATAATTTTTTAGATTTGGGATAGAGAAAGAGAAGGAAAGGGAAATAAAAAAAGAAGAAACAGAGAAAATTTCTTAAAATTAGTTTATCTACAAGCTTTTTTATCTTTTTTATTAAAAAATTATATTTTTAAAAATTTTGTAAAATTATATTTACCATATTTTTTCTTTAAAGAAAAAAAGCTCAAAAATAAATTATGTCAAATACTATCTAAGAGAGGAAAGGTAAAAATAAATTATGTTAAACACAAGCCTAAACACTTTGAAGCGTAGTCAGTCATGTTGTTTTGATTGATGTACTGCAAAATTAGTAAAACAGAGAGAATAGTGAAGAGATGAATATAATATGTACAAAAACAACTTAAAAACTAAGTGGATGAGAGAAAGTAATACAAGGTGTGCTAGCACTAGGATCAATTTGTGTTGTTATCACTCAAAAGAAGTGTGTACTATGAGTTTAAGACTAAGGAAAAAAAACAAAAAAATAATGTAAACTATACAAAAAGTAGGGAGTTTATTGTTGATAATGGAACAACAATAAAAATAAATAACAAGTTTAGTAATATAAGACATCAATCCTTGGAATCTAATATTCAACTATGTAACCATCCTAGACTACAAATACCTCCAATTCATGTTATTGTTGAGTGCTCAATTTAGACCTCGAATGAACATGCATCATTTAGTCTTGATTCTCTACACCCAAAATACAATTTATAGCCTTGATAAGGATGCAACTCATGCAGTTCTTTCCAAAGTTCAAGACTAATCTAAGTCACAAAATCCTAAACCTAACAAACATGCACTATTAGAAACCTGCCCTTTCGAGTTCATGAACTAAGCTAAGCACATCATTCATGAGTTAAACAAAGTAAGCCTCTATTCAATTGAAATCTCGAATATATTTAGAGTTAATAACAAAGTGTCTTAATGAAATTGACAAATGTAGTTTCATTCATTAAAACAAATAACATTCTAAGATGAAAGAACAAGTTAACTTAGACAAATAATAGAAAGAGAACATTAAAGAACAACATCTCCAACTAACAAAACAAATGATATTAGACCACCAAGGACTGATTACAAAGTTTTACCCACGTATGGCTAAGAAAAGAAAATAACATATATATTAACAATGGCAAAAAGCACCTTAGTCATTAGATAGCAATCCTCTTTATACTAGTAAATACAAGGGCCTTTCTATCCTCTCCCGTATCCATTTTACAATCTAGCCTAAGCCCAAAAGGATGAAGCATCAGTAGTTAGCCTTTGCACAACAAACTTAAGATGCAATGGCATTTTGAAAGGTCCACGTTAGCATCATACTTAACAACTTCATTCATTTGATGGAGTTAGGAGTCTTCGTCTGATCCATCCTTAGCTTTCATCTGAAGTAATCTTCAAACTTTCAAACTAATTAGAACTTTAGACTTTTGAAACTTATGATTTATTATGTTTTCTTGCAAAGCCTAAAATAGACTTGTTAGATTAAATGTCAGCTAACAGTGTGTAAACAAGTCTAAAGATGAAGCAAAAAGGCTCAGTTACTTAATGAAAAGATGAAGAGGTTATTTCATTATCAAATACCCCCACACTTAGTCTTTCGCACTCCTGGGTAAACCTTAATTTGGGATAACGAATGAATCAATGGTCCATAACAACAACAAAAATACTAACCATAAACAAAATACACAAATTAAACAAATGAGGAAAAATAATGAAATAATAAGATAAAATAAATAAATTGCACATCAAAAAATGAAGCAAGAACAAATTTATTTCTTGACAAGTTTATTTACATTAGAGTAGGCCAAGCTACAAGGTTGAATACAATCACAACAATCCTTACAGATTCACTCTCAAATCTTTATGTTTATGGTTTGTATTTACACTCAGATTGCTTATAAGAGTACAGCGTACATGGTCTTAACAAGCCTATAATTTCTACTACCTAATGTACTTGCTTCAAAGAGATAGAAAGAGAGGCTTTTTATTTAAAAGGTGACATTTAATCCATCAAGAAAAAGCATGAGTTGATCATAAAGGAATTGATCTTCTCTACTTTTCCTCGGCAAAAAAGCAAAGAGCTTTAACCAGTCCTTTTTACCATCTCCTATCCAAATTCAAATTATTCTAATTATCTTCAATGTCACGATTCCGGTGATGGATTGTGCCAAGGATAAAATTAGGTTGATGGATAGAATAAGCCATCTTGACTAATTATCTAATTATTCTCAAGATTGCAGAGCACAAAGATAATTAGAATAATTAAGCACAAGACCTAATTTTGAGTGATGAAGATGGAAGGGTGAGGAAGGGAATGTCCACATTATATAGGGAAAATTTGGCACAAAACAACACAAGCATTAATGGTCTTGAGAATAGTAACACCCAGAAGGAAGGAACAGTTCAGCGGTAGTGGTTACTATTTTCAAAGAAACTTTAAAGACATGCTTGAAACAGTTATGGTTAGAGAGATGAGTCACGTTATTCAGTACTTGAATTCTCTTTTTAATTTCTTTTCAAAATTTTATTAAAACCTTTTCTTAACATAACTAAATAGACGCAGACCAAGTTTAGACGAACATAGTTCTTTTGCTTCCACCCTCACACTTTTATGATAACTCATCCCTTAGATTAGTCTAGTAGTACCTTGGACAAGAGGTTTGGAAATTTAGGCTCAAAGGGTTAAAAAGAATGGTCCTACAAGATTGGTTATTTAGTTAGAGGCTAATTAAGAAAGGAATTGAAAAGATATACCATTATCATCTTAATTCAGCAAGTATATAAATAGTATCTAAGAGAGGCAAGTCAATTTACGCAAATCAAACAATTGCAAGCAAATGCACACACGAAAGAAAAGAATGGTAAGATGTATTCCATTCACATATAGATTCAAAATCTTATAGTGTGTATTATTAATATAATTGGTTCAACCTTTTAATTTCTCTGCTTCTCTATAACTGAAATCATAAGAAACAAAATTCATTCAAGCTTCACAACTTCAGTTTAACTTATTCATTTTACTCATTATTTTCATCATTCTCCTCTAATTTTTTTTTCTGGTTAACAAACATATGAATAGGAATTTACAAAACAAACACATTCTACCCCCACACTTAAATGGTACATTGTCCTCAATGAATAAGAATGCAAAATTAGGACAAACAATTTAGAATAAGGTGTAGGTATAGAAAGCATCGTATTCATGGTAGGGTGATTTGGAATGGGGAAAATAGTGGCTCTAGCTGACTAATTTCGTCCACTGCTTCCATCTAAACTATTGGAATCAAAGACGTATGAAGCATCTAATCCCTAAAATTTTGATGATAGTAAAGAATATCAAAACGTACAAACAAAGATATACATGCATCTAACCTTATGTGTTTGTGTAGATTTAAGCACCTTTTATAAATTTAGCGTCTTTGAAAAGAAATAAGCAGTGCATCTTTGCTATAAGCTTGTTAAATAAATGTCCAATAAACATTCCTTTGAAGAAGCATCCATAGTTCATTTTCTGAAAAGCTTCCAATGTCCTTTTAAAAGAAGCGTCCAATATTTTGTTTTAAGTGGTTGTCCAATACCTTTTTAAATGAATTGTCCAATCTACCTTTGGACAGATCTTTTTATTTGAACAAAATACATGTGTCGATTTTAAATCTTTTGGACAAAATGCTTTTTTGAATATTAATTTAAGTATTTCAAAAGTCTTTTGAGTATTCATTTTATATTTATTTTGAAAAGCCTTCATTAATTAAAAAGAAAAGCAGACTTAAACATAATACACCTTGGGCAAATAAAAAAAGGTAGGTTAACCTATCATGCTGATAAGTCCACAGACTTGCATGATAACAAAGGTAAAGCAGAAAGGAACTTTCACTAAGTCAAACTACAATAGTATACCTTTTTGGTAATATTGCCTATTCAATAGTACTGTCAACGTTCTCTCTCTTCTAAAGAACAACTAAACTGTGGCATGAAGACATGAAGAAAATCCCTAAGCATTTATTGTCAATCAAAACAAGAAGAACCTCTCTTACAAAGACATTATTTTCATATGATCCTGTATATTGAATACTTTATGAACAAAGATTGGTAGCAACGTGAACTTAAACTCTTTTAAGACTGAACAACTTCTTTGAGCTTTTCACTTTCACACTCTTTGTATACAAAGGTTTTTGAACTGTGTTGAAATTTCACATTCTTACTTACGTGAGTTGATTGTAAGAACTTTATTTGTTTTTCTGTGAAAGCTTAAAGAGGCTTAAGGACAAAATCTTAAGCTTGCAACCTTGTGTTGAGGTTACATTGGTGTAAGCCTGATGAGGCAAAAAAGAATACTTGTAGTTGTTGTTGTTGATCGTGGAAAATCATTTAAGTGAAAGGACTGGACATAGCTCTTAGTTGAAGAGTGAACCAAGATAAACTATCTTGCATGGTCTTTCTAACCTTATCCTTTTTACATTCTTGTTTTCTTCAACAAAAGAAGTTTTCCATATTATATATATATATAACTTAGTTTTTGAAAAAATTTTAAAGTCTACACACACACAATTTAATCTTTCTTCTTGTGTGTGATTTGTTTATTTCATGAACATGCCCCAACTCTAGATACGGCTTCAGACAGTATCCATTATGAAACCCTTGTTTGTTTCCTTGCTTTTGATTTTCACTGTACCATAAGGAAAATCATTAGTGACTTTAATTAGACCTATCCATTTAGAACAAAGCTTATCAGCCATTAACTTAAATTGGGAATTAAAAAATAAGCATTTTTTGATTGATTAAGAACTCTTTTATAGAAATATTAGCATCATGAAATTGTTTTGTCTTATCCTTATAAACTTTGAAGTTCTCATAAGCTTCCTTTTATAACAAAGAACGTAAATGGGTCATTTATTGATGTAACTCCCTAGAACAATGTGTCCACAAGGGAATATTACAGAAAAAATGAAAACTCACACCTGATAAGAATGTTCGAGAGCCTATCCTCTCCCTAACCACCTTCTAACCAACCCCTTAGCTACTATCCTTCTAGTTTATTTATACAATTCTTATTATAAGTCTATCTTTAGGCTATTCTTGGCCCATCTTTGTTGGGCCTTGTTGGATCGAACGCTTACCACTAGCCCAAAAGTTATAGCTGATAGTCAGGGCGCAACTCTTTCTACTTAACCGTAGTAGCCCAAGCGCCACAAGTTGATTGTGAAATAAGAAAAAGCACACGAGAAGGGGAGGTTGAATTGTGCGTTTAAAAAAAACTTTTCGAAAAAGGTAGATCAGTCTAAACAAAACTGTTTTTAAGCGTAGAGATAGAGAGAAGAAAACACAGAAAGCTTTATACTAGTTCACTCAACCTGAGCTACGTCTAGTCCCTTCACCCAGAGGGTTTCTACTAACCAATCTTTGGTTACAAGTATTGTTCGTGGCCTCTTCAGGCTTTACAACGCAATCTACCCAGATTGCTTAACCCAAGTATTCTTTTTACACTAAGCCTCTCCAGGCTTTCACAATGCTCAAAAAAATTTTTTGAGGAAAGATCAACTCGCGTAGTGAGGATTTTAAAACTTAGACTCAGGATCACTTTGAGAATTATTACAAACAAAATGACTATCGTCCACTGGACGCTCTTGACAGAATATCACAGAAGAAAGTATATGTTGTTGTTTTAAACAAAAATCCACCTATCTCCGTTCTCTAGTTTTGCTTTTTGTTGATGCGCGTATATATATACGATCTTTAGGAAAGAGATCCGTTACAGATATCTTGTCTCTTCACGTGATAAGGCGCGTGCAGATTATCTTTTCAGAAAAGTCAGGCGTGGCAGTTGAAAACTTGCACAACAATAGAAGTTTCAGGGCTGTGCTGACAGTTTGTTCTTCTGAACTTTCTTCATCTGTCTTGTTGGCTTGATAAGTTGACTTGCTTTACCCATTCTGCTGTGCTTTTGTACTGACTTGATGTTGATGTTTCAAACCATTTTGAACGTTAGCTCATTTGAGTGGTACTGTGTAGGTTTCAAGGCGGATAAACATGATTGATATTCATAATGAAAAACTCAGTTGTTTGAATATATGAATATTGGAGATTTAGACGATCGCCTTTGGTCTGTTCATCTGGATGGTCTTTGATCGCGTCTTACTGGACAGTCTTCAAAGTGTCCACTGGACGGTCATTGTTGGATCAGCTGGACGGTCCTTCTTAGTGAGTCTTCGTCTTTCGCTGTGATAGGGTTAGTTTATACACACAAATATAAACATTAATAAGCTTTGTTATCTTCAAAACATTGAGGGTTTAGACGCTTCTACGTCTTTGGTTCCAACAAACTGTGACTTAACCCACCTGGGCCTCGCCATAAGACAATTGATGCCACACTAGACAACAATCTCCCCCTCAGCAATTGCCTCGTTGGGAATCGAAGTCGTGACCTTGGCTCTGATACCAATTGTTGGATCGAGCGCTTACCACTAGGCCAAAAGCTATAGCTGATAGTCAGGGCCCAACTCTTTCTATTTAACCGTAGTAGCCTAAGAGCCATGAGTCAACTGTGACTTGACCCACTTGGGCCTCTGCTACGAGACAATTGATGCCACACCGGACAACAGGCCTGTACTTCCCATGCGTTCTCCTTACATACGTCTTTATAATTGGGGGTCTAACAATACTCGCCCCCAAAAGAGCCACCTTGTCCTCAAGGTGAAAGGTTGGAAACTCTTGCTAAATAGAGGTAACTGATTCCCAGGTGGCTTCAAAGGCGGGTAGGTCCTTCCATTGAATTAAAACTTTTGCAGTGCCAGAAGGATGATTGCAGATATCCTTGACAGCCAGCAGTTCAACCAACAATTCCAAGTCTTCTGTCAATACTCATGGTAAGGGTTGGGGCTGTACTGTCGAAGCTATAGCCTTTTTCAAAAGGGATACATGGAAGACAGGGTGAATTTTGCTGTTTAGAGGGAGATTAAGCTGGTATGTTGCTTGACCAATGATTTTGTTAATTTAATATGAGCCATAGAACCTGGGATTGAGCTTCTCATTCAATTTCTGAGCTAAGGATCGCAGCCTATATGGTTGCAGTTTGAGATAAACCCAATCTCCTACTACAAAAGTGACTTCTCTTCAATGTTTGTTGGCATATGCTCTCGTTTGATCTTGGGCTTTAACTAGGTTGGACTTGAGATCCTGTTGGAGTATGTCCTGGTCTTGAGTGAGGTGGTTGACTTCATCCATTACTAATGGTATTGTAGTACCTTTCAATAGTAGTGGGGGATCTCGGCCATAGAGAGCTCTGAATGGGGTTGGTTTAGCAGAGTTGTTGTAATTGGAATTGAACCAAAATGTAGCCCAACTCAGCCATTTAGGCCACTGTCTTGGTTGGCTCCCTGTCAAACATCTCAGGTATGTCTCAAGACACCTATTAACTACTTCAGTTTGCCCATCCGTTTGTGGGTGATAGGCATAATTGAATTTTAGTTTAGTTCTTGCCAGTCTAAACAATTCAGTCCAAAAGTGGCTCAATAATATTTTATCTCTGTTTGACACGATGGTGGAAGGGAGCCCATGTAACCTTATAATTTCTTTAAGGAATATTTTAGCTACGTCCTTGGTTGTGAATGGATGACTGAGTGGAATAAAATGCGAGTATTTGGTGAGTCTATCAACTACCACCAGAATAGCATTTTTTCCTTGTGCTTTAGGGAGTCCTTCCATGAAATCCATAGAAATATCTGACCAGACTTGTGTAGGAATAGGCAATGGCTGTAGAAGACCTATAGGAGAGAGAGCTTGGTATTTATTCTGTTGGCAGACCTCACATGAAGCTACAAACCGTTGGATATCTTGTCTCGTTCCCTCCCAATACACCAGAGCTGCCAACCTTTTGTATGTTCTAAAGAACCCCGAGTGGCCTCCCACTACAGAACTATGATATTCAGCCAGTAGTGTTTGAATTTTGGAAGACCCTTTTGGCAATACCAATTTCCCTTTATACCACAACTTCCTGTTTTGAATTGTATAATCAGGGTGTGCCTCAGGGTAACTTAATAAGTCTTGTATAATGGTTCTCAGCTTAACATCAGCTTGTACTTCAGTCTCCCATTCTTCTATATCTGAAAAGTGAATTAGAGAGATAGCTACATATGACATACGCCTAGATAATGCATCTGCTGCTCTATTGTCACTCCCTAGTTTATAATGGATTTCAAAATCCAAGCCCATGAGTTTAAAAGTCCATTTAAATTGCTCTTTCCCAATATTCGCTGCTCTGTAAGAAATTTCAAACTTTTTGATCATTATATATGATAAATTTTCTCCCCAACAAGTAATGTCGCCATTTTTGGATGACCATAAGTATGGCCATAAGCTCCCTCTCATATATTGATTTTTTTTTGAGCTCTCTATCATAATGATTGACTCCAGAAGGCCACTGGTTTGCCCTACTGCATGAGTATAGTCCCTAATCCTTTATTGGATGCATTTGTTTCTGTACAAAATGTTTGATTAAAATCTAGCATAGTAAGGATAGGCAATTCAGCCATGGCTCTCTTCAAGGTGTCTATAGCTACTTGTGCTTCCTCATTCCAAGTAAACCCATCTTTTTTAAGCAATTGAGTGAGAGGTCTTGCAATTTTTCCATAATATTTTACAAACCGTCTATAGTAACTAGTAAGACCCAAGAATCCTCTCAGCGATTTGACGTCTTTTGGAATGGGCCAGTTGTACATAACTTCCAAATTCCTTGGGTTAGTAGCTAGTCCTTGGCCTGAAATTATATGGCCCAAATATTCTAACTATTTCTGGCCAAAACTACATTTCTTCTTGTTAGCAAACAACTGATGCTCCTGTAATAATGATAACACTGCCCTTATGTGCCTACTGTGGTCTTCCTCTGACTTACTATAGATTAAGATGTCATTAAAGAAAACTAAAACAAATTTTCTCAGGTATGGTCTTAGCATGTCATTCATCAAGGCTTGAAATGTGGAGGGTGCATTCATAAGTCCAAATGGCATTACCACAAACTCATAGTGTCCTTTATGGGTTTTGAAAGTGGTTTTTTGGATGTCTTCCTCTCTTATTTGGATCTGGTGATATCCAAATTTCAGATCCAGCTTGGTGAAAATGGTTGCTCCTCGCAATTCATCCAACAACTCATCAATCATAGGAATTGGGAACTTGTCTGGGATGGTAATTTTATTTAAAGCTCTATAGTCTACACAAAACTGCCACCCTCCATCTTTTTTCTTTACTAGAATAATAGGTCTAGCATAAGGGCTGGTACTAGGTCTAATTACCCTTGAATTTAACATATCATCTACTAACCTTTCTATTTCGTTTTTCTGGTAATGTGGGTAGCGATATTGTAACAACCCTCTGTCGCCACAGTACTACAAACAACCTTGCTAAAATACACCTTATCCACATATATGGTGAATAAGAAATCAGATCACAACATATCTGTATATAAATCACACACATAAACTGAGAGATCCACCTATCTCTCCTAGTATCATACATATATATCTGTTCAACTCAAATCATCATATATACATAATAGCAAATAGGATAACACCAGCCCATAATAACAATATCAAAATATACATAACCAGGGAAGAGGGATACAAAACTCATTCCTTATAGCTGGTCACTCTATACAATCCCATCAATAAAATATAATACAAAACAACATATTCAAGAAGAAACAAAAAGAACTTCTAGAAAGCTCCACCCAAAAAGGACAACCAAAAGTCTCCACCTAAGACCTCTTCCATCAGCTCTGAGACGCTGGATTTGTAAACGTCCCTCCCTCTGCTCCCACACCAAGATGACGTGATCATCACAATCACAGCAACACAACAACAGCAACCAGACATCCAACCAACAACAATGTAAGACAAGGGTAAGCTTACGAAACAAAGATCAATATATAATATTCAATCCAACATAATTAAAATCATTATTTGCATCAATATGAAAACCAAATAATCAAATAATTGGGTCTACATACATTACAGTATATCATGCACAACATCACATACTATGCTATCAACCCCACATGTCAATGTATGAATGACACGACTCTCGAGAGATTTCTACATTTCAGGTGATCAGCCAGGTCTTATCCCCTACCATGGCCATACACCATTCAAGGATTGCCAAAACTCTAACCAATTGGATAAGCTTATGGTTGTCAGGATAAGTGAATGTGGGTGGTGGTATACCACGACACAAGGCTTGCACTGCCTTGGCTCCCTGCGAGATTTACCCATCCACTCATCCCCTAAGCCCATCTTTTAGACCCCACTTCTCATCCAGGCACTAGGTTGGAGGCCTATCTGAGCCGCAACTCCGTTCAGCCCCAACTTCCATGCCTACCCGCATACGGCATGAGGTCCATACTACCTCAGCCAACAACAAATGCATGTATGCATGTATCACCACAATAATCGACTCTACTAAACAATCATCATATCATAAATGTGTATCAACACAACACCACGTGGTCTACTCAGCATCACCTGTGGTCCAACAACTATTATTAACACCATGTAGGCCCATTCTAGCCTCAAACATACTCAACAAGTTAGGCCCTATACAAGCAGCCTACCTCATGAGAAACCTCATACAATAATGTCATACATCGCAAATGAAGGTCCTATCTAAGCAACCTTCCACTTTACAACCAAATCCAAAAATCAACTAAAGTTTGAAAACCAAACCTTCTTTGAAACCATTTGGAAGATTAGAAAATCTTGAAACTCATAAAATTTCACATTTTAAGATGAAAACTTTAAAATCTTTTTTTTTTTTTTGTGAACAGTAGATAATCGATTGTCCTACTGGATAATCGATTATTTCCGAAATTGAGTCATGAAAACAGTTTTCTAGAATAGTGCATAATCGATTATCGGAGTCTTATAATCGATTATTTCCGAAGCATTTACAAGATAGCTTTTTTGAAACTTTAGATAATCGATTATCAGATGCTATAATCGATTATTTGCGAGGATTTTCGAGAAAAACTGCGATTTTGCAAAGAGAATTTCAAAATTTTCAATCCAATAACACAAATTTTTGAATTAATAATGTTCCAATAACCTCAATCCACCTTAACCAAGTTCATACATATAAAATCATTCCATCAATCCAACATTTCATCATATATTCATCAATTTCTCATTCAATTTCAACGTTTTCTCCCCCAAACCCAATTTCCTCCAAAACCAACAAATAACAACATCTACAAAGATTCAACCGATCATAAGGCAAGAAATAAGCATACCAACAGTTATTAACATAAAACAATCAATTTGTAAGGTTCACTTACCTCTAAAAGTCTCTGAATTTGAATTTAGGTTCTTTGAGAATCCGGTGTTCTTGAGCCAAAATTTTACACAAATTGATTCTTCCTCTTACCACAATCACTAAGCCGAGCCCAAAATCTTCTAATACCCTTGCTAACTTGAGAGATTCTAGAAAGAGATTGAGAGAGAAGAGATGACAGGGAAATCTTAGAGAGAGAATGGAAATAGGAGAATGAAGGAGAAACCCTCCTTCCTTCCTTATATACTCGACCTCCCTAGAACTCTTACACGGACTTTTGGTCAGCTGAAGCCTAAACATTACCAAGCCACTTCCCTTATCTTAATACTGGTCTAACTCAACTATTTTTCTCTCAAAACCCAACATCACACTTATAGCATGCCCACATTGGCTCAAGCACCTATCTCAAGTTTCCTAAATTTGAACCCAAATTTCAAACAAACAACACCAAACCATCACTACATACAACATACATACCATACATAACAACAATTCATTTATTTCTTTTTATCACCTAGATTATATATCAAATTTCCACTTTTTAGTTATTAAAACACTTAATCATACATTAGGAAAAACAAGATGTTACAGATATGGCCTGAGGTTGGGAATGGCTGCCTCTTCCTTCAACATAATAGCATGGTCATGTCGTCTAGGTGGGGGTAATTCCTTAGGATCCTAGAATACCTCTTGATACTCCTTCAACACCTCTTCCAGCCACTGCAGAGTACTATTGTTTGCTGCTTCATTTTGCAAATAGTGATAATTCAGGATGAATCCTTTGCCTTCATCCTTTAATGCCTTCATCACCATTTTGAAAGAGGCAACCAATCTAGCCATAGCTGGTTTGCCTCTCAAGGTTTTCATACCCCTTTATGTGGCGATCCTCAATGTGAGATCTTTGAAATTAGCTCTAACCTCCCCAAATCCGGCTAACCATTCCATCCCTAATACTATATCCACTCCTCCTAACTCAAAAATGAAGAAATCTTGTTGAATCTCTAAGCCTTAAACCTGTAAGCTTAGTTGTTTGCAAACGCTTTCACACTTTATTTTTCTTCCATCCCCAACTTCCACAGTATACGAGGATGTAGTGCACACTGTAATTTCTTTTTCTTTCACCAAAGCTAAAGATATGAAATTATGGTATGCCCCACAAGCCACCAACACTACTACTCTAGCTCTTTTAACCTCTCCCCACAACTTGATAGATTTTTTGAAGTCAATCATGTAATGCTATACATGGATAGCTATATGTTTTTCAATCCAATTCCCTCCATTAAGCTCTCCTGATCCTTGTCCTCTTCTTCTTCCCTTTCTAAGAGTAATACCTGAAATTGCTTATTAGTGCATACATGTTCTAGCCCAAACTTTTCATCACATCTAAAGCATAATCCCTTGCTTGCTTTGTCCTGTAATTCTGCATCAGCTAATCTTTTAAAGGCCTTCCCTCTAAGGGGGCCTACAATCCTCACACTATTTGAATCCCCAGTTGAATTTTCCCTTTGAACTTTAGATTGGTTTCCTTTATTTCCTGGATCCCAAGTAACAATTCTTATAGACGAAGAATACTTTGAATATCCTCCTATCTTACTCACCCCCCCCCCCCCACTGACATTATTGAACAACATATTTTTCTCATCTATTCTTTGTGCATAATCCATCAATTCGGGTAGGGAACTTACTTGATACAATTTCAATTTTGCTTTCACCACATCCTTTAAGCCATTGATGAATATCCCTTTAAGGTACTCTGGTTCCGCTCCTCTAAGGGGTCCTGCATATAACTCGAACTGCTCGCGATATTCCTCCACTGTACCCGCTTGCTTGAGACTCAACAGTAGTTCACAGGGACTCTGAATCATTGAAGGTTGGAATCTCCTTATCAATGCCGCCTTGAAATCTTCCATTGCGACCATGGTGGCTTGAATCTTCTCTAAATCTGTTACTCCCTTCAACTCAAAGTATCGTTCCACTTTGTTCGTCCATCCATAAGCATCCTCGCCATTAAAGACTGGAATCTCTAGTTTCTTCCACCGTTCGTCACGGTTTTGGAAACCTTCGTGATCCCCGTGCTGACTAACATTACCATTGTGACTTCCACCGGTTGACATCCCTTTCATCGTCTCTATTAGCTTTTCTAATTGCCTCCTTGTTTTGATTCGTTCAAGTTTCTCTTCCTCCAACATTTTCCTCAATTCTTGCAATTCTTCTCACGTGGTGATGAAACCCTCATACCCCCGTTCCAGAAATTCAATTCTTGCGTCCATCCCTCTCGTTGAAACCATGAATCTCCCTGAATTCGAATGCTCTGAATACCAATGTTAGAACAAAGAAAGTAAATGGGTTGTTTATTGATGTAACTCCCTGGAACAATGCGTCCATAGGGGAATAGTACAGAAAGAATTAAAACTGACACCTGATAGGAATGTTCGAGAGCCTATCCTCTCCCTAACCACCTTCTAACCAACCCCTAACTACTATCCTTCTAGTTTATTTATACAATTCTTATTACAAGTCTATCTTTAGGCTATTCTTGGCCCATCTTTGTTGGGCCTGTACTTCCCATGCGTTCTCCTTACATACGTCTTTATAATTGGGGGTCTAACACCTCCACACTTATCTCTTCTAGATCTTGCAGAGCTAACTTTTGTCTTTCTCTTGCACTGTCCAGAGAAAGATTGCAACACTCGATTGCCTAATATGCTTTGTGTTCAATTTTGATTGGCAGATGACAAGCTTTACCGAAGACCATCCTATTGGGAGACCTTCCTATAGGTGCCTTGTTAGTTGTTCTATATAGCCATAGCACATCATTCAGACATTGACTCCCATCTTTTCTATTGGGTTGTACCATTTTCTTTAGGATTCCTTTTATTTCTTTGTTGGACACTTCTGCTTGTCCATTCGTTTGGAGATGATATGAGGTTGCTACTTTGTGCACCACCCCATATTTCTTTAGTAATGCATCAATGGTCTTATTGTAAAAATGTGTTCCTTGATTGTTGAATATAGCCTTTGGGACTCCAAACCTACAAAATATGATATAGTGAACAAACTTTGGAACAACTTTTGAATCATCAATCTTGGTGGCTATTGCTTCCACCCATTTGGATACATAATCAATAGTAAGAAGGATATATGAAAAATCAAAAGAAATAGGAAATGGAACCATAAAATCAATACCTTTGACATCAAAGACTTCATAGAACAATATAGATTGTTGAGAGATTTTATTTTTGTAGGTGATTGCTCCTAACTTCTGGCATTTCTCACAGGCCTTGAAAAATTTGTGTAAGCTTTTAAATAATGAAGGCCAGTAGAATCCACATAATAGCATTTTCCTTGTTGTGCGTTGAGGTCCAAAATGTTCTCCTACTGCAGATGAATGGCAAAAATGCAAAATAGCTTAGATCTCGTGATTAGGAATGCATTGTCTAATGATGTGTTCACTATCAAACTTCCACAAGTAGGGGTAATCCCAAATGTAATGTTTGGCATCACTTCTTAATTTATCTTTTTGGGCTTTGGATGCTCCTTTTTAAAGTATTGAACCAGCTAAAAAATTTACTGTGTCTGCAAACCATTCTGTGGATGTTTGGATTTATAATATGCTCATCAAGGAAATAATCATTGATTAGGACTTGTGTCTCGTCAATCTTTAGCATGCTTAAGTGATCTGCCACAAAATCTTCTAATCTATTCTCTTCCATGATCTCAATATCAAATTCTTGTAGTAAAAGGCATTCATTTGATCAATATAGGTTTTGATTTAGGCTTCTTGAAAAGGAACTTCAAGTTTTTCATGGAGTCTACTTGGAGTCTAGTTACTAGGCCCAATGACCTCTGGGTTAAAACAATTAAAGCTAAATATAAAGTTGGGAATGACCTCATTCCAAATATCTATCTTTGCCATAATTCTTCAAATTTTTGGCAAGGGGTTTGTGAAGCTTGGGAGAAGGTGAAAGATAGGCTGATCTGTAGAGTTGGAAATGGAAACTAGATCAAGTTTTGGGTGGATAATTGGGTTAGAGCCACAGGTTCACTTAAGAGTTATGCAATTCATCGTTTAATGGATTCTGACAAAGATTGCACTCTTAGTGATTTTGTGTTACATCATGGAGATTTGGATCTAGTCAAACTTGGTCAGGTGCTTCCTAGTCAGGTAATACACAGTATTAAAGCAAGTCTGCCCCTATCTTCCTCTAATGAGGAGGATTGTTTAGCTTGGAAGGATACTGCTGATGGTGTTCCAACAGTAGCTTCAGCTTATGATTCTCTCATTGTGCCTAGGAATTGAGACCATGCTAATTTGTTTAATGCTATCAAGAGTTTGCCCAGGCCACAAAAAGTTTAGTTGTTGATGTGGAAAGTGGTGAGGAATGCTCTTTCAACGAATTCATTTAAGGAGAGTAGGGGGCTTGCGTCTGATCCTTCTTGCCCTTTTTATCGCCAACATGCAGAAATAATGATGCATGTTTTGCATGACTACAATTTGGCATATAAAGTTTGGAAATTGATTTCCAATGATAGCCTAAATACTGTTTTTTTCCAATATGGCCGAAATGATTGGTTAGCTAGTAATTTGACCGAGATTCACAGGCCTTTTAATGAATGGAAAGTTTGCTTTGGGCTTTTGTTGGGGAACTTGTGGATGGCACGCAATCAATTGATTTTTTGAGGCATTAGATCGCAAGCGTACCAGCTTATGCAAAAAGTCAAGGCTTTGAGTAAAGCCTACTGCACTGCACGCAATATGTTTTTGGGGACAGATGCTAAAGATCCTTCTCTGGCAAGTGGCTCGATTGGTTATAATGTTATTCGGTGGAGTTTACCACCTTTAGGCTGGATAAAATTGAATTCAGATGGATCTTATAAAGCTGATTCTCGTCAAGCAGTTTGTGGTGGTCTCTTACTTGATAATTTGGGTGTTTTTATACTTGGTTTCTTGGCTCATATTGTCAAGTGTACCATCCTGCATGCTGAGTTATGGGCATACTATGGGGTCTCAAATTGACTTGGCAACGTGGATTTCACAATATTATAATTGAGTTTGATTCAATGTTAGGGATCTAGTTGCTGTAGTCTATTCCTTCACGTCATCATCCTTGCTATTCTTTGGTTCGAGAAATTCATGAGTTTACGCATATGGGAGGCAACTTTCGTTGGACCCATGTGTTTAGAGAAGCAACCCAATCAGTTGATGCCTTGGGTAAGTTTGGTTTAGCCCAAATAGACATGAAGATTTTTGATGTAGTTCATGCTTTTCTTTCTTTGTGCATTTAGGCTGATTTAGCCTCTATTGTATTTCCTCGCGGTCGTTAGTTGGGCTTTGGCCACTTTAATGCATCAAAAAAAAAAAAAACTAGCAAGGGATTCAAAAGCAAATAGTAAGTTTCTTTGCTTGGTTGGTATTTACACTTCTTTGGATTTTAACTATCATCAAGAATAAAAAATACTTTAAAAAAAAAAAGACCCGGTAGACCAACCCACTTCGGCTTGTCAGGTTGACGAGTTAGGCGAGGAGTAACACCCTCTAATTTAAGGAAATATTATTATTAATATTTTATTTATGATATATGTATGTATTACTATTTTCTATTATTATGGTCGTCCTGATATATAAAGATTGCATGGAAGCCTAAATATCAATTTTGTGTCCAGGGGAATTAAAACTTTCTCAAAACATGGGATTGTATTTAGACATATACAAGTCAAAGATTTACAAAATTAATTGGGAACTCTAACAACTAGAAACATAGACACAAGTGTAAATAGGGAAACTATAAATATAACTGAATTTGAAAATGGTAGTACGAGATGAAAAGATAAAGTCTATATATATATATATATATGCATCGTTGAACTGTACATTATGGTTTTGTAAATACATATCAGTCAACTGAAATACAAAAGTGAAATAATTGGGATACAGGAAGATTAAAATGTACATCCAAAACAGACTACTACCTATCCCCAGCATATATATCAAAAAGGTCCTACTTAGAGTAGTGTTAGTCTACCCCATCCTACATACAAAAAAGAAAAAAAGAAAAGGCCATTAGACTAGGCTTACAGGACCTCATTAGTAAGAGTGTCCTGTAAGTCATCTACTGTAGTGTGATAAGTGTGCCCGTTGGGTACCTCATCAAGTAACCCAAGTCTAGAAGAGGATGAGGATGGGGAGGTGTGTCACCCATTAGCCATCTCCACCTGGTAATCAACTATGGAGGAGTCTATGAGGGACTCGGCAAGGACTGCCTCCATAGGTGATCCATTACCCTTTTTTGGTACCGGTCCATTTGCAGTTGGTGCCTCTACTACTGGTAGCTTGGGTAGAGGTGGGTGCGCATTCACGAAAGGTGTAGCGAATGGAACAACTAGATCCTTAGGTGGTGATGGCAGGGCAAGAGGTGCGTAGTAAAAGTTTTGTTGTGGAATCGTTGTTAAGAGATAGGTATAACGAAAGTCATTGCAGGCATAGGAACCCTAGGTATGGGAGACAAAAAGGTGACAGACATAAGACCAATGTATAAGAAATAATTTGTGTCCTCATGGTATACCCATGTCCCCTCCTCGTGGTACTCAATATGCAGGTTAAAGATAATTGGCATCGCCGTCTTTATACCTATGATCAATCATGCATAAAAGAAAAATAGAGGAATAGGTGATTTCGTTCTAAAAATCACTTTCATAAAACACAACTGATAATAAAAAGGTGAACTTAGGGTTTTATATAAATTATCCTACCTTTGACTTTGTATGGATCTATACTTCCCATTTGTGAGTAATAGTTCTCAATAGAACCGGGGAGTGACTAGGAGTACACATACCTATTCTCAATATCATCACATGGTAAAAAAAAAAAAAAAAAAAAAAAAAAAAAAACTACTCATAAATATAATTAAATATTATATACGAACAATACAATAAAAAAAACATACATGCCAAATATAACTCATCTATCACCTGAAGGTATCGTACAAAATATAAAGAAGAATACAAAAACATAATATAAACTAGACTACGTTTTCTTGCACGTGACTCCAATCTCCATCTACGCGTGTCTTCACCTGTATTCTGAAAAGGAAAAACTTAAAGGAATGAGACATAATGTCTCAGTGAGTGCTCTAAGGACTCTACCGCTGGGTTAGACTCTTCTATTCGGACAACCTTCATTACTTATCTCTCATGGCTTTAGCCTCATTGGGTTTCTCATAATTATCCATACCTATGGTTGAGTCTACACCTTTCAACAGTCAATACTCCCTGTTAATTGCTCTCTCATTCTCACAACTATTATATTGGTTCACTATCTCATTCTTAACTTAAGAACTCATCCTCATTATTTATACTTTCTTACCCAAAACCCTCTTTAGAATTTACTCTTCTTCCTTTTAATATTCAAAGCTGTCCCCTAGGGTCCAGTCTAAGGTTACAGACATCCTAAAATACTCTTATTTTCATTCTCTCTCTTACTTGTCTTATACCTTTCTATTACGCCATGAGGGAATTCACCCTTCCTCTATCTTATTCACAACTATTATTATCCAACTAGAACCCTCATAACACTATCCTAAGGTCTAGCCTTTCACTTATCCTTAAGGTAGCAAACACAATTCCAATTACAAGCATATAATTGTTTCACATTCTTTGTCTAGTAACTAGACATATACCTCGTTTTGTTTTATCAAATAGGAACGACACTCGTGCAAGATATGATCACATGTCCACAACTTTAACATTTCATCACAAGGCACAATTGCATTCTTACATAGAATTCACATAATAGGGTCACATAGAATTCACATAATTACAACATAGCACACTCTAACATATCACACTATAACAAGATACATATGCGTGCTATGTTCCTAAACCACTACTCATGCACATGTGGTACCAACCTAAACTTTTCGAAAAGTAGACTAGGAATAAATGCAGGCCATAAGAAGCGTCATCGGTACCGATGCCTTCGGCTTTCGCACCCTCAACTAGCATGATATCCCCTAGTGACTAGTCAGGGTTACCCAGTTTTGCCAGTACGCCCCGGTTCCATGGGATCAGCATGGACCATTGGAGTTTTCCCAACCGGATAACCCCCAAGGCTAAGGTTAGACAACCCATCACGGCCTCCACCAGCCAGATTCCTACATACTTTCCTCATCACATAACTCAAATGTTATGATGCATGATCACAAATAATGCTTACAACTTTTTGTAGATTTTTATCAAGAAACATTGACACAATTTCATATCACACTCAGTTTCTTGCAAGGTAAATAATAATCATACAATATAACCTCAAAAAGGCATAAGAAAACAAACAACAATGAGTTAAAAACTGCAAAGAGGAGCTCATAAACACAAAGAACGGAATAACAAAAGTCGTATCCGCCCAGCAGGACGGAAGTCCCGCCAGCGGTCCAGCGAACCCGCCCAGCAGGTCCGTGTCGGAACCCAACCCGCCCAGCGGGTATTTCACCCCGCCCAGCGGCTCCGCGTGCCTAGCGAGAGAATCCAGTTTTTGAAGAAAGTCGCCCAGCGGCTATCTAATCCCGCCGGGCGGATCCGAGGTACTAATTTTAATTTATTTTTCCTATTGTCTTTGGGTTCTAAATGTTTCAAGATAAATAATTAGATTCTTAATCACTCTTCTACATCGATAATTGGTCAATCTAATCTATAATTTCCTTACTCCTTCACAATCCCCTCAAAACCCATCAAATCCCTAAATTTAGGTATAAGGAGGAAAAAGATAAATAGATGAACAAGAACAAGGAAGGACATGGGGGAGAGCACTCACCTTTGTGGACATGCAAAGTTGAGTTCTAGGGTTTGGATTCTCCGGTTTCTATTCTTCCTCCTTCTCTTCCTCTTCTTCTTCCCTTCTTTTCCTCATTCTCTCTAACTTCTTTCTTCTTCTATTTGTGACGGCTAAACCTAATCCTCCTTCTCTATTCCCTTCTTATAACATGTGGGTGGGTATGTGGCTTAGTGGGCTTTAGTCCCCTATTGGGCCCTAGATGCTCTTTTGGGTTGTATGATAATATTCCTACTAATTTATAATACTAAGATATTAATAACAATAATAATAATAATAATAATAGTAATAATAATAATAATAATAATAACAACAACAACAATAATAATAATAACAATAATATAATACACAACAACAACAACAACAATAATATAATAATAATAATAGGAAATATAATAATAATAATAATTCTTAAGACATCTTTTGTCTAATAACATATGAGAAGGGTTCTACTAAAAGCTATCTCGTGGTTTATTTCTAGTACTTGAAATTTGAGCTGTTACATACAGTCCTCATCATTGAGAAGCAGAGCAACAACTCAAGACAAACGCAATCCATATAGAGTAGAGCTAGGCATATAGGCCAAGACCCACGAGTCACCTGTTTAGCCCGCGGCCCGTGCGGGCTACAAGCCTAAAATATTTGGCCCATTTAAGAATGCTGGCTTTTTAGCTCGATCCATTTAGCCCGCAATTTAAAAGGATTTTACCTGCAAGCTTGCGAGCTAACCCGTGGGCTTTTACTAACTATTTTTTAAAAATATAAAATTGAGGAGCCAGCTACATTAAAGATGTAGTCAAACATAGTTATTGAAGATAAATGATAATGATGTATTTTAAATATTTGATAATGTACTTCCTATTTAGTATTATGTGTGTATTTGAAATTTGCACTTTAGATATTTAATTTGTAAGACTTTTAATTTCATATTTGGTTAGTGTATTTGGTTAATCAATAAAAAATGTTTGATACTTAAATGGTTGGATTGATGATCATGTTTAATTTAAATTTTTTGTTATTGATTTCTATTTTTATTGTTTTTTTTCACTTTTTTCGCATTTTTTTTAATTTCTTTTAGTTTTTTATTTGTGGACCATGGATTGGCCTGTTTGCCTGCGGGTTATGTGGTGCAGACGTGGGCCTATAAACTTGGGCCATTTATGTTGCAATCCAGGCCAGTCTAGACCATTTAAGTTGTGGGCATTTGCTAGGCAGGCCTAAACTGGCGAGCTGGCCCATATACCGACCTCTAATATAAAGATATGCTCTTATATCAATCCTAGAATGTTAAGCAGTTGTTGGGGTTATCAATCTTGGTTAGGTAAATATCCAAGCTCAAGGGCCCTGGTCATTAGGACTTTCATCACTTGATACCTTACCCCCAAGACCTCCGTAGTTGGGTCCCTACTTTTCATTCATCAACGTATCAAACTATGGCTTCCCTAATGTAACACCCACTATAATAAGACATACATTCATTTTATTTTATTATTTCTTAATTCGTTTGTTAGAACAGCGGCTTGATTTAAAACTAATACGTACTTATTTTTCGCAAACGTTTAGAAATTCAATTCCAAGAGACATTAAATAAAGAACCATGATCGTGAAATAAACATCATTATATATATATGTATGTATATATATGTATGTGTACACATACATATATATGTATACATATATATATATGTATATATATATATGCGTCAAGCCCTTGTACAAGGTTAGATGTTAAGTACATACATCATAAATACATAAAAAAGAAATACATCAAAAGGAAGCCTAAATACCCCCCCGTAGCTATACAACAAAAATGACCTATGTCAAGGCAGTATAGTTCTATATTAGGCTAGCCCATCCTATCAAATCTACAAAAGTCATATGTAGAGTAGTCACCACTGCCAGTCCTCAGAGTCTATCTACTTATACCACGATCGTATATGAAAAGAAACAAACAAGAAAGGAGTGAGGTTTTATAAAAGCCTCATTTGTTTCTTAATAAGTTACGAACAACAATTCAAACAAGTAATCGGGGGAATCCTAAGGCCTGACCTACGTTATTATGACTCAATCTCAACCTTTACCAGACGTATGGATCCATACCTATCTCTAATGATTTACTTTAACCATCAAGAATCAATGGGAAGCGATTGGGAGTTCATATAATCCCTCACAAGGTACAAATATCCATATCGTAAACATCATCCTCGAGGAAAGGGCCACACACTCATCAGGGATATACACTACACCAATCATGGTGATGTTGAATAGGCGTCAAGGTTGCCAAGTCAGTTTACGTGATTTACCCCGGCTCAGGGTGCTAACCTGGCCATTGGATTGTTCACAACTCAGCACCTTTACCCTTAAGACCCGACCAATGGTCCCTGCCTTTCATTCCACAGTGTACCATATTGTGACTTCCCAGACACCAGCACTTATGCTTCTCAGCATGGTCCTAACTCAATCAGGGTTTTCTTATGATTTTGCTTTCTAAGTTTCAAGACATACTCTCTAGATAATCCAGCAAAATTCCAGAGTTACTCATCACAGATATTTCATTCACCCATCACTCTTACTTAAAACTTAGAAATAATTTGATGCGAATGTCATAGGAAGGAAAATATCAACAATCAAAGTTACATACATAGTCATTCTCCTTCACACATTTATCATAGTTCTTATTTTAATTACTTGATTTATCCTTATCCTTTTCTAACATTTCAAATTAGACTATTTTAAGGAGAAAAAACTTTTGTCTACAATTATAACTAGGACGTAGTAATAAAATTTTAAGAGAATTTCTTTTCTGATGTAGAAGGCCAGACTATGCTGCAATCACAGAGCATACTTAGAGTTCTTCTCCAGTTATTTCCTTTTACTAAAATTTGGGTTGTTCATCTTACAAAACCAAGACTTCTAATTTCTTGAAGAAAATGTTGTGATTGCATGCATCCAAAACATTTGTTATCTTTAATTGGACAAGATTACTTATTTATTTCCATACTAGCCATAATTTGTTCAAAATAATAGTTGAATGGTAACAAATTAAAATTTGTCCAATAAGGTCTTTATTTCTAAAAACTTTTCCTAGTTTGGGCCTAAAGTCCATTTAATTTATTTTGACAAAACTTTATTTCTTAAATTAATCCACAAAAATTTAATAGAACTTGCTTTTTCAAGAAAACCTTTTTCTTTAACTTTTCCTAAGATTTATTCTCACCAATTTGAATTAATTCAAGTAATTGTCAAAAATGCTAAATCTAAATTAAAAATTCATTTTCTTCATTATTTCATTTTTCAATGGGCCGAATGCCCTTCTTTTGAAAAAGTCCAATTTTTTTTTCTTTTTAGAAATTAAATTCATTTTCTATGTGGTCCAAAAATTGATTTTATAAGTAATTATTATTTCTCAATCATCTTGCCCATTCTAATAAGTTAATTGACACAAAAAAAATATATTTCTTATCCTTTTCTTTAAGCATGGCCGAGAGCCTTTAAGAGGAAAATGGGTTCCAAAATTTGTTGCTCCAAGTGATCTTGAGGCTTAAAAATTGGTTTTCAAGAAAATAACTAGCTTACATAAAAATAGGCTCATTGATGGTTATTTATAATAGGATATTAAGTTATAATATGGTGCCAACAATAAAAATAATTTAACATAAAAATAAATGATAATGACCAAGATAACAATAAGATAAATGACAATAATTTAAATGGGCAAATATAAATTGCAATAAGTAAAGCAAAAATTAAAGGGCAAGAATTTAAATAGCAAGAACTTAAACAATAAAGTAAATGACATAATATAAATGGGCAAAGATATAAATAAAGCACAAATAAAAAAATATGGCAGCATAATGGAATAATAACAAAGCAAGAAAATAAATGAACATTAAAGTAAATGACTTAATAAAGCAAGAATTAAAATGATCAAGAATATAGATTACTACATAGTAATAGTAGTAGGAGTAGTAAGTTATTTGGGTTTAAGGGATAACCCACACACACACACCCATTAAGAACAAATGTAGAGCTTAAACCTCACTCTCCCTTACCTCTAAAGATGGTTGGTTGGTGGAGAAATAGAAGAGGAGAGGTGGCTTTAGAGGTTTAGGACCCTAAAACTTGATGGAAAGCTTTTAATGGTGGTGAAAAAAATTCAAGAACTTGGGGGAAGGATGAGCTGCACGTTTTCCAGCAGCTAGGAGGCAGAGAGAGAGTTTTGAAATCTGAAGTGAAGAGTGTACTAGTGTAGTGGTTGATGGGGTTTATTTATAGGATAAAAAGTAGGCACTTTAGATTTAATTTTTGAGTCAAACACCATAGAATATCATTTTTATTTGTACTTTCCACATGTGGGCTGAGGGGAAACGTCCCAGACCAGTCAAAGGTCTGAAAATTTTTTAAAAATATTTTATATAATTATTAGATATTAAAAATAATTAAATATTAGTTTATTGCAACAAAATTAGATAGGAATTTTGGGTAGGTTTTTGGAAAATCTAACCACACCAAGTTTTCAAGTATATTTTTGTGAGCCTTAAAAAAAAATTTCAGATTTTTCTCATGTATATATTATTTATAATAATTTTTTTCACTGAAAAAGGCATTTATTAAGGCAATAAATCCAATTTTGCCAAATAAATATATTTTTGGACTTTTCACTATTTTTCCCTTACAATAATATTGGTATAATTAAAATATACTCAATATAAATTTCTCAGAATTTTTTGAGGTTAAAAAGTCTCCTGTTGACTTTCATAGTTGGCTAAGGGTATACCGATTATTTCACAAAAACTGTCTCAGAAAAATTCCCAAAAATTTATAAAATTATTATTAATTACTTTGAATATAAATATGGTTTAAAAATTATTTTTAAACCTCTCTAGCTAATTTTTACTATTTTATCCCTTTAAGTAGGTTTTTAGGGACAAACCAATTGTTTTATGCTCCCAGGCCCTAATCCAAATAAATATTAAAAATCTAAACTAGATAGAGCTCACTAATATGAATATAACCATGAGAATCATACCCTTGAGATTCCCATTTGATTTTTCACAGTTAATCATAGAATAATTAGAAAACAAACAAGCAGGTTAAAGTGGGGGTGTTACACCTAACAGGGTGTCATGCCACTACATATCCCTCGTCTCACATTACTCAACAACTTATCAATTTCTCACTCGTTACTTTGAACAGAGATTTTCCCTGGTCTCATTTCTTTTGAATACCAATACAATCCCTCTCTCTAATGTCTCTACTTCATACTATAGAGACTTAGTCTATACCAAGTAAAATATCTACACAATGATATTTAAACAATTTATAATGTGTCTAATGAAAACAATTATATTTCCAAAAATAAGCGCTTTATCTTAAGTACCTAATTAACTTTTAATCTTTGATGAAAACTCTATAACTAATTTTTTATTAATAATACAATTACTTTGTTTAGATTCTTAGGTACTTAAGAAAATTTAAAACCAATTAATTGGACCCTTTAAAGGAACACCTTATTCTCTTCCATCTTATTGAATGTAAATGTTATTTAAGTTTCCTAGTTTCATTTTAATACTCTAAGACTATTCCCTTAATAAGATTTCTTACAAAGTTTAAGACTTACTTTCAAATTTATGTTTTATTATCTTAATTTAGGCTTAGAATATTATGAAAGTCTTAGAAATAAATAATCAAAATTTCCATTTCAAATATTAAAATACAATTTAACTAGTGACTATTAGAATAGAATTCTCGTTAATAATGAAATTTAAAATATTATTCTTTAAACTAATTCGAGGAAATTGATCACACCTAAGTCTAGAAAAATTTGTCAAACAACCCATTTCTTTTAGCTTGGGCCGTGAACCCATTAATAATAACAAGGGAATCCTCCAAGTTTTATCATTAAGATAACCATATTGGAAATTGTTTGTTAGTTTTTCTTAAATTTTGACTTTGAATTAATACTTAAATTTCACAAACTTTTGTTATTGTTTATTAAAAAAAAATTCATCATCTTCTTCCTCTCATAGTAAAAACTGTGAGGCTAAGTGATGAGGATAGCTTTGCAAAAATTCCTTCTTTTTACTAAAACCTTTTCAATCCATCATCTCCAAATTAAGATTATTTCTTTTGCTCAATTATCTAAATATCTTATCATGTTAAACTTTGGTTTAAATCCCCTTGAATCCAATTAGGCCGTGGACTTTAAATGGAATAAGATTTTTATTTCTTTCCATAATAAATTGAAAATCTTGGTTTGTCTTGGAAACAAGTTGGCTAATTGTTTTTTAAAACTTCTCCCTTTTTATTCTAAAACCGTGATTCAAAAAAAAAATATTGTCATTCTGGTAAAATCTAGCATTAGTTAAAGATTGATCCATAAAAAATTTCATCATCTCCCCTTGAAACTCCATAAAACCGTGAGCTTAATAAAGCTAGTCAAAGCTCCTAAATTTTTTCTTTTTATCAAAACCCATGTAGATACAACATCAACAAGCCATATAAATTTTGATCCCTCAACATTATGCCATATAAAAGGAATCTTTTAGCAGCCATATCACACAAACTTCAACTACAACATGTATTACTAACAACAATAATGAAGCAAAAAGATAGGATATCAAGATCACAACAATAAAAATGGGTTTTGAGGAAAACCACTACATATTCATGTGAAATCAAAAGATAGAATCCACCCCACTCCCTGTAACACCCCTACTTCAATTTTTTAACTTGTTTTTTAATATTTGATGATTTATTTTTGAAAAATCAGAAAAAAAATTTCAAAATTATGCTTCCCACTGCTATGTTTAGAATTTCGAGAACTATCTAATCGTGATTTTTAATAATTTTTCTAAGTCGAAGTCCAGAGAAATGAGAAAATGACTATTTCATCCTAATTTCTCAACTTTAAGGGTTAACATGAGAAAAAGGTTCAATTGACTGTAAAATGTCAATTTAAGCTTGGAATCATGTCATATGTATTAAAATATAATTTTGAGATTTTTTTGAAGTTCTTATGTAAAATGACTAAAATGTCCTTGGTCGTTTACTAAGCCAAACCAGTATTGGTTTAACATATATAAATGGTGAAAATGATAATCTCAATTCATTTTTAGGTAAAATATTTAACTTTAGAATTTCCATGAAAATTTTGTTATTTATTGAATTTAATATGAATTTTTAACACAAAAATAAATAAATAAATAAATAAAACTTTAAAAAATTAATAAAAATTAAATTTAATTATTGGAAATTAATTTTTGATAAAAAATAATGTATGTATCAAGTTTCATATTAAAATTCATTAATTTGATATTAAAAGCTAATTTGGTAAAGTTTAAGTAATTTTATCAGTTTCGGTTAATTCAACCGTAGAGAAAATAAAACATTGATACCCTGGACATCACAGTTGGAGACATCCCCAACCTAGCCCACTTGACTCACTATCCTATTTTGTTTCTGTGTCCATCTAAATAAATTAAAAAGAAATACAAATGGATTTATGGCATCATATTGATGATGTCATTAATAGACACCTAATCCACCCTCCTCCTCTATAAATATGCCATTTGGGGGCTAGATTTTCTCAACTTCCTCCTCCAAATCTAGCTAAGACTCCTCTTCCTCCTCCTTATCTTCATAAAATTTTCTTCATCACCTAAAAAGCTTCATTCAAGTATCTTCTTCATCTTTTATCAAGAAAGCAACCTTCTATCAAGATTGGAACCACTATCATTTCTCTCCATTTCAGCTATCTAACGAGGTAATGGGGGGAGCGGGGTTGGTTCTAAATTATAGTTATTTTACATGTTGATAGGAAAGGTTTGTCCCTAAACCTTTTAATGCATAAGTTAAACTATTGTTCTCTTTATATTGTTATGATATTTGACGCTAAAATTTGATTTTAAGATATGATCACTAAGTTATTATGCTATTGAAATTTTGATGCTTAAGATGTAATTACCAAAGTTTTATGTTGCTAAAATTTTGGTAAAATTTTAAGATTTTAAGAATGTTAATAAACTAGAAGAGTTTAGATTGTATTAGGATTAATTAAAGAAAAATTTTGTTGTCTTACTTCCTTCATTAACGCTCACGATTTTTAATAAGTAATAAGGGGTCTTAAAAGATTTTTTAGTTGATATATGATCAATTAAAGTTTAAAAAGACGATTTTAGTAAAAGAAATTTTAGCGAAGATCATGCTCACCATTTAGGCTCACATTTTTTTATTTTTTTTTTGAGTAGGGAGATGATAAAATTTCTAATCAATAATAGTAATAGTTGATAAAAATTTAAGTGATGATTTAAAGCCCAAATTTGAATTAAATTTTTTTTGTAATGGGCTCACTGGCCCAATTTAAGAAAAAATTAAGAAATTTGACAAATTTTTAATAAATTGTATTCTAATGTTAAAATTTAAACTATGATTACTTAGAAATAGTCTAAACTCAAGTTAGTAAATCTATAAATTAGAATATAAATCTTATAACTTTAAACTTACTAAAATAATGATTTAGGATTAAAAGTAGAAATTTTATAGAATGCTTAAGTTTAAGGATTTAATTAGATATTTAATTTCTAGAATTACAATTATATGTTTTTATGTATGATTTATGAATTGTTTAATTACTATTTTGCAATTATTTACTAGTGTGTAATTTAGTCATATCTATAAATGATATGGATTAAATCTCTGCAATATGAGGTAGAAATATTAGAAAGGATTGTATTGGAGCTTAAGTTAAATAAGACTAGAAAAAATCTTTGTTTATGAAAATAGAAATTGATAAGTTTGTGAATAATGTAAATTGAGAGACATGTAGAGACATGACACCCTACTAGAAAAGCTACAACTTGGTACGCTGAGAAATGAAAGACCCTGGACCCACTTGTGGAGGTCTTGGGGGTAGGTATCGAATGGTGAAGGTCCCAATGGTCAAGATAACGCCTTTGAGCTGGGATATTCACCTGACCAAGCGTGATAACGTCGACGACTGCTCAGCATTCTAGGATTGGAATGAGAGTATACCTCTATATGGACTGTGTTGTCCTCTACTATTACTTTGCTCCTCAATGGCGATGAAGACTGTACCATGTGATGTTGAGAAAAGGTATATGTATTCCCAATCACTTCCTGATTTTATTGAGAACTATTACTCACAAATAGTAAGTATGGATCCTTACCGAGTCAAGAATAGTCTAGTACAATATAGAATAAACCCTAAGTTCCCTTCTATTGTTAGCTATATTTTATCTGTCTTATGATAGAATTCCTACCATACATATGAAAGTGATTTTTAGAACAAATCACCTCACTTCATTATTTTTCTATTATGCATGATTGATCATGGTTAAATGAAGATGGCAATGCTAGTTCTCTTTAACCTACATGTCGAGTATCACGATGGAGGGACATGAGAATACCATGAGGACATAAACACTCTCACATATCTTGGCCTCATGTTTATTACCGTTTTGTCTCAAATTCTCGAAGTTTTATGCCTCTAATGACTTTTGATATTCTGATCTCTTTGGCAAAAATTCTACCGCCAAACTTTTACTATGCACCTCCTACCTCGCCATCACATCTTGAGGATTTGGTTGTTCCACTCAGAGGACACTACTGAAGAACCAAGAAGAAGAATTGTTCTTGTCCCTAAGAAGCATTATTAGAGTTTTTATGATTTAGCCTCTTGATAAGTGTAAAGTTGTATTGTATGTTTATATGTGTGTCATGTATGATTTATCTTTATCCTTGATGATTTGATAGTGATGAGCACTAAATATAAGACTTACTAGATTAACAAGTGATAACATGTTTTCATAAACTTAAAATTGAATCCAAGATGAAATAGATATTTAAAATATGGTTTTGATTTGATAAAAGATAATAGCTTTGTGATAAATTTTTTAAATGATTCAATCTTGTGTTTGAATCAGTTTAATCTGTTAATTTGGTTAGGTAATCAGTTAATTTCATTGATTTTTATGTCAGTAAGTGGTCTTGATTCTGAAATAACATGTTACGCAATTATGTAATCAATTATTCTTGATAAACTGAAATAAAACTATGCAAAAATAAATGATTACGTACTTATATAATTAGTTATTTTAAGTAACCTGGAAAAGAAGGCTTGCACAAATAACTAGTTACGAAGGGAAATAACTAGCTATTTTGCTCTTAGTTCATTTTCCAGATTTGCAAAGAAGAAAATAACTAATTACGAAATAGGATAACTAGTTATTTCAGGTTTCTCTCTTTAAATTGCAAATCTCATTGCCCTTTTACACATGATTTCCAATCCCTAAACTTTTGTGAGAGTTTTTCAAGTAAGAAAACACATTTTTCATCATCATTACTTTGAACACCCAATTTTTTCTGGAAAATTAAAAGTTAAATTGAAAATGAATAAAAGGAAGTAATTAGGTTTAAAGAGTTACTATTTTGGGGTTTTGCATGTTTAGAGGCCTATTCGGAAAGAAGATGGAAAATAAATGAAAAAAAAAGCATTGGGCTAGGCCCATTATGGATAAAACATCACACACACAAAAAATAATAGGGAAAGAGAGGTAGTAGAGTCAGGAACGTGGGGGGGGGGGGGGGGGGGGATTCTAAAAACTTAATCTGTTATAACTGATCTGATCTTTTGTTTTGAAAATTTAGAGGAATGTACTAGAACCTTTGGTGCTATATAAAGGAAACCTTTTCTCTTTTTTTCCCTCTCATATCATACACATTCACACACACCATTGTTACACTCACGTCACTCTCTCTGCACCTCACACATAATCACATTCTAGAAATGCTCAAGTCTTCGTATTAAGAAAAGAAAAGTGACATTCGCTGAAAAATTCTTGGTTCTTTGCTAGTATCCTGGAGGTATATTCATCATTCTATCATGTAATCTTTTAGTTTTCTTTATTAATTTTCTTTCTATCTCTTCTTTTGGTTCTCACATCATGTAATGAATCTAGATTTAATCCCTATTTTCAATAAGGAATAATCAGTATGATTGCATCCTTATTATGGCTGTATCTGTAGCTTTCTCATGAGTATGAATTCTTTTGATTGAATAGTTTTCTATTGTTCTATAATAGTTTTATTTTTTTACATTCATTCCCTCATTATACACATTCATACACATATTGCATTGACACTTAATCACACTCTTCCTTCAATAAGCGTCTATTCGCACATTCTCATATCAGTACGTTTTCATTCTATGAAATTCACAATCAAACACACGCACTATAAGTAAATTCCATTAAATATTCACAGACACCACAACACTTGTCATACAAGATTCTCAACACCAAATTAACACATATGGATTCGAAATTGAGTACACAAACATCACAGGTTCCCACACGTTATCAAGTTCTTCCACAAACTCACACACACGCATCGACCCCTTTCTTTTTCAAATCTCATAAATCTGCAGCATAACCTCATATTCATTCTTTCATAAATCTAGGATACAAATTAGTATTCAAATGTTAAAAAAATATAAAAAAATAAAGGGTTAATTATGTTTTTGGTCCTTCATTTTTTGTCGATTTTTGTTTTTAGTCCTCAAAAATATTTTGACCGGTCATAGTCCTTCATAAATTTTCCATCGTGTTTTTAATCCCTGCACTTAACTTGAACCATTAAGTGATGACGTGGCTCCACATGGGCTGTCATGTGACTTGTCATGTGGAATACTAAGCTGACATAGTAGCCACGTAACAATTTTTTTTTAAAAAAAATTAATAAAAAATGTAAATTTGAAAATGGTCCCTCATTTTATCACAATTTACGTTTTTAGTCCAAAAAAAAAAAGTTTGACCTATTTTAGTCCCTCAAAATTTTGTCATTCATAGTTTTTAGTCCTTCCCGTTAACTTACATAGTTAAACTTTAATAATTAATCAATTATTATTTTCACATATTATTATTTACATATTTCACAACAAAAATACAAAAAAGAAAAAAAAAAGATTACTTGTACATGATAATCACAGAGGTTAGATTGCTAGTTTTTTCATAAGAGATTACGAATACCTTGAATTATCGAAACATAGCGATGAAGAGGTAAGAGAAGTGTTGTGATAAGTTTTTGAGCTATAATTAATTAATAAATTACTGGTTAAAATAAATTTTGAGAAAAAAACTTGTATGAGTGTAAATAATAATTAATTGATTAATTATTAAAGTTTAATTGTGTAAGTTAATGGGGGGAGACTAAAAACATAAATGAAAATTTTTAAGGAACTAAAACCGATCAAACTTTTTTTTGGGAGAGTAAAAACGTAAATCGTAATAAAATAAGAGACTATTTTCATAATTTACATTTTCTATCAATTTAAAAAAAAATTGTCACAGTGGCCGCCACATCAGCCTAGTAGTCCATGTGGCAGTCCATGTGGAGCCACGTCATTACTTAACGGTTTAAGTTAATGGCAAGGACTAAAAACACGGACGGAAAATTTATGAAGGACTATGACCGGTCAAAATATTTTTGAGGAACTAAAAATAAAAATCGACAAAAAATGAGAGACCAAAAACATAATTAACCCAAAAATAAATAATAATAAAAATAAAAAGAATAAAGAAAATCAATAAAACTTTTGGCCTCACTCCCCTGTTCCTCGCGCCCGCGTCCTCACGTGAGATGCCTCAATCCAGACGTGAAGCAGCATCGACATCATTTCCCAAGACTCCTAGATTCCTCGTACTTCTGCTATGACATAAAGTAGCGACGACATCTTCTTAGCCCATATCTCTTGTCAATGCCGCAAACCAGATCCACAAACCACCTTAGCGTGGGTTTCCTTCACTGTCGTGCCGCTTCCGCTATGATGCGAGTCCACTTCAGCACTTCCCCTGTAACGCAAACTAGTGCCGTTGTGCTCTTAGGACTCTCCTAATTCTCACCGTTGTTGCTATGCGAATTCGCGCAGCCACCGTTGTGTGGATGTGCTTTGTTGTCGCGCAAACTCCATACCATCCTTGCGTCGTGACTAAGGGAACTAATGAGAAGGCATCCTACTTCACCCTTGCTTGACAGGAGTATGTGAATGAAGTTGCAGTGTTGTGGCTTGGAAACCCTTTCCCAGGGTCAACGAAATAATGCTGAGTAAAGTTTGCCCCTTTCCTTTTTGTTGGGTTGTGTTTTGGGTAATAGGTTAGCCCAATTATTTTTGTCCTTGAAAACTAAAAACGGGTGATATTATTCTACAAAGTTTTTATACATTGGGCCCCTCCACGAACCTATGTTGTTGTCCATAAGTTCTAGTTTGTTGTTTTGAATAAGGGCCATTTGAATGTTCATATTTTTATAATAATTGAATGTTTGCATATTTATAATTGATAACATTCTAAAAAAAAAAGGAAATAAGAAAAAAAAAACATTGAATAAGTAAGATAAGTTTTCTTTTTATATCACGTCTCTCTTTTTGCTTGAAAAGGAATGGTCAGTTCCAAGGTATAAAAAAAAAGATGATGATTTATTATAATTTTTTTAATAAAAATCATAAAATTTAAATATGGCCACTTTGAAAGTACTTCTTATTTGGCCATTTGATAAATTTGACACATCTAAGTTGTGACAACTTGGTAATGTTGAATTTAACAATTAAAAAAATTCAAAATTAAGAAATATCAACATACAAAATTGTTTTCTACTAAAGAACTATGTGAATCTGATTTCTCATTGTACTAGAGAATACGTAGGAGCAATGGCTCACTCTTGTCGATCTCAAAAAATAACAAATTTAATTTCTTTTTAAATAAAATATTCTCTTCTTAAATAAAATTCTTTTGATAAATAAATAATAAAGTTTGTAAATAAATAAAATAAAAATATTTTGTTCTTAGGGGTAAAATAAGTGTTTTAAAAGCTATCTTAATTTTTCACATTTAATTAAGGGTAACCGTCTTTATGGCGGAAGTTGTAGGGCGCTAGCACCTTCCTTACACGTAACTGATTCCCAAATCCATTTTTTTGGTTCGAGACTATTTTCTTATAGTTTTTCTCCATATGTTTTTCCTTGATAAACTATGGTGGTGATTCCTCTATTTTTTATTTCTTTTTTCACCGTCCTGTCGTGACGTTGGTTACAACAATTACAACAAGTTTTTCATCAAATCAAGAGCTCACATACGGATCATCTTTATGGATAAAGAGAAATCATCTTTTGGGTAGATTTGTCTTGTGCTTCATTGTTTACATGCATCACGAAATGACATTTTATCACATAATCATCAATTTCTCATCCAAATCTCAACATTTTCTCCTAAAACCCATTTTCTCCCATAACCAACGAAAATGACAACATCCACAAAGATTCAATCGATTATAAGGTAAGAAATCAGCATACCAACAGTTATTAACACAAAACAACCGATTTGTAAGCTTCCCTTAACTCTAAAAGTCTCTAAATTGAATTTTGGTTCTTTGAGAAACTTGTGTCTTGAGCCAAAACCTTCCATAGATTAATCTTCCTCTTGCAACAATACTAGACTAGGCTTAGGAATCCTCTTAACACCCTTAGTAACCTCAGATTTTTAGAGAGAGATTGAGAGAGAATTGAAGAGAGAGAAAGTGAAGAGAGAGAAAGAAAATGAGAGAATGAGGGGAAATCCCTCCCCTTCCCTTATATATTCGATATCCTCGGAGCTCTCACACAGACTTTTGGCCAATTAAGGCCCAAACCTCACCAAGCTACTTCCTTTATCTCAAAACTGGTCTAACTTAACTGTTTTTTCTCAGAAACCCAAAATCATTCTCACAATATATCCAAATTGGCTCAAGCACATATCTCAAATTTCCTAAATTCAAACCATAATTTCAAACCAACAACTCACAACCATCATCCCATACAACATACCATACATAACAACAATTCATTTATTTCTTTTAATCACCTAGATAACATATCAAATTTTCAATTTTTAGTCATTAAACCACTAAATCATACATTAAGAAAATTACAGCGTTATAAATGGAAGGGAGAAAAGTGCCAAAAATCTGTCCCTAAAATGGGTTTTTTATAAGAGATGAGGAAGGTAAGGTGTCCTACCATGAATTTAGCTATATTATGTTATAATTCTATTTTTATTTCTCTTTGATTTTTCTAAATTAAACATGTGAAAAATGAAGTGGTGAGTCAGCATTTTAGAAGATGGGATGTGACCTATCTTTATGTTTCTAAGTCTTTGCGTTTTGTTTTCTTTACAATCGAATCGACCATAACCAATAAAATCACCTACACTTTAGTAAATTAGTTTTAATATTAAATTAATGAATTTTAGTGTAAAATATTATATATTTAATTATTATTTTTGAGTTAAAAATTCATATTAAATCCATTTCAACTCAATAATTGCCAAAATCATTATAGAAATTCTAAAATTAAATATTTTACCTAAAAATGAACTGAGACCAATATTTTCACCATTTTTGGATGTCAAACCAATATTGGTTTTGCTTAACAAATAACTAGGGGCATTTTAGTCATTTTACACAAGAATTTTAGAAAATTTCCAGAAAATTTCTAAAATTATATTTTAATATATATGACATGATCCCAAGTCCAAATTGACATTTTACTATCAATTGAATCTTTTTCTTATGTCAGCCCTTTATGTTGACAAATCAGGACGTAATCATCATTTTCTCATTTTTTCGTGCTCTAGCTTGGAAATTTTTTAAAAAATCACCATTAAATAGTCCTTGAAAAGAAAATTTTGAGATTTCTTTTCAATTTTTTAGAAATAAATCATCAAATATTAAAAAAACAGTTGTAAAATTTAGATAGGGGTATTACAGTTGGAAATTAATTGACTTAGATAGGTTAAATGAAGTTAGATTGAGAGGATTAATCAAGGCAATTAAGAACCCAAAGCCCTAATTGCACTATTAATGGAAACCTAAGCTTAAGTGACCCTATAAATAGAAACTAATGGACCTTTCTTCCCCATAAACAGTTGATGCCCTCTCCTCTAAACCCTAGGTCAATTTTTTCTTCTTCCAAACCCTAACCCTTATGCCCTAACTTCCCAACTATAAGCCTCTTGGAAGGTGGAAGGAGGTCACAAAGAAGCTAAGATTTACTTTCCCATCTCCTCTTGATGATCACAAGCTGCTCACAAGTAAAGGGAGGAGGTTTTACACTTTTATATGGTCAAATTATATGTGTTAGAGATTTTTTCTTGATCTCTTTGTATATGAGCTTAATTCTTAAGGAACCAACTGTTCTTATGAGTTATTGTGAAGAATCTGTCTCTATCTTTGGCTACTATTATATATACTGATTTTTCTCTTACATTCACAATTAGAATCACTTGATTGGTGTATTTTGTGCTCTAGGTGTTGGTGGGGTGAAACCCTAACTTGTTGTGCATGAATCCAAAATTTAGTGTCATGAAATGGGGATTTAAAGCTCTTGATCCTGTGAAAAACTTATACAGCTGCCTTGCACTATTTATTGATGTTAATTTATGAATTTAGTATACCATGGGTAATGATTTTATGTTATGAATAATACCATATGATCCCTAGACTTAATGAGTCCAAGCTATGCATAAATAACATGTTACAAGCATGAAATCATGATATTTTCTACATAATTATACCCTATTGTCCTAGTGTAAAAAACAATGAATAAATCATGTTTGAAGTGCATCTATTGTTGACAATTAAGTGGCTTGTGATTAGGATATGATATCCCTAAGGGTTGGTGACCAAAGGAGGCTAAAATGACATGTCTAGGTGCATGAAAATGTGAGTTATGAAAAGTTATGAATTTCATATGTATTAGGTCATGATTTTAAGCTACAAATGGTGCCATACAATTCATGGGCTCAATGGGAACCTAACTATGTATAAACAATATGTTAAAAGCAAGGAAAGGCAAACTTTTCTGCATAATTTTGCTTTGTTGGTCTAGTGCATTTTTAGTCAATAAAACCACATTTAAAGAGAGCTAAATGTTGCATATTAAGTGTATTTTGATTAGTATATGATTCCTCTAAATTTTAGTAAGCATCAGGAGCCAATTAGACATGTTTTGATACTTGACAGTGCCACTGAACAGTGAAAAGAGTTGTTGCCCTAATACTGTATAGCCGTGAATTTGTTCATATTTTTATTTTTAAATGATGTTTAATGGATTTCTATTGGATGCTACAGCGTTAAGGAATATATAGTAAAAAGAATGGATGAATTTGAATGTGTTTGAAGCATTAAAAAGTAATTTTTGTGTTCGAATTGAGTGTTGTCTTATAAATTTCTTGACAGTAAAATCTTATAACTAAAGTGAGGCTCTAGAGTGTTGGAAGACAAGGGAACTAGTTATGAAGGTCATGGATAGTTTTGGAAATAGTTAGAATGAATGATTTTTACTTAAAAGTGATGTAACTTAAGGGAATGCATGAGGTGGAGTGAGTAACATAGTATATAATTGAACTCAATAAAAGAGTAATGGACTTGTATATTAGTAAATGCAGTGATAGACTTTTGAGACTATTATTCATATATCCCCTAATTGAAACTTGAATCTTGTTATGTGTTGTTAAGAAAGTAAGCATTTGAGGTAATATCAACTAATCTTGAACTTATGTTTAAAGGTGATAAGTGAGTGGTGATAGAGTAGTATGATACGAATAGAATAAAGTTCTAAGATTAGTAATTACTAAGGATGATAAAATAATCAACTACTCATAATTGAACCTAGAACTTTATTTTAATTTTATTAGCTTAATTCTTACATTAAGAAAGAATATCAATACCTAAATTAAATGAGGATGATAAGTTAAAAGCTAATTGGCCCAATGTTAGTAAGTGGTTTTGAGCTAAGAATCTTGAATGGAAGTAAAAATGGATTTGCTAGCCTATGTATGTGCTAATTCGGCCAATGTATGGCAGTGGAGTATATAATTGTTTTACTTAAAATTAAGTGTTGAGACATTACATTCTATGATTTTGGAAATGTGGTTGATGTATGTTTGAAATGTGCTATATCTAAGGTAAGCTTGAGAGCTACCAAAAGTTGCGCCCATGGAAGCCTATAAGAAATGATTGAAATTGAGAATGATAAGGGATGGGAATGATGACGATTGTTGTCTGGCAGGTTGTGTCTCTGTTTGTTTATTGACCATACCCATGTAGAGGTATAAGAAAAAGTACCAAAAACAAAGGAAACTTTATCAGGATTTCATGAGAATTATAAGTCCCTAATTTAAGTGTAATACTAAGTTAAAGACATGCATCATGTGCATTGCGTATTACTGTTAATAGCCTTCAAAGGTGGAGAGAATGAGAAAGTAGAGACTAAAAGAGATCTAAAAGGCCATTCTACATGATAAAGGATAACAGATAATAAGGACGACATTGTAGAAGGCTCCATATAGTTATGGAAGACGTTTATATTTTATTCACAGTAGGTAAGGGTCAATACATAGTCACTACTCTGACTTAGGAATATGATGGGTAGTTAGGGTCCTTTAAGTATGTATATGTATACACATCATAAATTCTTGTTTCGAATGATTGTATTCATCTTGATAATAGTGATGTATGTTCCTTATTAATACATGATAAATAAATGTGCCACGTATATCTTTTATCCTTTCTTTAAATTTAAACAAAATAAAATTTTAAATCTAGCATAAAACCAATTAATTGGGTATAAATACTTATGAGTATTGGTCTTCTTCCAAAATGCTTCATTTCTAACCTAAAATAGGGGTCCATCTAGAAACACTTCAGCACCTTTTCTTCAAGTTTCTTCATAGCTTAGCAATATAACCCAGCCCATTATTATTTTTTTATTCATAGAAGCTAATGACTACATCCTTTTAGCTCTTGCACATGTTACTAGGCCAATTAGAGAATTAGGTTTCTCTTGCACTCCTTAGTCAGAATCCATGATCTCATCATCTTCCTCTGGTTAAAAAGGATTTGCCATTAAATCTAGCTCCATGCTATCCTCTAAATAAGGAGACAAGTCGCTTACATTGAAAGTAGTTGAAACTCCATAATCTACTAGCAAATCAATCTTATAAGCACTATTATTTATCTTAGACATGACTTTGAAAGGACCATTTGCTCTTGGCATAAGTTTAAATTTTCTTTTATTAAGAAATCTCTCTTTGTGAAGGTGAATCCACAAAAGATCTCCTGGAGAAAATTGAACTTGCTTTCTTCCTTTGTTGTCTACCTTCTCATAGACTTCATTTTTCTTCTCAATTTGTTTCTTAATACTTTCATGCATTATTTTCACCATCTCAGCCTTTGTTTTTTTAACATCTGCAAAGTCTTTCATTAATAGGTGTAGGAGCTAAGTTGAGAGGAGTTAAAGGATTAAACCCATAAACCACCTCACAAAGAGAAAGTTTATTAGTGCTATGAACACTTCTATTATATGTGAACTCTACTTATGGCAAACAATCATCCCAGGTATTGAGATTCTTGTTAATAACAATCCTAAGTATGGAAGAAAGAGTCTAATTCACCACTTCAGTTTGGTCATGTTTCCACAATGTCTTCCAAAAGTAGCTTAAAAAATTGGCAGCTTAATCAAATACTATGCTCTTGGGAATTCCATGTAAGGGAACAATCTCATGAAAGAAAAAATCAGCCACATGAAAAGCATCATCAATTTTATGACAAATTTTTTAAAGAATTAACCAACAACCACTATAATTAAATTCTTTCCTCTTGAAGTTCTTGGCAGCCCGAGCAAAAATCCATGCTTAAATCAATCTATGGTTGGTCTGGTACAGGTAATGGCATATATAAACCATATACAACTACTTTGATCTTTGCTTTCTTAAAAGTAGCACACCTTTCAATGATGTGATGAACATCTTTAATCAAATTTAGCCAATAAAAGTGTTCTTTGACCATCTCCAATGTCTTTACAAGCCAACTAGATTTTAACAAGAACTAGATCATCTTTTTACTACTCTTTAATAAGTTCAAAACCCATCACTTAGCATTTATTAATGAGATTAAAGCATACCTGCGAGAAAGTGCATCAGCCACCACATTTAAACTGCCCTTTTTGTATTTGATAACATAAGGAAAAGTCTCCAAGAACTCAATCCACTTAGCATGTCATTAATTCAACTTTCCTTGTCCTTTCAAGTGCTTTAGAAACTTATGATGTGTATAAATAACAAACTCTTTAGGTAATAGATAGTGTTGCCATGTCTCAAGAGCTCTAATTAAATAGTAGAACTCTTATTATAAGTAAAATGATTCAGACTCACTCCACTTAATTTCTCATTGAAATAGGCAATAGGACACGTTCCTTGCATTAGAACAGCCCTTATTCTTACTCCTAAAGCATTACATTCAAGCTTAAAAGTCTTAGAGAAATTTCGTAGAACTAAAATTTGTTCTGAGCATAGCTTTTCCTTGATCAACTTAAAACTCCTTTGTGCAGCTTTAATCCATTTAAACTCTCCTTTCCTGATACATTTAGTTAATGGTACAGATCATATTCGCATTTTAAAAAGAAAACAACAGTATGCTTTATTAATAAATCAGACGAAGAACCCTATGTCTTATGATCAGACAAATCCTTACACACCTTTATATCATATTTGAATATTATGTGTTAGTATGACTCATTTATAGGAGTTCTTGTGCCAACTTTATCAAAAAAGGCACTAAAGCTTGTTAACATACCTACTGCACTGAAAATATGAGCTACATGTCGAAAAAGAAGCATAGCAGTGTACTTCTCTAAACAAAAAAGCAAACATGCTCACCACAACAAGATATGGTATGAGAAAAGAAAGATAAGCAAACTACTTTATCTTATCAAAGTGACTAATTAGTGATAGGCATTTCATGCTACATTTAATGCCCTAGGGGCACTTTCTTCACGAAGGCTTAACAAACGAACAAACCTCGTGAAAACATCTGAATGGATATTTTTGGAGAGCTCTATAAATAGTTGTGAAGAAATGTATAAGAAGTAGAACTAAATTGTTGAAGCTTTTGAACATGCTCTTAGTTTTTTCTAAGCTTTCCTACTCTTGAATCCTCTTGTACAAAGTGTGAAAAGTCACTAAGTTTTTTATTTTTGGACTAGAACATTACCTTGTATATTCATCTGATAAGACAAAGCCTAATCAGTGAACCAAACCCTTTTACCATTTCTGACTGAAATTGGTTAAAGCATAAAGAGGCTTTGGTTCAAAGAATACTTAGGTTAATCGCTTAGAGAGGCAAGTGTAAAACTACTTGGGTTGAGCCTAAAGAAACTTGAGTTAAAGAATACTTGCAACTTTGTATCAGTTATAGTGGAACTTGGTGGTATGTCAGGAACTAGAAATAGTTTAAAGGCTGTAACAACCCTCTGTCGCTACAAGACAACGACAGTCTATATATATATATATATATATATATATATATATATATATACTAATAAAGATAATACATCCAAACAACACACCATTCATTGTTCCATACTAATAACATATAACCATGTACAAATATATATAAAACAAGAGGCCAACCGCCCTACTCAGCTTTTTTTGGGATACAACATGTAAATATAGTGACCATGAATCAAAAGAATATAAGTCTAACCATCATATACAACTGTACGGGGATAGGGATACAAAATGTACTCCCTAAGGCTGGTTAGACTATACATCATATCAAGGCAACATAAAACACAAAAGTGCTCTCTGCCGCCGCTTCGTCAACCAAACGTCCGCCTTCAACTACGGGCAGTTGGATTTGCTGAAGCCTTACCCTCAACTCCTACACCAAAATATACGTGATCATCATAGTTATAACAACATATAACAACAACAACAAGACAGCCACCACAACAATACAAAAAAGTATAAGGCAAGGGTAAGCTTACGAGAACAAAAGCAACCATATAGTGCAAAATCATCATATATATTAGAGCCATCCACATATCAATATAAATCTCAATTCAGAACAATATGGGTTTCATAATATCACTACGCATCACGCCATAATTATAGCACTACCATGTTAATGCATGATTACACGACTCGAGAGAGATTTATAACTTCTCAGGCAATTAGCCAGGTCTTACCCCCTACCGTGGCCCATCCAAATACCATTCAGGGATTGCCAAACTTTAATCTAGGGATAAGCTTAGTGGTTCGTTGAGATGAGTGTATATGGGTGGTGGCTTACCGCGACACAAAGCCTACATCACCTTGGTCCCCTGCGGAATTGCCCATCCACTCATCCCCAAAGGCCCATCTTTAAGACCCCATGTTTTATCTAGGCACTAGGTTGGAGGCCCGTTTGAGCCATAACTCCTGTCAACTAGCCAACTTCCATGCTTACCTATAACACGGCGTGAGGCCTACACAACCTCAGCCAACTACATATGCATATGATGCATGTTTCATACCACGACAATCAACTTGACAACATACAATCCAACACACACACACACACACCACGTGGCCTATCCAGCACCACCTATGGTCCAACAATTCTACCATTCTCATGCATAGTTCACTGATAAACCCCTATCTAAACAGCCCATCTGAACCTATGCATGGTCAACAAGTAAAGCCCTCTTTAAGCAGTCATCCCTCGTGAGAAATCTCACCATACATAACAACTAGTGGAGGTCCTATCTAAGCAACCTTCCACCCAACATACTTTATTTTTAACCATTCTCACACAAACCTCGCACCGTGTCCCCTTTTCTCAACTCACTTCATATAACTAAACTCTTAAAATTTGTCAAGAATAGGGCAGCACATTGGCTCAGTGGTCCATATGCTTGCTCAGCAAACGTCCACTCTAGAGGATACTCCTTCTTTGTTCCAAGTTTCTCGCTTAGCAACAATCGGGGTTGCTCGGAAAATCCGTTCTAGTAACTTCCCATAACTCACTCACTCATATAATTTGCTCAGCGAACACCGTACTCGCTCAACAATTAGCTACTCCAGAGAACAGCCAAGTTTTAGATACACTTCTCGCTTAGCGAACACAATTCTCACTCAGCGAGGAGCCTACAACAGAGAGCACCTGCACTTAGTATCGCTCAGCAAGTTTAGTTCTCGCTCAATGGACCACTTCTAGATATCTTAACTAACTACTACTCGCTCGACGAGCATTCCGCTCACTCAACGGACTACATTCTGGAAATTTCCAGATATCTCAAGATCACTCGCTCAGCGAATCTCCACATTTCCTCATACATTCATCATATATCAAGAACATCGCTCAGCGACAAGAGTGGTTGTTCAGTGGATCCATATCCAAAAACCTCACATTACATTCTGAGGCACACTCGTTCAGTGAGAGGCCAAGTCGCTTAGTGACTTCCAAAACTCAAAAACATCGACTCTCTTCAAAAACCCAAAAAATCAAAACTTTCCACTCATTTCTACCCCAAATCAATCCTATCAGGGTCCATTAGCATCATACAGCATTTAGCAACAACATATTTAATAGATTTTACATACTAATCAATAATCACAACAAATCAGAAATCAAGAGAGGAAAAACCCATTTCAACCACAAATCTCAACACAACATCAATTTAAATCCGTTTCAGCACAAAACAAGACCACATTCGCACTCAACAACACTCATACAACAAGTTTACAACCAAAATAAGCTTCCCTTACCTCCTAGGAGTTCTGAATCCGAATTTGGAGAAAAGAGGAAATAGAGAAATGCCCTTCCTTGAGCTAAATCCATCCAACCAACTAGTTTACTCAACATCGAGAATGGAATTCAACTCACATCTTGCTATTAAAGCTTGGTGGCTTGAGAGAATTTGAGAGGAAGAGAGTGAAAGTTTGGGAAAAGAAAGAGAGACTTGAGAGAAAAAAAATATGAGAGGTTGAGGTTTTAAACCTCCCCGGGCCTCACAAAGGTTTTGGGCTCACTCAGGTTTGTGGCTCACCTAACCACTCCCTAAGGTTCATGACTGGTCCCACTTAATTGTTTTCTCTCAACCACCCCAAAACAATAACAACTCTCTCTCATTTGGCTCAAGCACATTTCCTCAGGTTCCCTAAAATCAGAATTAGGAATTCCAAAACAACAACATAAAACCAAAACTACATAACATCATCACTCATTAACAACAATTAACAACTTATTCATTTGTTTTAATTATTAGATTATATATCTAATTTCCACTTTTAAATTATTCAAACACTAAATCACACATTAGGAAAAATGTAGATGTTATAGGGGCTGAGATGAACCAATATAAAAACCTTATGTTTTTATCTCTCTCCTTCTTGTCTTATTTATTTAACTATCTTTGTGTTTTGAAAAGTTTTTGATATATTGCTTAAACACTTTTATAAAAGGTTTCTCTCTATAGTCTGTTGTAAACAAGTTTTACATATTGTCTTACATTTCAAAATCCTTTGGGAAACCATAGAAGAGTTATACCTTAGTAAGATTTCCTACAAGTACTAGCTTCATTCAAGGATAGAGATAAAACTTAGAGAAATTTATGGGATTTAGAAAAAAGTCCTTATTTCATTCTCTAAGTGTGGCCTAAACCTTTTCCCTTCAGGAAAATGCTTCATTTCCTCAATAGAAAATTGTTTATTGTCCTCTCCAAAATCTAGCCTTTTCTCATTATTATTATTGTTTATTTTGGTGTAATGTAGAAAGTTGATTATCTTTATATATATGCTTGAGAACATGTACAACTTTGAGTTGCCTTTGCACGTTTGAAAAGTAACCTCTTTCTTAAAATTAATTTGACTATTTTTAGTTTAAAAGAGTGTTTTCCATACATTCCATGGTTATTTTCTTTCATGTGCTTCAAAAGGGGAAGGGTTGTTCTAAAATCTTTGATTCCATCAAGAAAAACCCTTATAGTACAAATAACGAGGAAATGTTTGTTAGTAACACCCTATCTAGAAAAGCTAAGGTTAAGAGGTTGAATAAACCACTCGAAAAAGAGACTTGATCTTAACAGACAAGAAGTGTAGAACGACTCAAGACCCATGAAAGGTGAAAAGTGAGATGAATGAATGGTGTGTAGAATTTATTCGTGACAAGCAAAATTTTGAGGACGAAATTTTGCTTGTTAAGGAGGATTGTAAATCTGGTTATTTTCCTAATTTGTATTTTAAGTGTTTGACAATAATTACAAGAATAATTTAAATTTAATTTCATGAAAAATTTAATAAATGAATATTTGGTGATTTTTGGTGCAAGTTTCAATAAAAGATTCTACCAAAATTGGGACTGTCTTGTGAACTGACAGTGTAGGAGTACACTGTAAAAGTGAGCAAATAGTCAGAAGTCTCGCAAATTTATTTATGGTTAGTCAATTCAAATCATAATTAAATTTCTGTGCAAATTGTTTTGTTGCTTGGTTATCGTTGATTAGAATAGCATTATTTTAATCTGGTTCTTTGTAGTGTTCAAGTTTAGGATTTATGGGAGCTTAAGAAAGTCTTTCTAAGCCATTTTCTTTTATGTCTGAGTACCATCGGATAATTTACAAAAATCTGTTTACTAGTGGGTTAGTCATTTTTGGATCTCAGAGAAATTATGAAATGTTTTGAAGAGTTTAAGTGGTGGTTAGAAGGGTTTTAATAGAAACTCATTTATTTTCCCTTTCCCCGCTTATAAGATCGTGAAACTCCTCTCTTCTCCAAAGCTTAGCTTCATTTTCTCTCTTTGGGGTAGAAGCTTTCATCTCCTCCAAGGCTTCATTTGAGTTCTTGAAAACTAAGCTCTCCTTCCCCATTAAAGTTTGGACTTTCATTGGTGTTGATGAGTCCTCTTTCTCTTTTTCCACTTTCTCTTCATCTCTTTGAGCTAACCCATTTGGGTAATTATCATAAAATCTAAGTTCGAGTTTGTTTTTGGGTTCATAATTCTGTGGGTTTGCTTATGGTGGTGTTGTTGATGAGAAAAGCTTTTCCTTTTGGCTTTTTTTCACTTCTTTCCCTAAAAACCCTAACCTTATGACTACTTTGAGGTAAGGAAGCCTACTATTGGTTGTTTCTATGTTAGTGGTTGTTGGTGTGTTGATTTTATGCTTTGGAAATAGTTGAACCTCTATTGGGTGTTGCCATGTATGGTGTTCTTGGTGAAAAATTTGTTCTTGTGAGAAATCTGTGATTTGTTGATAAAATGTTGAAATTGTTGTACAATCTAATGCATATAAGCTTTGTTGACATTGGTTGATGATGTTGTGGTCCTCAATGAGTCAAAATTTGGATCTAAGTTGTGGAAAAGTTGAATTCTTTACTGAAAATCGTGTTTTTTTGCATTGTCATGAATAATTGATTATATGAACCTTATAATTGATTATTTTGAGCTCCAGAGGATGTTTTCTTGATACTGGCTCTGAAATAATCAATTAAGGAGGCTTATAATCGATTATTTATATCAACAAATGACTTTTGGTGCATTTCTGACTAGTTTAATTTGTTATTACAAAATTTAATCTATTATTTCAGAATTTAATATGTTATTTTAGAATTTAAATCTATCACTTCATATTTTGATCTATTATAAAAAAAAGGATACCAAATAAAATACTTTCCTCCTTGAGATAATAGAAAAGAGTTAATAAATGGATTGTTGTTTTTCTAAAATCTTTAAAAATGGTGTTTTTCATTTTCCAAAACTCCTAGTTAAGAATGACAGAAAGAAGTTCAATTTAAATATGATTTCCTTAAACTAAGAAAAAGAATTATTCTGAAAGGTTTTGTGAATCTTAAGACTAAAAAGTCTTCTAAATGATTAAAGATTTACAATTTGTTGACCCTCAAGGATTTCAAATGTATATTTCAAGATAAGTTTAGAGGCTTCAAATGTTCTAAGAAGGTGTTCATATATAAACTAAAATGATTTGAAGGATGGAAATGGAACCTACTATGTTATGCACTAGTTAAACCTCCAAATAGATGGATCCTCTAGATGGAGTGTCACGACTTGGTTAAGTACTGTGCCAAGTGCCAGTTGAACCTCCATGTGGATGATTGTTTATTGGAGTGCCATGATTTGCACTTAGTATTGAGGTCATTTCTCTAATATGAGGATGTTTTTGAAAATATATGTAAAAAAGAGTTGAAAATACTTTTGAACGATGTTGAGTAGTTCAATCTTGATAGGTTGACTTCTTGTTGTTGTTGATGAAACTTAAGACCTTGTGGCAGGTTATAGTTGAGATGGCGGGTACAATGTTGTTGTATCTAAAACCACAAGGGAATCTAAGTATAATCATGGTAAAGATGCTTTTTTGGCTTAATGAATGTTGAATGTTGTGAGTTGAACTGTTAATGTTGAATAATTATCTTTATTTTGAGGATAAGTGTGCTACAGTTAATGATGATGAATTGATAAGATGCAAGTGTTGAGCTACATGTTGTTGTTGTCATGCATTCATACACAAGTTTATAGTTTTGACTACGTTATTGTTGAAAGAGGACACATGTAAGTATGTAAGCTAGTCTAGGTAAGGCTTCATACTTATTGTGGAAAAGGTTAGTGGAGGATGAATTTCCTTGGTATAGACGAATGGAAAAACCCTGCATGTAAGCCAAGTAGAGGTGTCAAACGAGCTGGCTTGACTCGATGGGCCAAGCATGAAAAACAAGTCAGGCTGGCCTAGCCCAAATTCGTAATGGCTGTGTTTTTTTTTTTTTTGGCCTGAGCTAGCCCGATGAACCCATTGAGCCAGGACAAAATGGCCTATGACTCTTTTTTTCTTACATTTTTATATATTTTACAAAAATAAAATAAAATATAGCACTAGACTAAATAGGCCCGGTACCATGTGAGCAAATTTTTTCTAGGCTTGACAGACCTATTGGGCTGGGCCATTTTAGCCCTTTATTTTAAGCCAAAGTTTTATGGCCCAACCTAGCTGGGCCAATTTTTCCAACTCTAAGGCTAGGGTTTACTACAGATCCTGTGTCGTAGTAAAGCCAGCACCCACATTTATCTATCCTGATAAGCTGCTATATCATTTCCAGATTTCATTGTTAGATATCTCCTAAATGGTTTTTGGCACATGCCATGTTAAGGATCCGAGTGGTTTGTTGTTGCTGTTTACCATGATTAAGGGATAGTCTACTTGGTCCTTCGCCAGTTGAAATCTCCATGGAGTTAAGTTGGCATTGTACTGCATGATTATTTCTATCATTGTGTGGTTGCACATGATTGTCGAGTTGTGATGGTTATATATGTGGTTTACTCCTTATGAGTTGAATGTGATGAGAAATTGTAAATTTTCTTTAGAATAAAGTAAACAGCAGAGTAATTTTTACTTAATGATTTTGGATTTAATAGCTGGGTATTGTTAACATGGGTTACCTTCATAGTTGTTTGATTATATGATGCTTTTTGTTTTGTAAGCTTACCCTTGCCTTCTTGTTGTTATTATTGTGTGATTATGATGATCACGTCATTAACATGGGAGCAAATGTTGAGGCTTCGGCAAATCCAGCTTCTCTCGGTTGATGATGATGCTTCATTTTAGCCAGTAATGGAAAAATGTGACGAGTTTTGCGAGTCACTGCTTTTTTCCTTTTTTCGAGGAGTTAATATTCCTTTATGTTGTTTGTTTCTTTTGACATGATGTATAGAGTGACTAGCTATAGGGAAAGTGTCCTTGTATCCCCCTCCCTATAATAATGTAAACATGGCTTTGTTGTCAGCACGCTTGTTTTCTTTGGTATCGTATATGTTTGTCAGCTTATTGGTTTGAGACAAATTGGGTCTCATGGATGATAGTTACACATTGCATGATAAATGCTTTGGTTGAATATGGCTTTCTCGATGGGTTTTCTTGAAAAAAAAAATACATATTTTTGGAATACCTTAATTAAAGACCTTTTTTTTCTAAATTAAAAGTAGTAGTGTCATCATGAAGCAATAGTGGGTCGTTACACCAATTCCTATTATTTGTTAATGATTAATTAATCCTAATGTGTCCTTAACACACTAATTAAGTCATTAGCACATTAATTAAGGTTAATAAGATTCTTTCACCAAAATGGTTAAACACATTTTTCTCCTAAATTAAGACCATTCAACCTTCACCAATAAGGCAAGAATTCAAATGAACTCTTCCCATTGGCTCCTTCAAAATGGCTAAATATTTTATTGCTCCCAAGGGAGGGAAAACAATTTTTTATGACAAAATTGCCCTTAAAGCCACTAAAAACCCTAACCTTTCTTCATATCCTTCATTTTTGTGCCAAAGCTCAAAATTCTCTCACTTTTCTTTCTCCCTCTATTGGCTAAATACACATACAACACTTCCCTCTCAATTTTTTTTCATTTTTCTCTCCTCCAAACTCAAGAACCTCAAGGCCTCAAGGTGTTATAGCTTAAGGAGGTTCCATTTCTTCATCAAACTTCCATCTATAAGGCTTTAGGTTCTCTAACCTTTCCCTCTTCTTGCTACATGAGCTCTCTCCCTCTCTTCTCTAACATATCTTCTCTTATTTTGTTTCATGAAAACACCATTTTATGGTGGTATTTTTTGTTTGTTCTCAAGCATCAAAATCTTCCATTTTTCTCTCTAATGGCTCCATGCATCTTTCTTAAGTCTTCAAGGGTAAGGGACGCTTACTCATTTTTTTATTTTTGATTGGTTAAAATGCTTCAAGGATATGAGATGCTTACACATTTTCTCTAAATGCAATGTCATTGTATTTTGATGGTCATTTTGTCCTTTTGTGTGCATATGTGTGCCTATTTCTTTAAATATATTGAAAAAGCTTCCATCTTAATCTTTATTTTTTATTTTGCTTCATGAGAATGTATGTGGATGTATTGAGTATTAGTTGTCGTGTTCATATGGATTAATGTAATTTTTTATGATTTTCATGATTATAAATATTTTATTTTGTTTATATATTTGTTTTATGGAATAAGAATGTTGTTTTGATGGATTTAGAGCACTTTATGTAGCATGACATTTATGTGTTTGTGGCTGGATATTTTGTGTTGGAAGAAGATTAAAAATGTGATTTTTATGGTATTTTATGTGTTATTTTGATTTTGGGTTATTTGGGGATTTTATTGATTCATAAAACATTTAAAATACAAAAAAAGATCTAAGCTTTAATTTCCTTGAAAATTTAGGAGTATTTAGTGGATCGGATTGACCTGATGAACTCAACAATTCAAACCAAACCAATTAAACTATTTTTGATTGGTTTGGTTAATCAATTCTTTTCACTTCAAATCTAAACCAAACCAATCATAGTTGGTTGATTCTCGGATTTATCTTTTTTCAACTCGAACCAACTTGATGTGTAACATCCCTACCTTTATTTAAAACTATTTTTCAATTGTTTGTTAATTTATTTTTGAGAAATTGAGCAAGAATCTCAAAAATATGATCCCTACCGTTGTGTTTAGAATTTCAAGAACTACTTAGTTATGATTTTTAATAATTTTTCCAAGTTAGAGCTCGAAAAAATGAAAAAATAACAATTACATCCCGATTTCTTGACAGAAAAGGATGACATGTGAAAAGGATTCAAATGACAGTAAAATATTATTCTGAACTTGGAAACATGTTATATATATTAAGTTATAATTTTGAAAATTTTCTAGAAATTTTTTGAAATTCTTGTAAAAAAAGACCAAAATGTCTCTAGTTGACTATTAAATCAAATCAGTATTGGTTTGACATTTAGCAATAGTAAAGTTTTCATTCTAAGCTTATTTTTAGGTGAAAAACTTAATTTTATAATTACTAGAAAATTTTTGAAATTTATTGAATTAAAATGAATTTATTATGAATTTTTAACCTAAAAATACAAATTAATTAATTAAAAATTCAAAAAATGTATTAAAAGTTAATTTTAAATTTTTGATTATTTAGAACCTCAAAATAATGTGTCTACCATGTTTCAAACAAAAATTCATTAGTTTGATTTACAAGAAAATTTAGTTTTATCGATACTGACCAATTTAACTGATAAAAATTGAACAGAGCGCAAAGACTAGGGTAGGAAAGTAACACGTCCAACTCAACAACATTTAAGAACTATTTTGTGATTCACACTATTAACATGCGCTAAATAAAAAAATTAAGAAAGAAAAAGAAAGTTGATTTATGACATAAGAACCATGACATCACACAAGCTTACATCATCCAAATGCTACTCTATAAATACCTTGTGGCACAAAAAAATCACACACCCCTGGTTCCTTGCTTGGTCAAACCTCTCCTCCCCCATTTCCTTTACCATTTTCATTTTTTTTCATTCACCAAAGCTTCCAATACCAAGTTTCCATCATCCTCCATCAAGGTGCCATCAAGGTTCAAGCTTAAAGCCACCCTCCAACCTTCATTGCTCTTCATCCTTTTTGTAACGACCCAACCTGTCACTACTCAACAACGTTACTACACTTTACTATCTCATATAAGCATAATTAAAATCAACAAGTGGACATAAGTGAAATACATGCAAGATGAGAGATCTATCCATCTCTCTTGTGCCATACATTCATATCTTTACAACTTTCGAAGAATCAAAAGAACAGGGGATAACCTCTTAGCCATATCACAAAATAAATATACATCAACAGGGGAGAAAGGTATAGAACACACTCCCTATGGCAGGTCACACTATACAACCCCATCAAAAGAATATAACGAAAATATATATATATAGATTTCAACAAAACAAACACGTGACTCCTCGAGCCACACCATTTCCAACACGAAGCTCCACCTTCAGCTTTGAGAAGTCAAGTCCACTGAAGTGTCGCCATCTACTCCCACGCCATAGGACGTGATCATCACAGTCACACCAGCACAACAACAGCAACAAGACAACCAATAACACCAAAACAAGACAAGGGTAAGCTTACTAAAACAACGACATAACATATGATTATTGAAACCATCAATATTTCTCATCATTCACACTCGTACATATACATATACATATATATACATATATACATATATATGGCAAAGAGTCCTTAATTCAAAACCCCATATCACAACCAATCCTCCACAACTATGTCAATGCATGATGACACGATTCTCAAGAGATTCACAACAATTCGAACGATCAACCAGGTTTTATCCCCTACCATGAAGATCCAGCACCCATTCAAGGATTGCCAAAACTTTGATCTACGGACAAGCTTAGTGGTGTGTCGGGATAAGTGTATGTGGGTGATGGCTCATCGCGACTCAAGGTTTGCATTTCCTTGGCCCCCTGCAGAATCGCCCATCCACTCATCCCCACAGGCCCATCTTTAAGACCCCACGTCTCATCTAAGCATTAGGTTGGAGGCCCGTCTGAGCCGTAGCTCCAGTTAACCATCCAACTTATGTGCCTGCCTGTACAACGACATGAGGCCCATCACACAGCCTCAGCTAACAATATATGCATGCAATGCATGTATTACAACGCAAGACCAACCCATTAACAACAAGTCAACATATATACGTATATACAGCAACACAACACCACGTGGGCCCGACTAGCACCACACGTGGTCCACAACCACTACCAACACTAGGCAGGCCTAAACCGACCCCAAATATTCAATAGGTAAGGCTCTATCCAAGTAGTCCATACCTCAAGAGAACTCTCACACACCACAACTTAATTCACAACAAGTGGAGATCCTATCCAAGCAACCTGCCACTCTTGGGCCACTCTAGGGCCCTATGTAAGCAGCCCATACCCCATGGGTAAAACCCAAACAACAAGATCTAGGACAAGTGGAGGTCCTATCCAAGCAACCTACCACCCTTCCCACCTTCTTAACAATTCTCACATTGGACTCACACTAGGAGTCTTTGTCAACCATGATTCACACAACTACACTTTCAAAAATTGATCAATTGTAGGACACTACATCGCGTAGCAACCTATATGCTCGCTCAGTGAAGACCTTCCTTATAGAGGACCAACTTTTCCTTATGAAGGCTTTTCGCTCAACGACCATGAGTTTCGCCCAGCAAATCAAAGTCACTCGCTTAGCGACAACTGGGGTCGCTCAGCAAATTTGTTCCAGGAACTTCCTCCAAAATCTCTCTCGACAACATCTCGCTTAGCGAGTCACCTACTTGCTCAGCGAATAGCCACTCTAGGAGAGTAGCCATAAACTACACATACTCCTTGCTCAACGAACATGTTGTTCGCCCAGCGAACCTCTTGAAATAGAGAACACCACTCTCCTGGGCCCCTAATTCGCTCGGCGAGCTCAGTATTCGCTCAACAAATTGCTCCTAGGCAATTTGGAATGCCTACACTTACTTAGCGGGTCACATAGTCGCTCAGTGAACACTCTTCTGGAAAATTTATGGATTTTCATGAACACTCACTTAGCGAACCAGATTTCACTTAGTGAATCCCTCTTACTCTTCAGGCATTTCTACCACTCAAGAACACTCACTCAGCGACTTGATGGATCACTCAACGAATCACCAACCTGACAGCCTCACTTCAGTCTCAGGGGCATTCTCGCTCAACGAGTTCCCTAGTCACTCAGTGACTATCAGATAACAGAACCAACAACTCTCGTCTAAAAACCCAAAGATCCAAACTTTTCACCGACTCACACCCCAAATCAACTTCTCAAGGGCCGAACACGACCATACATCAACCCACAACAACATACTTAATGCATACAACATTCCATACAATATTTCAACAGGAAAATCAACCACAAAAATAGCAAACCCATTTTCAACAATATTTCCACACAACTCAGCCAAATTACACGTTTCAGCCCAATCTACAACAACATATGCATACTACTACATTCATACAACAAGTATTCAACTAATGTAAGCTTCCCTTACCTCTTGAAGCTTCCAAATCTGAAATTGGGAAAGGAGGAGAATGTAAGAAATAAACTCTTGAGCCAAACCTTCAAGGAATCTGCCCTCCTTGACATAAGAACACATAATTAAGGCTTGAAATCCTTCTATACTCTTGGTGGTTTGAGAAGGATTAAGAGAATGAGAGAGAGTGAGGGAAGAGAAATGATAGAATGAAAAAGAAAAGGAGTTTTAGTGTCTTAAAACTTGCCCTAGGCCTCACAAAGACTTCGGGCCCACTAAAGCCCATGGTCTGTCTACTCACTCCCCAAGCTTCACGACTGGCTCAACACTGTTGTTTCCCTCAACAACCCATAAGAACATAACCAACACTTTCACTTTGGCTCAAGAACATTTTCCTCTAGTTCCCTAAATTCAGACAAAAATTCCAAGGTAACCAACACAAAGCCAAAACCACACTGACAACTGACTCATTTATTTGTTTTATTCACCAATATCATATATTATATTTCTACTTTTAGTTATTAAATCACTAAATCAAACATTAAGAAAACACAACGTCACACTTTTCATCACTCTAAGAGGTATTAGGGGTCAATGGGTTCGGTTTTCATTTTATGATTACTTTCACATAGATGGTATGAGGATTTTGACCCCAAAATCCATTAGCTATCTTGAATATTGATTTATGTCTATGTTTCCTATTAATATGCCTATTGTTGCTATTGTTGGTTGTTGATCTTTGGTATTGTTTTTTGGTTTGATTTGGACAAGTTCTTGATGATGTATTGTTGTAGAAAACATGGATGCATCAGATTAATGATGTTTATGTTGAACAATTTAAAAAAATGTTTATGTTGGATTGGAAGCTCTCAAGTTTCCTTAGAAAAATAAGTGTCTTGCCAAAATTTTTTACTTCTCTATGATTTTAAGAAGCTTAAATGAACTTGGTTTGTTGCTAAATTGATTTGGTAAGAAGAAGTAATTGTTTTTTTTTACCTTGGTTTTTATTTTAGGCCTCATGGTTTTGAAGTGTTCTTAAACTCTTGAACAAAATTTTTAGCTATCTAGTAAATACAATTTTAGTTAAACTAAGGTTAATTTAAATTTGATTTGGGAAAAAAATGGAAAAATAGAAATTTTGATACTAATTTACTATAGAAGGTCTCTTGGCCATTTTAGATTCAATTTTTTTTTCTAACTTTAATTAACTACTAGTTTAAGGCAATTTTAAATGGTTAACTAATGTCTTTGCAACACTAAATAAAGCCTATACCCTTAGTTTTGTTTAGGAAAGCTTGGCCTAATTAACTTAGTGGTGCCTAAAATCAAAGTTCTATTTTTAATAACTACTTATTTAATCCTTATTCTAAGTACCTAAAGTTTAAATTGAACTTAATTAAGAGTTGGTAAAACACAGGCTTAATATAATTTTAATGGATAACTAATGTCTTAATAAGTACTAAAATGAATTCTAGAACCTTAACTTTTTCTAGCATTTTTGATCTTGGAAATTTTAGGGGTAAGTAAAGTTAAGTTTTCAACTCTTAATCAAAATGGTTTTAAACCTTATTAAGTATCTAAGATTGATGGTATAAGTAAAAATTGAAATTTGTTAGAAATGCACACTTAGCAATTCAGATTTAGTTTAGCATTAAACACCCAAAATTGAAATTTTTACTAAATAACCTTATACCTTAAATTAGGTACCTAGATAGAAATTGATAAGTAAAAGTTTTGCTAACCTTTTAGACTATGGTTATTTTAAAATTAAGGAAATTTTACCTTGTCATTGATTACATGCATTACAAAGATTTTCATTTAAATTGTTTAAATTATAATTTATGTTAAATATTTCCATATGAATGTGTAGACCTCAATATATTATATTGCTGTGTGAATAAAAAGTAAGTCTCTGCATAGTAAAGTGATATTAAGAATGAGAATATTAGTGCTTAGATTTGTTGAGACCTAGAGAAACCTTTACTAAGAAATAAGATAATTAGTAATGAATTATTAGTTAGATTAGTAATGAGATGTGAAGGACATGCAATTGACATGAAACCCTGTAGGAGAAGCTACAATTTGGTACACTGAGGAGTGAAAGGCAAGGACACAATTGGCAGAGGTCTTAGGGGTAAGGTATTGAACGGTGGAAGTCCTAATGGCCAAGATAGTGCTCTTGTGCCGAGATACTCACCTAATCAAGCTTGATAACCTTGATAATTGTCGAGCATTCCAAGATTGGTTGAGAGTATACCTCCACATTAGGTTGTAGCCCTGAGTTGAAAGATTGCTTATGTTCCTCAATGATAATGAGGATTGTACCATGACGATGTTGGAGAGGTATAATACTCTCAGTCACTTTCGATTTTTATGTGATTGATTGCTCATCAATGGGAAGTATGAATCCATACAGAGTCAAGGGTAAACTAACATAACTTAGATGAAACCTTAGGTTCCCTCTTTATAATTGTCAACTGTGTTTTATCTGATGATTCATGATAGGATTTCCTACCATCTATGTGAAAGCGATTTTGAAAACAAATCACCTTACTCCTCTCTCTCTCTCTCTCTCTCTCTCTCTCTCTCTCTCTCTCTCTCTCTCTCTCTCTCTCTATATATATATATATATATATATATATATATATATACATATAAACTTGTTTATCTTATCTTTTACTCCTATTTCTAAATTCTGTTTTACTTTCTGCTTTTCTATTTTAAAAGTGACGAACTCAAAATGAGCACAAAACAAACAAAAAAATTTTACTCACATTTTTCAAATAATAACTAAGTAACTAAATAAGTAAATACAAGTTATGTCCAGTGTGAACAGGTACCACACGATGATCTAATCAATTATTTTTTAAATTTCAGATTAAAACATTTTAAACTTTAGAACTTAAATTTTTCTTCTATTTTTGCCTTTTCCTTTTTGTTAATCCATTTTTATTTTGTTATGATCTTCTATATTATTACCATCTTAATTTGGTCACATTTATTATGTAATTTTTTATTATATTTTAGGTAAAGAAATTAATGATATATGTATGATAACTATAAAAAAAATTAAAGATTAAATAAAATAAATAATTAATCATTAAAGAACAAAGAATATTTTTACCATGCATTACTATAAAATTAAACATTTATATAAAATAGACAATAAGTGAAAGTAAAAACTTGAAAAATATAATAATTTATTTTTTATCATAACATGACCTGAACCAAACTAACCATACATAGCATTCACATACAATTTCATAATGCATGACCACATCATAAAATGTAGACATAAATTACCATGCTAATGCATAAGGACACTACTCTCGAGAGATTTTCAACATTTAAAGTGACCAGCACAAACATGTTCCTGAACATAGTGCCATCCACAGCTATTGGGGAACACCATAGCTTTGATCTATGTATAGAATCAAGTGGTTGATCAGGATAGATATATGTGGGTAGTGGCCCACCACGACACAAGGCTTGTAATGACCTTGGCCCCCTGTGGAATTGTCCATCTACCTATCCCCCAAGTTCTAAGTGCAATGACCCCTACTAACCCTTTCCGACACTAGGTTGGAGGTCCGTCTGAGCCTCAGCTCCTATCAACCAACCAACTTGCGTGCCTGCTCATAATGCAACCACCATTACGAACTCATGCATGAATGCATGTACAACACCATCCACCATCAATCCAACACCAACGATTTAATAAAATTCAACAACATCAATTCAACAGAATTTAACAACAACACCATATGGACTCAATTCAACACCTAACATGGCGAACATGGTAGGCCCTACCTGAGCATATATCATTAATTTCTTTAGGGTTTTGTGTAACAAATGGGATAGAAGGGGGGTCTCAAGGTTTTATAAGAGTCTTAAGAAAGGTATTGGGCTCACCTAGGCCCAATTCTCCCTTTCTATTACTTTAAGGCCCAACTGACCCAAAATCACAACCACCCACTAAACCAACTGAATTATCATCAACAGAAACATTTAAGTCAAACAACATTTTCTCAAATTTCACAATTCAAACAAGAGTTTCCAAGACAACACAACAACGAACACACACATCTACAATTTATTTATTAATTTTTAATTACAAAACTAAATTTAATTTCCACTTTCAAATTATTAGATCACTAAATCACACATTAGGAAAACACTGGTGTTACAATTTCTGCCTTATTTTGCAGAAATTGCATAATACCAAATTTTAACAAAATAACAATTTAGTAATCATATAAAATTTTAGCAGAATAACAACATAGTAATTATAGTTTAATTACTAAAATTTTGGCAGAATAACAACTAAATAAATACATTTTAATTTTATAAATTTGAGCAAAGTAATAACTTAGCAATTATAATTTAATAATCTAAATTTAAAGGGTTTAGGAGAAAAACCCTACCAACCAACGTGCAAAATGACAATAATTTAGAACCAACTCCACTTCCCCCATTACCTCTAAGGTGGTTGATGAAGAGGATGGAATTGTTGATGCAAAGGTCCTAGGAAGAGAACTTTATTAGTTGTTGGAAAACAAGTAAAATTTTAGTATAAAAACAAAGTAAAAGAATTTTTTTTTCTAGAGAGAAAAGCTCTCTAAGAATTTGGCTAGCTTGAGAGAGTGGAGGATGTATGAAGAATGTCCAAAATACATGGGTATTTATAGGAGAAGAAGGGAGCATAGGTATCCCCTAAGTGACATTAGCCATTATGTCATAAATAAGGTTTTTATTTATTTTTAATTCAATTAAGGGACAAATATGAAAAATTAGGGACACATATCAATTTTAGGTGATGAATCACCCCCTTGTAGGTTGAAAACGTGCTGGGTGAGCTGTCCTAAAGCTCCCCAGTATAAATTTTAATTGTATTTAATATCAAAAATAATGTATTTTAATGCAAAACTAGACAAATGCATTATTTTTCATCAAAAATAAATTTCTAATAATAAATTTAAATTTTTATTAATTTATTTCAATTATATGTATTTATTTTGTATTTTTAAGCTAGAAAATTCTTTAAAAAATCCATTTTAATTCAATAAATACCAGAATTTTTATAAAAATTATAAAATTAAATATTTTACCCATAAATAAAATAAAATTATAATTTTCACCTTTTTTAGGATGTCAAACCAATACTGGCTATGCTTAATAGACACCTAGGGGCATTTTGGTCATTTTACACAGAAATTCTAGAAAATTCCCAAAAAATTCCAAAACTATATTTTAATATATATGACATGATTTCAAGCTCAAATTAATATTTTAATCTCAAATGAATATTTTTCTCATGTCATCCCTTAATGTTGAGAAACAAAGACAAACTCGTCATTTTTTAATTTCTTGCGCTCCAGCTTAGAAAAATTATTAAAAATCATAATTAAATAGCTCTTGAAATTTTGAGTATAATGGCTGATCAGAATTTTGAAATTCCTTCCTGATTTTTCAAAATTACATTGTCAAATACTAGAAAAATAGTTGAAAAATTAAAATCGATTGTTATTTTTCACTATTTTTCTTTCAAAATAAAATTTTTATAATGAAAGATACTTAGTATAAAATTTTCAAAACATTTTGAGGTCAAAAAGTCTCTGGTTGTTCTCGTAGTCAATCAGGGATATTTTTGTCATTTTACAAAAATTATCTCATTAAATTCCTCAAAAATTTCTAAAATTATTACTAATTATTCTAAGTACATTGATGACTTAAAAACAATTTTTAAACACTTCCAACTATTTTGTTTATTAATTTTGTTATCTAACTTTTTACTAATGAAACGGTCATTTTACAATTCTTGAACTCCATTTGTAACACCCTCACTTTTAGTTACTAATCTGTTTTTCTAAATATTCTATAATTATCTATGAAGAATCGGATGGGAATCTCATAAGTATGATCTCACAATTATGATCATATTAGTAAATAATAGTTAGTTTAGATTTTTAATAATTTTTTTGGAGCCCAAAAAAGGGTAAAACGACTATTTTGCCCCTTAAGAATTATATAATTGAGAAAATAGATAAAAATAATTAAAAGTGTCTAAAATTTATTTTTAAGTAATTTATGTATTTAGAATAATTAATATTAATTTTACAAATTTTTTAAAAATTTATTGAGACATTTTTTGTGAAATGATCGGTATACCCCTAAGCCATTACGAGAGTCAACTAGAGACTTTTTGACTTCAAAATATTTTGAAAAAAATTATATTGAGTATATTTTAATTATAAAAATTATATTTTGTTGTAAAAATGGTGAAAAAACGAAAAATATAGTTATTTGATAAAAAAATTGATTTATTAGCTTAATAAATGCCCTTTTAGTGAAAAATTTATTATAAATAATATATGTATGAGAAAAAATCCGAAAAAAAAACTTAGATTCACAAAAATATATGTGAGGGTATGGTGGTCATATTTATTTAAACTAACCCAAAAATCCAATCCAATTTATCACCATTAATCATTATTTTATTAGATTTTAACATCACATAGTCAACAATTGCTGCCTTTATTTGCTACGTTGGTTTCAACTCTTGGTTCCCTCCTTTGTGCTTCAAATTAATGTTAGTTTGCAACTAGAGGGAGGGGGGGGGGGGGGTACATTGTTAATTATTTCTTTATGATTTAGCATAAAAAATTTAAATCAAAACTATTTTTAAATTTTACCATAGTCAAAAATTGCTGCTCTCTTTGCTTCGATTTCACGCTAGTCTAGAACAGCACAAAAAAAGGTGCAATTAAGAATCTTATTTTATAGATTTAAGTATAAGAAAATAATTCTAAAACTATATTATTTTTCTTCTATAAAAACCCACCCAACCACCTTCATATTTTCACTCTTTTCTTCAAAATTTTATACCCCTCCTCTGCTAGTATGCTACATGTCCTCTCTCTCCCTATCCAAGTCCTTAAAATTTTCTTCTTCCACCATTAAAACACCTTCAAGGTTTAGGTTTAGTTCCTATAGCATAAACGCCTTACCTGTTCTTCTAAAGCACCATCAACCACATTTAGAGGTAAAGGGGGAGTGAGGTTTAAGCCTCTAATTTTTGTTTTCTTAATGGGTGTGTGTGTTGGGTTATCCCTTAAACCCATATTATTATATTAATCCTACTACTATCTATATACATAAGTAATTATTTACTTTCTTGCTTTACTTTAATGACATTTAATTTGATGTTATTTATTTTCTTGCTCTTGTTATTATTTTTATTTATGTAGATGGTTTCAGAGTAGATTTTCCCCCCAAAGCCCTTAGCTTTTTATTTTCAATTCAATTGCTTTCATGTAGACAGTTTTAGAGTGGAAATTCCCCCCAAATCCTTAGCTTTTTACTTTTCATTTAATTGCTTTTATGTAGACAATTTTAGAGTGGTTTTCCCCCCAAAATCTTTAGGTTTTTACATTCCATTGTCATTTATATTTATGCTATTTACCTTATCGTCCATTTTAATTTCTTGTCATTTATAATTTTTCCATTTAAGTTATTGCTATTTCCTTTTCGTTCATTTAACTCTTGTTATTTATTTCATTGTTTCATTGTTATTTATTTTTATGTTGCCTTTATTTTGTTGGTACTTCACTAGAATTTATTATCCTATTGTTTTAATTATCATTGAATTTATTCAAGTAATTAGTCTAAATCAAGTTTATGGTCTTGAATCACGTGAAATAAAAAATTTTAGAACCTATCTCTAATTATGGGCTCTCTTTTTTTTTAAATAAAATAAAGCTAATCTTTTTCTTGAAAACTAAACAACTAGTATAAACAAAGTGGTTAAGAATAAAATAATTTATAAAATAGAATTTTTTTTTCTAAATAACAAAAATAAATGGTGTTGATTAAGAAATAATGGTAAGTTATCAAATAAATTTTTAAGACAACTTAGCAAGTATTTTAAACTGTTGTATGGGAAAGAATTTAGAAAGAGAAAACAAATAAAAATTAACTTGAAATGAAAATAGTAGAAGAAGGATTAAATTTATACAAAAGTTGAAATTTTGATTTTTATGAAATGTCCAAAATTTCAAAGTGAGAAAATGAAAAAGTTTTTCGGTGTTTTTACATAAAAGGCTTGCGGCCCTTTTTAAATAGATTAAGGAAAATGAATTCTTTTATTAATTTAAGCATTTTGACAATTACTTAATTTGGTTCAACTTAATAAAAATAAATCTTAAAATTTGTAGAAAAAATTAAAGAAATGTTTTTTTTTCCTTTATCTTTTATGAAACTAATTTAAGAAACAAAGTTTTGAGCCAATTGATTTAAATGGGCTTTTAGCCCAACTAGTGAAAGTTTTTAGAAATAAAAGTTTTACTGTATGAATTAAGTGGTTTTGACATCTAATCTTTTTTTAAGTTATGGCTAAGAAATGGAAATGTTGTTCAGCTAAGCCTTTCTAGTAAATGTTTTTGTCAATAGAATAAAATGCCAATACTTGTAAATAAAACACACGTTTTAATTAGCAATTCTCTCAAACTTTAATTTTTAAATTTTCTCCATATTAATGGATTAAGAACCTTTCCTTTAAAATATTTTAATTTAAAAAATTAGAAAAGGATAAGGATAAATCAAAGAAATTAAATTGAAAACTTATTTTTAAAAGTATGTATGTGTGAAAATAAATTTTTGTATGCAACTTTAAGCAATGACATTTTCTTATTATATTTCCTAGTTGAATTGTTTCTAAGTTATTATGAATGATGGATGAATATATCTGTGAAGAGTGATTCTGAAACTCTACTAGATTACCCAGAGAGTATGCCTGGAAACTTAGAAACAAAGTCATAAGAAACCCCCGGTTGAGTTAGAACCATGCTGAAAAGCATGAGTTCTTGTGTCTGGGAAGTAATAGTTGGTAACACTTGGGATGAAAGGCAGGGACCATTGTTGGGGTCTTGAGGGTAAAGGTACCAAGTTGTGAACGTCCCAATGGTCAGGTTAGCGTCCTGAGCCTGGATAAATCACGTAAACCGACTTGGCAACCCTGACGCCTGCTTAGCATCACCATGATTGGTGGAGTGTATATCCTTGATTGGCTATGGCCCTTTCTTTGAGGATGATGATTACAAAATGGAAGTCTGTACCTTGTGAGGGATTATACGAACTCCCAATTGTAACGACCCAATTGTCCCTACTAAACAACCCTACTAAATGTACACCACATTCACCTTATCAAGTGAATGAAATCAATCTTATCATATCGGTATATGAGTCATACATATCAACTGAGAGATCCACTTATTTCTCCTAGTACCATACATGCATATCTGTATATCTGTCATCATCATATCATACACAACAATGGGATCAGCCAGGTCTCACCCTCTACTATGGCCTATATAAGCACCATTCAGGAATTGCCAAACTCTGATCTGCGGATAAGCTTAGTGGTTTGTCAGAATAAGTGTATGTGAGTGGTGGCTTATCGCGACACAAGGCCTGCATCACCTTGGCCTCCTACGGAGTCATCCATCCACTCATCCCAAAGACCCATCGTCAGTTGCCCCACGTCTCATCCAGCACTAGGTTGGAGGCCCATCTAAGTTCCAACTCTGGTCACCATCCAACTTACGTGCCTACCCGCACCACGACATGAGGTCCATTGTCAGCTACCTTAGCCGCCAACTATGCATGAATGCATGTACTACACACCATCAACCACTCAACCACAACCAATAAACATACGACATATATATATGTATATCAATACAACTAGTGGCAAATAGGTCCATCGTCGGCTACCTCACATGACCATTCGACATCCATCAACACCATATTAGCCCCAAACTGGCCTCAATCATAATCAACAGGTAAGGCCCTATCTAAGCAGCCTACCTCATGAGGAACAATATCATACATAAAAAGCAGAGGTCCTATCTAAGCAACCTTCCACTTCAATGACATATCCAACCACCAATTCATAATTTAAAACCAAGACCCTATTTGAAAACCATTTGGAAGATAGGTAAATCTGGAGATTTGCAAAAACCTTCAAAACAATTTGCTTCTTTAATGTAAAGAAAATAGTATCCCAACTTGACCACTCTCCATCATTCTTAAATAGAGCTTTTGAAAATGTATAATACTCTTTTTATATGTGAATATACAAAATATTTCGCATTTTGAAATGAAAACTATGAAATCTTAAATGGTACATTTAGTTTTGAAATAACAAATTATGTACTGTAATAACAGATTATATCCATTTAGTAAAAATGCATCAGATTTCATTTTTCAACAGGGATAATCAATTATGGGTTTCTGTAATCAATTATTTCCGAACCAAAACCAGAAGAAATTTTTTCTGAAACCTAGATAATCGATTATCAGAGTCCATAATTGATTATTGCCAAGCCAAATTCACAAAAACTGATCCTGGAGCTCTAAATAATTGATTATCAACTTCCATAATCGATTATCTGTGACAGGATTACGAAAAAAACACGATTTTTTGCAACAAAAACTCAAACTTTCAACACCCAAACTCAAATTTTCGAATAAATGGGGTTCCAACAACATCAATCATTTCATATACATCAGATTACACAACAAATTCAGCATATCAACTCACAAATCATGGTTTCTCATCTAAAATCTCATATTTTCCTCCAAAAACCCATTTTCATCCAAAACCAACAAATACAAGCAACATCCACAGAGATTCAATTGATTACAAAGAAAGAAATAAGCATATCACCAATTACTAACACAAAACCACCGATTTGTAAGCTTCCCTTACCTCTTGGAGCTTCCAAATTTGAGCTTGGGGAAGGGAAAACATGAGAAAAGCCAACTCTTGAGCCAAACTCCATGAAAGCAAGGTAATAGCCAATGCCTAGAAACGAGATTCTTTATTGGATTTGGGTCTCATACTTCAAGAATCTCGATAAAGATTAGAGAAAAATTGAGAGAAAGAGAGAAGAAAGTGAGAGAAGGATGGGAGAATGAGAGAATCCGAGAGATGAGAGAAAGAGAACGTGAGTCTGAGAGAACGAGATGAGAAAAATGAGAGAAAGAGAAACAAAAGGGGTTTTAAAACTCTCTCTGGCCTCACAAAGGCTTCAAGCTCACTAAAACTCAAGGTCCATTCATTCACTCTCCAAAACTCACAACGATTCTAACTTAACTATTCTTCTCTCAACAACCCAAATCAATATCAGCAACACTCTCAATTTGGCTCAAGCACATTTGTCTCAATTCCCTAAACTCATACAAGAATTAATGAGAGAATCTAAGAGATGAGAGAAAGAGAACGTGAGTCTAAGAGAACGAGATGAGAAAAATGAGAGAAAGATAAACAAAAGGGGTTTTAAAACTCTCTCTGGCCTCACAAAGGCTTCAAGCCCACTAAAACTCAAGGTCCATCCATTCATTCTCCAAAACTCACAATGGTTCTAACTTAACTATTTTTCTCTCAACAACCCAAATCAATATCAGCAACACTCTCAATTTGGCTCAAGCACATTTGTCTCAATTCCCTAAACTTAGACAGGAATTCCAAGTCAACAACATAAAACTAACACCACACAGCAACAATCAACAACAACAATTTATTTATTTGTTTTAAACACCATAATCACATATTAATTTCCACTTTTTAGTTATTAAACCACTAAATCATACATTAAGAAAATCAGTGTTACACCAATCGATTCCCCATGATTCTTGATGGTTAAAGTAAATCATCAGAGATAGGTATGGATCCATACATCTAGTAAAGGTTGAGATTGAGTCATAATGACGTAGATTAGACCTTAGGATTTCCCCAATTTGTTGTTTAATTTATTGTTTGTAGCCTATTAAGAAAACGAATGAGGCTTTTATAAAAACCTCACTCCTTTCTTTTCTGTTTCTTTTCATATACGATCGTGATACAAGCAAATGGACTCTAAGGATTTGTAGTGATGGCGACTCTACGTGTGACTTTTGTAGATTCTATAGGATGGAGTGGCCTAGTCTAGACTTATACTGCTCTGATATAGGTCATTTTGTTGTATAGCTATAGGCGGGTATTTAGGATGTACTTTTGTTGTATTTACTGATGTATTCCTTATATATGTACTCTGACTTTGTATGTAAGGCTTGACATTTATTTCATGATCATGGTTCTTCATATAATGTCTCTTGGGATTACTAAACATTTGTGAAAAATAAGTATGTATAAGATTTAAATCAAGCCGACATTCTAACAAATGGATTAAGAAATAATAAAATAAAATGAACATATGTCTTATTATAGTCAGTGTCACACCATTACCCAAAAATCTAAACACAGTACTATTTATTAATACGATTGTAACTATAGGGATCAAATTTTTGAGATTCTCATCCAGTTTTCTAGAATAATTAAGAAAATAGTTTAATTGGCAAAAGTAGGGGTGTTACAACTGTTGCCACCACATGGTGGCGTGTAGACTGATCATGCGCAGAATAAGGAGCGCATCTCCCACCCATTGGTGGCCTTCCTCACCACCTGGTGGCACGGGGTCTGGACAATTACGCGAAAAATTGTGCACCTATCACACCCAAGTGGAGTTGCCCACTCCATGTTGGTTCTTTGTGCATTGATTTGGGGATTTTCGCTACATCCTCACTTCCAGGTGATGCTTAGAGTTGTGACCAATGAGTTGATCTTTTAACACTTGAAATTAACACGAAAACCACAAACAAACATATAAGTATAAGCATAAAAACAAAAATAATTATTTTTTATTGTTGTTTTTTAATTTATTTATTTATTTATTTTTGAAAAGTCCTAGAATTCACCATAAAACACTTAGGTTGCCTCCTAAGAAGCGTTTGTTTAACGTCACGAGCCTAACTCCTGATAATTTTATCTACAAGAGGCTAGATCAAGGATAATAACATTGCCTTCTCAATTTGTTCACTAGTGAAATACAACTTTAATCTCTGCCCATTAACCTTAAAGGAGCCATTGTCTTGGCTTTTAAGTTCCACAACTCCATAGGGGAATAACTTCTGGACTTTGAAAGGACTAGACCATCTAGACTTTAGCTTCCTAGGGAAGAGTCTGAGTCTGAAATTATATAAGAGGATAAGGTCTCCTTCTTTAAACTCCCTCTAGTGAATATATTGGTCATGCCATCTTTTTGTTTGCTCCTTGTAGATCCAAGCATTTTCATAAGCATCTAAGCGTATTTCATTCAGCTCATTGAGTTCAAGCTTTCTTCTATCAACAACTACCCTTAAATCATAATTTAGCAACTTTACTGCCCATAATGCTTTGTGCTTAAGCTCCACTAGAAGGTGGTAAGACTTACCATAAATTAACTGGTATGGTGACATATAGATAGAAGTCTTGTAGGCAATACAGTAAGCCCATAGAGCATCATCAAGCTTGAAGGACCAATCTTTCCTTGACTTGGAAACTATTTTCTCCAAAGTATTTTTAATCTCTCTATTAGATACCTCCACTTAGCTACTTGTCTAAGGGTGATAGGGTGTAGCAACCTTGTGGGTTACTCCATACTTCCTCAAAAGAGCCTCAAATTGTTGCTCAATGAAGTGAGAGCCTCCATCACTAATAACAGCTCTAGGAACCCCAAACCGGGGGAAGATTATTTTTTTGAAGAGTTTGATTACAGTTTTGGCATCACAGGTATGGGCTGGTATGGCTTCTACCCATTTTGAAACATAGTCCACTACCACAAGAATATATTTGTAACCATGGGAGGGTGGAAAAGGCCCCATGTAGTCAATGCCCCAAACATCGAAAATCTCAACTTCAAGGATTCTATTAAGGGGCATCTCATGCTTCCGAGAGATATTCTCGGTTCTCTAACACTTGTCACAAGTAGTGACAAACTTCAAAGTATTTTTTAATAGATTTGGCCAATAAAACCTTGCCTGAAGAATTTTTGCAGTTGTCTTGGAGGTACTAACATGTCCTTCATAAGATGAAGAGTGGTAAGATTCTAGAATTTGAGAATTTTCCTCTTTAGCAATGCACCTTCAGTAAATACCATCCCTACACCTCCTACACAAGTATGGTTCATCCCAAATAAAATGCCTCAAATCTAAGAAGAATTTCTTCTGCTGCTAGTAAGTTAAATTAGATTGGAGAACTCCGCTTGCCAAATAATGGACATAATCTACATACCAGGATGGGCTTTTATTTGAAATTGATAGCAGATGCTCCTCCGAAAGGAATTATCAATGGAGAGGTCATCTTTCACTTCAGGAGAATGCTCAAGGCGGGAGAGATGATCAATAACTAGGTTTTCCGTTCCTTTCCTATCAAGAATTTCCCAGTCAAATTCTTGAAGGAGAAGAATCCACCTTAAAAGTCTTGACTTTGCATCCTTTATGTTCAGGAGATGCTTCAAGGCGGAATAGTCCGTGTAGACAATGACTTTAGATCCTACTTACCAAATAGGATCTAAACTTCTCAAAAGCATAAACCACCATAAGCAGCTTCTTCTCAGTAGTAGCATAATTTGCCTGGGCCCCATCCAGAATTTTACTAGCATAATTAATGGCATGAGCTTTGTTGTCCTTCCATTGGCCTAGGACAACACCTATGGCAAAGACACTTGCAGCGCACATGACCTCAAACGAGAGGTTCCATTAAGAGTTTGAAGAATAGGAATTGTAATGAGGGCTTCTTTCAATTTGCAAAAGGCATTCATACAAGCAAAATCAAAGTTAAATAGAGTATCCTTCATAAGCAAGTTAGAGAGTGGCTTAGAGATCTTAGAAAAATCTCTACTAAAGGGTCGGTAAAAACCAACGAGTCCAAGGAAACTCCGAACTGCCTTCACGTTCATAAGTAGGGGCAATTTTTCAATCACTGGGATTTTCACCCAACCCACCTCAATGCCTCACCCTAAAACTAATTGCCCAAGAACGATTCCTTCTTGTACCATAATATGGCACTTCTCCCAATTCAACACAAGGTTCACATCTGTAATCTCTACAGGACTTTAGATAGATTGAACAAACAGTCATCAAAGTTAGTTCCATTGATAGCGAAATCATCCATGAACATTTCCATGATATTTTCAATTAAATCACTAAAAATGGAAGCCATGCACCTTTGAAAGGTGGTAGGGGCATTATAGAGCCCAAAAGGCATTCTCCTATAGGCAAAAGTGTCGTAGGGACAAGTAAATGTAGTTTTATCCTAATCAAGAGGGTGAATGGGGATTTGATGAAATCCCAAGTACCCATCATCCAAATAGCAAAAGTAAGAATGCTTAGCCAACCTTTCAAGCATTTGATCAATAAATGGGAGAGGGAAATGGTCTTTACGTGTGGTGCTATTTAATTTCCTATAATCAACACACATACACCACTCTGTGACTGTTCTAGTAGGAATTAATTCATTTTTATCATTTTTTACAACAGTCATCCCACCTTTTTTAGGAACCACATGAACTGGGCTCACCCATGGGCTATCCGAGATGGGGTAAATCACCTCGGCAGTCCAATAACTTCAACACCTCCTTCCTTACTTCCTCCTTCATATTGGGATTTAACCGCCTTTAACGGTCAACATATGGTTTATGACCCTCCTCCATTAAAATCCTATGCATGTAAAAGGAAGGGTCAATCCCCTTAATGTTACTAATGGAATACTGTATCACCTTCCTATATTTGCAAAGCTCAATCAGCAGTTTGTTTGTCTCTGCCTCATTTAGACTAGAACTCACAATTATAGGATAAGAAGAGTTCGGGCCAAGAAATTCATACCTCAAGGTTAAAGGTAAGGGTTTTAATTCTACCTTTGGAGCCACATCTTCTTCCCCATCTTTTGATTTGGGTTTTCTCTCAAGCACCTCTATGATGGCCTTACTAGACTGAAGGATTGGGGCGGACTCAATCAAACTTATAAACTCATTATCCAAATGCCCAAAGTCCAAAGAAATTTCGCCAATTAAGAAAGCCTCAAAAGGGTCCATCAAATAAGCCTTGACTTCTTCAAGTTCCAATGCTTGGTGTAACAGATCAATCCTGGAACAATTATTCACAAAAGATGGTTGTTTGAGAGATTTAGCCACATGAAATTCAATAACCTCACCATCAACAGATAAAGACAATTTACCACTCTTAACATCAACCATTACACTAGCCTTGGCCAGGAAAGGCCTACTTAAGATGATGGGAATTTGAGAATCTTCCTCTATCTCTAAGACAACAAAATCACCCGGAATCAAGAATTTGCCTATTTGCATAGGCACATCCTCAAGATCATCTACCGAGTGCTTACATATCTGTTCGCCAATTGAATGGCACATATCAATGGGCTTTAACTAGCCCATGTTCAACCTCTTACAAACAAAAAGGTGCATTAAGCTCACACTAGCCCCAAGGTCACACAAGGCCTTTTCAAATTGTATGTTTCCTATCAAGCATGGCACCGTGAAACTACCCGAATCCTTAAGCTTCTTTGGAAGCTTTTGTTGGACCAAGGACACGGTCTCTCTTTCATCCACCCTCCTCCTATTAACCAGTATATCTTTGATGAATTTTGCATATGTAGGTATTTGTTGCAACGCCTCAATAAAAGGAATATTAACATGCACTTGCTTGATCATTTCCAAAAATTTTGGAAATTGTTTATCCAATTTTGCCCTAGCTAATCTTTAAGGAAAAGAAATGGGTGGTTGATAGGCCTTGTGGGAAGCCAGTGGAGATATAACCTCTTTTTCCATAAAATTGCCTTTTTCTTTTTCAACCATAGGTTGTGTTTCCTCTGCTACTTCCTCCAAACCCTTCTTTACTTGGTTACATATAGGTCCATCTAACACCTTACCACTTCTTGTGGTGATAGCATTGGCATGCTCAGCAGGGTTAACTTCAAGCTTACCTGGAAACTTACCGGGGGCCCGATTAATGCTAGGGAGAAATTGGGCCATTTGAGAAATTTGACCTTCCAACATTTTGTTGTGCAGTGCCATGCCATCCATTCGAACAGTTAGCTCTTTGATAGAGCTACTCACTATCTTTTTGGTTTACTTTTGGCTTGATATAAAATCAACCATCAAATTCTTAAGCCTCAACAGTGATTGTTGAGTCGGATCTTGTGGCTATGGGTGACTTTGACCACCAGGTCCTTTATTGAAAGTGGAAGGTTGCTAGAAATTTTACTGCCAACTACCCCCTTGACCTTGATTATTCTGATAGGAGAAATTCAGACGAGCTCTCTATCCCAAATTGTAGGTATTCGAGTATGGGTCAAATTTCTCCTTCTTTGGGTAGTCATAGAAATTATGCATTGCAGCAACATTTCCTACTTGTTCTTCCAGCCCTTCAGGCACTCCCGCTTGGCAATTAATTGTCGTATGTCCCTGCACACCACAAATCTCACAAAAGAGGTTAGTAGCACCGATCGAATTAACATTGCCTTTTTCGAATTTATCAAACTTTAGGTTCAAGGCATCAACTTTAGCCATAAGAAGATTGATGTTGTTTACCTCATACTTACCTAGGGCAACTCTCTGTGAAGCGCCTTGCTCGTTTGTAATGACCCGCTATCGCTACTACACCACTTTACCACACTCTACCAACTGCTGTAAATGTAAATATATAAACATATATATATATATATATATATATATATCAACATACATATACACGTCCTGAGAGATCCATCCCTTAGCTACTACAACCAATATACAAGTCTTTACAATGTATAAGAACAAAAGAACTAAGGGGATAACACCAAAGCCAAAAGTGATAAAATATACATCAACAAGGGGAGAGGGGTACAAAACACATTCCTTATGGCTGGTCACACTATACAACCCCATCAAAAGAATGAATCAAAATAAACAACTCAAAAGAAGACGAACATGTGACTCCTTGCATCACACTATCTCCAACACGCAAGCTCCACCTTTAGCTCTGAGAAACCAAGTCCATTGAAGCCTCACCATTTGCTCCCACGCCATAGGACGTGATCATCAGAGTCACACCAACAGAACAACAACAACAGAATAACCACAACAAAAGCACAAGGTAAGGGTAAGCTTACTAAACCAACGACATAATATATATAATTAAAGAAATCATCCATAGTTCCCACATTCATGCATGTGAATATAACATACAATCATATAGTAAGGAGTTCTCAACTCAGAACCCCTTGATACAACAAGTCCACCACAACTATGTCAATACATGATGACACAACTCTCAAGAGATTCACAATAATTTAGAGTAATCAGCCAAGACTTAGCCTCTAACATGGCCCACTTTCGGCCATTCAAAGGTTGCCAAACTTTGATCTATGGATAAGATTTAGTGGTGTGTCGGATAAGTGTATATAGGTAGAGGTTCATCGCGACTCAAGGTTTGCATTACCTTGGCTCCCTACGAAATTGCCCATCCACTCATCCCCGAAGGGCCATCCTTAAGACCCCACGTCCTATCTAGACACTAGGTTGGAGGCCCATCTAAGCCGCAACTTCTGTCAACCCGCCAACTTACATGCCTACCCGCACCATGGTTTGAGGTCCACACAACCTCAACCAACAACATATGCATGAAATGCATGTATCACACCACAACATCAACTCAACATCAACAAGTCAATATACATGTATAAGGCAGCACACACCACGTGGCCCACTTAACACCACCTGTGGTCTGACAACTACTATTAACTCAATGCAGGCCCAATCCAGCCCTTTGCATGGTCAACAGGTAAGGCCCTATCCAAGCAGCCCATACCTTGTGAGAAATCTCACGCAACAACTTTACTCACAACAAGTGGAGGTCCTATCCAAGTAACCTGTCACTCCTCATTACATTCTCGACAATTCTCACATTAGACTTGCACTAGAAGTCCTTTTCAACTATGTTTGATGAAATCATACTTTCACTGAAGACAACATCAGACCACCAGCTTGCTCAGTGAGGGTCTCCTTTACAAAGAGCCTACTTTCCCCCACGAAGGCTTTCACTCAAAGAACATCCTGTCTCAAGAGTCTCCCACTCAACGACAACCGAGGTCGCTCAGCAAATTCATTCCAAGGACTTCCTCCAAATCTCTATCAACAATAATTCGCTTACCAAGTCACCTACTTGCTCAGCAACTAGCCACTCTAGAGAGTAGCCACAACCTACACACACTCCTCGCTTAGCGAACACGTCGCTCGCTAAGCAAAACACTTGCAACAGAGAGCAACAGCTCTCTAGGGTCCCAAATCGCTCAGCGAGCCTAGTACTCACTCAGCGAATCACTCCTAGGGATTCTAGAATGCCCATACTCGCTCAACAAGCCTCATACTCGCTTAGGGAACATTCTTCTGGAAAATTTTCCAAATCTTCATGAACATTCGCTTAGCGAACTAGATTTCGCTCAGTGAATTCCTCCTACTCTTCAACCCTCACTACAACCTAAGAATATTCACTCAACAACGCTATAGGTCGCTAGGAACCACAAACCCGATAGCCTCACTTCAATCCCAGGGCATTCTCACTCAACGAGAGCCCTAGTCGCTAAGCGACTATTAGATGACAGAGCTAACGACTCTTGTCGAAAAACCCAAAAATCCAAACTTTACACTTACCCATACCCCAAATCAACTCCACAAAGGTCGAATGACAATATATAACAATCCACAACAACATACTCAACAGATATAACAATCCATATGACATTCCAATAGAAATCAATCACAAAAATTAATAAACCCATTCTCAACAACATTTCAACACAACTCTATTAAATTACATTTTCTAGTTCAATTCAAGGCGACATACACACATTACCACACTCATACAACAATCCTTCAACACATGTAAGCTTCCCTTACCTCTTGGAGCTTTCGAATTTGAATTTGGGAAAGAGGGGATGTGAGAAAATGAGCTCTAGAGCCAAAGTTTCAAGGAATATGCCCTTCTCAACATAAGGGGATGGCAATCAAGGCTTGAAATCTTGCTACACTCTTGGTGGGTTTGAGAGAGATTGAGAGAATGAGAGAAGAGAAATGAGAGAGTGTCTTTGGGTGGCTTAGCAAATGAGAAGGAATGGGGTTTTAGTGTCTTAAAACTTCCCTAGGTCTCACAAAGGCTTTGGGCCCACTAAAGCCCATGGTCCCTCTAATCACTCCCTAAGGCTTACAACTAGCTCAACACTGTCGTTCCCTCAACAATGTCGTTCCCTCAACAACCCAGATAAACACATCCAACACTCTCACTTTGGCTTAAGAACATTTTCCACAAGTTCCCTAAATTCAGACAAGAATTTCAAGACAAACAACACAAAACCATAACCACACAATAATAACTTATTTATTTGCCTTAATTACCTATATCACATATTAAATTTCCACTTTGGTTATTAAATTGCTAAATCACACATTAAGAAAAATAAGGCGTTATATCACTTACCCAATGGCATTGATTGGCTGCCATTGACTCAATGATCTCTAATCCTTCATCGAAGGGCTTGTCCATAAAGCCTCCTCCTGTCGTTGAGTGCAACACCATTCTACTAAGGTAGTTCAATCCATTGTGAAAGAAATGGATTGTGAGCTCTTTCTTAAACCCATGATGAGGACATGTGAGCAAATATCCAGAGAACCTCTCCTATGCTTCAGTAAATGATTCACTAATCGCCTTGGCAGAAGTTGGCGATTTGCTTCCTTATTTCATCCCGTCCTCGACAGTAGATAGTACTTGTCAAGGAAAGCCTTCTCAAATGAATCCCAAATGGTGAAAGCATTCCTTGGAAGAGTCCTCATCCAAGCTCTCGCCTTCTTGTTAAAGTTATGGGAAACAAGTATAGGCGAAGTGCATCAGCTAAGATTCCTTAAAAGTGTTAAGTCTCGCATACTTCTAAGAAACCTTCAAGATGTTCCATGGAGTCTTCTAAAGGAAACCCTCTAAATTGATTTTTCTTCAACATGCTTAATAGAGCAGGGTGGTATCACAAAATTGGCATTTACCCCTACAGCTAGACAGGGTATCCCAACTGGTACCCCATAGAACGTTGGGGCAGCAAAGTCCTTTAATGGTCTAGCCGATTGTTCTTCTGCCATGGCTTTTGTGTCTACTTGAATAGTACTCACTCTATGCTTTTGTCTCTGTTGTCTTAGCCTTCTTCGAAAGGTTCTCTCGATCTCGGAGTCTGTTTCAATGGGTTTTCTAAGACAGGAGAGATCTTGGCATACATAGAGAAAAATGCCTACAAAAGAAAAGAGCTTGTGCAGTCTGAAAAGAAAAATAAAAACAAGAATTAAAGGGAGAAAGTTTTGTTTAAAATTTTTTTACAAAGCAAAAATCACCAAGCCATAAGACATAACCTCGACAACAGTGCTAAAAACTTGATGTGCAAAAATCGCAAGTGCACGTTTGTCGTCAAGTAATAATTAAAAGATTGTATCCATAGGGGCTACGTGTTCAGTGATTATCGTTATATAAATAAAAATTAAAAAAAGAAATTTTAATTGGGAAAATTTAGGGTAAAGCAATTGAGAGAAAAATGCAAGTAAAGATTAAATCAAACAACAATTAAAATTAGGGGTAATTCAAGATGAAAAGCTTTCTAGGATTGGGGTTTCACACTACGACACTTAATGCCTTAATTCCGCTACCTATGTGCTCCACTTGTTCTTACTGAAGGTAAATTAACCTAAGGTACCCTTCGTTCTCTTTCAAGATATGAAGGGGTACCTAACCAAATTTACCACCTACTGTCGTGATGGCTGTGTTCAATTAGATCCACTAAGTTCTTTGTTAATTTAATTATTTCTCAAAGGCTTTAACCTGCTTTCGTGGTTTAGACCTAAATTCCTTTCCTATGGGTTCGGTATTTGGGTTCACCTTTCAATACTTCTCTCAATCCCTAAGGTTATGAAAAATGTTGGCCAATTTGTTTCGCATAAATAAATCAATAGAAAAAGAATCAAAAGAGGAACAAGATCACACAAAGGCAAACGAAAATTAATTCAGTAAGACAATCATAGGGCTACACCCAATCCTAGAAAAATAGGGTCAAAAAGAAAAGAGAAAGAACATAAAAACAAACCCGGAGATAATTGAAGAAGAAGAGAGAAATCCCCAATTTTTTGTGTTTCCAATAGAGTTCAAAAGATAAAAATAAAAATACTAAAAATGTCTATTTATATCTAAATTACAATTGGTCCTAAGTTAATCCTCAAAAGAAAATTAAAAACTTGCAAAATCCATTAGGTATTTCTGCCCACCGCCTGGTGATAAGCACCACCTGCTAGTGATAGACGCGCAAGAGTGAATTTTTGCTCCAAGGGGTGCGCCACCACATGGTGGTAGGCGTGCAGGTGCGAACTTAGTCATCAGGGGATGTGCCACCAAGTGGTGGCGAGGTCTTTAAAGCTTTTTCTTCACGCTTTTGCTTTCCAAATGCTTTAGGGTGACTCCCATGCTTGCAAAATGGACTTCTAAGCACTTAAAGGTCTTCAAATCATCTAGAAGACTTCCCAATTGTAAATCTTTTGCTTTCCAAGCCCAAGCAATCTGCAAGGTTATCCTAAAACCAAAGACAAGCAGAGAAAAAGGTGTAACATGATACTAGGGGGAAATCATGCAATTAGACACCTAACTAGTCCTAAACTATAATGAAATGCATGCAATCTAGTAATAAAAACTGTACTAAATGAGTTATAAAATGCACGCATAAACAATGCAAGTATGAAGAAAATAGATAAGCAAAATTTTTTATTAGTTCCTATGTGACAAGTTGATGAAAGCATTTATTGTTGCATTGAATGCACCAACATTCACATTTTCATAAGAAAAAAGAAGAGCTTCAACAAATATTTTTAATCTCTTATAGAAAGCTCAAGAGAAGACGAGTTATAGAGAAACTCTATAGAATAAGTGTCAAAAATGAAAGTTATGCCTCAAATATTTGTTTAAAAACATTCTTTGTAAATTCTAAGTATATTCTTTGAGCATTTAGGCAATTATTTTGTACACATGTCATATAGGACGATAGCCTATTATTACCTTTTATAAGAATTTACTTATGATTTGTGTAAAATCTAGAAAGGCTTGGTTAAAAAAGAATATTTGGTGTAACTACCTGAAGAGGCAAAGACGAAACAATACTTGTGTGAGCCTGAAGAGGCATGGATAAAAGAATAATTATAAGTTGTAATAGCATAGAACTTGGTTTCTTGTAATTTTGTTTAATAGTGGAATTCTTGTTGGGTTTGCCAAGGACTAAACATAGTCTTTGGGTGAGATGAACCAATACAAATTTGCTATGTTTTTTCTCTATTCCTTGTCTGTTAAGATTCACTAACCAAGGGAGTTGAACTTGCAATTTAGGAAAACTATTTAACACAGACGAAGCATTTGTATGTTTGTATAAGTGTTTCTAAAAGATTTCCTAAAAGATTTTACAAACATAATCCAATCCCATTTCTTGGATTTGCCTGTGTCTTTACACCCTCCACCATGTCTAAAAGTGTATCGACCTCTGAAAGCTTCTACTCAATTTGAATGAAACTTTCTTCCATTTTATACACCATCGCTTGTAATCGAGCTTATCTTCATAGGTGAAAAGATTTTGGTCTAGTGGCCAAGGATATTCAAATTGTAACACTCCTACTTTTGCCTATTATAATATTTTTTCAATTATTTTGTATTTATTTTGGAGAACTGAATGAGAATCTCAAAAATTTGATTCCTACGTTACATTCGTATTAATAAGTAGTACTTAGCTTAGATTTTTTCTGGGAACGAAGCCCAAAAATTGGTAAAACGACCATTTTGTCAATTAATAAACAAAAATAGTTAAAAGTGTTTAAAAATTAGTTTTAAGTCATCAATATACTTATAATAATTAATAATAATTTTAAAAAAATTTAGAAATTTATTAAGATAATTTTTGTGAAATTACAAAAATACCCTAATTTCAATTTTCAACTATTTTTCTAATATTTGACAATTTAATTCTGAAAAGTTGAGAAGGAATCTCAAAATTCTATTTTCCATGGTTAAACTCAAAATGTTAAGAGTTATCTAATCGTTATTTTTGATAATTTTTCAGAGTCGAAGCTGGAGAAATTAAAAAATGATGATTTTACCTATATTTCTCAACATTAAGGATTAACATGAGAAAAAGATTCAATTGACATTAAAATTTCAATTTGAACTTGGAATAATGTCATATATATTAAAATATAATTTTGGAAATTTTTTGAGAATTTCCTGTACTTCTTGTGTAAAATGACCAAAATGTCCCTAAGTGTCTATAAGCCTAGCCAATATTGGTTTGACATCCAGAAATGATGAAATGGTAATTTCAGTTTATTTATAGGTGAAATATTAGTTTTTATAATTTCGATAAAAAATTTGGTATTTATTGAATTAAAATAGATTTATTATGAAATTTTTAGCTTAAAAATACAAAATAAATAGATAAAATTTGAAATAAATTAATACAAATTAAAATTAATTATTAGAAAATTATTTTTGATGGAAAATAATGTAATTATCCAGTTTCACATTAAATTGTATTATTTTAATATTAAAATATAATTTTTCAAGTTTAGGCGATTTTATCAGTACCGGCTAATTTACCTACAGATAAAAATTGACACATGAAGCTTGGGATAGTTGGTGGAGCACGTCCCCAAACCTAAAATATGTGATTCACCACCTATCTTTAATATTTGTCCCTAAGTCCAAATAAAAATAAATAAAAATCCTCATTTTTGACATAATGCATGATGTCATTCTTTGGCCACCTAAGCTCCTCCCATCTCCTATAAATACCCATGCATCTTGGGCATTTTTCAAACATCCTCCACTCTCTAAAGCTATCCAAAAATCCACTTGGAGAGTTTCTCTCTCTATAAATTTTTCTTACTTAGTTTTTATGTTAAAATTTTGCTAGTTTTTAGCTAATAGAATTTCTCCTCCTAGAAGCTTGGCAGCAACAATTTCATCCTCTTCATCAACCACCTTAGAGGTAATGGGAGGAGTGGGGTTGGTTCTAAATTATTGTCACATTACATGTTGGTAGGAAGGGTTTTTGCCTAAACTTGTTTAGGCATAAGTTTAATTACTATTATCATTACATTATTATGCTTGATACTAAACTTTAATTTTTATTACATTGTTACTCTGTTCAAATTTAGATTACTAAATTATAATTGCTAAGTTGTTACTCTGTCCAAATTCAAATAATTAAATTATAATTATTAAGTCATTATTTTGCTAAAATTTTGGTAATTAAATTGTGATTACCAAATTGTTATTCTGCTAAAATTTTGGTAAGTAATTATATAGCCAAAATTTTGATATTATCATGTAATTTCTACAATATAAGGTAGAAATGTTAATTGTACTGGTGTTCAAATTAAATGAGACCAGGAAAACCTTTATGTTGAGAAGTGGGAATGTGATAGGTTAGAGAGTAATGTAAAGTAAGTGACATGTAGTGGCATGGCACCCTGCTAGGGAAGCTACAGTTTGGTACATTGAGGAATGAAAGGAAGAGACCCACTTACAAAGGTCTTGGGGGTAGGCATCGGGTGGTGAAGGTCCTAATAGCCAAGGTAGTGCCCTCAAGCCGAGATATTTGCCTGATCAAGCTTAATTACCCTGATAACTGTTCTGCATTCCAAGATTGGTTTAAGAGTATACCTCTATAAATGAATATCCTGACTGTTATTTTCCTCAATAATAATGAGGACTGTACCATGTGATGATATTGAGAGAGGTATATGGACTCTCAATTACTTCCCAGGTTCTGTTGAGAACTATTACTCACTAATGGGAAGTATGGATCCATACCAAGTCAAGAGTAGTTTAGTATAACTTAAAATAAACTTTAGGTTCCCTTCTATTGTTAACTGTGTTTTATCTGTATTTTACAATAGAATTGCGACCATATATGTGAAAGTAATTTTAGAACAGATCACTTCACTCCATTATTTTCTTCCATGTATGTCTGATCACAATTATTAAAGAAGACAAAAATGCCCAATGATGCTAAAGACGAGTCAAAGGACACCCTATGGACGAGAATTTGTAGACTTAGTTTATAGTGTTTTCTTTTTGTATAAGGGATGGGATAGTTAAACATAAGATCTTTTCGATATATATATTGGGTTAGGTAGTATATATCTTTTAATGTATTTTTAGTCTTTCTATATTTTATGTTTGTCATGTATTATCAAACCATGATGTACAGTTTGACGACATATATGTATGTATATACAATCTTTCTCTTTCATCTTTTACTACTATTTTCAACTTTTGTTTAATTTTAGAACTTTTCTATTACAAGAATCAAAATTTTTTACTCATAATAATTAAATAACTAAATTAATACAAACTATGATTAATAAGAATAGGTGTTACAAGGGCTCAAGATATCACGAATATAGGACTTAGGTGGGAAAGAGAAAGAAACATAAAAATAGAGAAAGAAAAAGAAACAACAGAAGGAAGACGAGAGAAGAACAAAACATAAAAAAGGATAGAGAGAGAATCGAGAAAATAGAGAGATCAAAGAACTATGTATTGCATTTTTTTATTATCATTCTTGTTTGTCTAAAATGCAACAATCCTACTTTATTTATGGGCAACTATCCAACAACTATCAAATCCTAGCTAAAAAATAAAACCCCTTGAATATAAATCCCTTGCTATAAAATATTTAGCAGTGTGCGTGAGTTGTTGTAAACTCCTTAGTATTAGAGTTCAATTCCTCCCTTTAAATCAAAAATAAAATAAAATAAAAGCCTATCTAACAATAGCTGACTAACCAATTATCATTCTTTTCCTACTTATGTTTTCATGAGACATACTATATTTTACATATATTTAAATATGAGTCATTAATTTAATTTTACACACAAGCCCATTAAATTTAATACATACGTACACATATATTAAATTGAGTTTAATGGTTATGCATTGTTAGTATAAAAAGTTTTATACTGACAATCAATTAAAAATTACTGTTAGTATGATTTTTAAGATAATTATTGTAAAAATTAACAAATTTACTATACATGGTGGTTTGTAATTGAATAACTGTGTAAAATTGTTTTATACTGTCAATGCATAATTTATTTTCTTTATTAAATTTCATAATTATTTAAATGATTCATTAATTTAATTTCATACACATATTAAATTTCATAGTTATTTATATACGGATCATTAATTTTTTAATTAATAGTACCATTAATTCACAGGTTTTAATTTTATATTAATTTTTTAATTTAAAATAAATTTCTGATTTTAGAAGATATTATATTTTAATTAGAGAACACTTTTATCGATAATTATAATATTATATCTGAGTTTTATATGTAAGAAAATATCTTTCCTAAACTCTTCTAGAATACATAGAATATTCGCATCATATATACCTATATCTAATTATCTAGTCGAGGTGGATCACAAAAAGCAATTATTTATTGGTAAACCCACTTTGTAAAGTTATTGCTCGCTCGAGTCGTGAGCCAAGAAACGGAATATTCAGTAACTTTTAATACTTTCTAATCGTGTTTTATTAAAAGTTAAAAGAGTACACAATTGTAATCATGGTCAATCCCATCAACATAAACTTTTTTTTACGTCATCAACGTAAACTTAATTTAAAGTAAATTTACTTTTAAAAATGCAAAAAGATATATTGATTCGTTCGTAACTTAATTTAAAATATATTACAGTTTGAATTTATTTAAATTAAAATGAAAACATATTTATTTATGGATTTTTTAATTAGTATTGTATTTTATATAATAAATATTTTATTTTTAATAATATTTTATTTTTATTTTTTTAACTAATTTTGATTAGTATGTGATAAAAAAATATTTTATTTATTCATTTTAAAAATAAGTTACATTTTTTTATATAAACTCTACTATATTATAATTTTTATAATATTTATCCAACCATGTTATATCTTCTTCATATTTTATAGAGAAATTATTAATTAAAAATATAAATATATTTAATATTTTGAAAATATAAAAAAATGATTGACATTTTTTATATTTAATATGTAATAAAATTAATAATAAAATACTATAAAAAGATTTAGATTTATTTACGCTGGTATCTGTCCTGAGTTGTCTTGTCCACATCCCCACAGATCACAGCTCAGCATCCAAAACAAGAAAACATACTGATACTAATTGCTTTTGAAGATTCTCACGCACAAATCGGCAACAACGCGCAGTCGCAAACACGCTATAATATCAGTGGTACGCAACGCTACGAAAATAAAAAATTGACACTTGTGACTTCTTAAACTGCAAGGATGTGTTCTAGAGAATTATAAATTATTAATAGTTAAGATTGTAATAGTATATATATAATAAACTATGAAATTATTAAATTTAATTACTATCTTTTCAATTAGTGAGTATAATTCTATATTTTAATTTTTAAAATAAATTTACTATTTTAACGAGTCAGAATTCTAAATTTCTGTCATTTTATGCACCTTTCTTACATATTTTTATATATCATACTAATAGATAACAATATTTTAATTTTACTTGCATGTTCCTTGCATATTATGTCGATATCTTAAATTTTAATAAAATTAAAAAAATATATAATTTTTATCAAATAATAATATATTCATGTATCTTAAGAAAGATTTATAAAATAATTAAAATTTTATTTTATTATATATGATATGACTAAATTAGAAAGAGAAAGATTTTGAAATTAAAGATTTATAGAAATAATTTATTTGAATTAAGAGACATGATTTTTATGTCTTCCACTTTGATATAATGTGTGAAGATTCAAAACTTAAAATTCAATATAAATTGAAATTAACTAAAAAATTAGTAAATAAAAAAATGAGATACTCAACAAAAAAAAAAAAAAGTTATGTGACTTAGTGAAAAAGAAAGTGAATTCCTACAATTATTCTCGTTTAAGTCTATGCTTAAAAAAAGTATAATTGATAAGTTTTCTGAAGGTAGAAAACTTAATTGAAAGTTGAAAAATTAATTTTGTATATATATAAATTAGAATAGTTATTTTGAATGAGAGTGTTTTTTGAATAAGAGTGTTTTTAGGAACTATTCTTTAATGAGGGTGTTTTTAGGATTATTTTTTTCAATGAGAGCATTATTAAAAAAATTTCTTAATTTCTTATCTTTTTTAATCTGTCCTTTTTATTTTTATTTCAAAATTAAAGTTTAATATTTTTAAAAAAATAATCAATAGTTAAAAATAACCTTGTGTCATAATATAAATTATTTATCATAAACATAAAATATAATTTATATGTCAAAAGCTCTCTAAGTGCTAGAAGGGTGCTAGAAGAATAGAAGGATTTTAGTGTTGATATTGGTAAGTCTCCTTCCTACCTTCATTCCCTTTTCTTCCTTTTACATTTTCCTCTAAAGATCTCATGATTCAAACTGTTTTCCTTGCCTCCCTTGGTTAAAGAAATGACCTAAGGTTGTTTGGAATCTTGGATTGTCCATTTGTTATCATTGTTGAAGCTTGTTCAAAACAAAGTCCAAAGCAAACCACCTATCTCACCATTTTCTCCTCAAATGCCCTATTTGTGGAATCTTTAGAGGTAAGGAAAGCTAACCTTTTTCTTTGTGTTTTGATTGTGGTTATTATGTCCTTGATGTGCTTTTTGCTAATAAATATTGTTGGTATTTCTAAAAGGTTGTAAACTTGTGAAAGAAAGCATTATTGTGGATGTATGCAAAGTGTTTCTGATGCTATTTTCATTTTCTGTCTGAACATTGCCCATTATTTTTGCTATATCTTAAGTTGTGGTTAAAATTTTTTAGTGCTTGTTATTTTGTTGTAAACTAGACAAAATTTATTCAACATAGACTCAAGAAATGTGTTAAAAGGTTAAGAAATGAAAAGATTATACCTTTTGAAAATTATGCTTGGTTTGTGAAAACACTAAATTAGTAGTGTGCATTCAAACATGATTTTGTCCTGTTCTATTAGTGGTTTGTTAAAACTCCAAAAACAACTGAAAACTAGACTTAATAATCTTTCCAAACATATATAGTTTGCCTATACTTAATACAGTTTTCTATTTCTAATTATTCTTGGAAATTGAAGGTTGTACCCATTTTCTAACTGGAAGTGATTTGGAAAATTGTGAAATTTCAAAAATTATAGAAAATCGTGTAGACCATTTTTTTTAATGATCTTGGTCATTTGGAAAGATTTTTAAGTGTACTTTTCAAAAATAAAATACTTTACTGCTAAACATTCTAATCTAGATGTGAAAATAGCAAAATAGTCTTCGCTGATCTTCCAACAAGGTATTTTGACCTTACTGTTTTGTTATTTTTGTATCTTTAATTGTAGATTTTTGCTTAGGTGATATTAGATGAATTAAAAAATAGACAAAATTTCTTTTTCAACAAGCTATAGATCATGTTAAACAAAAAGCATTCACCTACTCAAAACGAATTTCAAATTCAATACTTGAATTTGGTTGTCACTGGAATTTGTTTTTGACAAAAGTTTTATAACTCTCTTACTAGTTTTATAAAATGTCATGTTTTTACACTTAAAACTAAATTGTGGATCTTTTTAAATAAAAGTTAAAGATGATGTTCAAGGAAACACATCTTTTTGGTTCTTTTATATTTAAAAAAGGTATTTTAATGATTTAATTATATAGGTATATTATAACTTATGTAACTAAGTTTTTATGAAAACCTATAGCCTAAGTTTTTAAAAGGGTGATTTTTAAAATTCAAATTCTTGTCTAAATTTTATATTTTAACATTTTAGAACACAATTTATAATTTTATATAAGAGTTTCATTATTATAAATTGGCAAAGGCATGATATGGTTAACGTATATGACTTGATGGCATATTGGAAAGTTTTAAAATGGTGATTTTACTTAGTTCTTATTGGGGAGGCCTGCCTCGGTGGGTGGCAGGCATATAGTTAGATATGTCTAACCCAGCTAAAGGAACTAAGTAGTGAAATTGTTGTTTGGTTGAATGTTGTCGTTGTTGTTGATATGTATACATGCATGATTTTGAAGGACGCTTTGATAAGCGTCCGAAAAGCTAGTGGAGGCACGTTGATTTGCCTTAGGGATATGTAGATGCGTGATTTCACAGGAAGCTAGGGCTATTGCGCACCCCGAGTCGTGGTGGTGACTACCCACATAAGTATATCCTGATGAAGCCGCAATTACACTGAGATCAGAACCGATATCCCCTAATGGTTTTTGGCACGTGCTACTTGTAACCATGTTTGGGTGTAACCTTTACCATTTTTAAGGGATGTGTTTGGCCGGTTGCTCAACAGTTAGTTCTCCATGGAGAGGGACTATAAATGTCAACATCTGTATATTGGTAGATACAATTAATGATGTTATAACATGTTGATTAGAAATATGATGACTTGTTACGGTATGCTTGTGTGATTTATGTTGAAGTATATTATCAGTTTCAGCTTCTTGTTTTATTTGCTATGATTGTGCTCCTTTTAGTAGCTTATCCTTGCTTGTATGTCTTTTTGTGTGTGACTGTGATGATTGCAATGATTCGTTGTCGCATAAGCAGATTGATGGACTCTCGTCTGGTTCCTTAGTCCTCGCCTTTATGTTGAATCTGGATACGCTAGATGAGCTTGGAGGAGTTACAAGTTGGACCTTAAGACGAGCTTATTGTTTTGGTTTGGCATCTCTCGACGCATTGGAGGGCAAGAGAGCTTCTTATAAGAAGATAGTTGAGGCAGCTCACACTTTGCCTCTACTATGTACCTTGAATCCTAAAGTGGAGGAAAGTTCTGAAGAAGCAAGAAGAATAATTGTTCTTTCCCCTAAGAAGCATTGATAGTGTTTTGATGATTTAGCCTTTTGATGAGGGCAAAGTTGTATTGTGTGTTTATATGTGTATGTGTTTGTGTGTCATGCATGATTGATCTTTATCTTTAATGATTTGATGGTGATGAGCTCTAAATTTAAGACTTATGGATTAATAAGTAATAACATGTTTTCATAAGCTTAAAATTGAATCCAAGATCAAATAGATATTTAAAATATGGTTTTAATTTGATAAAAGATGATAGCTCTATGTTAAAGTTCTTAAAGGATTCAATCTTGTGTTTGGAAACAATTTAATCTGTTAATTTGGTTTGGTAATTGGTTAATTTCGTTATTGTTAGAAAGCTGATTTGAATATGATATAACCAATTATGCTATTATGTAATTAGTTACGTTTTAAAATGCTGAAATATGGCTACGCACAAATAACTGATTACATAATTATGTAATCAGTTATTTTAAGTAACCTAAAATAGAAACTATGCACAAATAACTATGGTGACAAGACAAGATGGATATGTGACTTATGGTGACAACAACAAAGGAAAATTCTTGGCATTGGTAATATTGAAAACCCTTCAAACATCTTAATTGAAAATGTGATGTATGTTGAATGTTTGAAACACAACTTACTAAGCATTAGCCAATTGTGTGATAAAGGATTTAAAGTGGTCTTTAATTCAAATTATTGCATGATAACTTAAAATGCGTCAAATGAAGTTAAATTGATAGGAAATAGAATAGAGAACATTTACATGTTGAATTTAGAAAGTGCATCTTCATTACATACTAAGTGTCTTCTAGGAAAAGAAAATGATGTGTGGTTGTGGCATAAAAGGGCTGCTTATATACACATGGATCACTTGAATAAGTTAGCAACCAAGAACTTAGTAATAGGCCTTCCTAAACTCAAGTTTGAAAAAGACAAGTTGTGTGATGCTTGTCAAAAAGAAAAAAAAAAATCAAGATCTCTTTTAAATCAAAAAATGTTGTTTCCAGAAAAAAAAAAAAAAAAAAACCTTTACAATTACTGTACATGGACTTATTTGGTCCTTCCAAAACTATGAGTATAGGAGGAAATTACTATGGTCTTGTGATTGTAGATAATTTTTTTAAATACACATGGACAATATTTTTATCCTTAAAAAGTGATGCTTTTAAAGCCTTCAAAAAGCTTGCCAAGGTTATTCAAAATGAAACCAATATAAAAATAACATCCATAAGAAGTGATAATGGAGGGGAATTTCAAAATTATGAATTTCAAAGATTTTATGAAGAACTTGGAATTGATCATAATTTCTCAGTACCTAGGACACCATAACAAAATGGCGAAGTTGAAAGAAATAATAGGTCATTGGAGGAATTAGCTAGAACAATGCTGAATGAAAGTAATATACCTAAATACTTTTGGGCTGATGCTGTTAACACAACTTATTATGTTTTAAATAGAGTTCTTTTAAGACATGTTTTAAACAAAACCTCTATGAGCTTTACAAGGGGAGAAAACCCAACATATCACATCTTAAGGTGTTTGGCTGTAAATGTTTTGTTTTGAATAATGGTAAAGAACAGCTTGACAAATTTGATGCTAAGGCTGATGAAGCAATCTTTTTGAGATATTCATTAAATAGTAAATCATATATAGTCTATAATAAGAAAACTTTACTTGTTGACGAATCTGTGCATGTTGCCTTTGATGAAACTAACCCCCTAAAAGAGGGAAAGGATATTTTGGATAATGTTGCAGATGCACTTAGAGATCGTTACATGAATGAAGATTCATCACAACAAAAAGATGCAAATGAACCTGAACAAGTAAGCCAAAAGACCACAAGTGAAATGCCTAAAGAATGGAGAACAACTTGAGACTACTCCTTGGATAATATCATTGGTGAAATCTCAAAAGGGGTAACAACTTGAAACTTTCTTAGAAATTATTGTGGTACCATGGCTTTCATATCACAAGTTGAGCCTAAATCCATTGAAGAGGCTATTTTGGATGAAAATTGGATGCTTGCAATGCAAGAAGAATTAAACCAATTTAAAAGAAATGAAGTTTGGGAATTGGTCCCAAAGCCCAATAATCATCCATTAATAGGCACTGAATGGGTTTATAGGAACAAACTTGATAATTTAGGGGTCATAGTAAGAAACAAGGCTAGGTTGGTAGCTGAAAGTTACAATCAAGAATAGGGAATTGACTATGATGAAACATATGCACCTGTAGCTAGATTAGAGGCTATTAGATTGCTTTTGGCTTATGCATGTTTAATGGACTTCAAATTATATCAAATGGATGTCAAAAGTGGGTTTTAAAATGACTATATTCAAGAAGTATATGTCTCTCAACCTCCTAGATTTGTTGATTTTAAATATCCATATCATGTTTATAAGCTTAAGAAAGCACTATATGGACTAAAACATGCCCCTAGGTCTTGGTATGAAAGATTTAGTAAGTTTTTGCTTGTTCAAAATTTTGAAAGAGGAAAGATAGACAATACATTGTTCATTAAGAGAACAAAACATGACACCACGTTAGTGCAAATTTATGTTAATGACATTATTTTTGGATCTAATAATAGCTCTCTTTGCAAGGACTTTACTAAGATTATGCAGGATGACTTTAAAATGTCCATAATGGGAGAGTTAACTTTCTTCTTGGGGCTACAAGTGAAATAATTGAAGCATGGCACTTTCTTAAGTCAATCCAAGTACTGCAATGAATTGTTAAAGAAATTTGGAATGGAAAGTTGTAAGGAATCAACCATTCCAATGTCTATCTCGTGCTACTTGGACTTAGATGAAAGAGGTAACTCAGTTGAAGTTACCAAGTATAGAGGTATGATTTGTAACACCCTAATGTTTTCCTTTAATTATTATTATTATTATTATTCGTTTGCCGTGTTTTTAATAAAATGATATTTTGAGAAAAAGAAATATTGAGCTTTTAAACTGGGGTTTTATAATTAGAATGTTTTTAAAAGTTTTAAAACTCTTTTATTGGGCTTAGTTTTATGAGTCCAAAGTTAGCTTTAAGTATTCTTTAGGTTTCTTGAAAACCTAATCCTTTTTCCTTATTCTTTCGCTTGTGCCTCCTTGGAGATACCGTGCCGTCAGAGCCTTTGCAGTCAAGAAGTGAGGAACCTTAGAAAGACGCTACTGCACCGTTCGCATCCTTTTGCTGGAAATCGCCTCTTTCAAGGTAAGGGGGGAGTGAGTTATCTCGCTCATGGGTATGGCTTTGGTCGTGGGTAGAGGGGTTGGCCCTAGACCCCAATTGTTTGTGAATTATATGGTTGTATACGTGCAAAGGGGAATGCGATTTTTTCCAAATTATTAATATGCTTTATGAGAATTCTATGTTTAATTTATATGGATTATCATGGATTGTTTTTTTAAAATTTGTACCTTGGATCCGCCCAGCGGGGCTAAATAGCCGTTGGACGAGCTTTCGTTGAAAACTACACTCCGCGTTGGCACCGGCTGGGATGAACAATCCGTTGAGCGGGTTGGGTCCTGACGTGAACACGCTGGGCGGGGTTCACAACCCGCTAGGCGGGTTGGTTGCGGCGCAGACCCGCCTGGCGGGATATATAGCCCGCTAGGCGGATTCGCTGCTGGCACAACGAGCGGATACGATTTTAGCTATTTCGTTCTTTGTGCCTATGAACTCCTTTCTTTGCAGTTTTAAACTCATTGTTGTTTCTTTTTATGCCTTGTTAAGTTTATTTTGTGCGACTGTTGTTTACTTTGAGAAAATTGAGTATGACATGAAATTGTGTTAATGTTTCATGATGAAAGCCTGTGAAAAGTTGTAAGTATTGTATGTGACCATGCATCATAACATTTGAGTTATGTGATGAGGAAAGTATGTAGGAATCTGGCTGGTGGAGGCCATGATGGGTTGTCTAACTCTAGCTTTGGGGGTTATCCAGTTAGGAAAACTCCAATGTTCCATGCTGATCCCATGGAGCCGGGGCATACTGGCAAAACTGGGTAACCCTGACTAGTCGCTGGGGGATATCATATTAGTTGAGGGTGCGAGAGCCAAAGGCATCGGTACCGATGACGCTTCTTATGGCCGTGCATTTACTCCTAGTCGACTTTTCGACAAGTTTAAGTTGGTACCACATGTGCATAAGAAGTAGAAGCTAGGTATTGCATTACATATGTTTTTGTGCATTCTGGTTTTTTTTGCAAATTACTGTTAATTGATTATGTATGTGATGTGTATTCTACCTGTCTCCATTGTCATACTTTGAGCATGATGTGAGATGTATCTCACCCCCTTGTTTTCTGGTGTTTTCTGTATGTGTCTGTGATATACAGGTGACGTCCAGCAAGACCTTGAGGAGAAGTCTTAGAGTAGGGGCATTGGCCTCATTGCAGTTTATTTTACAGTTTCTTTACGGTTTTGTCAACTCTGATAGTATGTGACTCGGGGTCTTAGTTATTTATATATTTTAGCTTTTAAACTTTAGACTAATAGTTTTACTTTTAAATTGGTTTATTTTATTTTATTTGGACTTGTATGGTCAACTATGGGCCACCATCATTTGGTTAATCAGTAAAAATCTTATGGAGCTTTAGTAAATGTGAGTTGTGCATGTGATGTCCTTTATCATGTGAAGAAAAAGATTATAAACTATCGTTTTATTTTACAAATGAAAAATATGTTATATTTTCGTAATATTTATTTAATAATTAGCTTTGGGGTAAAGGGTGTCACATGATTGACTCTTTATTATATCTTATTGCTAGCTGCCCTGATATTGTGTTTAGTGTTTGTTTGTGTGCAACATTTCAAGCAAATCCTAAAGAACCACATTTATTTGCTATAAAAAGAATCATGAATATCTAAAAGGAACTAGTAATGTAGGTTTGTGGTTTCCTAAAGGATCTTCCTTAAGCTTAGTGAGATATTCAGATTCAGACTTTGCTAAATGTAAGCTTGATAGGAAGAGTACTAGTCGGACTTGTTACATGTTATGGAGTGCATTTGTCTCTTGGCATAGCAAGAAACAAGTTTGTGTAGCCTTATCCACACCTAAAGCTGAGTACATTACAACTGGAAGTTGTTGTGCTCAACTCTTGCAGATAAAACAACAATTAAGAGACTATGGAATTGACCTTGACCACATCCCTTTAAAGTGTGACAACACTAGTGCCATAAACCTTATAAAGAATCTCATTCTGTACTCTAGGACCAAGCATATAGCAATAAGACACCATTTCCTTAGAGATTATGTCCAAAAAGGGGACTATGGAATAGAGTTTGTTGATACAAATAGGCAACTAGCAGATATATTCACCAAACCTCCTCTTAGAGAAAGGTTCTATCTTATAAGAAATGAACTAGGCATCCTAGATGAGTCTAGTGTTAGTTAATCTCTCTTAAACTCTCATTTGAAACTCTTTATGTGTGCATTTATGTGTTTAAATGCTTGATTTGATTGAGTGTATAATTTGTTGGATTAATTTGTTCATATGTTACATCAATTTTGTTAAATTATGTGAATGATTAAGTGTTTGTGAAAATTTGTTTGTTTAAATAAGAAAATATGTGTTTGATTCCTATATGCCTACATGAATATTAGATGTAATTGGGTAAATATCATGCATAAATTAGTTAGAATGCATAAATCTTAGAACTATGTACATGAATTATGATTTCATGTGTGTATCCTTGATTTTTAGATGTTAAAGAAGCATGATTTCTAGTGAAAAATACTTTACATTTGAGTTTGCTACACATGTAATTGGTTATAGAATGTTTAATTGGTTTTTTTCTGCCTTGTATCTTAGACATGTGGTTTAAAGCAGATTTAATTGATTACATGAATTTGTAATTAGTTATTTTGTGTCTGTCATTCATTTTAGTTCGCATATAACTAGTTAAATTCATAGGTAACTAGTTATTTTGTGCAGATTTTTAGTCCCATTCTTCATATCTGATGCATATAACTAGTTACAAATCATGTAACTAGTTAATTTTTATGCAGCCGCCCTAGTTACAAAGCTTGTAATCAGTTGTTTTAGTGCAGTCCTTATTTGTCTAAACATAGCATGCACATTTAACTAGTTACAGGCTTTGTAATCAGTTATTTTTAAAGCAGGCTCCTTTGACGTGTTATATGCTATGCGCATATAACTAGTTACATAAATATGTAAGTAGTTATTTTATGCAGTTTTTAGAATTTGCATGTGCTTTTTGTAAAGCTATTATAAATAACTGGTTACATAACAATTGTAAGTAGTTATTTTTCCTTGAACACTCATGCCCCTATGCGTAGATAACTAGTTACATATAATTGTTTCCTGCAAGTAGCTTAAGACTGTGAAGTGCAGCCCCTGTAATCTGTTAAATTGATTTCAAATGGTTTTGTCTCTTTCTAAAAGAAGTCAAGGAATCACTCGTGGTTTGTACAAAGATTCTCCACATCTTTGAACATTTCACTCAATCCCTACTTCAATTCCAACACATTCATGTGAAGTTGCTTGAAAATTCTAATGCTTATTTCATTTGTTTGCTTCTTGGAAGCTCCTTATACATACTTCTTGTTTGCAACTCAAAAACCACAACATCTAAGCACTTATCTTCATCAAATCCTACTCCACCACCATCTCTTCCTCTGGAAATACTTCACAACACCCAAGAAAAATGCAAACCCGTGGATCTAAACGCCCAATGGTGGACACCCAAGTTGTAGCATAAGAGGTTCCAAGGAAATCTAGAGATGAATTGTGGCTTAATGATGATGAGGATGCTTATAGATTTAAGCATTTCTTCAAACGTAGGCTCATTGTTCCTCCAAAGGTATTCTCTCTTGGATGGTTAGCTAGAGAAAAGTTTGATTTTCCTACTCTCCTTCAACTTCAAGGACTGCAACAATTTGCAGAGCTAGAATGGAATTATTATATGGACTTGGTTAGAGTTTTCTTTTGTCCCTTAGGAATGAAAATAGGCTGCTTATTTCCTATGTTAAGGGAAAACACATTGTGCTTACCCCAGTTATTTGCTATGCTGTTGGTGGTCTTAGATCTGAAGGTATAAGGCCTTTTACTAACACTTTGACAAACTTTAGCAAGACTCAAGTATATCTTAACACTCTTGCTCACTCTCTTGGTCACAAAGTGCGCTTTACTATTAGTGGCATAAAGGTAGAAGATAGAATGTTGGCCTTTATTATTGTTTGGGTGCTTACACCCAGGGGGAGAAATCATGCTCAACTAACTAAAGATGATTTAATGATATTGTATGCCATTAAGGAATAAATTCCTCTTGATTGGTGTGGCATAATTGGTGATCATATGCTGAAGGTTAAGAGGAAAGTTGATTTCCCTCTTCCTTATGCTATTTTTGTTTCAAGGATTCTTGATTATTATGATATAGATATGGAGATGAAAACTTGAAATTTTGAGGAGTTCTAACAGAGTAAATGACTCTGCTCTTCACAAAATGGGCTTGGAATTAAGGGATAATTGTTGGATTCATAAGGATGCTGTTGCTATCCCGATACATAAGGAGAATCAAGATAAGGCTCCTAAAAGTCCTGAGTTGAAATCATTCTCACAGTTTGAGAGCCTTATGTTCTCAAAGTTGGATGGACTTTTAGAACTTCACCATACCTCTCAAGAATATAACAAAAGACAATTTGAGTCTATCCATATGTACCATGATGACTTTGAGGAGAAATTTGCTACAATGGGCTTCCCTAAGCAAGACTAAAGCTGATCTAGTTATTTAGGATGTTTTCTTTGAGATTATGACTATTAAGTTTGTTGTTGCTTGTGTTTATGTTTGTTATTTCTTGTTGATTTGAATTAAAACTTGTTGCATGATTAGCATGCCTTTATGTTTGTAATTGTTGTGTCTTGATCTATGTAATGAGTTTGTTATGTTCTTATGTTATATTATTGAAATCTACCTATGTTTGGTTACATTGTTTGCTGCAATTGTTGAGATCCTTATCCTTCCTATTTCTTTTTGGCTTTATATGCTTTATTTTGGTTTTATGTTTTTGATAATGGCCAAAGGGGGAGAAGGGCATGTGTCTTTGCAAATTGCAGGGATTAAATCATGAAGATAACTTGGACACACCTACAACACACAAGTTGTTCAAATTCATCAAGTCTTCATCAATTGGTTGTCATCATTAAAAAGGGGGAGATTGAAGAAGCAAGAAGAAGAATTGTTCTTGCCTCTAAGAAGCATTAATAGAGTTTTAATGATTTAGCCTCTTGATGAGTGCAAAGTAGTATTGTGTGTTTATGTGTGTGTGTATGGTTGTGTGTCATGAATGATTGATCTTTATCTTTGATGATTTAATGGTGATGAGCTCTAAATTTAAGACATAATGGATTAACAAGAGATAACATGTTTTCATAAGCTTAAAATTGAATCCAAGATGAAATAGATGTTTAAAATATGGTTTTAATTTGATAAAAGATGATAGCTTTATGTTAAAGTTCTTAAAAGATTCAATCTTGTGTTTGGAAAGAATTTAATCTGTTAATTTGGTTTGGTAATTGGCTAATTTCGTTACTGTTTACGTTAGAAAGTTGATTTGAATATGATATAACCAGTTGTGCTATTATGTAATCAGTTACATTTTAAAATGCTGAAATATGGCTATGCGCAAATAACTGATTACATAGTTATGTAATCAATTCTTTTAAGTAACCTAACATAGAAGCTATGCGAAAATAACTAATTACGAAGGGAAAATAACTAGTTATTTTTGCTCTAAGTTCATTTTCTAGATTTGTGAAGAACAAAATAACTAATTACGAGACTGGATAACTAGTTATTTCATTTTTCTCTCTAAAAATGCAAACCTTATTGACTCTTTTTACATTGCTTCCAACCCCTAAACTTTTGTGAGAGTTTTTCAAGAGAGAAAACACATTTTCATCATCATTACAACAAGTTTTTCATCAAATCAAGAGCTCATACATGGATCATCTTTGTGGATAAAGAGAAGTCATCTTATTGGGTAGATTTGTTTTGTGCTTTATTGTTTACATTCATCAGGAATTGAGGTGATATCTAACCCTTGCTTTTGTATAATTTTTGTTCTTGAGGAAGGTTTTCTCAGGTATCTCTTGTGGTATAGTTCCACGAGAATTGGTTCAAGTTTTCGTGATAGGTTTTCAAGAAACTTGATTTTGGGTTGTGTTTGTGTATGATTCTTTTGTTTGTGTAGTGCGCTTGTAAACAAATTAAATTACATAGTGATAATACCAATCGATTTGATTGGAAATTGGATGTAGATCACAGTGATGGTGATCAAACTAGTATAAATCTTATCTGTTCCTCTCTTTTCTCTACCTTTCCTCACATATGTTGAATCTTGATCACTTTATCAATTACATATCAATTCATGATTATCTTGTTCATAGTTGCATAGTAAAGACAAGTTAATTGTTCTATTTCTACAACATCCATATAACCAAATCAAATTGATTTAAGGTTTTTCAAAAATCTAGAATTGCATCTTTGAAAAGGCTTTGGGTTGTTGAAAATTTTTCTAGATCCAATTCACCCCCTTCTTCGATCCAGCCCTTTTATTCAACAAGTTCCACGGTGGATCATTTCTCTTTAGTTGTGTGAGTCAATGGTCATGATCAACTTAGGGAGTGCGTGATATATGTATAACCCCCCTCCCCTTCTCAAGCTGCACAGGTGATATATCCATTTGAGTATATGATTTCTACTTCTCATATGTTCAAGGGTATGGACTTTATTTCTATTAGATGTTAGCACTAGTGGATAGAAAAGCTTTTGAAAATGAAAAAAAATCCTTACCTGTTTCATATATAAATTAATTAAAGAATTTTATAGTTGAAATAAGAATTGAATCCCAATTATGTTGGTTAAGTATTCCTGTGATGAAGGTGGGTCGTTACAATTTTGGTATCAAAGCTGGTCGTATCTTTTGGGAATGAACTAATTGGGAATAAGTCCATTGTGTCTTTTATTGTGTGATGTGGAATTATTTCTACAAAGAAATAATTGTTTTTTATTAGAGTCTATTGACTTTTAGTGTATTGTTTCCACAAGGAAGTAATTGTTGTTGATGGTTTTTGCCAATAGTTGATTTTAAACGTTGCTTGGTCTTATAGGGTTGCAATGGCGAAACCTAGTCTTAGTCCTCCACCTCCGCCGTAAGCTGATCTTGCTCATATTACCCACACATTGGAGGCAATGGTCGCTACGATGGTACAACAGCAGGCTATTATGGCTCAGTAACACCAAGAAGTTATGGCTTGTCATGAGGCTGCAATGGCTAGACAAAATGTTGTACCACTTGATTTTCAAGGGTTGGCTGAATTGAAGAAGAATGATCCCCCTCAATTCAAGGGAGATTTTGACCCAGATATAGCTGACCTTTGGATTTGGGAGCTAGAAAAGATCTTAAAATCCATGAACTTCCCTTAGGATCATAAGGTGACGTATGTAGTTTACATGTTTGTCGGAGAGGCAGAGTATTGGTGGCAGGGAGCAAGTAGACTTATAGAGGCCTTGGAGAGGCTATCACTTGGACGAGTTTCAAGAATCATTTCCTAGGGAAGTATTTTCCAATTAGCGCTCAATATATGAAGGAGTAAGAATTCTTAAAGCTTCATTAGAAGGACATGTCTATGATTGAGTACACAAATAGGTTTGAATATATGTGCACAGGCGGGAGACGAGGAATGGGGATGTTGTAGAATGGATGAAGGTTTGAAACATCATCTGAAGAGGATGATTATTCCCATGGAGATTAGAGAGTTTCATCTGTTAGTAGAAAAGAACAAATTGGTAAAGCGCCTGGAGAGTGGTAGCTAAGTTATAAGGACGCATGATGTTGGATCATTTGGATTCAAGAAAATGTATCAGTAGAAGAAGCCATATAACAAACCACATGATCAACAGAGGCGTAAGCCCCAATAATAGCAGAAGTAGAATGGCCAAACTGTTAAGGATGCATCAACTATACCGTATGTGGGAGCCCACAGAATTTGATGCTACAAGTATGGAAAACCACACTGTGCTATTCAATGCCCTTAAAGGGGTATTGTTTGCTTTAGATGTGGAAAGCCAGGACACATGGCAAGAGAGTGTTCAACTCAACCGAAGCAACACAACAGAAGTAGCAAAGTCGATTACAACAAGCAGAGTTTTACCAAAAGTGGAGCTAAAGCTTCAAAATCTAAGGACCCCACCTAGATGTGATATGTCAAAACTATTAGCTCTTAAATTGTATTGATGTTATAAGTAAAATTGTCCTTTCTTTTGTATTTGTCAATATGTAACGGGATAATCCCAAGGTTGTCTTTTGCTTAGGAACTACAATCTTTTCTTTCTATGTTGACTCCCTTGCTTTGTACTAGACTATTTCCTCCTTAAATGAAAATGTTATTTCCTTAATATCTTCTAATTCAACATGTTCTTATAAACTGTTATATTCATTTTATTCTCCAAATTGCCTTATTTCATTATTGTGTTTCGTAAGTTAAACCTATTCCTACAACTCATTATGTCTTCTTGTTTTTCTTCCTTTTGAAAATGATTGTGCATACCTTTTTCGGACATGCTAGTAAAGGCATGAATCATTTAAGATCATATGTTCCTTCATCTTTTGGCTTGATTATACCTATCTTTGGCTTGAGTCTAACCCACTGCCTTTTGGGGTGAGTACCCTAATGTGATGATTATGTATCAGTAATAACCTCTTAGTTTATTGGTGTTTGACCAATTACTTGATTTTTTTGATTCTCAAAACTCGTAGGTATTTAAATATGCTCGTTGTTTTTTTTAAAGAGTAGTTCTATTCTCTTTGGATTCAATTGTTTGACATTTTAACCCTTCGCGTTAATTGAATAAATTGTGAATCTAAATGTTGACCTAGTCTTCACATTTTGTTTCCTTAAACTTCTAGATTTTCTCCCTCAAGAGATCATTTTAAAACCCCTTCTTGAATTTTTGTACCTGGTGTCTTGTCGAATGGGATCATTATGATTTCTATCTTTGAGTTTGATTAGAGACCTTCTAATGGAACTATTTTTCATTTTCACCCTTGAAATTTCTTTCATTATAATTTCGTATGTGATGTCAAGAGTAAATTTTAAGTTGTTTCCACCACTTTGTGCTTAAATCTTTTACATGTCGATACCCTTTGTGTCGTTCAAGACTTGCCCTTGTTAATAATCTTTGGAGTTTATAATGCTTTGCCAACCACTTTGCTTTGGCCAAAATTTCTTTCTCAATTCCCAAAGTTGATAGACTGATTACACGTTATGTGACTTTGAGCCTTAATATTTGATTTTTGGATTCCACTAGAAGTCAAATAATAGAAGTAGCGATGTTCCGACCCCTTTGAGGAAGTTTTAGCATTGGAGTTTCAAGTTGTTAGTAGGGTTTAGATGCATTAAAGACCCTTTAGGTAAAACTAGAACATGTTCACAAAGGAACGTGGTATCTAGGAGTAAATTATTTAAATTTACTCTACCTAAGTGTGTTGTGAGAGTGATAAATCTACATTTCATGTGGATTTATAAAGCAAGTTCACCTAATTTTTGCATTAGCTCATAGAAAATTTGTGAGAAAATAGACCATTAATGAAGGATTTCATGTGATGTGAATCTTTAATGTAACACCGTGTTTTTCCTAATGTATGATTTAGTGTTTTAATAATTAAAAAGTGGAAATTAATGTGTGATCTTGGTGATTAAAACGAATAAATAAGTTGTTGTATGAGTGTTGTTTTGTGTTGGTTGTTTTGAAATTCTTGTCTGGATTTAGGGAATTGGAGGAAAATGTTCTTGAGCCAAAATGAGAGTGTAGCTGTGTTTATATGGGTTGTTGAGAGAAACGACAATGTTGAGCTAGTTGTGAGGCATAGGGAGTGAATAGACGAACCATGGGCTTTAGTGAGCCCGAAGCCTTGTGAGGCCTAGTGAAGGTTTTTAAGTCATAAAACCCATTCTCCCTCATTTCTCTTCCCTCATTTTTTCTCAAACTATCTCATTCTCTCAATCTCTCTCAAACCCTCCAAAATTGTAGCAAGATTTCAAGCCTTAATCTTGTACTCTTGTGTTAAGGGTACAGATTTCTCGAAGGTTTGGCTCAAGAGTTCATTTTCTCCACATTCTCCTTCTTCCCCAAACTTTAGAATTCGGAACTCCTAGAGGTAAGGGAAGCTTACTTTCATTGAATATATGTGGTATGAACGTGGTAGTGTATGTATGTTGTTATGGTTTGTGTTAGAAAGCATGATTTGGCTGAGTTTTGGTTTAAATGTGTTGGAAATGGGTTTCCTTACTTTTGTGGTTGATTCTTATTGAAATGTTGTATAGATTGTTGAATGTGTTGAGTATGTTGTTGTGGACTATTGTGTGGTTGCATTTGACCTCTATGGAGTCGATTTAAGGTAGGAGTGAGTAAAAAGTTTAGATTTTGGGGTTTTTCAATGAGAGTTTCTGCTACTGTTATCTGATGGTCGCTGAGCGACTGTGGCTCTTACTGAGCGAGAATGCCCTAGGAGTGGAGTGAGGCTCTCGGCTTAGGGAATCGCTGAGCAACTATTTGTGTCGCTGAGCGAGTGTTCTTGAGTTGTAGGGAGTGACTGAAGGAAAAAGGACACTCGTTGAGCGATGGTCTATTCACTGAGCGAGTGATCATGAGAGTTCTGGAAATTTTTCAGAAAGTGGCTCGTTGAGCAAATGTGCAATTCGCTGAGTGAATGTGGGCATTCTAGAATGCCTAGAAGCAATTCGCTGAGCAAACTGGAGTCCTAGAATATTGTTGCTCTCTATTGCAAGTGAGTCGCTCGGCGAACAACAGTTTCGCTGAGTGAGGAGTGTGTACAGGTTTTGGTTGTTCTCTAGAGTGGCTTGTCGCTAAGCAAGTAGGTGACTCGTTGAACGAGTAGGTGACTCGCTGAGCGAAATGTGGTCGATAGAAATTTGGAGAAAGTCCCTAGAACGAATCCGCTGAGCGACTCTAGTTGTCGCTGAGCGAGTGACTCTAATTTGCTAAGTGAAACTCATGGTCACTGTGTGACACCCATTCACATTGAACATAACCTATACTTATTTAAAAATATGAGTAAAATTTTTCTCCGCTTTTAATAATAAAAAATTTGTAAATTTATTAGAATTTGAAAATGATAGTGAAAAAATAAAATCCACATGTATTCATCCTAGAACTGTACATCATGATTTCATAATCGGAAAAATTATTGAAGTACAGGGAGATTAAAATATACATAAAAATAGTTACTACTTATTCCCAGTACATTAACAAGATCCTAGTTAGAGTAGTGTCCGTTCGTCTACCCTATCCCATAAAATAACAAACTATCAAACTAGCCTTATAGGTCTTCATCAATAGCCGGGTCTTCATTAACTGCAAACAATCATGCATAAAAGAAAAAAGTAATGGAGTGAGGTGATTTGTTCTAATATCACTTTTACATGTATGGTAGGAATTCTACCACACAATACAAATAAGACACAGTTAACAATAAAAAGGGAATCTAAAGTTTATTCTATGTTATACAACCCTTGACTCGATATGGATTCATACTTTCCATTAGTGGGTAATAGTTCTTAACAGAACCTGGGAAGTGACTGGGAGTACATATACCTCTCTCAACATCATCCCATGGTACAGTCCTCATCATCATTGAGGAACAAAATAACAATTTAGGATATCCATTTATAAAGGTATACTTTCACCAATCCTAGTGATGCTGAGCAGTTGTCAGGGTTATCAAGTTGGTTAAGTGATTGTCCCAGCTCAAGAGTGCTACCTTGGCCATTAGGACGCTTACCACTCGATACTATACCCTCTAGACCTAACCATGGGTCCTACCTTTCATCCCGCAGTGTACCAAACCGTAGCTTCCCTAGCAGGGTGTCATGCCACTACATGTCACTTGCTTTACATTACTCACTAATTTATTACTTCCTAATTTCTCAAACAAAGGTTTTCCTGGTCTCATTTAATTCGAGCACCAGTACAATCAATATTTCTACCTTTTATTGCAGAAATTACACAATACCTAAAATTTTAACAGAATAACGACATAGTAATTATAATTTAATTGCTAAAATTTAAAAATTTTGGCAGAATAATAATTAAATAATTACATTCTAATTTTCTAAAATTGGGCAGAGTAACAACTTAGCAAGTGTATTTTAATTTTCTAAAATTGAGTAGAGTAACAGCTTAGCAAAATAATTTAATAATTTGAATTTGAGAAGAGTAACAATTTAGCAATTATAATTTAATAATCTAAATTTGGGTAGAGTAACAACTTAGCAAAAATTCCAAGTTTAACATTAAACAATATAACAATAATAATAATAATAATAATAATAAAACTTAAGCCTAAACGGGTTTAGGGGAAAACCCTTCCTACCAACATGCAAAGTGGCAATAATTTAAAACCAACCACACTCCCCTCATTATCTCTAAGGTAGTTGATGAAGATGATGGAATTGTTGAGGTAAAGCTCCTAGAAAGAGAACTTTACTAGTTGTTGGAAAACTAGTAAAATTTTAGCATAAAAGCAAAGTACAAGAAAATTTCTTCTAGAGAGAGAAGCTCTCTAAGAATTTGGTGGCTTGAGAGAGGGAGAGGTGTGTGAAAAATGACCAAGGATGGGAGGTATTTATAGAGGAAGAGAAGGCTTAGGTGTCCACTTTGACGACATAAGCCATTATGCCATAAATCTTATTTTGATTTACTTTTAATTAATTTAGGGACACATATCAAAAATAGGGTCATGAATCCGCTATTCCTAGGTTGTGGACGTACTCCCTTAGTTGTCCAGCTTCTAGATGTTAATTTTATCTGTCGGTAAATTAACCTGTACCAATAAAATCGCCTAAACTTGAAAAAATTGACTTTTAATATCAAAAAAATTCAATTAAATGTAAAACTGGACAAATAAATTATTTCTCATCAAAAATAAATTTCTAATAATTAATTTTAATTTTTATTAATTTATTTCAAATTTTATCTATTTATTTTGTATTTTTAAGCTAAAAAATTCATAATAAATCCATTTTAATTCAATAAATACCAAAATTTTTATGAAAATTATAAAATTAAATATTTCACCTATAAATAAACTGAAATTACCATTTTCACCTTTTTTGGATGTCAAACAATATTGGCTAGCTTATATGACACTTAGGGACATTTTGGTCATTTTACATAGGAACTCCAGAAACTTTCTAGAAAATTTACAAAATTATATTTTAATATACATGACATGATTCCAAGCTCAAATTGACATTTTAATGTCAATTGAATCTTTTTCCTCATGTCAGTCCTTAATATTGAGAAAGAGGGACAAAATCGTCATTTTCTAATTTCTCCAGGCTTTAGCTTTGGAAAATTATTAAAAATCACAACTAGATAGCTCTTGAAATTTTGAGCATGATGGTGGAAATCATAATTTTGAAATTTCCTCCCGATTTTTCAAAATTAACTAGTCAATTATTAGAATACTGGTTGAAAAGCTGAAATAAGAGTGTTACATTTTTCACTATTTCTCTTTCAAAATAAATTTTTATAATTAAAATATACCTAGTATAAAATTTTCAAAATACTTTGAAGTCAAAAAGTTTCTGGTTTGCTCTAGTAGTCAACCAAGGGTATTTTGGTCATTTTACAAAAATTGTCTTAATAAATTTTTGAAAAATTTATAAAATTATTATTAATTATTCTAAGCACATAAATGACTAAAAAAATAAATTTTAGACACTTCTATCTATTTTTATCTATTTTCTCAATTATCTAGTCCTTCTAGGGGCAAAATAGTCATTTTACCCTTTTCCAAAAATAGGAGTGTTACACACTGAGCGAAAAACCTTCGCAGGGGAAATTGGTCCTCTGTAAGGAAGGTCTTCATTGAGTGAGCATGTGGGTTGCTGAGCGAATGTAGTGTTCTGTTGTTGATTAATTTTGAAAGTATACTTGTGTGAGACATGGTTGAGAAGGACTCCTAGTATGAGTCTAAGGTTGAAAATGTAGGAAAAGTGGCAGGTTGCTTAGATAGGACCTCCACCTGTGTTATGTGAGACTTCTCACAAGGTAAGCGTTGCAAGGCCTTTCCGTTGACTATGTTTAGGGTCGGATTGGGCCTGCATGGTGTTGATGGGCCATGTAAGGTAGCTAATGATGGACCTTATGCCATGGGTTGTATTGATATATGTATATATCCATATGTTGAGTAGTTGTGGTTGAGTAGATGTTGTGTGGTGATACATGCATTCATGCATGAGTTGGTGGCTGAGGTTGCTGATGATGGACCTCATGCTGTGGTATGGGCAGGCACGTAAGTTGGATGGTTAACCACAACTGTAGCTCAGACAAGTCTCCAACCTAGTGTTGGATGAGATGTGGGGCAATTGACGATGGGCCTTCAAGGATGAGTGCATGGGCGATTCTATAGGGGGCCCAAGCAGTTCAGGCCTTGAGTCGTGGTGAGCCACCACCCACATACACTTAGCCTGACAAACCATTAACTTGTCCTTAAATCAAAGTTTGGCAATCCATGAATGGTGCTTGCATAGGCCATGGTAAGGGGTAAGACCTGGCTGATCGCTCGAGATGTTGTAAATCTCTCGAGAGTTGTATCATCATGCATTGACATAGTTGTGGTGAATTTGTTGCAATATGAGGTTCGCAGTTGAGAATGCTAGCCATGTGAATGCATGTTATATATATGTATATGTGTGTGTGTGAGTGAATGTTGAGAATTGTTGTTGGTTTTCAGGAATCATATATTATATAGTTGTTTTAGTAAGCTTACCCTTGCCTTGTATTGATGTTGTGGTTTATCTACTGCTGTTGTATGATTGGTGTGACTGTGATGATCACGTCATTTGACGTGGGAGCAAATGGCGAGGCTTTTGCAAATCCAGCTGCTCAAAGCTGAAGATACAGCTTTGGTTGAGGAGGTGACAGACGAGATGTCTTTTAAATTCTTTTTGGACAGTCCTTATTAGTCTCTTTTTGCATATGATGTATAGCCTGCCCAACTTTAGGGAGTGTGTTTTGTATCCCTTCCCCGTACAGATGTATATGGTATAGGCTGTATTCTTTTGAAAAGAACTTTGTATAGTTAAGGATTGATACTTGTATATTATTATTTCATGCTCTATGTTAAGGGATGAGGTGGTTGACTTCATTTATGATGATGATGATGATGATGATATATATATATATATATATATATATATATATATATATATATTTTGTGTTTATGATCTTGCGATGATTACGTAAATGTAACTAGTGGTGGTCGTGTTGTTCAGTGGCGACAGTTGGGTCGCTACATCTAACCTTTCTATTTAAAATTTGTATGAATTGCCTTGATTTTGTTTGATTTTGTGAAAGGTAGTTAGATGATCAGAAAAAGGAAATACAATTCAAAGGTATAGAGGAGTATTTTGCTAGTCAAAGAGGATCTAAAAGAAGCAATAATGAAAGTTAAGACCATAAAAGGAGTCCATAGGCACAAAAACAAGCCAGAAAGAGACTCAAAAGCGTGTTTGGGACAGGCAAAGGTCGCACTTGCCCGGTAAGTCAAGCCCAAGTCACACCCCGCTCGACGTGTTATTATGCCCAGTGCTTCGACCAAACGCCCGACGCAAGCACGAACGGGCCCTTCCGAAAAGCATCCCAATAGGTTTTTAACCTTGTCAGGCAAATCTGAGGTCTGAATTCTTCACTTTTGTTATACTTAATGGGCCTGGAACAAGCAAATACTTGATTAGGTTGGGTTCCCTACTCTTGCACCTAAATTCTGAAATTCAATTACAATTAGAAAGAAGGGGCCAAACTTTTGATCTTATCTCTATTCTAAATTTGTCGCTTCATTTTTTTGTTTTTCCTTTTTTGTCTTTGGCTTTTGGAAAAGGATTATCGAAGGGAAATAGGATACTAAAGTTAGAGATTGAAGGAAACCCCTTTCTCGTAAAGTATTTCTTCTTCTTTTTTTCTTATGTATTTCTCCAGAATTATGATCTCTTTGTTTACCATGAGTAGCTAAACTTTTTGTTAGGGTTGTGGTGTACTTTGTGCTTGGAACCCCTGAATGTTTAATTTTAATAGAATTCTTGTTTTTATTTAGTCAATTAGATTGCTCTAGTGTTTTCATTTTCTTACTTGGAATTGATTGTCCTTTGTATGCTTTTAATCGATTAATTAAACATTGGGCATACTACAATTAATTGGTAGATGTGTAGGGTAATCAAATTGGGTTTTGTCATATGATCAACCTTCATTCCTAATTTTCAATTAGATTAAATAATTAATTAACCCCTTTTTGTTCTTCATGCCTTCCTAGTGCTTTAATGTCCTATATGATCAATTAGGAAATTAACTTAGAAAGGACTGTTGCAATTCATGATCAACAACCGACAATAAAATGCATAGGAAAATATTGGTAATTGACGAATAGTACGAGGTTCCATTAGAATTAGATGTGAAGAAACTTAAGAGCACGAAGGAAACCACAATCCTAAGCCTATTTTCCTCTAAATTTTTCTCTACTTCTCATTGCTTGTTTCACAATTTCTATTGCACGTTTATTGTTATTAAATTAATCCACCACCAATTTAATTTCACCTAAACAATATAGAATCTCTGGAAACGAGTAATCACCACTTAATCCTTTGGGTTCGATATCAGGACTCACGTCTTTTTGTTACTATTGCCATAAAGGTACACTTACCCTTGAGCGTATTTTTAGCGCATCAAGTTTTTGGCACCGTTGTCAGGGGCTAATTGCATGATATTAGAAGAAGGAGATTCTAGTTGCTTTAGGCATTTTTTATTTTCCTTTTAATTTTTTGTTCTTATTTTTATTCTTCATTTTGTTCTTCTTTTATTTTTTAGTCTGCAAAACTATTCTATTTTTGTTTTTCTTCTGTTTATGCTAACCCGCTGTAAATGGCCTAGCTTACAGTTTGATTCTGAAATTGAAAGGACTTCAAAATGTTTAGGGTTTGCTACAAGCCAAGTGCATCAACCTCCTTGAAAATTGAACCCTAGTGGGCTCTATCAGGCTCGTGACGTTAAACAAGCACTTTCAGGAGGCAACTTATGTTTTATTTTATTTTCTTTCATTTTGTTTTCTCTTCATTTTTTTTTCTATTATTGCTTTCTCACTAGATTTGGTTGTCTAAGCACTTCTAGGGCTAGTTCTAGATTTTGTAATAGTTGCAACAACACTTTGGACTTCTCTTCTACCAAAGATGATGCTGATGGCGATTACTGAGTCAGCTACTGATTGTTGCCTCTAGTTACTAGGATTGGGCTATACTCTAAACAAATCTTTCTGTCTTTTATTTTTACTTTGTCACTATTTTTCATGTCTATTGGTCTACCGTACTTAATCGTTTTCTATGTGTTGATGTAATGACTATGTGATATCTTTGCTTCATCTCTTATTTCATTATCGCGCGCTATTAACTGTTGGCTACTACTGTGTGTTCTGTAAATCTACATTATCACTCCACTTTGTATGTCACTCACAATTTGATGCATATGACCCTTTAGAACATTACTGTTAATACTTGCTAGTCTTGAATCTACCTGTGCTTTGTGGTTTCTTTACTCTCATCTTTGTGTGAGAATTGGGCCTAAACAGATACTTTTTTTTCAGTGTGGCTTTTTTTTTTTTGCATGTTATTTGCTTCAAAACATGGCTTGATTCTTATTTTCGTTACTTGATTTGTTCACACACATATGATAAAGGCATGTTTCTTTTCTTTGAGCCAGGGCCAAATATTAGCCACCTTGCTTAATTATCCTTTGCTAGTCCCCTTGAGCCTTATTCCATCTGCTCTTTGAATTACTTCTTTACAAGCCTAGAAGTGAAAAACAATTTTATCCCTATTGAGTGGAATTAAGGAATCTGCTCTTACATGCTACTTGTGGATGGACTCTAAGTTTGGGGTTACTTGAAGACAAGTAATGGCTTAAGTTTGGGGTAAGGGTATAGTAACATTAAACTTTTCTTGTCTATATATATGTATATGCACAAAAAAAAGAGGAAGTAAAAAAGAAAAAAACAAGAAGAAGAAATACATTTTTTCTTTATATTTATGTTTTTTGTTACTGTAAATAAATGGAGATGAAAAGTTAGCAAGCACAAAATATTAATACCAAGAGATGAACAATAGTGATGAAATGACTGAGATTATGCCTATGGTAGTCCCTTAATTTCATTTGCTTAACCTAATTCCAAACATTCTTACCCACTAGTGACCTTAGCCCCATTACAACCTAGAAAGACCTCTTGAGTGTGTGCACTTGTTTTCTCAAGCATAGGGTAAGAATAACATGTGATGATGTTGAGTGTAAACAAAACCCAAATTTTGGTGAGTTGAGCGAAAACACTTAATCCTGAGGAGAGTAAAGCAGGTAGAGAGTGCAGGCACAGGATTTACTATCTTGTGTTAACTTGTTTTGCTCTTAGAGGAAATTGTGACTCTTAAAATTGAGTTGGCTAAATATATGTGTGTGACTATTTTGAAAAAAAGGAAATGGTTAATTGTGATTGATTGGAATTGTATTTGAGTTGAGGCTAAAAGATATGCTCCGACTATTTTGTACAAATTAATTCTTGCTTGAGGACAAGCAAAATCTTAAGTTTAGGGTTGTGATAAATCTACATTTTATATGGATTTATAGAGCAAGTTCACATGATTTTTTCATTAGCTCATAGAAAATTTGTGAGAAAATAGACCATTAATGAAGGACTTCATGTGATGTGCATTTCTAAGCTTTCTATTTAAAATTTGCATGAATTGCTTTGATTTTGTTTGATTTTGTGAAAGGTAGGTTAGATGATCAGAGAAAGAAAATACAATCCAAAGGCACAGAGGAGTATTTTGCTAGTCAAAGAGGACCTAAAAGAAGCAATAATGAAAGTTAAGACCACAAAAGGAGTCCACAGGGACAAAAACAAGCCAAAAAAAGAATCAAAAGCGTATGAGTCAGTGTAGGCTACCTTGCAGGTCACGCTTAGGACTCACCATGCTCAATGGGTAGTGAGGGCCGCCTGGCAGATTCGCAAACCCAGCGAATCTAATCAGCCGCCCGGCACGAGCACGAAGCGTGTCTTTCCAAGAAAGCAGCCCAATGGATTTTTAACCCCATCGGGCAAGTCTGAGGTCCGAATTCTTCACTATTGTTACACTTAATGGGCCTAGAATGAGCGGATACTTGACTGGGTTGTGTTCGCTACTCCTACACCTAAATTCTGAAATTCAGTTACAAATGGAAAGAAAGGGGCCAAACTTTTGATCCTATCTCTATTCTACCTTAGTCTCTTCATTTTTTTGTTTTTCCTTTTTGTCTTTGGCTTTTAGAGAAAGATTATCGAAGGAAAATTGGATACTGAGAGTTAAAGATCGGAGGAAACCCTTTTCTCATAAAAGAGTTTTTCTTTTCTTTTTCTTATGTATTTGTCCATAATTATGATCTCTTTGTTTACCATGAGTAGCTAAACTTTTTGTTAGGGTCATGGTATACTTTGTGCTTGGAACCCCTGAATGTTTAATTTTAATAGAATTCTTGCTTTTGTTTAGTTAATTAGATTACTTTAATGTTTTCATTTTCTTACTTGGAATTGATTGTCCTTTGTATGCTTTGAATCGATTAATTGAACATCGACCATACTACAATTAATTGGTAGACGTGTAGGGTAATCAAATTGGGTTTTGTCATATGATCAACCTTCTTTCCTAATTTCCAATTAGACTAAATAATTAATTAACCCCTATTTGTTCTTCATGTCTTCTTAGGGTTTTAATGTCCCATATGATCAATTGGGAAATTAACTTAAAAAGGACTATTGCAATTCATAATCAACAATTGACAATAAAATGCATAGGAAAATATTGGTAATTGATCAATAGTACAAGGTTCAATTAGAGTTAGATGTGAAGGAACTTAAGAACACGAAAGAAACCACAATCCTAAGCCTATCTTCCTATAAATTTTTCTCTACTTGTCATTGCTTGTTTCACAATTTTTGTTGCACATTTATTGTTATTAAATTAATCCACCACCAATTTATTTTCACCTAAACAATATAGAATCTCTAGAAACTAGTAATCGCCACTTAATCCTTTGGGTTCAATATCGAGACTCACGTCCTTTTGTTACTACTACAATAAAGGTAAACTTGCCTTTGAACGTATTTTTAATGCATCAAAGAGCCACCTTGTCATCTTTTAACGAGATGAAAGTATGAATGAGGTTATGAAGACAAGTGCACACCAAATGAAGACTCGTGAAGACCTTCTACTTGTGGTAAAAAGATATCGACAGATACAAAGTTATTGAAAGAAAAAGGTGACAAACAATGCAATGGAAGGAACGTAGGAATTTGTCAAGCCATGAATGCAAATTGGTAGAATTGATGTAAGTGGGAAGGTTGAAGAATCTTATCAAACCCAGAGTCATGTTTTTATGTCTCTCGAATCCTTCTACATGATCGAACGTGTCGAGACTCAACGAAAGCAAGGTGATATGAGATCTCTCATAGTATCGATAAAGAAAGAATGATCGAAATCAAGGTGCTGCAATCTAAAAAGTCACAATTGTGGCAACATGGCGAAGTTGTGAAATTTAGAAATATATCCTCGTTGAATATCCCTGGCCTTTATAATTCCATTCTCCTTTTTAAGAAATGCTCTCTAAAAGGTTCGATGACATGTTGTCCTCCTTTGAACCCTATTATACTGTCCTATCTTGTAACCCTATTGAGGATGTGTGTTTCTTTCGTGTATATCTAGGTCCCCTTCCAAGATCAAATCTTGAGATTTACATTTCGTAAATACGTCCTTCTCTCTAGTCATTATTTACCTCTAAGAAACAGTTGTTAAAATTCCAATCATATTAAAGTTCGATACTGTACAAAATGAAAGCAAGGCTAGTTAGTGATATTACACCTCGAATAGTATCGAAGTCAAAGAACCAGTCAACACAGAAATGTGAAGAATCTGTAGAACATCAACATCGAACAAGATTATGCAAGTGTTTTCAAGGAAGAATAGGAAATGTGTTAGTAAAAGTAGTTCTCCCAACACAAGCGAAATTTCAAGGACGAAATCTTTCTTGTTAGGGAGGATTATAAGACCTGTTTTTATAATCTGTGAATAAGTAAGTGATTGATAATCCAAAAGGAGAAATAAAATTTAAGTTCAGTTTAAGTGAATAATTAGAAATAAGTTTTTTCTATGTAAATTTCTGTAAAGTTTTCTACAGAAATAGAGTCTGCTTAGCTTTCAACAATGCAGAGGTACACTATAAAAGTTGACAGTGTAGAATTTACAAGCATTTTGATCCATAATAAAAGTGATTGAATAATTAATAAGAGAAATTAAATTTAATTTCTAGTGAAAAATAAATAATTAAAACACATGCTATTCTTATTTGAGATTCTGCAAAGATTTTTACGAGAATCTAGTCTGTGATGATATTTGCCGAATCGTTATTTATTTGTACAATTGCTATGCAATATAGGACCATGAAATTTAATTATGGTTAATTTAAAATTAATTATGATTAGATTCTATTTAGTTTGATAACTTTCCTTACCCAAAAGGTTTAAAACATTGGGTTTTTCTCTGTTGCTATTCAGGACCATTTACTGAGAAACCTGTCAGGTAAAGAGAACTAACTATCTAACTGCTATAGAGGCAGATCTAATGTGCCCTGAAAATATATTAGGGAGTCATAAACTCACTAATAGTTTGATTCCAATTAAATTATCTTAATTAGTTTGAATGTCGAAAACCTTAAACCTATTTTGCTAAATTTTGGTATTTGATCGCGTTTTCTCTGCCAACGTGAGAAATTGAAATTTCTAATGCCTAAATCTATGACTACTTGTCTTAGTCCAACTAAACTAGATGACCAATTTGTGTTTCCTAAATAAACTAGCCTAGTTTCATTCTAACTATACATCACATCCTAGTTTGTATCTCAATATGACAACTTATCTTACAAAGTGTACCTTATTGTGTAACACCCTGAGGGGTATTACCGTAACTAGGTCTAGATTTCTAAGAACGAAAAAAAACAAACTTAAAAAGGTAGAAACAACATGAAAATGCCACTCATAAATATAATTAGATATTATATACAAACAATACAATAAAAAAAGCATACATGCTTAATACAACTCATTTATCACCCAAAAGTGTCGTACAAAATATAAAGAAGAATACAAAAAAATAACGTAAACTAGGTTACGTCTTCTTGCATGAACTCCAAGCTCCATTTGCATATGTCTTCACCTGTATCTTGGAAAAGGAGAAACTTAAAGGAGTGAGATATAATGTCTCAGTGAGTGCTCTAAGGGTTCTATGGCTAGGTCAGACTCTTCTACTCAGACAACCTTCATCACTTATCTCTCATGGCTTTAGCCTCACTAGGTCTCTCATAATTCTCCATACCTATGGTCAAGTCTACACCTTTTAACAGTAATACTTCCTGTTAACTCCTCTCTCATTCTTACAACTGTTATGCAAGCTTACTATCTCATTCTCAACCTAAGAACTCATCCTCATTACTTGTATTTTCTTACCCAAAACCCTCTCTAGTATTTAAACCCTTCATGTTTAGATTTTACTCTTCTTCCTTTTGATATTCAAAGTTGTCTCTAGGGGTCAAGTCTAAGGCTACAAACATTCTAAGAGCTCATCCTCATTACTTTGATACTCTCATTTTGTTCTCTATTACTAGTCTCATACCTTTCTATTATGCCGTATGGGAATTCACCCTTTCTCTATCTCTGTCACAACTATTATCATCCAACTATAACCCTCATAACACCCTCCTAGGGTCTAGGCTCTCACATATCCATAAGGTAGCAAGATAATCCTAATTACAAGCATATATTTATTTCACATCCTTTGCCTAGTAACTAGACATGCACCATATTTTGTTTTACGAAACAGAAACAATAAGCGTGCATAATATGATCGCATATCCATAACTTTGACATTTCATCACAAGAAACGATTATATTTTCACATGTGTACACACTACATCAATCGCTCATGAAGAAAGTCACACAGACTTCACATAGATACAACGTAGCACACTTCAACATATCACACTACAACAAGATGCATATACATGCTATGTTCCTAAACCACTACTCATGCACATGTGATACCAACTTAAACTTTTTAAAAAATAGACTAGGAGTAAATGCACGTGTAACGACCCTCTATCACCACAGTACTACAAACAAACCCCTATATATATATATATATATATATATATATATATACATAATAATAATAACCAATCCACAGGTTACTCTACAACATATAAGGTATGAAATAATACTATATACAGGTCTATTATCATATATATACAATACCAAGGGAGAAATACAAAACCAAAACTCCCTATAGCTGGTCAACTATACAACATATACAATCAAAAACCAAAAATAAATAAAAAGAGCTTCTAGAAAAGCTCTACCCAAAAGGGCCTCCAAAAATCTCTATCTGGGACCTTCTCCATCAGCTTTGAGACACTAGATCTGTGGAGGTCTCCCCCCTGGCTCCCACGCCAAAATGACGTGATCATCACAGTCACAACAACAGCAACAAGATATCCAACCAACGACAAAACAAGGCAAGGGTAAGCTTACGAAACAAAGATTAACATATAATGTTTAATCCAACATATTTAAAATCATTAATCACACCAATATGGAAACTGAATCATCAAATAAATGGGTTTACATGCATTACAGTGTATCACACACCACATCACATACTATGCTATGAACCCCATATGTCAATGTATAAATGACACGACTCTTGAGAGATTTCTACATTTCGGGTGATCAGCCAGGTCTTATCCCCTACCATGGCCATACACCATTCAAGGATTGCCAAAATTTTGATTAGTTGGATAAGCTTATGGTTGTCAGGATAAGTGAATGTGACTGGTGCTATACCGCGACACAAGGCCTGCACTGCCTTGGCCCCCTGTGGGATTTACTCATCCCCTAGGTCCAGCTTTCAAACCCTACTTCTCATCCAGGCACTAGGTTGGAGGCCCGTCTGAGCCGTAACTCCGTTCACCCCTAACTTCCATGCCTACCCGCATACGACATGAGGCCCATACTACCTCAGCCAACAACATATGCATGAGCCACAATACCACAACAAAACAAATTATATATGTGTATCAACACAACAACAACATCACACTACCACGTGGTCTACTCAACACCACCTGTGGTCCAACAACGATTATCAACACCATGCAGGCCCATTCCAGCCTCCAACATAGTCAATAATATCATACACCAGAAGTGGAGGTCCTATCTAAGCAACCTTCCACTTCACAACCAACCCAATAATCAATTACAATTTAAAAACCAAAACCTTCTTTGAAAACCATTTGGAAAATAATTAAATCTGGAGATTTGTAAAAACCTTCAAAATAATTCATTTCTTTAATCTAAAGAAATAGTATCCCAACTTGACAACTCTCTATTTTTCTCAAATAAAGCTTTTGAAAATATATAATACTCTTTTTATATGTGTATATACAAAATACTTCGCATTTTCAAATGAAAATTGTGAATTCTTAAATGGTACATTCAGTTCTACAATAACAGATTATGTACTGTAGTAACAGATTATATCCGTTTAGTAAAATGCCCCAAATTTTGTTTTTCAGCAGAGATAATCGATTATGACTTCCATAATCGATTATTTTGGAACCAAAATGCATTAGATTTCATTTTTCAATAGAGATAATCGATTATGGGCTTCCATAATCAATTATTTCCAAACCAAAACCAGAAGAAATTTTTCTGAAACCTAGATAATCGATTATCAAAGGCTATAATCGATTATTTCCGAAACGAAATTACGAAAACAGTTTCTGAAGCTCCAGATAATCGATTATATGATCCCCATAATCGATTATCTACGACGATTTTTCAAAAAAACGCAATTTTCAAGAAGGAAACTCAAACTTTTTAACCAAATAACTCAAATTTTTGAATCAATGGTATTCCAACAACATTAATCCACCTCAACCAAGTTCATACACATCAAATTATACAACAAATTCAACATTTCATCACAAAATCATCAATTTATCATCCAAATCTCAAAATTTCCCCAAAAACCCATTTTCAACCAAAACCAACAAAAATGGCAACATCCACAAAGATTCAACCGATTACAAAGTAAGAAATCAACATACCAATAGTTATTAACACAAAACAACCGATTTGTAAGGTTCCTTTACCTCTAAAAGTCTCCAAATTTGAATTTTGATTCTTTGAGAAACTTGTGTTTTGAGCTAAAACCTTCTACAGATTGATCTTCCTTCCACAACAACACTGGACTGGGCTTGGGAATCCTCTTAACACCCATAGTAACCTCAGATTTTTAAAGAGAGATTGAGAAAGAATTGAAGAGAAAGAAAGTAAATGAGAGAATGAGGGGAAATCCCTCCCTTTCCCTTATATATTCGACCTCCCTAGAGCTCTCACACGGACTTTTGGCCAACTAAGGCCTAAATCTCACCAAGCCACTTTCCTTATCTTAAAACTGGTCTAACTTATCTATTTTCTCTCAAAACCCCAAAATCACTCTCAAAACATATCCAAATTGGCTCAAGCACATATCTCAAATTTCCTAAATTCAAATTAGAATTTCAAACCAACAACATCAAATCATCACTACATGCAACATGCCATACATAACAACAATTCATTTATTTCTTTTAATCACCTAGATTATATATCAAATTTCCACTTTTTAGTTATTAAAACACTTAGTCACGCATTAGGAAAAACAAGATGTTATAGCACAGCCATAAGAAGCATTATCGGTACCGATGCCTTCGGCTTTTGCACCCTCAACTAGTATGATATCCCTTAGCGACTAGTTAGGGTTACCTAGTTTTGCCAGTACGCCTCGGCTCCGTGGGATCAACATGGACTATTGGAGTTTTTTCAACTGGATAACCTCCAAGGCTAGGGTTAGACAACCCATCACAACCTCCACCAGCCAGATTCCTACATACTTTCCTCATCATATAACTCAAATGTTATGATGTATGGTCACGTACAATGCTTACAGCTTTTCATAGGCTTTTGTCATGAAACATTGGCACAATTTCATATCACACTCAGTTTTTTCAAGGTAAATAACAATCACATAATATAAACTCAACAAGGCATAAAGAAAGAAGCAACAATGAGTTAAAAAATGCAAAAAGGAGTTTGCAAGCACAAAAACGGAATAACCACGGTCGTGACCGCCCGACAGGCCAGGAAGGTTGCCTGACGGGTCACAGTCAGACTCACCCTGCTTGGCGGGTTTCGTATCCTGTTCGACGGGTCAGCATGCCTGGTAGGCAGTGTCGCCACCTAGCGCCAGCACGAGTCCAGTTTTCAAAAAAAGTCACCCAGTGGCTATCTAATCTCGTCAGGTGGATCCGAGGTATGAATTTTGATTTATTTTTCTTATCGTCTTTGGTTTCTAACTACTTCAAAATAAATGATTAAATTCTTAATCACTTCTTCTACCTTAATAATTGGTCAATCTAATCTATAAACGCTCATTCACTCACAATTCCCTCAAAACCCATCAAATCCCTAAACTTAGGCATAAGGAGAGGGAAAAGATAAATAGATAAACAAACACAACATAAAAGACAAGGAAGGACACGAGGAAGAGCACTCACCTTTAGGGACATGCAAAGCTGGGTTTTAGGGCGTAGGTTCTTTGATTTCTATTCTTCCTCTTTCTCTTCCTTTTCTTCTTCGTTTTCTCCTCATTCTCTCTACCTTCTTTCTTCTTCTATTTTGTGACGACTAAACCTAATTCTCCTTCCCTATTCCCTTCTTATAACATGTGGGTTTAGGGTTTACCTAGATGCTCTTTTGGGTTCTATGATAACATTCCTACTAATTTATAATACTAAGGTGTTAATAACAATAATAATAATAACAACAATAATAATAACAATAAATATAATAACAACAACACAACACAATAATAATAATAATAAGAGATATAATAATAATATAATAATAACAATAACTCTTAAGGCATCTTTTATCTAATAACACATGATACTAAAAGCTACCTCGTGGTTTCTTTCTAGTACTTGAAATTTGGGTTGTTACATGTTGTACAAAAGCCACTTAGCCCACCTCTTATTTTCCCTCTTGGATGTCCAATTCTTACTTCTTAGAGAAGTTGGAAATTGATTTTCATTTTTACATTAAATCTAACCCATTCTACCTATTACTTATTTACCCTCCACTTGCTACTTAAGTTAGAACATAGTCTAAGTTTTAAAACACTCTCCTACTCCCTTAAGAGCTCAAAACCGTGGCACATGAGAGCTCTCACTCCCAAAAATTCTCTAAGTGCTAGAAGGGTGCTAGAAGAATAGAAGGATTTTAATGTTGGTCTTGGTAAGTCTCCCTGCTACCTTCCTTCCCTCTTCTTCTTCTTATATTTTCCTCTAAAGATCTCATGATTCAAGCTGTTTTCCTTGCTTCCCTTGGTTAAAGAACTGACCTAAGGTTGTTTGGTATTTTGGGTTGTCCATTTGTTATTATTGTTGAAGTTTGTTCAAGCCAAAGTCCAAAGCAAACCACCCATCTCACCATTTTCTCCTCAAAGGCCTTATTTGTGGAATCTTTGGAGGAAAGGAAAGCTAACCTTTTTCTTTGTATTTTGACTGTGGTTCTTTTTTTCTTGATGTGTTTGTTGCTTATAAATATTGTTGGTATTTCTAAAAAGTTGTAAACATGTGAAAGAAAGCATTGGATAAATGTTTCTGATGCTGTTTTCATTTTTTGTCTAAACACTGCCCACTGTGTTTTCTGTATCTTGAGCTATGGCTAATATTTTTGAGTGCTTGTTATTTTATTGTAAACTAGACAAAATTTTCTTCAAAATAGATTCAAGAAATGTGTTAAAAGGTTAAGAAATGAAAAGGTTATACCTTTTGAAAGTTTGAAAACGCGAAACTGGCAGTGTGCATTCAAACGTGATTTGGCATGTTCTGTTGGTGGTTTGTTGAAACTCTAAAAACGACTGTAAAATAGACTTATGCTTTCCAAGCATATATTGTTTGCCTATATTTAATACAGTTTTCTATTTCTAATTATTTTTGGAAACTGAAGGTTGTACCCATTTTTCTGATTGGAAGTGATTTGGAAAACTGTGAAATTTCAAAAATTATAGAAAATCATGTAGACCATTGTTTTTAATGATCTTGGTCATTTGGAAATTTTTTTAAGTGTACTTTCCCAAAATAAAACACTTTGCTACCAAATGTTCCAATCTAGATGTGAAAATAGCAAAATAGTCTTCATTGGTCTTCTAGTAGGGTATTCTAACCTTACTATTTTGTTATTTTTGTATCTTTAATTGTAGATTTTTGCTTGAGGTGATATTGGATGATTGAGAAAATAGACAAAATTTTCTTTTCAACAAGCTATAGATCATATTAAGCAAAAATCATTTACCTATTCAATACAAATTTCAAAATCGATGCTTGAATCTAGCTATCAATGGAATCTATTTTTGACAAAAGTTTTATAACTCTCTTACTAGTGTTATAAAATGTCATGTTTTTACACTTAAAACTAAATTGTGCATCTTTTTAAATAAAATTTAAATATGATGTTCAAGGAAATACATCCTTTCTGTTTTTTTATATTTTAAAAAGATATTTTAATGATTTAATTATAAAGGTATAGTATTATAACTTATGTAACTAAGTTTTTAAGAAATATAGCCTAAGTTTTTAAAAGGATGATTTTTAAAATTCAAATGCTTATCTAAATTTTATATTTTAATATTTTAGAACATAATTTATAATTTTATATAAGAGTTTCATTATATAAATTGGCAAATGCATGATATGATTAATGTATATGACTTGATGGCATATTGAAAAGTTTTAAAATAGTGATTTTACTTAGTTCCTGTAACACCCTTTGTCACATTTATTTCTACAAATATTTTTTTTATTTATTATATTTAATAATTATTTCATGGGAATTTTTTTTTAGCACATGTTATTGATCTTAATAAAAAAAGAAACTATAATCATATCCATTGGATCATAATCACGTATTTAGATATATCATATGTCAACCAAAATCCAAGGTATGTGATAAAATCATACAAACAATCTGTAATAAATCAAAGTATCTCAAAATAAAAATCAGTTAACTGACTACATATATGCCACCACACCACTAATATCTAATCCCCCTCCATATAATACAACAAAATAAAAGAGCCTAGAATCAGAGCAATCAATCTACAAGCTAAGTTCTATACTATCCCAATTCCCAAAGCCTTCAGAGTATAATCACAATGGTCTTCCTAAGAGCCTCAAAGTGTGGGCTTCATCAGTGATGGGATTGCTACCATCTAAGCTAGCTGTCCTCCGACGAGTGCGAAAACACACATACAAGAAAGAAAAGAAAAGAATGAGGTCACATCACTCTTATATTTAAGGTCACAAACAATGAATCTTTACAATTCCAATCAAACAAAATAATCACTGTGAGTAATTATTTGATTATGCAATGCACGAGAAACTAAAGTTTCTATCTAAGTTTGACAGATTCATGCATGTAGGCCCAATGCCTCCTGATTCCCATGATTAGAGGTCTTAACATTTCTTTTAGGTGACGATTGGGAGTACATATTCCTTCCTGGTACTTCATTTTACAAACAAACACGAGTCTTTAACCATTTTTGAAGCAATAGTCTCCACCAATTTTGGTGACGCTCAGTAGTTGTCGGGGTTATTGGGTTAGATAACGTGAGTTTTCCAGCTCAAGATTACAGGTCCTAGCTCGTAGGATTTCACAACCCAAATCCTCTCCCCCCCTAGAGTCCATGAGTCTTGCCTACATCCCTCAAGTACCATACTGTGGTCAACCCCTCATACACACTTCCTTTATACAATGCATATGATTCATGTTCCAACTTAATATTGACACTTAAGTCAGAGACTTATCATTCTCATAAAATTTTGGCAGAGTTTTCTCTATTTTTGGTACTTTCCCCCATACTTCTACATGGGTATGGTCAATAAACAACAAATACATAACCTACCAGACAACAATTATCCATAGTTTCCAACTATTCTTAATGTCAGTCTCAATCTCAATATCGTTTCCATTTCAAAACTCAATTCATTTTCACATAGGCCTTCATGGCCTTATCATTTGGTAGCTTTCAACTTACCACAATCATCATATCTCAACACTATAACTCAAGTAAAATAATCAAAACATAATGATTATTCCATCAATACTTCACAACAGCCATATTATACTTACATAGGCTAGCAAAATCAATTTTAGTTTCCACACCTGATTCTTTAGCTCAAGGTCCTCTACTAATATTAGATCAAATAGCCTTTTGCTCATCTTCCTTATTTAGTCTAGATATTAACATTCTTTCTCAAAATAGGAATCAAATTTAATTAACTAAAGTTAGGATTCTAAGTTCCCTTATAAATGGTAGTCATTATATTACCATTACTAATACTTAATTCTAGGATTTTAGTCCACTAAGGTTATGTCACTTTACCAACACACACAATTAAAGTCACTTGACAATTTATACTAAAAGTCTAATCCATTAAAACTAATTTGTTAAGACTAGGATACTTTAATTAGCTCATCATTCTTATTCATGGTTCTAAATTAGTAAGCTTCTCCTTGTTGGCTTGATTTCCCTCTACAATATATAGTGAGTTTCAAGTACTAACCATGAATCACAAGCACACTAGTCTCAAGTTCATTTCTATAATTATTAGAATATATAATTATATGACTTATTACCAATTTCTCTTCATGCCTCCTTTATGAGTTTCTTTCACCAATTAAATGATTTTCACTCCTTCTAATTATACTTAATTGTCCATGACCTTATTAACTAAATCTCCAACCTTCCAATGCACTAAAACTCTATTTAATAAACTGACTTTGCTGTCATACATGAAAACAAGACAGCATGCATCACATGCATATAAACGTGCTCTCTATGGCTCAAAATACATTTATATTCACACAATCTTCCTCTTTTCTATTCTTTAATGTTATGACATCTAGTATTAGTCAATTACATATCATTTAGACACTAGGAAACATTAATTTTTCAGTATTGCAAATCTAAAGGATAGCAACTCACAATTGCTACATAGTGGCTAATTTCAAATGTCAAAATGTCAAATGACTATCAATGTTCACCAAACTTTAAAGGTACCATATACTAACTATAAGGCACATAATTTCTACAATTAACACACTTTAAATCCTTATTTAAATATCTAATGACTCAATTGTCACCACTGAACAACGCTACCACCACTAGTTACATTTACATAATCATCACAAAATCATAAACACGAAATATATATGTGTGTGTGTGTGTGTATATATATATATATATATATATATATATATATATATATATATATACATATCATCATAAATGAGGTCAACCACCTCATCCCTCAACATAGAGCGTGAAATAATAATATACAAGTATCAATCCTTAATTATACAAAGTCTTTTCCAAGAGAATACAGCCATACCATATACATCTGTACAGGAAAGGGATACAAAACACACTCCCAGAGCTGGTCAAGCTATACATCATATACAAAAAGAGACCAAAAAGGATTGTGCAAAAAGAGCTCAAAAGACATCTTGTCTGTCACCTCCTCAACCAAAGCTACGTCTTCAGCTCTGAACGGCTAGATTTGCGGAAGCCTCGCCATCTGCTCACGTGCCAAATGACGTGATCATCACAGTCACACCAATCATACAACAACAACAGATAAACCACAACTGAAACATAAGGTAAGGGTAAGCTTACTAAAACAACGATATAATATATGATTACTGAAAACCAACAATAATTCTCAACACACTCTCTCTCATACACACACACGTTATATATATATATATATATAACATGCATTCACATGGCTAGCATTCTCAACTAAAATCCTTATATCACAACAAATTCACCACAACTATGTCAATGCATGATGACACGACTCTCGAGAGATTTACAACATCTTGGGCAATTAGCCAGGTCTCATCCTTTACCATGGCCTATCCAAGCACCATTTAGGGATTGCCAAACTCTGATCTACGGACAAGCTTAGTGGTTTGTCAGGATAAGTGTATATGGGTGACAGCTCACCGTAACTCAAGGCCTGCACCGCCTTGGCCCCCTACGAAATCGCCCATCCATACATCGTCGAAGGCCCATCGTCAACTGCCCCACGTCTTATCCAGCACTAAGTTGGAGGCCATCTGAGTTACAGCTCCGATCAACCATCCAACTTACGTGCTTACCCGCACCACGACATGGGGCCCATTGTTAACTACCTCAGCCACCAACTCATGCATGAATGCATGTATCACCACACAACATCTACTCAACCACAACTAGTCAACATACGGATATATACATATATCAATACAACTTATGACTTGAGGTCCATCATCAGCTACCTCACGCGGCCTAACAACATCCACCGACACCATGCAGGCCCAATCCAGCCCCAAACATAGTCAACGGGTAAGGCTCTATCCAAGCAGTGCTTACCTTGTGAGAAGACTCACATAACACAGGTGGAGGTCCTATCTAAGCAACTTGTACCCCCATTATGGAATGCCCCACCACAACTACATCACACAACTAATGGAGGCCTTATCTAAGCAACCTTCCACTCTATTCACATTTTCCAACAATTCTCACCCGAGACTTACACTAGGAGTCCTTATTGACCATACTTTATACCACTACACCTTCCAAATTTGATCAACAATAGGACACTTCATTCATTTAGCGACCCATATGCTCGCTCAGCGAAGACCTCCTTTATAAAGGACCAACTTTCCCCTGCGAAGGTTCTCGCTCAGCAACCATAAGTTTTGCTCGGTGAATCGAGGTCACTCGCTTAGCGACAACTAGAGTCACTCAGCGGATTTGTTCTAGGGACTCCCTCTAAATCTTTACTAACAACAATTCGCTTAGTGAACACAATGCTCGGCTAGTGAGCCACTTACAACAAAGACCAACAACTCTCTTGGGTCCCAATTCGCTTAGCGAGCTCAAGACTCGCTCAACGGATTGCTCTCAAACATTTTGGATGCTCACCATTCACTTAGCGAACCACTTTCTAGAAAATTTGCATAATTCTCATGATCACTCGCTCAGCGAATAGACTATCACTCAACAAGTCTCCTCTTTCCTTCAGTCACTCCCTACAACTCAAGAACACTCGCTCAGCAACACAAATAGTCACTCAGCTATTCCTCGACTCGAGAACCTTACTCCATTCCCAGGGAATTCTTACTCAACGAGAGTCACAGTCATTCAACAACTATCAAATGATAGTAGCAGAAACTCTCTTCAAAAAACCTCCAAGAATTCAAACTTTCCACTCACTCATACCCCAAATCGATCCCACAGAGGTTGAATACAACCACACAACAACCCACAACAACATACTCAACACATTTAACAATCTATACAACATTTCAACACGAATCATTAAGAATTCAAAGGGAAGCCCATTTCCACCCAACATCTCACATAACTCATTCAAATTCAGTTTTTCAGCACAAACCAAGGTCACATTAACACACAACTATGTTCATACAACAACTATTTAACAATTGTAAGCTTCCCTTACCTTTAGGAGTTCCAAATTATGAAATTTGGGGAAGGAGGAGAATGTGGAGAAAGCAAACTCTTGAGCCAAACCTTTGAGAAATCTGTCCCCTTAACACAAGAATACGAGATTAGGGCTTGAAATCTTGCTACACTCGTGGTGGGTTTGAGAGATATTGAGAAAATGAGCGAGTTTGAGGGTGTCTTAGGTGAGTGTTTTCTAAAAATGGGAAATTAGGGCTTGAAATCTTGCTACACTCGTGGTGGGTTTGAGAGATATTGAGAAAATGAGAGAGTTTGAGGGTGTCTTAGGTGAGTGTTTTCTAAAAATGGGAAAGAATGGGTTTTGGGTAACTTAAAACCTCCCTGGGCCTCATAAAGGCCTTGGGCCCACTAAAGCCCATGGTCCGTCTATTCACTTCCCATGCCTCACAACTGGCTCAATGTTGCCTTTTCTCTCAACAACCCATATAAACACAGCTACACTCTCATTTTGGCTCCCTCCAGTTCCCTACATCCAGACAAGAATTCCAAAACAACCAACACAAAACAACACTCATACATCAACAACTTATTTATTCATTTTAACCACCAAGATCATATATTAATTTCCACTTTATAATACTAAATCATACATTAGGAAAAACACGATGTTATAAAATACAGTTTTTCATGCTTAAAATGAAACATAACAGATTTTCATTTTTATTGTTCAAATGGTGATTTCAAGCACCAAAATAAGTCACATTGGTTCCCTTCAATCACCAAACACTAGGGGCATCATATACTATCATTGAGACATCTAATCCTCCATCTTTAACACATTTTAAACATGGTTTTTCACACAAATGAGTAGCAGGGCAGCAGAGCAACATTAGTGCAATAAAATTGAATAATTTAGCACATTAACACCACACTAAACATTAATAGGGCCTTTAGTGCTTGCCAAATTTTAGAGGGATCATATACATATCAAAATACAATTAATAAGAAACATTTAGCTCCCCAAAAATGGGATTTTACTAGCCTTAAACATAGCAGAATAGCACCAATGAAATTATGCAGAAAATTCACTAGTTTCATGCTTCTAGCACCTAGTTTGAGCATAGTTTTGCTCTCTTCAAGTTTGGTAATGACATAACACCCTTTTGTAACTTAAAATTATGATTAAAAACAAGTTGTTTTCCTAATTTATCACACCAATTCAAACCAAGAGCAGCCATCACGTTTTTGACAGAATATATGTTTTTCAAGTGCCATAACTCATCCAATTTGTCTCCGAAGCATGCCAAACTTTGTGGGAGTCATATATATACCAAAATTCATCATTTAGGACGTGTTTAGCCCACTCAAAATGCACTAGAACTAGAATGCACATTGCTGCCATATGCTGCAGAATTATGTAGTAAAATGGCTCAAAAAGTGTGTCATACACACTTGAAACTTCATGTTTTATTTGTATACAATTAAGGTTAGGGCTTAACAATTTTTGTAACCTTAAAAAACATTTAAAAGTGACTTAATTACATGATAATCAAACTAAACTCAGCATAGTAATAGTATTCACGTTTCAGACAGAGTTGGTGTCTTCAAAGTGCCATTTTCAAGTTATAACTTCACCATATCATGCAATTAGGCTAGGGCTTCCATGTTTCAATATTAAGAGCATAAAATGATGGTGTTTTAAGGCTTAAACTCAGAGAAATTTTGTGTACACAGTAGCTGAATGCTTACTTTGTTACAGCAGTAGTGTTTTCAAGCAATCAAAATCAAGCACATACATAGCTTCCATGCATCATATACTCAAGAGACTAAGGTAATCTCTCAATATTAAAATATCAACCTTAAATAGGTGAGAAAACCTCTTCCCTCACCTTGGGTGAAGTTTTCCACATGAAAATGGGTAGGAGAAGGATGGAGATAGTTGATTCCCATTGCTCCTTACAAGCTTGAACCAATAGAGAAACAAGCCTTGGATGTGTGTGCCTCAAGAGAAAAACAAAATTTGTGTGGGGTTTTTGAGAGGGGAGTTGAAAATCTGATCTAGGTTTAGGAGAGAATGAGTGATGGTTGTTGTGTTCTTCCTTTGCACAAAAAAGGTTTAGTTATAAGTCTCCTAAAGCATTAGAGTTCATTATTAATTTAGAGAGTAGAAATCCATAATTTTTCTTTACAAAATTCTTCTAGACACATTAAATTAGCTTCCTTAATTATTTTTATAATTTTTGGAGTTCTCTAAGTATCTATAGTTGAGCTAGCAAAGTTACTCGTGAGCACTTTGAATCAGAATTGAAGAATCTCCAAAAATTACAAAAAAAATTCATACTAATATAAAATAATATTCTAAACACATTTCCATGTTCAGAATATCATTTTATCATGTTTTTATATTTATTTAGTATTTTTCTATCCTAATGTGTCTATATTTCTAACGATTAGAGTCCCTAGTTAATTATATATGTCTCTAACTCTTATAAGTTTAAATACAATCCTTTGTTCTGGGAAAGTGTTAATTTTTCAGTGTACATAATTGATATTTAGGCTTTCATGCCATGTCCCTATATATATCGGAATGATAGTAATAATAAAAAATAATAATATAAGCATTTATCGAAAATAAAATATTAATAATAATATTTCCTAAAATTGACGGTGTTACAGTTCCTATTGGGGAGGCCCGGCCCGGTGGGTGGCAGGCATATAGTTAGATATGTCTAACCTAGGTAAAGGAACTAAGTAGTGAAATTGTTGTTCGGTTGAATGTTGTTGTTGTTGTTGATATGTATACATGCATGATTTTGAGGGACACTTTGATAAGCGCCAGAAAAGCTAGTGGAGGCATGTTGATTTGTCTTGGGGACATGCGGATGCACAATTCCACTAGAGGCCGAGGCTATTGCGCACCTTGAGTCGTGGTGGCGATTGCCCACATACATATATTCCGACAAAGCCACAATTACTCTAAAATCAAAATCGGTATCCTCTAATGTTTTTTGGCACATGCTGCTTTTAACCATGTTTGGGTGTTAACCTTTACCATGTTTAAGGGATGCATCTGGCTGGTCGCTCAGCAGTTAGTTTTCCATGGAGAGGGTCTATAGATGTCGACATCTGTATATTGGTTGATATGATTAATCATGTTATAACATATTGATTGGAAAAATGATGACTTGTTACGGTATGCTTGTGTGAATTTATGTTTAAATATACTATCAACTTTAGCTTCTTGTTCTATTTTGCTATGACTGTTCTCCTTTGGGTAGTTTATCCTTGTATATATGTCTTTTTGTGTGTGACTGTGATGATCACGATGATTTGTTGTTGCGAAAAAAAATGGATGGAGTCTCGTCTGGTTCCTTAGTCCTCGCCTTTATGTCAGATCTAGATAAGCTAAAGGAGCATGGAGGAGTTACGAGTTGGACCTTCAGACGAGCTTATAGTTTTGCTTTGGCATCACCTGACGCCCCAAAGGGTGAGAAAGCTTTTTACGAGAAGATAGTTGAGGCAGCTCGCACTTTGCCTCAACTATGTACCTTGAGTCCTAGATTAGAGGAATGTTCCATGGTGGATCATTCCTCTTTAGTTGTGTTAGTCAGTAGTCATGACCAACTTAGGATAACCCCCCTCCTCTTCTAGAACTACATTCATAAGTTGGTCACCTATACTGACACACACCTCGCATTAGAGTATTTTGATCTTTTGTGTGCGAGTTAGTGTACAACGAATCGTGTTTTGCTTGTATAAGTCTGTGTTGATTTCCATGAGTATATGATTTCTACTTCTCATATGTTCAGGGGTATGGACTTTATTTATATTAGGTGTTGGCACTAGTGGATAGAAAAGCTTTTGAAAATGCAAAAAAAAATTAAAAATACCCATTTTCATATATAAATTAATTAAAGAGTTTTAAAATTGAATAAAAATTGAATCCTGGTTATGTTGGTTAAGTATTCCTATGACGAAGGTGGGTTGTTACAAATGGGATATCGGTGGGCTTTACAAGTTGCTACAAATATGTGTTTACTTGATGTTGTCTTTGAAACAGACTGCCAAAAGATAGCTTGACCTGTGGAATAAAAAATTTGACCCCAATAGAAGTTATTTGGCTGGAATTATAGCATATTGTAGACATCTATACAATGTAATATGATCAAGAGGTTTGCTATTTACATGAAGAGAAGGCAACATAACTACTCATAAACTTGCTTCTTTGTCTTTTACTTTGCATAATAGGTACTAGTTTGATAAGGTCCCTTACCAATTAGATCTCATAGTTGCCAAAGATGTATCTCACACTTTTTCTTCGGTTGAATAATATACCAATATTCTGCCTTCAAAAAAAAAAAAAAACTTATAAAATATACTAAGAGTAAAAATATATTCAGGGAATGAAGCGAGTGGGGATTAAGGAGGGGCCATGGCCCCTAATATTTTTACACACACACACACACAATATATACATACATATATGTATATATATATATATATAATTATTTATAATTTTATTTTATGGTAATAAGATTCTTTATTATATTCTTGAATATTCTTAAAGTTATTCATTCTTCAATTATTAATGATTTTAAATCATTAAAAAGTATAGAGAAATTTAATTTGTAAATTTTTAGTCATCAAAAGAGTATAAAAAAGTAATTTTTAATCATTTTATTATTATTTTTATGGACAATTTTATATTAATATTGCACTTTAAGTTTTTGTTTTTGACAACTTCAGCTTTTATAGCTAGTTTAATAATACTGTTTACACATTATCTATTTCGTTAATGAATTGTTTTTTTATAATATAAAACTTTTTTTTGTAATTTTCAAATTCATTTTTCTATGACTTTTATATCCCTATTCTTGTATAGGAAAGCTTATACAATATGACTTAAACAAGCAAAATTTTCTTATAGATTTCTTGTGCAGTTTTTTTTATTCATTTTTGTGATTTTCTTGCAAAAATTTTCTACAAAAAAAAATTGTGTGAATCTTGACAAAAATACAATTAATTCCTTAAATTTGATGAAAAATTCATAGATTTTTTTTTGGTTTATTGTCATTCAAATTTTATTTTTTTATAAAAAAATTAATGTTTCTTACACATTTTTTCAAGAAAATTACAAATAAATTTTCTAAATTTATTGATTTAATAACGAAAGAAGGTATAAAAGTCATAAAAAAAAGTAACTTGAGACATATTATTAATAACGTACACAAAATATTTTAATATCATAAAAATAACTAATTAAAATATAATTAATATATAAATAATACTATTAAATATTTAAAATTGCCTATAAAAATTGATATTATCAATATTATTAAATTTAATTTATATATTATAATTTTAATTATTTGGATTCTCCAAATTTTTTTCTCCAGCTTTGCTACTAAATATAGTAATGGATTAAAAAAAGTTGAACGATCCAAATTATCTCATACATGTTTATATAAGAAATTAAATGATTTTCTAGTCCCACGGTCTAGGTAACAATTTTTAAATGATCTAAATAATGCTGATGTCTTATCTCACTTTTGGAATATCTTCCTCCAATTTAATTTATTTCAGGCAACATGATAGTTAGAGTCAAATTGTGGAAACCTTATAATCCACGTAAGCATATGCAATTAGGTTTATTTTATGGCGCAAAAGCGTTTTCTTTGTCGAGTCGTTCTGTCAAGTGCCAGCTACGGTCAATGATGACGAGGAACAAGAGGTCTTGGCGCTAAGCATATCACATTGTCTTGAGCAGACATCTTTGCACAGATCAACCCCTATCATCCTATCATTAGTCTTTTAGCAAACATGGGTGATGACTAGACAAAAATAAAGAGAGAAAAGGCATATCTCAAATTTCATCATCAATTTTCTTCTTGTATGAATGTACAGTAAACTGAGGCTTTAGTTTGTTTCTGTTAAAGTTTGTTTTGCTGACTGAAGACTGATGTCTCTGTTTGGTGCTTATTCCATCAGCGAAGTTGGCAAGGATGTTGCTGGAGTTGCTGGTATTTTCTCTCTCAGTTTCTGGGGTGTTTTATTCTGGTTACAAAGTTGTTTTTTTTTTAAAAAAAAAAACTTTACTTTTTGGGATTTTAATTGATGAACGAAAGAACCCATATTTACAAATACCATAAACTGCAGATACCTATCTTGATCTTGATCACAATATGCGCTTGTTAATTTGCAGGGAACATCTTTGCTTTTGGGTTGTTTGTATCCCCCATGTAAGTTTCTTAAAGTGGATTTTTTTGACAATAATTGAGCTAGAAGAATTTGTTGTTTATCCTTTTATTGATAATAATAATAATAATAACTCTTGTTCTGTTCTGATTTCTAGACCCACATTTGGGAGAATTATCAGAAATGGGTCAACAGAAATGTTCTCAGGGTTGCCATATTTTTATACTCTCTTGAACTGCTTGATCTGCTTGTGGTATGGCACGCCTTTGATATCACCTGATAATCTGTTGGTGGCAACTGTTAATTCAATTGGAGCAGCCTTTCAGCTTATATACATAATTCTCTTCTTGATGTACGCTGAGAAAGCAAGAAAGGTTATTCTTCTGATATACTATTGGAAGCTTATGAATTAAGATAACTGCATATAGAACATTGGTTCATTTGTAAGCTGTTGTATACTTTTAACTGTCATTTGATAGGTGAGAATGATTGGATTGCTGCTAGCAGTTTTGGGCATATTTGTGATCATACTAGTTGGGAGCTTGCAAATTGATGACAGTGAAATGCGCCGGATGTTTGTGGGATTCTTGAGTTGTGCTTCTCTCATTTCAATGTTTGCCTCTCCATTGTTTATAATTGTATGCTTTTCATTTCCTAGATATCCATCCATGTAATGAGAAATTATTATATAGTCCTATACCACTACTTGTGATGGTCTCTACAAATCTTCATGCAACATATAACCGAAATTTTCAATTTTTCGAGAAAAAGCTCATAACACTCAATTATATGTCACATGAAGATTGTTTAGAACCATGGTGGTCCTAAACCATGTAATAATTTCTCCCATTTAACAGTTCCTGCATATGTTAGCTTGGTAAATTCATTTACATATTTTGTCTGTGTAACTTCCCAGAAATTGGTCATTCGTACAAAAAGTGTTGAGTTTATGCCATTTTATCTTTCACTTTCCTCCTTCCTGATGAGCACCTCGTTCTTTCTTTATGGATTGATCAGTGATGATGCCTTCATTTATGTGAGTCCTCTTAGCTCATTTCTTTTTTATTTCTTCTTGAAATGCTCATTTTAGTTTTACATCTTTATTTTGTTGCTTTTTATATATTATGTTTTGTAGATACCAAATGGGATAGGAACTATTTTAGGAATGATACAATTGGTATTATATTTCTATTACAAGAGTCCGTCCAGTGAAGACTTCAGAGAACCCTTGATAGTGTCGTACGAATGATCCGTGCTACTGAGTGCTGGCAAAGTGAAGGTATAAACAAATACACAATTTGTGATTAAGATTCATGGTCTTCACTTCAGTTTGAGGTGGTTCTCTGAAATTAGTAGCGGGCATTCTTTATGTATGAAATATTTTCCACTACTTTAATAAGTGAATTTTATGGTTTTGATTATGAAGTTTTTCCATGCAATTCATGGAGATGTTTGAATTGAAACCTTTTCACAATATTTTAATTCCATTTCTGGCATTGTCTTTTGTCAATTTTTTATTGTTACTATGTAAGAATGGATGCTTTTCATGAAATGAGAGGATGAAATCCTTGCAATTAGAGGATGATGTTAATTTCTACCTTGATATCTTAAAGCGAAAAATAGTAACAATGAAACACTAAAAACTTCTTACATCAGGTATTCAATCTCTTCTGTACTAGTTAAGTGAAAATTCTTTTCTCTTTCAATCAACTTTCTGAAGATAATTGACCCTAATCTTAATTTTATGCATATTTGAGATAAGTTAAAAATGGATTACCTCTCCATTTTTGGACTCTGATCAAGTTTTTGAGTGCTGTCATAATTTCTTAGTTTACATGTTTTTGAATTATTGATTGGCAGAGCTATCTATTCCTCTATTAACCTACCTCATATCCCATTTAGCTAATTTTTCCCCATTCTGTATTTGTGGGTTGGGGCTCAGTACTTAGTGGTATAATAGGCACCCTCTTGTTGCAGGAAGATTATTCTAGAACTATGTCTTAATGCAATGCTAATGTACAATGTATAGCAAAATTGCATGTGAGCATGAATTATGCAGTTAACATGTTGTTAAAAATGAGGTTAGGTGACTGAAGGGAAGCACCATCAAAGAATATGTTACGATTTGACTATTTTCATAAAAATAGGATTCCTTGTAAGTTAAATATTAAATTAACAAAAAAAAAAATTATAAATGATCTCCTACTTGATAACATGTTAGTTAAACTTAATACCATTGTGTTTGCTTCCATATTTTCTAAATAGCCATAAACTTCTTTTATGCTCTTTTCATTGTTTGCTTCTGCTGCTGCAGCTGCCTAATGCTTCATTTAACAATAATAGAAAAAAGAGAGGGAAATGTGTCATCCACTTTGGAAACTATTGCCATTGAAATGGAAAATGCATTATTGAATTCTAGGGAAAAACTGCAAGTTTATGAAATGATAATTGCATATTTGAACTGATCACATCATGTCATTACTGTGAAACCTCATTGTCTATGTGATACAACTTACAAGAGAGAGGAAAACCCAGTAACATAAGTACTAAAGTAAATCTCTTAGAGTAGTCTTCACTGTAACATTTCCATTTTCCTGCACAAAACAGAATCAAAGTGAGGAATAAACAAATGCAGCCAAGATGTTGCCTGAAACTGAAACCGCAACATTCCTCTGATTCAGTATATTCGAGCAAATACTGTTGCATCCTAGAGAGCGACAAGAAGTTGGGATTGTGCAAGAAAATTCAAACATTTTTTTGTGTGTGTGTGTATATGCATTCATTTGAGATGTGCACTGCGCTTCAAATTAATACTATTGCAAGATAGGCATGTTGCATTGTACCACTACTGCAGTTATATTGGTTCAATCTGACATTATTTGAATTGAGGCTAAGTTCATCAGATGTAACATGCAGCAACAAACAAGTCATACTAGGGGCATTTTTTTTTTTTCATTGAAGTTTGATGTTAGATATTGATCTCTACTTTGCCTAGACTGAAATGGACATAAATATCATGCATTTATTTTACTTCTTTCTTATTTGGCCACCAAATAGCTCTACTGTCACTGTTTTCCAAATTTATCATGTTTGTCTCAAAATTAATGAGTATATGGGAAGAGTCATCCTATCTACAATTATGAATTTCATTATCCTATATGAGTACCAAGGTGATAAATGATTACCTGTTGTGAAGTTTCCATGAAATGAGTTTCATTTTCTGAATCACGAAGAAGTCTTCCTTTCTCATCATAGAGAATGAGGCCACTAAACCTTGGCAACTCACACTTCTCCCCCCTCAGTATTGGTCTTTGCCACACTGGTGATTCCGAGTTATGGCTTTGCCACCCACTTTCAAGACCCTGCCTTTGTAAGCCAAGCAGTGGGGACCCCCTCTTTCTCTGCCATGCAATGTTCTCCTCCAATTTACTTGCCTTGCTCCACAGCATTGACCCCATCAGTACCCTCTTCACTGAAATCCACCCCACACAACTTGGTTCTGACCATTCTGTAGGGGTAGCAATAGTAGTAGTACTAGTAGTTGTGGTAGCATTTTCATTTTCATCATCTATAGCACCCTCTTGGTGCACAATCTTATTGTTAATGGCCTTTCTTCTAAGTACAATAACAATGCAAAGGCACACAAGTGCAAAGCTTGCACATGCAAGTAGAAGAACAGCACCTAGTGTCGAAACCTTCAATTTGTCTTCCAAATCCCACAAAGCTTCCATGAGGTTTTTTTGGTTTTTTGCTATTTTGAGTGTGACCAAGTGAACTCAGAATGGTAAGGGAGGAGCGTAGTTTGTTTTGATGGAATATCTTTGGCAACTAACGTGGAGTAATAAAAGTAAAAATATGCATGGTCATGTTGCCCTGTTGGGTTGGCAAGCTTCATATGAGGTCCACCGCTAGTGGAATTGGTGAAATTTGGGCCCCAATTAACACTTGTGGGGCGTACTTAATATTGTAGCCGGTTGAATTGAAAGGTGGCTCACCGTTCAAAGATTAATAAAGGCTTCTCACGGGCCTTCTGTGGTTGCCATCAAGTTATGGGAAACTCAGTTAAAACTTTGGGAAGTAGAAGTTGTGTGAGTACTCTGATACCGGCCATGGAAAGTAAAATTAAAGCTATGTGGGACAGGTTTTATGGTTGTGAAAACCAAGGGAGAAAGAAAATAGTAAGCGGAGGGAGTTTACTCTGATATTTAGTTATCTTGCAAGATGATGAATATCAGAGTGATTGATTCCTACTTGTGTATTTGTTAAAAACTTGAGTTAAACTCAGGTGACGTTTATTGCAAATAATGCAAGTTAATGGAATAAGAATAAATAAATTCATAGAATAATGAGAAAATAAGATACGTACTATGTGTGTAAATTTTTTTTACATATTAATAATCATTTAGCGATTTATCATTAAAAATGTATTTTAAATTAAAAAAATTTAAAACAAGTTGACTAACTTATTTTTTCATGTTACTCTCCTTTATACTCTCCCATTTTGAAACTCTAACTCCTCTCTTTTTTCTTTTTTTTTCTTTTTGGATTCTGGTTGCTGTCTTCCACCCCACTCCTTCATTTCAAACCTCAAATCTCCCATTTTTTCTGTCAACCTTCTTTGCCCCACTTTCTTTTCTCAAAACCCAACTCTTATTTTTTAAGTATTTTAGGGTTTTTTTTTATTTTCAATTCAATGAAAATAATATGATTTGATTTGATAAAATAAAATAAAAAATTGACTATTTACACTGACAATATATATTCATTAAATTATATTTATTCGAATGTCATAGTTTGATATAATTAAAAACAAAATGATAAGATGAGTGATTATACACTTTGGTAAGAGATATAATATAGAATGAAACACAAACTGATGTAGATAACATAAGTATTCCTAATGATAAAAGTAATTATGCATATAAAACTAATATATTTTAAACCAATATTATGATTAATTTTTAAGGCATTTAATATTATAAATTGACTTAATTATGTTTTGTCCTCTTTATTATAGTTAACTAGATTTCAAACCCGTGCAAGGCATGGGTTTGTTTAAATTATATATTTTTGATATTTGTATTTAGTATTTTTTTTAAATACATGTACATAAATAAAAGTATCGTTTTTTAAAATATTTAGTATTATATTAAATATAATTACATTAAAATTGAAGAAGATGATTAATTATATTTTTAATTGAGCAAATCTTATCTTAAAAAATACTAAGTCTATTGAAATTTATTATGATTTATTTTTTCTCCAAGTAATAATAGTGATGCAATGCTTATATGAAATGTATAAATTCAAAAAGAATGTAAACATAATAAATATGAATGTATAATTTATAATTATTTAAATTTGAGTGCTCATTTTTGTTATTGTGGATATTATATTAACATGTACTTGATTTTTATATGTTTATAATTAATAATTTTTAAATATAATAAAAATTAAAATTTATTTTGAATTTGTTGAAATAGTGTGATTCTTATTAAATAGATATAGTTGTTAATTATTTTAAAATTATATTTTTGATCATTTTGAAGATATTAATTATATTTATGTGATATTATTGAAGTTGAGTTGGCTAACTACATCGCGACATAATTTGAATGCTCCTGATCAGTGCAATGAAATTTTTCTGTCATTATTATTATTATTTCTTAAAATTTTAATTTCATTACTTGTTATTTTTAAAGTTATTTATCTATAAGGATTACTATATGTTTCATACTTTATATATGATAATTTAACTATTATAAGGATTATTTATCTATATGAATTATTATTTACATACGTTACTAATTTTTTTAATATTATTACATGCTATTTTTCATGTGTTACTATTTTTATTTCTCATTCTAAGTGAATTCAAAAAGACAATGTTATTAATAATATTAACTATACTATTATTGCATACTCTACAACTCTTTTATATTTATGATATGTAATGGGTATTTATTATTCTTTAACATCTAATTTATAAGAATTAAAAATCGTTATGTCTTATAATTGACTGTTATGAACAAACTCTATTATTATTACTTTTGTTGTTGCTTTATTTGTATATTATTTGTATATTAATTTAATCAATGTTGTAGATTATTTACTATTACTATTATTATCAATGTTTGAATTTGTAAGGATAAAAAATTATAATATTATTGACCCTTATCAATTTTAAAGAACTCTATTTATGATTAATATTTTTTATTATTATATTATTATTAATTTCAATAATCAAAACTATGTAATAATTATCATTAAAGTAATCAATTTAATTATTTATTAAAAGTAAACCTCAAGAATATATAAAATTGAGTTTTTATTTTTGTCATTGTGGATATTATATTAACATATATTTTTTATTTTTATATTTAAAGAATTTTACCTATATTTATTGTAAAAATAACAGATAACATGAAAAAATACATATAAAATAATATATAAATTAATAGTGATACATACAATAATAAAATACTTTTATTCTTATAGTAGAAATATAATTTTTATTCAAAAAGGAAGCATAAAATTAATTATGTATTATGCTTAATAAATATAAACAATAATAAATAATATACAGAGAAAAATTATTTATTTATATATTTACAAAAATACTAAATTAATGACATTAAAAATTACATTAATTTTTGTTCTTAAGTTTATTTTACTATTTAAATTTTATTACTTTAATATATGTTTTGTGAACAATAATAACTAAAGATACATTTCATTATTTATGTATTTTAATATTAATTAATTGACTGTTATTTGTTTTGTAAATAGTTCTTATGATTTCCTTATCTATAAATATTAATTCATTTTTATGTAATATTTATTTTTCAAATTTTTTTAGCATTCTAATTTATTTATAAATATTTAAAATTTTTAGCTAATTTATATGTTTTGATATTTTTATTTGACGATTGAATTTTGAAATAACTTTTATAAAGTCTCATATAGATTAACATCAAAATCCAATTTCATATTTAATAGATATTTAATACAATTATTAATTCAATTTAATACAATTTTACAAAAGTCTCTTATTGCAAAATTCAACTTCATATTCAATGAAAAATTTTACAAAAAAATTAACATTTTATCAAATTAGGGTATTGCAAAAGTCAAAATTGATAGGTAGTATACCAATTATCATCAATGTCATTGCTAAAATATTTTTTATTTTATTTTAATTGACATATAAAATTGATTCAATAATTTTTTTCAATTTTATTCAAATTAAATTTATGATTATTGTTAACAATGTGAAAAATAGTATGTAAAATAAATTAACACAAATTGAGTTGAATTTGATTATGTAAAAAAAATTACTAATTGGACAATATATTTGGTTGCAGAAATATAAACATGTTTATCATTAACAATTAATTGAACAAACACTAAAAAATGTTGCTATAAAATTAATCTTTTTTCTTATATATCTAGAACCTCAAAAAATTCATTTTTCTCCTTATCACATGATTCTTCTTCGTCTAATTGCAATCTTGAAAAAATTTGTAATGAAAACAAAAGTTATATTTCATATTTACAATCTCAAGCTGTATTAGAATTTGTTATATACATTTCATGTATATTTTTTTTCTTCTTACAAACTTGTCTTAGAATCATGTGCAATATTTCTCCATATAATAGCATAAAAGAATATACTGAGGAAAAGACTAAAAAATCAATACAAAGAAAATCACTTTAAATTGTTAGAAAAAAAAAAAGAGGGTTGATCAATAGAATAAATTTATATAATGATATAACAAAAATGCTTACCAGTCAGGCTTAAATAGAATATAGTGATAAGAAAATCACTAAAATAGAAAAATAAATCAGATAACCTCTAAAATTAGAATAAGAGGGACCAAAATGCTTACTCTCATAGCATTTTGCTCAAGCTTATATAGAGAATGCAATCTATTAGCTTAATTGTCAAAAGTCAGAAACGGTAATATAATATTAATTTTAATTAATAGTTATAAATAGTATTGAATTTAAAAACAGTTTCATTCTTTATTTTAATATCATTAAATACTAATTTAATATAATTAAATTCATTAATATAATGGGCCATTTAAATTTAATTAGATCCAATCAATGGCTATTGTAAAATTCAATTATCCATCAATGGCTCACATTAGTTCAAATCTATATTTAATAGATATATAATTATTTAAAATTTAACTACATATTTATAAAATCATTATTTTTAATTATTATTGTTCATGAAATATATTTTAATAACTAAATTAATATATATATATATATATATATATATATATATATATAGCTCATTAGGTTTGATAAATATCTAACTTTTTTATAACATTATCTATAAAATATAGACTTTATGTATATAGATAATAATTTATTTTTAATTTATATACCTAATTATTAATTAAAATAAAATATTATGAATCATTTTAAATTTAATTACGTATTTATGAAATCATTAGTTTTATAATATATCTAACCTTTTCATAATATTATAATATTTGATGTTATTACTATGTTTAAGAAAAATGTTTTTGAAATGTATTTTAAAGAAAACAAATTTAAAAAAATAAATTTGAGCATAATATTAATATAATATTTAGTTCTATTATTATATTGTTTATATATTTAACTTTTTTCTATCATCTTTTGGTTTTAAAATATACATTAATATATATATATATATATAGGTATTAATTTAATTCTAATTTAATTTTTCTTAAACATCTTTCCTATATATATATATATATATATATATATATATATATATATATTGATTCTGATGAAAGGTCATACATTTAATAAATTTATATTTAATTATTAAATTTAATAAATGTAATGTATTTAATAAATACAATATTTAATTCTACTTAAATAAAATATTTGTTTATATATTTATAAAAAATATTACATTAAAACATTAAGTGTTACATTAATACCTATGTAATAAATATCATTCATGTAAACAATTTAATTCATCATTAAATAAAATGAACTCTGTTAAATTTTATTAAATCCAACGGCTATTATAAAGTTTTAGTTTCCATTAACAGCTTACAAAAGTTCAAGTCTCCTTTACTATATATATAAATAGATAGATAGATAGATATGTGATTTTGATTTCTCAAAATTTTTTACAAAGTGAATTTAACCCTTTAATTCTTCTAATTAGTACAATTAAGTTCCTTTATCACTTTTAATTAGTACTTAATCCTAGAATTTAAATTCTGGAAGTGGGCATGAAATTCAATCTTTCTTATTAACACGATTACACGAAAATGGCAAATGCTTCCCATCCCCTCTCTTGACTCTAGCGCCGTGTGGTTGACGGTGGTGGATGTACTTCACTGAAAGTGGAAGAGATAACACCCCCATCATCTCCCTTCTATGCTCATACTCATAATTCCTAATTTGAATTTTCTTGAGTGATTCCAGAACTTCATCCATGACAGGTCTAAATTCATTGTCTCCATACATGCACTGAAAAGCATATTTTGTCATTGAAGTTAAACCCCTTTCTACACCGGTATCAACTCCCATGTTGTTATTCTATTTCCGGAATTTAGTTTTTGTTAACATTTTAGAATTTAGTTTTCGAAATGTATTAAATACATTTTGAAAACTAAATTTCGAAATATTTACTAATTATTAAAAATATGTTTTATAATTTAGTTTCTAAAAAAGAATAATTTTGAAAAAACAATTTACAAAAAATCAGAAAGAGAATATATTTACAAAGAAAGAGGGGTGAAAAAAAAATGTGCCCTCTACTCATTCTTTGCGTGGTTTTAGGCCTTTGCACCTAATAAAATCTTAGTACTAAGGGATTGTTTGGTACAAGAAGTTTTTAGTTTTTTCAAGAATCTGAAAGTGGGAATGTTTGCTTTTCATATTTGATTTATTATTTAAAAAATAACATTTTCAAAAAACATTGTTTTCCAAAAATATTTTTTACATGTTTCTCATGGGAGAGGTGGAAATCTAACTTTCCATAATTAGGAGAAAAGTTTTACTGTTATAAAAATATCACGTTACCTTTATTAACTCATTTAATATGATAAATAATTAAAGTTTCTGAAAAAGTTTTATTAAAACTAAAAAATCTTTAATTCTCAAGTAACAAATATAAATATTTTCAAAAATATTTATGACTAACTAAACAGATTTTAATCATTCCTAGGAATCATGATTCCCAGAATTTATGATTCTTAGAAATCATGATTCCTGAACACGAAAAAATTATCTTCTACCAAACACATCCTAAATGTTACCGGAATTGGCACACTTGGATTTTCCTTTGTGACTAGATTTCGGCCGATTCACTTAAGAATTCTCGAATTTTCTGTAGACATTGTTATATGTTGTCACGTGGTTCATAAGAATTTCTAGTGTTGTCCTTTGCTCTCATTGTGGCCTAGTTTTGAATTATCTTACTTTTTGTTTGCTACATCACTTTACAAATTTCTTCTAACGTGATTTTCCCACTAGATCTTAACTATATTTACCAAAACTAAAAATTTCATAAAAATTTTCATTTATGAAACACATTTTTGTTAAAAAGAGACGTTCCTGCTTCTTGTGATTTTTCTAATTTGATCACCCTAAAATTAATAACCAACACTATTTTTTATAAACAAGCAATGAACCTCTATTTTTATAAACAATCAATAACCAACACTATATTTACCAAAAATAACACTAAAATTTTTATAAACAATTAATGAACCTCTATTTTTTAGCATATTGTATATATTTATATATTATAATTAATTTATTTTTTCAATTTTAATTTTCGTTCCATAATTATCACATCATATATTATATACACTATTACTGTAATAACTTAAAGTTAATTTATGTAGTGCAGAATTTTAAGTGAGTAAAACTTAAATTAAAATAGTTGTAATTATTTTGTTTTAAGAAAGTGATTAATTTAACACAATAATATTTAACAATATCGATTCGATATAAAGAACTTGGAAAATAAACTTACACAAATAAAATTTTGGACAGAAAACTTACAAAAGATGCATGAGTTTTGAAAGAACTTTGAACAGAACTTTGAAAACTTTAAAACAAGGAAGAAATTACAATACTCACAAGAAAGCGTCCATAAATAGCTAAAACACTCAATTTAAAAACTTGTACCTAATACCACCGAGGGACTACTTATTTACACTAGAAGAAAGAGATCACACCACTCATTTGCACACAGGGACAGATTTAGAAATCTACTAAAATGGGCTAACTCTCCCTTTGCAATTATTTAAATATCTAACTTCTTGCAAATAATGATTTACAAAAGCTATGTATTGATTTTTACACATAAACTAAAACTATTTTTTATTTCAAACAATAAAAATAAGAAAACGTAATAAAAAAAATCTATTACCAAAAAAAATTATATTTCAAATGATAAAAATCATTTAAAAAATTAAGGAAATGTAATAATTATTTCTTAAAAATTTTGTTTACATTTCTAAATACACCAAATATTACCATGAGCTATGACATTTCTTATTTGTCTCCTTTTTGTCACTCACACAAAAAGAACTTACATCCAAAAGATTGTAGTTAAAGACTTCATATACTATACCTAGTACTAATATTTTTGTTCCAAGTTTTGGAAAACTATGAAATAAACAAGGTACACACAAGAAGGGGTTGAATTGTTTGCACTCTGAAAACTTTTTCACAAATATGTTTTTATGATTAAGTTAAAGAGCTAAAAATAGATCATTCAAGAAAATGTGAGCTTAAGAAAGGATAAGAGAAAAACATAAGCAGACAGTAAATTTTATATTGGTTCACTCTTCAACCAAGAGTTATGTCTAGTCCCTTCTACCTGAAGGGTTTCCACTAAATAAAAATAGTTTACAACAAGTATTCTTTGTAGCCTCTTCAAGCCTTACACTAGTGTAATCTCAACCTGAGATTACTTATGTAACACTCATTCATATTAAATATAATTTGTATTAATTTAATTATTAAGTCAAGTTGATAAAAATGTGAATAATTTTTTTTTTTGATTTTATAATAGAAAATTCTAAATTTAATAGAATTTGAAAATAGAAGTCAAATAATAAAACGGCTTATATATATATATATATATATATATATATAACTATATATCATGGTTTGAGTAATACATAACAGTAAAAAAAATAAAAGTACACTAAAAGACATATACTACCTAACCTTAATATATACATCAAAAAGATCTATACAGAGCAGTATTTATCTATCCTATCCCTTAAGAAAAATACAATAAACAGGTCTACAAATCTAGAGGAGTATCCTCTGATTCATCCTCAACATCATTAGGCATTGCTGTCATCTTCAATAATTGCGATCAGTTATACAAGGAAGAAAAGCAATGGAGTGAGGTGATTTGTTCTAAAATCACTTTTACATATATGGTAAGAATTAAAACACAATGAACGTAGGGAACTTAGGGTTTAAAGTTATACTACACTACCCTTGACTTGGTATGGATCCATACTTTTCATTAGTGAGTAATAGTTCTCAATAAAATTGGGAAGTGATTGTGAGTACATATATCTCATCAACATCATCACATGGTACAGTCCTAATCATTATTGAGAAAAATAACAATTAGGATATCCATTTATAGAGGTTATTCTCAAACTAATCCTAGAATGCTGAGCAATTCTCGGGGTTATCAAGCTTGGTTAGGCAAATATCTCGGCTCAAGGGCGTTACCCTGGCCATTGGAACTTTCACCACTCAATGCCTACCCCCAAGACCTCCACAAGTGGATCCCTACCTTTTATTCCTCAATGTACCAAACTGTAGCTTTCCCTAGCAAGGTGTCATGCCATTGCATGTCACTTCCTTTATATTACTCACTAAACTATCAATTCTTAACTTCTCAAGCAAAGGTTTTTCTAGTCTTATTTAGTTTGAGCACCAGTACAATCAACATTTTTGCCTTATATTGTAGAAATTGCACAATTCCAAAATTTTAACAGAATAACAATTTAGTAATTACATAAAATTTTAGTAGAATAATAATTCAGTAATTAGTAGAATTTTAGCAGAATAACGACATAATAATTATAATTTAATTACTAAAATTTTGGCAGAATAACAACTAAATAAATACATTTTAATTTTCTAAATTTGAGCAGAGAAACAGCTTAGTATGTATAATTTAATAATTTAAATTTAAGTAGAGTAACAACTTAGTAAAAATTAAAGTTTAACATCAAACAATATAACAATAATAATAATAATAATAATAATAATAATAAAACTTAAGTCTAAACGGGTTTAGGAGAAAACCCTTCTTACCAATATGCAAAGTGACAATAATTTAGGACCAATCCCACTCCCCCCATTACCTTTAAGGTGGTCGATGAAGAGGATGGAATTGTTGATGCAAAGCTCCTAGGAAGAGAACTTTACTAGTTATTGAAAAACTAGTAAAATTTTAACATAAAAACAAAGTAAAAGAAAAAAATTTCTAGAGAGAGAAGCTCTCTAAGAATTTGGCTAGCTTGAGAGAGTGGAGGATGTGTGAAGAATGTCCAAAATACATGGGTATTTATAGGAGAAGAAGGGAGCATAGGTGTCCCCTAAGTGACATAAACCATTATGTCATAAATAAGGGTTTTGATTTATTTTTAATTCAATTAAGGGACAAATACGAAAAACTAGGGACACATATCATTTTTAGGTGGAGAATCACCCCCTTGTAGGTTGAAAACGTGCTGGGTGAGCTGTCCTAAAGCTCCCCAGTATAAATTTTAACTATAATTAATTAATTGGTATTGATAAAATCGTTTAAACTTTGAAAAAATAGCTTTTAATATCAAAATAGTTAATTTAAATTTAAATATGAACAAATGTATTATTTTTCATCAAAAATAAATTTTAATTTTTATTAATTATATATATATATATATATATGTATATATTGTATTTTTAAGCTTAGAAAATTCATATAAAACCCATTTTAATTCAACAAATATCAAAATTTTTATGAAATTCTAAAATTAAATATTTTATCTATAAATGAACTAGGATTACCATTTTCACCATTTCTGCATGTCAAACCAATATTGGTTGGCTTATCAGGCATCCACAGCATTTTGGTCATTTTACACAAGAATTCCATAAAATTTCCAGAAATTTTCAAAATTATATTTTAATATATATGACATGATTCTAAGCTTAAATTGACATTTTAATGTCAATTAATTCTTTTTCTCATGTCAGCCCTAAATGTTGAGGAACAGGGGTAAAATCGTCATTTTATAATTTCTTCGGGTTCTAGCTCAAAAAAATGATTAAAAATCATGATTAAATAGCTCTTGAAATTCTAAGCATAATGGTGGAAATCAGAATTTTGAAATTCCTTCTCAAATATTAGAAAAATAGTTAAAAAATTGAAATAGGATTGTTATAATTTTTACTATTTTTCTTTCAAAATAAAATTTTTATATTGAAATATATTTATTATAAATTTTTAAAATATTTTAAGGTCAAAACACCTCTGGTTGGTTCCCACAGTCAACTAGGGGTATTTTTGTCATTTTACAAGAATTATCTCAATAAATCTTTGAAAAAATTTCTAAAATTATTACTAATTATTCTAAGTACATTGATGATTTAAAAATAATTTTTAAACACTTCTAACTATTTTTGTTTATTAATTATGTTATCTAGCCTTTTTAGGCGGTCATTTTACAATTTCCGAACTCCATTCCCCAAAAATCTAAACTCAATATTATTTATTAATATGATTGTAACTGTAGGGATCAAATTTTTGAGATTCCCATCTGGTTTTCCAGAATAATTAAGAAAACAGTTTAATAGGCAAAAGTAAGGGTGTTGCAACTTACACCAAGTATTCGTTTACCTTAAGCCTCTTTAGGCTTTCGTAAAGGTTTCTTTGTAAGATAACTCACAATAGTGAGGAGATGAAACTTATGTTCAAGATACAAAGCTTTACAATTACAAAGAATATGAAAGTTAAGCATTTCAAGTATCGTCCAATAACTTTAGGAGAAAGTTCGAATATTTTGTTCACATAACTCTTTTTTCTCTTTGTTAAGAAATCTCCTTTTATAGCTGATGAAAAGATATCCATTGGAGGAAATTTTCTTCCTGTTCTAATGTTGCATTAAATGCATGAGATATATTCTTCACGCTATACCACGATATCTTTGTCTTTATCAGCACGAGAGAAAAGATGTAAATAGTTGCATAGACAGTTATACTTAAAAAGTATACTACTTTTCTTATATGAGCAACGTTCTTTCTTCTTTTTTCTTTTTATCACACTTCAGGCAAGTCTTGTGGTTGATAAGTTGACCTACTTCATGCTTTTTGGTATTATGTATCAGAACGTATTAGAGCATGTTGTATATTATATTTCCAAAAAGACTTGGTGAGAATGAGCGTTTAAAAACTTAGCGAATTTTCAAAAGTAATTTTTAAGCTTAAGCATGCAAGGCAACTTTGCTTAGGGCTTTTGAAAGATTTTTTGGAGATTATTTATTAAAAAGGTTTATAGACTTTGGATGCTTTATGAAAATGTATGTTGGACACTTAGTTCAAATACGTTTTGGGCAGTTAAGTCAAAAACTTTTGTTGGATTTAAATTATTTATGGATTGATCTTATGGACATAGGTTCAAATTGCACATAGAACACACTTATTAGTGGTTCACAAATTTTAATAATCTTTGTTATCATCAAATCCATTTTAGGGTTTAGACATTTTATATGTTTTTGATTCCAACAAACTCTCCAAACTCACATATACGACAACAATCGAACAAAAGTCACAATAATGGTCAATTCAAAAGAGAAATGGAATCTTCATATATTAATTAAAAGTCATCGATCATATTTATAATATATGTATAAGTATGTAGGTGTGTGTGTATTGTGTGTATGTGTGTATAACATATATACAATATGGAATCTTCATATATTAATTAAAAGTCATCAAATAATATATATGTGTTATGTGGTGTGTGTGTGTGTGTGTGTGTGTGTGTGTGTGTGTGTGGTGTGTTGTGTGTGTAGGTATGTTGTGTATGTATGTGTATATATGTGTGTATGTATACATATTTACATACACACATATATATGTATATATGTGTATATATATGTAAGTGTATATATAATTATATGTGTATATACATATATACTATAGTGTGTGTGGTATATATATGTGGTATATATATATATATATACATATATATGCTTATACACACACAACACACACACACACCTATATGTATTATATATTTGTATATACAGTACATGTATTGATGTGTACGTGTATATGTACGTGTATATGTATGTGTACACATACATACATGTATGTATATACAAATATATACATACATATATATATATGTGTGTGTGTGTGTGTGTGTGTGTTGTTGGAACCAAAGACATATGAAGCATCTACTAGTCCTTCAAATTTTGAAGATACAAAACTTATTAAATTTTAAGTCTCTGTTGTAAAAATATTTTTCTACAGCGTCCAATGCGTATTCTATATCAAGGAGTCCAACGTGCCAGTTTTTAACGAGCATCTAATAAACTCGTATATGAATATCATCCAAGCGTAAGTTTATCTCTAAACGATTAAGTGTTTAAATCTTGCCTATGCATTTCTCACATATATATCTCGAGACTAATGC